>JAEHOE010000009.1:0-1200000 GCA_016858145.1 Edaphochlamys debaryana
CCCCTCTCGCCCCCCCCTCTTGCCCTGATCCTCAACCCTCCTACCCCCCATCCTTACCTGACAGGACCTTTGCCCCTGTGGGTATGTGCTTGGGCAGGTCCAGGAAGCGCAGGAGCAGGCGGAACTGATTGGCGGGGTCACCGCACGCGTCGCACAGGGGGGCGCCTGGAGGCGGGAAGGGAGAAGGCAGCTTGGGGGTATCACGTTGTGGGTCTTAGAAGGTTGCCGAAGGCAGCGGCGGCCCCCGGCCAGCACCCTGCGAGGGCGGCGTTGCGCCTTTGCAGGGCCGCCCACGCCAGCCCTCCGGCTGAACCGGCCGAGTGGGCGGGCGGGGGGGTCGCAAGCGTCTGGCAAGGGGACTCGGGGGGAGATGCGGCTCAGCGAGAGCTCACCGTCGGTGCCGGACTCGCCCCAGAAGCGTGTCACGCCTGCAGGGGTGATGCCCGGGTGGGGTGGTGAAGGGTGGGAAGGGCGGGCCGACGACATGCGCCGGCATTGCTGACACACGAACCCGCCCTCGAAGGCACCAGCGACATCGCAACAGCGCTTCATCAAGCCGTGTGATTGCCCTCCGAGCGCTTGCCGTTGAAGTTATTGTAGTCCGCGGCATACTGCGTCGATATGTCCGTTTCACGACTGCCGTTGTACACGGTGCCCCCTATGGCCTTGCCGTCCAGAAAAGTAACGGTGCCCGAAGCCGCGTCCGAGATACTGGGCCCCAACATCGCCGCAAAAGCGAGAGTGAGCACTGCTCTGCGCGACAGCGCGCGGGGATGACGCTGGGCCATCTTATTACGCTTGCAAGCTCCAAGGATTTTGAGACTTGAGGTAGCGCTTTCAGGTGTTCAGGTATGCGATGCGGCCCCCGCGAGCAGGTGGGGGCCTGGAGCAAGGTAGACGCCTAGAGAACAGCAGAATGGTTATTTCGACGACTTCCTCGGCTGGACATAGCTTAGGCAAACAGCCAGGACCTGCTCGCCGGGAAGCTGCCCTGCGAGACGCCAAGACGTACAGCGACTCAACGGCTGGGCGCCCGCCATCCGAATCAGCCAAGGACTCTAGAGCTTCAGCTCTCTGTCTGGCTCTGTGGACTGTGCCCAGGTGCGGTGGTGCAGGCTGCAGGAGTAGGGCCTGCGCCCGTCTGCGCAAAGTGGACGAGCCAGTGCGCCAGTGCGATCACGGCTGCAGCACGCACCGAAGCACTTCAGCCCTGGACTGCCCCATGCGTCGTTGCGTGATGCGGATGACCCCCACTGCCCCCTCGCCTTTCGGCTGTCACCTCCACTCCCTCAACACCCCCACACAGTCAACGTAACACATTGTCAGAGAGGTATATCATAACAGCATTCCCCACTCAGTCAGCAAAGCCCACGCCGGCCCACCTCGTCGGCCGACCCTTGGAGGCCAGACCCAGCCATATGGTTAAGGCAAGCTATCTTCAGTTCCAAAGCCCGGCTGCAGTCAAACGGTAATGCAATGCCGCCCGCCATGCTCGCCCACCGCGCGGTGCTGTTCCGCCCCTGTGATGCACCTCGGATGCCCAATCCATGCCGCAGGCGCCAAATTGGAAAGCAAATGCATGCCTACACAAGTACACATTGCATGAAACACACGTGCTGCTGCCCTTCCGCCTTCATGCCACCGGCCCTGCACAACCGGGCGTACCAAGCCTGCTGCCTGCCGTCATTCCCCCGAACTTCCACGCACTGCATCGGCATCGGCAACGTTGGAACCCCCTCCCCGCCCTGCATGCCCTCGCCAGCTCGCTGCACCCCCTGGACTAGCGGGCCTAGCGGGCCTGTGCTCACGACAGCAGCCACGGCCCCTCCAAGTCCCCGTATCCCCGCGGCACCACTGCACTCGGCACAACTCCCGCCTGGCTCATCCAGAGCCTCGTGCTCCCGCCGCTCCCGCACACCGCCCCTGCCCGCTGCACCTGATCACCGACACCACACACCGCCGCCCCTCAGCCCCTGCCGCGGGCGGAATGGAAGGCCGGCGACAGCGCAGGCAGCCGCGCGGGGCCCGGGCCTGGGCCTGGGCCTGGGCCTGGGCCTGAGCCCGGGCCCTGCTGTGTCGACAGCGCCGGGCCCGACCCGGCGCCTGGGCGCGACCCACCGCCCCCCAGTGGCGGCGGCACCGGGCCCATGGTCGAGGCGGAGCCTGGGGAGTCACCCGGGCCGGGGCTGGCACTGGCGCTAGCGTCCGGGTCCCCAGCGGCCAGCGGCGTCAGGAGCTCCTTCCGGCTCGACCTGCGGCTGCCCGCCAGGCCTCCGCATCCGCCTCCGCCTCCGCCGCCAGTCATGCTCGCGCGCCATGCCGCCGCGACGACGGAGCCCGAGCTCGGGCCCGCTGGCGCCTCCGCACCGCCGCCGCCGCCCGGGGAGTCCATGGGCTGCTGGTGCATGGGCTGCTGGTGCAGCGCTCGCCGGGGGGAGGGGCCCACGCCAGGGCCGGCGCCGGGAGAGGGAACGACCACGGGCGGCGGCGTCGGGGCCATAGCGGCGAACCGGGTGGGAGTGGACAGCGGCGGCGGCGGCTGCGGTGACTGCCCGACTTCGCCTCCGCCGCCGCCGCCAGGTGCGCCTGCGCCGCCGCTGATGCTCACCGCGAGCGGTCCCTGGGATCGCCGCTGCACCAGACCCGGCACGGCCATCACACCTCCAGACGCAGTGCCGCCGCCGCCAGGTGCTTCCGTTGCGTCGCGGCCGCTCGTGCTGACGCGGACGCCGCCGCTCAAGCTGATGCGGCCGCTGCCACCGGCCCGGGCCTCCACCGAGCCCAAGCTGCGCAGCCCGCCTTCCCCCACCGCCGGGAAGCCCCGGGATGACAACGACGGCGGGGCGGGGTGGTGTTGGTGGGTGTTGAAGGAAGCGGACGCAGGCCCGGCCCACGCGGCACCGCTGCCCGCTGCAGCTGACGGTACGACAGCATGGCCGCCAGATCCGAAGGACCCAGATCCAGATCCGGGCGGGCCGCCGCTGCTGGACGAGCGCCGGGGCTGCACGTGACGTGGCAGATGGGACGGCATGCTCTGGGCCGTGTGCAGGGCGTGGGCGTGGTGGGCGGCGTGGGTGGGGGAGGGGGCGTGCGTGTGGGCAGGGGAGGCGGCGGGCGGGAATGCGGCGGCGGGGGCGTCTGCGTCGCCTGGGGCCGTGCCATAGTCGGAGGGGGAGTCGGGGCGGCGGAGGGCTGCCAGCAGCCGGTCCGCCCGCGCGTTCTGCCCTGCACACAGTCACATGGGCGAAACAACAAGGGGAGTGTCCGGTTGGCCCGGTTGGCCTCATCCCACAGGTCTCCGCCCCCCCGAGCAGCATCTGTATGGTCAGAAACCCCCCACAAGTCATCGCCTGCGTTGCTCCCAAGCCAAAGCTCCCGATCCGAAGCCCCATCCAGCTGATGACGCCCCTCAGCTAAACACGGACGTCTCAACCATACCATGCCCTGTGCCCCTGGCCCCGCACCCGCCACGTCAGCTGCCACTCTTTGTGACTCACCGCTGTCCTCCAGCGCCGCCAGGCTGCCCCTCTTGCCGATGAAGGACAGACCCGTACCGCTCGCACTCACTCGGCCGCCGCCACCTGCCCAGCCGCCGACCCCGCCGCCGCCGATGCCCGGGGCCGGCGGGGCGCCGTTGGCGCTCAGGCGGCCGCTGCCGCCGCCGCTGACGGTGCCGCCGCCGCCGCCCAGCGCTCCCGGGGTGCCGTTGGCGCTCAGGCGGCCGCTGCCAATGCTGCTGACGGTGCCCATCCCTCCGACCCCGCCGCCAACCCCGCCGCCGCCGCCCAGCGCTCCCGGCGTGCCGCTGAAGCTGACGCGGCCGGCCATACTGGTACGCGGGCTGGCGCCCACAGCCGCCGCCGCTGACGCCGACGTGCCGCTTGGGCCCGTCGCCCCGCCCGCTCCGGCGCCCCCAGCTGTAGAGCTGGCCACGTCGAGGCCCCATGCGCCGTTCGGGGTGGATCGGCGCGGGGCCGGCAGGGCCGCCCCGCCAGACCACGCGGTCCCCGAGGCAGCGGAGCCGAACGACAGGGCCGCCAGGCCGCCGCCCGAGAAGCTGGTGCGGGGGGCCGGCGCGGTGGCGGCAGGGGAGGCGGCTGGGGAGACCCCTCCACCGCCAAATGACAGGGCCGCCAGGCCGCCGCCCGAGAAGCTGGTGCGGGGCACTGGCCCGGCAGCGGCTGCAGCAGCGGGTAGGGTTGCTGTGTTGGGTCCGCCTGTGTGTGACGCGGGGGCGGCGCCCGAGGTGGAAAGGATGCCGTTTGAGGAGGTAGAGCGGCCGGGCGCGGCTAGGAAGCGGGAGCGACGGAGCGCGGCCAGGCTGTCCGCGGAGGGACCGCCGTCGCCCGTCGCGCCGACGGGAGGCGGGGTGGGAAGCGGAAGCTGTGATGCGGAGTGGGCGGTTGAGGGGAGCGGGCGGCGAGTGGGGGCGGGAACGCTGCCGGTGCTCATGCGGCCAAAGGGGCTGGCGGCGGGGGCCGCGGCCTGAGCAGCGGTTGGGGACTCGGAGGGGGAGACGGGGGAGAATGTGGTTCCAGCCACGCTGTGGCGGGGTTGGCGAGCCAGGTTGCGGGCCGTCGTGCTGAGGAGGTCACCGCCGCTGGCGCTGTGGCGCGGGCCCCAGCCGGGGGTGAAGCCCCGCAGGAGGTTGCGCGATCCGCCGGCACGCACAGCTGCGGGCGGCTCAGCAACCGCGAAGTCTGCCTCGCCCTCCTCATCGTCCTCAAAGAACTCCCCCCCGCTGCTCTCCTCAGCCTCCTCCTCTGCCGTGTGCGACGCTTCGCGAGGTGCCCACGCCTCGGTGAGTACTGGTCCGCGAGGGATGTCAGGCTCCGCGAGCAGCTCGCGATAGCGCTGCTCCTCAAACTCCTCGTACTGTTTTTCCAGCTGCAGGCGAGACAGGCTGACTCGCTGGTGTTCGTGTAGTCGGGCAGCGAGGATGCTGCTCTTAACCTTTGTGTGCTTGTCCAGAGCCTCTTCGAGCACCTCCTGAACCTGTGGCGGCTTGTTGCCAGTCAGGAATGGCACGTCCTGCGAGGAGCGCGCGGCGAGGGCACGCAACTGCTTTTAGAGAAGACCTGGCACAAGGACTTCTTGCCTTCGCTCTACTAGCCTACGCTAATTTAGACAGCATGAAGCACTCTGAGAGCCTCAAACAAGCACTGACCAGCCATTCGTCTGGGACAGAAGGTATGGCCGGCTCGGCTGGCCGCGGCAGCGGCGGAGCCGGCATACTCTCCTTGATGACAACTAGGAATACGTAATATATAGAAGGCTACGCACGCGGTATGCGCGAGGGCCGCGCCTGACTAGGTCTGGACGTCGCTCGTCCACTCGTCCAGTCGTGACCTGCACGGCACGACAGCGGCGGATCAGTCCACGCCACGCCGGCTGAAGGGGGTGGAAACGTCGAGGCACGCAGCCAATTTGTATGACACGGGGGAACTGGCCGGGCGGGGCCTAGACCTTGAGGTAAGCCCTTCCTGGCGTTGAACACACGCCATTGCACTGCCCCCCGCCCTTCCTCGCTGGGCACCGTTCCGACACTGCGACGTGGTGAGTACGGGTAAGTAGCGGTAAGCTCTGAGCCGGACGGCCACTTGTCGCCCCCTGCTCGCCACCCCTGTCCTCACCATGTGTCCCCACCGCAGCCAGTGCACTGGAGGATGCGCTCAAGCACTTTCAACCCTCACGGGGGTCCCCTATGCAGCTCAGGGTGTCGACATGCCTGTCTCGTGCGCGGCTGCTTCACCTATACGATGCGGCTTCTTGCCACGTTGTTCTCGTCAAATCCCTTCCCCGCCGCACCCCCTGAGCCCTAAACCGCCCCCAAGCACGCCCCCCGGGCCCCCCTTGAAGCAGTCCTCAACCACTCCATGCCACGCCCTTGACACTCGCGCCCACACAAGCTGGCCCCAGACTAAATCGCCCATGAGGGCTTAAAAGTCCCGGGCTGGACCAGGCTGGATGTCCCATAGCCTCCGTGCCCTGAGCCCCGGAACTTTCTCCCGCCGCCCTCACATAGATTTGGGGTCTTGTCCGCCCTGGTGCCGTCCTTGTGATGGCCTCAAAGCCCCCCCAACACGACCATCCAACAAGCTCTAGATCAGTCACCCCTGCTCTACATGTCCAGGAACCCCAGCGAGGCCAGCAGCGCTTGAGCCCTGAGCCATACACCTGAGCAGAACAGCTCCACCGTTTGGGGCAAAGCCGTGGCCTGCCTTTCATCCACGCACACCCGCCTCAGACCCCGCCCTGCCACTGGCAGCCCGGCGGCCCCACACCGGCGATGACACCCATACTGCCGCCCCGGCTTGCCCCGACCTGGCAGCCCCCGCCCCCACCGCCCCGCCAGCGCTTGGTCATGACAACTTCATCACCCCCGATCGAACCCCCCTATGATCGAGTCGTACTCGTCTTAGGGATGATGCCGGTACCACAACAGCACAATTGTCTCCGACGCATCTGCCCCGCCCGGTACACGTCCAATAGGTAGCATGTACAGGCGGTGGCTATCGTTTGAACGCTTCACCATGAAAACTTGAACACCCCATCCGCCCCATCAGAGACAGAAACTGAGCCTCGCTTCCCAGCTTGCGTCAGCCTTCACTAGATAGCCTGCCACCCCGATATCAAGTCCCGGTGTGCGGATCAATCGTGTCATAATCATAGCTGATTACCCGCATCAAGGTCATATCATAGATAGCAAGCAACCCGACATTCGACCTGTTTGCGCCTCACTGGACACACACCCATTCGGCAACGGCCCGTAAGCAAGTCCACGGCTGTCACCGTGCGTTGTCCGTCTAATAACAACATCGCATCCGTAGGGCTACAGCGGGAGCCATACTAGCTATGCGCCAGCTCATCCGCGCCGGCCTACCTGAGGCCTCTGGCTTTCGGCACCCTACCTACCCGGCAGGGGGCCACACGCCCGCCCACGCACGCACCAATGGCTCAAGCGTGGCACTCGCAGGAGAGAGAGATGTTACAGGTGTTGACCCAACCCGCACGCTCCGTTAGGGCCAGATTCGGGGCAGGCAAGCCGCAGACTCACTACAGAGCCGGCAGCAGCAGGCTGCTGTTTGTCCGCTCGATGAATGCTCCTTCCGTTACCGCGCCCACCGAGAGAGGCTCCCGCCCCAGGGGCGAGCTCAGGGCCCGCGGCGGCGGCCTCCCCGGCGAGCCCTGATGCGCTGCCTCGCCCCCGCCGCCAGCGCCGCTTCCACCCCCGTCCCCGCCGCCCGACCCGCCCGGCCCCATGAGAAGGGCCATGACTCGAGAGGCTCTGGTGGGCGAGGAGCACGAGGCAGGGGCTGGGGCCGAGGCCGAGGCCGAGGCCGGAGGGTTGCCTCCGCCCAGATCCGGATTCGAAGAATCCCGTGGTCGTCTGTAGCAAGGGCTCCCGCGCAGCGCCTGAAGTGCGGCCGGGGCGCCGCTGAAACGCGGGCCCATGGCCGCAGAGGCGCCAGGGCTTGTGATCCCTGCGGTGGCGGCGGCGGTGGGGCTGTCGGCGCCGCCGAGGCTGCCGGCGGCGGCGCCTCGGCGCATGGAGGGCCGTGACGGCAGCCCCGGCGGCAGCATGGGGCTGCGCAGTAGAGGGCTGGACGCCGACTGAGGCGAGCCCTGAGCCTCGCAACCACCGCTGATGCTGTCAGCAGGGCCGCCGGCTGTGGGCGGCGGTGCGGTGGACGGACCCAAGCCCGGAGGCCTCACCAGGGCCAACCCCGACGAGCCGCGCCGGAGCCCGCTCGGGCTGTGCAGCAGTCGGGTGGGCGACTCGGGCCCATCCCCGGAGCCGGGTCCGGCGGCAGGCCCACTGCGCCAGGGCCCAGGGTCCAGACTGCGGCGGCTGTAGGACCGCGGGAGCCCAAGCCGGCAGCTGGGGCTGCCACCACAGGCGCCGCTGTCGCCACTGCCACCACCGGCCCCTCTGGGGCTGCCGCCCCGATCGCCGTCCCCGCCGCGCCCGCCAGCAGCCGGCGGCTCAACGGGCGCCCTGGCACGCGTGCTGCGCTGAGTCATCAGCGCCCGTTTCGACGGCGCCGTTCCGTCGCCGCCAGTACCACGGGTGACGGACGAGGAGCGGCCGACGGGGGACGGGGGCCCCGGCCCCGGCCCGGGCGGCGCGGAGGGCGAGCCGGGCCCTCCGGGCCCCAGCGTGCCAGCACCACTCGCACCCGAGCTCGTGTGGGTCCCCGCTTGGGAGCTCACTGGCGGCAGCAGCCGGGCGCCGCTCGGGCTGCTGGCGGCCCTCGCGGCACCCGTGCCGGACAGCGCACCGCTAGCGCCCGTGTTCGTGCCCACGCCTGTGCCCACGCCTGTGCCCGCACTCGTGCTCGTGCCCACACCGCTGCTGCTGGTGCTGAGCAGGGACCCATCCGAGCCGCCTGCTGAGCTTCCCGGGCCCAGCCCGCCCGGGCCCGGCAGCGGCGGGAGGGCCTGGGGCGGCCGCTCGATGGTAGAGTCTGGGAGAGGAGGGGGGGGGGGGGGAGGGCATGTCCCGGGTACGAGTTGTCGGGGCTGCAAGTCAGCTGCTCCGTCCGAAGTCATCAGTGGTCACAATGATGAGGGACCCCTACGCCGGGGGGGGGGGGCTAAAGCCCCCTGACCCCTGCCGCTCCTGCACTCGCCTGCTGCCTCGACGCTGCCGCTGCCCGAGTCCTCCAGGCTGTGGTCGGGGCTGGCCGCGTGCGGGGGCGGGGAGGGGGATGCCAGGGGCGGGGAGGGCGCCGCGGCGGCCGCTAGGGCCGCCTCAGCTTCGTGCAGTGGTTTGACACGATGCACTAAACGCTTGCACCGCCCGGAGGCGGGTTCACAGGGCACTGCCGTCGCCCCTGAGGCGCACGAACAGCACAGCAGCACACGTCACAACCGGTCGCCCACGAGGCGCACCGACATAAGCGAACGAAGCATGTTATACCGCCCTGGAGCGGACCAAAAGCTCGAAGCGTGGAGAGCGTAGCCCGTGCCAGCTAGGGCAAGCAGGCTGAGACGCTTTGACATGAGTGCCGCCACCCCATGGGCGCACGGACACAGCAAACGGTAGTGCTGACGGAAGCCGCCCGGAGGCGACCAGGAGAGCAGGTGCCGGATGCCGCAGCCTCAGCAGGCGCGCACCTCGAAGCCACCTCACAATGCAGGTCGCCCTGAGGCGACAGAACCACACAGCGCTGTACGCGGAGCCACTGCCAGCGGGGGCAAGCGGCCTTAGGCACCACTCAGCAGGTGCCGCCGCCTCAGCAGGCGCGCAGGCACAAGCCATCACAGCAACAAGTGCTACCACGGAGGCGGACTGATAAAACAGTAGTATTGTAGTCCCTGCGGAAGGGGACTAGCACACACACAAGGGAAGCTGCCCGGAGGCAGTCACACGAAGGGCAAGAAGCGAACAATTAGATGCCCGCGCAGCCGAAGGAGCTGGTGCAGGGAAGCATACGTGCGCCGGGACAACAGATGATGCGCGCACTTCTCCCCCCCCTGAGGCGGGCACAGAAGAGCGTCGCTCGGCAGGTGACGCCTCAGTAGGCGCGCACAAGCACGCATGCTTTTATCCGTTGGGCTGCCCCGAGGCAGCGCCGAGCAGCGAGCGCCGAGACAGGAGAGCCGCCGCCAGCGGGGGCGAGCAGGCTGAGGCGCCGCCGGGCGAGTGCCGCCGCCTCAGAAGGCGCGAAGGCACGAGCCCACACAAACAATCACACAGGCCGCCGCGGAGGCGGGTAGACAAAGGGCGAGCGCCAAAGACAGAAGAGCCGCCGCCAGCGGGGGCGAGCGGGCGAAGGCGCCGCCGGGCGAGTGCCGCCGCTTCAGAAGGCGCGCAGGCACGCGCCACACATTACGCCCTGCGAGAGAAGCTTGCCCTGAGGCAGGTGAGTAATTGGCACCCAAAGAGGACGAAGGTGCGCCAGCCGGTCGGGTACCCAGTCGCAGCTGCTGCCACGGAGGCAAGCAGGCCAAGGACCCTGAGGCCAGGCGGCACCGCCTCAGCGAGCAAGTGCGCAGCGCATGGCCCGTACCCGCCTGGACGGGTGTTCGCCTCCGGGGTCGAACACGGGCTGACGATAGGGCACGCAGGCGGTCACGGCCGCGTCCGTAAGACCTGAGGCCTGGACGCGTTCCCGTTGGCCCGCAGCTCCACCGAGGTCCACCAGAGTCTTGAGCTGTCCCTGGACGAGAGGGGCCTGGGCCCACGCACTACTGACAACGGCGTCATCGCCTGAGCTAGCCGTGCTGTAATCCGCCGAGACTCTGGTGGGTGGCGCGTGGCCACACGCGACGGGGGCTGGTTGAGGGCACGAACCGCCAGAGGCACCCTCAAAGAAGGCGCGCAGGGTCGCCACGCTCTGCAGGGCGCCCGTTGCAGTAGGCATGCTGACTGGACCGCAGCTGCTAGTGCTGGAGCGCCGGAGCGCCACACGCGTGTAGCGAGACTAGCATCGCGATAACGCTTGCCTCGCGCGACCGGAGTCGCAAAGCGGTCCTTAATACTGAGGGTAGTCAGAACTACCAGTCATGCGCCCTGCCAGCACTAGATGCCAGCTCCGCGCAGAGATCAGAGTCTCGCGAAGCTCGTGCAAGCGGGCCGGAGCCCGAAGACCGCTGGGCCGGAGCCCTGGCCGAAGAGATGCAGCGGACTGCAAAGGCCAGTCTTGAGGCGTGAAGAGGCTCACGCCTGTCTGTTCTTGCTGAGGGGTGGGGGCTCGGAGCAGCGCCCGCTCCTCCGATGCCGCCCAAACGGGAGTACCGGCCAAAGCGCCTCGCTGCACTGGCTACGTCCTATGCGTGGGCGCGGGGCCCAGGCTGGCTCGGGAAGAGGCTTCCAGGCGAGGAGCCATCGACGCTAGGCAACGTGCATCGGCAATGATCAGCGTTACACAGGTTTGCCATGACTTGGTCTTAGCTACATTGGTCTGTTCTATGACTGGCGCATCAGCAAGTCGTGCCGAAGAGCAAGAACAGACAGCTTGCTCAGCGGTCACGAGCACTCTTGACTGTCGGCAACTGCCGTACAGGTCCTGAAGATCCACACAGGATTCCCAATGTGCACACGTTCCGCCCAAGTGGTGCCACTAGAGGCAAGAAGACCACGTCAAAGAGCTAGCGGAAGTGTTACCGAACACGGACTGCAACACGTTCACAAGGCCAAATGCGACCGTTAACTCGGTTGGCACACGGCCAGGACACGCGGTGTCCGAGGACGTAGTTACCCCAGTATCTAGACATGGCCTCAAAAGTGTGAAACAAGCATAGAGCTTTGAGCTCTACGGGCCCTCTCGCGACCTGCAACTTAATCTGCTCATCAGAGGCCCTCAAAATATACTTGTTCGCGGGGGCAGAAGTCCGCGAGGCGCGAGCTGGCGACCGCCGATGAGCCGTTGCGGGCAACTTTTGCAGTCGCTTTTGCAGCTTGCAGCCGCGCTCTTTGTTTTCTATGTGTAAATGGATACTGCTTGAAATAGAGGGTTACGGGAAAGCCGCGATAGCGCAGAGCGTGTTCGCTAGAGGTCAAGAGCTCTTCCGGGCATCCGTGACTTGCCGGCGCGACTGGCCGGCCCGAGTCCCCCTGCCTGGCCCCCCCCCCTTCCCCCCCCCCATCTGACGGGGGGGGGGGTTCCACTAGACTATGATACTGGGGTCATGGGCTAAGTTGGGCCTGACAAGGTGGCAAGGGGGATGTGGTGCACGCGCGGGGGTCCGAGGACGTGCTTGGGCGCACAAAGCGGCACCGCACGCAAGACACTTGCTTGCTTATGGAAAACACTTTGCAGCACTGCGAGTCGACGAGGCCCGCGCGGCGCGACGTGCACGTGTGAAACTTTGCGAACGGGCCAGAACGGGAAACAGCCCGACGTTCTACCTGGCCCGCTGCAGAACGCGTCTTGCGCGCCAGGTAGGCTAAATGCGCCAGTCGCTATATTCCGCTACGCCGCTGCCGACATCTCAGACTTGCGACGGACTCAACGACACTAACCGGCGCCCGTCCCGGTTCTGGCTCAGCTTATGCAAGTACAGTGCATCGTGTCAAAGGAACGCGAGGCCACGGCTGCGCCCACGCCACATTTCCCCGATTCTAGTCTGTTGCGCCCAGCAAAACCCGACTCAGCGAGTCCCCACATGATAAAAGCAAGCTGTAGAGTGACCGAGAAGATGCAGGGAAAGTCATTTTGTCGGTGCTGTGCTTCTCAGACCGACGAACGTGACATGTTAAGCGCTGAAGTGTGGCTGGCCCGCCTCGGCACGGGCCTTAGAATGAGCCGCAAACGCAGAATGGATGAATGGGGAGGCTACTGAGCGGCCGCTAAAGCGCCGCTATGTGCCCGCTCATGGGGGAGGGTGCAGGTTAGTCCGTCTTAGTCACTGCATGCGCTCCTCAAGGCGGGCTGTGTACCTCTTAGTGCCTGTCTGTGCCTCTTAGCCCAATTGCCCCAGGCCCTTATCCCCACTACGCCCTTCCGTGACCGAGAGGGGTGTCCAGCTCTCGCTTCGCGTCAGGGTGCCCCCAGCCAGGGTGCCCCTTGGGGCATCCTTCCAGACTACTAAATCTCGCTCGCTCGCTCGTTCCGGCGCCCTTGTTCCTGGAGGGGCCCCTGGGGTCGATTGCTTGTCATATCCCGCCCCCACACTTAGCGAGGCGCGGTCCTGGACAATCAAGGGTGGCTGCCCGAAGGCAGGAAAAGGGCTGAGCCCCGTGGTGCCCCCCCAGGGGGCCCCAATCAATCGTCGGGGCCCAACGTTCGATCGAGTGTTGCTCCGTGGAGCCCTCAACCCGCACACAGCCCCGTCGGTGGCTGCTATATGGTAATGGCTTCCGCCGCCAACGCAGCCGCAGATACAAGCAGCCCCTGCCTGCCTGGGTCCCCTATGCCTCGGTGGTACTTTCTTGGGCAAACACGGCCGCCACCAAGGTACCGTCAAAACAAGCCCCCAATTAACCAGAAACCTTGCCCCGCGTCGTGACAATAACAATGCCGCACACATCTAGCAGCACACCTCGGTGCCATCCGTACGTCCGCCGGTCTCTGTTCTGCACATCATGGCACAACTCGGGAGGCAACGGTGGAGCCAAGCCAACCACCTTCCTGCCGTCCCCACCTCAGTCCAAACCCCTGCCCGTAACCAAAGTCCGTCGCTTAAGCAATGATTAGGATCGAGCCCCACCTGCCCGCAACGGTGCTGCATTCACGGACGTACACATACAAAAAGCAACACCCATGCTGTCCCACCCCACTACTCTCCAAGCAGGCGTCCAGCCTGCAGGCTGTCGAGCCCTACCTCGCTCCTGTGATGCGGAAGATGCAACATGGCAGCCACGAACGGCGGCTGGTAAGCGTGTCAGGGAGTGTTGGGGTCCACGCAGCCTGCTCCATTCCATCCCTGCCCCATCCCGATGCCCTGCCACCGCGGCCAGAGGCAGGGCCGTCTAGGCCGTCACAGCACTACAGCAGATAGATGTGCAATCCTTGCAAGCAAAGCAACGAAGAAGCTGTGTCCTACCAATTGTGGGCGGGCGGTGAAAGCATGGTCATAACAGCTCATAATAACATACAATTGACGCGGCAAACTCGCCGCTGCTTCAAATCTGGCTTCAGCCTGCATGGCCCTATCGGCCACCTGGCTCCACAGCCAGGTAGGGGATCTTCATCAAGTTCGTACCAGTAGCCTACTCGGCTGGCGGTTTCTACAATCAAGCCTCTGCATACACAGGCATGAGCGCTGGAGCACCCGTCCAACAGGCTCCTAGATAGGCCGACAGGTGATGAGGACACGTGCTTAATGGTGATGCAGCAGGTACGACAGGGCCTGCGATCGATGGGTTAAGAGTCATGCGCCGGCCTCTCGGCACAGACCCGACCCAGACTCCGGCCTAGGACACCTGGGCACGGACGCATGCGCTGCAGAGCTAGCTGGAGAGAGGACTGTTACCCAATCTAATCAAGGCAGATCGCAGCTCACAAGGAAGGCAGAAGGCTGTTGCTCCGCTTGAATGCACCATCCCGGCCGGCGCCGGCCTCAGACCCGTCCGGCCCATCGCCGCCGCCCGCACTGACCCCTCCCCCGACGGCACCCGCACCCAGGTACGCGCCCCGCGACAGCGACCCACGCCCCAGCGGCGAGCTCAAGCCCAGCGGCGGCCCTCCCGACGAGCCCTGATGTGCTGCCTCGCCCCCGCCGCCCCCGCCAGCCGACCTGCCCGGTCCCACGAGGGGGCCGGACCGTGAGCCGCCAATGGGCGAGGAGCACGCGGGCGGGGCGGGGGCCGCAGCCGGCGGGCTGCCTCCTTCTGACAAGAGGGGCCGCCTGTAGGCGAGGCTGCGGCTCCCGCCCAGCGCCTGAAGCGCGGGTGCCGCGCCGCTGAGGCGTGAGCCCATGGCCGCAGGGCCGCCGGCGGCGGCGATGGCGGCGGCGGTGGGGCTATCGGCGCCGCTGAGGCTGCCGGCGGCGCCTCGGCGCATGGAGGGCCGTGACGGCAGCCCCGGCGGCGGCATGGGGCTGCGCGGTAGAGGGCTGGACGCCGCCAGAGGCGACGTCGGCGCTTCGTAGCCGCCGCCGCCATCGCCACCGGCATCGGGTCCAACGGAGACCGACAGGGCTGGGGGCCTCCCCGAAGAGCCGCCACGCGACGGTGGCGGCGCCTGGCCAGGGGCGGGGGCCTCGCCGCCTCCCGTGCCGCCGCGGGGCCCGCTCCGACTGTGCAGCGACCGGGTCGGCGACTCGGGCCCATCCCCAGAGCCCGGCCCGGCATTGTTCGTCCCGGTGAACCAGGGCCCAGCCTCCTGGCTGCGTCTGCTGTAGGACCGTGGAGTTCCCGAGCCCGTGCCGCCTCCGCCGCCACCACCGCTGGATCCGAGCCGGCCGCTGGGGCTGCTGCACCGATTGCCGTACATGCCGTACCCGCCCGCCGGCTCGATGGGCTCCTGGGCCAGGCTGCTGAGCTGAGTCAGCATCTTGCTCGACCGTGCCATGTCGTCTCCGCCCCAACCCCGGCTGCGGCTGACGGATGAGGAGCGGCCGACGGGCGACTGAGGCCCCTGCCCCGAGACTACCGGCAAGCCGAGGCCCCCGGGCCCCGGCGTGCTCGCAGTATTCGTACCCGCGCCCGACTGGTAAGCCGCCTGGGAGCTAACCCGCGGGAGCAGCCGGGCCCCTCCAGGGCTGGCGGCCCGCGCCGTGCCCGCGCCGGACAGCACGCTGCTAGCGCCCGTGCCCACGCCCGTGTTCGCGCCCGAATTCGTGCTCGTGCTCATGTCCACACCGCTGATGCTGCTACGGAACAGAAACCCAACCGAAATGCCCAGGCCCGAGCCGGTCAGGCCCGGGCCCTCCCGCGCCTCTGCGCCGCTCAGTGCCTGCACGGGCGAGGAGACGGCGCCCTGACCCGAGGGCGGCCGGGTGGGCGGTTGGCCCATGCCGGGGGAGGCCATGCCGGTGCCGGAGGAGGCCCGGCCCGGGCCCATGCCGGGCCCCGAGGAGGCCACGCCGGTGCCGGAGGAGGCCCGGCCAAAGGTGCCAGCACGGCCCAGGGCCTGGAGCGAGACGGGTGTGGCGCTGGCGGATAGGGCCCCGGGGGCCGGGGGCGTGGCGCGGCGCGCAAACAGGGTGGCGCCCTGGGGCGGACGCTCCAGGACGGAGGCTGGGAGAAGCAGGGGGGGGGGAAGGGGGAGACACGGACCGGGAAAGAGTCAGGAGTCAGGTCGAGTCTGCACGATTGAGCCACCGTCAGGCCTCCGTGCGGAGCCCGCTTCCGCTCCTGAGCACTCGGCTGAAGCTGGGGTCTTCTTTCATTGCCTGGTTGCTAGGGGTGCCCCTGCAGCCCCCGCAACCCACTTGCGCTCCTGCACTCGCCTGCTGCCTCAGTGCTGCCGCTGACCGAGTCCACCAGGCTGCGGTCCCACAAATCGGGGCTGGGCGCGTCCAGGGGAGCGGAGTGTGCCGCGGCGGCGGCCGTTTGAGCCGCCTCAGCTTCCACCAGGTCCTGGATCTAAGGGGGGTGGGGGCGAGGGCGGGGGAGCAGGGGAAGCGGGAGGGTTGAAGGGGAACGAGGGTGGATGTGGAAGGATGGAAGGTAGGTAAGGTTGGAGGCGCGGGAGGGAACCTGGGAGCAGGGAGAGGGGGAGGGTTGGAGGGTGGAGGAGAGGACAGGTGCCATAGCACTGCGACAGCCTCAGGTGTCAAGCCATCCCTTACATTCCAGGGTGGTCTTGACGGCAGGTATCGCGAGATCGTTCGGCACCACGATAGCAAGCAAGAACACAGCACTTTACAGCCAAGCTGAAACCAGCCGACTGACGTGAACCCGCTTCTAGTCCTGGTTCCCGCTCCTCCTTCCCCTCTCCCCGCACCCCCACCTGTAGCGGCTCCACGTAAGCATCTAGGTCCACCTCCAGGTCCTGACAGGGCAAGGGGGGGGGGGTAGGAGGATGGAGGAGGGCTCGGGGGCGTGTGTGCGGTGTGTGTATGGCGTGTGTATGGGCCTCCCCACTGCCCCAGTACAGTACTTTTGCCCACGCCTTTTCTCTGCAGAACCCTTGCTGCGTCCCGCCCTGCATCCCGCCCTGCATCCCGCCCTGCATCCCACTCTCACCAGAGAGTCTCCGTACTGCAGCCGGGCCATGCCCACGCGACGTGAACTTCCCGGGTTGCCGCGAACCAAGTTTGCTTTGGACATGTGGTGCCGCTCCCGCGCCTCTCGGAGGACCTCGTCGGGGGCAACACGCCGCCGTGAAGAGGCAGAGGGTCCCTGCGCCAACGGGGTTTTGGAAGGGGGGCCGGCTAGATCACGTGGAGGTACGGCAGACACGGCCACGCAGAGCCGCGGAGAGGAGGGGGTGACCAGCAGGGGGTGACGAGGGCTGACGTGCGTTCGTGGCACGGGCACCCTCAGCATGCAACGGGCAACGGTCCTGACTCCGTAAGCGTAAGAATGCGAGTTCCTGGTGATTAATTGTGACGTTGGCGTGCGCTGGTCTTCCCGCGAACGCTCTAGTCTTCCCGCGAACGCGCGGGCAGAGAAGTGTGGGAACACGAATGACGGGTTGCGACGGACGGCACTACAAAACTGTTGGACCGCGCCTTTAGACATGTCCGTGAATATGTCGGGCGCGCTCTACCCAGAATTGTCGGCTTGCCCGCAACACTACGGTAATGACCGACATGGCCGACAGACTCGCGACGGCTACCCCGACAAAAGCTTCAGTCAAGCTAATACAGCGTGAGGTGCAGAAGAAACTCGAGAGTGCGCCCACGGACAAACAACAGTGTACCCGGGTCTACCCGGCGTACCCGGCGCACCACAAAACCTGGCTCACCGCGTCGCCATATAATTGGTAGAAAGATCTGGGGGACGCAGGGACTGCCATTCTGTGTCCCTTCTCCTTAGGCTCTTCTCAGAGCGAACGCGACAATGTGTCGTTGCCGGATGTTGGAGGTCTGTCTCAGGCCACGCGCGTAAGAGCGAGCACCAAGAGCGAAACTGGAGCGGAACTAGCAATTTGAGGATGTCTCGGGGCTGGTTGAGTGACGGAGCGCCCTGGAGGAGCTCTTGTGAGCCGGCAGCGGCCTAGTCTGCACTTCCGTCGACAAGCTTCATGTAATAGACACTAATTGGCGGCAGGTGTGCCCTGTGCTAGGGCGGGGGAAGTGGGTGCAAGGCCGTGTTGCTGCTGTGCTGCTGGTGTCACGACGCCTGCTGGTTGCGCTACGCCTCGTCGTCCAATGCTATGTCTCTTGCAGTCGCTCAAGCAGCTACTCTTTGTGTAGTATCGGGCGTCGCGCACATCGGCCCTCAACTGCTCTCGCAACCACCGGAGCGATGGCCGCGCAACCGAATCCAACATTGCAACACTTCTCGCCCATGCAGCGCCCAAGTTCGTCTCTTGGTGCTCCGTCAAGTCTCCTCCCACACTGCATACGCATCGTTGGCCCGCTTCCTACTGCCCCGCCCCCCGCCCCGCCAGCATCAGCGACACCCCCACCCCCAGCGCCGCCCCCGCAAACGCCGCCGCCCCCGCACGCACCTCGGGAGACCCCGCCACCGCCCCCAGCGCCTCCCCAGCTCGCCGCCGCCAGCCCTCCGTCCGCTTCCACACACCCCCGACGCGCTCCCGCCACGTCCCCGCCTCGCCCGCCCCCGTCCCCGCCTGGCCCGGCCCCTCCCACGACCAAGCAACAGCCGAGCGCCCCGCCGACGCGCCTTCACCCTCCGTAGCACCCTCGGCTGCCGCCCCGCGCCCCTGCGCCCCGCCCTCCGACCCCGGCCCGGAACCAGTTGCAACTGCCGTCGTCGACAACACGCCGCCCCGCTCCGCCGCCTCGTCCCCACCCCATCCCAATGCATCCGCAACAACCGCAGGCACCAGCCCCGCCCCCGGCTGCTGTCCCTGCCCCTGCCCCGCCCCTTGCCCCTGCGCCGCCTGTAGCCCCGGCCCGGCCGCTGGCGCGTGCTGCGCCTGCTGCGCCTGCTGCGCCGCCTCCTGCGCCTCGGCGCGCAGCTGTGCTACGCCTGCTGTGATCTGCCCGAGCTCAGCACGCAGCACGGACTCCACGTGGCTGCGCAGGCGCCGCGCCTTCATGGGCTCCATGACCAGGTAGATGGACTGGGGGGGGGGGATCAGGGATGGGGTGAGGGTGGGATTGAGGATGGGGGGGATGGGAAGGAGGATGGAGGGGGGGGAGTTGATGTGGGTCGGGTACTGAAGGCAAACGTTGGACCGGGGAATGGCGGTGGACTTTGGGAGCGGGTGTGGAGAAAGGGTGGGATGGTGAGGCGTAGGATTGGGGCTTCTCAGGGATCGGGGGTACGGTCAGGAGCAACTCCCCCGAGTACGACCTACCATCTCCCGCCCACCCACCCCCCTACCAGGAAGGACACCAGGTGCAGGCCCATGAGGGCGGCCGTCCACCAGGTGGAGGCGCGGCGGATCTTGTCAGACCACAGCGTCTCGGCTGCAGGGAGGTGGTGGGGGGGGGGGGGGGGGGGGGGCGGGGAGGGGTGTGAGTAAGGCCGGGCCCGGCAGGGCCGGGCAACTCGCACGTCGAGAGTCTACGCTCGGACCCGACTGCACGGCGGGTCTCTCTTGCACGCTATCGCTACGCTTAAACACGCGAGCGCTCCGCCGCCAACTTGTCGGCCCTTGCCCTCTGCCCGCTCACCCGCGTACCGCTCACATCTGATGACCAGCATATGCGGGGGCTCAGCTGCCCTTCCGCCCGCCCTTCCGTTCTGTGCCTCTTCCTCCCCCCCCCTCTTCCCACCCCCCTCCTACCCACCCGAGCACCGTTCCCGGATGGCGGACAGCAGCCGTGCAGGCCGCCCCTCTGCCCCCTACCCGAGACCCTGTCCTCCCCCCTGTCCTCCCCCTCTGCCCCCTACCCGAGACCCTGTCCTCCCCCTCTCCCCCCCCCCCCCACCCCCTACCCACCCGAGTACCGCTCTCGGATGGCGGACAGCAGCCGCGAGTGGGCCGCCTCCAGGTCCTCAGAGGCGGCCGCGTAGCCCGCCTGGGGGGGGGGAGGGGGGTTAGCGGAGTGAGAGAGGCGCTAGCAGGCGCAGGGAATGGCCACGTCAGCCAGGCATGGCCTGCCTCCTCCTCCCTTCACCCTGCACGGGAGTAAATTCCCTGGTCCACTGGGTGGTTGCCCTCAACTAAGCCCTTCCTGGTGGTGTTCGGCGGGAAGACTTGCTAAGGATCAAGCACCCGCCAGGCGGCGGGTTTCCTGGGCGGTTTTGCTACGGTCCTGATCGCCTGTAAGCTTTCAGTACCCTGCCCCACACCCCCACCCCTCCACGCGGCATAGCACCCAGGGTCGCGCCGGGTCGGCCGGACTGCCTGACTGCGCTTCCCGCCAACTACACACTCATGCCGTACTGCACTCGCACATTACGCCAGGTTGGAATCCGCCCACCAGGCCCACCCAGGCCCCACCTTGGCCTGCGCCACGGCCCCCTCCAGGCCCAGCTCGTCCCGGCACAGGTCCGCGAACCGCTCCACGTCAGCCGGGCCCCAACTGCCCTTCCGCTGCAGCAGGCCCATGAGCTGCCGCTGCACGTCCCTGGAGAGGGTAAGGGGGGGGGAGAGGTGGGGGGAGGGGATGAGGGGGGGAGGCAAGGGCAGACATAGCTGTGAGGGGCAGGGGGGAGGGGGAATGCTGCAGCAGGCCCATGAGCTGCCGCTGCACGTCCGTGCAGGCACCAAGGGGTGGGCGGGGGATGGAGGGTCCTTTCGAACTTGGGGGGGACCCCTTGGACGAAGGGAAGGGCATCAGACCAAACCGTCGTGCCAGCCGTGCCCTGTCCAGCTTTGGCCTAACGCTGCACACGAGCCCCCCGCTCCCCGACACCCCGACCCACGCGTGCTCCGCCACCCTCCAGGGTGCATCTGCCGGCACACGACCCCTACAGCGCACCGCAGCTCTCCCTGCCCGCCCCTTTCCCCCCCCCCCCCTCCCTTTCCCAGACCCACGCGTGCTCCGCCACCCGTGCGTCGAAGGCCGCCTTGCCCTCGCGCAGGCCCATGCGCGCAGCCGCCAGGCCGGCATCGGCCTCGTCCACCTGGCAGGGTTGGGGTTGGGATTGGGATTGGGATTGGGATTGAGATTGGGATTGGGATTGGGATTGGGATTGGGATTGGGGGGTGGGGGGTGGGGGGTGGGGGGCAGAGGGGTCGTAAGGCAGGGGAGCTGGGAGCAGGGTCCGGCGCGCTGGGTGGTTGGCCTGCGCGCTGCGCCGCCCCAAGAGGCCACGTGAGGCGAGCATGCGGCCATGACGTGGCACAGCCGTGACACGAACCCAAGCCCGCACCTTCCAAACTCACGCCCCCCGCCCCCTCTCCCCACCTTGATCTTGAGCTGCTCGATCATGGCTTAACCCGTAACCCGGTCCGACCTGACACGAACCCCGTTTCCCCCGTTCTTCCCCCCCATTTCCCCCCCATCTCGCTAGTCCTCACCTTGATCTTGAGCTGCTCGATCATGGCGTACCCCGTCACCTGGTTCAGCCGCGCCCCCAGCTCCAGCGCCCGAGCCAGCACCATCGCCCCCGCCCGCGCCAGGCCCTCCCCCGCCCTGCTCCCCAGGGCCTGCGCTGAAGCCAGTGCGGTGGAGGTGGTGCTGCCACCGGGGACCAACGCCGGGACGGGGGGCGGGCCGCCGCCGCCCCCGGCCCCGGCCCCCGATGCGGTGCCGCTGCTGCTACTGCTGTTACTGCTGCCGTGGGGTGGGTGGCCTGAGCCCGGGGCCTGGTGGGTGCTGCTGTTGGGCGCGTGGGAGGGGTGGGCGTGATGGCCACCGATGGGAGGGGGCCTGCCGCCGCTTCCGGCGGCCCCGCCGGCACCTCCGCTGCCGAGGGTGGGGCCCGGGTGGGCGGTGCCGTGGCCGGTCGAGTGGCTTCCGCCGTGCGGCCCGCTGCCTCGCCCGTGGTGCCCGGACTGAGAGCTGAAGGACCGGGCGGTGGAGGCACGGGGAAGGCTGGCCGGCGTTGTCCAGACGTGGCACGAGCGGGGAGGCAGCGGTGCTAGAGCAACGGGGAACGGCGGCGGGCCGTGACCTGACGTGCATGGGGGCCCCGCTAGCGTGGATGCCTGGCGCCGCAGCAGCACGCCTGCGCCGACGACCGACGGCGCGATTGAGGCGACGAGGGCGGTATCGGCTGCCGCGATCGAGCTCGCCAGGGCTGCAAGCGAGCCGGCGCCCGACGCCGAGCCCGCTCGCAGGGCCATCTCGGCGGGAGAGTCGGGTATCAGCGCTGATCCTAGGAGCTATGCGGACGGTTCGAGATGTTCATAGGGGTCCCAGAGGACGGCAGCGTCGGTCGGGCGAGGCAGACGCGTGGTTGGAGCAGGGAGGAATTGGGGATGCAAGTGTGCGGATTCGCAAGCTGCGGGGGAAATGACCTAGTGAGCTGCAGCGTCGCTATGCGTGTGCCGTCTATGTCTATGCTGCGCGTGTGGCAGGTGTATGCGATTTGCATTCCGCCCCAACCCCCGCGGTCGTGCACCCCGGGCACGCCCGCACGACTGCAGGCCAGGGCACGCCGTCGCAGTGATCACATGCAATAGGTCACTGCGCACTAGCTTGGGCCCTAGGCCATGGATTGACTACCTTGACGCTTGCGTTCGAGCAACATGGCCAACAAGGGCGAGCAGCCCCCGTCTTCGGGGGGACCGTCGATGATGCGGTTCCAGCTCGCACAATCACTGGACGTTAGTAGCGTAGTGCAGGTGCGTCCCAGCGACTTCCCATGCCGATGGACCTGGCCCTCTCGCAGTTGCCCAGAGCTGTGGGACCGGCGTCCTCAACCTCTGCACGGAGCTTGATTTGTAGCCGATGGCGCTGGACTCCGACAGCACTGCGCGGGTTACCGATCGCGCGCTTATGCTGTGCCCCTCAGGCGCCCGCGAGCTCGCTCATCCGCGGCCTCCACCCGAAATGCGTCTGCTTTCATCCGACGAAGCCCCTGCTGGCGGTGGTGGGTGGGGCTTGCCGAGGGGCACGGTTGGGTCGCTCGCGTGCAGGTGCCGGCAGGTCTCCCCTCGAGCCGGGGGGCCGTTGTCTTCCGCGCAACGGCTCCCCTCGCACCATGAGCATCTGCCGCCCTTCCCCGGCCTGAGGACCTCAAACTCCATCTCGTCCAGTCGTGACCCGGCTGGGGCGAGCGAGTCCACTTCCAGGGCTTGCCCCTTGCCTCTCAATGGCCCCTCGCCCTCGCCCCGTCCCAACCCCCCCTTTCCCTTCCCCTTCCCCATGTGTACCTCCCTCTCCCTCTCAGGGCGTGTCGGGCTATGTGGCCGTGTACGACCTGCAGTCGGGCACGCGCGTGGGGCGCGTGGATCTCAAATCCGTGCCGCTGGAGCTGGCCTTCGCGCCGGACGGATCCGTGCTGATCGCGGTCGTACAGGTACGGCACGGAACATGATAATGGGTTGGGGCTCTGCGGCTTTCAGCTGGCAGGGTTGGTTAGGGGGGCTGCAAGGGTCTTCAGCACTGGCTCTGTTACCAGCATGCTCACGGGCCTCGAGGTCTCCGTTGGAACCGTCTGGGTCCCTGCGGCGGGCCTATGATGCAGCAGTCAATGTCAGCCAAGTCACGTGTCAGCCCGGGTGGAGGCACGTGGACACAGCCGTCCGCAGGCGGACGGGGGCGTGCAGGCTGAGCGCACCACACACCCTCAATCGGCGCTGAACACGGCACGGAACACCCGGGGTCGTCGATTGGAAGAGTCTGAGGATGCATATGCACAAAAAGCGACGGTGTCGGTCAGGGCCGCTGCTGTCGGGAGAGATGCTCCCAGATGCGGAATGCGGATAGCCCCCTCTGGCACTCGCCCAGCTTCACTCTCCGTCGCCTGCTTTCCCCGCTCCCCCCCCCCCCCAATTCAGGACTGGATGATCTACTCTGTGAGCACGGCCTCTTGGAAGGCGCGGCTGGTGGTGCCCCGGCGGGCCAAGATGGACAAGCCCCTGGAGCGGGTGCTGCTGGCGGTGGCGCCGGTAGGGGGGTTGGTGGGGAGAGGAGGGGAAAGGAAGGGCGCAAGGACGGGGGAGGAGCAGGAAGGGGCGACAAGGAGGGAGCGAGGAGATGGGGGCCCGCAAGGCGTGTTCAGGCCCACCGCAGCTGCCCCGATCCTCCCACCGCCTTTCACCCCTCCTCCCCCCCCCCTCCCCCCCCCCCCAGGGCTCCAACCCCTTCATCTACTTTGCCCGCTACGCCAAGGACACCCTGCGCCTGGCGCTGCTGCCCTCGCGCGCGGGGGGCGTGCCGGCGCCGGAGGGGGGCGCGGGGGGCGGCGGCAAGGGGGCCAACAGGTGGGGCAGGGAGGGGGGAGGGGGTTTGGTGTGAAAGAGGGAGAGGAGCACCGAGGGATCTGGGGCCCTCGCCCTCGCGTTGTTCTCGCGCGGGGGTACGCATGACGCCAATGGCACCAGTCCGTGACCTCGACCTCCAGCTGGCCTGCCACCACCCCTGCCCTCCACATGCCTGACAACCCTTCCGCCAAGTCACACCCCTGTGCCCCCTCCCCTGCCCCCACTGGCCGCCGCTCCTTCTGTCGCTCTTTCATGTCACCCTCCGCCCCCCCCCACCCCCGTAGAGACGCTCTCCCGCTCAAACACCCCCCCCCTCCCCCCTTCCCGAATACAGCTGGGGCACCCGCGTCAAGCTGGACGCCGCCAAGCCCATCCTGCAGCTGGCCTGCCACCACGTGGACGCGCAGCTGCTGGCGCTGACGGCCGACGGGCTGCTGCGGGGCTACGCCATCGCGGGGGGCGGCGGGGACGTGCTCACGCCGCTGTACGCGCTGCTGGTGCAGGTGGGGGTCGGGGAGGGGGGGCGGAGGGGGGGGGAGGGGAGGGGGAGGGGAACGGGGGAAAGGGGGGTAGGGAAGGGGGAAGGGGGGGGAGCGCATGGAGAGGAGTGGGTGCGTTTTGGTGCGCGTGTGGGCGGGGGGGCGCGTTGACAGGTGGGTGGGAGACAGAGGACGTTTCGTCGTGCAGAAGTGGGCTTGGTGGGAGGAGGGCTACCGGGACGGAGTGTTGCCTGCCTGGATACCGAATGGACTCCAACCGCCAACCCCCTTCGCCCCCTCCCCCCCCCCCCCCAGGACCCCATGGACAAGCTGGTCCCCCTGCCCGGGGTGTTGGTGGTGGTGCCCCACCCGGCCCTGCCCACGGGGGCGCTCATCCTGCAGGTGGGCCCGGGGTGGGCCTGGGCCGGGGCCTGAGGGGCCTGAGGGGCCTGGGGCGGGCAACGCTGGGCCTGGCCGCTACAAGGAGGCTGGCCGTGGTGCAGGCCGTGGCTGTGTGGCCGTGTGTGAGCATGCCATACGAAAGCCATGCCTGTACGGGTAATGGAATGGATCGCCTCCGTGCTTGAGACTGAACCGACCAATCTGGACCGATCTTCACACCTGGTTGACGTGTCGTGCATCCCCTGCTCCCCCCTCCCCCCCCCCAGGGCTCCCGCATGGGCACGGCCGTGGTCCTGGAGCTGCCCGGCCGCACCACCCCCTCCCCCGTCATCCGGGGGCGGGTGCCCAACTGGCAGGCCACCATCGGCATGGGCGTGGACCGGGTGAGGCAGGGGGCGGAGGGGGCTGTCAGGGCGTGTGTGGGCGTGCGCGTGTGTTTTGCCGACGCGTCGGGTGGGGGACACGCATGGGTGCCCAACTGGCAGGCCACCATCGGCATGGGCGTGGACCGGGTGAGGCAGGGGGCGGAGGGGGCTGTCAGGGCGTGTGTGGGCGTGCGCGTGTGTTTTGCCGACGCGTCGGGTGGGGGACACGCATGGGTGCCCAACTGGCAGGCCACCATCGGCATGGGCGTGGACCGGGTGAGGCAGGGGGCGGAGGGGGCTGTCAGGGCGTGTGTGGGCGTGCGCGTGTGTTTTGCCGACGCGTCGGGTGGGGGACACGCATGGGTGCCCAACTGGCAGGCCACCATCGGCATGGGCGTGGACCGGGTGAGGCAGGGGGCGGAGGGGGCTGTCAGGGCGTGTGTGGGCGTGCGCGTGTGTTTTGCCGACGCGTCGGGTGGGGGACACGCATGGGTGCCCAACTGGCAGGCCACCATCGGCATGGGCGTGGACCGGGTGAGGCAGGGGGCGGAGGGGGCTGTCAGGGCTTGTGTGGGCGTGCGCGTGTGTTTTGCCGACGCGTCGGGTGGGGGACACGCATGGGTGCCCAACTGGCAGGCCACCATCGGCATGGGCGTGGACCGGGTGAGGCAGGGGGCGGAGGGGGCTGTCAGGGCGTGTGTGGGCGTGAGTGTGTGTTTTGCCGACGCGTGAAGGTAACAGCTCGACCCGAGTGTGGGCGCCATCAGCCGTGCCCCCAGCCCTTCCCGCACACAGCCTCTTGTGTGAAACCCACTCGCTTACCCCCTGCCCTTACTCTTTAGCCCACTCATCCCTCACCCACCCCCCCTCTACCCCGGTCCTCTCCCCCCCCCTGTCAGGCCACCGGTATGGTGATGGCGTTCGGCCTGAGCGAGGGCGGGCGGCTGCGCTGCGCCTCCTGGCGGCTGTCGTACAGGGCGGGCAGCCAGGGGGTGGCGCTGAGGCCCTCGCGCATGGAGCCTCAGGTGTGTGGGGGGTGTGTGAGGAAGGGGGGTGAGGCTGGCGGGAGGGGACGGGGTGCGGGGGTGGATTGGCGTGGGGGAAGGGGGTTAAGTACGGGTATAGTGGAGGGGGAGACCTCCTAACAGGGAGACTCCGCAACATCAAGGCCTACAAAGTCCCCCCCCTCCTGTCTCCCCCCCTGACAGGACCTGACCGGCCTCGTGGACGCCACCCGCAAGACCCGCGCCGCCCTGGTCACCCACATGGCGGCGGGGGCGGCGGCGGCGGCGGCGGCGGCGGGCGGGCCCGTGCCGCCCAACGGCGGAGCGGGGGCCATGGCCTCCATGCGGAGCCTTACCCTGGGGGGCGGGGCGGCAGGGGCAGGGGGAGCTGGAGCAGGGGGTGGTGGAGGGGGAGCAGGGGGAGGGGGTGGTGGAGGGGGAGCAGGGGGAGGGGGAGGGGGTGCCCCCCCCGCTGCCCCCACGTGGCACGGGCTGTGGTCGCTGAGCCCCGCCTGGGCCACCGACATGTCCAGCAGCTGCCTGCTGGGTGAGACATGGGGGGGGGGGTTGAGGGAAGGGGGTGAGTGAGTGGAGGGGAAGGGGGAGAGGAGGAGGGGGAGGCAAGAGGGGGAAGGTGGGAGGGACAGAGCGGGGCACAACGGCAGTAGGGGCCGCCCATGTGTCCAGCAGCTGCCTGCCGGGTGGGTAGTTGAGGGGAGAGGGGGAGACAAAGCGGTGGGAAGTAGCCCCTCACCAGTCCCCATAACCAGCCACCCGACAGCCCTCCCTGAACCCCCTACCCGCCGCCTCCTGCCCCCCGCCCCCCCCCCCCCCCAGAGGCCCAGCTGGCCCCCTCCGTGGGGCGGGTGGTGGTGCACCCCGCCCTGGGCTGTGTGGCGGTGGCGCCCGAGCCCCCCGCCGCGGCCGCAGCCAGCCGGGAGCTGCTGTTCGGGGGCCGGGGCGGGCTCAGCCCGGAGGAGATGGCGCTGGCGAGGTGGGCCAAGATCGGGGGGGGGGGTATGGGGGTCGAGGGGAGGGAGAGGGAGGGTAAGGGGGCCTGGGGGGGGGGGCTCAACCCGGAGGACATGGCGCTAGTAAGGTACGTGGGCGGGGGGGGGGGCATGTGGGGACGGCCGAGGATGGAAGCCGAGCTGCTGCCGCCCTTCCGCTGCCTCCTCCACACGTGCCCAGAGTCCCGGCCCTCCCTCCCTTCTTCCCCCTTACCTCCCCTCCTTCGCTCTCCTATTTCCCCTCCTCCGCTCTCCAATGCTCCGAATCACCCCCCTTCTTTCCGCTCTCCAGTTTGTCAGAAAATCACCCCTATCTCCCCCCCCTCCCCCGCCTCTCCCAGTGCAGGCGCACCTCCACCCCTACCGCTTGCGTGCAGTGTATCATCACCTCCTTACCTCAACCGCCTCACCCCGCCTCCCCTTACCTGCCCCCCTACCCCCCCTGCCCCCAGGCGCACCTCCACCGTCTCCCTGCTGCTCGTCCACAACGCGGAGGCCCACGCGGGGGGGTGGCGGGGCGCCCGCGCCTCGCCGCAGCACACGGCCCTGGCGGCCTGGCTGCCGCCGGGGGCCCGGCTGCCCGCGCTGGGCCCGCCCGGGCCCGCCGCCGGGCCCGCAGCGGGCCCGGCCAGGCCCAAGCCGCGCGCGGCCAGGCCCGCCGGCGATTCGAGTACGGATGAGGACGAGCCGGAGCAAGAGCCGGTGGCGGCGGCTGAGGTGGCGGCGCCGGCGGCTGACGCTGAGGCGGCGGCGCCGCCGGCGGACTCGAACGCGTTGCAGCTGCCGCCGCACGTGTACTACGTGGCGGGCGGGCGGTTGATGAAGTACGGCCTTGTGACCCGTTCGGCTTCGCCGCTGGCCCAACTGCCAACCGAAGCGCCCGACGGTGACACTCGCCTGCCCCGGATGCTCGTCCACTCCGCCCGCCGTGGCGCCTGGCTCGTCTTCTTCGAAGCCGCAGTGGCGGGCGCGAGCGGCAACAACGGCAACTACCCCAACGGTAACGGCACGGCTGGCGGCGCGGCCAACGGTCAGCCGGCGGCGGGTGCCGAACGGTTCACGTGGACGCTGGTCAACGCGGCGGCACTGAGCGGCGAGGGCGGGGCTGGGTTCGTGTCGTGGGTGAGGACAGGTGAGGCGGGAAAGAGCGAGAAGGCGGGAGTGATCTTTGAAAGATAGCAGAGAATGTCGCTAAGAGCGAGCAAGGCGAGCGAGGAACTGCTCTACAATGAGATGTCAAGGAGGGGGGGGGGCGCGAAGACAGTTGTGTGAGGTGCCGGGTGAGTTGCGGGCACGCCCCAATGCCCCTGCCCAAGCATCTCCGCTGCCGCCCCCCCTCGCAGGCAAGTACGGCACCTTCCTCGGCCCCGACGACTCCCACTTTGCCGTACTCTCGTCCAACGGCCGCCTGCTGGAGGTGTACAACACCGCGCCGCCGGGCGGCGGCGGCCCGGGCGTGTCCATCCCCATGCCCCTGCTCAGGTGCGGCCCTGCAGGGGGGGGGGCCCTGAGAGAGAAACATCGTTGGGGCGACTGCCAGCCGGTACAACTACGGCACAATCTATCTATCCCTCCCCTTTTCTACGCCCCCTTCCCACCCCAGCTGCTCCCTGGACGGTGCGGTGCTGGGGGCGGCGGGGGTGGCAGCGCCGCTGTTCCCCGGCCCCCCCATGTGGAACGTAAGCCGGGAAGGGGTGGGGTGGGCGGGTAGGGCCTCAAGCAAAGCGCATGCAGCGCAGTGTGTAAGGGCACGCTCGGCTCCAGGGCGGGTAGGGCAGGCGAGAAGAACGGAAACCACTGCGGCCCGCTGCTGATCCGGCCGACGGGAGTGCTACTTCCCGCCACCTGTACCTGTCCTCGTCCCCTCCCCCTGATCCGCTCTTGCTGCCTTCCACGCCACCCCACCCCACCCCCAGGCCCCTGTGCCCGACGCGCGTGCGCCCCCCGACGCCGGCCCGCACGACGCGCGGCGCTTCCGCGGCCTGGGCTGCCTGCTGTGGCAGGGCGCGGACAGCACGCTCCGCATGGCCACCCTGCCCGCCCTGACCCGCGTGCCGCTGGTGGGTGGGGGGTCCGTGAGGAAGGGGAGAGGCAGGCGGGGGAGGGTCCGTGAGGAAGCGGATGCGAGGGCACTGGCACCTGCGCGTTTCGATGACTGCGAGGTGGCATGACGCGTGTGCAGGGAAGTAAAGGGGCTCAGGCAAAGGTGTGTGAACTATGTGCAGAATACGCTCGAGGGCCGAGGGCAGCAGCTGATGAGGAAGCCCCTGTCCAAACCCTCATTATCCTGCCGCAGGACGCGCCCCCGCCCGGCACCAAGACGGATGGCGCCGGCTCAGACTCTGACGACGACGCGGGGGGCGCCGTGCGCGGCGCGGACGGCTCCGTGTACTACCCCTCGCTGCCGCAGGGGCACCACTTTGGGCCTATCGCCCGGCAGGCGGCCTTCCCGCTGCTGCCGCACGAGACGGGTGGGTCCTGAGTGTGCCGCAAATTGCAGCGCGCAAGATCGGGAACAAGGGGTTGGCAATGCACGGCGGGGCACAGGCGCGAAGCATCTGGCTTGGGTTCGGCCGCTGAGCTAGCCCGCCTGTGGCATGCGTAGGGCTGTGGCACCCCTTACCTTGACATTCAGATGGCGGTACCGCTAAGCCTGACCGCCCCGACCCCTATCACCCCTCCGCCTCCCGCCCGCCCCCAGTGCTCCACGTGGCTTGGCAGAGCCTGTCCCTGGCGGCGGAGCCGGCGGCGGGGTCCAAGGCGGCGGAGGCAGCGGCGGCGGCGGCGCCGTCGGGCCCCGCCGACGCTGTGGCGGCGGTGCTGACCAGCCAGCGGCTGCTGCTGCTGACGGCGGGCCTGCGCCAGGTGGGGAGCGGGGGGGGGTAGGCGGCTGGGGCCAGTGCAGGGATAGGTGGTGGGCAGTAGGCCCCACGGGTGGGGCGGTGTGCCACTTTGCCGTTCCTCTCCAGGGGTCTGTCAGCCGGACCCACCCTTACGCACCCCCCTCCACCCCCCACCCACCCCAGGTCGCCTCCGTGTCCCTCTCCGGCGTGGGCTCCGCGGCCCTGGGCGAGTCCCTGACCTCGGTGCTGTGGGCGGGGCCCATGCTGCTGGCCTGCAGCGCGGCCGGGCAGGTGGGGCGGCAGGGCTGGGTGGGGGGCGGGGTGGCTCGGCCGACGGCCCGGGAGTTGTATTACGTCAAGGTTTCAGCCATGATCGACGTTGGTTCAGGGTCGGCGAAGGGCGCTGGCCTCTCGGGCTCTGGTCAACCAACAACAATACACTGCGATTTACCTCTTGCCGTACACCCCCCTGCCGTACGCCGTACAACAGGTGCTGCAGCTGACGTGGACGGGCCAGCTGCTGCCAGTGGCCACGCTGTCCCCGGGCGGCCACGTGTCCCTCCTGGGCGTTACGGCAGACTCCCTGATCGTACTGCGATCGCCGCTGGGCCCGCTGCCGCCGGCGGCGGCGGCGGCAGCCTCCGCCACCGGTGCCAACGTCGCCGCCGCCGCCGCCGCCCTGGCGGAGGCGGTGTCGCGGCCGGCGGCGCTCCTGCAGCCGCTGCTGATCGGCTGGTCCAGCCTCGCCGCCACTGGCCTCCTGTCCTACGGATCGTATGGCGCCGCCGCGGCATCTGTCGTACGGCCGGCGTTACGTCACGCGCTGGCGTCGTACGACCCGCAGTCCGCCACGCCGAGGGGCGTGTGGGCGCTGATCTCGGCGGGCGCATGGGACGTGGCGGCGGCGGTGGCGGGGCACATGCCCCCGATGGGCGACGGCGGCGGCGCCGTCAAGCTGGCGGCGGCGGCGGCGGCGGGCAGCTGGGCGGCGGTGGCGGCGACGCTGCAGGGCGAGGCCTCCCGGGCGCTGCACGCCCCCGCGCCGCCGCCCCGGGGCTCGGAGCTGCACGCCAAGCTGGTGGCGGCGGCGGCGGGGGCGCTGTTTCACGGACAGGTGGGGGGAGAGGGGCGCGGTGGGGTCAGCGAGGGGTGTCGAGAGGTGGCGGAGTGACGGCGGGGCATGTGCGCGTCGTTCTGTTAGGGGAAAGGGTCGCGGAGCTCTCGCGCGTGAAGCTAGCGGAGGCTGGCGCTTGTGCCCTAGTGCTGCTCCAGCTGCCTGCGCCCTACCTTTTGCCGTGCTCGACTGCCTCAACTGCCCCCCCCCCCTCCGCAGGTGACTGTGGCCAGCGATCTCTTCCTGGCAGCGGGTGAGGGGAAGGGGGGCAGGGGGGTGGGGGGCAGGGGGGTGGGGGGCAGGGGGGTGGGGGGCAGGCATGGGGGGCAGGGGTGGTCGAGGCGGTCCGTGCAGTACGACGGGACTCAGGCAGGCGCAAGGCGCCAGCAATGCAAAAACACGGGTGCTCGCCACCAGATCTCGATCATCCGCTCCTGCCCCTTGTCCCTTACGCTCTACCCTCGTCCCCCCCCCCGCCCTTCCCCCTGTGCTCAGGCGAGTGGCCCAGCGCCATGGTACTGGCGGTGTGCAGCGGCAACGTGTCCGGCGTGTACGGCATTAGTCAGAAGCTGGCGAGCTCGTCCGGCCCGCCGGGAGTCGAAGGGCCCGCCGCCGCCGGCTCGTCCGAGGTGGCGGCGGCGGGGCAGCTGGCGACGGCGCTCCGCTCCCTGTACGGCGGCGTGGGGTCGGGGGCGCTGGCGGACGCTACCTTGGCGCTGCAGCAGCCGCAGCAGCCGCCGGCGCCGGGGGTGGGGGTGGGGCCGCCGCAGCAGCCGGGTGAGAAGGGATGCGGTGACACGCTTTAAGGGGGTGGGGGCATGGGTGTAATCAGTGGGCTGGGGCTGGGGGCCCGATGGGAAGGCAGGGCAAGGTTTGGCCGGGGACTTAGGTCCGCGGGGGTGCACAAGGCAGGTGGTCAACAGAGCCGCAAGTGCCTGAATGCGTCCCCAACTGTCCTTCCCCCTCTCCCCCCCACCACCAGAGCCCCTGGAGCGAGCCGACCGCTGGCCCCTGGCCTCGCCCCTGGCCTCCGCCGCCGCCGTCACCGTCCCCGGCGCCCTCCCCCGCGTCGCCTACACAGACGCAGAGATCGGCCCCGTTCCCCCCGCCGGCCCGCCCTCCGCCGTCGCCTTCTACGCCCTCACGTCCACCGCCGCCGCCAGCGTCGCCGCCGCTGCGGCCGGCGGCAGCGCCGGGGCTGGCGGCTCCTCCCGCGTCGCTGCTGGCCTCGTCCCCGGCGACGCCTCCGCCGGCGGCGGCGGCCGCGGCGGCAGCACCGTCACTGGCGGCGATCTGGAGACCACCTCCGTCGCCTCCAGCGATGCCGCCCAAGCGGCGGCGCGGGCCGAGTTCATGGGCCACGCGGGCCTGGGCCTGGGTGGGCCCACCATTGACTTCTCGTCTGACGACGACAGCTCGATCTCGGAGGCGACCGGATCCGCCGCCGGCGGCGCTGGCGGCGGCGCGCGCCGCCAGATCAAGATCCAGATCCGGGACAAGCCGGCTGGATCCGCGGCGCCGGATGCGTCCCTCCGAGAGGCCGCCAAGGCGCTCCGCCTCGGCCCCGGCGCGCCGCCGCTGCCCGGCGCCGCCTCCGTCGGCGGCAGCTCCATCGCCTCCGCCGCCTCCGTCCCCGCGCCGCCGCCGCCGCCGCCTGCCGTACAATTCCCTCCCGGGATGACGTCAGCGCAGCTCTTCGGCGGCGGTATGTCCCTCATGGAGACCGGCGACTGGCGTAACGCCGCCGCCCACTTCGCCCGCGCCATGTCGGTCCTACGGCACGAGGAGGCGGGCGCCATGGACGCCGCCGCACGCGCCGCACGGCAGGGCATGTGCGCGTCGTACTACGCCGCCGTACGGCTGCTGGAGGCGGTTGGTACGGGCTCGGGCCCGCGCGAGGCCCGGCTATACCGCTACCTGGCGGGCCTGAGGCTGACGCCGCAGCACGGCACTGCGCTTCTGCGGGAGGCCATCACTCGCAACCGCCTGGCCAGGAACTACAGGTGCGTGTGGAACTACAGGGGTTGAGCAATGGAGAGGGGGCGGGGCGGAGGGAAAAGTCGGAGGGGGAGAGGCAGTGAGAAGGGACAGGCGGCTGGCCGAGGTGATTGTGGGGATGCAGAGGGGTACGTTGTGCAGCAGGGGCGAGGTTGCAAAGCGGCAAGGGGCACCCTACGCTATATCCGCACCCACCTTCCTTCGCAGTGGGTCGTGGTGCAGCACATTTTCGACCTGCCAGGGTTCGCCCTTTCCAGCCGGGGTCTTGCTTGTTGCTGCTTTGGGTTTTGCTTTTCTTGCTATTTATTGCTCCCAAAGCCACACACCCGTTCCCCTGAAACGGGCGGAGAGATGCGACCGGCAGTGACATTATGATAGGGATGCGCAGTGCAGCAGAGGGCGAGTTCTTGACGCCAGCTAGGCTTCCATAGCCACAACGCCTTTCCGAGACAGGTGCCTGCATGCTCCCCGCGTGTTCTCCAATCGCGAGCCTCACCCCTTGCCTAACCCCCAACTCTGCCCTGCTCACCCCTCCGCCCTCCACCCGCACCCCCACCCCCACCCCAGGTACGCCGGCGACCAGCTGACCTCCCTCATCGGGGCGGTGGCGGACAGCGCCCCCGCGGACTACCTGGCGCAGCTGCAGGTGGGGGGGGGGCGAGGGGGGAAGTGGAGGGAGGGAGGAAGTAACGCGTTTTTGTGTGGGCACGGATGCGTGCGCGGCTCCTCAGAAGGCCACCCCATTTCCCCGCCACCAGCCTCCTCACCACCCACACACCCACCCACCCCACCCCACCCGCACACACCCCAGGCCGACATTGAGGAGTGCGACCGGGCGGGCGGCCGCGACGCCTCCGTACCGGCGGACGAGCAGGTGGGGCCGGGGGGGAGGGGAGTTCGTGGTGCGGAGGTCGGGTAGGGCTGCAACTGTGCACGGGAGGGCGAGGACGGGGCCTTGGGGGCGGCCTGTTTGGCCTGTCCCGACACCTGGGCAAGTGTTCGAGGAGGGGGCTTTGGCTAGAGAGTGGGCTGAGCTGTGCTCATAATGGTCAGGACAGCGGCTGGCAAGACGTTTTTTCTCCATTCATCCCACGCTTGCCCTCGTAGCCAGCACTGCATGGCCTCCTTACCCAACCACCCCCACCCTCCTGCAGGTCGCTGACTGGGCGGCGCTGGTGGCTGCGGCCGGGGAGACGGGCGGCGGCAAGGAGGACGTGGATGCCCTCGTGACCCCCCTGCTGGCCTAGAGGGGGAGGGGGGCATGGGGAGGGGGGACGTGGACGCCCTGGTGACCCCCCTGCTGGCCTAGGGGGGAGGGAGGGGGGGGGTGTGGCCGTGTGGGGGGCAGGGGCGGTGGGGCCAGGTGCTGAAATGAACGGAAGGGGGATGGCGGGGAGGCAGCGATGTTGGTGGGGTACCAGGCAAGGCGAGTGGGTACGGACGTCCAGGAAATGGAGCGCAGCCTCACTAATTAGCAGACGAGGGCAGTGCCCTGCTCAAGGCGTGTAACGCACTGGTGAAGGTTGTGTCCTGATGCGTGATGGTCCGTGGTGGCCGTCCATAGCGTACCGCTTCTGCACTGCTGTGCATTGTCGACGGCCTCTGTTTTTGGCAGCATGCGGCCCCCACCTCCATCCCTGGCGGCACTCAGTTCCCGGCTGTTGCCCGACCCCTTGACTCACACGCCCAGCCTCCTCCCCGCCCACTCGAGGGTACGCGCACAGGGGACTCCAGGAAGGCTCTCGGGCACGGCAGCTTCGGCACTCGGAGAAGGTTCTTGCGGGCTCATAACTTCCCGCCGGCCGAGCGTGTAACATGGCTGGTTGGGTGCTTGGGTCCACGCAACTACGGTCCCTCTCTCGCCCCCGCAGCCCGCACGCCATGACCCGTGCGTCATGACTCATGAGACAGGCGCATGGCCATTAGGTCCCTCATCAGCTCAAATCCCCCGACAGCCCCAGCAGCAACAGGTTGCACGGGGACAACGGCGCCCTCTGCCACTCGCCACCACAGACACACAAACGCGCACCTCAGCCGCCACCCCACCCATTCGACGGTTAAAGCCCCTACACGGGCGGCTGCCTTCCTCCAGTCAGGGACCGACGCACTCCTCCGCCGTCCCTGGAGGCGGCACGTCTGGAACCGCTAACCACTGCTTATCCAGGTTGCGACTACCATGGGCATGCTTGGTGCATTCAGAGTCCGCGTTAAGAGGAGGCCAGCCACCCCAGCAGCCTGTACCCAACACCACTATCGACTTCGCCGTCGACTCAACACACACTGCCGTTTATCCTGCCACAAGACTGCGCGCATGCACATGCTGTTCCATTCCGATGGTAGCCTACGGGGTGGGCATCCGCCCATCCTACCATTGCCCAAGCGGAGCAGGCCCCAACTAGCACGATCACCATCAGCACGTGAAGCGCAAGCGGAGCCGCCATGGCCGGGAGTGACCCGAGGACAAGCCCTGGCCGGCCCAGCAGCTCTAGCAGCACCCCCGCCCAGCTGGCTTAGCTGGCTGCGGGCTTCGCCAGGAGCAGCACTCCGAACCCGGGGTACCGTACAGGCCCGCAATGTGCGCAAACACCATCAGAAGCGACGGGCCCTGCTCGTAGCTGCAGGCCAGCAGCGCCGTCACGTAGGACTCCGCCGCCAGCGCGCAGGGCCGCTCCGCAGCGCCTCGTGCAGCTGCAGCATTCCTAGGGTGACGAGTATTGAGGAGTAGTAAGGCGCTGTGAGCGGCGCTGACGGCACGCAGCCAGGAGTTGTGCGACATGTCTGGGAGCTCAACCTCCACGCGCGTACTCAGTTTGGATGTGTTCTTAGCTAATCTTACACATTTGGAGTATAGTGCGCCCATAGTTACCACGGGGAATGGGTCGCATAGCATATCGGGTGGGGGCCTGCTGGCTCAGCCTTCAATCGGGGAGCTCATCTGCCTCTGCCCCCCTCAGCACTCGCCCACGCAGCACTTTACTCCAAACTCTCTGCCCAGGCTGTGGAAGGGGAAGGGGAGCACAGGCGGGGCTAGGTTTCTCCCACGCGGGGGTCGGCATCTATCTGGGGCTGCGATTGGGGAAGGGGAGCACGGGCGCGGGTAACCTCCCCACGGCCGGGGGGAGAGATGGGGAGACGGGTTTTGCGGGGTGACAATCACTTCCACTTCCTGCCGAGAAGTCCATAGCATCACCACAAACATTCACTTCGCACTCGGCGGGGTTGAAAGCTTCGATCCCTGGGAGCCCGCGTTAACGAACGAACACCTCGCGGCGGCCAAAACTCGCTCTTTATCGCGTCCACATGTCTGAAGGAAGAGCGTATTCCCAGACAACGCTTCAGGATGTCGTGCGGGTGCTCAGCCTCGATTCTCTCGACCTGATTTACCGCGAGCTCAAACAGCAGGGCTGCCTCGCTGCAGCGCGCCTGGCGTGCTCCTGGCTTCGTGCGCTTGTGGACGGGAGCGTGCGGGAGCTGGTGGTCCGGGAGCGGGCGCCGGTGCGGGCCCCGCCCTCGCTGGCCCGATGGCCCCGCTGCACCGCCATCGTGCTGGCGCCCCGGCCCCCGCCCTCCGATGACGAGGACGAAGACGACCTGGAGGCTCACGAAACGGATGTGCTTCTTCACACGCCGTTCTTCGGGCAACCAGAGAGCGAGCGGCGCCGCATCACGTCTCTGCGCCTGCAGGCCGATCAGGGGGCGGCGTTGCGTGCGGGCCCTGCGGCGGCAACCCTAGCGTCCTACCTTCCCTGCCTTCGGAGCCTCGACCTCTCCAGCCTCCTGCCTGCCGACGGCAGTCACCCGGCCTGTGTCGTGACGGCAGCGGACACGGCCCTCCTGCACATGGCGCTCGCGGGCCTCCCCGCCCTCGGGTCCGTCTCCCTCCCGTCTGTCATGCTGCTGCCGGGCATCGAGGCGATGGCGGGGCGGCTGCGGAGCCTGAGCGCGGGCAGCCCCCGCCGCCTGAGGTCGGGCCTCCCGCATTACTTTGAGGATCTCGTGCCAAGGGCCACCGATGGCATTAGTAAGCTCTCGCGGCTGGAGGCGTTGACGCTCTCTGCCGTTAACGGCAGCAAGCCTTCCGGCCCCGATACCGGCCTGCGGGGGCTCCTCAAGAGGCTGGCGCCCTCGCTGCGAAGGCTGGAGCTAAATGACTGCTGGTTCACAGGCGGCGGCGCGTTCTTCACGCTTGCTGCTGGCTGGGAAGGCGGCGGCGGCCGGCTTGCGAGCTTGGATCTGGACTTCACATACGAGCCTCAGCCGTACGCCGCCGTACACCAGGCGCCTACTGTACTGGAGCAGCTGGTCCTCCCATGGCGCGCTCTGCGGACCGGCGTTCGCAGCATTTCCATCCGCAAGGCCACCTTTGGGGAGGCCTTGGCGGCGCCCCTGCTGCGGCTGTTGGCGCTGGCCGAGGAGGCCGAGGTCGGGACCCTGCAGCTTCCCGCAAGCGTGCACCAGCTCACGGCAGGGCACGAGCTCTGGGGCTACGTCCGGGAGGTGGGCCTTGAGCTCCCCGGTTGCAGTCAGGGCGCACGCTTGTCACTGCCTCGTTGGGAGCAGCCCCCGGCCCCCGCCCAGCCGCCCTTCCAGCTGCCCACGCCTGCGGAGGTCTGGACCCTTGCCGTTCAGCACGCCCTGGCGGCGACCGATCTACCAGACTGGCTGGCGTCGCAGCAGGGCAGTGGCAGCCTGATGCTGCTGACCGGACCTCCGGCCGAGGCGGGGCTGGCGGCAGCGGGGCGCGGGGAGCTGGGGGAGTGGCTGGCGCAGTTGTGCGGCAAGGCCCGCACCGCGGTGCTGAAGAGGGCAGCGGGGGAGGCTCAGGCCGCGCCCCTGTCGGCCGCCAGCTGTGTGCTGGTCACGGCCAGGCCGTCCAAGCCGTCAGGGGCGGTGGCGCGGGCCGTGACACAGGCCGTGAAAAGGGCAGGCTCCAAGAACGGCGGCGCGGTCCGCCACCTGAACTGCACGCTGTTTGCCTGGGGTCTTCAGCAGGTGCGGTTGCTTGGGGAGGCAGGCTGCCTTGGCGGGAGCCCTGTTGCGGAGCCAAGGGGTACCTCACGAGCATCTAAAAAGGAGGCAGCTAGCTGGGCGTCATGTTGCCAGCTCTATCCTTTCCTGCTGCTACCCCCCTGCTACCGCATGCATGTTGCTCCGACCCATCCTTCTAGCGCTTGCCATGCCGACCCATACACAACCACCCTCCCGCCACAGGTGCTGCAGCGGCTGTGGGCGGAGGCGGTGGCGGAAGGCTCGGTGCTCGTTCCCGGCAGTTTCTGGGCCGGCAGCTCAGTAGCGGCCGGGCAGGACCTGGGCGGGGCGCTGCTGCGCTGGGCGGTGTCGGTTCGGGCCGACGCCTGGTTCCTAACGATGCCGCTGGAGACCTGGCCGGGGGGCACCCGCTGCTAGGGAGGCGCGGGGGGCGGCCCTCGGTGCTAAGGCGCGGGGGCTCTCGGCACCGAGGCCCGCCGTGTGGATGGAGGTCCGCCGTGGGGCGTACAGGCCTTCCGTACGTGCGGCGCCCGCCCTCGGGTTCTTTTGCGGACCTGGCGGAAGGTGCACAAGGGGTCACTGCGATTCTGTGCCGCCCGCTCAGGGCTGTGGCCGCTGCTGTTTCCGGCCCAGTCGTGTGCCGTACTTGTTGGGGCTCAGCCTCGGTCACCGCCTGCAGACCCTGAGGGCGGCTGCCGACTAGCTAGGGGCGGAGGGGTGCGCGCGGATGTGGACTGGTGATGCCGTGGGTGCGTGGACGGCGAGGGGCTGGGTGGGCTGAAGCGCGGTGGGCTTGGGCGGGCTTAGGGCGGGCGTGGGGCTGAGGGCAAGTCTGCGATGACACATGTGAGGGGAGACTTGAGTGGTTTTGGTGATCCCGCGCGCCACGACGGCTACACACCTGTCAAGGGACTATGCTTGTCTGGGTCAGTCTGGGTGGAGGGTCCGGCTAGCTCGCCTGGCCCCAAAAGCCATGCTGGACCAACCGAGTGCGTGTGGGGAGTCGAGCTTACCCTTCGTGAGGCTGGGGGTCTCTCGGCGCAGGCCGGCCCCCGGGGCGAGTGGAGAGTAAGAGAAATGACACGCGTTTGCTGGATGCCGTCGGGCCCCAAGGCCGTACGGCGGAGTCTGTATGTCCGTGGGTGCCCGATGTGCAAGAAGATACCGGTAGGCTGTTGCTCTTGACACTCCTTGCGTCGGACGGTCGAGGCCCTACGTACCTGCCACGGGGCCCTACGTACCTGCCACAGTGGCCCGTGGGCGCTGGAGGCCGCCTGGAGCGCAAGGCTCGCCCAGGGCCGTGGAGAGCGCGAATTCCAAGGTAGCTGTGGGTGCGGCGCCTGCCTTGGCGCCAGTGTAAAGACTCGCGGGCACCGGGTTCTGCTGTCGACCCAGCTGCTGCTTGGGAGCTGAACCCTGGGAGCGAGCGACCCCAAACCAACACAGTGGATTGCAGCACATTGTAACAGTACAAAGGCCCCAGACAGCATTTGCGGCTACGACCGGGGAAGGGAGCACGGGCAGGGGTAGTCTTCTCCCACGCGGAGGTCGGGGGGAGCGATGGGGAGGTATGTTCGCTCCGGGTTTTGCGGGGTGGCAATCACTTCAACCTCTAGCTGAGAAGTCCCACTTGATACCCGAACACTCACTTGGCGCTTGGCGGGTTGGAGGCTTCAATCCACGAAAGCCCGCGTAAACAAGCGAACACCTCGCGGCGGCCAAAACTCTCTCTATATCGCGTCCACATGTCTGAAGGAAGAGCGTATTCCCAGACAACGCTTCAGGATGTCGTGCGGGTGCTCAGCCTCGATTCTCTCGACCTGATTTACCGCGAGCTCAAACAGCAGGGCTGCCTCGCTGCAGCGCGCCTGGCGTGCTCCTGGCTTCGTGCGCTTGTGGACGGGAGCGTGCGGGAGCTGGTGGTTCGGGAGCGGGCGCCGGTGCGGGCCCCGCCCTCGCTGGCCCGATGGCCCCGCTGCACGGCCATCATGCTGGCGCCCCGGCCCCCGCCCTCCGATGACGAGGACGAAGACGACCTGGAGGCTCACGAAACGGATGTGCTTCTTCACACGCCTTTCTTGGGGCAGCCGGAGAGCGCACGTCGGCGCATCACGTCTCTGCGCCTGCAGGCCGATCAGGGGGCGGCGTTGCGTGCGGGCCCTGCGGCGGCAACCCTAGCGTCCTACCTTCCCTGCCTTCGGAGCCTCGACCTCTCCAGCCTCCTGCCTGCCGACGGCAGTCACCCGGCCTGTGTCGTGACGGCAGCGGACACGGCCCTCCTGCACATGGCGCTCGCGGGCCTCCCCGCCCTCGGGTCCGTCTCCCTCCCGTCTGTCATGCTGCTGCCGGGCATCGAGGCGATGGCGGGGCGGCTGCGGAGCCTGAGCGCGGGCAGCCCCCGCCGCCTGAGGTCGGGCCTCCCGCATTACTTTGAGGATTTCCGCCTCGGGGCGGCTGAGGGCGTGAGCAAGCTCTCGCGGCTGGAGGTATTGACGCTCTCTGCCGTTGACGGCCACCCATCCACCGGCGGCCCCGACAACAGCCTGCTCGGCCTGCTCAACAGCCTGCCGCCCTTACTACAACGACTGGAGCTGAAGGACTGTCGGTTCAGGGTCAGCGACTGGTACTACTTCACGCTTGCTGCTGGCTGGGAAGGCGGCGGCGGTCGGCTTGCGAGCCTGGATCTGGACTTCACACAGCTGCGTAATCCATGGCTGTCCGCCGAAAGCCAAGCGCCTGCGTTACTGGAGCAGCTGGTCCTCCCCTGGCGCGCCCTGCAGCGTGGCGTTCGCAGCCTTTCTATCCGCAAGGTCGCCTTTGAGGATGCCTTGCCGGCGCCCCTCCTGCGGCTGTTCGCGCTGGCCGACGAGGCGGAGGTTGGGACCCTGCAGGTGCCAGACATTGTTTTCTTGCTTCAGCTCCCGACCCGATGCGAGCTCTGGGGCCGCGTTCGGGAGGTGAGCCTCCTGCTCCCCGGTTGCAGCCAGGGCGCACGCTTGTCGCTGCCTCGACAGGCGCAGCCCCCAGGCCCCGCCCAGCCGCCTTTCCAGCTGCCAACGCCTGAGGAGGTGTGGGCCCTGGCCGTTCAGCACGCCCTGGCGGCAACCAACCTGCCAGACTGGCTGGCGTCGCAGCAAGGCAGTGGCGAATTACTGATGTTGACCGGACCGCCGGCCGAGGCGGGGCTGGCGGCGGCGGGGCGCGGGGAGCTGGGGGAGTGGCTGGCGGAGCTGTGCCGTGAGTTCCGCACAGCGCTGTCGGAGAGGGAAGCGGGGGAGGCTCAGGCCGCGCCCCTGCCGGCCGCCAGCTGTGTGCTGGTCTCCAGCAGTCGCCAGACGCCAGCGGCTGTGGCGCGGGCCGTGACAGAGGCCGTGGAAAGGGCAGGCTCCACGGTGGGCGGCGCCGTTCGCCGCCTCAGCAGCACGCTGTTTCCCTGGGGTCTGCAGCAGGTGTGGTATGGGAAGCTGCGGGAGGCCTGAGCCGTAGCTGAACGTCTGTATGTCGTGAATCATATGATGGTTGGGTGGGGTCTTCGGGCATCAGCAGGCGTGTGTTGCCTGCCTGGGTGCATGCGCTTGGCGGCGGGCAAAGGCTTGCGTGGCGGAAGTAAGGAGTCGCAGCCTCACGTCTGGAAGCCAGGGGGCATTCAAGTGTTGCCTTTTGCTCCCGCCTGCATGTGTGGGTGACACACCCTAGCCCTCCCTTGCATCACTGCCCTTCACACCCCCACCCTTCCGCCGCCACAGGAGCTGCAGCGGCAGTCGGCGGAGGCGGCGGCGGCAGGCTCGGTGCTCGTTCCCGGCGGCTTGTGGGCCGGCAGCTCTGTAGCGGCCGGGCCGGACCTGGTAGGGGCGCTGCTGCGCTGGGCCGTGTCGGTGAGGGGCCACGCCTGGTTCCTGATAAGACCGCTGGAGTCCTGGCCGGGGGGCACCCGCTGCTGAGGCGTGTGTGTGTGTGGGGGGGGGGGGGGGGTTCTCGCCGCTAAGGCGCGGGGGCTATCGGTGCGGAGGCCCGCCGAGTGGAGGGCCGCTGAGTGGAGGGCCGCCGTGGGGTGTGTGCATGCCCCATACGGGCGGCCCCCGTGGTGTTGTGTGTCGACGACCCCGGGGGGAGACGTCGAGGATGTCCCGCTGCGACTCTTCGACTCCCGCTCTGGGCTGTGGGTCGCTGCTGTTTCCGGCCCAGTCGTGTGCGGTACTTGTTGAGGCGCAGGCTTGGTCACCGCCTGCAGACCCTGCTGAGGGAGGCTGCCAACTAGCTACCGTAGGGACGGAGGGGACGGAGGGGGGGGATGTGGACTGGTGATGCAGCGCATGCGTTGACGGCGAGGGGCTGGGTGGCTGCTGAAGCGGCGTGGGCTTGGGGCGGGCTTCGGGCTCAGAGGCTGAGGGCAAGTCTGCTTCTACTGACGACACATGCCATTTGAGGGGAGACTTGAGTGGTTTACGTGACCCCGCGCGCCGCGACGGCTACACACCTGCCTGCAACTTGCATTCAAGGGACTATGCTTGTCTTGGTGGAGGGTCCGGCTAGCGTGGCTCGCCCCAAAAGCTATACTGGACCAACCGAGTGTGGGGAGTCGAGCTTACCCTTTGTGAGGCCGGGGGTCTCGGCGTGGGCCGGGGCCCGGGGAGTGGAGAGGTAGATAGAGGAATGACACGCGTTCGGTGGATGTATGCCGTCGGCCCCCAAGGCCGTACGGTGGAGTCTGTATGTCCCTGATGGATGCCCAAAGTGCAAGAAGATACCCGTAGGCTGCTGCTCTTGACACTCCTCGCGTCGGGGCGCTGTGTACCTGCCACAGCGGCGCGTGGGCGCTTGAGGCCGCCTGGAGCGCAAGGCTCGCCCAGGGCCGAGGAGAGCACGGGTTGCCAGCGAGCTGCGGTGGAGCGGCCCCTGCCTTGGCGCCAGTGTAAAAACGCACAGGCACCAGGTTCTGCTGTCGACCCAAGCTGCTGTTTTGGGGGCTGAACCTGGCTTAACCCTGGGAGCGAGCGACCCAAAACCAACACTGTCGAGTGCAGCACACTGAAACAGTACAACTCAGCCCCTACGCCCCCTATCTAGCGCACCAGACATGGCAACCCCCACCCCACAAACAGGGGGGGGGGCAGGGGGGGGGCACCGCGGGGGTTGCTGCCGACAAATGCTCCGCGGGACCGACACGCTACAGCCGACCCACTGCGACTTGTCGCGATCGCATCGGTGATGCTCAGTGTTATTGAAGCGACCACAGTCGCAGCCCGGAAGCGCTGTGCGCGAAAATTCTCACCATGTAACACGCGAACCGCGAAGCATATCTGTAACAGCGTAGCGCGATAGAGCCATTAATCGCGAGAACAGGCGTTCCTAAACCGCGGCCGAACATCAGTCGCTCTCGCTGGTGCGGGGTTGTCGCGACCCCGCAATCGCTGGAAGGTGTAGATCAGCCATCCATGTAATGGCTGAGGTCGGTGGCCGGCTGCAAGAGGCCCGCACGGCGGAGAGCGGTCGGAGTTCGCGAGGGCGACCAGGCGCGCTTCCTCCAGGGCGCGCCTCCGCCCGAGAAAATGAGATCAGCTATACAGGGCATATTCAGCTATTGCGCGCACTCATCGGCAGGGCGAGAGAGGCCCGCAAACCCCCGAATTTCTGAGAGTACATTTTTTCACAGCATCCCTAGATATGGAGCTCCTGTCTACGCCGTCCTGCAGCGAGTGGCTTCGTCATATGCGCTTAGTAAAGTTCTGTATCATCTTGAGTTTTCCCGTCTGCCGTCAGCCTCAGCGCTGTCGACCCTCAGCAGTCGTGTGGCGGCGCTGGTTGACCGGGGCCTGGCTCCGGACGCTGACGCCGATACGCGACGCGCACGCCTGCCTGGCTTGCCGTCGGACTGCCTCGTGCTCCCGCCTGTGGTCGGAGGCTTCGGCCTCCTGCCGCTGCGTGAGCACGTGCAGGCCCGGCGTGCTTGCCTGGCCTCACGCTTCATCCAAGGCGCGCTGGGCTTCTTGCCAAGTGTGCCCACCTGGGCGGCGGTGGCGATGGCACAGCTGCGCCGTCTCCATCCGGCCGCCCACCCCCTCGCCCTCCTCACCGCCGTCGCGGGCGGGTGCCTCCTCGGACGCCCCCTCCCCCGCGACCGCCCCGCCCTCAAACGTCTTGTCTCCGCCTTCAATGCTCTTCCGCCGCCGGCTGTGCTTGCATGGGGCTGTGGGGCAACCCCGCGCTTGACGCTGGCGGCGAACCCCTACACGTGGCCTTCCCTGCCCTCGTCGACGTGCCCTCGCTCCGCTGCGTAGGCATGGCGGTTGCGACGGTGGATGCCTTCCGTCGCTTCAACCGTGAGTGGGAGCGGCGGCCTGGTGGGCGCCCGTCGCCTCGCTGGGCTCGCCGCTGCCTACCCCTGTATCGCTCTGACGTCGTGCGTGGTGCCCTCGGCGTCTCGCATTGGCTCACACTGCCGTCCGAGCTCCACTGCGGAGTTAGGGCCGCTAGCCTCTTTGCTGCACTACTACAACGCCTCCCCCCTTCATGGGTGGAGGCTGCTCGTGCCGCACGTCTGGCGCCTGGTGGGCCGGCAGCGGCCCCGCCGCTGCTGGCCGCCTGTCGCATCATCGCCCCTGCTGTGGGCTGGACACTGCCGCCGGGTGCTCCCTGCCCTGCCTGCCGCGTGACCCAGCTCACGGTGCGGGCCGCTACTCAGCTCCAACTCTCCGCCTCAGCAGAATCGCTGGAGCGGCGCCATCGGGCCTTCGTTGCAGAGGCCCTGTCTCTCCCCGCCGCACCGCCCGAGCCGATGTCAGGGTTCGCCGCAACACTGCGGCGGCTTTGGGCGCTGCGGTGGGAGCCGGAACACAAAGAACCGCTCTGGCGTCTGGCTCTTAATGGGTTTGCGGGGTTTGGGATGCATGCAGCTGATATTGCTCGGGGTGTAGCCCCTGCGGTGTGCCCGTGTGGTGTGCAGATGGATGAAGGGGATCGGGCGCACCACTTCTGGTCTTACTGTGTCGCGGGTGCCCTTCGTGAGGCCCTTGAAGAAGAACTGTACGGATGGACCCCTAGCTATGCCCTTGGCAAGCAGCATTTGTGGCTCGTGACTCCCCCTGAGGGAGTCTCTGGTGTGACTTGGGATGTGGTTTGCTTGGCTGCGGTAGCCGCTCTGGAGCGGGGACGTCAGTGGCTTTATGCTGCACGCCCAGAGTCGGGTGCCCCGCTTGGGCACGCCACCCTTTCTCGACTTGGTGTGCAAGCAGTGTTGCTATCTTAGTGCGGAAGTGCGGGGGAGTGAGGCCATCCCGCACTTTCGGTGACGGAAAGAGCCTCATGTGCGGAAGCTCCCGCACTTTTGTAGCAAAATTTGGTTGCGAGTGCGGCCCGCGCCGGCACATTTTTGAGCCTTCTGGCGGCTCAGGTGCGGGGGCCCCTCAACCCCTGGGGGGCCCACCGAACGGGCGCGGCCAGCCGGGCAGGCAGTCCCCTTCCCACCCCCACCGTCCAGCCCGCATCACATGCACTTGCAGCATACACTACGGGGTTGCTGCTGGAATTCAAGACCCCCAGTTGCCCGCCTACATCAGCTCATGCACTAGGGCGAGAGCCAGGCAGACTCATCCGCTTGAAACAGGCCTCCAGAACGCCGCGCCCTCCGCTACACTCCACCGCACTCTCCCGCACTTCTGGGCGGCAAGCGCTTGCCAAGTGCGGTCGCACGTTTTGGGCCGCCAAGGGCCACGAAGTGCGGCCCGCTTTCGCACTCTTGGGCTTGGACCCGAGGTCCGAGTGCGGGACCTCCCGCACTTCGGCCCAGGGAAGATAGCAACGCTGTGTGCAAGTGGTTGCGGAGTTCTGGGCTCGCGTCCGTTCTTTTGCAGAGGACTGTGGACAAGGTTTCGGAAAGAAGTGGAGAGACGTTCCGCCCGACCACCCTTTCCTGGGCGGCGTGTCAGGGAAGCCTCGGTTCAACCCTCCAGCGGATGTTGAGCCGCCTTCCCCCTGAATTCATGTGGGAGCTGTGCTTGTGCAGAACGCTGGCCCTCCAGGGTTTTGACAGTGGCTGACGGGATTGGAGTAGGGGGCAGACTCGGTGTGTGACACTCCTCTAGGGAGCGCCTGGGGTCGGGGGAAGTTGACTCTCTCCCCCTCATGTGGGGCCGGCAGCTCGTCTGCCCGCTGGCCGCAACCCTGTAACGCGTCATTCCTAAAGACAGCATGTGCGGCTACGACCGGGGAAGGGGAGCACGGGCAGGGGTAGTCTTCTCCCACGCGGGGGTCGCGGGGTGACAGTCACTTCACCCTCCCCGGTGAGGTCCGGCCCACGCGGGGGTCGGCGGAAAGGGGGGGAACGATGGGCATGGTGATCGCTCCGGGTTTTGCGGGGTGACAATCACTCCAACCTCTAGCTGAGACGCCCCACTTGATACCCGAACACTCACTTGGCACTCGGTGGGGTTGAACGCTTCGATCCCTTGGAGCCCGCGTCTATGAGAGAACACCTCGCGGCCGCCAAAATCGCTCAATACGACTTCAGTATGTCAGCTAGAATCACACCAACCAAGTTGACGCTTCAGGATGTCATGCGGGTGCTCAGCCTCGATTCTCTCGACCTGATTTACCGCGAGCTCAAACAGCAGGGCTGCCTCGCTGCAGCGCGCCTGGCGTGCTCCTGGCTTCGTGCGCTTGTGGACGGGAGCGTGCGGGAGCTGGTGGTCCGGGAGCGGGCGCCGGTGCGGGCCCCGCCCTCGCTGGCCCGATGGCCCCGCTGCACCGCCATCGTCCTGGCGCCCCGGCCCCCGCCCCCCGAACTCGCAAGGGCCGCCGGCGGTGAACTGCACGAGACAGATGTGCTACTCCATGCGCCTTTCTTGGGGCAGCCGGAGAGCGCACGTCGGCGCATCACGTCTCTGCGCCTGCAGGCGGACGAGCAGTCGGCGTTGCGGGGAGTGCGGGTGGGCCCTGCGGCGGCAGCGCTGGCGTCCTACCTTCCCTGCCTTCGGAGCCTCGACCTCTCCAGCCTCCTGCCTGCCGACGGCAGTCACCCGGCCCGTGTCGTGACGGCAGCGGACACGGCCCTCCTGCACGTGGCCCTCGCCCTCCTCCCCGCCCTCGAGTCCGTCTCCCTCCCGTCTGCCCTACTGCTGCCGGGCATCGAGGCGCTGGCGGGGCGGCTGCGGAGCCTGAGCGCGGGCAGCCCCCACCGCCTGAGGTCGGGCCTCCCGCATTACTTTGAGGAGCTCCGCCCAGGGGCGGCCGAGGGCATTAGTAAGCTCTCGCGGCTGGAGGCGTTGACGCTCTCTGCCGTCGACGGCCGCCCGTCCACCGGACCCGTTAACGGCCTGCAGGAGCTTCTGAACAGCCTGCCGCCCTCGCTGCGAAGGCTGGAGCTGAAGGACTGCTGCCTGTGGATCCACGATTCGCTGCTCTCCCTTGCCGCTAGCTGGGAAGGCGGCGGCGGCCGGCTTGCGAGCCTGGATCTGGACTTCACACAACTGCGTAATCCATGGCTGTCCGACACAAGCCAAGCGCCTGCGTTACTGGAGCAGCTCGTCCTGTCGTGGCTTACGCTTCAGCGTGGCGTTCGCAGCCTTTCTGTCCGCAAGGTTGCCCTTGAGAGGGCCTTGGCGGCGCCCCTGCTGCGGCTGTTGGCGCTGGCCGATGAGGCCGAGGTTGGGACCCTGCGGCTGCCAGAATGTGTGACCGAGTATCAGCTGCGACCGGGCGGCGAGCTCTGGGCTATCTGGGCCTGTGTCCGGGAGGTTCGGCTCGACATCCCCTGCGGTCACGGCTTGCTCCTATCGCTGCCTCGACAGGCGCAGCCGCCGGCCCCCGCCCAGCCGCCCTTCCAGCTGCCAACACCCGAGGAGGTGTGGGCCCTGGCCGTTCAGCACGCCCTGGCGGCGACCGATCTACCAGACTGGCTGGCGTCGCAGCAGGGCAGTGGCAGCCTGATGCTACTGACTGGACCGCCGGCCGAGGCGGGGCTGGCGGCAGCGGGGCGCGGGGAGCTGGGGGAGTGGCTGGCGGAGCTGTGCCGCGAGTTCCGCACAGCGCTGTCGGAGAGGGAAGCGGGGGAGGCTCAGGCCGCGCCCCTGTCGGCCGCCAGCTGTGTGCTGGTCACGGCCAGGCCGTCCAAGCCGTCAGGGGCTGCGGCGCGGGCCGTGACACAGGCCTTACAAGAGGCAGGCTCTCGACGAGGCGGCGCCGTCCGCCGCCTCAGCAGCACCCTGTTTCCCTGGGGTCTGCAGCAGGTGAGGTTGCTTGGGGAGGCGGCCTTGGCGGGAGCCCTGTTGCGGAGCCAAGGGGTACCTCACGAGCATCTTAAAAGGAGGCAGCTAGCCAGAGCTAGCTGGGCGTTATGTTGCCAGCTCTATCCTTTCCCGCTGCTACCCCCCTGTTACCGCATGCATGTTGCTCCGACCCATCCTTCTAGCGCTTGCCATGCCGACCCTTACACAACCACCCTCCCGCCACAGGTGCTGCAGCGGCTGTGGGCGGAGGCGGTGGCGGCAGGCTCGGTGCTCGTTACCGGTGGCTTGTGGGCCGGCAGCTCTGTAGCGGCCGGGCCGGACCTGGTAGGGGCGCTGCTGCGCTGGGCCGTGTCGGTGAGGGGTCACGCCTGGTTCCTGATAAGACCGCTGGAGACCTGGCCGGGGGGCACCCGCTGCTGAGGCGTGTGTGTGTGTGTGGGGGGGGGGGGGGTTCTCGCCGCTAAGGCGCGGGGGCTATCGGTGCTGAGGCCCGCCGAGTGGAGGGCCGCCGTGGGGCGTGCAGGCCTTCCGTACGCGGGGCCCCCGCCCTCGGGGTCTTTCGCGGACCTGGTGGAAGGCGCACAAGGGGTCTCTGCGACTCTGTGACGCCCGCTCAGGGCTGTGGCCGCTGCTGGTACCGGCCCAGCAGTCGGGTGCTGTAGTTATGGGGGCTCAGCCTCGGTCACCGCCTCCAGACCCTGAGAAAGGCGGCCAACTAGCTAGGGACGAAGGGCGCGTGCGGATGTGGCCAGGTGATGCAGTGGGTGCGTTGAAAGTGAGCGGCTGGGCGGCTGAAGCGGAGTTTGCTTGGGGCGGGCTTAGGGCTCAGAGGCCGAGGGCAAGTCTGCTTCTGCTGACAACACATGAGGGGAGACTTGAGGGGTTTAGGCGACCACGCACACCGCCACGACTTACTACACACCTGCGTGCATCTTGCATCCGAGGGCATATGATTGTCTGGGCGGAGGGCCCGGCTAGTCCGGCTCGCCTGAAGCCATGCTGGACCCACCGAGTGGCTCCTACTTTGGGATAAGTTGGCACATGTTGCTTGGACAAGATGACAATTCAAGTCAGGTGTTACACGCCGCACGGCAGCGTCAGTCCGCCCTCAGCCCCCCCGACTGCACGGCACCTTTCTCGACCCCCCGCACAGCTCCGGTTAGTGCTAGAAAGCCTCGTAGCTTGTGTACTACGAGGGGCTATGCCTACAGCCAGTGTGCAAGTTCCGGACAGCACATCTGCACGCGACCCGCGACCGCCCAAGACCCCTACCATCTCACGTCTTGCCACTGTCTTCCCGCCCAATGCTTTGCGGTGCTGTTTAAGGGTGAGCCTTTTTTTCACCGCCCCCGGGATTACCCCGTGTTGGCGTGCGTGCGTGTGTGCCCTGCGTCACGCATGGACTTGCGATTCACGCCCAGCCCTCAATACCACAAGCTCAAGCTATCTTATCCCTACCGCTTGCGACTGAGAGCAGGGAAACGTATCGACCACGCTCCAACATGCCGGCGAAATGTCTGGGAGCTCAACCTTCCCGCTTGTGCCCAAACTGAGCGCAGTATTGTTAGAGCGCCTCATGCATCTCGTATCAGACGCCTGACGAGCGCACCACCTCGTGTAGTGAGGGGTTCAAACAGATTAATGGCCGGGTGCGAGCCCGCGTGCCGTGGTGCGGGCTGGTGATGGAGAGGGGTTGAGGGCTGTACGGAGCCAGACTCGAACATTGGGCCCCCTGGGGGGGACCACGGGGCTCAGCCCTCTTCCTGCCTTCTGGCAGCCACCCTTGTCACCGCGACCGTCACACAAACCCAACAAAGGAGCAAGTCCCGTGTGTTCTCGTAGCTTGCGCCCGGAAGCCATCAACCCGCGCAGTGGTCACATATCCCCTTGCCCCCGAGGCCTATACCACTTCCTACCCGCTTTGTGTTTGCCCATCTGCCCTCCCTCACATTCGGTTGAACCCCCTCACTACCTCTGTCTTGCAATCAGCCCCCATCAGGTCCCAGCCATGCCACCGTGTCCCTCACCCCTCACCCCCGCAGCTCACGAGGCTCACGCGTAGTCCACCTCGCGCCCACTGCCATGGCCCTGGGCCCGACTGGCCCCAGCTGGTCCCGCTTGGGCCCGGGCTGGGCCCGCCTCAGCTGAGCAGGGTCTTCAGCTCGGGTGTCTTGGCCACGTCAGCGGGCCGCTTGCCCTCCGAGTTGGCAGCGTCCTGGGGGGCGGACCGTGAGGGTTGGGACGAGGGAACCGGAGTACCGGTAAGCGGGGAGTCAGGGGGGACACCTTAGCCGCAACCCAGCATTGCCTCGCCGATAAAGCGAGGCATGGATGTAGGAACGGGTGGGCAAGACAGGCTTCGGCGTAGACTTGGCCACCGGGCCACCACGCTATGGTGCCATAAACCCTAGCGCACCATCGTGCTCTGCGCTGCGTTGCGCTGTGCTATAAACCACGCTATGGTGCTGGCCACCTATCGCCCCCCTTCTGCCCCCTGCTGGCTGCCGCTTCACCCCTCATTTCGCTCTCCCACCCCATCCCATCCCATCTGATCGCATCCCACTTCCCACTTCCCCGGAAACGACCCCCTCCTCACCCGTGAAACCCACCTTGGGCGCCCCCGCCCCCAGCAGCCACCAGCCCACAGCAGCAACCCCTGCCCCTCTATGCCAGTACGCCCATCTACCCCCTCCCCCCACCCCACCCCACCCCCTCCCAACCCCACCTTGGGCGCCCCCGCCCCCAGCAGCAGGTGAGCCACGGGCGTGTGGCCGTTGACCGCGGCCAGGTGGAGGGCGGTGTTGCCCTGGGGGTGGGGTGGGGGGTGGAAGGGTGGGGTGGGGGGTGGAGGGGTGGAGGGGTGGGGGGTGGAGGGGTGGGGGGTGGAGGGTTGGAGGGTTGGAGGGGCAGGGTGGAGGGGGGGGCATTGAATGGGAAGGGGGGGAGGAGGGCGGTGTTGCCCTCGGGAGGGTAAGATGGAGAGGAAAAGGAGGGGGCGTTGAGGGTTGAGAGTTGGGGCGCGTGATGAGGACTGGCGCGGCCTGCCCCCGCCTGCTACTCTGGCCCGACCCCGCCCGCTGCCTCCCACTATCTACCGCTGCCTCCGCCCCCCTCCCCTCCCAACCCCCCTCACCCTACCCCACCCCCCTCCTGCCTCCCCACCTGGTTGTTGGCCGCCCCCGGGTTGGCCCCCGCCTGGAGCAGCGCATCCACCTGGGCGGGGGGGGGGAGCGGGCAGGTGAAGGGCGAGGAACCCTCATCAAGAGGGGTCACCACGAGCGTGGCACCCTAGGTCAGGCACAGGACTCTCTGCCTCTCTTGCCGACCCACGAACAAGATTGCACGGCACACTCCCGCCCAACGCTCCCATCCACCGTCACAACCCTTCGCCGCCCCACCCACCTTGTCCGCCGCTCCCCCCCGTGCGGCCAGCTGAAGGGGCGTCCAGCCGTCCTCTGACACCGCCTTGGCCACGCTCGCCTTGCCGTCCTGCGGGGGGGTGCGGTGCAAGGGTGAGGGTCGCGTGCCCCGCACCCTTGCCCCTGCCCAATCCCCCCGAGATTCCCGACATCCCGAGCCGCCACGCTAGCTCCACCCCAGGTGTGCCCCCTGTTCCGGCTCCTAACCCTCATCCCGCCCCTGAACCCACCCCACACAGAACCCACGCGCATGCAACCCAAGATCGTGACCCCACACAGAATCCGCACCCGCACACGTCCAGGCTTGGGGTCCCTTCCCCCAGCCCGCTTCCTCCGCCTGCACCCTCGCTTCCACCCCGTCCCCACCTCGAGCAGGAGCCTCAGCAGGCTCATCTTGCCCCGGCTGGCCGCCAGGTGCAGGGGAGACCTGGGGCAGGAGGGCAGGGGGGCATACTCTGTCGCTTAAGCTGCAACTAAGGAGGGGTTTGGAAGGTGTGTTGGGGTCGGGGGCAACGCAGCGCGCATGAACGCGGCAGTGTCAACGCTGGCGCCACCTGGCGCTTATCGGCTCATGACGAACCTCTCAGAACCTTCCACGCCATGTCCTCCTCTGTGACCTTGAAGGAACAGGGTCACATGTTCCGACTACATGCTACGGCTACCCCTGTCCTTGCCCCCTACATGCGAGCCACCACCTCATGCCCCTGGGCCCCTGCTGGGCTTCCCACGGGGCCTCGCTTGGGCCCCCCGCTGGTCCTGCCCTGGGCCTCACTTGAAGTCCGGGTTGGGCAGGTCCGGGTCCGCCCCCGCCGCCAGCAGCGCCCGGGCGATGTCCTCGTCCCCCGCCTCCAGCGCCAAGTGCAGGGGGGAGGCGCGGTCAAAGTTGAGGAGGTTGACCGAGCAGCGACCTGACAGGGGGGGAGGGGAGGGAGAGGGGGAACGGGCGAGAGGCAGGGGTCAAGACCAGTGGCACAGCACAGCGCAGCACGCCGTACACGAGCAGCCCCTGGCGCGACAGCCGCCGCTCCCCGCAACCCAGCTCCACTCATGTCTAGCCAACCCTCACCACATGTATGTTCTCCCCTACATCTTCCCGCCTGCCACTGCCCCCGTTGGACCCAGCAGCAGCTTGACCAAGCCCCCCTTCCTTCCCCCTTCCTTCCCTTCCTGACTCGCTACCGCTCCTCCTCCACATCCTTCCCCCACATCCCCACCCCCTTACCTGTCCGATACCCGGTCCCCCGTTGACCGTACTAGACCGCCTCCTCCCCCCTCTCTCCCCCCTCCCCCTCCCCCACTTCTCAGATTCAAATACTCCCCCCTCCCCCCCCCCCCAAACCCACACACGCACCAGTCCCCAGCAGCAGCTTCACCAGCTCCACGTCCCCCGCCTCCACCGCCATGTGCAGGGGGGTGGCGTCGAAGGGCTCGATGGCGTTGCCGGCAAGCATCCTTTGGGGGGGAGAGGGGAGGGGGAGGGGGGGGGGGGCAGGAGGTGAGGAAGAGTGGGGGGGAGGGTGTACGAGAAGGCACGGGGCGCGGGTTGCGCCAGGGGACGAGAAGTGTTTGGCAGCGGGGATGGGCGGCGCGTGGGGGATCCTCGCGACTTTCTGGGCGCAACCCCCAGGCCTTCTCTTGCCCCCTCCGGGTGTGGTGGTCACGAGTGCAGGAGCACACCTTCCGCCCGGGCTCTCACGCCTCTGGCCCTGTGGCCTCACCCCCCATGGCCGCAAGTTCCGCAGGCCGCCACACCCCTCTCTTCGCATTCATCTGGGCCGGGGAGCCCCACCCACCAGTTGCCCTGGGCGTACTCGCTTTCGTGCATTTTCTGCAGAGGGGGGCGGGGCGTGTTAGACTGTTGGCGGCATTGCCCCGAACGGCGGCGTACGCAGTGGGGTTACAGCAGGGTAGCTGCAGGCCTGCAGGCGCCGCAAGACGTCTGCCTCCCCCCCTCATCCCCCACACCCCCAACCCCCACCTGCACGTCGAGCTCCGCGAGCCAGCAGGTGCCGTACGCCGTCCAGGCAGCCCATACACACACGCTTTCCCCCCCTTTCTACCCCCCCTTCTCCCCCCCCCACCTGCACGTTGAGCTCCGCGGGCGGGTTGCTGCAGGCCAGCAGGTGCCGTACCACGTCCAGGTTGCCCGCCTCCACGGCGGCGTGCAGGGGCGTGGAGCCGGACATGTCGGGGTAGTTGACCATGGCGGGGTCGTGGTCCAGCATCACCTGCGGCCGTACGGCACGTACGGCACCTTCAGTAGTGGGCACGTGCGGTAGGTACGGCAGGTGGAGGCCGTGCAGGCCGCCCCAAGGCTTGCGCCCTGACCCAGCCCCCATCCCTCCAACCCTGTCACCCGCCCCACACCACCTAATCAGTCTCAGGCTCGCCGCTGCGGTGGCCTCGTAACCCTCAGTCCCCCGCCCGCGCCTTGACCCCCCACCTTGACCGTCTCGAGGCACTCCTGGCCCCCAATGCCGCAACCCATAGCCCTCGTCCTGACCTCAACTCCCCCCAATCCGTCGCCTCGGCATCACCATGTCCCCCGCCCCCATCCCTCCACCCCTGTCACCACCCCGCCCCCCTTCCTCCCACCTTGACCGTCTCCAGGCTCTCCGCGGCGATGGCCAGGCCCAGGGGCGTGTTGCCCTCCGAGTCCACCACGCGCAGGCTCAGGGGCTCCAGGAGGCATGGGGGAGGGGGGCGGGGAAGGAGAGGAGGGGAAAGAGCGGGTGGGTCTCGCCTGGGGAGGCAGCCGGGGAGCAGGCGTGCTGGGTGCGGCCAGTGGTGCGCTCAAGAACTTGTCAGGGGCGGCCGGTGCCTTAGTCCACGTCAGGCCCGAGCCTCAAGTTCCGCTGCCAGAGTTGGCAAGGGGAAGGCAATGTGCAATGGACGCATCCCCCCGACGGCCTCCACGGGTTTCGGGCCAGTCGCTTGCCCTTCCCAGCTTTGCCGCTTGCGGCCTCCCTGTGCTGCCAGCCGGACCTCGCCCGCCCCCGAAACCCCACCCCGATCCCACCTTGGCGCCCCCGCCTGCCGCCGCCGCCGCCTTGGCCGCGTCCTCGATCAGGCCCCGCAGCGCAGCGGCGTCGCCCCGGGTGGCGGCCTCGAAGATACTGGGGGCGGGGGGGATGGGAGGGGGGGTGGAGGCGATGGGAGAGAGGGATGGCAAGGGGGTGGGGACATGGTAAGGGGCGGGGGCCAGGCATGAGGGATGCACGTGCAGAGGGTCCCGCCCCTAGCCCATGCGGACGCCCTCCCGCTATCCCCACCCCTCAGACCACCAGGTCCACCCCCCCACCCCCCCCACCCCCCCCCCCCCCCCCCACCCCCACCCCCAGGCCCCCACCGCGTGTCGGGGCCGCCCAGCAGAGACCGCACGTCCTCCTCGTTGGCCATCTCGTACGGCTGTCGGCCGTTGAGATCAACCGCCTGAGGTACGGCAAGGGGGCGGTTGGCGGTTGACGGTCGTTGGTTGGGCGCGCACTACTGACGACCCCAGTCCTGTGTGGTCGTCAGCTCCCCCTTTCAAACCCCAGGGCCCAGGCCCAGTGCGTTGCAAGGGCAGCCTTCCGCCTTACTCCAGGCCCAATCCAAGGCCGAAGGCCCAGCCCCCCCCCCCTGCCCCATCCCCCCGCTCGCCTCCTGGTCCGCCCCCGCGTCCAGCAGGGCCCTGCAGGTGCCCATGGCGTCCTTCTTGGCGGCGGCCGCGAAGTGGAGCGGCGTGGTGCCCCTGGGGGGAGTGGGGGAGGGGTGTAGGGGGGTTGAGGAGGTGTGAACAAGGCTGAGCGGGGCTGCGCGGGAGGCCGCGAAAGTGGAGCGGCGTGGTGCCTATTGAGGTGGGCAGGTGGGTTTCAGGAGGGCGAGGGGCGAGGGGTGGAGGGGAGGGGTGGAGGGGAGGGGCGAGGGGAGACCTGAGGGGAGGGCGGGGGAAGGGTGCAGGTGGCGGAAGGCAAGGTTGGGGGGATTCCAGGGGTAGAGAGCCGCCACCCGCGGGCTGCCCCTATCCGGGCTGCGTCAACTCCCCAATGTCGCCTCGAACAGCTGCAGCCCTGCACCCTTCCGTGCGGCCCCTCCCAACTGTAGGTTCCTTCATTACGATTGTTTACCCAACCACAAGTCTTCTGGAACTCCGCGGAGCAGCCCCCCCTTCCAGTCACGCTTTAAGCCCACGGCCTGTCAGCTGCGTTCTTCCGGTCGCCCCCTCCTCCTTCCCCTCCCCGCCTTCCTCCGGTCCGTTTCTCCGCTTGGGGCTGGCAGGCTCGTCCACCTCTTCTTGCACCCCTCCTGCGACCCTGTTGCTCTCAGCCGTTTCCTCCCGTTCTTGCCCCATTCCGTCTCCTCCTTTCCCCAAAGACACTAAGTCTGAGCGGCCCGCTGTGAAGGAAGGGAGAGCTGACCCCGCGGGAGCGGATTTGGCACGCACCCCGCTTCAGTGCAACCTGCCCCCTTTCCGTTCCCCCCTTCCTCGCGTCCACTTCTCCCTTACCCCTCCTGCTTCTTAGGCGTGTGCAGCCCGCTGTGTGGGAGAGCAGGCAGCGCGGGGCAGGCGGGGCCCCTCCTGGCGGGAGCGGACCACCCGCTGTCCGTGCCCTGCCCCTCACCTGGAGTTGGTCACGTTCACGTCCGCCCCTAGCTCCAGCAGTACCTTTACCGCGTTTATGTTGCCCCACAGAGCCGCGACATGCAGTGCCGTCTGGCCAAACTGCGTGCATGCGATCGCGACTGGCTCAGCAACGCCTACCCCGAACTCCGAAAACCAACGACAAGGCGTATGGCATTACCTCGTTTGCGGCATCTGGGTGCAGGCCTCCTTCGTTCACTAGACGCCTCAGCTCCTCGGCTTTGTTGTCGCGTGCAAGGGCCAGCAGCGGCAGTGGCGCGCTCATCCTCGCAGCTAGGAGCTTCTAAGGATAGTGTACTTGAGTGATCAGGTTGCGAAGTCGAGCAGCCGATGGATGCTTCGCGCAAGAAGCTTCTCAGTCCTGGGTCTATGTGGTATGGGACTGCTCGTGTGGTGTCAAGGAAGGTATGTCAGAGGGAGCTGGCGCCTCAAAGCGCCGGGTTACAGCGCGATTGGTCGTAGGAGGGACAGGGGGCGGACGTATGGGCTGCGTATGGGTTCGCGTGTGCCTCGGCGAACCGCTTTTCTGGACCTTGTGCCCCTGCGCTTGCCGTGGCCAGTAACTCCATGACTGCGGGCGAAAGCATGTTGGTCCGGTATCAGCGAAGAGCAGGAGGGGGCAAAGGGCTCAGAGTTGCCGGACCCGGAGCACGGTCATGGCGAGTCATGGCAGGTCTTAGCAGGTCGGGTCTAAGCCGCCACGGCCCACACGCCTCCACTATGGAGGTGACGGAGCTTCGGACAAGGGATCGGGGCTTCTGTCTCACGAGCTACGCCGCTGTGGCAGCGAGGGGGGGATGATACGCGGGGCCGGGTGTCGTGCACGCGCGCGGGAGTGCGGTACGGGACGTGTCCCGACACCGAGCCCCAAATATGCGTAGCGGTTGCCCTCAGCGATACACTAGATTTCCCCACGCACCCACTTGCTCCTCCCGGTCGCTTGCAACTCGTGGCATTTGAACAAACATCCCAGCTGTCCTCACGACAGACCGAGCGCAAGAAAAACGTCTGCCATGAACGAAAGAGCTGTAGGAAAGCTTGAAGACGTGGTACGAGCGCTCAGCTTGGCTGCAGCGGACTATCTGTACTCAGAGCTTAAGAAGCAAGGATGTCTCGCAGCGACGCGCCTGGCGTCCTCAGCGCTTCGCGACTTGGTGGATGGAAGCGTTGAGGAGCTGCGAGTGACGCAGGCCCCCCTCCTCAACCCGGTGCGGGTGCCTTCGCTCGCCCGCTGGCCGCGATGCCACACGGTCATCGTCCAGCCGCGGTTCGGCTCTGAGCCTGTGGACGCTGCAGTCCTCCTCCAAGCTCCCTTCCTAGGCCAGCTGGAGAGCTCTCGGCGCCGCATCACCTGCGTGCGCCTGGAGCTGGATCGTTACCCTCGCACGCGTCCGGGGTCGGGAGACAGCGGCAGGCTGGAATCTGCGCTCGCCGTCAGCCCCACGGTATGCAGCCTTGCCGGCTGGCTGCCCTGCCTGCGGGAGCTGGACTTGGGCTGCCTCGACGCTGAGGAGTGGACCTGCGGCGGCAGGGCAGCAGCGCTTATGCACGCCGCACTGGCCTCCCTGGGCTCCGTCGAGTCCCTGGCCCTGCCCTCCGTCGCCCTGCTCCCGGGCATCGAGGCGCTGGCGGGCAGCCTCCGCCGCCTCAGCGTGGGCAGCCGCTTGGTAAAATATCGGGAAGGCCTTGACGAGGAGCCGGCGGACGAAGACATCGAGAGCGTCCGCCAGCTGCTGGGGCTGGAGGAGCTGAGCAGCTGACCCTGCACCAAGTCAACGGCGAAGGGTGCCAGTCACCAGACGCCGGCCTGCTGGGCCTGCTCAACTGCCTGCCGCCCTCAGTGCGGCGGGTCAAGCTGGACAGCTGTCTATGGATGCCTCGCTTCTGCGAGGGTGACCCAGAACAGGCAGTGGGGGGCCAGCTTTACGACATCACCTTCAACGTCACACTAGAGGGTGGGCGGGCGATCACTTACGAGGAGCCCCGTGACAAAGAGCTGTTTGACCATATCGTTGTTATGGAGGAGCTGTGCATGCACTGGCGGGCCCTGGCAGGTCCACTGCTGTGGGTGAAGCTGGGCACGCAGAGCCTCCTCGGGGGATCCGACTCTCTTGAGCAACTCTTTGGGCCGGACTACGCCTTCAAGTACGGCCCTGACCCACTTCGCGCCCACCGGACGCTCCTCAGCCGCTGCGACCAACCAGAGGTGGCGGCTGTGCGTGTCGCTCAGGATGCAGAGCTGGACGAGGTGCTGTACACAATTGACGTCTTCAGTGCGGCGCCCGAGCTACGGCTTGACACGGCCGTGGGCGACTGGGCCCTGCCGCTGCGGCCGCCGTCGAGGCAGCCAGCCCCGCTCTGTACCGGCCCCCAGCTGCTGTCTGAGGAGAGCGTGCTGGGCCTGGCCCTGCAGCGCATCGCAGACGCTGGTCCTGAGGTGCTGCCCTCACAACATCAGTGGCCCTGGGAAGCAGGCAGCACGGAGAGCACGTACAGCGCATGGCCGCCGCTGCTGCTGCTGCGCGGTTCGGTGGGCATGGCGGCGGCGGCGAGCTCCGCCTGCCAGGGCCTCAAGGCGAGCGGGGCCCTGAAGGCGGTTCTGCCGCTACCCGGGGACTCGGCGGCCCTGCTGCTGTGCGAGAGCCGCAAGGGGGCCGCAGCAGTGGTGGCGGCAGCCGTAGCGCCGCTGGGCGCGGCCTCCCGGTTTGGGCCTACGCCCCTCCGGTGGGCCCTGCAGCAGGTGGGTCAGGGCACATCCCTTCAGCGGCCTAGTCGATGTGGGTCGGGGCTGGCCTGCACTGTGGACGGCAGGACAGGGGCACCCGAGGGAGTGGGCAAAAATAAACCCAGGGGCTGAGACTTTCGGGACGTCGGGCCGGGGGGACAGCTGATTCCTTGTGTGGGTCGAGCCGTGGTGTTTTCGGCGCTGTCGTTGCTGACACCCTGGTCTCCACTTTCCTCACCTCCTCTGCCCTTGTGGTGCCAGGTGGTGGCCAAGCTGTGGACGGATGCGACCGATGGCGGCGTGGGCCTGGCGGAGCGGGTGCGGTGGGCCTTGGGGGTGCGGGACCACCTCGGCAGCCTGCCCAAGGACCTGAGGCAGTGGCCCGGCGCGCTGCTGTGAGGCGAATCGCAAGGAGCACGGGGCGGGGGTTGTGCGACGCGTGAAGGGGCGCCAGGGCACTGCAGCTACCGCTGGGGATCCGGAAGCTTGGAGGAAGGGCGGTTAGTAATGGATGTGGGCATGGCACTGGTGGGCATTGGGTGGGGGCATGCCCTGCTGGGAATGAAGCTTTCAGTGTGTTGTCCGGACTTTGCAGCAGGTTGGGCATGGCAAGCACTGTGTTCTGTTGTCCAAGATGTTGCTTGCATGTGTGGGGACTTAGCAGCGGGTGGGGCATGGCGAGCACGGCATGGCGCGACAGGCATGGTGCAGATGTTACGTGGGGGTCCGTTGCCACCAGCCAAGACATGGCTGGCATGGCTTGGTGATGCGGGCGTGCGGCTGGGAATGGTTGGGGCATGGCATGGTGGCAGAGGGCTTGCATCTTGGCTGCACACGATTCAGGTGAACACGACTTGCGCGGGAGCTAGGTGTCACGACCCCACGTGTAACTGCTCCCACACTGACGATACGGGGGTTACACGGGCTGGCAAACAGGGCGGTATACCATCACCCCCTGTTCGATCAGGCCGCCAGGGCCCACCCGTCCCCTGGACCGGACTCGGCTGCCCCCAGTTAGCAGCACCCAAAAAGGTGATGCTCGAGATGATAGGTGTGCCGCCAGGGCCGGTCTCAGTCACCTTTTTGGGTGCTGCTAACTGGGGGCAGAGGGCTCTTGGAGAGCAGCCGAGTCCGGTCCAGGGGACGGGTGGGCCCTGGCGGCCTGATCGAACAGGGGGTGACGGTGTACCACCCTGTTTTGCCTGGCCAGCCCGTGATCCGCGGTCAGTGCAGGAACGATCACACACTGGGTCGTGACAGCTGTCACGACCCAACGCTGGCTTGACCCTAGCGCTGCGGGCTGGCAGGCCATCCCCCCCCACCGTGACATAGGTACGCAGGCTATCTCATGGTGGTCTCCTTCAAGTTGCCTATCTACTTCCGCGAAGTTATACAGCGGACTTTGCATGGGTAGGGTAGGCTGCCCGGAGCAGGCCCACGCAGTAACTTCAGCGGCCAAGGGAGGCGCTATTGAGCGCATGGCTGACGTGTGCTGACTGTGCGTCTGCGATCCTTGTGGCCTGGTAGCCTACCGGTCTGCACAGAATTGCCGCCTGCCCAGAGTACTCGCTCCTACTGGCCCAGTTATGGTTGGGGGGTGGAGCGCCACGGCTCGTATGACCGAGGAGGCGCATGCCCAACGCTTGTCTGGGCACAGAACATCTCGACCGGGCATGTTACACAGCGCTGTGTGCGGGGCTCCACGCAATGTGCGTTATACGGCAGCCCCCAAAAGCGTCAAGAATGAAATGCGTGCAGTGTCAGCGAAAGGCATACGTCTCTGGAATACCGGTACACCCCATAATAATATGGGCCACGTCCTCACGCACCCTGGGCCCATCGACCCTGCATGCCTGTTGCTGCGTGCACGGCGGCCCTGATGCTACTGTACAGGGCTCTCAACGAACAAAACCTTGTTCGAAACAAAATATGCCGGACGGGACGTAGGCCCCCACGCAGGCAGCGGCCCAGCCCTCGTCTGCAGCACGCTCAACCTCCGCTCACTCCACAGGTTGCCAGCTCTCCAGCGGCAGTCCGCACTCAACCCTCGACCCTCCCCTCTGCTCGCTCACACGTGGCATGCACAAGTCTCCCTCCCGCTTGTGGTCGCTCACAGGTTCTTGAGCTCCTCGGGCAGAGGGGTGATGGGCAGGCCAATGTCCCTGGGGGTAAGGGGGGAGGAGGGAAGGGAAAGCGAGTGAGACTAGAGGGACTAAAGGTAAAGTGCTTCCGTGCCCGTCAGTATGCGCAGCGCTTCGCCGCAAGCCCCCTTGGCCCGCCCGAGCCTTGCCCGTGTGCCGTCGCCCACAGCAGTCGCGGCACCCCTCCGAGGAGTCCTGGCCCCGCCCCCGCCTCCCCTCCCCCCACATCCTCCCCCCTCACCGCTCGATGTCGTCCAGCTCCAGAATGGCCTCCTTCTCGAAGCGCAGGAACAGGTGCTCGAAGATCTCGGTCTGCTCAACCAGCTCCTGGGCGACAAAGGCGGCGATGGCGATCATGGCCAGGCGGCCATTGTTGATCTCCTTGGTCTGCAGCTCCTTGCGGGCAGCGGGGTCCTCGGGCAGCAGGTTCAGGGGGTCGAAGCCCAGGTAGCCGGGCTCGTACTCGTCCTTGAGAGCGTTAAAGCCGGTGCCGGTGGGGGTGGCCCAGCCAACGGCCACGCGGTACGACTCGGCGACACCGATGGCGATCAGCAGAGGCTCCCAGAAGCCCTGGCCGATCTGCTGGAAGTGGTAGATGGCGGGGCCTGTCGGGGGGAGGGGGGAGAAGCAGGGAGAAGCAGCAGGGGTTGGACGCCTGAGCTCATCGGGACATGAGGGGCAGCATGGAGGCTTGGGATGCAGCTAGGGGGTCAGCTAACGGGCCAGGGCCACAGCTGTTGATAGGAAGGGCACTGCATAACACGGCCGGACCGGCCTCAGTCCGTTCCCCTGAAGCCCCACTGAACCTCCTCAGCCCAGGCCTCCTGCCCCCACACCAGCACTCACCCTGCACACGGCCGTCGAAGTTGAAGAAGAGAGGGAAGTCCTGCAGCTGCTCGCCCACGATGAAGCCCAGGGCAGCGAGCATGGACACGCGGCCGTGGGTAATCTCCGACTCGCGCCAGCGCTTGATGTCGCGCAGGTTGGAGGTGCGGGCCAGGCCGGCGGGGTCGAACACGTTCTCGAAGGGGGCCGACACTCCAGGGCAGCTCTTGAGGTCTGCGTGTGGTGAAGGGGGCGGGCGAGGGGCGAAGGTGGCTTAGCCGTTCCGCGGCCATCGCGTGTGGGTTGGAGAATCGACGTTGGTCGCAACCTGGTCTCGCATCACAAGAGCGCGCCGGGCGGCAAGCGCGCAGTCGCGGCTCTACGTTCCGCAGGGAGGCAAAGCTCGCGGGGGCACTCACACTCGTAAACCTCATCGCCCGCGCTTGCCTCAGGCGCCGGGGGAACCTCCTTGCCGGACATCGTCTTGCCCACGCGAGCAATCACGGCGCGGCGCGACGCGGGCAGCGACGCGCCAGCGACAACACTGCTCTTGCCGTTCAGCATGCGCATGGTGAGGGCCATTTTCGGGAGGAGAGCGTCGAACTTGAGGTCTAGGCGGCGACTGAGTAGAGAAGCGAGCAAGCTGTGCGTTCAGATGGCCCGGGCACGGCTTATATCGGCACGACCAGCTTCGGCAGCTCCAACTCCGACCCCGCGTCTACCCGCCGACTGATGCTGGAGTAATCGTCTGCGACTCGCGCAAGTAATTGCGGGCTGGTCATCAAGCACACGGTTCCTCGCGACCCCATGCGGCTAAAGTGGGGCGTCGTGGTCAGAGATGTCCGCGATGCGAACGACCGCCCACAGCCCGACCAAACCCCCAACGGCTGCTCGGCCTGACGCGTGTGTGGCCCCGATCGACCCAATGTCCCGAGCACGATTTGGCTGGCCGCCGGCACGATGAGCCGAGCGTGCGGTTAAAGAGGGAAGGGGACCCTCGCGCACTGAATCTCGAACATCACCCCTGTCGGGCAGAGAGGGCACTCGGACTCTCGGAGGCGCCCCGCCGGCGCTCGAGTCACGTAAGAGGACGGCGGCCCGTAACCTGACATTATTAACATCACAGGGAAGAGCTTCCGGCACGGAGGCCCCGCGACGGCAGGCGCTCGAGTAGCCAGTTGGGTACCGGTAGGGCAAAAGCCAAGAGGTGCAGTCCCCAGCCCTTGCTGCACACACCGGGGGCGCACCCTAGGAAGCAAGCAGTGTTCACCAGGAGGTCCGTTACTGTGCGTATTACATCAGGACGTAACTTGACGTCAACTATGTCGTGGAGGCGGCGGCCGTCTGTGCACAGCTTCAGGTGCATACCCGGGCCTGCAAGCTGCCACCAACCAAACTCATCCGGAGGACCCAACCGCCCCACGCTACGCCTCAGCCCCGCAAGACCTCGCCAGATAGTACACTACGAGCCGCAGTGTGCGAAATGCGTACGTACCAGGGCAGCCACCACAAATTTGCCGAGCTGGACGAGATCTCAAAACCAACATCCGACCACTTCCTTGGCTGCCCATGACCTCCACTAAAACGACGGGGTCCGTCACGGCGACCCCAGGCACCCATTCCTTCGACCTCGCCCACTGAAACTCCACCACTCAACCTCAACCGATCCGCAAAGGCCAAAGCGTGTGGAGCCTTTGCTGCCCAAGCATTCCGAACAACACCCGGCCTGAGGGTCCCTTGCAACGCAGTACGCCGAGTTGCAAGGGACGGAGGGGAAGTGAAGCTCAACGCCCGAAGTCAGCCTCACACACGTGGGAGAGGATCCAACCGGGGCACGCATGTCCCTAAACGCAAACAGGCAACCACACTGCACCTGCCGCGGTACTGATAGCACCACACCAGCAGGTAGCAGAGGTGCCACAACCACACGAGGAAAGCACCACACAATCACACAACGGGGAACGGAATACCCCGCACTGCCGCACTTTCACGTAACAAGAAGGCCTAGCCGGCACTGGAAAGGTAAGGCGGGCCACCGCCCCACCGGCCGCAGAAGGCATGAATACACGCACATAAACACACACGGAAAGCACAGACGGAAGGCACAAAATGCCCTTATCATCAGCAAGCAACATCATACAGACCCTCGACTTCGCACCCCGCGTTCGAGGGCCCACGTGCTTATCTCGGGCTGCCATGTGTAGTACAACACCAGTACGGCGCCTGATCTTCTCTTATCAACATGAGGAGACACGGCTCTGTGCGCCGCGGAAGCATGTCGCAACACAACGACGGAGCAACAACGGGGGACACCCAATCTGGGACACTCCTCCCTGCGCGCCCCCGCCCACCCCCGTGCGGTTCTTCTGCCCCCCTCCACCATCCCCTCGCCGCGCAGTGCTTTGTGTTTCTTCGTGCTTCGCCTGTGCGCCCCTTATCACCGCTTGCAGTGCTCTCCTCGTTTTCTCTTGCTCTTTCTCTCATGCTCGGCGACTCCAGAGCCGCTGCTGCCTGTGCCAGCAACACCGCCAAGCACGTGCGCCTCTTTATCTTCTAGCTACGCTGCGTACGCTCACCTGAACGCATGGAACTTGCGGACCTGCCGAGGTCCTTCTGGACTCCTCTTCTCATGAATCTTTCGTCCCTCCACCCTTTGGGCTGCTCAGCCCCATGCCTCGCGCTGTCTCAAATAAAGCCCGTTGAGGGCGCGATTCAGTTCTCGACCTTTCGCCCTTGCCCGCGTGATCCGCCAAATAAGCTTGTTGTGCACGCACCGCAGCCGCAAGCCTCAAGGCCAAGCCTCGAGCATCGCCTACGATGCAATCCACATTGATGCCTCGTCGTACACGTGCTCCTGTACGTGCTGCCGCGCCCGCCGTACATGCGGCGTGCTCCTATCGCGAGTCTCGGAGCCTCACTTGATCCGGCTGTACTCGGCAATACTGCCGTACCGTACGGAAGGGCCCACCACGGAGACGCGCACCTCGAAGGAGGTCAGCTGCGGGGGGAGGGCATGTGCCGGGGAACGGGTGGGGTCAGACGGCAGGGCCTCAGGCGAAAGCGCCCGCTAATGGGGACAACCCTGCCCCTCTGTCTTGAATTAACCCCCACCCCTTCCCGGCCCTGAGCCCAAGGCCGTCACCCACACCCCATGTCCCAAACCCCGGCCCGGGAGGGGCCGCATCGCCCCGAGCTGCCGCACCTTGGGCCCCCGGAAGTTGAAGGTGTAGCTCAGCGTGTGGGCGTCCCGGTCGCAGCGGTGGCTGCCCTCGGCCGTGGCGGCCCACAGCACCTCGCCGCCGCCGCAGCCCCAGCCCCAGCCGCTGCTGGTGGCCCAGCCGCCGTCCACGCTGCCCATCACGCTGCTGTCGGAGCCGCTGCCGCTGCCGCTGCGCGAGGCGCAGCCCTGGGGAGGGGCACGGGACATGGGCGCGGGGGCGGGGTGCGTGACCGTCTGAGCGAGGGTGGGCTGGGGCTGTTGGCTCAGCGGCAAGAGGTGACCGGCCCTGGCCACTGCCATACCTAGACGCCGGCACTGGAAGCCCGAGCACGGAACAGGCTTGGGACGTTGGGACTCTGAACGCTCGAGCCCAGCCGGCCCTGAACCGGCCCCCCCACATACACACACACCTGCCACGACACCTGCCGTACACGAGCAGCCCTGGACACACCTGCCACGACAGCCCCGTGAACTTCATGGTGTGGAAGTGGTAGTCGCGGGCGCCGCCGCGGGTGGCGAAGAACACGTCCAGCTGCTGCCTGCGGGCGGGCGGTTTGGGTGGTGCGGAGGGGGAAGGGCGGAGGGAGGGGAGAGGCCGAGGTGAAGGCAGGAAGTGAATTGCTAGAGGGCGGAGGGGGCGGCGCACGCGAGCCGCGCCGCGGCAGCTGGGCACGGGCCGGAGGCGTACGGCCCGTGCGTACGGCCTCCGGCGCAGAGGTAAAGCTACAGCCTGGAAAACGCAGGCCCCCACCCCTCCGAACCAGCCCCTTGTCCTTGGCCCCTGCCCCGGCACAGGCCCCGCCCACCCGCCCTCCGCCCCGCCCCACCTCTCCTCCGCCGGCTGCCTGAGCCGGGCGGCCCGCTCCGCCAGCTCCGCCGCCCGCGCGGCCTGCATGCTGCCGATGTCCTCCGTCAGACTCACGATCCACGGCTCCTCGCCTCCCATGCAGTCCTCGTCATCGCTGCCCCAGTAGTCACCCGCCGTCGTCCCGCGGCCGCTGCTGGCGGCGCCGAAGCGCGCCGCTGACACAATGTGGTTGGCGGCGACCGGGAACGGTTGACCGTTGGCGGTTTCGCCGAAGCCGTAATCGAAGCCGTCGGCGGAGGCGGTCGGTTGGTAAGCGGCGGAGGTGGCGGTGGGGAGGTCGGGGCACGGCGTCAGGGCGTACACGTAGGAGCGGGAGACCTTCATCGAGGCCCCGTAGTCCAGCTTGAAGCGCCCCTCCTCCTTGTACAGGAGCTCCGTGTTGTTGTTGGCACCGGAGAAGGCGGCGAGGGGCAGGGAGTCGACGTCCGCGCCCGGCCCGGCGGAGGCGATGTGGGGCTCGCGCCAGGCGTCGCCGCGCCGAGAGGAGCCGGCGGCCTTGGCGGCGGCAAAGGCCGACGCCAGGGCCTCCGCCACCCCCGTCGGCGTGTGCTTCACGCCGCAGGAGGAGGGCCCGGCGGTGCCGTCAGCAACCGCCGCCGCGGCGGCGGCGGCCGCTGCCGCCACCAGCTCGGTCGGGTCGAAGGTGGCAATGCCCGTGACCACGCCCGAGGGCTCCGTTGGGAGGGTCGAATCGAGACGTCGACGCAGCGCCCACTCCCCCGCCAGGCCCGCAAAGACGAGAGTGGGCAGGCGACCCACGGTGGGAAGGGAAAAGGCGGCATCGTCAAAAGAGGAGGTTGACTCGAGGGAGGGGTAGGCTAGGGCAGGGACTTCGGACTGGAGGGAGGGCTGGCTGTACAGGGCTGGCGAGGAGGCGGGGCCCGATCCGTCCAGGCGTGCCGGCCGTGCAGACATGGGAGGAGAGGCGACGAGGGTTGCTGCCCGCGCTAACATCGTCCCCGCGCCCTGGGACGCGGGGGCGTGGGGCGCGGGGTGGCTCTCGGGGTGAGTGGTCGCGGCGGCGAGGATGGATGGGGAAGGGCGGGCACCAGCGAGCTGCCGACGCGGGGCCGTCGCTCGAGCTGCATGGGAGGCAAGGGCACAGCGAGAGCCGTGTGGTGAGGGACCGCTCGGGGGCAGTCGATGGCGAGGGAAAGCAGCCGCGCTGCGCTGGCACGTTTGAAGCGCGGCCCTCGGGAGCGTAACGCCTGTGCTGTAGCAGCCGACAGCAGGCTTACCCGTGTGCGCGTTGCAGCGGTTGGCCAAACTGGGCACAAGGCCCGCACAGGGCGCTCTCGCTGATGACGCCCGGTGTCGCCTAACAAGCGTTGCCTGCTCGCCGCAGTGGCTTGTTGCGCGCATCATCCTTGGCGTCTTGATCTGAACAAGCTTGCACGGTGGTCGGGGTTGCCGAGGCGTTGACGACAATTGGTCCGCAAGTGCGTTATGGCGCGCAACGCTTGGTGGCTGCCGCGTCGTAAGTTGCCCGCGACCAATTGCGTATGGGCCTCTGCGTGTTGCCACGGCGGTATGAAAGCGGCAAAGCGGCAAAGCGAGCCGAAAGGGCGAGGCACTGCCGAGAACGACGTATTGGCGAGAGCGCTCGCGCGCGGTGATTGCGTGTTACGGGCAAACGGGACACGCAATTGCTTGTTGCAGCACTAGCAGCACACTCCTGCCTTTTGCGGGGTGAACACCGCGCAAAGCGCCGTGCCGTGCCAAACCCGCACGTCCCTCCGTCCCGCGGGGCCCGCCGGTCGAAACACCGTTCCGGCCCTCGGCCCGCGAACCTTCCCCCGCCCCCGCTGCCTCGAAAGTTACACCACTGCCGCTGGCTCGCCATGCAACAACGCAAAGACCGCCAGCTACCGCCAGCTACTGCTGGCTCCATAGGCCTGCTCGCGTGACAAGCTCGAGGATGTGCCGGCCCACGGGCGTGAAGCGCTCCTGAGCCAACATGCGCTGGACCTGGGGACCGGAGCCAAAGGAGCCGAGCGGATGTCAGTGAGAGTGACCTTACTCTCGGGAGTAGGCGTCACACAGGGGCTCAGACGTCTTGACGCCCTAGTCCCGCTGGAGCAGAGTGACACGGTACCCTCACTCGACGCCACCGGTGCACGTTACACGCGGCCTGCGCGCCCCGCCCCTCCTCGCCCGCAATGCTCTGAGCGACCCCCTCACCTCCTCCCAGCTCTTGAAACCCGCCCAGTCCACCTCCTCCTCCTGCAGCCGCAGCGGGCCGCCCTCGTGGCGATAGGCAAAGGCGCAGCCCCACACGTGGCCTGAGAGCCGAGCCGGAGGAGCAGAGGGGGAGGGAATGCAATGGAAGGGAACTAGTTTGTAAGAGCACCGAAAGGGAGGGAAGACCCGGGACTCGGCACCCGGGCGCTGCTCAAGCTCTAGGGGCTCACAGTCATCCCCAAGCCCGCCCCTCCATCCAGAGCTCCAGCCCGATGCAGTGCGACCTGGTGCCCAACACACTCCCGCGACCCCTTCCACCCCCTTCCCCCCCTGTCAGTGCCCCACAGTACCCCCTACCACCGCCCATGGGGGCGCTCTGGCCCCGCAGCAGCCCGCGGCACCCACAGCATTGTAACGATATTCCCCCAGCACCCACAGCTCGAGTCCTCGTAGGGGAACACCACCAGCCGCCGCAGCCCCGCGCGCGCAGCCTCCTCGCTGACGCCAATCTCCTCCGCCAGTTCTCTTCGGGAGGGGTGGGTGAATATCATGTTGGGGGACCGGGATTGGGAGCGTGCGGCGCGGCATGAGCCCAAGGGCCGACAGGCTTCTGCAAGGCCCCGTGGGGCCGTAGCAAGTGTAAGCGTATGTGACGGTGGGGTTGGGTTGGGTATACCCCCGCACTCCTTCACCACTCAATACTTCAAGCGCCAGGGTGGCAAATCAACAGCCGCGTTTCTAGCCGGACCTCATTGCGCTCCGGCCTTGCTTGCTTTCTTGTCTCGCCCCCACTACAAACGCCTGCTTTCTCCCACTTCTCCTGCGCCCCTCGGCCCCCCCACCTGGCTGTCGTGTCCTCGTACTCCTCGCACTCAACGAGATTGGTGGCTACGATGCCCAGACACAAACACACGCGCCGCCAAGTACACACGCCTTCTTTCTCCCACTGTTCCTCCCCCCCCCCACCACCCCCACCTGGCCGCCGTGTCCTCGTACTCCTCGCCCCGGCACACCACCCCCGAGATGACCACGTCCCAGTGGCCCGGGTACACGTCCTGGACAGGAAGGCAACGAGCGGGGGTAAGCAGTGACCCAGGTTGCGGGTGGCGGCAACGCGTGCTCTCGAGAGAAGGCACAAGGAAGGGACTTGGCGGTGGCGGACGGGCGGGTCGGACGGACCGCCGTTCTGCCGTGCACTGCCATGTCAGCAATCTGCATCCCCCAGGGCCGCACATACGTCCGTGCGTCCCTTCTGCGCGCGCGCATCTGATCTTCGGCGTCACCCTCGCCTGCGGACTTTCCGTCTAAGCGTGAAGCCCCCACCCCGGCCCTGGTCTCGCCCTCGGCACTGCCACCACCTGCTTCCCTGGCCCCAGGAGGCCCGCGCCCTGCCCCCCGGCGCCCCACCTTCCTGCTGCTCCGCTTGCTGACCAGCAGCTCCCCCGCGCCGTTGCTGACGAGGACGTACGACCCCCGCCCAAGCAGGCGGTTGCGGACCGTTACGTCACGTGGCTCGTGGCCCACCACGCGGTTCTGCTCGTCCTGGGAGGGGCCAACGAGGGCAGGTGCAAGCGACGAAGAGGCGGGATGTGAAAGGACGCACTTGAGGTGGGGCGAGGCGGGACCCGGCGGGCAAATCCGTGGGCTGAGCATTCCGGAGGCGGAGGCGGGACCCGGAGGCAGGACCCGGAGGCGGGAGGCGGGACCCGGAGGCGGGACCCGGCGGGCAAGTCCGTGGGCTGAGCACCCCGGAGCGTTCAAGGGGACCCTTGCACGCTCCAACCGCCACAACCCCCGGCCCGCCACAGCAGGGTATCCTCTTCCACGCACCACGATGACGCAGTACTCCACGGGCTTGGTCGAGGGCTCAGCAGCGCCAGCGGCAGCCGATGCCGAAGAGCTGATGTGCAGCTCGCGCGCTGCTCGTCGATCACGCAGTGGTAGCAGGCGTCGAGAGCTGCACGGTGATTGCGTCGGGCCTGATAGGCACCCGGCTACGCCTCGCCGAGCTGCAAGCATGGTGTTGACTTGGGTTGTCCGGAAGACACTTTCCTGCCTGCGAAGGCACTGTCTACTAGGTGTGTATAAAGGCATAAATGCTTCATGAATCATAGGGTTTCAAGTCACGGTCGACGCCGACCCTGATCGTGCCGCACACGCCCAAACCTTCTCCCTCCTCGCTCGTCCCCCGCTGCTGCGCTCGCCACGATCGCTCCATCCACGCCTAGAACGACCTCTTTGACTCGACCACAGTTAAAATCAGCAGCACCGGCCACGCCTCGACGAATCTGCTCCACAGCCCCGTCCTCATCTTCCACCGTCTGATTGCCCACTAGCCATGACAACCCCGCACACGGCAAGGTGCTGCCGCCCCAGCAAGCCAGTGGCCAGTCAACCCTGCAACCTCTCAGTCTGTATTCCAGGCCCACCTTGGCGCCTGAGCCCCTCATGACGCGCAGGTACCCAGGCCCCACCTTGGGCGATGAACCCCTGCGCCCATGCAGGTGCCCGCCTCTGACCCTGCCCACGGTTGAACCCGACCTTGCCCCCCGTCATCTACCCTTGAGGGTCGCCGATGCAACGACTGGCCTGTCGGCCTGCCCGCCGCATGATCCCGCGCACGCACAAGCAGACCGTCGCCCCTTGACACTGTGCGTTGACTGCGTTGGCTCCTCCCAGAGACAAGCGCTGGGCGCCCCCATGGGGGCGGAAAAGGGCTGAGCCCCTCACCCATCTGCTACGCGACCCATTCCCCGTGGTAACCGTGGGCGCACTATACTCCAACGAGCTTTAACGCGTAATTAGCAGGGGTAATCCCGGGGGCCTTGGCCGCCCCCAGAGAAGACTTCGTGTGGCTCCTAGTGGCTCCGCTTGGCCGCTGCGGGCTTAGGGCCCATGGGGGAAATGTTCCACAGGTAGAAGACCGCAAAGCAGGCGCTGCGGGAGGGGCGGGGCCAGGGGGGCATGCAGGGTCAGCGCATGAAGGCCGTGAGCGGGTTGAAGGCCACCCTCTAGCGGCAAGTAGGGTTGTGACGAGGGACCCCAAGAAGAGGTACAGAAGCCCTGGACGCCTCCGCCAGCTGGTCATCCTCACGGACTTGCCTCCTGCAAGCATGGGTGCCCCTTCACAACAGCCCACAAGGTTGGAGAGCCTCAGCTAGGGGGCTGCCGAAGGGGAATGTCCCCGCCCACTGCCGGGCTCACCCATGACCGTACCGCATCCAGTGGCCTGCAGCGCTCGGCTTCAGCGAGGACCCCACCCTGTCCTCCCAGTTGCACTGGCACGCAGACCTTAGCAGACCCCATCGTGCAACTGCTTCCCAACACACCAGGTACATGCCCCCGTCGCCCCCCAACCTCCTCCGCCCCACCTAATGCTGGCGGTAACCAGCGCTGGCATGGCCCCCGTGCGCTCGTATCTCCGGTACATCATGTACGCCAGGCCGCCAGCCACAACTGCAGAGGGACAAGAGGAGGGCTTGTACAGGTAGTGTACAGAGATCGCGCAATGGTCTGGGAAGGAACACGACAACATGGTCTTCGCTGTGCGGCGAGGCCCGTCCCATTCGGCGAGGCCCGTTCCCACGGCCCCTCCGTCAACCTGCTGGCCCCCCACATCTTGCCTCCACCCAGGCACCCGACCCACACCCTCGTCGCAGTCTCTGGAGAGCGTGGGATCGAGCAGCCGAGGATTGGCGTGTTCCACGGGCCCGACAAGCGCCCGCCCGGCCCCGGCCTCACCCAGCTCCAGGAGTACGGTTGGCACGCACACGCGCTTGGTGCGCATGTAGTGCTTGAAGGACAGGTAGCAGAGGAGAGTCAGCGCCGTTGCGGAGCCCAGGCCGCCGCCTGTAGGGTCACGAGTCACGGAAATTGGGGAGGAATCGGTGGCGCCCCCCACACGCGGACCCGCGGCAGCGGGACCAGGTGGGAAACGCGGGGTTGGGCGAGGAGATCACGCCCCGCACCGCCATCCACACCGCCAGTCCTTAACCCGCAACTGAGCACCGCTGCCGACCAGAAACGCCCTGTATCACCCAAAAGCCGATCCGCGCGTGCCATCCGCAAGCACCGTCGTGCCCAGACTTTCTGGACCTCACTGGTTTACAAAATTTAGGAAAGCGTCTAAGAAAGCCACTTGCGGGTCCTTGCCGCCAGCCCAGCGTGTGTCGCGTCAACGTTTCAGATGAGCAATTGGCCCTGGCGTTCACAACTTGCCTAGCGACGCCTTGCTTCCATGAGCGAAGAAGCCATACAGTCCACCGATACCCAGGAAGAGCGCGTAGAAGGGTGAAAAGCAGAAGTCATACATGGTGGTGCGTTCGAGGACCTTGCGGAGTACACCGCCTTTGCTATGTGCACGTAATTGGGGTATTCACAACTGCAGAGGCTCATCGGTATTCGCGGTTGACCGGCACGGGCTGGGCCTCGGCACGGCACGCTCCCCCCTGCCCCCCTCCCCCCCCCCGCCCGCGGCACTACGCCGTGTCTATAAGACCCCGCCCTCAAGTAGGTCCCGCTCCTCCCCTTCTGCATGGCACACCCTATCGCGAGCAGTCACCAGCCGAGGGGCGCATACCCATTTTGGCCCAGTCTGGGGGGCCTGTGGACAAAGGAAGCCGGCAGCCTTAGATAGCCCGCGCGTATGGCCTTTGAGCAATCCTGGGCCCGCACGTAAACTCTCGAGACAGCCTCGGTGCAGTCGGGGGCCCTCCGAGTGCCCTCGCTGCCCGACAGGGGTGATGCCGAGATTCAGTGCGCGAGGGTCCCCTTAAACCGCACGCTCGGCTCATCTTGCGGGCGGCAAGAGCAAATCGTGCTCCGGACTTCGGGTCGATCGGGGCCACACACGCGTTAGGCCGAGCAGCCGTTGGGGGTTTGGTCGGGCTGTGGGCGGTCGTTCGCATCGTCGACATCTCTGACCACGACGCCCCGCTTTAGCCGCAGGGTTGCGAGGAACCGTGTGCTTGATGACCAGCTCGCAAATAACGATTGCGTGAATCGCAGACGATTACTCCATCAGTCGGCGGGTAGACGAGGGGTCGGAGTTGGAGCTGCCGACGCTGATCCTGCCCATTTAAGCCGTCCCCGAGCCACATGAACGCACAGCTTGCACGCTTCTCTACTTAATCGCCGATCAGACCACAAGTTCGACGCTCTCCTCCCGAAAATGGCCCTCACCATGCGCATGCTGAACGGCAAGAGCAGTGTGGTCGCTGGCGCGGCGCTGCCTGCGTCGCGCCGCGCCGTGATTGCTCGCGTGGGCAAGACGATGTCCGGCAAGGAGGTTCCCCCACCGCCTGAGGCGAGCGCGGGCGATGAGGTTTACGAGTGTGAGTGCCCCCGCGAGCTTTGCCTCCCTGCTTAACGTAGAGCCGCGACTGCGCGCTTGCCGCCCGGTGCGCTCTGGTAATGCGAAACCAGGTCGCAACGCGACCAACTTCGATTCTCCAACCCACACGCGATGGTTGCGGAACGCTGAAGCCACCCTTGCCCCTCGCCCGCCCCCCTTGCAACCCGCAGACCTCAAGAGCTGCCCCGGCGTGTCGGCCCCCTTTGAGAACGTGTTCGACCCCGCCGGCCTGGCCCGCACCTCCAACCTGCGCGACATCAAGCGCTGGCGCGAGTCGGAGATTACCCACGGTCGCGTGTCCATGCTCGCTGCCCTGGGCTTCATCGTGGGCGAGCAGCTGCAGGACTTCCCTCTCTTCTTCAACTTCGACGGCCGTGTGCAGGGTGAGTGCTGGTGTGGGGGCAGGAGGCATGGGCTGAGGAGGTTCAGTGGGGCTTCAGGGGAACGGCAACGAGGCCGGTCCAGCCGTGTTAGTGCCCTTCCTATCAACAGCCGTGACCCTGGCCCGTCAGCTGACCCCCCAGCTGCATCTCAAGCCTCCATGCTGTCTCATGTCCCGATGAGGCCAGGCATTCAACCCCTGCTTCTCCCTGCTTCTCCCCCCTCCCCCCGACAGGCCCCGCCATCTACCACTTCCAGCAGATCGGCCAGGGCTTCTGGGAGCCTCTGCTGATCGCCATCGGTGTCGCCGAGTCGTACCGCGTGGCCGTTGGCTGGGCCACCCCCACCGGCACCGGCTTTAACGCTCTCAAGGACGAGTACGAGCCCGGCTACCTGGGCTTCGACCCCCTGAACCTGCTGCCCGAGGACGCCGCTGCCCGCAAGGAGCTGCAGACCAAGGAGATCAACAACGGCCGCCTGGCCATGATCACCATCGCCGCCTTCGTTGCCCAGGAGCTGGTTGAGCAGACCGAGATCTTCGAGCACCTGTTCCTGCGCTTCGAGAAGGAGGCCATTCTGGAGCTGGACGACATCGAGCGGTGAGGGCGGGGGGGAGGGGGGGGGGGAGGCGGGGGCGGGGCCAGGACTCCTCGGAGGGGTGCCGCGACTGCTGTGGGCGACGGCACACGGGCGAGGCTCGGGCGGGCCAAGGGGGCTTGCGGCGAAGCGCTGCGCATACTGACGGGCACGGAAGCACTTTACCTTTAGTCCCTCTAGTCTCACTCGCTTTCCCTTCCCTCTTCCTCCCCTCCCCCCAGGGACATTGGCCTGCCCATCACCCCTCTGCCCGAGGAGCTCAAGAACCTGTGAGGGACTACACTAATTCTCGCCTTCGTGGAGGGCATGGAGGCGTATAACTGCAGGCCTGGACTGCGCTGAGTGTGAGTGAGACACGCGCCGAGGGGATCTTGAGAGCGCTACCAGGAGTGCGCGCCAATATCTTGAAGCGATTGAGCGGGCAAGAGGGGCTGTGCCCGCACCTAGCACTGAGCGTTCGAGGGCCCTGTACAGTACGTGATGGGCCGTATACGGTATGCAAATGTACAGAGCAGGCAGCTCTCTCTTCCCCACCCCATGTGTCGTGACGGGGTTGAAGGGAATCTGTGGCAGAGTCATTCGAGAGGGTGAGAGCGGAGGGCTGAGCGTGGAGAGGGTCTGGACGGCTGTTTTGTCGGCGGCCAGGGGCATGGGCCGTGTTGTACGTACTTGCACCGCCAGCTATGTATCCCTGGCACGCATGCGCGCATCCGTCGGTCCGTGGGCCCGCAGAACGTACATTGCGTTGGGCAACCACGGCCGGCGCCTGTGCTGCACCTTGCTGTAACGATATTGTGTTGGATGAGGTCTGCGGAGTTCCCACGTGCCTTCGGTTGACTTCGCTGCGGGATAGAGGACACGCTCACCCCATCCAGGCCCTTATAGGCATACGCAGTAGTCCCCGTTTTCAGCTGAGCCGCCGCCGTTAGGCTCTTCGGGCGGCGAAGCCCCCCGGGATTACCCCGTGTCGGCGCGCTGCGGGGGGCGCGGGCGGGGCCGCAGCTGCGGGTGGAGGCGGAGGCGGAGGGGGCGGTGTTGTAGGATGAGGAGGGCGGAGGTTCCCGTAGCCGTAGCTGCGGGTGGGTCCGGCCGGCTATGTCCAGGCCGAGGCGAGTAGACGCCTGACGAGCGCACCACCTCGTGTAGTGCGGGGTTCGAACGGATTGATGGCCGGGTGCGAGCCCGCGTGCCGTGGTGCGGGCTGGTGGTGGAGAGGGGTTGAGGGCTGCGCGGAGCCAGACTCGAACATTGGGCCCCCTGGGGGGGACCACGGGGCTCAGCCCTTTTCCTGCCTTCAGGCAGCCACCCTTGTCAGCAGATGTTGACACATGGGCTGAGGCAAAGGCGCGTGTAGGCGTACGCACGAAGAGGCGGCCAAGCCGGGGGGCTCAGCCCTCCCGGATTACTCCGTGTCGGCGTCCGTCTGTCCGTCCGTCCGTCCGTCCGCACAAACCTGCGTCACGCAAGAACATGTTGGCAAGGTACCCATAGCCCAAGCCCAAGCCCTCGCACCCATAGCCCAAGCCCTTACTCCACCTCTCTCTCAATGCTTTCACTATCACCTCGTGCCACAGCATTGCCACGCGCCCAGCCCAGCCCTCGTCACCGCTAGCTACGATTATGGTCCGGGCGCTAGCCGTGTGGGCAGTAGCGGATGGGAGACGGACATCTTCTCTTTCTATCTTCTGGAGGGTGCATGTGCTTGTGCGCCCAACCCAACCGGCTTAGTCCGGCATTGCGGGGTTGCGAAGGCCCCTGACTTATGGCGGCGTGGGTTCAGTCCGTGCGCTGTGGGGCGTAGTGCTTGATTGCGCGGCCCCAGTGCTGCCCGGCCTCGCGGGGTTTGGGGCTCAGCCCTTTTCCCTGTCCTGAGGAAGACAGACACCCTTGTCAGCAGATGTTGAGGCGCGTTTAGGCGTACGCATGAAGAGGCGGCCAAGCCACAAGGCCGGGCAGCGCCGGGGGCCCGAGGCAGTTCGGTCCCGTGCCGAACTGCACAGAGCGGCGTGTGGTCAGCAAGCGGGGCGGAGCGACGCGTGGCGTGAATACCAGGATGTGCAGCCCAGAATTTTTTCGCTATGGGACGCAGCACAAGCTCTATGGCTGCCTGGCCACGCTCAAACAGTGCTCACGCCGCGCCCTAGGACCGTTGCTATCACTCTCCAAGTGCACGGGTGCTATGTATGAAGACACAGCACACCGCTACCCTGTATGGCTGAGGTGCTGACTGGTGCGCTGCGTACGAAGCTGCACAGAGTCGAGGGGATCTCGGGATTGCTGAGCGGAAGCGGTTTGGGAGCGGAAGCGGTTTGGAATCACACGCAGGCGCTGGGGTAAGGGCCTGGTGGTGAAAGCGACGCACGAACAGGTCAGGCGCAGGGTGGTGACCTGGGGCTCGCAGGAAGAAGGCAGGGGCTCGCAAGGAGGGGAAGCCCTGCGACGGGTGCGAAGGGGCTCGCAGAGGCTGGGTTGCCTCGCTGTCGCTCGGCTCCTGTAAGGACAGGGGGACGGGGACCTGACGGGTGCCCCGAACAGCAGTCAATGCTGTGCCTGTCGAGGCGAGGGTTTGACGGGTTCCCTCGAACTGATCGGAGCGGGACTGGCTCGGACCCTGCTTGAAAGGGGTTCTTGTACAGGGGGGCTTGGACCCTGCTTGAAAGGGGTTCTTGGACAGGGGTGAAGGGAGAAGCGTGTGTGTATGGCCGAGGGCCGGGGACCAAGGGGTAAGGGTGTGTGTTTGGGTTACAGGGCACGGTCCGCGCGCGTGCCGATTAGTCGGAGCCGAGTATGCCTATAGGAGGGGGCTTAGGAGCCTCGTGTAAGTGCTTTGGGTTCTAAGTGTTTGAGTGTGTTCTTGTTATGCCGACTATGCGCCGAGGGCGGCCTTTTATACCCCTCCCGAGGCCACGATCGGGGTGCCGTACTGCTCCGTTGGGGTCCCGGGCCAGCGGGACCTGGACGGGCCACCGCTCAAACGCCAATCTATGTGAATCTGGCGCTGCGGGGCCCTTCAGGGAGTAGGGGTGTATCGTGTGGTGCAAGACGGAGGGCTGGGCGGGGCCTGGCGCGGCCGGGCGCCGTTCCTGCCCTGAGCCGGCGCCGTTCTCCGTGCTGGGATGCTCCGGCGGCGCGCTGCTTGCTCCTCTGACCTCCGTGCACATAACGCAAGCGCTGAAGGCTGGCCGGCTGACACTCAGGGCCCGGGGGGCAACGCTCACCCACTCACCAGACCTTCTGCTGCCACGCTAACTTCCCCAATCGCACCATTTACGCACAGCCACTATCACACGACCGATGGGGGCCAGGGTATGGCGCCTCGCCTACGGCAGGGGTGGCTCACACACACAGAACATCCATACCCGTGCTAACACGGATCCTTCCTACCTATCACAACTCACATACTTCTACTGACCACTTGCCAGGCTACAGGAATTGCTGCGGCGGGGCCGCTGTCTCGCCCGCCATGCTTGTCGCCTCACCTACTCCTGCTTTCTTGTCTTACCTTGCTTGTCACATTACCTGTTATATCCGAAAGTCAGTGATGGGAAAGACGGACGCTCGCTGGGCTGTGTGGAGACGCGCAATTCTCGTTGCACTGGCCGGGCCTCGCGCCGGAGGCGCTCGGCCACCATTTATCCTGGACATACCTCAATGGGCCTTGTCATAGCATTATCGGAAGAAGTCCTGGCCTTCATAGGACAGGAATGATCGCGCCTTACGGAGCCGGGCTTGGCGCGACCTCCGTCGCGCACCAGCTTTACCTCTGAATCATCATCGTGTCTAGGCGCTAACCTGCCGCTTGGGACCTTCGGCAAGCTGGGGACTCGCGGCTTACTGACACGAACCCGCGCGTGGCGCCTTCCGCCGCCCCCTGCGCAAACAGGTAGCGACGTCAGCGAATGGGCTGCGACGTGGCGCACGCAAAGAGGTATTCTCGCATCGGGGTATTGCCGCCTTTGGTGACCACAGCTGTGGTCAGGCGATCCATACCCGGGAGCGGTGTCCTCACCGCACGGACCTGGACTCCAAACGTAGATCGGTGCTTGCTATCCACCTTATCCAAGCATAGGACCAATCTCGAACGCGCTGATGATGTGGAGTGGTTGCTACGCACATGAGATGGCAAGTTATAGCTGGGTAGGTTTGGGGCTGGAGAAGATGGGGAATCCAGTTGGGGGTTATCAATCATTCGTTGAGGGAAGGAGGAGAGGGAGGAGTTGCAATCTTGAGGCCTCCTCCTTCGGGTAGTCAGTGCGGGGCTGATAAGGGAACCGCCTGCTACCCCTGCGGTTCGGGGACCAGAAAGTTTGGCGCCTTTGGTAGTCCGGGCGAGCATGCGCCTGGGACCCATTTGGTGCCGTTGACCTAGCTATCGTTTCCAGAACACGGAGACCATATTGTGACCCTGTTGTGCCTTTCACCTCTCGTCAGGTGTCATGGGACATCAAGGCTTCAAGAGCGGCCTTTGAGGCACGCTTCTCAGGTGGGACCTGGTGGGCTTGGCAAGGGGCCCACGCGTGTGCTAAGGACACGCTCTGCAAAAGCAAAGACGTTGGACGTTGACGAGCACGGCATGGTATCCTCGTGCAGGGTCTTGCACGCCTTGGCTCATGATGCGCGCTGCCCTGGTACTGCCTTGGCAGGGATGTCATAGCACGGAGCTGCTTGGCTCATACTGGTTGAGCTGGTGCTTGGTGGCACTGCGGCGAGTTTCGGGATGCGGGAGGCAGGAGTGAAAGGGACCGCCTCAATCACCGCACGGGGCCTTAGTTAGGTTTCGACATGGTAGGATCGCCGGGTTGCGGTGGGTTTATGACACCGGCCTCAAGGGTATCCGGCGCTTGTAGTAAAGGCCCAGAGGGCCGATGGCGGGCCCCCACTCAAGCATACAACATGAGCATGAAGCATTGCGCCAGAGAGCGGGACTGTTACGGCAGTAAAGCCAGCCTGGCTCTCGGCGGGTAGGCGCCACAGGGCTGATGACGAGAGGCCCTGTGGGGCACGGCGGCCGGCTAGGCCGCTCGAGGGGCCCATTCCTGAACATCCTCCTTGTCCGTGTCCTTGTTCAGGTCACTCTGACGAGGGCTTGAAGCCCGTCGTGCTGTACTGGGCGCTGCTGGGGGCCCTTGGCCAGTGCGCGGAGGGAGCCGCTCGGAGCTTGGCGGATGTAGGCCCCTGGGCCTAACCGGATCCGGGGCGTGGGTGGAAGGGCTGCGCCTGCGCCATTTGTTGTCTTGCGGAGGCGCTCTTGAAGGAGATTTGGTGCTGGCGGCTGCGCGCAGAGGAGCAGCCTGGCTTGCGCAGCGCTGCCGGCGGCGGCTCTGGCTGTGCTGCGAAGGCAGCCGGGGCCGCACAGGCTGAGCTCGCTTTGAGCCGTTCGTTCGCTGACGGCGGGGGGGCGCTTGGCGCTGCTGTTGCGCCCGTCTGGCCGCACGGAAGAGTTCCTGGGGCGGAAATATTGCGGCGACCAAATCCAGTGCTCTGCGGGACTGGGGCTCAAGCCGGGGAAGGCGTGGGCTGTGCTGTTGCTGCGCCTGCGGGCGCTGGGACGGCCGGCTTGAGCATTGCTCATGACATGCATGAGGCCTATGCGGACGCCGCTTGGGGTTGTCTGCCTTGTCTTGAGGCTTGGTCCGCCCTCCACCGCCGGGCACATGGCGTGCACGGGACTGCCGGTTGATGGGCCGGACGCGATTGTCGCCTTGTGGCACAGGATTGCTGTTGGGTACGTGGCCCATTGTTGTTGTTGCCGTCGGACGCATGCGAATGGTCGTCGGGGCTGCAAAGGAAGGGCGGACGGTGAGGTTTGGTGCCGAACGCGTTCGCCGTTGTGGAGGCTCTGGCTGGGGGCTGCCTGCCCCGTCGGAACCCATGACCAGGAAGACTTGTGGCTCGAGAGCACATGGTGTGGTTGTCGCATGAGGGTCTTGGAATTCCAACATGTCAAACCTGGCCTTCATGGCCTGTACGGCGGTGCTGAGCGCCTGAATTGCCAAGTAGATCTCACTCCAAGGGTCGTAGCCGTCATCACCATATGATGGAGTCGAGGGTGATCGGGCAGGGCTCAACACTTGGGGCTCTTGTTGCCGAAGAGGGCTTGGTGCGCGAAAACGGGATGGGTTGCCGTAGATGCTGTCACCAGGAGAGGTTCTCTGGGCTTGGGTGATATAAGCGGCTGGTGGGTCCATAGAACTGCGTTGCCACATTGGTTTGCCAACGTGGGGACCTGGATGGGCTTGCTGTATTGCAGCCGTGGGCCACCAGGCTGAGTTTGGGTGTGACTGCGGCGTTGAGCAAAAGGCAGGGGGAGTGACTGGAGGCTGGAGCGCAGAGGTGTCGTAGGTGTCGTAGTTGTTGGGCGGTTCAATTGAAGAGTCTTCTGCGGTCTCAACATAAAGCACTGCTGCGTCTTGGCAGGGTGGCCAGGGAAGTCGAGAGGGGGACTGCAAAGGCCGAAGTGGCGGGGAGCGGCGGCACACGTCTACGGTGTAGCAGGTCGGCCCATCGTCCTTGTTGTACCCGTTGTACCACTGAGACGCTGCATCCTGATCTGATGGCGGGGCACGGCCATTATATTGCGCGTCATCAGGATCATCGCTCTCTTCAAAGTGAACCTTGCGAGGGGAGCGAGGGGGACGGGCAGAGGTCGGTGACTCGCTGCCGTCGCTGCCACCTGAGCTCTGAGACTCTTCGTCGCTGCCAGTCCCTTCGTCATCATTCTCATCCCAGGAAGCATCATCATCCTCATCTTCGGACGCAGAGCCGCTGGCTGCATCGTAGGCGGGAGAAGCAGGGACTGTTGTGCGGCGGCGCTGGTTTGACGGCGCAGGTGATGAGGGCTGTGGGGCGGAGGCTTCTCTCAGTCCATCATCGCCCCTTGGGTACCGGGAGCTCTCGTCGATGTAGCTGGCGCTGTCGATTGCTTGCTCTAAGTCACGAGGCCGGAAGAGGTACAGCTTATCCTTGATGGGCGCTCGAAGGCCTCGGATGAAGTTGTGCATGTGGGTCAGGTCCAGTGGGGTCCCGGACAGGCCCAACTGAATCAGTAAGCCTCGATAGCGGTCAGCGTAGTCACGAACGGGTTCGGTGCTGCCCTGACTGCAATTGGCAAGCCGGCAGTACAGAAATTCTGAGCGTGCAGCATAACGCTCATTAATGGCTGCACGAAAGTCTGGCCAGTTGGTAAGGCGCTGGGGAACGCACTTGGCCCATGCGGAGGCGTGAGGGCCAAGGCGACAGCGAGCAGCATTGAGGAGATCTGACTCGCTCCAGCTGAACGCCTGTCCGCAGCGTTCAACCTGGTCAATCCAGTCTGTCACCGACACTGCCTTGGGGTCGAAGGGCGGCAAGCAGTTCAGAGCCGCAGGTGTAAGACCGGTCATTGTTGCAATGCCCTGGGAAGAATGCGCGGAGGCGTGGAGAGGGTTCTACCTACCTGCGGGAAAGAGGAGAAGGATGCGCGGAGAAGGATAGGGGGATGCGCGGAGGAGGAGCGGAGAGGGGGAATGCGCGTAGAGGACAAGTGGAGGCGCTGCAGGGAGAAGGAGGGCTGAAAGGAGAAGGTGGGAAGGACCAAGTTTGAGGCACGCGGGCCCAAAACACAAGGGTTTAGCGGGTCTCGCACGGTGTGAGGTCTTCTGGGGCTTGAGCACACCACAGGGACGGGTTGCGCTTGGGAGGATGAGCAACCAAGGTCCCGCTACCACAAGCGGGGCGGAGCGACGCGTGGCGTGAATACCAGGATGTGCAGCCCAGAATTTTTTCGCTATGGGACGCAGCACAAGCTCTATGGCTGCCTGGCCACGCTCAAACAGTGCTCACGCCGCGCCCTAGGACCGTTGCTATCACTCTCCAAGTGCACGGGTGCTATGTATGAAGACACAGCACACCGCTACCCTGTATGGCTGAGGTGCTGACTGGTGCGCTGCGTACGAAGCTGCACAGAGTCGAGGGGATCTCGGGATTGCTGAGCGGAAGCGGTTTGGGAGCGGAAGCGGTTTGGAATCACACGCAGGCGCTGGGGTAAGGGCCTGGTGGTGAAAGCGACGCACGAACAGGTCAGGCGCAGGGTGGTGACCTGGGGCTCGCAGGAAGAAGGCAGGGGCTCGCAAGGAGGGGAAGCCCTGCGACGGGTGCGAAGGGGCTCGCAGAGGCTGGGTTGCCTCGCTGCCGCTCGGCTCCTGTAAGGACAGGGGGACGGGGACCTGACGGGTGCCCCGAACAGCAGTCAATGCTGTGCCTGTCGAGGCGAGGGTTTGACGGGTTCCCTCGAACTGATCGGAGCGGGACTGGCTCGGACCCTGCTTGAAAGGGGTTCTTGTACAGGGGGGCTTGGACCCTGCTTGAAAGGGGTTCTTGTACAGGGGGGCTTGGACCCTGCTTGAAAGGGGTTCTTGGACAGGGGTGAAGGGAGAAGCGTGTGTGTATGGCCGAGGGCCGGGGACCAAGGGGTAAGGGTGTGTGTTTGGGTTACAGGGCACGGTCCGCGCGCGTGCCGATTAGTCGGAGCCGAGTATGCCTATAGGAGGGGGCTTAGGAGCCTCGTGTAAGTGCTTTGGGTTCTAAGTGTTTGAGTGTGTTCTTGTTATGCCGACTATGCGCCGAGGGCGGCCTTTTATACCCCTCCCGAGGCCACGATCGGGGTGCCGTACTGCTCCGTTGGGGTCCCGGGCCAGCGGGACCTGGACGGGCCACCGCTCAAACGCCAATCTATGTGAATCTGGCGCTGCGGGGCCCTTCAGGGAGTAGGGGTGTATCGTGTGGTGCAAGACGGAGGGCTGGGCGGGGCCTGGCGCGGCCGGGCGCCGTTCCTGCCCTGAGCCGGCGCCGTTCTCCGTGCTGGGATGCTCCGGCGGCGCGCTGCTTGCTCCTCTGACCTCCGTGCACATAACGCAAGCGCTGAAGGCTGGCCGGCTGACACTCAGGGCCCGGGGGGCAACGCTCACCCACTCACCAGACCTTCTGCTGCCACGCTAACTTCCCCAATCGCACCATTTACGCACAGCCACTATCACACGACCGATGGGGGCCAGGGTATGGCGCCTCGCCTACGGCAGGGGTGGCTCACACACACAGAACATCCATACCCGTGCTAACACGGATCCTTCCTACCTATCACAACTCACATACTTCTACTGACCACTTGCCAGGCTACAGGAATTGCTGCGGCGGGGCCGCTGTCTCGCCCGCCATGCTTGTCGCCTCACCTACTCCTGCTTTCTTGTCTTACCTTGCTTGTCACATTACCTGTTATATCCGAAAGTCAGTGATGGGAAAGACGGACGCTCGCTGGGCTGTGTGGAGACGCGCAATTCTCGTTGCACTGGCCGGGCCTCGCGCCGGAGGCGCTCGGCCACCATTTATCCTGGACATACCTCAATGGGCCTTGTCATAGCATTATCGGAAGAAGTCCTGGCCTTCATAGGACAGGAATGATCGCGCCTTACGGAGCCGGGCTTGGCGCGACCTCCGTCGCGCACCAGCTTTACCTCTGAATCATCATCGTGTCTAGGCGCTAACCTGCCGCTTGGGACCTTCGGCAAGCTGGGGACTCGCGGCTTACTGACACGAACCCGCGCGTGGCGCCTTCCGCCGCCCCCTGCGCAAACAGGTAGCGACGTCAGCGAATGGGCTGCGACGTGGCGCACGCAAAGAGGTATTCTCGCATCGGGGTATTGCCGCCTTTGGTGACCACAGCTGTGGTCAGGCGATCCATACCCGGGAGCGGTGTCCTCACCGCACGGACCTGGACTCCAAACGTAGATCGGTGCTTGCTATCCACCTTATCCAAGCATAGGACCAATCTCGAACGCGCTGATGATGTGGAGTGGTTGCTACGCACATGAGATGGCAAGTTATAGCTGGGTAGGTTTGGGGCTGGAGAAGATGGGGAATCCAGTTGGGGGTTATCAATCATTCGTTGAAGGGAAGGAGGAGAGGGAGGAGTTGCAATCTTGAGGCCTCCTCCTTCGGGTAGTCAGTGCGGGGCTGATAAGGGAACCGCCTGCTACCCCTGCGGTTCGGGGACCAGAAAGTTTGGCGCCTTTGGTAGTCCGGGCGAGCATGCGCCTGGGACCCATTTGGTGCCGTTGACCTAGCTATCGTTTCCAGAACACGGAGACCATATTGTGACCCTGTTGTGCCTTTCACCTCTCGTCAGGTGTCATGGGACATCAAGGCTTCAAGAGCGGCCTTTGAGGCACGCTTCTCAGGTGGGACCTGGTGGGCTTGGCAAGGGGCCCACGCGTGTGCTAAGGACACGCTCTGCAAAAGCAAAGACGTTGGACGTTGACGAGCACGGCATGGTATCCTCGTGCAGGGTCTTGCACGCCTTGGCTCATGATGCGCGCTGCCCTGGTACTGCCTTGGCAGGGATGTCATAGCACGGAGCTGCTTGGCTCATACTGGTTGAGCTGGTGCTTGGTGGCACTGCGGCGAGTTTCGGGATGCGGGAGGCAGGAGTGAAAGGGACCGCCTCAATCACCGCACGGGGCCTTAGTTAGGTTTCGACATGGTAGGATCGCCGGGTTGCGGTGGGTTTATGACACCGGCCTCAAGGGTATCCGGCGCTTGTAGTAAAGGCCCAGAGGGCCGATGGCGGGCCCCCACTCAAGCATACAACATGAGCATGAAGCATTGCGCCGGAGAGCGGGACTGTTACGGCAGTAAAGCCAGCCTGGCTCTCGGCGGGTAGGCGCCACAGGGCTGATGACGAGAGGCCCTGTGGGGCACGGCGGCCGGCTAGGCCGCTCGAGGGGCCCATTCCTGAACATCCTCCTTGTCCGTGTCCTTGTTCAGGTCACTCTGACGAGGGCTTGAAGCCCGTCGTGCTGTACTGGGCGCTGCTGGGGGCCCTTGGCCAGTGCGCGGAGGGAGCCGCTCGGAGCTTGGCGGATGTAGGCCCCTGGGCCTAACCGGATCCGGGGCGTGGGTGGAAGGGCTGCGCCTGCGCCATTTGTTGTCTTGCGGAGGCGCTCTTGAAGGAGATTTGGTGCTGGCGGCTGCGCGCAGAGGAGCAGCCTGGCTTGCGCAGCGCTGCCGGCGGCGGCTCTGGCTGTGCTGCGAAGGCAGCCGGGGCCGCACAGGCTGAGCTCGCTTTGAGCCGTTCGTTCGCTGACGGCGGGGGGGCGCTTGGCGCTGCTGTTGCGCCCGTCTGGCCGCACGGAAGAGTTCCTGGGGCGGAAATATTGCGGCGACCAAATCCAGTGCTCTGCGGGACTGGGGCTCAAGCCGGGGAAGGCGTGGGCTGTGCTGTTGCTGCGCCTGCGGGCGCTGGGACGGCCGGCTTGAGCATTGCTCATGACATGCATGAGGCCTATGCGGACGCCGCTTGGGGTTGTCTGCCTTGTCTTGAGGCTTGGTCCGCCCTCCACCGCCGGGCACATGGCGTGCACGGGACTGCCGGTTGATGGGCCGGACGCGATTGTCGCCTTGTGGCACAGGATTGCTGTTGGGTACGTGGCCCATTGTTGTTGTTGCCGTCGGACGCATGCGAATGGTCGTCGGGGCTGCAAAGGAAGGGCGGACGGTGAGGTTTGGTGCCGAACGCGTTCGCCGTTGTGGAGGCTCTGGCTGGGGGCTGCCTGCCCCGTCGGAACCCATGACCAGGAAGACTTGTGGCTCGAGAGCACATGGTGTGGTTGTCGCATGAGGGTCTTGGAATTCCAACATGTCAAACCTGGCCTTCATGGCCTGTACGGCGGTGCTGAGCGCCTGAATTGCCAAGTAGATCTCACTCCAAGGGTCGTAGCCGTCATCACCATATGATGGAGTCGAGGGTGATCGGGCAGGGCTCAACACTTGGGGCTCTTGTTGCCGAAGAGGGCTTGGTGCGCGAAAACGGGATGGGTTGCCGTAGATGCTGTCACCAGGAGAGGTTCTCTGGGCTTGGGTGATATAAGCGGCTGGTGGGTCCATAGAACTGCGTTGCCACATTGGTTTGCCAACGTGGGGACCTGGATGGGCTTGCTGTATTGCAGCCGTGGGCCACCAGGCTGAGTTTGGGTGTGACTGCGGCGTTGAGCAAAAGGCAGGGGGAGTGACTGGAGGCTGGAGCGCAGAGGTGTCGTAGGTGTCGTAGTTGTTGGGCGGTTCAATTGAAGAGTCTTCTGCGGTCTCAACATAAAGCACTGCTGCGTCTTGGCAGGGTGGCCAGGGAAGTCGAGAGGGGGACTGCAAAGGCCGAAGTGGCGGGGAGCGGCGGCACACGTCTACGGTGTAGCAGGTCGGCCCATCGTCCTTGTTGTACCCGTTGTACCACTGAGACGCTGCATCCTGATCTGATGGCGGGGCACGGCCATTATATTGCGCGTCATCAGGATCATCGCTCTCTTCAAAGTGAACCTTGCGAGGGGAGCGAGGGGGACGGGCAGAGGTCGGTGACTCGCTGCCGTCGCTGCCACCTGAGCTCTGAGACTCTTCGTCGCTGCCAGTCTCTTCGTCATCATTCTCATCCCAGGAAGCATCATCATCCTCATCTTCGGACGCAGAGCCGCTGGCTGCATCGTAGGCGGGAGAAGCAGGGACTGTTGTGCGGCGGCGCTGGTTTGACGGCGCAGGTGATGAGGGCTGTGGGGCGGAGGCTTCTCTCAGTCCATCATCGCCCCTTGGGTACCGGGAGCTCTCGTCGATGTAGCTGGCGCTGTCGATTGCTTGCTCTAAGTCACGAGGCCGGAAGAGGTACAGCTTATCCTTGATGGGCGCTCGAAGGCCTCGGATGAAGTTGTGCATGTGGGTCAGGTCCAGTGGGGTCCCGGACAGGCCCAACTGAATCAGTAAGCCTCGATAGCGGTCAGCGTAGTCACGAACGGGTTCGGTGCTGCCCTGACTGCAATTGGCAAGCCGGCAGTACAGAAGTTCTGAGCGTGCAGCATAACGCTCATTAATGGCTGCACGAAAGTCTGGCCAGTTGGTAAGGCGCTGGGGAACGCACTTGGCCCATGCGGAGGCGTGAGGGCCAAGGCGACAGCGAGCAGCATTGAGGAGATCTGACTCGCTCCAGCTGAACGCCTGTCCGCAGCGTTCAACCTGGTCAATCCAGTCTGTCACCGACACTGCCTTGGGGTCGAAGGGCGGCAAGCAGTTCAGAGCCGCAGGTGTAAGACCGGTCATTGTTGCAATGCCCTGGGAAGAATGCGCGGAGGCGTGGAGAGGGTTCTACCTACCTGCGGGAAAGAGGAGAAGGATGCGCGGAGAAGGATAGGGGGATGCGCGGAGGAGGAGCGGAGAGGGGGAATGCGCGTAGAGGACAAGTGGAGGCGCTGCAGGGAGAAGGAGGGCTGAAAGGAGAAGGTGGGAAGGACCAAGTTTGAGGCACGCGGGCCCAAAACACAAGGGTTTAGCGGGTCTCGCACGGTGTGAGGTCTTCTGGGGCTTGAGCACACCACAGGGACGGGTTGCGCTTGGGAGGATGAGCAACCAAGGTCCCGCTACCACAAGCGGGGCGGAGCGACGCGTGGCGTGAATACCAGGATGTGCAGCCCAGAATTTTTTCGCTATGGGACGCAGCACAAGCTCTATGGCTGCCTGGCCACGCTCAAACAGTGCTCACGCCGCGCCCTAGGACCGTTGCTATCACTCTCCAAGTGCACGGGTGCTATGTATGAAGACACAGCACACCGCTACCCTGTATGGCTGAGGTGCTGACTGGTGCGCTGCGTACGAAGCTGCACAGAGTCGAGGGGATCTCGGGATTGCTGAGCGGAAGCGGTTTGGGAGCGGAAGCGGTTTGGAATCACACGCAGGCGCTGGGGGTAAGGGCCTGGTGGTGAAAGCGACGCACGAACAGGTCAGGCGCAGGGTGGTGACCTGGGGCTCGCAGGAAGAAGGCAGGGGCTCGCAAGGAGGGGAAGCCCTGCGACGGGTGCGAAGGGGCTCGCAGAGGCTGGGTTGCCTCGCTGTCGCTCGGCTCCTGTAAGGACAGGGGGACGGGGACCTGACGGGTGCCCCGAACAGCAGTCAATGCTGTGCCTGTCGAGGCGAGGGTTTGACGGGTTCCCTCGAACTGATCGGAGCGGGACTGGCTCGGACCCTGCTTGAAAGGGGTTCTTGTACAGGGGGGCTTGGACCCTGCTTGAAAGGGGTTCTTGGACAGGGGTGAAGGGAGAAGCGTGTGTGTATGGCCGAGGGCCGGGGACCAAGGGGTAAGGGTGTGTGTTTGGGTTACAGGGCACGGTCCGCGCGCGTGCCGATTAGTCGGAGCCGAGTATGCCTATAGGAGGGGGCTTAGGAGCCTCGTGTAAGTGCTTTGGGTTCTAAGTGTTTGAGTGTGTTCTTGTTATGCCGACTATGCGCCGAGGGCGGCCTTTTATACCCCTCCCGAGGCCACGATCGGGGTGCCGTACTGCTCCGTTGGGGTCCCGGGCCAGCGGGACCTGGACGGGCCACCGCTCAAACGCCAATCTATGTGAATCTGGCGCTGCGGGGCCCTTCAGGGAGTAGGGGTGTATCGTGTGGTGCAAGACGGAGGGCTGGGCGGGGCCTGGCGCGGCCGGGCGCCGTTCCTGCCCTGAGCCGGCGCCGTTCTCCGTGCTGGGATGCTCCGGCGGCGCGCTGCTTGCTCCTCTGACCTCCGTGCACATAACGCAAGCGCTGAAGGCTGGCCGGCTGACACTCAGGGCCCGGGGGGCAACGCTCACCCACTCACCAGACCTTCTGCTGCCACGCTAACTTCCCCAATCGCACCATTTACGCACAGCCACTATCACACGACCGATGGGGGCCAGGGTATGGCGCCTCGCCTACGGCAGGGGTGGCTCACACACACAGAACATCCATACCCGTGCTAACACGGATCCTTCCTACCTATCACAACTCACATACTTCTACTGACCACTTGCCAGGCTACAGGAATTGCTGCGGCGGGGCCGCTGTCTCGCCCGCCATGCTTGTCGCCTCACCTACTCCTGCTTTCTTGTCTTACCTTGCTTGTCACATTACCTGTTATATCCGAAAGTCAGTGATGGGAAAGACGGACGCTCGCTGGGCTGTGTGGAGACGCGCAATTCTCGTTGCACTGGCCGGGCCTCGCGCCGGAGGCGCTCGGCCACCATTTATCCTGGACATACCTCAATGGGCCTTGTCATAGCATTATCGGAAGAAGTCCTGGCCTTCATAGGACAGGAATGATCGCGCCTTACGGAGCCGGGCTTGGCGCGACCTCCGTCGCGCACCAGCGTTACCTCTGAATCATCATCGTGTCTAGGCGCTAACCTGCCGCTTGGGACCTTCGGCAAGCTGGGGACTCGCGGCTTACTGACACGAACCCGCGCGTGGCGCCTTCCGCCGCCCCCTGCGCAAACAGGTAGCGACGTCAGCGAATGGGCTGCGACGTGGCGCACGCAAAGAGGTATTCTCGCATCGGGGTATTGCCGCCTTTGGTGACCACAGGCGCAGTAGGCACATGTACTTTGCAGTTGCCAGGAACTACACGGAGAGGTCAAGAGGGTGGTGCCCCACGCAGGGCGTGGGAGGCGGGCCGGGGTTTGCAGGTTGGACCACGGGGCCGGCAAGCAAGCGGCGCGGCGCGCAGCCGGGCGCAGGGCGGTGGCAGGGCACGGGTGGACGAGCGCGTGCCGCAACCGGAGTTGAAGCGGTGAAGTTGCTGGCGACGCTCCTTCCAGCTCCCAAACCTATTGTATTCCCCAACGTGCTCATACGGGTGCTGGCCTGCTGGTACGCCCGCGACTGCCGCGCAGGCCGAGCTGCCGCGATGACTGGACCGCTGCACTTACGCAGCTCGCATCCCACTCAGCTCCCCCTGCGGACCCGCATACACTTGGCGCCTGCATTGCAGAAGGCTCACGTATGCTTCAGTGTTGTCACGGTTAGCAAAACACGCTGGCCAGGCGCTATGGCATCCAGAACACAAATGGTCAAGGTTGCAATCACCTCCGAGGAGGACTCGCGAGCTCTTGACGCCTATAGAGCACAGCTTATGGTGAGGCCGCCGTGGTCGGGCAGCCCACAACATATAATTACGCACCCGGGCATTCCCGCTCCGCACCGCACAAGCCGTTTAGAGTCTCTAGGCTCTATGCTTTGCTCTAGGGTTGCCGCAGGATATGCGTCGCGGGTGGCTGCAGTGCGGCCCCAAAACCCGTGCTGCAATATGCATCCACCTCGCCACGGCCACCCCGAACGCCCCCCGCCCCCACCCCACTCACCCGCGCAGGCGAAACTGCGACCTGAGATGGCCCCACCTGTCAAGCCCGAGGCATTGCTTGGGCAGGCTAGGGAGGCCGCAAGTCGCAGTGATACGTTCTTTCGAGCGGCGCTTGTCTCGCATGCCCAGGATGTGCACAGACGCCGGAGCTTGGTAAGCAGCTGCTTGGGCAGGGGGGCTGAGGGGAAGGTGATGCGAGCGCACCGCGCACCTGGACTAGCAGCTGCCCCAGCTTTAACGCTGTCGCCGCAGGGTACCTGAGGTGCTCCACTTGTATGCCAAGCGTGATCCTAAACCTGAGTCGCGCGTTGACTACCCCCTGTGCGTGGATTACTCCCTTTAAAGCGCCGTCTGTATCACCCCACCCCGCCCGCTTCCCTGTACCCCGCCAGCTGATGACGCAGTACGGCGAGGACCAGATTGTGTACAACATCGATGACTACCATCTTCCGGAGGACGACTCGTCCTGCAGCACCTCGGATGATGACGGTTCAGCTTCCGAGTCCGCCGCCCGCGGCCCCGAGCAGCGCAGCGGCAACGCCGGGTCCGGGCTACGGAACCGACGGTGCACTGAAGCCAACACCCCGATCTGCGCAACACCCAAGCCCACAACTCCTTCCCCACGGGCCCCGGGCGGGCAGCGCTCCGCCGCGGCCTTGCGCAGGCGGCCGTCCACCCAACCCACCACCGCCGCCGCCGCCGCCGCCGCCGGGAGCCCAAAGACCTTTGGCGGCGCCGCTTGCGGATGGCCCACGCCACCGGCCGACCTGCCTCCAGACGAGGAGGTGCTGGCGGCGGCGCTGGCGGCAGCGGAGAGCGGCGAGGCGCCGGCCCGGCCGCCGCCGCCGCCGGCGGTGGCGGGGGTTCAGCCCACCTGGCGGACCGTCACGTCCCTGCTGGCGGCGTCGCGCGCGCGCCGCCACTCGTCCACCATCGGTATGACTAATGCTGCGGGAAGCCAGCTGGTGAACCTGAGGGCTGTGACGGAGGCGCAGCAGGAGTTTGAGGAGGAGGAGGCGGCCGCCAACGCCGCCTCCGTCACTTCGGCCGCCGCCGCCGCAGCGGCCGCCGCTGCCGTCGCGCTCCGGCACGACATGATACAGGCGGCGGCGGCTGAGCTGGCGGCGCCGCTGCCTGGCCCCGCCGCTGCCGTCACCTTCGCGGCCGCCAGGCCGCCGCCGGTGTGCGTGCGCCGCGCTGCGAGCGGAGCGGAGGGCCCGGCCGATGCGGGCAACGGGCCTGAGGAAGGTGGTAGCGACACAGACGGGGAGGAAGACGGCGAGGATGGGATTGGTGCCAGTCCGGATGCGAATGCGACGCCGTACGGGGACGGAGGTCCCCGCCACTACTCCTCCGCCAGCTGCGCCCTGGCTCAAGGGGAGGAGGGCTGCGGAGGTGGCATCGGCTCCGCCCCCAACCTCGGGTCCCTCAGCCTCAGCGGCCATGCGCTCCTCACCCCTGGCCCCACCGACGGCCCCCTCTCCACCGACCCGCCCTGCCTCGGCGGATGGCCGCTCGGCACCCACCGCGGCAGCGTGGAGGGCGGAAGCTGGCCCCAGCAGCCCGAGGCCCACGTGGGTTTCTGGGGGGACCGGGGCCCAGCCGGGCCCACGAGGCCCGGCTCCCGCGGCGGCGGCGGTAGTGAGGTGGGCGCCTCCCCCACGCCCAGCCGGCAGCTGCTAAGGCAGGCAACCAGCCGCAGGCAGCGGCCCCTGACGCCAGCGGAGCTGGCCCTCGACGGCGGCGGCAGCGGCGGCCTGGCGGCGGCGGGAGGGTCCCTGCCGCCGCGCGGGGCCTCGCCGCTGCCGTCGCCGCACGGGCCGCACGCCTCGGCCCTGGCGGGTCGGTCCCGCCGGGCCTCCGATGTGGTGAGCATGGTCATGGCGGGCGCATTCCCGGCCGGCGGCCCCGAGTCTGGGGCCGGGGCCGGTCCGTATGGGCACGCGCCCCGGCCGAACCCCTGCCCCACGGCTCCTCCGCCGGCTGGGGGTGCGGCTGCAGGCCTGGGCGGCTCGGTCGGGCCTGAGGCCGCTGCGTCGTCCCTAAGCTCGCCGCAGTGCGGCCGGTCCGCCGGCCGCTTCGCTGGTCTGATGGCAGCGCGGCACACGCACGAGGGCAGTGTAACGGACGCTCGTGACGGCGACGAGGGGCGAAGGCTCGAGGCCTCCAGCCCCATGCCTGGGGCCGAGGGCTCGGCGGGGCCTGTGTGGTACGGCTCCCTGGGCAGCACTCCGGGGCCGAGCGGCATGGGCGCGCCAGAGGTCGATGGTGACGGGTACGGCGGAGGGCTGTACACCAGCAGAGGCAGCCTGGCGGCGGCAGCAGCGGCAGCGGCTGCGGCAGCGTCGCCGTCGAGCCCCGTGTCGGGTCGGTCGCTGCTGACGCCGCGGCCGCCCTCCGTGTGCCCCTCCTCGCCGGGGGCCCTGGCGGCGGCCCGCTCCGCCCGCGAGCTGCGCCCCACCACCGCCCGCTCCTCAGTCCTCGGCGGCGTCGGTCCCGTCGGCATCCACTCCGCGCCCGGCCCCGCCGTCGCCGTCGCCGCCTCCCCAGCGCCCAACGCCGCCGCCAACGCAACTGCAGCGTTGGCGGCGTTCGCCAGTGACAGCCCCCGTGGCCACGTGGCGCCGCCGCACGTGCTGGCGGTGGCGGCGGCGGCCGCAACCGAGCGGGATCGCATGCTCTGCCGCCTGGGCGCTGGCGGCGGGGGCGCTGCCGCCGCGCGCGGCCTCCGTCGGTCCCTGGACGAGACGCTTCTGTCCGTCAGCGGCGGCGAGGCGGGCGGGGCGCGCCGGTTCTCCTCCCTCCTCTCAGCCAACGGCCGCGTGCGCCCCACGTCCCCCCGGCACGAGGCGCCCCAGCTCTGGCCTCAGTCGCCTCAGCCGCCGGCTGCGCCGCCGCCGGCCTCGCACCTCGGCCCGAGGCCGTCTGCAGTGCGCGCCGTGTTTCCCACCACGGCCTTTGACTCTGGCGCACAAGGCGCAGGAGGGCATCGCGGGGGCTGTGGGGACAGCGCAAGCGGCAGGTCCCTTGGCGCTGGAGGGCTGGGCGGCGGTGGCGCCGCGTCGCCCGGCGGCGGAGGGTCGAGCGCCGCCGGCTCGGCGCGGGAGTCCCCGGCTCGTGACAGCGGCGCGGGCGCGGCGGGTTTGAGAGGGACGTCAGCTGCGAGGCTGTCCACCCGCAGAGCCGCGTGGGGCGAGGATGCGGCGGGTGCTGGCACAGGTCAGCCCCCGAACGGCCCTGGCGGCGCGGCGGAGGCCTGCAAGGCCGGCGCTGGTGCGGGTGGTGGCGGCTGGCGCCGCCGTCATGGCGTCGACAACGGTCGCGCGGCGGCGGGGGCAGCCGGCGGCGGCAGCAAGGAGGGCGGCGGGGTTATGGCCGGGTTGTTTCGGGCGTTGAGGAGCCTTCATCAGAAGGAGGTGTCACAGCTTCGAGTGGCGGACTGACGCAACAGCGGACACGGAGGTACTCAGCCTCACTCACTGCAACCCAAGTGTTAACTTCTAACTACTGCAGAAGATATTACCCTGAATTTGGACTCTTAGACCCGTTGTCGGGCATTTATTGGGACCACGCTGGGCGCCCCCTTGAGCCGTATCCGACCTGATCACAAGTTTTGGTGCGACCTGATCGCAAGTTTTGGTGCCCCCGATCGAGTGGGCAGAGCTGGAACCCCTTGCTGTTGGCGAGCGGCTGGTGGGTGGGTGCGGTTGAGGACGCGGATGTAGTCAGCCATCTGCAACCATACTGCTAACTTCTGACCACAGAAGATCATAATCTGGACTCTTTGACCTCTTTCTCGGGCATTCATACCGGTATGGAACCACGCTGAGCGCCCCTTTGGGCGGTGACTTGCGGTCATAAGCGAACCGACCTGTACGCGTACTTCGGTGCCTCCGAGTGCGCAAGGCTGAAACCCCTTGTTGTTGGAGAGCGGCTGGTCTGGGGTTGGACGCAGTTGAGTCCGAGCCCTAAACCCTTGCTGTTCTACCCCCTTCCATTGTTCGTGCCTCCCTCTTCCGTTCTTCCTGTTGGACGCTGTACTTTGCTAAGAACATGCGCCTGCTACCGGCAAACTTCACGTCTTTTGAGACTGCCAGGAAAGCGGTGCTTACATTCACCCGGTGCCGGTGTTTGAAGTCTGTGACGGCAAAGCCGAGCCTCACTCTGGAGACGAGTGTACTGCAATAGTTGGAGTAAAGGTTCCTATGCGACTGTTGTGAGCAGGGGTGCTGAGCTGCTGACAAGTTTTGGTGGTGGTCCCTGGGCAGCTGCAGTGCTGCCACGTGCTGTGGATGCCTGGACGGCGCCGGGGTATTGATTAATCAGCAGGTAGTGCCTGCCTGGGGCAGCCCTTCCTCACTTTTTACCAATAAGCGGTAGCGGGGCCGCAACAGCCCTGCCTGTTGGTGCCCGGTGTTGGTCAGGGAGCCGCCCATGAGTTGCCTGCTAGGGCTCTCAGGTCGTATATATAGCCGAGGCAGGGGGGGGTGTTCGCACGGGGGTGCCCGTGCAGTGTCTCTGGTCTGCTCGGCCTTGGTAGTATGGCCATACGCAGGACTGATGGCCTGGTGATGGCTCCCGTACACTGCAATGAAACGGGTTGGCAGTCAGCATTCTCTGAAGAGGTCCGTCTGTAGCCTTCCGTGGCATCGCCTTTGCCTGGGGCCTCGCTCAACACGCCCGCCTCTACCCGCTCCCCTTAGTCCCCTAGTCGTCAAGCTTTAGCTACCTGCTCAGCCCGCGCCCGTCTAGCACGCGGGCATCTGCCAGGTGAGGGGAGCCTGGGGAGTATAAGCAGCGGGAGCTGGGCCGTGACCTTGGGGTATCAGCAACGGGCACGCCATCCGCAACTTCAGGTACGGGCCTACGGCATAGGGGGGCATGCAGCGGCGCGGAAGGTGAACTTCCGGGGGCGCTCCCCGGCACAGAGGTCCATCACGACTCTTGAAAAAGCGACGATCTACGCAAACTCCTCATAGACTCGCGACAGCGATACAATACGCGCAGCGAGTTCCACGTTTGACGAGCGCCGGGGATCGGTCTGCCGACTGGGCACTGCGAATCCCCCGCTTACCAAAGCATCACCTAGAATAGTAGTTGCGACACAAACAATTGGCAGGGACGCCACAGAGGGCCGGCTGCGGGCCTTGATGGCCTGAAACTAGCCGACGCAGCAGCTGCACTCGTCTCAGAGGACGATACTCGGGCGCTTGGTGGAGACACATCAGAGCTAGTGGTGAGGCCTGGGCTGGCAAAACAGTGGCCCCGTCATGCCCGTCGAAACATGCGCCTTGGGGCCAAGGCGTTGTGAAGGCTCCCGTTCGACAGGTTTCAGCCCCGACGCGACCTAGACTCGCAAGACACCATGATGTCCTGCCAGTCCAGCACCACCTGACCCCACCCTTCCCACCCGCCCCTCTGCCGCCTCAGCTTAAGGCCCACCCGCGCCCGGACCTGGTCCCAAGAGCTGAAGACCCTGATCGCACAGGACTATAAATTTTTCGAGTACAGCATTGGCTGTCTGTTGCCGCGCTCAACCCCTGCGCACAACTTGTTCACGGTTGCTACAGCCCGGTGGGTAGGGCTGGGCCACCTGAGCGCCTGGTGCACAGCCGGAAGGTCCCTTGAGTTTGTCCCAACGGTTTACTCGCATTCACAAACATGGTCAGATCACTTTCTGCTATTGAAGCGTGGCGTGGGCTGTGAGAAGTCGGGTCAGCCTTGACACCCCTGGCCCTGACCCTTCACCCCCTCGCCGTGGCCCCGCCCGCACGTGCAGGTGATGGAGCGGTACGGCAGAGGCGAGGAGCGGTTGCAGAACGACGTAAGAAGTCACCTGCCACCGACTCGAACCGCGTTCGCCGACGGCGACCAAACCAGCGGAAGGGGCCCGGAGAGCCCCAACCTCACTGGCCGCAGTGGGGCCGGCCCTGGCCTGGCCTGGGGCACTCCAGAGCGCGGCGATATCTACAGCCCTGATTGCACCCACGGCCATAGCCACGGCCACAGCCATCGTCCGGAATCGGGCAAGGCAGGTTCGCCGTCGCACGGCGCCACTCTCGCGGGGCCATCACATCCACCAGCAGCGGCGGCCGTCCACCACCGAACCGCCGCGGAGTACGGCGCCGGCGTGCAGCCAGAAAGCCATGCCGTACACCTACCGGCACCTGGCCCAGGGCCCACAGCCGCCAGCAGCGGTGCAACCAGCCCAAGCCCGGCCGCCACGCCATGCGGACGAGATCTGGATCTGGATCCGACCTCCCCTTCTGCCGCCCACGTGCTCAGGGCCGCGGGCCACCAGCAGCCGCCCACGATCCCCGCCGCCGGAGGCGTACACGGGACATGGTACGGCGCCGTACAGCACGATGGTACCAGTACGACATCCACCGTACTGCGAGCGGGGTCGGGCCTTGGAGCGCAGCAGCACGCGCTCCGTCCCACGCCGCCTGGGGTCTCCGTCCGCCGCTCCTTTGACATCCCGGGCCCCGCTGGGCCTCACGCACCCGACCGGCCCTTCAGCACCCGGTGCCGGCGTGCGTCAGCATTAACGACGTACACGCCGCCCAGGGCCGGCCTTGACTCAGCCAGCGCGCTTAGTAACGCACCGGACCGGCCCTTCACCTCGAGGCCCCGGCGTGCGTCCGCGATCGCGCTCGTGCAGCCGCCGGGCCCGGACTCTGGAACGGACTCGGACGTTGCGAGTGGGCGTAACTCGTGCTTTCATTCCAGGCCCGGACGGGCTTCATCCCTGATGTGGGCCCCGTCTCGAGGGCTGGAGGCGGGGTCGGTTGCCTCCGCCGCAGCGGCGGATGCGGGGGCAGCGAACCGCGGCATCAGCAGTCTGCAATGGCTGACCCACATCAGCGCCCAGGGCGGGGCCTCGCGCCCGCACCCACCGTGCCCGCACAGCCCCAGCCCGCCCGTGCCGTGCTCGGCAGAGCCTGAGCCGGAGGCTGAGACGCCAGGGACGGTACCCGCGGCAGCGCCGGAGCCTGAAGCGGCTGCGAACGGGCCAGCTGAGCACGAGGAGCCTGCACCGCCAGAGCCTGCCGCCAGCCCCCGGCCTGGGCAACGGACCTGGATGCGATGTGGGTCGACCAAGATTGCCTTCCTGAACCCATCCTCCCCCGGCGGAGGCTCGTCCTCCAGCGGGGATGCGGACACGCCGGCCTCAGCAGACGGCGGCGACGCCAGTGGGCTCCGCCGGCCCAGCAGCGGCCCCGTTCCTGGAACGCCCCTGTTCGAGTCCGGGACCGTGAAGCTGTGTTGCGCCAGTCCCAACGAGGGAGGCGGCGACCGAGCCCGTCTTGGCGAGCGGCGCCTCATGACTCCCAAGCCGCCTCTGCTCTCCTCCCCGCCCCTCGCCTCGGCAGCCGCTCTGCGCTCTGCGCGCCCCTCAACCCCGATGTCGGCCCGGAACGCGAGTCCCGCCCACCCACCCACCCCGCACCACGCCGCCGCCGGCCACTCCGCCATGGCAGCGCTCTCGGCCTGCAGCGCCGCCGCCGCGGTCGTGTACGGCAGCGCTGACGGGGGCGGCCCCGGCGGCGCGGCGGCGGCGCCCCACGCCGTGGCGGCGGCTGCGGCGGCAGCGGCCGAGCGGAGCCGGATGCTGAGTCATCTTGGGGGGCCCGGCGGAGGCGGAGGCGCCGGCAGCTCCCGCGGCCTGCGGCGGTCCCTCGACGAGAGCCTCTTGCGGCGCGCCGGGGCAGCAGAGGCAGGCGGCAGTGCGCGCCTCTTGTCGTCCTTTAGGCCGTCGTCACCCGAAGGCCGCCGCCTGGCGCCGCAATTCCCCACGCTGCACGCTTCCGCCGTGTCCTCTTCTGTGGGGGGCGGTCTAGTGGCTCCCATGCCACCCGCCGGCAGCCTCACGGCCGGCCATGTGGGCTCAGACCCTGCCACAGCAGCGTCGCCGGCGCGTGATGCCAGTGCGGTGGCGCGGCAAGGGAGTCCCGCGGGGAGGCTTCCCTCCTCGCGCAAAGCCGCCAAGGGCGAGGGCGCGAGGCCCGGCACTGCGTCCCACGCAACGTCACTGGGAGGCGGCAGCAGCGCTAGGGAGGGTGGTGGCATGATGAACAACCTACTCCGTGTGCTGCGGGTCCTGCACTGAGAGGTGATAGCGCAGGGCTGGCGGGGTCCTCTTCATGAGCCGGCAGTATAGGAGGGCATAGAAAGGAGTCCAGGGCGGTCTCCTGTAGCCCTCAAATAAGGGGAGCGCATCTGGGCTACCCATCCCATGCACTGTTGAGAGCAGATGGGTGTACGATAAAGCGCTCCTGGTCGAGCACGTGTCTGTACACTCGGTAGAGGGTGGTCGAAGAGCGGGAAGATGCATCTAGCCTCTGGGCTGAGAGCATTGCCTGCCTGAGTGCCCACGTGAAGGTTTGTCACTGGCAGGTTGTTACATTTGTCTACTACTGCTAGGGTTGCTGGCGGTTGTTTATTATTGCTTGGAGCAGGATGAGAGGCATGCGACAGGCGCTGTAGCGGTTTGGGGCTTAGCTCGATCCAGCAGCTTGAAGGATTGATGCACGGTAGGGCTAGAAAGCGCTTGCAAGACTCGCAAGGAGCAGTTCAGGCAAACCTCAGCGGCAGAGAAGTGTCCGACATTCGGGTGTAGTTCTGCCGTCTTACGTGTCCGGCGGCGAGCTGCGGCCGATCCAGTAGCATGCACTATGTCTTCGTCCTGCAGGCCCCCGCTGGTTTACGACGGGCTTGTCCGGTTGGTTGATCAATAAGCTGAACTTGATTCACGCACCCAGCTGTACCCTCCTGCCCTGTACCAGAGGGTGGGGCGCCGGCGGCGTCCCGGCCCCTCACGCGGGCCCTTCTTGAAGTCCTTGGGTCTTTGGGGCCACAGGGAACCTCAGGGAACGAAGGCCTCTGCTGGGGTGTGATCCAACTTGTGCAATGTGTGCCTGCCTGGGCGCTTGTGCCTGCGATGCATGTGCTTGCCCGGGCACTTGGCAGCCCGCGCTCCGCCAGTACTCGGCCCCAACTAACCCCGCCAAACTCAAAGAAGTGGACCGCCCCCTCCTATCTAGTGTGGCCGCCATGTGAGCGGTCCGACACGTTTGCCAAAGGCAACACCAGGCAAACTCGTAGTCAGTACGACGTTGGGGGATGCAGCTGAGCGCGTCAACGCCGCTTGGTGGGGGCAAATCTGCTGGCGCTGAGTACGGCGGTAAGGAACCCGTTGACCTCGTGCCTAAAACCTCTCGGCTCAGTTCCATCGACACGCCGAGAGCACGAAAGGTATGTGCACAAGGCGCGTTATCAGCTTAGCAAGGCTTGGTGGCGTAGCTCCTAGCATTGGTCATGCCCGCGAGGCATGTCCTGCGGGCCCTGTCAGCGGCCCACTCATGCGCCCCGAGCGGCATGTCAGACCGTCCACACCCTTCCCTTGCAACACAAGTAACTCTTAAGCGCTCGTACTAGCACAGCCGCATGCTGTTGCAGCTCGTGAGCGACAGCGAGCAAGTGAGTTGGACGCAGGAGCCGTCCGCGACTGAGTCTTGGTAAGCACCTCGTCTGCTTACTGGAAAGCTGTAGTGTTGTGGACCTCACTGCAAGCATGTTTCATTGCAAACGTGTCGGGGTGTCGGCGACATGTCGCCGGAGCTCGCTCGCGAGCGCGCAAGCGCCTTCCGCTGATGGCAGTGCCAGTGCGTGTGTATGTACATCCAATGTCACTATAAAATGGTTTAGCATGTTTGCGGTGCCCCTGTCAGGGCAGCCAGCGCTTTCCCTGTCTCCGCCGCCAACTTCGCGCCATCCTCGGCCCCACACCCCTTCCCCCGCAGGCCCGTTTAGTGCCTGAAGCACCTTCGGCCACACGTCCCGAGGATGTTCTCGCCATGGCCCGCGAGACGGCTTGCCGCGGCCTTCAAGCCTTCGAGGACGAGCGGTTCCGCAAAGCCAAGATCCTGCTCTCCCACCGGGGGCACTCCCCCGTCCCCCTTCTCAGCGACGATGACGACGGGGAGGCCCCCATCAGCACATCCGGGGTAGAAGGAGTCAAGGACACCAACCAAGCTGCAGGCCCCAGCCTCAGCTCCAGCCCTGGCCCGCCGCCAGCCACCCCGCCGCCGCTGGACGTCTCGTGCGTCAACGCGACCCAGGTCTACAGCCCCGAGGCCGCCGCCATGAACGCCCTGCGAGCCGCCACCACTCGCGTCGCGTGTGGCAGCGGCGCCGCCGCGGGTGTCACCGCCAACGGAAGGTCTGGCGGCCACGGACCCCGCAGTGGTGGCGCTGCCGCCGCCGCCGCCGCGGCGGCCATGGGCACGCACCGCGCCGACTCCTGGCGGACCGCGGCCTGCGTAATGGCGGCATCGCGGCAGCGGCGAGGCGCAGTCTCGGAGGAGCAGGGCGCCCTGGCGGCGGAGGCAGCCGCCGCGGCGGCGTCAGCCGCCGCCGCCGCAGGCCTGTCGGCGCTGGCGGGTGGCTCTGGCGGCGCGGCGGCGCCAGCGGAGTCCGGCGCCGCCGCCTGGGTGCAGCGTGCAGCGTGCCTGACGGCCCAGGCCGGGCGAGGCGCTGGACGCGGCAAGCTGGCGCCCGCTCAGCTTCTGCACCTCGCCTTCAACGGTGCAGGCCCCGGCGCGGTGGTGGCGGCGGCGCTTGGCACGCTGCCGTCAGCAGCCGCAGCTGATGCCGCCGCGGCTGCAGCGGCGGCAGCAGCCGACCGCGACGCGCTCTCAGGCTGGGAGCTGGGCCCGCACAGCAGCAGTGACGAAGACGAGGAGGACTTGGCCGCGGCCGCCGAGACGGCAGCAGCCGCCGGCGCCGCCGCCCTGGCGCCGCTGCCAAGGAGCGGCGGCCTGCCCGCTCTGCGGTTGTACGGTGGCCAGGCCGCCTCCGCCACCACCTCCGCCGCCGCCGCCGCCGGCCGCCGCCGCCGTAGCTCCGTCGACATGGGCGCCGCGTCGCGAATGATGCTGGTGCGGCAGGGCAGCAGCACCTGCAGCGAGGACAGCTTGGCAGTGGCGGCGGCGGCTGCAGGGCGCTCCCGCCGCGCTAGCGTGCTCGTTCTCTTGCCCTCGCCGTCACCACCGGCCGTCGTCGAGCCCGCGCATCACCCCGCGGCCCGCCGCAAGTCATCCTCCTCCGTCAGCGCCTGCTGCGCCTCCGCCTCCACCTCCGCCTCAGCCAACGCCTCCGGCTCAACGCTCGCCCTGGGCAGCCACTCCAGCGGAGCGCTTCAAGGTTTGGACGAGCCCCGTGACCTCTGCTACGGCTACGCCCTGGACTCGATTCCGGATCCGGAATCCGACGCCACGCACTGGCCGCTCATCGCGGCACGCAGCGGCGCATCCTGCTCCCTAGCGGCCGGAGGCCGACTGAAAGAGCTGTCCATGTCTCTGTCTCGACTGCCCGCCATTCCACGCCGGACGCCCACGATAGCGGAAGCCATGGCCCAGGCTCGAACGGAGGGTGGCAGCGGCAGCGGCGGCTCGTCCTCCTGCGAGGTTTCGGGCCCCAACACCGCCGCTGACGGCGACGCCGGCTGCCAGGCCGCCGCTGGCGCCAGCGCGGCCTCGCTCCCCGGCATCCAGGTCAACCCCAGGCGGCGGCGCGTGAGCATCGACACCACGTGCTGGCCCGCGGAGGCGCCGCGGGGCCGGAGGGCGACGGTGCTTGCACCAGCACCCCCCGGTTGCGGCGTCGAGGCGCCGGCGGAGGCCGGTCAGGAGGCGGGGGCTGAGGGGCAGCGCGGCTCCATCCGCCGAGGGTGGCAGTGGGACTAGCTCCGTCAGGTCGCAGCGCTCCGTGTCATCCGCAGCCCCCCGCGTGCTCATGACCGGCCGTAGCGAGCGCTACCGCTGCGCCCTCGAAACGGGGGCCGCCAGTCGGGCGGCGGAGCCGGAGGGCACCGCTGCAGCGCCGCCGCCACCCCGTAACGCGCCGTCGCCGTCGTCGCTGGTGCCGCCGCTGCAGCAGCACCTCCTCACTGCGCCCCCGCCTCCGCTGGCGTCGCCGCAGCCGGCGCCGCAGCGGCGGCAGGAGTTGGGCGGACAACAGCGGAGAGATAGCGAGGCCAGCGAGGCCGTCGGTGACGCGGGTGCCGGCTGTGGCGCCTCGCCTGGTGCCCGGAGCCGCAGCCGCCGGGCGTCGATGGACCTGGTTGCCGCTGGCATGGTGAGCGGGCCGCCGGGGCCAAGGCGCGCAAAGGCATGGACCTTGGGAGTTCTTCCGAGGGCGGGGCCGCCGACTGTCAGGCCTCTTGAGGCCCCTGCCGCAGCTTGTCTGTGCTTGATGGCTATCTGTGCTGTGTCCTCTTGCTTGCCCCTGAGTTCTCGCTCCGCAGAGGTCTTGCTCTCAGCCGTCGCTCTTGCCCTGCGTTCTTGGCTTGCCCGCGCCCGTTATGGCCCCCAAGCCGCCGCCGCTGCCCGCCGCGCGCCCCGCCCCCGTCATCCACTCCTCCACAACGCCCGTGGCGCCGCCCTCACCCGCCCCGGTGGGCGCCAGGGTCCCCGTGCTGCACCTCGCCACCTTCCCGCTCTCCCCCACCCGCGGTAGCGGTACCAGCGGTATCCACACCACCGGCCCCGCGCTGGCGCCCCTGCCTGCCTGCGGCGCGCGGCACGCGCCTCCGGCTCGGGCTCCGCCCCACCCAGTCGCTGTGCCCGCTCCGGTCGTCCGTCTCTTCAGCGCTGAGCGTGGGTTGGACGACCAGCCAAGCATCCCTGCTCAGCAGTGCCACCGCTACAACCTGGAGCTGGCCCTGCCCGAGGACCTCGACAGTCCCTCGCCCGCTGGGCCGCAGCAGCTCGGACCCAGCAGCAACGTGGTGCGGTCGTCGACGGGCCCTTCTGCCGGGCTGCGGAAGGCTAGCACGGTGGTGGATGGGGGCTCGGGCGCGCGGGTCAGCAGCAGCAGCGCGGCCAGAGGCGGGGGTGGGGGTAGCGGGGGCGGCGTGATGGCTAGGCTGTTCAAGTCCCTGAATGCCATCCGGCGCGCGCGCGCTCAGCAGCTGGCGGAGGAGGACGAGTAGGGGGCGCGGGGCAGTCTTCAATGTGCGTATGGGTGGTTAGCTCTTTCCTCAGCAGGAGGCAGGATGCTTCTGCAGGAGCTGAGTATGAAGCAAGACTTGCAATGCGTTTGCGTTTGACGGCGGTGTGTTTCAGACAGGAATTCAAGTCAAGGTGTTGATGAGATGTGGCCTGGTCCTCTGTTGGGTTCCGCAGACGTGTGGTGACACTCGTACTCATGGGGGGGGGGGAATGCGTACTTCCTTAAGCTAATGGCAATTGTACCCATGAGGTGCCAACGTGCCCTAGAGGCACCAGGGGAAAAGGAACCTTTGGACGGGTGGGTGAGTGCCTAGAGGGGCAATGTTTGCGACAAGCACAGTTGGTCAATATGTTGGTGTGTTGGCACTGCGAGTGCTGACCTGCTGAGGCCAAAGCCGTGCGTGCTATACCGGTACTTTGTCTCTGTGGAGAGGGCGCCGAGCGGCGCACAACCGCCCCAATGATGAGGACTTCTTAAAGCCCGTCCACTGCCGTGCCCTTGGCAGACCTCATGCCACGGGTGAAAGGCACGGAAGGGCCCGGCACTCTCTTACTTATGCGTGTGCTTATCTTGTTGGGCGGAGTGTGATACCATGGCCCCCACCTCTATCCACGTATGGCTGTGCTTGGCTGCGCGTGTGGGGGTGCAGGAGAGGGGGCCGGTCGAGAGTCGTGGCCAGACTTGGTGAGACGGGCGTGACGTGGGCCCGAGGTTTCGTCGCGGCCAGGTGCAGCGTGCGCCATTGGTCGTCCTGCAAGATTTTTCAATGTCTGCACCTGCTGCCTGCGCAAGCCAGCGAGCGTGAGCGCGTAAGTACGTCTTGTCCGGATGGTTCAAAACTCCTGCAGGACCTGTCCTACCGCAGCGCTGGTCCCCACAAGCCCTGCTACTCTCTTCTCATACCTTGATAGAGACGTGGCGGGGCGTAAGGCGACGTGGCGTTGCCAAAAGCGTTGCAGTACCGTCGCCGTTTTCGCGAACCCGTTTTTTACCAACTCCACGCGCCATGTTATACCAGCATTGCACTCACACACCCCAACTGAGAGACCTCTAGACAACAGTTACGCCGCAGACCGGAAGACCTAAATTCTCGCATTACCCAAGACCTTGACTGGACTTGACCACGTTCTCTCTCTTATATCCGATGAGCAGCTTCAGGTGGCACGATGAGGGCACGACGTTAGATGAATACCGGGCGGAGGTGCTGGTGGGTCGGCAGCTCCGCTATGGGTCGCGGGGTGCGTGGCTCCTCCTGAAAGCACGACCTTGACCTGCGGCTCCTGCTGTCTCCTCAACAGGCTCGCTGGTGTCCGGAGCCGGCAAAGCCCACTGCAGAGGACCTGCTTACGGAGGCGCGGCGAAATGTCCTCAAAAACAAGTAAGCAGGTCCAGGTTGCTGGTCGGCGAACATTAACGGCACTGGGACTCAGGCCAGGTTGAGTAGACGCTGGCTTGCGCGGCCTGGCCTCGGTGGCCGTAACCTGCAGGGCCCTGTTTCTCTTGCATAACCCACAAGAACGCACTGCTGCTGTATTCCTCAGGTCGCAGTTCTTCGATTCGCGGCTTGCGTTCTCCCGCCTGTCGCTGAGCAAGCAGTCGGAGGTGCGGGTTATGCACGATGGCTGCCAACTCCCCGAGCCAGTTCGAGACGACCAAATCCCTGGTAAGCAACGGTTCGGGGTCACTGCTGGGGCAGCTAAGAGCCTTAGAGTAGGGGGCCTTGCACGAGCAGGCACAAGGAAGGCCTCCCCACGTGAGCCCGTCACACCTGCATCCTTACCAGTTACCACGCACCCCCTCTGCCCGGCAAACAGAGTTGGACGAGGCTCGCGTGCGCGTGGCGACCAGCGCCCTACACAGCCAGTCTCCAGGTCGGCGGGCCAGCCCGGCGGGGCACCGGCGGGACGCGCATCACGACCAGGAGGAGGGCCTCGCGGGGCAGGGCCTGGCCAAGTACATCGTGGCCCCCGTAGTGAGTTGCAGTAGTGCGGGCAGGGCAGGGTGCAGGGCAGGGCAGGGCAGGGAGGGCAGGGCAAAGAGCGGTGAACAAGGCTTTGGCCCCATGCACGCCAATGACACACGTTAGGGAGGGGCAGGACGAAGGGCAAGCAGACAGGTTATGGGCTGGAAGGCTGCAATGTGTGATGGCCCCGGTGGTACCGGCCGCCGGACTCGGTGCCAGGGCCCAGGGGCGCCTTCTCCTCCCCGCTTCTCACCTTTGCCTGTACCCCGTGTGCTCCGTCACGCCCAACAGCCGGTCCGCTTCATGGTTCTCCCCGAATCCAGCGGCACCTGTGACGACGGTGCCGAGGACACACGGCACGCCCACGCCCCGGCTCCACCGCCCTGCCCCTCGCCTCACCCGCCGCTGGCCAGCCGCGCCGCCACGGCCTCCCGCCGCCGCCGGTCGGCCCTGGAGAACCCGGCCTTCTGGGGCGCCGTGGCGGCGGCGGCGGAGGTGGCGGCGCACGGGGCCGACGGCGACGGCGACGCTGACGGCGGCGGCAGCGGCGATGAACCCGACCTTGTGCCGATCCCGCCCTGGGAGGCACGACTGGCCGCCGCCGCCGCCGCCTGCCGCTCTGAGCCGGGCCCCTCAAGGGGCGAGTCGCCGCAGCCGCTGTCTCGCAGCCGGTTCGACCGCTCTCACCTCCTGGAGGTCAAAGGCTCCGGTGGGCTGGGGGGCTTGGCGACTGGCACGTGTGCAGACGCGGGAGTAGAGGGCGAGGGCGCAGGCACGGATGCCATACAGCGGCCGCCGTCACCAGGAGGCCCACGGAGGCCCAACCCCGCCGTCAGCGCCAACCGCCGCCGGTCGGTCGACATGATCTCGCTCGCCATGGCTAACCGCTCAGCGCCCGTGCAGTCCGCCTCGCGCCACCCGCAACCGTCAACCGACGCCAGCGCGCCCACGCCGTCAACCGCCGCCTCCAATATGGGAATGACTAGCAGCCGCCCCAGTACGGCAGCTACCGGTGGCCCACGCGCCATGCGCCGGGGCCTGTCCATAAGCGTCCCCGAGGGCCCCAACCCATCCGTGGCTGTGCCCGGCAGCCGCCCGGCGTACGCTGGCCAGACGGCTGCGGAGGACGAGGGAGACGTCGAGGAGGACGTGGGACCCGCGGGCGAGTGGGATACGTTTGTGGTTCGGAGCGCCAGCTGCACTGCTGCACCGCTTGTGCCCAGCTCGGCCCGGCCGGGCGCAGCGTATCCCCAGGCAGGCGCGGGCGCCCTCCGCCCTTCCGCCCTTGCTCGACGCGGCCTGTCCCACGGCCTCTCCCACGGCCTCGCCCAAGGCTTCTCCTCGGGCCTCACCACGCCCTCGCCCGCCTGCGCCTCCCAGTCCTCCCCCCGCGGCCTCTCCCCCGCCGTCTCGAGCGGCCTCGCCTCGGCCTCGCCGGGCGCCACCCCCACCGCCAGCCGCCGCGTCCTCAAGTCCATGTCCTCCCGGAGCCAAGGGCCGCTGGGCGCCGCCCGCGCTGCCGCCGCCGACGCAGCCCTGGCTCTGGAGCGAGGCGAGACCCACGGCACGCCGTCGCCCCTGGCCCCGCACCCACACGCACACGACGCTGGCACGGACGGTGACGCCGGGGCGACCTGGGTGGGGCGCGTGCCCTCCGCCGCGCTCATGCCCAGCCCCCACGCCACCCCCACGGGCGCGCTGGGCGCCGGCCCGGGGCCCGGGCACGGCGGGCTACACGGCTGGGTGAACAGCGGCGGCGGCGGCGGCGGCGGCGCGGCTGTGGAGCGGAGCGCGACCAGCTTCAGCGGGCCCTCGGGCGCTGCGGCGATGCGGCTGGGCTCCCGCACCATCGGGGGCCTCGGCAGCGCAAGCATGGGCACGCGCCGCCGGGCCGCTGAGTCCGGCCTCGACGGCGCCAGCCCCGCGGAAGGAGGCGGAGCCGGGGCTGGGACCGCGGGGGCCGGGGCCGGGGCCGGCTCGCACCTTGCCTTTGAGTCGGGCGCTCTGGGCCTGGAGCGGGATGCGATGCGGGTTCGGTCTAGGCGCGGCCTCGCGCCGTCGCTCGACTTGGGCGCTTCCGCCGCTGCCGCTGGACCTGCGGTGAGCAGCCTGCGGGCGGCGGCGGCGTCGCGTCGGTCGCTGGACGAGGCGTGGCTGGAGTCGTACGCGGCGGCGAGCCACGCGCGGGTCGAGATGTTTCGCCAGGCGCTGGCGACGGAGGACGGCGCGCAGGGTGGAGTCGGCGTGGCGGCTGGGGCGGGGGAGGCGCGCGGCAAGAAGGGCCGTCGCGCGACGGAGGAGGAGGCGGACAGGGAGGAGGCGGGCGTGCTGACCCGCCTGATGACCAAGCTCCAGAGCTTGCGCAGGACGTAATGTTACGCGGGGGTGACGCTTGAATACAACGAGACGGGCGCTTGGGGGACGCCAGAGGGGGTGCTCACACGTGGGGGTGCAGGACCTTTTTGGAAACGGAGCGTGCTGTGCGGTGTGCGCATGAGGCATCAAGGAGGCTTCACAGCACTGGAAGGAGCTTTCCAGGGCAATGCGTGTTGCTATCGGTTTGCGTGCTCACGGCAATTTTGCATAGGAGGAATGTGACGTTGGGGTGTGAACACGCGTCGCTATGTGTATGCGTGCTGATGGCAAATTCGTGAAGGGGGAATGGTTACACCTGGTGACGAGTGAACTGCTTGATTTCGTTTGACAGGCCTGCCTGCAGACCCAGTGACATTGGCCGCATGGGCCCTGACCTCAAAGCCCTTACAGCTTCTCTCTACCACAGTCTACCCCGTAATGCCGCCCTTGTGTGGCCCATCTCTTAAGCCATGAAAGTAATTGGTGCGCCGTATTGCGGTGCAATGCCCTACAAGGCAGGGGAGGCAATGTGATGCTGCGCCTGCTGCGCTGTGTGATGCTCAATGGTATGGGGGTAATGCACATTTCATCGATCGATCTATCGGTGGCGCTTGGGGCGTATGAGTGTCAAGTAGGCGTAAACGAAGGGCTGTATGTGATGCTCCTGCGTTGACAGGGAGGGACCTTGGATTGAAGGGGTCCGGATGGGGCCGTGAAGCGCGGCAGTTGCGGCGCAATGGAGCCTGAAGGCTGAAGGGGATGAAGGGGACTGAAACTTCTCTAAGCTTCCGGGCGAGTTGGACGGAAAGCAATTGAGTCTTCGCATGGAGAAGCACTGTTGGGCATGAAAGAGGTGAGGGGCAGGTACGGCGTGCCTCCTGCGTTGAGGGCAATCGGCTATGCGGATGTCAACAGTTTGCTGGCATTTAAGACCTCTGCTGCGTTCGACTGGGCCAGGTGTGCGTAGGGCGGCGGCGTGGAAGGGCGGGATTACGGCAATGTGCAAGAGTGCAACCCCGCGGGATGCAAGCCTTCAGTCGACTGCGCCAGCCTGCGATGAACCAGGATGGTGTAATGCACGTATATGGCCGCTAGCCTCAACTGGCGGGACAGGCATGTACAAGGAGAGAGGGAAGGGGAAGCCAATGCGAGCTGGCGGACTTCCCGAGCTGAGCTGAAGGCCGCGTGTCTCCCCTGCCCGTGGCGGGTAGGAGGGCGTCAGACGCGGGCGGAAGGGCACACGGACGGCCTGCCTGAGTCCCCTATACGTCGCCCGGCATTTAAAAGCTGTTACGTCTGTGTACGCATATCTCGGCGCGTTCGGCCTGCAGGCTCCTGCCTGCTCCCGTGTCGTCCATCGGGCCTTCTGATACGAGGCAGGCTGCGCACAAGGGCCTACACACACTCTGACCGAGTAACACACTGTCATTGGTGAATCCTATCAAGCTTGGTCGGGTTTGGTCGCATCCCTCGCGGCCATGCCGCAAAGGCCGTCCAAGTCCAGCCTGGTGAGGCAGAATACTGAGAGCGCAACATTGATAAGCACACAGTCTTGCGTGGGCAAGGGAGGGCCGGTCGTCGGCCACATGTGCCGTGGTCGCTCAGCGCACAGACGCGCGAGCCAGCCTCTGCTACGCGTGTTAATGGCTGACAGTGGTCTAGGCACGTTAACGCCGGAGTCTGCTTCCACCTCCGCAACCAACAACCCGCCCACGCCTCCACCCGCCTGCCCCCACTCTGCCCTCTGCTTACTAGGGCTCGCTGGCGGTGGAGCAAGCGCTCCCGAGCAACGCCTTTGAAGTCCTGGCACAGGCTCGGGCTCATCATGGCAGCACCATGATCGCCGCAGCCGGCCACGCTGCTGACCGCGCTTTTGCTGCCGGCGTGGCCGCACGGCCCTCCCTCAACCGCCTCCAGTTTGGCGGTGCCAGCAACGAAAGCCGCAGGGCCCAAGCCCTGGACGATGGCTCAGGTCTTGCTGAAGCGGAAGAATACGGCTCCGAAGCAGGCAATCGCGACGGGGAGGAGAGCGATTTCGGTCAGTGGGAAGACGAGCTGCCGGCGCTGCTCCGCCGCCGGCTACGGACCTCGGCGACGGGCCTGCCCATTCCCCACGCCTGGTCTTTTAGCTCCCAAGCCGGGGCGGGACCGGCGGGCGCATATCTGGGCGGGGGACACCATGGTCTTGCGGTCCGGACAGCTTCTTCGAGTTCCTTCACAGGCGGGCTGCCGCTCCCGGCGCGCCGCTTGAGCTCGAACGCAAGCTCCGCCGCGGTGTCCGCCAGCGGCGGCGGCGCCGCCACGGCTGAGGGCGGCGCTGGTGCCGGTACGGCGGACGGCCAAGCGTCAGCAGGCGGCCCCAACCGGCCCGTCTTTGCGTGCCGCTTCAACATTGCGGACCTGCCGCCGCCGGCGCCGTCAGCACCGGTGCCGGGGCCCCGCGGCCCTGTCACGCCGACGTCGCAGCAGCCCCAGCCCCAGCCTCCCTCGAGGCCTCCAACCGAATCAACCAACCCGGCGTCTGGGGAAGCTGGCGGCAACCCTGGCCCGGGTCCGCCGCCGCGGGGCCCCCGCGTCAGGCGCATGTCGGCCCCCGACTCGGCCTTCCTCACCGCCGCCATGACTCATGCCGGTGCAGGGGCGGTGGAGGGCAGTGACGGGGCCAGCGGGAGCCCGGTAAAGCGCGGGAGCAACTCCGGCGTGGTCCCTTTCGCTGGGAGCGGGACACAAGCCAACCTCAGCGCCTCTTCCATAAGCTCTTCTCATGCGCAACTTGCCCTCCCGCCGATGGCTGAGCAGCCCCCCAACGGCCCCGTAACGCCCGCCAACGCACCCGCGTCAGCGGGCACCGGGCCTGCCGCCGCGGGCCGCGGCGCCGCCGCCAACGCACCCGGCGCCGCCGCCACCGTGACCGCGAACGGAGGCAACCCGGGCCTCCGCCAGAACCTCTGCACGCTCTCCTCGCTGCTGGTCGAGACTATCCCGGGCAGCGCCAGCGGCGGCAGCTCCCCGGCCGTGGCGTCGCCCTCCGGCGCCGCCGTCGGCCTGGCCCGGCCTCAGCCGCCGGGGCAGCCCCCCGTGCACCGTGCGCCCTCGTGGGCCTCCTCCCTCCGAACTCCCTCCAACCCCTTGGCCTCCTCACCCGCGCCCGTTGTGCCCCTGTCGGCGCTTTGCATCGGCCAGGGCACCCCCAGCCCGCGCCTCTCGCTTCGCTCCAGTGGGAGCGGCGCGCTGCCGCCGACGCCGCCGCGGCCGTCGGCGTCGCCGACGCCAGGCAGAGGCCCGCAAACGGCGGCGGCGCGCCTGGCGTTCACGCGCATGTCGTACGACTCTGCGGCCGGCCTGCACGGAAGCGGGTACGGCACGTACAGCAGTGGTGCTGACGTGGGCGACGGCGGCGGAGATGTGCGTCGCAGCGACGGGGCGGTGCACGTCGGCGCCATTGGCCGTGGCGGCGGCGGCGGCGGCTCGGGTCCGTTTCGGCCGACCCACATGGTTTCCGCCAACGGTCCCTCGCCGCTGGGCTCGGGGTCAGGCTCCGGGCATCTCGCTGCCTCTGCATCGGCGACGGTTTCGGGCCCCGCAGGTTTCAGCGGCCTGGCCACATCGCCAGGGCCCAGCCCCTCGCCGCTCGCATTGCGGTCAGGCGGCCGGGCGACGGAGGACATGAGCAGTCCGAACCGCATGCGTGGTATGGCAGGAGCGCCGCGCGTCCAGGGCAGCCCGGCGGGGCGGCAGCCGGCGGGCTTCAGCGGCGGCGCAATGCGGGAGTGGGGCGTGGCTGCAGCGGTGCCGCCGCCGACGGTGCGTGCCGGCGCCCCTTCGGGCATGGCTCCGCCGCCGCTGCCGTCGACCTTCTCCACCGATAGCAGCCGCGGCCCTGCAGGGGCGCGTGGCGTCGGCGGCGGCGCTGCCACAGCTCGGATGCCGCCGTCGGGCGCTGACGGGAGCGGTGGGGGTCACGCCAGCCCAAGGTTCGGTGGGGTGGGACGAGGGGTGGCGAGCAGTAGCGTGGGTAACGGCGGGCTTGCATCGACCAAGTCCTAGTCATCATCTGTCGGTTGAGGCCGGGTTCGTCAGCCTTATTGAAGTGACATTTGGGTGCTCGATGGACTGGGCCGACTGCAGACGCACGGGGGTGTGCAAGCATTCAAATTGTGTGCTGCTGATAGGTACTGGCAACACATAGCCCTCTGGGCAGGACTGCGACTGTTCTGGGGATGGTGGGGCTCATGAACTGTGACAGCCTTGCATTGAGCCAAGGGCCACTCGTGTATTGGCAAGAGAAATACTTTCACGTACGCTTTGGCATGCGCAGTTGGGACTAAAGAGAGGATCGTAGTCACCTGCGGGAAAGGAGCAAAGTCATGATGGCCAGCTCCGTGGGGCGAAAGCCGCCCTGAAGTTGTGTTGGCGACCATGTATGACTTGGGCCCGGCCAGCCTTGGCGCTTGGCTTGCCCTGTAGTACTTGATGCAGAGCTCTGTGCGTTCTTCGGGTTGTGTTCATGAGGTGTTGCATGTTGAGGTCCAGGAGGCTGAGATCTGGCGAGGTCACCTCGGTCCTCAGGGCTTTTGGGTGGTTGGCGGGGCCGAAGGGTGACAAGTGAAAGAGTGAAAGGGGCACGCGTGCGGCGGCAAAGGGGGGCACTGCTCGTCTTGCTGGTCTCGAGTCTGGGCCTGGCGCTGTGCTACGCTACGGGCCGAGTCGCCGGGTATGCATGTTGGCGGCATGTTGGCGGCATGTGAAGCCATGTGACACAGCGGGAGACACGACAGAAGCAGCCAGCAGGGTGAAACACGCAGGCGCGTGTTGCGAAGCGAAACAACCCCTTTCACCAGAACTCTAGCGCTGCACTCCAGTACCGGGCGCCGTTCACGGCGTTCAAGCCGTGTCATTGTCGGTAACCACGGCGGCGTGACAAAGGTGCCCTCCGCACAGGACGACAACCCCGCGCCGAAGCCACGACAGTAGGACTGCAAACCCCTGCTGCACTTTGGAGCAGGGTGGCAGCCGAGCAGGCGCGTCGCGGGGGATTGACGATCGCGCCTAACACCGTGCGCCTCGTAACACAGCGGGTAACACCGTCTCCGCTAGTCTGAGCATCCATACACCTCTCCTGTAGGAAACTCAGCAGCCACTACGCGACCGCGCGTTCCTTTTTGTCTATAGCATTTTGCGACGCCTCTCACGCGCTCCTCAAAAGACACCTGTGAGCACGTCACAAATGAAGCCATCACCTGATGTTCGGTCTGTATGGAAGGGGGCAAAGTAGTCGAGACACCGATTGAACACGAACCTCCGAACACTCAGCGTACGCCAGCAATTTGACCACTGTGACCTCGCTTAACTGAGGGCGACTAGCAGCTGCCTAGAAGTGGCAGCCAGCATGGCCATGCAGCGGAGCTTCTTCGTGACAACGGAGCCTGCGTGAAGGGCGCGACGACGGGAGCAACATGAGGGCGCTCGACGATAGGGAGCGCGTCCTGGCGAGTCAAGGGAGGGCGTTGTGGGACCCCGTCGAAGGCACCCTTCCCGCTCTATTGCCGCACCCACCTGTCGATCCCCCTCCCCAACCCCGGTCGTGTCCTTGGTGGCTTCTGCCGCAAGCCCTCTGATGGCAACCTGCCTCATCTTTCCCAACCTTCAGGCTCAGCTGCTCGAGGAGCATGCGGCACAGCCGACAAGCGCGGATGAAGTGCTCAGGTGCGCTGGACTGGAGTCCACTCGAAGAGCTGCAGGGAGGCCAGCGGGTGGCAAGGGGGCGCCAAGACAGTCACGGGTGCAGCCCAACATGGTCCAGGTGGTCAGGAGATAGCGATGTGTACGTCTCTGACGGCATTGGCTGCCCCTATGGCGGGCGGTGGAGGGGAGCCTGCCCACAGCAACTGTACCTCGCCTGCCTCACCCCACGAGGGACGGGCGTGACCCGTTCTGCTCAGATTCCTGACCAGACCCTCTGCCTCAGCCGGGCAGCTAACACAACATGTCCTATGTTCCGGTTACACCCCCTCTGTTGAGACCCATCCGCGACCACCGTGTCACCACCCTCCTACTGCAGGCACGCACGCGCCGCACATGGCAGCTCCATGTCTTGGCACGTGTCCAACCTCCGTACGGGATCCGTCACGGCGCCAAAAGCCAGCATGATTAAGCTCATGTACGGCGGACCAGCGCCGCCTGCGTCTGCCAACGGTAACGGTGCCGGCGGACCTGCCGGTGCCAGCCAGGCGCTCAACGGTTTTGAGGGTGGCGACCCCAACGACCCTCTATCTTCCATGCTCATGCCGGCACTACCGAAGGAGATTGTCGTAAAACCGCAGCCAAAGTTTGGCGCCCTGACGCTGGCTGCCGCGGCCAATGGCGGCGGGGGCCCGGCAGGCGGTGTGGCCGGCAGCCCCGGCGGGGCCGGCGGCACGTCACGGCGGCGGTCGGAGACGGGCGGCCCCGGGGCCGAAGGCGGGGAGGGGGAGGAGGACATAGACGCGAGCAACCGCTGGACCGTGGCTCCCTTCCCCACACGGTTCCTGTGGGGCGCGCTGCCGCCCGCTCCGGGGGAGGCTGGTGCGGCCCCCGGCCCCGGCCCGGCTGCGGCGGGGCCAGGGCGGCGGTCGCTGCCTCCCACAGACCCTTACGAGGCCGCTGCTGCCGCCGCGGCGGCCCAGGCCGCACAGATCGCCCACGTGGCATCACGGGCTGACTCAGCACTCACCATGCAACGGCAGCGGCGGGCGTCAACCGCCATGCCCGATCAGGCCTCGGGGTCAGCGACGGACCGAGCCCGGTTTGGGAACCACCTGATGCAGCTCCTGAGCCTGGGAGACGCGACTCCTGGCACCGGCTCCGGCCCTGAGCTGTCCTCGCCGTCGGCCCTTGCCTCTCGCTTCAGCCCCTCCTCTGCCGCACCGTTGTCTCCCAGCCGCTCCGGGCCCTCCAGTGGCGCCCTCCGCCCGAGCATGTATGGCGGCGGGCAAGCGGCGGGCGGCGGCGGCGGGCCGACAGGTGGCAGCTCCCAATCGCTGGCCGCTGTCTCTGTAACCGCAGCGACGGCTGGGTCCGTCATTCCGCCGCTGCCGGGTTATGCCCAACCGAACTCTGGCGAGATCCCAGGGCGGCGGAGCTCGGCGGGACTTCCTAACGGTGCAGCCTCTGCAGCCCCCGCCTCGGGGGCCTATGCCGGCGGGGGCCTGGGCGGGGAGGGCAGCATATTGCTATCCCCGGCGGAGGCTGCAGCCATTGCGCGTGTGATCCGCAAGCCCCTGAAGCCTGCGGCTCCACAGGAGTGGACCGTGGATGCCCAGACGGCCGCAGCGCACGCCGCTGCGCACGCCGCCGCCACCTCCGCGGCAGCCAGCTACACCGCCGCGACCGCCACCGGCGCCCCGGCCGCCGCCGCCGCCGGCGCTGACGGCGGCGGCGCTACGGCGGCGGCGGCGGGGCTCTCCGCCGCCCAGTTCGGCGGCGGCTACAGCTACACGGTGCTCGTGGGCCAGCAGAAGGAGGGCCAGATCGCTGGCGTTACGCCCAGCGGCGGCAGCGCAACGGCTCAGGGCCTGGCGGAAGGCGACTACCCCACCACGTCCAGCTGGCCCGTCGCCGGTGGCGGCGCCGACAACTTCCGGCCGCCCAGCCTCAACGTGAGCACCTCGGGGGCGGCGCCCGAGGGTCCCGGGTCGCCCGGAAGCGGTCGGCTGCCGTTCCCGCGCCAGCTGCCGGCGCTGGGTGGGCCCCGGCTGAGCGGCAGCGGCGACAGTCCGTTGCGGCCGCGGCCGTACCTGGGGCAGCGGGGCTTCGCCCAGTCCACTCGCTCCTCCGCCAGCGGCGACGCCACCGGCCTGCCGCCGCCTCCGGCGGCGGCGGGGCCAGGCGGCGGCGGCACGCCCCGCCTGCTGAGTCAGACGGCGTCGCCGCAGCGCTTTGGCGGCGCGAGGAGCAGCACCGCCGGCACGGGGCTCAACGGGCTTCAGATGCCGTCCGGGAGTGCCGCCCGAGCAACCACCACGCCCAACCTGAACCTCATAGGCTCGCCAGGCCCAGGGTCGCTGCAGCCGCAGCCGCCGCCCGGCCCGCGGCCCGGAACGCCGCCGCCACAGGTTCCGATCCCTCCCAGCAGCCACGCCTACGGCGCGAGCGGTGGCATGGGCATGGGTATGAGTATGAGTATGGGTATAGGCATGGGAGGAGGGTCGGGCCCCAACTCGGAGCCCCTGCCGAGGCCTAAAATGGCCAAGCCGCAGCCTCCCGCAAGGACGCCCGAGCTGCCGCCGGGCGTACGGCTTCCAGCAGCTTCCGGCAAATCCAAAACCACGAAACGGTCGGGTACGGCAGAGGACCAGTGGCTGGGAGCGCTGGTGCGCAGGGCCGCGGAAGCGGAGGCCGAGGAGGAGGCAGCGGCAGCGGCGGCGGCAGCGGCGGCAGCAGCAGCAGGCGCGACGTCATCAGCCTCGTCGCCGCTGACGCGGATCGGGACCCTGTCGCCCTTGTCGCCGCGCCTCTCGGGTGGCATTGCCGAGGGGCAGAACAGCCCGCTGGGCGCAGCGGACCGAGCCAGCGGCGCCGGGCCGGGCCGTGTGACGGGGAGCGGCATGATGACCGAGCGAGGGTCGGCCGGCGGCGGCGGCGGCGGCGGCGCCAGGGCTGGCGGCGCCGCCGTCACGGCCCGCGGCGATCACAGCACGAGCGGTGGGGACGAGCACCACGGCATCATGGGCAGGTGGGCGGGGCGGGGCCGGGGCTGAACGAGCACAGGGTTGATTGGTTGCTGGCGAGCGGTCGAGAACGGTGGGCCCTGCATTTTCACTAACTTGAGGCTATGGCACGAGATGCTTTACTCTTCAGGGCCGGAAACCGGTAGGAGGTGTGCGCAAGGACTTTCACCTCTCATGTCACCCAGCCAGCAACTGCTAACCTCGACGACTCTTTGGAACCGCCTGCTGCCCCAAACCGCCAACCACCCAGGATGAAGAAGGCGTTCGGTCTTGGCGGCAAATAGCGCTGCGGCAGCCAGGACGCCCACTCGAAGCCAAAGGGTGACGTGGCACAGCGCAGCGCAGCGCTGCTTGCAGGGCCGCAGCGGAGCCGAGGACGCCGCCGCCGCCGCCGCCGCAGGAGGAGGCAGCGCAGCACGGCATGGCCGTCGAAGCCTCAGGCAGGCGGCGAGGCGCGGCGTTGTGTGCTGTCAGAGACGGCAGTGATGTGCACGACACACGTCCGCCACACATTCTAGGTCAGCGGAGGGATGGTCAACGTGTGGGTTGTTATCCAGGGTTGACGGAGCCATGGGGTTTGGCCAGCAGGTGCTCTGCAGTCAAACTTGAAGGGCCGGAGCTGGTGAAAGGGGGGGTGCACAGAACACGGGAGGGGAGTTGCAGAAGCAAGCGTCGGTGCTTAGGATCCGCTGCTTGGGCAGAGCCTCAGGGTCCATGCGAGAGAGAGGAGGGAAAACCCGAGAATGAGCATCCCTTGTCACGCGGTGCGACATGCATGGCTCGTGCATTGGGCACTCGCGCAGCTTGGAAATGGGACGTATCATCGCAGACCGGCGTGCTGTTTGCTGGAGCAGACAGAACCCGGTTGCTGTATGTGTTGCGTTGGTATTGACTGCCGTAGTTGCGTAGGGGATGAGGCTAGCGTAGGTTTGCGTGAACGTGAATGAGCTAAGAGGCCAGGATGGAGATTTGTAGGCAGGTTAACGTTTGAGCCGCATAAGAAGCTCCGCAGCACGTGCATCGAACATGGTGTGTGCATGCCCTCGTGTCTCCTTGTTGACTTTGATGTTGTGAGATTGAGGGTTGCATCGCTTCCGGGTTGTGTGGGCGCACTGTTTGTGACGACGTTTTGGTCCTTCCTGAGGGAATGGTAGCAGGTGCTGACCTTATGGCAGCAGGTGCTTGGGGCGATGCTTTGACACGCGCACTGTGCTGGCTCTGGTGCACATTGGGGCGACACTTGGGTTGCAGTCTGGCGCTGTCGCTTGCCACCCGCGAGGACCTGAAGGGACTCCCTACTGTACGAGTGCAAGCCAGGGCGGGTATGCGGGGTGCTACCCCTCCAGGTTGTGGGCTGTGGGGCCGTGCGTGAGGCACCTCGCCGAGAGCTGGTGGTGCGAGTGGTGGCCCCGTGCAGCACACAAAGCGCACCGGGGAGGCGTCCGTCCAGTTGCAAGGAGGACATCTTGACACGCTCTACGGTACAGTGCCCAGACGACTGGCCCAGAGTTGAAAGCGCTCCCGGTGCCAAGATGCCAGGAGGCGCCCCACACGGCCACAGAGTTGTGGCCTGATGCGGTCATGCAGCGTCTCGCTCCTAGCTGCAAGCCGGCGGGCACTCTGAAGCCACCACCACCACCCGTGCCATCTGCCATGCGCAGATCCAGCCATCCACACACTCGCGGCCGTGGCCCTCGTACCTACGGGCTGCCCAGCGTCGTGCTGCCAGCAGCCCCCTGCGCCCCTCCCGGGCCTGCGCCCCCCTTCGTGACCATACATCATTCGCCGTACGTCCAGCGGCTCGCTTCCAGACAAGGTAGACGCCCTTAAGCCTGAGCCCCGACACTAACAGGCTGGGCCATTGCGTCTTGCTGCCAGCAGAGCACTCCCTGCCGTCCCTGACCTGCGCCCCCTTGATTTCAACTAGGGGTCACGACGAAGTGACCCCCCGGCGGCCCGCTAGCGGATCAGGTACATGCCATCGGGCCGCGGCCCCGACACCAAGAGGTTGCGTCCCTCCAGCTTGGCCAGCACCAGGGACCGCACCTCGCCCCTGGACCAGGCCAGGACCGCCTGTCATGGGGGGTGGCAGGGGAGGGAAAGGGTTAGGGAGAGGGAAGGGGGCGGCAGCCGCGTGGGGCCAAAGCGCCGGGCGGCAGACGCATGCGCGAGCGCGGTGTGGGGCGGTGTGCGGATGGCACGAGTGCTGGGGACCAGGCCCAGGCCTGGCTTGCACCCGCTGCCCACCTTCCGCTCCGCCGCTGCGGCGGCCTCGGCGGCGGCCTCGCCCTCCGCCTCCGCTGCTGCCGCTGCCGCCTCCGCCGCCGCCTGCCGGGCCTCCGCCGCGACGTCGGGCGGCAGGCTGCCGGCGGCCTCCAGGCCCTCCGCGCTCCAGAGCGGCTCAAAGGCGGCGTTGCGGATGAGCGGCATTCGGATGGAGCCCTGGGGCGTGGGGTCGCCCAGGATGGCGGCGATGCGGGGCTGCCGCGCCGCCTCCCACTCGGAGAAGGCCTGTTGGGATACACAGGTGCATGGCAGGACTCGTGCTATGCTGAAGAGCCGAGAGCGCGGCGGTTGGGCCTGCGCGCTTGGGCCTGCGGTGCGCGATCCTCGATGGGACTGCATCCCAAGTGGCCAGCTGGGTGGTCCCGTTTGCGTCGTCACCTGCCCCACTCCCCAGGGTCGCCCACCCCTTCCGTAGGCCACCCCTTACCAGCCAGCCCCTTGACTTGCCCTCCACCCCGCCCAGCCTGCCCCTGGGCACTACATCCCCGGCCCCAGTGTTCCCAGGGTTTAGGGTTTAGGGTTTAGGGTTGAACCGCGGGCCCCTGCCCCACCTGTGGCCCCAGGCCGTGCGCCCGCACCAGGGCCCCCAGCACCACGGCATCCTCCAGGGACAGATTGACACCCTTTGGGGGGGGGGGGCGGGAGGAGGAGGGTGGAAGCGGCGGGAAAAGGCAGGGGAATGTGAGGCCGCACAAGATGCGTAGCATCCAGGCATCAGGCAAACGCAGTAAACGCAGGGGGCCAACCAAGCCGAGGTAGTGCGTGGGTGCATGGCTGACGCCCGTGTGAGGTGGGAGAGACGAGGGAAGCTGGGGAGGGAGGCTGCGTTCTCGTGTGGGGTTCCCGATCGTGTCCCCACCTGGCCGTCGGGCGGTGCCGTGTGAGCCGCATCGCCCAGCAACACCAGCCTCCCCCGGGCCCACGCGCCCTGCGGGGTGCACAGCATTGCGGTCAGCGCGCAGCAGGGATCCTTCAACGGCTCTCACAACCCATTCGCACCGCCGCTGGGAGCATGCACATGGTGCTGTACGGCAGGCCGGGCACAGCACGGTACGGCAGAGCGCAGAGCACGCGCTTGCCTTGATGAAGCCCTCGAGCGGGTGCTTGTAGAGCCCGTGCTCGGTGACCCGCTCGGGGGGTGAGGCGGCCAGGAGCGCGCGCAGGTCCTCGGGCAGGTGCGTGTTGGCGGCCAGGCAGCGGGCCAGCGCCGCACCGCCCTGCTTGCCTGCGGCCAGGGGGGGTATAGAGAGGGCAAATCGAGCACCAAAACTTGGGGCATGGGGCGTAGAGCCATGCAGGCGGGGGAACGACAAGCATCCTCGAAACGGGACCGGGGCCATGGGGTTGTAGAGCCATAGAGACGTGATTACCGCGCCTTAGCACCGCATCCCGACTGCCCACACCTCCCCGCCACATCCGCGCCGCGCCGCACCCGCCGTGTGGATGCTCCTGTCCGCCAGGGGCTTGCCGTCCGCCTCGTCCGCCGCCGCCTCGTCCTCAACGGAGAAGAACACATTCCACACGATGCGCGCCGCGTCGCCCTCGAGGCCGGAAGCTGCGAGGAAGCAGGCGGCATGGCATGTAGGACGGACGTATTACTACCTACACCCCTGCAGATGCCGACAGCCCCTGGCATTCGAGCCGATACCTGTGGCCAACCCCCGTGTGCGCATTCCAGGCACCTTCAACTCTGCACTCCTAGCTGCTGTCTGGGTACATTCACGCCAGAGGGAGTTCGACTGGAGACTCACCCGTGGTGTCTGGGTCGAGGGGCCCGGCGGGGAAGAGCATGATGCCCCGGGGCGGGGGGCCGGTGGGGGGCTTGTCGGCCGTGGCGGGGCTCCAGAAGTGGGTGCAGCGGAGGCCCTCGGGGTTGAGCGCGGGGTTGAGGGCGTCCTGGGGGGGGGGGGAGGATGAGGGGTACCGGGGCATATGTGGAGGAAGCCGCTGGGGTTGAGGGGTGTGAGTGGGGGGGGGGGGAACAGAAAGGAAATGCAGGGAAAGGAGAAGTCGAGAATGGGGTAGTGGCGGGGTTGAGGGCGTCATGGGGGGGGGCGCAAGGCGTGAGGCCATGGGAGGCGGGTGGCGCCGGAACTGTGAGGTTGTGAAGCGCAGATCTGGGATCTGATATCTGATATCTGGCCACCCTGCGGCCGTACTAGCTGGCGCGAGGGAATCCCCACCGGCAGGCGCGAGCCAGCTGCCGCCACCTCCTCCCGCGAGAGGCTACCCCGCCACAGCACGGTGCGGTGGAATGCGGGCAGCCCCGCCTCGCCGTCAAACTGGGTCGGGGGAGGGGGCGGTGGCGGGAGGGCGTCGCGTCAGCAGTTGAAGGTTAGTGGTTGGTGACGGTTGCCCGCGCCACCGCACCGCACCGCACCGCACCGGCCCTGTTCCCCTCTTCCCCCCCGCAGTCCCCCCACACCCACCGCCCTGCGGGTGCGGCTGAAGTAGCCGTCCGCTGCGACCACGTGCCGCGCCCGGACCGCGGCCAGGGGGGCCGCCGCGTCCCCAGTGTCTGCAATACGCAGCGTGAAGCACCCCTGCGCGTGGGAGCATTGACACACGCAAGGTAAGGTGGTAATGTGCTGGGCGGGGAAGCATTGACCGGGCTGCTCAAGCACGCCAAGTGCTGACAGGGGGGCCACAATGGAGCCGGAGGGCCCCCCTTGAAGGCGCCGGGTCTGCCCCCCCCCATTGTTGTGACGTGTCATGTGAGCCTCCGGGACCGGGACGGAGCACCTGAGCCCTGGGCCTCGACCGTTGACGCGGGACCCCTGAGGCGCCCGGCGGCCCCCCAACCCCGCCCTCACAACCCACTTCCGCAACCCCCCGGGTCCACTCACCTGCGCCGGCTGCTGCTTGTGTCCGTCCTTGCCCTCGCCCCCGTCCCCGCCCTCGGGCTCCGGCTCGGGGGCAGCGACCTCCACCACGCGGCTTCCGAACTGCACAGTGCCTGCAGGGGGCAGGGGCGCGTGTACGGCAGGGCACAAGCCAAGGCATTTGGGAAGCAGGAGGAAGGGACCAGGGTATGTGTGGAGACACCTCTTCATAACGGTGCACAGCAGGGCGCGTTGTGCGCAGGAACGCTGCCACCGGTGCCAACGGTGCCACCGGTGCCAACGGTGCCAACGGTGCCAACGGTGCCAACGGTGCCAACGGTACCAACGGCGCCAACGGTTAGGGCGCGGCTGCGCCGTGGGACGTGGCGGAGCGGGGGCAGAAGGAGTAGGGCTCAGGCAGAAGCGGCGGACCCCACGCACGCACCACCCCACGGACCCCACGCACCGCACCACAGCTCGCGCACACACAGCCCACGTGCGCTGCACCCACCGGGCGGCAGTGCGTCGTACAGCGTACGGCGTATGTCGTTCCACAGCACCAGCACGTTGGCGTAGCCCATGGCGTCCAGGTCTGCCATGGGGTTCTTGCCGTTCACCTGGGGAGGAGGTGGGGGTGGGGGTGGGGGTAGGGGGAGAAGTCGTGCGAAGAACAACGGCGCGAAGGGGAACAGAAAGATTGGTGGGTCGGGCGGGGAAGGGCAAAGGCGGAGCGCGAGGGGGCATGGAGGGTACCTGTAGCAGCCGGCAGTAGCACCTGGCAGCAGCCGGGTCCAGCCTCCAGTGGAGGATACCGGTGCGCCACGTCCGGCCCCCACCCGCGGATCGCGGCTGGCGGCCCACCCCACTCCCACTCAGAACCCACGTGGGCCCGCTTCCCCACCCACCCACGGCAGCTTCTCCCCCGTGGTGTCGTTGTAAGGCACCATACCGCTCGTAATGGTACCCACGGACACGAGCCTGGGGGTGGGGTGGGGTGGGATGGAACGGGGTGAACCGGGGTGGAGCGGGTTGCCGAAGTGCTCCCTGCATCGACCCGAGCCAGAAATGCTCCCCGCACCCTTCCCGGGAGGGTCCAGTCTCTGGCCCCCCCTGCTCAGCCCCCCGTCAGCTTGTGTGCAGCCGTCCGGGAAGCGGCGCAAGATGAGCCGAGGCAGCCGTGGAGGGTCTCCCAGGTGCCCTCCCCGGAGCAGTGAGCCTGTGAGCCTGTGGGCTGGGCTTGGGCCTGACAAGTCCCGCGCTGATGCCCCTCCAGCCGTGCCTCCCCTTCCCCCCCCTGTGGGACCCTGCCCCCCCACCAGTTCATAATGCACCGGAGCCGGGGTGGGGTGAAGTGGGGCGTTGGTGCATGATGCGGGGGGGCGGGGGGTTCCCCCCTGTGGGACCCTGCCCCCCCACCAGTTCATAATGCACCGGAGCCGGGGTGGGGTGAAGTGGGGCGTTGGTGCATGATGCGGGGGGGCGGGGGGTTCCCCCCGTGGGGCCCTGCCCCCCACCGGTGCATGATGCACTGGTGCAGGGGTGGGGTGGGGGTGGACGGGTAGTAACTTGTCGGGGGGCGGGGGCTCTGCTCACCGGTGCATGATGCGGGGGTCGAGGGCCTCCAGCGCCCTCCCCCCGTTGGCCTGCACCAGCACCCCCGCGCCCTGCTCCCGGTAGGCGGGGGCGGCCTCGAAGACCTGGGCGGGGAGGGAGAGGGAGAGAGAGAGAGATTACGCAGGGGAGGGGGCAGGGGTGATACCGTGCCGGTACCGCTAGCGTGTTAGAGCCTGGGCACATGGGCCGGCTGCTGTCGAGCCAGACGATTCCCTGTCGCTTCAAGGGCAGCCAAACCCCGCGCGGTGGGTTGGGCCTGTTCGGCCCTGACGAGGGGTCCCCTTTCGGCCCGCTCCCACCTTCAGGCGCACGCCGGGTACAGCGCGGAGCAGCGCCGCGGCGGTCGCCAAGCCGGCCGGCCCTCCGCCCACGATGGCCACATCGAGGTCAAACGCGTCGCCTGAAGCCATCGAACTACAGCGCGAGAGCGATCAGAGGCCGGCACGGTCCACTGTCCTTGCACGGATTGCGGCCGCGTAACCAGCGCCGCGCGGCTTGAGGCGCTATGGCGAAGCTGCTCAGCCCCGGGGCGCGTAAATATGCCAAACCACGCCGGATTAATTGTTTCAGTTCACACCTTGCATCAATGAACAACGGATTGCGGGTTCGCGAGAGAAACGCGCAGAGGCTCGGGGATCTGGGTCCTTGACGAGTTGCCCAGTTCACTATAGGCCCCGATGCGACCAAATGCTCTCCGCCAACCGATGCCGGCATCGTGCGAGTGCTGCCCCCTCGTCACCCCCCCCCCCCCCCCCAACGCCCAAGACGCCCCAAGTCATGGCATATGAGGGCCGTGCGCTCGCAGCGCGTCAGTACCAGAGGCTTCAGCTTGCGTTTCGTGCCTCTCAGAGGTTGGACCCTCAAAGGAAAGGCTTCGCCCCTACGCCAAGACGCCCTTCGTGCCACCTTCGCCCCCCGCCAACGGTCAGGCCCTACGTGCGCACCGGACGTCGCGACACTGGTCCCGAGCATCCCCCGCAGAGAAGTGTACGATATTGCAGTGCGGAACCGCTCTTGCGGGTAGCTCTTGCAGCGCGCCTCTCGGCTACGGAAACCCGAAAGCCACTCTTTACGCACCGGCGCCATATCCCTCGCCTCTACCAAACAATAACATAGCTCACATGTAAGCATCCACTGCTGGGCTGCTTGCCAAAACGGTGCTGCTGCAACCGCGCTGCGCTGCATCGGGGAAACTGAAGGACCACCACCCGGTCGCCGTGCCTGCTGCCCGGGCAACAGCGCTGTGTTTCTCACCACTAAGGGCTCATAAGGGACACTACCCCAATCGTGTCCTGAGCCTTACGAGGACTGGCGCACAAGCGCATTCATAGTTTTCGGTCGGGCCTGCAGACCAGCAATCGCCATGGCACCAGGCCATCCAGCACACAACATGAACCTCGACCCGGTAGGAGCGGTTGCTTCTGCAAGGGCAGAAAAGAGCGGTTTTTGGCATGTCGGCACAATGCGGGGGCCGACGGGGCCAAGGCGCTGCGCACCGGCACTAGATCAGATAGCGCAGCTTGTAACAAGATGCTGTTGCTCCTTTCTTGGCGGTCGGCACAACAGTCATATGGCGCTGGCAGAGTAGGGCGCCCGCAGCTCGGTACCCGGCGGTGCAGCTGCAGCGTCACCCTGGCTCAGCTCCGAATGCCAGGATCCTCGCGTACACGCGCGTGGGCTTCTTTCGCGGCGCCGTTCACTCTCGGCGTTCTCGGCGCCTTGCCCGTGCGGGGTGCAGCCTTGGGACCAGCCCGTTGCAATGGTTGCAAGGGCCCGCACGCTCAGCCCCTCTCAGCCCCCGGCTCGAGGCCGCTTCCTCCCGGCACCCGTGGCTGCCCATGCCTACCACCCAGGAACCCTAGCGCGACCTCTGGCCTTTCCGAAACCCCAGCCTAGCCCCCATGGCTTACATAGTCACATGCCCATCTGCACCTCCTTCCCTGGCCTGCAACCCCTCCCGCGCCCCCACAGGACAGCGGCAAGCGCAAGCCGGAGGCCCACGAGGTCCTGCGCTACGCCCGCGAGAAGCACGGCGAGAGCATGCAGTACGTACTGCAGCATGCGCTCAAGAACGCGCCCAACCGAGTGGGCATGGCCCGTCTGCAGGTGGGTCCGGCGATGCACCGCTTGTCCCCGGCCCGCCCCAGCCTGCCTGTGCAATCAGGGTTCCGGGGTCCGGTCCGGACCATTGACTTTTGGGGAAGGGTATCCTCTCAGGCTCCCACTGCCCGCGCACACTGTGCACTGCGCTGCACCCATCTTCTCAGCCGGTTCCCTCCTCCCTGCCACCCGGTCCGCCCCCAGTTTGGCGACGGCGAGTACTCTGCCGCCGTGGCGTCGATGCAGATGCTCTCCTCCTCGGCAGCCAGCCGCCGGCCGGAGCCCCTGCCCGAAGTCCAGGAGCCGGTCCCCCTCACCCGCACGCTCAGCCGCACCCCCTCCATGTCCGGCGCCCGAGCCCGGTCCGCCCGCTCCAACGCTGGAGCCGCCTACAGTGACAACAGCAGTGACGACGATGCCGATGGCTCGGGATCGGAGGAAGACTCGGAGGCTGCCCAGCGCCGCCACCTCATCCGCCGCCTGTCGTCCATCTCGGCCGCCGCCGCCGCGGCGGCGCTGGGAACGTATGGCGGCGGCGGCGGTACGGGATCCAGCCGCAGGAGCACGCGTACGGGGGACGACGAGGCGCGCCGCGCAAGCGTTATGGGCGGCGGCGGCGGCGGCGGCGACGATGGCTTGGGCACGGGCGACGGCGCGGGTGACGGCGACGTCTACATGAGCCTTCACCGGCCCAGGCTCGGCCTCGGCAGCCGCCCCGCCTCCCTCAGCGGCCTGCCCCCCGCCGCGTCCCTCCTCGACGGCCCCGGCCCGCCGCCCGTCCGCAACAGCATCTCGGGCACTGCCGCCTGTGGCGCCGGCCCCGTGTTCCCTCGCGTCTCCATCTCCAATGCCCCGCCCAGCGCCGGCGGCCTGGCCGGCTCTCCCACGGGCTCCGCCGCTGCCTCGCCCTATTCGTCTGGCGCTGTCAAGCGCGTAAGCCTCAAGGGCAATGCCATGATCGGAGCAGTGGGCGTGGATGGGGCAACGGAGCGGGCGGACAGGCTGCTGCGCTGCCTCCGGAACCAGGGCACACCGCCGACCGCCGGCACCACAGGCTCCGAATCGGACGGCATGGGCCTCATCGGTACGGGATTCACGCCGTACGCGCCGTACGGCAACGGGGCTCTGGACACGGAGATAGGGTCCTCGTCCTCCTCCTCGGCCATCGCGCGGGCCCTGTCGGGCCGGAGCCTGCGGTTGATGACTCAGTTCCCGGCCCGTCTTAGTAATGGCGGCGGCCTTCAACTGCCCGACATTGGCCGCAGCGCCAGCCCCAAGCTCGGAGCGGAGTCAGGCGTCAACCCGGGTAGCCCGCCGCCGCCGGGCCTGGTGCGGGCCCGCTCGTTCCGCAGCGGCGCCCGCGCCCGCGTCGACTGGGTCGACGGCGCCGACGGCGACGTCAACGCCTCCGCCTCCGCCGCTGGCGGCGCCGGCGGCTCGCCCCTAATTCGCAACTCGCTCTCCGCCACAACCACAGCCGCCACCGGTGGGCCCGGGTCGCCCGGGTTGGTGGGACTGGCGCTCTCGCCGCTCTCGCAGCAGGCCGGCGGCGGCAGCCCTTGCGGCACCGCTCCTGCGTCAGTACGCGCCAACTCTTTCACAGGCCTGCGCAGCCACCGTCGCTCCGTGGAGATGCCGGTAGCGCAGGGCCCCCCCAGCCCCAGCCCGAGCAACTCCTCCCCCGGCGGCGCCTCGCCCTCCTCGCCCTTCGCCACCACCGCCGCCGCCTCCCGCCTCTCGCTCGCGCCCCACCGCGTCTCCTCCCGCCATGCCCTCATGTCAGACACCGGCGTCCGCCCTGGCGGCGCCGACAGCGAACTCGACGCCGCCGCTGCCGCCAGCTCCATCGGCGGCGGCGCAGCGGCGGCGGCGGCGGCGCTGCACAGCCGTCCCGGCAGCCTGCGCAGCCTGTCGGGGGCCGTGGCGGCGCGCAGCGTTTCCTTCTCGGGGGTATCCGATGTGATCCAGCAGCAGGGGGTGGAGGTAGACCGAGTGGGGGAGGGCACGGAGGATGTGGCCCCGCCGGCCCCCACGGCGCTGCCGGTGCTGCCGCCGTCCCGCCTGGCCAGTGCCAACGTGCGGGCGCGCAGCTGCGTGCCGTGATGGCGGCCCTGCACTGGGTGACGGTCTGGGGGCCTGGCTTGGGGGCTTGGGGAGTTCAATCGGCTTAGTTGGGTTTGGTCACGGGCGGATTGTGGATTATGATTGTGGGTTGTGCTGGCTCCTCGGGTTCGGCCTCTCCAGCAACTAAGCAGGAGGGCGCGGTCAGGGAGTTTGGTCCCAGACGGGACTGCGTGACGGCAACGTGGCTACCGTTACACAAGGACACTTCTGAGGGGGTAGAAGAACATCACTTCTGAGGGGGCAAGAGGACGGATTGCAAAGAGCAAATGCAAAGATTACGGTACGCTCGGCTCCAGGCACCTGGTAAACTGGCAGAGTGCAGTTACCTCCAAGACTTGAGGGTGGTATGGCATGCGGGGTATGAAAGCCTTTTTGGGCTGAGCCGCCGCCGTCAGGCTCTGTGGGCGGCGAAGCCCCCCAGGATTACCCCCTGTCGGCGTGCGTGCTTTAGCTTCCTTATCTAGGGGTGCGAGTCCCCCGACAAACTGCTATTAACGCGTTAAAGCTAGGCTGGAGAATAGTGCGCCCACGAGCGAAGAGGTGGATGGGTCGCGTAGCAGATCGGGTGGGGGGCTCAGCCCTCGTCTTCCGCCCCCGTGGGGGCGCCCCCGCTTGCCCTTGTGACTCGCAAGGGCGTGAGGCAGATGGATGGTTGGCTTTACCCCTCGGCATGCTTATCATGCGAGCACAATTGCGGTGTGTAAGCGCATCAGGACTGGTGGGACGTACAAGCTGTTAGGACCGGTGTCAATGTGTCGGTGCGGCATGGTGGGAGTGCTGCGCACGTGGACGTGCGCGTTACGGTGATCATGGAAAGCAGGAAAGGTAGACTGGCAGAGGATGCGGATGCCCCTAGGACCTGAAACGCCGAGCACATTGAGCGATGCAGAGGGACACGGCATGGGATGCACGGGCGGCGTGGGCCATTGTAGACCTCGCAATGGGAGGGCTTTGGGCTCGTTGCAGCTGCAGTGCATCTGTCCACCGAACACTGCTGCTTCCTTCGGGTTCAGGCAAGGGGCCTTGGACGCTGTGTTGACCTGTGCAAGCACTTGTCCTTACACCAGCGCCATAACGGTACCTCTCGTATGCTACCGCCAGCACCAGCTCTGTAGCCGCTGCCTCCCTGAACTGAGCGCCCAGCCGGTAACAGCCACCACCCCTCGAGCCCCAAGCCACACGACGCAGGAGCCCTGTCGCCCAGCCAACTCAGCCTCATGTCCAATCCGTGGGCAACCACCAAGGCTAGAAACCACCGTCTGCTGATGCCCTGCCCCTCTCGCGCGTGCTGGCAACCATGCATCTAACACGGGCGCCCGCGACGCCAGCGCTAATGGGGTCAGATCCTGCCTGCCCCAAAAACCCAGCTGCACGACCCGCCCTGCCCCGACCTCGTTGGATAGTCTCAGACCTTTCTCGCCCCTGCTCAGCGCTCATACACCCCGATCCATACCGCAAGGCGGCACTGCCCCCGTCAGTCCTCCCGCCCCTGGCGCTGCCCTCTGCAGACCCACTCAACCCGCCTAACCCCGCCCTGGCCATGCCATCCGGCCAGCCGCTCAGTCAAACATGTTCTCGGCCAGGAAGTTTGCGGCCATCTCCTCGTTCTTGTCGCAGGCCAGGTAGGCCTCCAGGCAGGCGTTGCGGTCAAAGCCCAGCGCCGCCAGCCGCCCGATGGCCTGCAGCGGGGCGGTGGGGGTGGGGGAAGAAGGGTTAGCGGGGGGCGCGAGAGTGCGGTGCGTGCCGTGCGGTCCCAGCCCGAAGGACCAGGTAGGGTAGGGGCGTGACGTGCACGTGCAGGGGTTCTCATCGAAGGGAGGTAGGAGGGGTAGGTGCGCATTGAGGAGGGGTGCCAGGAGAGCGCCCAAGTGCTGTTGGCCCAGGACTGTCACGCCGCGGTTGGAAGGCGGGCGGCCCCGGGTGAGCGTCAGGGCGAGGGAGGTGCGAGGTTGCAATGGGCGCAGGCGTCCCAGCCACCAGCCCCTCGACACGTGCTCGCCTCAACGCTGAGCGCATGGGGTGCCGCTTGCTTGCCATCCGGACCCGCGTCCTTGTCAGCACCAGACTGCGCCGCCACGACCCTCTCTGTGAGGCTCCATGAGCGAGCGCAGCTAGGCCGAACTCGAGTGTGGTGCACTCTGCGCTCCCTGCAGCACACGCGTGCGACCCCTCCTCCCCGTGTCTCCTCGGCCGCCTTCCCTCCCGCGCGCGGCCCCTGGGCACATGCCTGCCTGCCCTCGCCCCTTCGCCCCATCCCCTCACCTCCTCGTCCGCCTCGCTCAGCTCCACCACCATGCCGCCCTCCCCGCCCATACCGCCCATGGCCTGAGGAGAGAGGGTGGGAGGCGAGGAAGGGGCACAGGGTTTCAAGAAAGGCGGGCCAAGGATGCGCGCTCCGCGCCTGCACTGACCGAGAGCTTTCGCTGGTCTCACCACGCCCACTGCCACCCCCTCCGCTCCCAAGACTACCTTGCCCTGCCCCTCCCCTCCCCTTCCCGTCACGCCGCTCCCCTCCCCGCCTCACCCCTCCCCGACCCACATCGTCGCCCCTCGCCCCGCCCCACGCCCTGCGCAACCCGCACCCCACACCGCCCCGCCCCGACCCACATCGTCGTCGTCTCCGTCCCCCGGCTCCGTGAGCATGCGCAGGAACTCCTGCTGGTTCTGGTTGATGACCTGCACCAGCTCGGGGTTGGTGCGGCCCAGTTGCTGCGCAGGCGGACGGGGGCATGGAGCAGGGGGAGGAGGTTCGAGGAGGGGAAGGCAGGGGTCAGGAAGTCCCGTGCTGGTCTGCAGTCCAGGTGCTGGTCGGGGCTGAATTAGCGGGGGCAATCATAACGGTAGGGTGCCAGCAGCTGACACCCCGCCATCAAGCGGCCCCATCGACCCCAGGACGCTCCACTCTCACCCCCGCGCTCCTGCAACCCACGATCCCCCCGGTGCCCACTATCCACTACCCGCACCGCTGCCCCGCCCCCCAGTCCAACCTGCAGCAGCGGCACGAGCGAGCGGGGGTCCTGCGCCACCGCCGCCCGCAGCATTCCGAACGCGGGGTTGTCCCGCAGCGCCGCCAGGGCAGGGTTCACCTGCAGGGGGGGCAGGGAGCAGGCGTCAGGGGGCGAGGACGGGTGAAGGGCGCTCAGCAGCGGCTGGTGGAGGGCGGCAGGTGGAGAGCGCAAGAGTTGGCCGCATCCGAAGGCACCGCGGGGTCCGCTGTTGAAGGTCCGTCGGCCCGTTGTTCCAGGCATCGCACCGCCCTCCCCCCCCCCCAGCAACTCACGTCGGCCTCTCCCGCCCCGGGCGCCGGGCCACCGAACATGTTGAAAGGCATCGCGTTGGGGCCGGCCTCGGGGGCAGCGGCGGGCTGCAGGAGAGCAAGGGGGGCAGCAAGGGGGTTAGGGCAGGGCAGGGAGTCATTGGGGCTGGTGTGGGCCGTGCAGAGGCCCGCTCAGCAGGCGCCCTACACCAATCCCACAGGAGCAGCGAGCATACCTAGGCCGTGAGAGTCAGACGATGAAGGGCGGCAGGTCCCGAGGAACCCCCACGTGTTGCTGAGCCCCGCAGCTCCCACTCCCCTAGGGCTCGGACTCTTCGCCCGCTGTAGCCCCCCGCTGTAGCTGACACAGTCCTCAATGTCCCTCACCGGCCCGCACGCCCCTTGCCTCCAACCGCGATCTCGCTCCCCAAGCACGCGCCCACACGCAGCGCACCCCAGCCTAGCTCGCGGTCCTAGCCTCAGGCTACCCCAACAGCCCGGCCGCCTCCGCACCGCCACCGCAGTCGCTCCCCGCCGACCCCTCCCCAAGCCCATCGAACGCCCACACCTCCCTCGTCCCTTCCAAAACCCGATCTCGCCGCCCCAGCCCCACCTGCGCGGCCGCGGGCGGCGCTCCCCCCACGGCGGGGGCCGCGGCGCGCTGGCCCGGCTGCGCCGCGGGCGCGGCGGCGGGCGGCGGCGGCCCCGCGTTGGCGGGGATGCCGTTCATGAGGTACTCCACGGCGCGGTCGGGGTTGTTGAAGGCGGCGCGCATGGCCCGGATGACCTGGGGCGAGGGTTGTTGGGTTGTTGGGTGGGGCGGCACGGAAGAGTGGTGAGGACTAGGGAAGCACGGACGTGCTTGCCCTCGTTCAGGGCCACTCCTCAGAACTCAAAAGGTCAGGCACGCCCGCAGGCGCGCACGCACGCACCTCCTCGCGCGGGAAGCCCATCTCGCAGATGTTGGAGATGGCCCCCTCCAGGGCGGGCCCGGCCAGGAGGCCCGAGGCCGCAGTGGTGTAGGCATCGGCCGGGTTGCCCTCCGCGGCGGGGGCGGCAGCGGGCGCGGGGGCAGCGGCCGGGGCAGCTGCGGGCGCGGCAGCGGGCGCGGCGGCCGGGGCTGCGAGGCAACGTGGCGAGGGGAGGAGCGGGTGTGGGTGTGGATGGGGGCGCTGGTGCACAACACAACACGGACGGGCCCGCGGTCGAAAGTGCTCCGCCCGGCTTAAACAGCGTAGTAGTGGCTTCTGCAGCGAGCGTGGGCGGAGAACTCACCCGGGGGCGCGGCAGCAGCGGGGGCCTGTGCCGCGGGGGGAGGAGCCTCGGTAGCCTGTGTGACACAGGGGTAGAAGAGGGTATGAGGCATGCCCTGTGGGTCCTGTCAGGCCCCGAGGCAAGGGCCCCTGGGCTCCACTTGCCGTGCAGACCGCAGCTGTGACCAGTTGCCTGCCCCCGGTGCTGCCCCAACGCAAGGCTCTGACTTCAGGGCTAGAGCTGCAGGCCCGGGCCCAGCCGCTGAACGTACCGGCGCGGGAGCGGCAGCGGGTTTCGGGGCCTCAGCCTTCTTGGGCTGGACAAACACCACGATGAAGCCCTGCTCCGTGATCTGGTTGTCCCCCACGGTCGTGTTGTCGTCCAGCACCTTGCCCTTATACACCAGCTTCATCGCCTCGCGGGTGCAATCTGGCTGCGTCTCCTGCACCTTGTCCTTCAGTGCCCCGATCGTAAGAGCGTCCTCCGCTTCCACATTGAAGCTCTTGCCGGCTATCGTCCGGAACGTGAGCTTCATTTCTCAGGCTGGGCGGGGCAAATCGGGAAAGGCGACGTGGGCTGCAAAGCCAAGCTCAAGCGGCCTCACAGCGGTTCCCTGATTGCTCCAACCTTGCAAGCGAGGTCTTCCCGAGCGGGCTGTCTTTGGGACCAAGCTGAGATCTGCCGCGTATCGTGCGTAGACGCCTATCGGGCGCAGTGTGAACCGCGTCTGTGGACGATTATGCGCACTATGCACATGCGGCCAGCTGTGTGCGGGCCCTAGTCTTGGCAGTCCGCGCCTCTTGTGATGCCACGCTCATCCGGGCGACCAGGCTCCCCAAGGCCCCGGTCCTCTGGCCATGATATCATCCTGATATCAAGTTAATCAGCAAACTAACGGGGGGCGGGGGCAGATACGTGCGGGGTAGCGGCAGAGCCAGACACTGTCTTCGGGAAGCGCGGCTGTGTTTCGCGACACGGCCTGCTCCCGCCGCACCGCCCCTTCTTCCCGGGCTCCACGCAGCCGAAGCTTCCACGAGCTCCCCGCTCGCTCATCCGACATACTTGATATGTGTCTGACCCATATGATTGAGCCGGGGCTGCGTCAGGGGTACTGACCCCGAACTGCCGCGGTGTCGATGTCTGAGGCACTCGCCCTATCACCGATGATCCAAGTGACTATGACATTCAGTAGACAAACATTGCTATTGTGAAGTCCTGCCACCAGGCATTAGGTGGGCACGCCAACGACTACGATGCCGTCATGTCCGGCCCTGAGGCTCGCCCCGGCCCTGCGTACGCGTTTTTCCGGCTGTAATATCATCACCATCGCACAGCTGCCAGTGGTAGCGCAATAGGCAATAGGCCTGTACTACGCTGCAGCGACTTCGCCCGGCGTTCTTGCTGAGCGCAGGCGACACCCACAGCCAGCCTCTCCAGCTTACCCAGGAACCTTTACATTCTCGGAGCAACACAACTCGGTTCTCGCGCGTAGCAGAAGCCTCTTGTCGTCAGGTCAGGCGAAGCCGAGGCCCCTCACCTCGCTAGCCGGAGCAGGCTTTTGGCTCCCTGGTCGCCCTATGCAGACATAGGCAGCCAACCGGACTCCGGACGATGGCTGAGAAATGGCGCGTGGTGAGAACACAATTTTGCAATGCGCATTCACATGCGGCGATTCCCAGTTGTTGATCAAGTCGGCCAAGACAGTGTGCCGGCGGGCGGCTCAATAACTGCAGTATAGGGTCTTCACTGAGGGGGCGAGAGTCTGGCGTGTGGCCAACCGGCCTAAGACCCTCCCCGTCTTCCCGCTCACCCTTCCCGCTGCCACCCTCAACGCCCAGACCGCGCCAACCGGTCACAGACCCGAAGACGTGCTCAGCAAAGCACGAGAGCAGCACTACTCCCGCATGAGCCATCTCGCCGTGACCAACAAGGCGGTGGACTCCTACACCCGCGTGCGGCAGCGGAGGTCTTCCCTCGTGCGGTTGCAGGTGAGCCTCGGCGAGAGCTGCTTCTACACGCCAAACGGCCCTGACGTACAACACCTGCTCCGTGCCATGCCCCATGCAGTACGAGGACGCGATCATTGCCAACAGCGTCTTTGACTTCGACGTCAATCCCTTTGACGACCCGGACTCGGGACCGGCGCCGGAGCCCACGCGGCCGCGCCGGTCATCCACATCTGGCCCCCCTCAGTACGCCCAGCCGCTAAAGCGGGAGCCTCGAGCCCAGCGCCGAAGCGACGCCGGTGAGGGCGCTGCCGGCAAGGGCCCCCGCCGCAGCGACGCCGGTGGCGGCGGTGGGGAAGGCACCACGACCCCAGGCCGGGCCTCCACCTCCGGGCTGCAGCTGCTGCCCTCGCCCCGCACCAGCTGGGCCGGGCAGGACCCGGCGGAAGGCGACGCCGCGCGGCCCGCATGGGTGGAGCTCCCGGACGGGGCAGTGCCGGCGGCGTGGCTGGCAAACCAGGTGGGGACGGGCAGGGGCCGGCGAGGGCCGGTACTGGTACAAAGTGCGATCGACACGCGGAGTCGGAGACGGAGACGGTCGCCATAGCCAAGTGTCTCAGTGGGGGTAGCACACGGCGAAGTCGGTTCGCATGCGCGCTGCCGCTCACCGTCCCTTTTCGAGAAACCGGGCAGCCCGTAAGGGCCCGGGCGCTACAGCCCAGCCGACGCATGTGACGCCTCCGCTCTCTCCCCCTCCCTCCCTCTCCCGCCAGGCTTTCGACGCCCTGACGGATGCGGCCCCCCGCGGCAACGCTTTGGCCACGCTGCTGTCCCAAATGCCGGCGCGGTCCTCTTACGCGGGCGGCCAAGCGCCCGCCCGCGGCCAGACGCCGCCACTGGTCCCCTCCACGCCTCTGCTGCCCTCGTCCCTCTCCTCCAACCTGCCATCGACCCCGTCCATGCTGTCATCCGCCCTCGTCTTCACCCCATCCACCCGGGCCCCGCCGCCCAGCCCCGGCGGCCCAGCCACGGACTCGGGCCAGTGGGGCGGCCAGCCCAGGCGCGGCAGCCCCGTGCGGAGGTTCAGCTACGCCAACGGTCCGCAGGCAGCGACGTCGCCCCTACCACCACCCCAGCCCTGGGCCCCGGCCCCCGCCGTGCCCGAGCAAGAGCCGTCGCCGTCCGTGACGCGGCGGACGCAGCCGCTGCGGCCCTCGTCCCTGCTCGTCTTCCCAGCGGGCGGTGCCGGCAGCCCACCGGGCAGCCCCAAGAGCCCGCACAGCCCCCAGGCGGGGAGCCCGCTTAGCCCGGGCACCTCCGCCTGGCGCCGCGCGGCGCAGGCGGCTCGCGAGGCCGGCGGCCAGGGCGCCGCGCAGGGGGCGCTTGGCTCGCGAGGCGGGCACGGCGGCAGCTCGCAGGGCTTCCCGATCACGCACTCGCCCTCTGGGCCGCTGGTGCCCAGCGGTAGTGTCAGCTGCAGCGGCGCGGGCCCGTTGTTGCGCGCATCCACGGGGGAGCTCGCGGGCGGGCCGCCGGTGGGCGGCATCAGTGGCGGCGCGAGGACGGCCTCGCTGACCTCCGGCATGTCCCGGGGCGGGGGCACGCCCGCCCGACGGCCGTCCTATGGCAGCGGCGGAGGCGCATCCGGGCCGGGCGGGCTGCTGACCTCGCTGCCGTCGGGACCGTCGAGTGTTGGCGCGCTGCCCTCGCAGCACAACACGGCGCAGCACCCGCCCTGGGTGTCATCCGTCAGCCGGAAGGACATGGGCGGCGGTGCGGCCGGCCGGGGCACTGCAGTGCGGACGAGCGGAGGCAGCGCGAGCGGCAGAGGCCTCATGACGGCTGGGCACATGCAGGTGCGGGCTGGGGCCGGAGAGCGGGTGGGCTGAGGACGGGCGGCGGGGCAGGCGGTGCGGGTGGTGGGCTGGCCTTTTGGGCCGGTAATTTGCACAAGATGTTGCCTCACGTCTCGCCCCGACCCCGCCGCGCAGGGAGACGATGCGAGCGGCGCACTGCGCAGCGGGGCTCCGTCCAGCCCCGGCCCCAGCCCCTCCCCAGGGTCGGAGCCCCGCCCTAGCCCCTCAATCCCCAGCCCGCCGCTCGGCGCCTGCCTCTCCCCTCCCTCCCGCCTGAGGGAGAGACGCTCGTCCATGACCGCAACCCTCAGCGTGCACGTGCCCTCCAGCAACGCCCTGTCAGCCACGGGGTCCACGCCAGCCCAGTCCTCCACACTTCCAACCACCGCCGACCCGCCGCTCCTCAGCGGCCTCTGGCGGCCCCTGCCCTCCCCCAACGTCAGCCAAACGGCGCAAGGCGGGGCTGGGGCCTACCAGCCTGCGCCCCCATCGCCGCCCAACGGCGCCCGCCTGCCCCGCTTCTCCGCTGCGTCGGAGCCTTCCGCCCCTTACACAACGGCGACCGACTGGGCGGCCATGCTCTCCCCCGCCACGGCCGGCACGGCCGGCGGCACCCAGGCCGGCTCGGGCAGCGCCTTCCGGCCCACGACCTCCCACCAGCAAGCGATCCTGCACCCACATCCGCACCCACCGCACGCCTCCCAGCTGCCGGCCGGCCGACTCGATGGCGCTACGACCCCGCGCAGCGGCGGCCTCCCTTCCTTACGAGCGAGCTGCGACGGCTACGTCCCCGCCTCTGGGGCAGGCGGGGGGGCCAGCTTCGGGGGTCCTGGCCACATGCAGAGCCTTCCGGCGCCATCCGCGCATGCAGCAAGCGCCGGGCGCAGCCAGGGGGCGGCGGTGGCGCAGGATGGGAGTGATGACGGCATCGGGAGCGGCGCGGAAGGCGGAGGGAGGCCGGAACTGCCACGCACCGGCGCTATGGCGGACGAAGGGGCGGCGGGCGAGGGAGTTCTGGCGCGAATGAAGCGTGCGCTGGGGTCGATGCGGAGACTGGCGGTGTGAAGGGGTGACAGGACATGCGGGGCCTCGCGAGGGCTGCGCCCAAAGAGTAATGATCAACTTGCATCATATCCTTTGTTGGTGCGGTAGTTGCAACACTTTGCCTTGTTATCAATCATAGTGTTGGATTGGAGGGGGTGCTTGAAAGCGCCACTGGCTTGGAGTGAAGGCCTGCAGAAACTGTGTGGCGGATGGCGACTGAGGTGTACAGTGTTTGGGTGTTGGGCTAGCTGGGGCTAGCCTGCTTGGCAAGGGTTTCCACGCAGCGAAGCAAAAGGACGTGTTTGGCTGTCGGTGAGTCACTTCATCACGTGGGCGAGTGGGCCGAGGAACCCTGGCACGGAATGAAGCAGAACAGGAATGAACGGAAAGGAAAGGCCAGGAAAGCATGTACGGTCAAGAACGGGGGAGGTCGGTGGCTGCAGAGCCATAGCGCTTACGACTGTTGGAAGTGGGTGGAAGGCACCCACTTCCACCCATTTCCACCAGTCGAAAGAGGGCACAGGCTCACACGTGCGCCGTACGCATTGGTGGAGCCAGAGGCAAACCCCAGGTCAGCACTTATCTTGAGTCCACGGCGGCCTGGAGCAAGGAGGGCCGCGAGCGACTTCTGTAAGTAAGCCCGTGAGAACAGCAGCCCGGATCAGGGGAAACTCCTGGGCTGCAAGGTCGTGCGCCGTGCGGGGCAATTTGCGGGGCACGTTCCGTCTGTCCGACTTCCGTGCCACACCAGACGTACCCCGACCGGACAAGTCCATCCCACCCCGCTTGCTTGGGTGAAGTACACTCTCGCACACAAGTAGACCACAAGCTCTCTCCACTCAATGCGCGTGCGTGCAGCCGCCCGTGCGAACTTGTCCCCGACGCCCAAACCTTGTCGACGCAGCTCGGTGCTTACGCCGTGCCCTCTCGAACTACCACTTACGCCGCCGGGAGCCCTCTGCGGTTGTACTCCGAGTAGCGCAGTTGACATGGTACCTTTCCCAGTCATTACCCTTCCTCTTATGAGGCCGCTGACCGCCCCCAAGCTTCCTAGTCAGATGCTCTGAGCCACAAAATGGAGTACGAGAGCTGGCTCGGCGCGGTGAGTCGCAGAACGAAGGTCGGGAAGGTCGGGAAGCAGCACCGATATGATGCAGACCTAGCCCAGCATAAGTCTTATCCTACCTAGAACTCTGAAACCGAAGCTATTGCCTGTGAGGGGAACGCGTTGGTCAGAACCTTGAGCATTCTCGGCCTACATGTGTCGCGGCTCGCCGGAGCCCAAACAGCCAGGGCGCACACAAGAACCCCAGTGCTCAGGTGCTGGCAGCCAGGCAGGATGGAAAGCCAGTCGCCGGCGGCACGCTGCGGCCTGCCAGATACAGCCATCGAGGTGGTCGTGCCGCCGTTCCCCGCCTTCCACCACACACCCGCTCTCCGATGCAGGTGTCCAACGCCGAGGATGTGCTGAGGCGCGCGCGCATAGATCACGGCAACCGCATGGCGTTCATGGCGTCAAACAACCAGGTCGGTTGACGGCCTGGCGTCGGAAGCAGGGGAGGTACCGGTAGAAGGAATCGGGCCCGCGCTGCCCTGATCACAAGTGTGCTGACGTGCTCGACCCCTGACCCATGCGCCCGTAGGCTCTGGACGGCGTAGCGGCGGGCAGGTGCAAGCGCACGTCCCTCATCCGTGTGCAGGTGCGCACGTCTCAGACAGGCTCGAGGCGGCATACTAGCGGCCCGCTTCTTGTTGCAGCGCTAACCCACACCAGGGCGAATGCGTACTTCACGACCTTACGCGCTCCACCGCTTGCTGACCTTGACACTCGGTTGCCGCACCACAGTTTGGCGCCGGGGACCCCAAGGACGGCCGGGGCCAGTACGACACGGACTCGGAGCTCTTCCACCGAATGGAGGCCGCCGCGGCGGAGGCGGAGGCCGCCGCCAGGCACGCCAGCGGCAGCCTCGGCGTGCGTAGCAGCAGCGGCGGCGGGTGGGCTGCCGGCGCCGCTGCGGCCGCCGCCGCCACCGGGAGCACTGGCGATGCCCCCGGCACTGCAGGCGGCGGCGGGTGTATTAGCACCATAGCGGGAGTCACCATCAACCACGCGCTGCTTGCGGCCCAGGATAACGACGCGTGCTATGGGGGTCCAGGCAGCGGCATGGGCGCGGGTGTGAAAGGCGCCTTCAGCCCGGTAGCGCGCCTGAGCCTGGGCGGCTCAGCGCCTCGCAGGTCCAGCAGGGCGAAGAGCGTCGGCTGCAATGCTGTTGTGGGCGAGGAGGGGGCCTCGGGGGCGGCCTCAGACGCCGAACGCTCTCCCCCAGGCCGGGACAGCGTCGGCGATGGGGCCTCGACACAGGGCCCCGCGCCTGCGTCGCACCGCTCGCTGTCGGCCTCACAGCAGTCGGACTGGGACGCAGCGCTAGAGCGAAGGGTGGGCCGCCCCTCGCCCTCGCTCCCGTCCGCCCGCGGCCGCAAGCGCAGCGGCAGCGGTGCCGCGCACGGGTCCTTCTCGGCCTCGGGACTGCCGCCGGGGTACCGCTCGGCCAACGTGAGCCACATCAGCGCAGCGTACGGCAGTGACGCGTGTACGGAAGATGCGGCGGCGGCGGCGGACGAGGAGGGGGTTACGGAGGAGGAGGCCGCGTGGCTTGGCGCCCTGGCGGCACAATACGGCGCCCCGAGCCCCCGCGCGCCGTCGGTGCCGACGGTGCCCAAGCTTGCTGCCAACGTCGCGGCGGCGCAGCGCGCCTCCGTACCCGGCTCCAGCGCGCCGCTGCCGACCGTAACGGCGGCCTGGATGCTCGATTCGTCCGAAGCGGGCGGTGCGGCAGGGGCGTGGGAGGTGCCGGAGGGGGGCATGGACCCGGCTTCGTTCGAGGCCGCGGCGGAGGCGGCCCTGCGCGCGCCTCGCGGCTCGGCCCTGGCGACGCTGCTGACGGCAGGCGCCGTCACGCCACGCCGCCGCCAGCCGCCGCCGCCGTCAGCGCGCGGTTCCGCGCCCGGGTCTGCGCCCCCCACGCCCCACAGCGCCCAGCCGCTACGGAGCTCGCTCCGAAGCCTCTCCGGCGAACCGCCAATCCAGGCGCCCCAGGGCACCGGCTTGGGCCTAGGACCAGGCCTGAGCGCCAACGCCAACGCCGTCATCGCCGCCGCCAGCGAGCCCACGCCGCGTGCCGGCTCCGCTCTGACGCCGTCGCGGCGCGCCGCCGCCTCGCGGCCGCACTCCATGTCGAGTTCGCTGGCCCCGGGCTCGCCTCGCGGCTCGTTCGGACAAGGGCTGAGTGCGTTTGCACCGTCACAGACGGCGGCATCGCGGCCTCCTGGGTCCGTCACAGCTGCCGCCGCCGCTGCCATCCTTGGCTCTGCGTCTGTGCAGGCAAAGGCGGCGGCACCGGCGGCGGCAGCGGCGCCCGCTGACGTGGCGGCACGGGCCCGGGCAACCACAGCCCGGCCCTCGCCTTCGTCCCCGGGTGCTCCGCTCGCCGCTTGGGGCTCCACGCCCCCTCCAGCCTCAGCAGCGGCCGCCCCTGGTGGTGCCACGCCAGGGCCCAGGCCTCCTCGCCCGAGTGTGCCGCCGCTCTTGCTGCCAGCTCAGTCCGCCAGCCCCTCCACCAGCGCCGTTGCGAGCCCCGTCGGCGCCGCCGCCGCCGCCACCGCTGCTGCCGCCGCCGCCGCGGGTAGCGGTACGGCACCCACAGCTGGCTCATGGCGGCCTAGTGTGCCCAAGTCACCTCGGAACTCCGTGGGTGCCGCGATGCTCGCTACCGCCGTCGCCGTCGCCACCGCCGCTCAGATGCCCCCGTCAGCGAGTGGCGGCGGCGCCGCCAACGCGCCGCCGCACCGGCCTGTGGCGTCGGCGCTCCGCCGCTCAATCGACCTATCATCCGCGCCCTTTGGCGCCGGCGCTCTGAGCCCTCGTACCAGCGCGGGGCCGGGGGGCAGTCGCCCGCCTACGACATCGGCGTTCCTCAGCCCCCGCCACGTGCCGTTGCTCCGACCTGGCGGCGGCGGCTGCGGCGGCGGCGCTCGGTCCGTCGCCAGCAGCGAGCCGGCGGCGCGCGCCAGCCCGCTGACGTCGCTCAGCGGCGCCCCGCAGCTCGGCGGCGGCGGCGGCAGCAGGGCGGCGGCGGAGGCGTCTGGCGGCGCTGCGGATGACGGTCTGCGGCGGCCCGCTTCGCCAACGGAGGCGGCCCAGGCGCAAGCGTCAGCCCAGGTACGGGATTGGGGGACCAGTCAATCGTGAAGTCACGCTCTAGATGCCATGGCACCTGTCTTGCAATTCTCCAACAGTATTGCACCCGTGCTAAACCAAGACATGCTCCTGTGCCCTGCCGCAGCATGGTTCCGTGGGGGCACAGTCAGCGTCCTGCCCTCTGCGCGGACCCGAGCCCCCCTGGTACGCCTCCGCCCTGCTGCCCGGCGTGGCCCTGCCCGCCGCCGCCGCCTTCGGCGGGACCCCCGCCGCCGCCCAACCACTGCCGCCGTCCCAGCGCTCCGCGCAGCCGCCCAGCCCCCACGCCGCTCTGCCCGCCTCGACCGGCCCTACGGCGGCAGGCGGGCCGCCGGCAGGCGGGCCCCCAACTGCCGGCCGGGTCACCCGTGCGCTGAGCGGCTCGGGCTGCCGCTCCGCCTCAGCCCAGACCGCAGGTCAGAGCGTCCCTGAGGCACCACGGTCTTGCGACAGCGCAGGCCGGGCCGTGGAGGGCGGTCTGGTGCCTCCGAGCATGACTCGGCTCGCTGGCGTCAGCCCAGCCGGTCCAATGGCAACAGCCGCCTCTAACAGCGGTTGGGCGCTCGTGCCGACGGCCGCTGCTCCAGCCATGCCGTCGCCCCGGGGAAACAACGGCAACGGCCGGCAGCGGTTCGCCCAGGTGGCAAGCGGGGAGGCGGCGGCGGGTGGAGACGCTGGTTCGGGCTCCGTCGCCAGTGGGCTGGGCGCAGTCGAGAGGTTGGACATGGACCCGGCCGGGGCGCTGGCGTCTCCATCGCCCAGGGAGGGGGGGGATAGCTTGGTGGCGAGGGTGCGGAGGGCGTTTGGGTCCTTCCGGCGTCAGGGCTGAGGCGGAGGCAATCCTCGGGACCCAAGCTGTTGGGGCTTGATGTACATCAGCGGGCGAACTGTGCTATGTCTTGCCCTTAAAAGCTGTGTGTGATCAAGAAGCGAGCCACCATACTCACATGCGGTGTGTAACGGACAGAGGTCCGGCCTAGGCATCAACCAGTGCACAAGACTTCTTGTTACATGGCGGCCATTGCGTGAGCTGGTTTCACGTGTACGTTATGTGACCGTACGGGGGTTCCTCAACCATTTATGCGCGCATGTGTTGCAGAACCCAACGACTCGTGGCATGAAACGCGGAAGGGCGTGGTTGCTGTTGGCTCGGTGTAGCTCATGCCGCCCTTGCGCCTCTTTATTCTCACACCTGCGGTTGTCTGGCGTACCCCGCACGCCTTTGACCCTCTTGGACGCATGTTACGGTGCTGTGTTCTGACTTGCATGCGCATGCGGTGGCGCCAAAACCTTTCAAGGGCCGCCGGTGACGTGTTGGCTGGGATGTCGGCCTTGTCGGGACCGGGGCCAGTACGCAAGGGTTAAGAACAGGGGTGCCAGGCAAGCGAGTGCGCAAGGGCACGGCCCGGGGAACCAGTCGCCTGCTGCCCAGGGCATGGCAACAATTGAAGCATGCATTAGGAAACAATTAGGAGAGCACGTTCGCGTGTTACCGTGAAAGCCTCGGACGGTTACCTTGTCGCCATGGCCAGGCGTCAGCTCTCCGGCGGCTCGCAAGGTATCCCGGCCCGTCCAACCCACACGTATACAGACCTGTAAGTGACGGGAGAACCGCCGGAGCAGAGCGAAAGTGGCGTCAGGAACGGTGCTCGAAGGCGCATGTCAGCGGGGCGACGCAGGCAGCACAGCCACTAGCACACCCCAGAGCCGCCGGAGAAGCGTAGGCTGCCTAGAGGAGGGCGAGAGGGGCGGGGCGGAGCAAGAAGCCGGCGAGCGCCGGGAGACGAGCAGCCGGTACGGCGCTGCATGCGGAGGGACAGGGGCGTGCCGAGCGGAAGACAGGCAAGGAGGAGCAGGGCAAGCATGTGACCCGGGTGGGATTGCTGAGTACCAGCGTCCCCACCCACCCGGGAAAGCCAAGACCGTGGTCCAGGCCGGTATGCATGGGTGGGTGGGATCAGACGATGGAGCGTAGGGAGAGGGCAGACGAGGGCCCACCCTAGCCTTTATGTCCTCATGTTCCCAAGATGGAAGGGGAGATGAGGGGGACGGCCGCGGCGGCCAAGCAGCCTCCAGTGCAGCCGCCGACGCCATCCCCGGGCGGCGGCGGCGAGGCATCCGCCGCCGCCGCGCGGGGGGTGCAGCAGCAGCGAGGGGGTGTGCGCCCCCGCTGCCGGGCCCCATGACACAGTGCGGTGTGCGGTGTGCAGTGCGTTAAGCTAAGACAAGACCCGTCCCTCCCGTTGGCGTGCTGAGTCCCAAGCTCCGAGCAGCGGCGGCGCCAGTGGTACGCAAGGGTGTGTGGGGATAGCGTACCAAAGCGAGCGACCTTCGGAAGTCTGGAATCAACCCACAATTTGATCGAGTAGGAACATGGGTGTCGTTGGTTCCGCACAGTTGTGGGTAGAAGTTGTCGCTTATCGGCGGATGCGGGCACCGGTCCTTGTGCCTGCCTGGGGGTTGACGAATCACCTTTGTACTGCTGACTGCGTGCCCGCAACCGAACGGTATATGCGTTGTGGGTCGCTGACCCTGGTGGCCCACACCTCACTCTTATCTCCTGCTTTGCCACGGCCGTGAGGTGACTGGCGGTCCGGAGCCAAGCGTGCCATCGTGCTCTGCGCTGCATAGCGCTTTGCTTTAAACCCTGGTGGTTGGGTGCTGGCAGAGCACCGTCAGGCTGAGGAGGCTGCCACTGTAACACACTACTACCTGCTGACGCGAGTCACAAGCGCCAGGGTAACCTGGCAAGGCAGGGCCTTGCAGCGAGGCCCTCCGGAATCAACCCTCTTTCCGAGCGGGACTGTACGTGCCTTTTCACAGCTACGGGATTGTCCCGACCGAAGGGAGGGCCTTACTGTAGTGAGGAGGCGCTGTCAGTGAATGCGGGCACACCGAAGACCGAAAGGCGGAGGGCCTCTGCTCCCATGTCTGCCAGTCCACCGTTCGCCAGCGCGGTAGGCTCCGCGATAGGTCTGCCCAGCAGTTTTGGGACCGGAGTACGACACCAGCCTCGCGGAGCACGCACGACTTTACAGTCACGCGGCTTGAAAATGGCCATCAAGGGCTACCGCGCCAGTCTCAGTCATATGAGGCAACCCAGCGCAGGGAATGGCATTGAAGATGGAAAGGGGAGTTAGGGGAATACCAATGAGGAGAGGGCCAAGGGCGCTGACCGGGAAAGGAGAGGGGGGAGGGCGGGGAAAAGGCACGAAACCCATTGCACGAACTCGGCGTCCCGAGTGTGAACCGTATTGCGTACACCCGTCTGCAGTCACTGGCGACAACGTATAGGATAACGATATGCATTAGAATGGCACAAGCCACACAGGCCACTGCGAATCGACACAGCGCAGAAGTCTTAGTCGTGCGTTGCTCAAGAGGAATGGGTGGACAACCTGCAGCTTGAAGACCACGTTGGCACAGCACGAAGGCTCATACGAGCTTTTGCGGAGCAGACATGGGTGCTCCGACCGCAGCCCCAAGCCACAAGCCTCCGAGCCGGGGCAAAAGCACGGGCGCTCTACAGGATGCAGAAGAGGCGCCGCTCACGCTCGACGGACTCCTGGTGCGGCTTTGTGGGGATGGTGCAGTGACTGGGCGCGTCCGCACGGCTCCAACGCGACCTTGGGGCAACAAGAAGGGCGAACAAAAGGGCGCTGCTCAGGGCGGCACCAACAATTTCCGGTCGAAGCACACCCTGCCTTCGTCGCGCCTACCTCCGGCACCCGTACCCCGGCAACAGCCCCCACGTACCCAGCCCCCAGTCTGTGGCACCCGCGTGGACTCCCCGCCTCGCGTCTCGCGAGCCTCCGACCCCTTGTCCCTGCCGTAAACCCTTCCAAACATGCGGCGGTGGTTTCCCTGGGGCGCCGAGTCGCACGCGCCAGCATACTCATACCCTTGCGTGGTGGGCCCTTATCTTGCTGAGCTGTCTGGCCCCCCACCCTGCCCTTCCTGTCCATACGTAGGGAGTCGCGGCGCGACAGCCCGATGAGGTGGGGCTGGGCTGTCCGTGACACCGGATGAAGTGAATCCCAGGACTAGCTTACACAGTGTGCCAGGGCAGGGAGATGCCTCTGCTTGCAACACCAGTGCCCGCATCCCTGCCGTGTCCCTCCTCCCAGCCCCTCCCTGCCTCCGTGCCGTGCCCCACCTCCCCAATCACCACGGCTTCCGCCCTCCGCCCTCCAGGTGCTGCGCAAGGCGCGCATGGCACACAGGAAGCGCATGCAGTTTGTGGAGCGGACCAACCGGGCCTTCGATAAGGAGCTGCACGAGGACACGCGCCGCACGGAGACGCGCATCCAGGTGCGCACCTTTCCTTGGGTTTCGGCTGCTATATGTAGGCGCAAGGTGTTGCAGACATAGCTTCAGGTTAGCTCAGGTATGAGGAGGAGGACTCGGGGCGCTTTGGACTCCGGCGAGTGGGATTGGACGGCGGGCAGCCAGCTTTGGCCGTCCTGGCATGTGCTGACACTCTCACCCGCCACGCTTTCTCCGCAGTACGAGACGGAGGAGATGCGGTACGCGGACTGGGAGGCGTCGCCCCGCGGCCCGCACCCGGAGCCGCGGCGGCAGCTGTCGCGCAGCCCCTCCTTCTCGGCCTCGGGCAGCCCCCACGCCCACGCCCACGGCCCCCTGGGCGGTTCCCACCACGGCTTCCGGGCCAGCCGCGGCAGCACCGGCGACGGCTCCTCCACAGCACCGGGCCAGGTGGACGCTTGGGCGCTGCCCGGCGGCGTCTACGAGGCGTGGGCCGAGGCGGCCCGGACGCCCCGCCCCGGCGCCGCTCTGTTTGGGTCGTCGGGGCTGCTGTCGCCCAGCGGGCCCCTGCGGGCCCGCAGCGCCCGGCCCTCGCCTGCGTCCACCCCCGGCGGCGTAGCTTCCGCCGCCTTCGCAGCGAATGGCGCGCGCAGCCTCGGCAGCGCCCAGCCCAGCCCGCGCGCGCCCTCGAGCGAGGTTGGCGACCCGCAATGGGCGCATGGCGCGCCCGGCTCTCCGGCGGCCTCGTCGCGGGGTCCGCTCAGCAGCCGCAGCCCCAGCCGGCGGTTCAGCATGACGGGGCCTGTGCCGGTCCTCTCGCCCTGGACCTCCCAGGCGCCGCCGCAGTCGCCGCCGCCGCAGCTGCGGCTGCCGTCGCCGTCGCGCCGCGGCTCGGGCCTGGGGGTGGCGGGCGTGGGCTACGGGTCCGCGGCTGCAGGCCAGCCGCCGGCTGCTGCACCCTTCCCCTTTCAGGGCCCGCAGGTCCCGGGCCTCATGTCGCCTACGCCCTCCGCACGGGCCCTGGCCCTCCAGGCCCAGTCGCAGCCCTGGGCGCTTCAGGCCCGGCTCTCCTCCTCGGGTCCCGCGCCCATGTCGGCTCGGAGCCAGCGGCCCATGAGCTCCGCGCGCGGATCTGGCGGAAGCTGGCAGCAGCGGTTCCGGACCGGCAGGGACCCGCAGCCCAACAGCGACTCGGACGAGGACGAGCTGCCGCCGCCGCCGCCGCTGCGGTCGCCGTCGCGGACGCTGCTGCCGGCGGCGGCCGGAGCCGAGGGCCCGCCGGCGGCGGAGCTGGCGGAGGCGGCTGCGGCGGCAGCCGCCGTCGGGGAGATCTCCCTAGCGGCGCCGCCAGGCGCTGCCGCCGACGGGCCCGACGGCGACGGTAGCGGCAGCGGCGGCGAGGATAGCAACGCTGGCGGCGGCGAGGCGCTGCCGGCGGCCGATAGCCCGGCGGGGTCATCGCATGAAACCTTGGACTTTGCCCCCCTCTCGCCTGGGCCCTTCAGCGCGCCCACGCCGCCCGCCGGCGTGCCGCCGCTGCTGCCCAGCCCCATCCCCGTCACCCGCCAGGGCCCGGCCCACATGAGCGTCCTCGTCTCCGCCGCCGCCAAGGCCATTGCCCGCGGCGCCGGCTCCGCCGCCGCTGGCCTGGGCGGCCTCCGCCGCTCGCTCGAGAGCGCCAGCGGCCTCGGCGGCGCCTTCAGCGCTCGGCACCGGTCCAACCAGATGCCTCTGGGGGTGGTAGGGATAGGGCTGGGCATCGGCGGCAGCGCCGTGCAGGCCAGCGCCAGCGTCAGCCTGAGCGGTGGCAGCGGCGGCGGCGGCGGGCCGCGGTCTGGGCCGCTGCTGAGGCCACCGCAGCGGCGCGGCAGCGGGCTCAGCGCCAGCTTCACGGCCGGGTCGCCCTCGCCGCAGTCTCTGCTGTCGCAGCTCGCGAGCGGCCGCAACTCGCCGCTCTCCATGACGGCGACGCCGGCTCACCTGGCGCAGCGCCTCAGCTTCAAGCGCCGCGTCGAGTCGGCGCCGTCGCGCAAGTCCCTTCGCGTTGAGTCGTCCGCACCGACCCCTCCGCAACCCGAGCCGGAGCCGCAGCCACATGGGGAGCAACAGCCGGCGGCGGCGCCGGAGCCGGTGCCGGATGTGGGGGTCTTGGTCGGAGGCCCCCTGGAGGTGCCGCTGGTGTCGGAGGCGCTGGAAGCGGGGCCCTCGTCGGCGCCGTCGCGGCTAGACGTCGGGGAAGAGCCGCAGCTGGAGCCGCAGCCCGTGCCGGTGGCTGCGGCGGACGTGGGGGCTGCCGAGGCGTTGCAACCCTCGCCGCAGCCCGACCCAGCGTCAGAGGGGAAGCCAGGTCCTCTGCCCATGGAGGAGCCGGAAGGCGTGCCGGAGCTGGGGCTGGAGCCAGGGTCAGCGCAGGCGCGGGAGCGGGGACAGGAGGAGGTCCTGCCGGCAGCGCCCTCACCCGAGCCCTTGCTGCTACCCGAGTCAGAGCCAGAGTCCGCGGGGGCGGAGGCGGAGGCGGAGGCGGGGCTGGCGGTGGCCGCATCGCCCGCTCACGCGGCTGCCGGCGCGGGGGAATCCTCAGGGGACCAAGCCGGGGAGCCAGGGGCGCTGGAGGGCGAGGGGGAGGAGGAGGAGGAGGAACTACGTGTGGTGGAGGCGACGGAGGCGGAGGCGCGGGAAGAGGCATTTGCTGGTGGCCCTGCCATCCTGCCCTCGCCGCCCCTGCACCCGCCTGAGGCGCGGGGGGAGCAGGCCCACGCCGCCAACCCCCACCACGTCCATATCCTCCGCCACCACCCCCACCCGCCCGTCCACTCCCACCACGCCCACCACCCCCACCACCCCCAACCCCACCCGCCCTCCGCACCGCCGCCCGACGCGCCCGCCTCCCCGTCCCTCCCCTCCCCCGTCGCCCGACCCGGCCGCTTCGCCCGGCACCCCAGCACCCGCGCCCCCGCCTCGCCCGCCCACCCCGACTCCCAGGCCGACGCGCCTGCGTCCCCGCCCCCTCCCCGCCCGCCCAAGCTGCCCCTCGACTCCCTCGCGACTCCTTCCGCCAACTCCCCGCGGCCCCGCATCAGCGTGCGTGCCCAGCCCGAGTGGAAGGAGCACGGACTCGCGGACGACCAAGACCATGGCACGCAGCGGGAGCCACGGGACGGAACGGAGGGCTTCGGCGTGGTGTCGCGCAGGACGCCGCGCAAGCCGGCGGTCGCGGAGGCGCCGGTGCGGCACACGGTTGAGTTCTAGGTGCGGAGGGGAAACAGTGCACGGCAGGGGTGTGGTCGGGGAAGCGGAAGGGCAGGTTGTTGGGCAGGGGTGCGCTGTATTGGTTCGGCAGGGTGGGGGTGGTGTCCGGGGAAGAGCTGGCTGCGGGGGTGTGGGTGGACGCAGGTGCGCAGGAGTGGGAGAGGGCCGTGCGCATGGCTTCCGGAGATTAGACAGGAGTAGCTGTGTTGGTAGCCCTGTGTCCTGTGGTATTGTGTGGTATTGCTGCAGAGCGCAGTGAACAGACAGTGGGGTATTCCTGAAGCTGCGAGGGCTACAAATAGCCGTGTCTGACGAGCATAGGGTCGGCAGCCTGGTATCAATCGAAGTGCTTGGACCCTCAATAAAGCAGCAGCAAATTCCATGTTTGTGTCTTATTACTGTTAGATGTCAACGTTGCTAGATCTCAATGTTGCCCCTTACGGATTTGGGCACTTTGCTTCAGAACTCTTGAAGGGAGAGTGGGCGAGGCCAAGGGCACGTCCGTACTGATGTTACATGTATGTATGGCGGCTTCCACGCAATGTGCGTTGTCCGGAAGTGCACGCAACGCCCAAAAGAATACAATCCTGGACGAAGAGAATGTAACCGTTACTTTCCTGCCCTGTCCTGTCTCCCAACAATACGCAACAACGCCTTGCACTTCCGCCTCGTCTTCCCAAGAGGGTCAGCAAACCAGACATATGTTATCAATCAAGGCTCACCCTCCTGCATGCCTGTACTTGAATGCATGCAGCCCTCTTCAACCAAAATGTAGCAAACTCCGACCCCTGACTCTCAGCAAGCGCGATCGTCACTCCGCTCTCTTTGTGGGTTGCCGTTTCCCAATCGGCAGTCCGCACTCGTGAGCTCGACCCTCCCCTCTGCTCGCTCACACGTGGCATGCACAACTCTCCCTCCCGCTTGTGGTCGCTCACAGGTTCTTGAGCTCCTCGGGCAGAGGGGTGATGGGCAGGCCAATGTCCCTGGGGGTAAGGGGGGAGGAGGGAAGGGAAAGCGAGTGAGACGAGCCGGGCCAAGCTACTGCCTGCCGGTCCGTTCTCCACAAAGGACAGCCTGCCCGCACCTCAACCCGCAAACGCGCCCCCCTTGCACCGCCCACAACCTCTCCCTTGCGTGATCCGGCCACCCGAGCCGCAGCACTCCGCGAAGCGCTTGGACCTCCAGGGGTCCTGCCCCCGCCTCCCCCCCCTCCCCTCCTCACCGCTCGATGTCGTCCAGCTCCAGAATGGCCTCCTTCTCGAAGCGCAGGAACAGGTGCTCGAAGATCTCGGTCTGCTCAACCAGCTCCTGGGCGACGAAGGCGGCGATGGCGATCATGGCCAGGCGGCCGTTGTTGATCTCCTTGGTCTGCAGCTCCTTGCGGGCAGAGGGGTCCTCGGGCAGCAGGTTCAGGGGGTCGAAGCCCAGGTAGCCGGGCTCGTACTCGTCCTTGAGAGCGTTGAAGCCGGTGCCAGTGGGGGTGGCCCAGCCAACGGCCACGCGGTACGACTCGGCGACACCGATGGCGATCAGCAGAGGCTCCCAGAAACCCTGGCCGATCTGCTGGAAGTGGTAGATGGCGGGGCCTGTGGGAGGGAAGGGGGAGAAGCAGGGAGAAGCAGGGGTAGGATGCCTGGCCTCATCGGGACATGAGACAGCATGGAGGCTTGAGATGCAGCTGGGGGGACAGCTGACGGGTCAGGGTCGCGGCTGTTGATAGGAAGGGCACTGCATAAGACGGCTGGACCGGCCTCGTTGCCGTTCCCCTGAAGCCCCACTGAACCTCCTCAGCCCAGGCCTCCTGCCCCCACACCAGCACTCACCCTGCACACGGCCGTCGAAGTTGAAGAAGAGCGGGAAGTCCTGCAGCTGCTCGCCCACGATGAAGCCCAGGGCAGCGAGCATGGACACGCGGCCGTGAGTGATCTCCGACTCGCGCCAGCGCTTGATGTCGCGCAGGTTGGAGGTGCGGGCCAGGCCGGCGGGGTCGAACACGTTCTCAAAGGGGGCCGACACGCCGGGGCAGCTCTTGAGGTCTGCGGGTGATAAGGGAGGCGGGCGAGGGGCGAAGGTGGCTTCGGCGTTCCGCATGGCATCGCGTGTGGGTTGGAGAATTGACGGTGGACGCAACCTGGTCTCGCATTAGCAGAGCGCACCGGGCGGCCAAGCGCGCCGTCGCAACTCTACGTTAAGCAGGGAGGCAAAGCTCGCAGGGGCACTCACACTCGTAGACCTCATCGCCCGCGCTCGCCTCAGGCGACGGGGGAACCTCCTTGCCGGACATCGTCTTGCCCACGCGAGCAATCACGGCGCGGCGCGACGCGGGCAGCGCCGCGCCAGCGACCACACTGCTCTTGCCGTTCAGCATGCGCATGGTGAGGGCCATTTTTGGGAGGAGAGCGTGGAACTTGAGGTCTAGGCGGCAACTGAGCAGAGAAGTGAGCGAGTTATGCGTTCAGGTGGCCCGGGCACGGCTTATGTGGGCAGGATTAGCTTTGGCAGCTCCAACTCCGACCCCTCGTCTACCCGCCGACTGATGCAGGAGTAATCGTCTGCGATTCACGCAAACGGTATTTGCGAGCTGGTCATCAAGCACACGGTTCCTCGCAACCCACTGCGGCGAAAGCGGGGCGCCGTGCGCAGAGATGTCCGCGATGCGAACGACCGCCCACAGCCCGACCAAACCCCCAACGGCTGCTCGGCCCAACGCGTGTGTGGCCCGGATCAACCCAATGTCCCGAGCACGATTTGGCTGGCCGCCCGCCAAGCCGAGCGTGCGGTTAAAGAGGGAAGGGGACCCTCGTGCACTGAGTTTCGACCTCGGAGTTTCGGGCATCACCCCGAGCGTGCGATCAGGAGGGAAGGGTCTGTTTCGAGAACCGCTCAGGCTCTGTGGAGTCCGAGACTGCAGACGGTGTGCCGAGAGCCCCCAGCACCCCTGGGCCCTGGCCCCCAAGGCTCCTGCGCCGCCGCCAAGCCTTACCCCGCTTTGCAGGTGAGCTTGCGCCACGTTCTGAGTCCAGCGGATGCCTACACGCACACGCTGGAGGCCTCGGCACCAAGATGACATAGGAAAGATTAGTGGCGTGTCCGAACGCGTTGCGTGGTGCGGCCCTTAGGATCACCCGTGCGGCTGCTTGCTCGTGCCTGTCGCTCTGCCTCTTCCTGTTGCGTTGCGCACAGCCTAGTTGCGTTCAGCTGCATCCCCCTTCGTCGACTACGCTGCACGGCTCCTGCGAGCATAGAACCCCTGGCCCCCAAAACAGCCTAGAGGTCAGATGGTCAGAGGTAAGGGTGTCGGCCAACTGCTTCAGGCGTGACTGAATCCAGCTCTGCCGAGAGGAGGTGCAAGTCGCATGGCTTTAGCAGTGGTTCACATGAGCAATGCGTACCCCACCACCAGCAGCACAATCGAGCTGCACAAAGCACCCCCGCTTTGCACTGCACGCAAGCGCGCGCGCCACCACGACCGTCTCGGCGACCAGCCTCATGCCACGACCTGGCCCTGCCTTTCCCGCCAGCAGCAGGTCTCTCAAGAACACACATCAAACATTGCGACCCGGACCGAACCGAACGCGGCTTCGACGAGCCTACTACATGTACTACATCCGCCTACGGGTAACGCCCTGACTTAGGCTTACCCCCGAAACCCGAGAAACGTGGGTTCAGTCCGAGCCTCAGAGTTCATCGACGCCGCAACCGCTTCCAGCGGGACCCCCACCCCACCCGCGTTCCTTGCGCGTCATGCCCCCAAAGCAGCCTCGAGGGCACCCCAGCCCCCAATCGCAAATCTCTGTATGGGGGCTCGCGCCGCAACAAAGCAGCTCATGCACGAAGGCCACATCACAAACCCTGTTCGGCCCGGATGCGCTCTCGGCGGCAATCCCTACCCCTTCTCAATCCGACGCCACCTCCATGCGCCCACACAGTCATGGCCCACGCCCCCGGTGCAGCAGCCGCCTCGCCGCCGGGCCAGAGCCGTTGTTCGGCCCTCGCCTTCACAGCGACGAGGCTCGCTGCGCCTGCAGAGCTTGCTCTCCAAGGCGCTCAGCGCCAGCCCCGCTCCTCCAAAACCGCCCAAGACAGGCCGCCGCGATCTCCACCCCTCGCCGCATAGCAGCAACGAGCTGGCTGTCGCCGCGCCTCCACACAGCCGCCACCGCGACCATCACTGCAACAGCAGGGGCTGCCCGCAGCTGCCTCTCCACCGCCACCAACCCGACCGTCCGCCTCCCTTTCTGGGCGTGGCTGCCTGCACTCCTGGCGGCGGCCCTCCACCCTCCGCCTTTGCTCAGCAGCGGCGACCTTACTTGGTGGCCAACTGCTTGCCGCTGGCGGCGGCCTTACTTGGTGGCCAGCTGCTTGCCGCTGGCGGCGGCCGCGGCGCCGTTGCCATTGCCATTGGCGGCGGGCACGGGCACGGGCGCGGGCTTGGGCAGGGAGGCGGCGGCGGTGGCGGCGGCGGCCTTGACGGCGGGCAGGCCCACGCGGGCCACCCAGTCGCCGAAGACCTCCTTGGGCCGGCGGCCGTCCTTGTAGGCGGCGAAGATGGGCTCCAGGAAGGTCTCCAGGTCCTTCACCTTGACCCTGCGCGTATAGCGGGGTGGGGGGTGGGGGTAGGGGGTTAAGAGGATGGGGCGGGCAGAGCACCAGGGAGGCGGAGAGGGGGCTGCGGTTGAGCCGCCCCCCCCAGGCAGCCCCGTATCCCGTTTTGGTAACCTGCAGGCTTCGTCAGCCCCCGCCTGACGCCGCCCTCCTCCCCCTGGCCTCCCGCACCCATACCCCGCCTGCAGGCCCGGCCGCACCTGTCCGCGTACAGCTCAGCGAGCCGCGTCTGGTTGGCGTTGCCGCCCAGGTAGATCTGGAGGGGGGCACAAGGGAGCATCGGAAAGGGGGTCGGGTTTAGGAAACCGCATTGGCTTGGCGTTCATGCGTAGTCGCATGACCCCGTCATGCGTTCGCGGCCACCCCTCATCCCGCCGGTAACCCCACGTCAGCACGCGCCACATGACCCGGTCCAGCCGGCCGACACCTTCCCCGCCAGGCCACTCCACGCCCCGCCCTCACACGCCTACCCGTTCAACAACTTCTCCTCACGCCGGCCCCGCTCAGACTCACAACACCCCACCACCACCACCACCACCAATACCACTCCCCCGTCTGCCCTCGCCTCTTTCCCCCCCCTCCCCCCCCACACCTGGTAGCTGTTGGGCCCGTCGCCCACGAAGCCCAGCTCCGCCATGTAGGGCCGCGCGCAGCCGTTGGGGCAGCCCGTCATGCGCACAATGAGCTCCTGGTCGGCGGCCAGGCCCACCTGCCGGGGGGCAAGGAGGGGCGCGGGCGGGAGGGGGTACGTGTGAGGAGCGGTATCGACGCTGCGATACCATAGCCTAGGCAGCTGCCGGCCCCCCCGTTTCCACACAACCTCGGGGCTCGGTGGCGGCGCGGCGGGCCCCATCACATCTTCGCCCCCTCCCCCAGCACCACCCCCCTGCCGCACCCCTGCCGGCTCCCATCCCACCTTGGTCATGGAGGCCCGGATGCGCTGGTTGATGTCGGGCAGCGTGCGCTCCGCCTCCGTGACGGCCAGGCCGCACAGGGGCAGCGCGGGGCAGGCCATGGACAGGCGGTCCAGCGAGTCCCAGTCCACCAGCTCCGCCACGCCGCCGGCGCGCAGCATGGCGGCGATCTCGGCCTTGTGCGCGGGGTCCACGTCGCGGAGGATGATGTTCTGGCGGGGGGAAAGGGAGGGAGGGAGGTGGAGGAGGAGGGAGGTGGTGAGGATAGTGCCCGACTCCCCAGCTCATCGGGTGGGTTCCCCCGGCCCTTCCCACTCAAGCCCTTTCACCCCTTCCCTGCATTGCCCTGGTCCCTCCGGCCGCGGTAGCAGGAGCCCCCGCCCCACCTGGTGCGGCGTGAGAGTCACGGGCAGGGCGAACTTCTCAATGACGGCGCGGAGGGCCTTCTTAACCTCGCCCTTGAGCCGCCCGTTCTGTGAGGAAGAGAGGGGGGAGATGTGAGGAAGGGAAGGGACAACGAGAGAGTGACCGGGCAGGCAGGTAGGCCAGGGGCGGCCCACGGCGCGGCCAACGACTCCGCCTGAGCTACAGTGCACACATTGGCGTCGTGGCACCTCGCACACCGAGCCACGTGCCACCTGCCACCCGACCGACTATGCGGACCCCGGTGCACGGCACGCCGCTCTCTTCCCCCCCCCCAAACCCCAATGCATCCAGCCCCAACGAACACCCCAACTGAATCCCTCCCCGCACCTGCACGTAGATGCCGTAGTAGAGCTTGCCGTCGCCCTGCTCGCCCCAGCCCAGGTAGTCGCGGTACTCCCAGGCGGGCAGCGGCTTGAAGGCCTGGATCTTCTTGCCAAAGTACTGCTCGAACACGGTCCTGGGGGGGGAGGGGGAAGGGAGGGCAGGTGAGAGAAGGCGGGATAATGAGCAGGAAGGAGGCGGCCAGGCGCGAGACAAGGGTAGGGTGTTGAGAAACGCTGGGCTGTCATCCCCAAGAGCTACATTGCGCTCTCTTCACAGGATATGTACACCCATCCCACCTACCTGCCCTCCCAATCGCCGCACCTTCCCCTTCCTCCCCCCCCGCCCCCCGACTCCGTGTTTCCGTCCCTGCCCCATATTCCCCGCCCCCACGCTTCACCCCACCCCCACCTGAAGCGGTCAATGCCCCACTCGTCGATCAGGTACTTGAGGCGCGCCTGCTTGCGGTTGTCGCGGCGGCCGTAGTCGCGCTGCACCGCCACCACGGCCTTGACGGCGTGGAACACGTCCTCCGCCTCCACGAAGCTGGGGGGAGGGGGGAGGAAGGGGGGGGGGGACGTGAGGATGGGAGTGCATTGGCACGCGTGAAGGGGGGGGGGGGTAAGGTTCCTCACTGTAACGCTTCCGCGTCACAGGGCCCCGCTTCCCGGCCCCCCACCAGCACCATTCCCACCCCCACCCCGCCCCCTTGGCTCACCGCCCGCGGACGCACCAGCTCCCTTTCCCGCCCTTATGCCCTTTCCCCGGGCCCCCTCAACTCCCACCCCCGCCCCGCCCCCTGACTCACCCCAGAGGGTCCGCCAGGCGCGGGTAGGTGTCCTCGTCGCGGTGCGTGCGGCCCATGCCGCCGCCCACCACCACGTTGTAGCCCTTGACCTTGGTGGGGTCGGCTGGGGGCCGAGAAGAAGAAGGGGAGGGGAGGTAAGGACAGGAGGAGCAGAGGTCAGCCCTCACAGCTACCCCAGGTCCGCTCACGGCCCGACCACCTCGCCCCAGGGCCCTCCTCCTTTCCCGCCCCCTCCATGCTGCCCTCTCCAGACTTCTCCATTCCCCCGCCTTCCCCCCCTTTCCCTCCCCCAAAAATACCCTCCCCCCGACCCACCCTCGTCCATGATGACCACCAGGCCCAGGTCCTGCGTGAAAAGGTCCACGCTGTTGTCCCCGGGCACAGTGGTGGCCACCTTGAACTTGCGGGGCAGGAACTGGGGGGGGGGGAGAGGAGGAGGGGGCAGGGTGGGGTGGAGTTTGGAGGTGGCGAGAGCGTTTGGGCTGAGAGGGAGGGCGCCGGGTCCCGCAGCCCAGTCCCTGCGTATCCGGCCCTTTCCCCCAGGCCTGCTGTGTGTTACCCCCTTGCGCACCTGCGCTCCGTAGATGGGCTCAGGCGAGTTCTCGAAGTTGGTGCCGAAGCCATTGAAGGCGCGGTCGGCGGTAACCTTGGGGTCCTGCGGGAGGAGGACGAGGAGGAGAGGGGGAGGGGGGCGACGGGGGATGGGGGCCGTGAGAGCGTGGCCAATGGGGGGAGGGCGAGGGTTGCAGTGGCGGGCCGCTGAGCGCAGCCGGGCCTGGGCCTGGGCCCACGCGCCGCCCCACACACACGCACGCAAACACCCCTCGGGGTCAGCCAAACAGCCGAGTACGAGGGATGCATGACGCGCGGTGCGGGGCCTCGCCAGCCGCTTCCCCTCCTTCTGGGGGGCCCTGGGTGGTGACCGCCACCACCCTCCTGGGCCCACTCAGGGCTTCAAGCGCACCTACTCCCTCCGCCCGCGCCCTTCCCGCCGTGCTGCTGTCGCTGCTGTCGCGCCACCCGAAGAACCCCGGCCCCATGGGATGGATGCGCGCAGGTGGCGGTAGAGACGCCAAACGCCGTTGCCCGCCTTCCCCAATTTGCGCAGGCTGCAAATCACAGTGGCTCGGATGGCTCACATTCACTCTCCCGTTGCCCGTCTGCAACACCCCTTCCACGCTGAACCCCCACCCATCCCTTCTTCAGCACCTTCACAGCCGCGATCCCTCAGCCCCTACCTCTCCCCCAGGGCTCTTTCCCCCTCCCCCTCCCCCATCCCCTCCCGCCCCCCAGGCCAGTGCGGTGCCCACCTCCTTGTACACGCTCATGAACTTCTCCCCGTCCAGCCACATGTCGTAGTAGGCGCCCGACTGGGGGGCCAGCAGGTCGGCCACGTCGTTGGCCAGCTGGGGGGGTGGATAGGGGAAGGGGACAGGGGGACAAAGGTTGAGGATTGGGGAAGGGGCTCCTCACATGGGGTATGAAATTGTCCGGAAGGCTACCAGCCGTGGCGCACCTCCAGAGTCGACCCACATCCCGCTCGACCCAAACCAACCCCGCCCGCCCTCCTGCCTGCCTCCTCAGCCCCCACCGCTCTCCCCACCACATCCGGCCCCCACCGCCCACCCAAACGACACACCCGGGTATCCCCGCCCCGCCCCCACCTTCTGCGCCGCCACGTAGTCGGGGCGGTTCTTGAAGGGCACGGCGGGGCCCATGACGTTGCGGTTCACGTCGCCGCAGGCGCCCAGCGTGGAGCCCATGTTCTTGATGACGGAGGAGAAGACGGTCTTGAGGTCGTGCTTGAGCACGCCGTGCAGCTGGTACGCCTGGCGCGTGGTCAGGCGCAGCGTGCCGTTGCCGTACTGCGGGGGTGGGCGTGGGGGTAGCGGGGAAGGGAGGGAAAGCGAGTTGAGGAGGGGGTGAGGATTTGGACGGGGGTGGGCAGGGTAGGAGAGGAGGGCAACGCCGGGGCGGTGAGGTGGGGCGGGCGGGTGGGCGCAGGCGCTGGGCGGATGGCTGGGGCTGAAGAGTCTGGGGCAGTCCGAGCATTGCCCGTGCATGGCCCCCGCGGTGGCGGCTGCTGAGGAGCGGCAGCCGCATCGCCCGGCCAGGCCGTGAGCTTGGCCGCTGGCCCCCTGCCTCGACTCTGCGCAACCCCCGCGCCTCGTGCTCCCGGCGGCAGCCTCGCCCGCGCTCCGCACTGAAGCGAGGCGGGGCCAGTGCCGGTGCGCTGGCCGGTATCCGGCCGAGGCCGCTCACTGCTCCGGCAGCGGGGTGTGGCAGGGCGGCCGCTTGGAGCCGAGCCATCGCCGCGCGTGCGGTTTCCCGCAAGCGCAACAATTGCCCGAGCCCCGGGTCCGCTGCTCCTCGCAGCACATCGTCGGACTCGCCAGGCCATCGCGCGCGCGGGACGGCGTGGCGCTAGCGACCACGTCATGCACGCGGTTGGAGGCGGGTTGCGACCGAGCCGGTGGGGCCTCGCAACACGCTCCTCGACAATCGCAGTGGGTCACTTGCACACACGCAAGCATGACGAGGGCTGCCTCCTCGCGTAACCCAGGGCCCAGCTCGTCGGCGGCGTGTTGCACTTGTGGCCGGGTCAACCCCACCCTCCAGCGCACCTGGTCGGCCAGGTCATCCATGACCAGGTACAGGCGGTTGTCCACGAGGCCAGAGGGCTGGCGGGTGCGCATCATGAACATGTAGGCCTTGCCTGCGCCGAAAGCACGCTTCTCGCGGTGGTCCTGCATGTAGGACCCGTGGAATTTCATCAGCTGGACGGAGTCCTCGCTGATGAAGGTGTTCTCGTTGACCAGCTCCTCCATGAGCGGATGCCGGAGGTAGTCGCTCTTCTCCTTGATAAGCTCCACCTTGCTGCGCTTTGCGAGGCGCGCGGCGGGGTTCTTCGTCGGAGTGGCAACGCTAGTGATCACCAGCTTGCCACGGCCGGGGCGGACAAGCCCCTGCGCCGGCATCGACATGGTGCCCACTAGGGCCTGCATGGTTCCGACTGTGTTCACTGGTACGGGTCCACCTATGACGTTTAGGTGGGTGTGGCTGCGGGGGGTCGCAGAATGTGCGCGCCTGTTGCTCCTGTCGCTCAATATGGTCCCGCAATCGCAATCGTACCCAACAGGGGCCGCAGCTGCCCACGTTGCGCTGGGGCGCTAGATGCTGGGAAGTTGTTCAATTTAGCCACGTTGAGAGGTCGCAGCGAGCAGGGCAGGAGCGCCGTGTCGGGTGGCCTCGCCCTCGTGCGGTGGCCTCAGCGCCCCCGTGCTGTGGCCTGGCCAACTGGAAGGCGTGAACAGCGCCCGCGAACGCACCCCGCCGCCCCACAGCCTTTCCCCTGCACCAACTTTCTGACAAGCACGCGAAACCAATAGCTGCGCGGGGTTGTTTAGTGGCGGCCATGTCGCGCTCCCGGCCTACAATTCCCGGCAGCCTAAGGAGATCACGGCTGGGACGCATAACCTCGGGCTGGAATAGCCCAGCGGCCTTGTCCCCCCATCTATTGCTCGGTATACGCCACGCACGTCCAGTAATAGTATCCCAGCAGATGTGGACCAGGGATGGCTGCGTGCCATGTCATCCCCGCTCAACAGCGCACACGTGCCGAGTGCTGGAAGGCTGTAGCAGACAGGGCCGGAGCAAGCCCAGCAGTGGAAGAGCAGCATGAAGCGGACCGCTGCCAGTCTGGGGAGATGGTGGAGCGCAGGGGCAGCAGGCCGGAGCCAGGGGGGAAGGGGGGGGCAGTAGCGGGGGTCGCGGCGCATGCCAGCTCAGCGTGGGGCATTGCGCCACAGCGCCCTCGGTGCTCGCCTCCCCTCTGCTTCGCCCCTCTAGCGCCCACGAAAGCTTATACCAGCGACGCCCGAGCTCATAGCTGCTAACACCATCACCACGCTTGCTAGCGACCACTTCACACCGACCTAACCCAGCACAGCACGCGCCAGCCCTGGACCTGCTTGCCGCAATGGCAGCCGCGGCAGCACCCGCGGAGCTCCCGGGTGACAGCGACGCGGCCCGCGAGACCGCCGGCGCCGCGCCGCCGCCCGTGGGCCCCGGCCCCTTCCACGGCCCCTTCCACGGCGCCTGCGGGGCCGGACGCACTGGGTCGGACGCGGCGGGTCGCTCCGCCTCGCTGCAGCTCGCCAATGCGCTGTCGTCGCCAGTGCTCAAGGCGAGGAGGGGGCCGGGGGAGGAAGGGGGGGGAGGAAGTGCCCCCACACCTTGCCCCTACCACTCGTCCCCCTCCCTGCAGGCGGTGGTGGGGGTGTCGGCCGACACTGCGGGCGCCCTGGAGGGCCTCATCCGGGGCAGCTGGGCACCCAACGGTGGGGGGTGGGGGGGGCAGGGGGCAGGGGGGCAGGATGGGGCAAGGCGGGGCAAGAGGGGGCAGGAGGGGGGCACGGCAAGAGGGGGCAGGAGAGGGCAGCTGGGCGCCCAACGGTTGGGGTTCGGGAAGGGGGAGCGAGCATACGGTGGGAAAGTGTGGGCAAGGGGAGGCAAGTGCAGGGCAGGAAGGGGGCAGGAGGTAGGGGGTCGTGGCGCTGAGTCAGGGCCCAGTGGAGGGGGGCTGCTGAGGAGGGCGAGGAGGCCCCCGGACTGCCAACGGGACGGCAGGGCATCGCCCTCGGACGACCGACCCCTCCCCTCCCTCACTCCTTCCCCCCCGCAGCCACTTACGCACTCTGCCGCCTGGGGGTGCCGGACGCACTGTCCACCGCCCCCGGGTCCGCCCGGTCCGCCGCCGAGCTAGCACAGGTGCGCGGGGCCGGGGCCGAGGGGGGGGGCGTGGCGGACAGGTCCCTGCCAGGCCCCTGGAGGCGGCCCGCTCCTTTGGCCTCGGGGCCACGCCCCTATGCCCCCCCTACCCGTCGCCGACTCCTACACCCCTACCCTCCAACCCCCGGCCCCACCGGGCCCCCGTACAGGAGCTGCACTGCGACGCGGCCTGCCTGCTGCGCCTGCTGCGCCTCTGCGCCGCGTACGGCCTCCTGCAGGAAACCGAGGTGGCGGCGGCGGCGGCGGCGACGGCTGGGTCCGGAGCGACGGCGGCGGCGGCGGCGGCGACGGCTGGGTCCGGAGCGACGGCGGTAGCTGCGGGAGAGGCGGGAGAGGCCCCGGCAGCGGCGGCAGAGACGGGGGAGGCGCCGCCGTCCCCATGGCAGCAGGCCCGCGACCGGGAGAGGGCCGCAGCAGGGGCCGAGCCACGGGGTTCCCCCGCCGCCCAGCCGGACCGCAGCGGCAGCTCGGGCGCCGGATCCGGATCCGCTGACCTGGGAGCCAGATCTGGATCTGGATCCGCCAGCGACGCTGCCAGCTGCGGCGTGACCAGCAGTGCTGGCAGCGGCCTCGTCAGCAGCGGCAGTGGCCTGGCCCTTCTCAGCAGCGGCAGCCTGGGCACCGCCGTCAGCGGGGGGGAGGGCGGCGGCAGCGAAGTGGGGGTGGGGGTGGGAGGTGGGGATGGTGCCGCCGGGGCCAAGGCGCAGTCCCCGCCCCCCCGTGAGGCGCTCAGCCGCTTCCACCTCACCGAGATGGGGGCCATGCTCAAGGTGGGGGTAGGGGGGTGGGGGGCGGGTAGGGGGGCAGGGGGGAGCGGGGAGCAAGGGTACTACGCATGGGAAGGCATGAGGATTCAAGGCGAGCAGGAGTGGTGCTTGTGCAAGAACGGAGCAGCGAATAGAACCGGGCCCCTCAACTTCCCCCCTCCCGCCCCCCCACCCCACCCCCAGTCCACCCACCCCAGCTGCATGCACTGGCTGGCCCTCATGCTGGGGCTGCCCGGGCACTACCTGTCACGTGGCTTCCTGTACGACAACGTCAAGGAGGGTGAGTAAGCCTGACTAACTGCAGGAATGGGGGGTTTGGCTTGCCCCTTGCCGCATTGATTATTCGCGAGAGAATACCGGCACATGGCTCGTAGGGCTCGAGGGACTTCGCGACAGGACACACGGGTCGTAATCCCGCAAGCGTTACTCGCCCCTCCGCCGCTTCCTCGCTCCCCGAAGGGCGCATGGGCTTCGAGAAGGCGTTCGGCTGCGACTGGTGAGGTCTTGTGGGGACAGCCTGCCCTGGGCGACCGGTCTAGGCCCTCACCACTAGGCCCTCACCACAGCCACAGCAATGTCAACTTGGCCTCAAGACTACCCTCATCTTACCCCACCCCGCCGAAGCCCGCGCTTTCTCGGACCGCTTTCCAAGACCCCCTTTCTTGTGTAACCTCCCCCCCCCCCCCCGTCATTCACCCCCCCACCCCCTGTCAGGTACTCCTACGTGGCCCGGGAGCCCCTAGAGGCCAGAGCCTTCGACCGGGCCATGACCGCTACAGCCACGGCCGACGCGCAGCTGGTGGCGGGCGCGTACGACTTTGGCAGGTGGGCGGCATAGGGAGGGGCCCCGCGTGCTCCCCCGTCCTGGATTATGGGTCATGAGGCTCCTCACAGTAGCGGTAGCGGTCCGGACCCCTTGGACACATTCCTTACACTCCCCCTCTCCCCGTGCGCGTGGCCCCCTCCCCCCCTCTCAGGCACGACGTGGTGATGGACGCGGGCGGGGGCCATGGGCTGCTGCTGGGGGCCATCCTGCACCGCCACCCGGGTGAGGGGGGGGGGGAAGGGGGGAGGGAGGTTAGGGGGGAGGGAGGTTAGGGGGGGGGGAAGGTGAGGATATGCTTCTATGCTTGGGGGAGGCGGAGGGGAGAGGGGAAAAGGGGGGGAGGGTTGCAGAGGGAGGGGAGGACGCAAGCACCTGCCGGGCCTAGGATTGCATGAGCCCTCACCTAGACTCCCCTGCAATCCCCCGCCCCGCCCTTCACACCCCTTCCGGCCTCCCCCTCCTCCACCCCTGTCCCCCTAGGCGTGCGGTCAGGGGTGGTGATGGAGCTGCCGGGGGTGGTGGCGGCGGCCCGGCGGCTGGGGCGCAAGGGCCTGGAGCGGCTGTCGTACGTCGAGGTGAGTGGGGGGCGGGGGCTGACGGGGGGGGGGCATGGAGGGGAGGACAGTGACAGTGACAGTGACACGGGTGTTTGTGAGTGATTGCGGGGTGGCGTCCCCCCGTCCCTTCTCTAGCATTCCCTCCGCCCACCCCTCGCTTTGCGCCTTCGTCACCGGTACCCGCCCCTCCCGCCCCTTTCAACCCCCCCACCCACCCCCATTCCAGGGCGACTTCTTCTCGCCCTTTCCCCGCGCCGCTGACTGCATCGTGATGCGCCTGGTGCTGCACGACTGGTGGGGAAGGGGGCAAGGGGGTTAGGGAGGGGTGGTGGAGGGAAGGAGGTAAGACGTAGAGCACGACGGCCCCAAGTTTTCGCGGGCTCCTCGCCACGCCATCTTGGCGGTCGGGCGCCGGGCGCCCCGCAGCTGCCGCTGCCGTTGCCATGCTTATGCCGCCCGACCCACATCGCCTTGCTACCCTGTAGCTCTTCCTGTTGGCTCTTCGTTACGCTTGTCACAGGCTCGTGACTCACATCGCCATATCACCCCTCATCCCTCTCCACCATCTCATCTCATTTCTTGGACCCTGATCTCTCCTCCCATCCCAGGCCCGATGACAAGGCGACCCAGATCCTGCGCCACGCCGCCGCGGCCCTAGCCCAGTCGGGGCAGGGGGGCGGGGGGCTGCATCCGGGAGAGGAGGGCAAAGGCGAGGTTGGGGCTGAGGAACAGCAGGAGGGGCAGCGTGGACATGGACCCGAGGCTGCCGGACCCGGTGGACCTGGTGGGCCCGGTGCGGGCCCGGTCGGGCCCCGCGCGGGCCCCGTGCTGGTGGTGGTTGATGCCGTGCTTCCGGAGCTGGTGGGCCCCGGGGCCTCCCCTGCTACGGTGGCTCAGCTGGAGTTCGACATGGGCATGATGGTGGGTAGGGGGAGGGGAGGCGGGTAGAGGGGGGTAGGAGGGGGTGAGGGGGGAGGGGGAGGAGGGGGCTCAGGGGGGGCCATAGTAGTGGATGGGGGTAGGGGGGGCGGGGGTAGGGAGGCAGCACACATCTGCGCCGCCGTCCCCCGTCCAACACCGCCCAGGCCCTTGGCCTCCTGCCCTTCCCTCACCCCGCCTTCCACCATGCTTCCACCACCCCCCCGGCCCCCCTCTCCCCCTTCCCAACCCCTCCCACGCAAACCTCATCTCATGGCCACGGGCCGCGAGCCCCTCAGCCCCGCCCTTCCCCTCACCCCTCCTCTGCGATTCCCTCGTCGTCGAAGTTCTCGGCGGATGCCCTTGTCCTTGCTCCATCCCAGCGCCTCTCAACCCCCCTCCCTCCCAGCTCATGACCACGGGCCGCGAGCCCCTCAGCCCCGCCCTTGGAACCCTTCCTCTGACCCCTCCTCATCTCTCTTACATTGCCCCCTCCCGCCCCCCCCCCCCTCCCTCCCAGCTCATGACCACGGGCCGCGAGCGCTCCCTCAGCGAGTGGCGGGCGCTGCTGCGGGGCGGCGGCTTCGAGCTGCAGCAGGTGCGGAACCCGGCGCCTATCCGGGGGGCGGGTTTGTAGAAGGTTAGATGCGTCTTTGAAGGGTGGCCTAGACTTGATGGGAATGCATCTCGCGCGTGTTATCGCCTCCTTTCACAGGGGGGGGTACCTTCGTCTTACCCCTACCCCTGCCCCCCCCCGTCCCTCATCTTGCTCCCCCGCCCCCTCCCTCCCGGTTGCTTGACAGGTGCTGCACCCGGGGGGCGGGTCCAAGGAGCTGTCAGTGCTGGTGGCGGCGCCGGTGGGGATCTGAGGAGGGGGGGTTGGGGGAATCAAGGGGCGGGGGGTCGAGGTGTGGTGGACGGGGGTGCATGTGCATGCCGGGGAGGGTCAGGGTCCAAGGAGCTGGCCGGGGGGAGCTTAAAGGGCCGAGGGCGAAGGCTTAAGGCACTATCGGTACAGGTGAACGGCGCACTCGGGCTGAGGCCGCTTGCACCCGTGGCTAGCTAGGCTGCGGAGACCTGTGGTGAGGTGTGTGTGGGGGGAAGGGGAACTGGCAGACGCGAAAAGCAGGCCAGCAAAGTGCAGTCCCAGGTGTGTGTGTGGGGGGGCTGGGCGAGGGCAAGGCGCTCCATGCGCGGGCCATGGTGGGGACGGAAGGCATGTTGTGGCTGGTGGGATAAAGCTAGAGCGTGGGGGTGGGGGTGTGAGCCGTTGACAAGCTGCCCGCGGTGTTGGGTGGTTGCATGGGCGGGCTTCAGAGTTCAGACCTTGAGTTGCAGCCAAGGAGTTTGCGGAGAGAGTCTTGCCGGGAACCTGGCGGAGCAGTCCGAGCGGTCCAGGGCATGCAGAAAGGCTTTTACGGAAGGGGGGAGATGGAGATATTACACATGCTGATGGGGATGGGGGCATCGACGGACATCACTGCCGTACATGGTAGGAGCATGCAAGGCATTGGGGGCAGACGCAGCAGCGCGCGCCGCGCCTCACCCCCCAGTGTGCGAACGGAGACACAAGGTTCGGACAAGGGCGCTTGGAAGGAGTGGACAGGACAGGACTCTGGGCCCCCTCCACTGCCTCACCCCTGCCCTCCCTCCATAGCCTTGGGGGCGCTGCCAAAAGGCTTCACGCATAGCAAGGCTTTAATTCAAGGTAGCGGCGCAGGAGATGAGTCTAGCACGGCAGTGGCGAAGGAGCGGCATCGGAGCCCTGGTGGATCATACAGGCACGTCGAGAGGCCTAGTCCAAACTGACAGCCGGCCGCGCTTAACGACCCACTCGGTGTGTGCTGCGTTCGCCAAGCTCAGCTGTTTGCCGAGGGAAGACCGGGGAGGCCAGGCCGGGACGTTTCACGTACGGGAATTTCTGCACGTCCGCGCGTCGGACGACAGTACGCTCGGCCGATGGCCGATGAACAAAGCTGGTGCCTTACAGTATTTTGTCCTTGCGTATTCCAGTAACTTGTTGGTTGTGGCGATGGTACACCTCTTGGAAGAGCAGCAATTCCTGAAACTTGCTCACGGCTCAGCGGACCGCCAAGGTAGCCACATTGATTTTCTCCTGCAGAATTCAGGATAGCGCGGAAACGGCGTGTGGCGTTCGGTGAGCTGCCTTGCAGCCACAGAACTCGTATACCCACAACGAGCCGAGACGCGTTAGCGCAGCGCCAGTACTTTTGAGGACCCTGTCCTGAATTAAACAGTGCGCTGACTCGGCCCTAGCGCTGCGACGGCCGCTCGTTGGTATCGCAAGGTGCACCATGCTTCTGGCTCGACCCGCGAGGAGCTAGCTAGCATCATGCCTCGAAGGGGATACTCGCAGCCTGCCTGGAATGTTCCGGTCAGCCAGGGGGCAATACACAACAGTCAGGCCCGTTGCCGCGGCGGTGCATTCTCTTCACGATGGCGCGGAAGCCGGCGGGCTTACGACGCTCTCTACCTTGCCGTCATCAGCCTCACCTTCCCTCTCTACTGGCTGAAGGTCAGAGGCCCTCGGTGGGGAGGGATAACCCAGGCCCGCCCGTGCCCCCGTGCTTACCCCCCTGCAGGACAGCCGAGCCCCGTTTTTCCCCGCTCCCGCTCCTCCGCTCCCGGTCCCACTCCTCCGCACCCACTCCTCCACAGGTCGCGGACTGGCGCCTGTGCTCCCCCAATGCGGAGGCCGTGGTGGCTCTGGACCCGTGGCTGCAGGCCCCGCCGCCGCCGGCCTGGGTGGCGGCCTTCCCCTGCGGTGGCTCCCAGTGGGCCAAGCTAGCGGCGCTCGTGGCGGCGCCCGGGCCCTTCCTGCAGGCCCTGCTCTGGCCCATATGCGCCTCAGGTGCGCTCCCTTTGAAGGCTTGCTCGTGGGCACTCATGGCAGCCCAGTCGCGGGATAGCCTCCGCGCCAGGCGGCAAGCCACATACAAAAATTGTGGCTTGCCTGCCTGCCTCCCTGCCTATCCCCGTCACCGTCCCCTCGCACCCTGGTCCGGCCCTCCCCTGTCCCCTCCTCCTCGACGGCTGCAAACCCCTCCCTGCAACCTCCCCCCAGAGCTCCACTTCTTCGTCACCTTCCACCTGTGCACCCTGGGCGGGGCCATGCTGCTACTGCTGGTGCCGGAGCGGGGCTACGTGCAGCACCCGTTCAGGCAAGCGCGGGGGCGGGGGCGGGGGCGGGGAAGGGGAAGGGGCGGTGGCGTGGGGCAGGAGGGGACAGGGGAGCGGGGGAAGGATGGGGGCGGTCGGCGGGGTGGCGTAGAGAGGCACACTGCCTGCCAGGACTGGTGACAAGCGGGGCGCCCCCATGGGGGCGGAAAAGGGCACACGGGGTAATCCCGGGGGGCTTCGCCGCTCGAAAAGCCTGACGGCAGCTCAGCCCAAAAATTGCCTGTAGCCCGTACGGCACGCAGCCCGTTCCCTTCAACCTCGTTGCGGGCCCCTGGCCGCACCTCTCCCACCTCCCTTACAGCCAACTACCAACAACAATATGCACGACCCCCCACCCCCAGGCTGCTGTGGGCGCTGGCCTCCAAGAGCACCATCAAGCTGGTGCCCATTGCGCACCGCCTGCTGCGCCGCGCGCCCCCGCCCTGGCCCCGCCTAGTGGCGGACGCACTGCCCGCGGAGGGGGCGATGACGGTGTTCTTCGCGGTCGCATTCACGGTGGGTGCGTGGAGGGACGCGCGGGTGTAGTGATAGCACCCTCCGTGTGCTGACGCTGTGTTTGGTCAGGAGGGGGGCTTCGCGGTCGCATTCACGGTGGGGGCGCGGGGCTGGGCCGGGGAGGGGCGACTGGTAGTACGTGGCTTGCGATAGGGCAGGCTTGGGGCGGGGCGGGGCAGAGCGGGGAAGGGTGGGGCCCGCCCAGCGGCCCTCTGTGGCTCCCCCCAGTGCCCCAAAACCGGGCTGTGTGTGTAGGCTGACGCTAATTCTTGCAACGTGTGGGGCTGCTGAGCGAGGCGAATCGCCACCGCTGGTCCCCCCGCGCTCCTGCTGTGGAGGCTCACGTCGCCACCTCCCCCGCAAACGCCCCAGCATGCCACGTGTCGCGCCCTGTCCTCCCCCTCCTCCGCCCCCGCAGCTGCCCCCCAGCGCAGTGGCGGTGTCTGCGCTGCTGGACCAGGTGCAGGTGGCGGCCATAGCGGCCATGCACTCGGCCGAGGACTGGCCCTTCCCGCTGCCGCGCGCGGGCCTGGTGGCGGCGCAGGCGGTGGCGGGGGCGGCGGCGGTGGCGCTGGCGGCGGCGCTGTGGGGCTGGCGCGGCGGCGCGGGCGCGGGCGCGGGTGCGTCGGAGCGGGCAGGGGCTGGCGCGGGGGACGCGCCCACTGAGCACCGGGCTAGGGAGCCTGGGACGAGCTCGGCAGGCGTGGGGGTGCTTGGGGCTAAGGCGGCGAAGGGTGCGGAGTGTACGGCGGTGTACGACAAGCTCGGGGACCGGCTGGGCCCAGGCGTGGGCCTGGGCCTGGAGGCGGAGCGTGACGGCGCGGACCCCAGCGTTGAGCTGCTGGAGGTGTGCCGGCGGCTCATGGGCAGCCGCAGCAGCGGCGCTAGCAGCGGGGCGGGGGTTTCGCCCATCAGCGGAGCGAGCAGCACAGCTTTCGTGGCGGATCTGGCAGATACTGGTAGCCACGGTACGACATCGAGTGACGTGGCGCCTTCGGCGGAGGGCCTTGGGCAGCTGTCGTACAGGAGCGTGCTCTCGATTACCCACGTGACGATGAAGATAGAGGGCGCGGAGCCTTCAGACCTGCTGCCAGGGTACCGGGACCGCCTGGCGGCGGCGCTGGCCGCCGGCCCTGCCGCTGCCGCCGCCGCCGCCGCCACTGGCGCCGGTGCGCAGTCTGGCGATACGGCACCGTCAGCGCTGCTGGACATTGCCGTACGGGCGGGCTGCGTGGAGCTCCACTTTGACGTCATCACGGGCGCTGGTGGCGGCGCCGCCGGCGCAGCGGCGGCAGCGGCCGCTGCGGCGGCGCCGCCGGGGCCCGCGACGGCCCCGGCGGCGGCGGAGCAGCAGGCGCTGGCGAGCAGTATCTTGGCGGCGCTGGGCCTGCCGCCGGGGTTCGCGTCGGAGGTGCGTGCGCAGGTCGGCGCCCATCTGATGACGCTGACGCCGGCGGCGGCGGAGGCGGCGGCAGGCAGCGACGACGCCGTCAGCGCCTTCGGCGGCGCCGCCGCCGGCCCTGCGGCGTGGGCCGTCCTCGGCAGCCGCCGGCTGGCCGAGCACGAGCTGCCGTACATTACTATGATCGAACCGCCCGCCGTAGCGCCGGAGCCTGCCGTACCACCGCCCGAGGTGACGGCGATGGAGGCGGCGGGCCCCGACGGCTCGACGGCTGACGGCAGCACTGCTGCGGGCACGGAGGCGTCCACGCCGCTGTCTGCACTCCCCTTGCTCGGATCGCCTCGTCCCACCCGTTCGTCCTCGGACGTCACGGGCACCGCGGCCGTACGGCGGCTGCCGTCAGGCGCATTAGTAAGGTACGAGCCTCGGTGCCTGTCGGACTGCGGCGACAGCCCCGCCAGCGGCGGCGGCAGCACGTTCGTGCAGTTCCGCCTGACGGTGCGGGGCGCGGCGGCGGCGCTGGCGGCGGCGGCGGCACAGCCCGATACCGCCGCGGCGTCGACATCCGCCTCAGCGTCGTCGCCACCGCCGCCAGCGGCGCCGCCGCCGGGGCTGGAGCTGGTCGCTATGTTCGACGGGGCATTCCTCCGCGTGCGTGACGTCCAGTGGGAGCCGCTACCGCCAACGTCGTCCTCCCTGCCTGGCGACATGCTGACGGAGCGGCGGCTGACGGCGCGTGTGGCACTCCCGCTGGGGCGTTCCGGCGCGGTATCTCTGGTCCTGATGCGCAAAGGTACCTCGGGCCGGCCGGCGCCGCTGCTGCTGCTGACGCCGGCGGAGGCGGCCCTGGCGGCGGAGGTGACGGCGCTGCAGCGGCGGGCGCAGGCGGCGGAGGCGGCGGCGCGAGGCCGCGGCGGCGCCGTCGACGTTGCCGCCGGGCCCACGCTAGCTAGCCTGTCGGCCTGGCTGGGCGACTTTGGCCGTTGGCTGCAGTACCGAGCGTACTGGCTCGCGGAGGCCGCACGTAGGGACGCGGTGGCGGCGGCGGCCGAGGACGTGCCGTCGCCACCGTCAGCGCCACTCCTGCGCCTGCCGTCGCTCCTGGGCCAGCGGCGAGGCCCGACAGTGGCGGCGGCGGCCAAGGCCAACGACGGGCAGCGCAGCGGCGGCGGTAGCCCGGGCCGGCCGCCGCGGGCGCCGCGCCCGCCGTCGGCGCGTCCAAGCGGGAACCTCAGCGCGACGGCGATGGCGGCGCCGTCAGCTGGGTCGCCTGGCCCGCCGGCGGCGAGAATGCCGGCGGTGGCGGAGCACATGGCGGCGCTACGCCGCAACCTGACGGAGTTCGCCGTCGAGGAGCGTTGCGCCACGGTGGCGGCGGCGCTGCTGGCCCTGCTGCCGCTGCCGTACGCCGCTGGCGTCGCTGACGGCAGCACGCCGGCGGCGGCGGCGGCCGTGGCGGAGCTGGCAGCGGCCAGTGCTTCCGGTGACGCCGACGGCCTGACGCTGCTGCACCGTGCGGTTCGTAGCGGCGACGCCGCCACAATTGCCGCCGTCGTCGCCGCCGTTGACGCCGTGGCGGCTGCGCTGGCGGCGGCGCCGTCGACGTCCTCCGCGACCGCTCAGCTTCCGGGCTGGGGCACGGCGGACGCGCACGGTCTGACGCCCCTTCACTACGCCGCCGTCCTCGAAGACGGAGGCGAGCTACCGTGCTTCATCCTTGGCCGCTTCGACGGCGCCGCTGCCTTGTGGGACGCCGTCGGCGGGGCGCCGGCGGTAGCAGAGGCCGTGGCGGAGGCCAGGGAAGTTGTACCGTCGCCGGCGGCGTTCGCCGAGCAGTCAGGCAAGACCATAGACCTGGCTGCAGTGCGTGCGCAGGCGGAGTGGGCGAGGGCGCAGCTGGCGGCGATGGAGAAGGCGGCGGAAGCTGAGGAGCCCGCGGAGCCGGCGGCCGCCACGGAGCTGAAGGAAAGCACTTCGCTGGAGCTGGCGCGGCGCCAGGGCCGGACCGTGCCCGGCAGGGTGACGCTTCCAGCGCTGGTGGAGGCTGCAGCGAGGTATGTTGGAAACTATGGAGGGCCGTGCTGTCTTGCGTAGGGCGGAACCGGCTCTTTTTGCAACACCCAGTGTGCCGACTCAGCAGGCTTACTAGTCTCCTCCGCTGCTCTCATCCTTCTGCCCTCCGTCGTATCTCCACAGTACCGGTCGGCTGCTCCGCGCCTGCTTCCTCGGCTTCCCCTGCGGCGCCGAGGAGGCAGCGTACCGGGCCGCGATGGCGGCGGCAGCGGCGCAGGGCGCGGGCGCAGCGGCTACAGCAGCGGCCGCGCACGCCCCGCTGCTGCCCAGCCGCTGGGCGGAGGCGGGCGCTCTGGCGGCAGCGCACGCTGCGACGTCCGCAGTCGCTGTGGCACAGGTGAGGCTTAGATACAAACGTCGTGGGCCGGGCGTTATCAGATGTGCTGCATCCTTTCATGGTGGTTCTATGCGGTCACGCCGCGCAGCTTTCTGACATTCTCACCACTCTCTACCGGTATCTGTGTCCCGCAGGCGCTGTTGCAGCCGCGCGCGCGCTGCCGCGCGTCCCTGCTGCCGGCGGCGGCGCTGCAGGCGGGCTCCTCGCTCATCGCCCTGCACTGCGTCTTCCTGTCCCGACCCGCGGCGGTGGCGGCCGACCAGCCCACATCGCTGGCGGCGGCGGCGATGGCGGAGACGTCAGCAGGCAGCCGCCGCCGCCGCCGGCAGCCTGGCGGCGCCGCCAGGGTCAGGGCCTGGGTGATGGTGGCGCTGTCTCTGGCGGCGACGGCGACTGCCGCGGCGGCGCTGACGCAGTCCCGGGCCTGGTCGGCGGCGGGGGCGGCAGCGCCTGGCGGCGGCGCCGTCAGCTGCGGCGGCTGGGGCCTGCACCAGGTCCTGCTACTGCTCTACCACGCCGTCGTCGTGGCTTTGGTGCCGTACGACAACATGCGGGTGTCGTACAGGTTGGGCCTCGTTGCCTAGTCCCCATCCTCTGCTCGCTGTCTACCGTATTGCTTCGTCTATCGTTGCCTATCGTCGGGCCCCTGAGGACTGATCCGCGCTACCGTCTTGTCCGCCATTGTCGCCGTTGATCTAAGACTTAGCCGTCCTGTCTGATGGTTCTGCTGCGCGCAGGCTGCTCGTCGTGCAAGTCGTGGAGGCGGCGGCGTGCCTGGCGCTACGGTTCCTGGAGTTCGGCGTGCGGTCCACTGGCGGCGGTGGCCGCTCGACGGCGGCGGTGGCCGGGTGCTTTGCGGCGGCGCTGCTTCGCGGCAGCGTGGCGGCGGCGGTGGCTCTTACCTGTGAGGCCTCCCGGCGGGCGGCTTTCCTCCGCCGCGACGGGCCCTGCGCCGGCGGCGAGGATTGCCGCCATGGGCCCGGGCCCTCCGGCAGCGCGGACGAGGCCGCTGCGGCCGCGGCTGAGTCCGACCCACATCGCCCTGGCTCCGACCCACACGGCGACTGCGGCCACCACTCCCGCGGACCGGCGCACAGCGCCGCCCGCAGCAACCCGTCGGCCCACCTGGGGCCCAGGCACCGGGCTCAGACGCATGGGCACAGCCACGGCCACACGCACGTACAACTGCACTTGCACGGGAGCGGTGGCGGTGCCGGTGGGGCCGCGCGCAGCGGCCTGGGCGGGCCTTTGGTGGCGCCGTCTCATCCGGAGCATGGCTTGCTGGAGCGACCGCCTGTCCAGGAGGGGGCTGCGAAAGGGACCAAGCATGAGTGAGCCTACGTCTTAGACGCCCCAAGCGGGTTTTGGCCATCGTAGCAGGGCGGCGGTCGGACTGGCGTCCCAACCCAGATGGGGCCCCTTACGCCCTGTCTACGGTACAGTAGGACGGCACGCATCAATCTAGGCAGCATTGTGGCTGGTACTGGTGCGCTTTAGGGTCATTGTGCCTTTGAGACTGCAAGTGAGAAAGTTATAGCAGCTGGGCGTTTGGAGATAGGCGTGAAAGGCGTACTTCAGGAACAATAAGCGCGGAATGCGCGTTGAGGGCGCGGGCGTGCTGGTGGGGGCTTCACAGAATTGCCGGGCAGTGCTTTACTTGGTGTCATTCGGTTTTGCTTTGACCCCACGACTTCTTCGTGTGGAGCTGGGTGACCTAGCCGGGTCTTGGTCTTGCGCTGGAGGGGTGGACTGGGTACCGGTAAGCTGCGGGTCTGACCGCCAGATGCGGGCATTCATGGTTACTATCGACCTTCACCCAGGAAGAGATCCACTGCAAAGCTGACGTGCACGGCGCTGTCTGAGTGTGGGTGTATGGGTGTGTGTGTATGGCGGGTCGTTCGCTTGGGGCTGCTTGGGCGTTGTCGCCCTCCGGCGGGCCCAGGCCTCGTGTGGAATGGCGGGAAGGCTCGAGAAGGCTGGGTTCGTCGTTCGTGCCCGATGGCTAGTACGTGGTGAATTCGCGGCCGCTGAGTGAATGCATCACGTATCCTATCGTTTACTGATCGCTTCCTGCCTTGCGTCTCACACGGCCAGACTGTACACGGCCCAGAAGCCGAACACCCATCGCGGGATGTTCTTATCGGGACTGTCGCCTAGCGCCGCCGGCGTATCGACGAGTAGGCGCCGACATGATACGGCCCTTCTTACTCGTGGGCTGCGGTCGGCTGTGTCGCCGCCCGTTCAATCGCGTAGCGTTGGTTCCCGGAGCGCTGCCGGAACAGTGCCCGCACCTGTCGCGGAGCCTATTAACGGAGTAGGACACCCCCACAGCGTGGACAGCAACGGTGGTGCGCATTCGGCAACACCTTCTGCCGTCCACTCGATGCCCGACCTTCTCCAAGGCGTACACATAGCGTACCAGGGAGGCGACGACAAGGAGTTACCCTTTCTCCTAGCGCTGCCGGACATAGATGGTGTCGGCGTGACCTCAAAACTGCAGTGGCAGGTGAATCGTCAAGTGGGCCCAATCTCACCCCGAGAGGCACCGGCTGAAGGGGAGTGCGTACCCAACAACTCCCTGGTGTACAGACCGGTCGCACGCGCGTAGAGGCCGCGGGCCGCCGGCAGCCCCTACCCCTTACCCTGCCACCATCGTCTGACCTGTCCCCCTCTTCCCCTCCCAATTACCAGGAGTGGGCCCAGCGCTTCGAGCTCCATACGCTCAGCCTGGACCCTGACTTTGGGGGCAGCTTTGCGGAGCTTACATCCAGCGTGGCCAGGTCGGCCATCACTTGGGTGGCTTAGCAGCAGGGTCCAGCTGCAGAGCATCGTCCCTCTGTCCTAGCTGAAGCCGTTGTGGGGCCTCAGCGAGACCAGGGTCCCCAAGCCTGGCGTGTCGTTTAGCTAGGTCCACCCACTTACTACTGCATGTGTACATGGCAGCATCAAACCTGCTATCATGGCCGGCACACGGGAGTTGTCACCGATGTACTCCGCTCCCCCCGCCCCCCCCCCCTCCCCCACTTGCACTGCAGCTGGCTGGATGCCCGCCTGGCCGGGGCGCCCCCCACCCGCCCCGTGTACGTGCTGGGGGAGGGCTTCGGTGGCGTGCTGGCGCTGGCGCTGGGGTGGCAGTGCAGGTAAGCGCGTCACTGCAATGCATACCAGGGTGCCAGGGACCAGTTGCCGGACCTCGCCCTCTGAACCTCTTCCGCCCAGCCGACTCACGTGCGCGCCTCACACTTCTCCCATGCCCTTTGATCGCGCTTGCAATTGCTCTGTCAGCTAGCAGCTCTTGCTCTTTCCCAACAATCTGTTGCTTCCCTGGCGGCCTTGGCCATACAATCCCGGCGCGTGTGTCTTCCCAACAACCAATCCCCTGACTCCCCCTCCACCGCCGTGCCGTTGGCGCAGGGCCGTGGTCAACCGGCTCATCCTGGTCAACCCCGCCACCTCCTTCTCCTCCTCGCCCCTGGGCCGCGCCTTCGCCGCCCTGGAGCGCCTGCCGCTGCCGCCGCAGGTCCTGCAGGGACTGGACAGGTGCGGGGGCCGGCGTGGATCAGTTCACGGTTAGCGGTTTGCACTTGGCGGTTGCTTGATCCTACCGGTATGAATCACAAGCATTCACGCTGCCGTGTTCCCCTCACACGTGCCGCCCCTGCCTCTCCCTCGCAGCCTGCCGCCCCTGCCGCTGCCGCTGCCCCTCCCGCTGCCGCCCCCGCCCTCCCCCCTGGCGCTGGCGCTGGCCCCCATGCTGGCGCAGAACCCGGGGGCGCTGCTGCGGGGGCTGGCGGGCAGCCTGGCCAGCGGGCAGCCGGCGGAGGCCGCCAAGGTGGGGAGTGCGGGGAGTGCGGGGCACCGGGCTTGGTCTTTGCGCTACTCCTTGATGAGGAGAGTGGCACAATAGGGCATTCATCATTGGCGTCATTACTCCCCCCCGCCCCCGTGCAATACACCGCACCCGACCCCCTTGCTACCCCCCCCCCCCCCATCCCCCCCCCCCAGGCGCTGACCGAGGCGGTGGCGCAGCTGGACTCGCTGGGGGCGGTGCTGCCGCCCGCGGCGCTGCGGCGGAGGCTGCGGCTGCTGGCGGAGGGCAGCAAGTGAGCGCTTGAGGGGGGCGTGGCAGGGGCCCGACAGGGAATTGGCCCGCTCCGGGATCGGGGTGCCTGATGCAACTAGAGCCCTCCACAGGCCTGTGCCGCAGCCTTCACACAAGCCTGCTCCGCCGGCTCATGAGCCCGTGTCGAGCTCCCTCCCCCCGACCCACGCCCCCCCTGTGTGTCCACAGGGCGGTGGCCCCGCTGGTCCGCTCCGTGCCGCAGCGCACGCTGGTGCTGGCGGGGGGCTCGGACGCGGCGCTGGGGTCGGCCCAGGTGGCGGGCAAGCTGGAGGAGCGCATGCCCCGGGCGTTCAAGAAGGCAGGGCGGGCGTGGGGCGCGGGTCTGTGGTTTGGGTGCCGGAGGGGTGGCGGCACGGGGTGGCAAAGCCGAAAGAGAGGATGCAGACTGTTCCCGGCCCCTGCACTAGCGTCCCCCGACACACCCCATCCAGCCCGTGTGTGTCTCTGTCTCTGCTCCCTGTCCCACCTCCCTTCAACCGCCACCGCTCCTTTTCTCCTCCCCTCTTACCCCCCGCCCCTCCCCCCCCTCCTCCGCTCCTCCCCTCCTCCCAACCCCCCCCCCCCCAGGTGCTCCCTGACGCTGGCCACGCGCTGCTGTCCGAGCCCGGCGGCGCCCTGCTGCCCCTCCTGGACGCAGAGGGCTTCTACGTCACACGCCGCGTCTTCAGCTCGCCGCTGCCCCCCGGGGCCGACCCCGCCTCCGTCAACGTGTTCGGATCCGCGGGGCCCGTGGAGGTGCCCAACGAGCAGGTACGGCACGGCACCGTACGGGCGACACAGCCGTATGATATGGCTGTACGGGACTGGTTCTCACTCACGCGCCCAGCCTGCCTCCCTCATAACACCACCACCATAACCCTGTGCGATCATCCCCTCGTTTTACTGCAGGAGGTGCACCGCTACTCCAAGGCCTGGAACAACCGCATGCGCGAGATCAACTCCCCCGTCTTCACCTCCACGCTGCCGGACGGAACGCGCGTGCTGGGGCTGGCGGGGCTGCCCTCGCGCCTGCACCCGCACCCCGCCACCGCCGGCGGCGGCAGCAGCCACAGCGGCCCCGCTGCAGACGGCGCGGGGAACAGCGGCAGCGGCAGCGGCAGCGGCGGCGAGGAGGGCGGGCCGCAGGCGGCGTCTGCGGGAGCCGGGGCGGAGGCGGCGGGGTCAGGGGCAGGGGCGCAGGGCTCCACTGGCGCAGGCGAGGGCGAGTCCCAGGGCGCGGGTGGTCTGCCCCCCGACTGGGGCGACGGCCCGCTGCTGTTCGTGGGCAATCACCAGCTCTTCGCCTTCGACATGACGGTGGGGGGGGGCAGGAAAGGGAGAGGCGAGGAAGGGAGAGCGGAGGAAAGGAGAGAGGAGGGAGGAACGGGGAGCGGAGGGAGGGAGAGCGGAGGAACGGGGATGATCTGTGGGGGCTCACGCCCAGCACAGGGACTTGACCCTATCCTGCGAGCAACCCGCCGGACCCAAGGTCCACCTCTCGAACTGGAACCCGGAACTCTGTGCTTACCCCTCACACACACCCACCGCTTCCCCTCTCCCCCCCAGGTCATGGTGGAGCAGGTGCTGCTGGAGAAGGGCATCCTCATGCGGGGCCTGGCGCACCCCTGGCTGTTCAAGTGAGGGCGCAGCCTCATGCCGGGAGGGGGTGGAGCGGGCTGGAGCGGGGGCTTGGGGTCGAGGAGCGAGGGCCGCTGCGGTATCCCCCGGGAGGCATGCATGACGTGATGCACATGTGTGACGTGTGGTGTCAGTCACCGCAAGTGCCGAGGAATAAGACCTCTTGCGCCTGCCCTTCCCCGCCCGGGTCCTGCGCACGCACCCCCATCCGCCCTCGCTGCACCCTCCCAACCCAACACCACACCCCTCTCCGCCCCCACCCCTCAACGCCGCTCACCTCCGAGTCCCTCAACCCCCCCACCCCTAACCTCGCCCCAGGGAGAGCGTGCCCCGCGGCAGCACGCTCATGGGCGCAGGCGGCCCCGGCTCCCCCTCCTCCTCAACCGCCAGCGCCAGCAGCAACGGCCATGCCGCCGTTGGTAGCCGCACTCACAGCAGCAGTAGCGGCAGTAGCAGCAGTAGCGGCGGCGGTGCCAGCACAAAGGCGGCGGCTGGCGGCGGCGGTGACAGCGGCGTGAGTAAGCTGATCGAGACGAGCACGTCCATCATGTCGGCGCTGGGGGGCATCCGGGTGGACGGGGGCCGCAAGGACGAGGAGGAGGGCGGCGGCGGCAGCGACGATTCGACTGCCTTCCTGGGCAACATGTACCAGTCGTTCGGGGCGGTCAAGGTGGGAGGGGGGTGGCGGGACGGGGAGGCCAAGGTGGGAGGGGGGTGGCGGGAAGGGGGGGCCAAGGTGGGGGGCTGGGGCCGGGGGCTATAGGGGTCAGTGCGGGTGCTTGGCGCTAAGGCGGTACGTGTGCTGACCGGGTGCCGGGTGTCAGATGTATGGCTACAATGCCGCCTGCAACCCTATCCTTCATGTCTCCACCAGGTCACACCCACCGCCATGTTCCGGCTCCTGTCCAACGGTGCGTGGAGGCTGGGATGGTGGGAAGCCTGCAGGAGGGTGCACACAGCGCACAGCGCTGCCAGCCAAGGCGCTCCGCGAGGGAAGGCTCCCTTCATTCCAAGGCGGGAAAGAGACTGGGCCCCTGGGCCCCTTGCCTTCCATCCAGTCGCCGGCCCTCCACCAACGCCCCCCCGCCTTCCTCCTTGATGCCTCCCCCTCCCCCCACACCCCCACCCCCAGGCGAGGCCGTGCTGCTGTACCCGGGGGGCGTGCGCGAGGGCTTCAAGCGCCGCAACGAGAAGTACGAGCTGTTCTGGCCGGAGCGGTGAGGGGGGGGGGGAGGAGAGGGGGAGGGGGAGGGCAGCTGTTCTGGCCGGAGCGGTGAGGGGGGGGGGAGGAGAGGGGGAGGGCAGCTGTTCTGGCCAGAGCAGTCAGGAGGTCGGGGTGGTGGGGAGGAGGCGGGGGGCATGGGCGGCTGGATGTGGGTCGGGGGCGTCACGGGAGTTCAGTGCATCCCTCCCCCTTTCCCCTCCTCCCCTACCCCCCCGCTACCCCCCAGCTCCGAGTTTGTCCGCATGGCCGCCCGCTTCGGCGCCACCATCGTGCCCGTGTCCGCCATCGGGCTGGAGGACTCCCTCGCGCTGGTGCTGGACAGCGACGAGATGCAGCGGAGCCCGCTGTTCAGTGAGCCCCGGGTTTGGCGGGGCCGGGGTTGGGAAGGGGGATGTAGGGACCGGGGTGGCAAGGGGCTGGGACGAGGGAGGGAGCCACTCGAGCCATAGCAGCCACATCCCGTAATCATATCCCCACCGGCTCCACACCCTCCTTATCTCCGCACCCCCAACCCGAACTCCAAGCCAACCTCTCCACCGCTCCCCCCATCGCAGGCGCCGCCGACCGCGAGCGCGCCGCCGCCACCCCCACCGCGCGCGTGGGCGTCGCTGCGGGCGCCGGCATCGACGAGACCTTCGTGCCGCCGCTCATCGCCCCCTCCTGGCCGCCCTCGCGCTTCTACTTCCACTTCGGCAAGCCCGTGCGCACCTCCCCGGACATGGCCAAGGACCGGGAGGCGTGCGACAAGGTGCGTACGGCAAGCGCGCGTGCGGGGTGGCAGGCGACGAACCGCAACCGCGGAGGGTGGGCTTCCGGTGTGGGAACATAGTTTCCTGGTCGTGTCTGTGAACACCGGTGCGCTGGAGTTGCCCCTGCACCCCTCCTTGTCGGTACCCCGCCTGACCCCGCTCGCCGCGCCACCGCCCTCACACACTGCTGGTGCAGGTGTACGGCGAGGTCAAGTCTGCGGTGCAGGACGGCATCACGTACCTGCTGCGCAAGCGCGAGCAGGACCCGTACGCCGACTTCCTGACGCGGATGGTGTACGAGGCCAACCCCCCCTTCGGGCCCAAGCGGGTGGCGCCCACCTTCGAGCCCTGATCCGCCCTGGGGGGCCGGACTGTGGGCGAGTGGGAGGTGGAGGTGGAGTTAGGAGGAGGACTGCAGTGAGGAGGAGGAGGGGAAGGACACGGGGGAAGGAGGGGGGGCCGAGGGTAGGGACCAGGGTAGGGAAGCGCACGGGCTTGAGCGGTTGGGCGAGCGATGCGAGAGAGCGGAGCGGAGGCGTGAGAGGAGCAGGGGCGGGAGTGGTGCTTGGTGCTTAGTTTGCGCTTTGAACACCTTGGAACCTTGCATACCTACTGCTTTGAAGCACAAGCAGTGTCCCGCGTTTGCTCAATTCTACAGCTTAGTCGACCAGCCTCGCGCACTGCCCGTTTTTCTGATGCCCTAGTCCTACGCTTATAACATACAGTAGCGGCGGCCTAGATGGAGTGCCAGTCGCGCGGAGCCGCTGTTGCGGATCCCGGCCATCCTGCGAACGAGGACGCCGAGGTCTCGGGCCCGCACCTCTGGCTGCCCGAGATCGCCCAACATATCGCCAGCTTCCTGCCGCCCAACTTCGTCGCCTGCACGCTCCGCGCCTTGGACAAGGCGTCCTCGGAGCAGTTCATCGACATGACCGCGGTGCAGCTCTCGCATCCGGCACCCGCTTGGGCCTTTGCGGAGCACTGGCTGGCGGCTGGAGCCTGCAAGAGCCTTGACGCTAACCGGCAGCAGAAGCTGCTGCGCCTCGTTGCCGCCAGCGGCCATGTCGGCAACCTGCAGACCGCCCTCCGCGCGGCCGCCTGCAAGCCGGACGACGAAGTCCTCGCGGCTGCCGCTCGCTCGGGCGCCGTGGACTGCTGCAAGTACCTCGTGGAGGCGGTCAAGCTCCCGGCGGAAACCGGCCTGTGTGCCGCCGCCGAGGGCGGCCACGGAGCCCTCTGCACGTGGCTGCTCGCCAAGCGGACCAAGCGATGGCGGCCCACAGTTTACGAGGCAGTGGGGTTGCTGAGAGCAGCGGCGGAAGACCTTGATCTGGACGCCCTGCAGCGTCTGTTCAAGGTCGTCGGGAAGACGTTGACGGTGGCCAAGGACTACCAATCGGCCATACCCCTCGCGGCCGCCATCGGCAGCCCGACTCCGGACTGGGAGGCCAAGGCAGGATTCCTCCTCGCCAAGGGCTGCTCCCTCTACGACAGCTCCGCTGACTACCTCATCCAGCTGCCTCTGGACGTCGCCCGGCAGCGGCTCGACTGGATCGAGGCTCAGGACTACCCCCTTGACCACCTCGGCCTGGACGGCGTCCTCGCCGTCGGCAACGCGGAGTCCCTGGGGCTGATGCTGGATGCGGGGGCCTCGGGCTTCGACCGCTGGGTTTACCGCGAGCCCAACGGCTGGGCGGGGCGGCTGCTGGTCGAAGCGGGGCAGATGGAGCCGGAGGAAGCTGTGGGCCCCACAGTCAAGGCCGGCGCTGAGGGGCTGCCCGTGCTGCGCTGGCTGGTGGAGACGTACGGGGAGGAAGTGCTTGACCCCGAGTCGGAATTCATGAACGACCACACCAGCTGGGACTTCAGAGACGCTGCAGTGACCGGTAGCGTGGAGATGATGGAGTTCCTGCTGTCCCTCGAGAACGCGGAAGCGTACGGCCTCGAGCTGAGCTCGTCCACGTGGGCTGACGTGGCCGAGTCGGGCTCCGTGGCGGCCCTGGAGTGGCTGGCGCAGAGGGACTGCCCCAAGCCGGTGGGTGCCGTTTATTAGATGAGGGGCTGCTGCATGCTTGCTGAAAGGGCGGCGTACTTGGGGAACGGGGAGCCGAGGATGGGTTGAGTCTTGCCCGTGTGCCCTGAACCTGCTGCGTGCATCCCTCGAAACTCGGGCAATCTGCGCTCAGCAGTCAGCACTCAAATCCCTCAACCTCTTACTCTTCGCGCCCCTCCCCGCCCCATCCTCAGGACGACGGTCAGCCCTACTTGGCCGAACTCCGCAACGGCGACGCCGGCACGGTGCGAGCGCTGCGGCGGCTGGGGCTGCCGTGGGACATGCACCGCCCTTGGACGCGGATGCTCACCATTGCAGCGGCGAACGGACTGGGTCTCAACACGCTGCGCTGGATGGTGGCGGAGGGCTGGACGGTCAACTGGGACAGCGAGAAGGCGGCGGCGGAGGAGAGGGTGCGCGAAGGGCAGCCTGGCGCGGTGGAGCTGCTGGCGTGGATGGAGGAGGCCTCGGCCCCGAAGCAGCGGCGGAGCCCGAGGCTGCGGGCGCGCAAGGCCCCTGCGGCAGGCACGGGGCAGCTGCAGGGGCAGGGCGGGCGCGGGGGCAAGAGGCAGAAGCGGGGAGGGAAGTAGGAGGCAGGGGGATGACCGGCGGGATGTGGAGACATCTCACATGCAGCGTTTGCGGGAAACAGCACAGGAGAGGGTCTGCTTGGAAGGAGGCGGTGAGAGGCAGTGATCGGGCCCTTGCCTGTGGCGCTGGCTTAAGACATGCGTGTTAGCCCGCGGCGGAGGCTTGTGCGTTCGCTGGGCGATCGGTTGCAAGGGTCCGCCGCCCGTGGGCAGTTGCCATGTGGGTTGTTGCCACGTTGGGCAGTTGCCACCTGGTTGTTGCCACGTTGGTCCGTGTTCCACCAGAACTGCATACATGATGGCTTGAGTTAGCTCTGCTGATGTGCGCTTCAAGTATAGGGGGCACTCTTCTCGTCGAGTGCTAGCCAGCTCCGGCACGGGAGCACGGTTGAGCCTGCTGTGTTTGCTTGCTCAGGCCAGGGGGGTGCATGGGACCCCGACGGTAGCGGTCCGGCAGTATTGAGATTGTGGACTATGCTCGGACTTGCCAACCGCATGCCCGTTGACCCGCGTTGACCAGCATCAGACTCCGCCAGGGAGGCCTCACAGGCTCTGAGGCATGCAGATGGGCCTCCTAGACGTCGGCCCAGAGGCGCTTGCCTCCGGGCCTTCGCCTGCATCGGGCCATCGGGCCATGAGCTGATGAAGCCCACCGGGCACAGTATGGGAACAAACCGCCTGGCGGCGCTGCCAGGAGGAGGGTTTCTGTGCTCGCAGGGGCCGTGCAGCGTAGTCCAGGAGGAGGGGCTGTCGGGGGCCTCTACCGCAGGCTGCCCAGTGTGCATAACTGCATATGCGCCCTCCACCTTGCCAAGGGCCCCGCACCCTCCCCGCATCCAATTTAGCAGCCCCTGCGCCTGACCCCGCCCCGACGACGCCGCCAGCTGCGTTTGCCATAGGTGTGGGGACGGTCGGCCGCCCTCCCCGACACGCCCTGTCTCTCCTACATTAGGTTGCCTCAGCCGGCCTTACACGTGCCATTTTCCTTGCACCAATTCGCTCTGGCATCCCGAGAGTCTCTGGGATAGATCGTTCCCCGTGGTTCCCTGCGCCTCCTCAACCCCAAGCACCAGGCGCTAGGTGGCTACAGACCAGCTGTTGACTCCAAAGTCCAAACCGGCAACTCCTTCTGTGCTCAGCCAGGCCCAGCCAGGGCCAGCCTGCCATGAGCCATCCTAACCTGCACCCCCAAAACAGGCCTTTGCCATGCGACCTCGCGCCTCAACCCCCCTTAAGCAGTTCACGTCACGTTCGCATGATCGTCCTTCGAGCTCTTACTCAAGCAACTAACGCAGCGCCCACCCAACGGCACCCGGTCCACACATGGTCTCACTTTGCAGTGACAGTGCCGGCCCCGGCCCTATTGCCCCATCATCCGTACCGCATCGCTGCGTGCCTCCTGCCGAGATGGTCCCACGCGCCAGCAAGGGGACGTTGCAAGCCTGCCCCCCGTGTCTCGCCCTTACCAGCCCTCAGATAATCGTACAATGATGGTAGCGAGATCACGCTGTTATCCTGTCGTACACGCGGATCCAGTCCACCTTGTACGCCCCCTGGGCTGGCGAGCAGGTGGATCCGACGTAGTTGCCGCACACCGCCATGTTGATGAGCAGGTGGAAGGGCTTATCGAAGGGCGCGTCGGGGGATGTGGTCTTGTCGGGGTACACGACGCTGTACCATGTGGCTGCCCCGATGGTCTTGACCTAGAGTACGGGTAGGGAGCCAGGCAAGCGTTGGACCCATGCCCCTGCCTGGCGGCGCAGTGCCCTCGTTCACGTGCACACTCCGTCACTTGCCCTGGGCAACGCAAGCCGCCGGCCACCCCCCTTCAACCTTGCAAGCTTCCCATCTTCAGCCTCAGGTCCAGGCGCTAAGGCACCCCCACGCCCCGGCCTAGCGATCACGGCCTGGACTCACCAGCACTCCGTTGACGTAGTACTTGATCTGCCCCGGCACGGTCGCGGTGCTGAGGCTCCACTCCACCGCCACCACGTGCCACGCGCTGGTGCTGGTGCTGACGCCCGTGGTTACTGCGCCGGAGGTACAGGGGGTTGTGCGGGCTTGGCAAGGCTGAGTAGGGGAAGCGCAGTACGGAAGCGGCCCCTGGCTGCCCCTTGTGCTCCATCTGGCCAGCTGTGCTCTCCCCCTGTACCGAGCCCTATTCGTATGGATACCACGGGAGCGCAGCGCACCGGCTCTGCCCGAACTACAAACCAAGCGAGTCTGTCAGGCCGCCAGCCGGGACGTCAATTCATGGCACACACCTGTTTCCTGCCTGCAGTCGACCCAGGACTGGGCCAAGGTGCCACCGAAGTGGATGGTCTGCTGGATGATGCCGTCCGTGTTTTTGGCCTCCATGATGTCGATCTCACCCGCCGTACACCACTGGATCCTGAGAGGGGGGTGATGGGGGAAGAGGGGGAACAGGGTGGTGGGGGTGGGCGTGGTGGGGGTCAGGAGCAAGAGTTACGGGGTAGGGTAGAGGGACCGTCCCACACCTCACGACCCGCGACGGCGCGTCACACCCATCCCTCTTCCAGCCCCCACCCTCCCAAGAGGCTCACGTGGGTGGCTCGGGGAGCATCCAAAAGGCCGGCCACGTGCCCTTCTCTGCGGAGGGAGGGAGGGAGGGGTGGGAGGGAGGGAAGAGGGGCGGGAGAGGATGAGGGTGTGGGGACACGAGGCGGCTGGGCAGACGGGAGCAGACAGGGCATGGGGACAGCGTCCAGGGCAAGAAAGGGCGACGGTGGCCCGATGCATCTGGGGCCCGCCGAGGCCCGCCGGGGCCCGCCGTCTACGCCCAGTCCGACATAGCTGTAGGCCTTAGCACATCAGCGAGCCCGTTCTTGCCAGGCGGAGGCCTGACCCCAAGAGCTTCCCTCAACCCCAGCCCAGGCCTACAAGCGTGCAGACAGATTCACTGAGCGTTGTTCTGCGTCGGCGTCCCTGCCCCGTAAGACCGTAACCTGCGCCGCCCCGCCAAACGATGCCCTCACCTGCTAATCCCTTTTGACCCTATGGCCTAAGACTCGAAGACCACGGACCTTGCCCTTTCCCGTCCCGCCCCTCCTCCCCGAGACTCACTGAGCGGCAGCTGCACCCGCGCCTCTATGCGCAGGGGCGTGGCGGCGTCCCGGGGCACGAACGAGGCCTTGCCGCGCGTGTGGATGCGGGCGCTGGTCCAGGCCGTGACAAAGCTCTGATGGGGGGTGAAGGGAAAAGAAGTGTTGAGAGGATTGGGAGGGGGGCGCAGTGTGGGTGAGGGTGGGAGGGGCTGTGTTTGGTTGCGCGCCGGCCGTGGTGGGGCCCTGCGGCCTGCGCGGCAAGGGGGTTGAGTAGGCCCGGGGGGTGGACGGTGGAGGGGCTGGGCGACCAGCGGCTACCGCCTCCCCCACAAGCACGCACCGTAGGGCCGCACGGCTTGGCCGGCTTGCTCTGCAGGTTGTTGATGATCAGCGCGCCGCCGTCCGCCCCAGTGACTCCGCTGGCCACTCGGATGTTGGTGTTAAGGTTGGTGTAGCACTGATGGGACGGGGGAAGGGGCAGAGAACGCAGGGCCAGGTCGGGCGCGCGACCCAGCGCACGGCTGGAAGTAGACCCTTCAGACGCGTTGTTGTGCAAGGGTTTCGTGACGCGCGTGGGGATGCCGACGAGGCCCGGGCTGCTTCATGGCCCCAACGATAGGAGCCCCGACCGGAAGGGACATTCCAGTGTCCTCGTGCCCTTGTACTGAGGAAAGCTAGGCGAGTACACCTGTAACACTTCTCTCTCCACGGCAGGGTGCAGGCCCCGGGCGAGTGTCTGCCCAGCGGCATCACCAGGTCGACGCCCTTTCTAATCCATGCATGGCGCTAACCCTCAAGCCTTGCCCCAAACCCCAAACCCCAACCTTAACCCCCACCCCAACCCCGAAGCTCCCTCCGCCGGCTTGCCTGCAGCTCTCCGTTGCCCCACTCTGTAGGCGGGCGGGGGAGGAGGGGCAGGCCCCCGGCAAGAGCGCATTAGTAAGGCTCATTGTCACACACGGCCTACGCGAGCCAAACTTGGGCTTTTCAGCCACCCCTGCATAACGCACGTGTCAGGCCGTACTGGGATCCGTCGTACAGGTCGTAGCTCCACTTGTTTGTGTCGAGGCCGTTTGCGTCACAGCCGGGGAGGCCCGTACAACTGCCAAACTCCTGGGGGTGGGAAGGGGCGAGGCATGGGGAGATTGGGGACGAGGGGGACAGAGGGAGAAGGCGCAGCTGAGCCCTCATAGCAAGGGGCAGGGGGTAATGGCAAGCACATCGGGCAGTCCTGCGGGGGAAATCCTTGTCGAGTCGGACGCAGCTGTTCCTGGGCGGATGGTCCGGCGAGGCAGGTGCAGGCTCGGTCTGGGCTGGGTGCGGGGCGTGGCGGCACGACGTAGAGTGGCAGGAGAGTGGCAGGAGAATGGCAGGAGAGGGGCGGAGAGGGGCGGAGATGCTAGGCAAGAGGACGGGCCGGAGCTAATGCGGATTCCAGGCCTCTTGCGGTAGTGTTGTGAAGGCTGGTCTGGCGCAAAGGGGTGGATGGGATGGAAGGGATGGCGACGGAATCCCTCCGTGTCAGAGAACCCAACGGTCCAGCGGGCGACATGACCGCTAGTGGAGGTGAAAGCCCCCGCTCTCGCCTTACCTCAGACCATCGCAGCGACAGCGTCCCTTGCGCCCGAATGCCTGAGACGCCGGGTCCGTGTCGCGGGCAGGTCGCGGGAAACGTTGGCCCGACAGGTTTCCCAGCTCAAGACCGCAGGACAGCGATTGGCATCAGCAGCTCGTTTCTGTGTGGCCAGCAACCCAGCCACGGCCAGCTGGAAGCGCGCCGGTACCCAACCTGGGATGCCGAAGAGCGAAAGCGCCACAACCAAGGCCGCTGGCAGTCTCGCTGGTGCCATTGCTATGAGCCACAGGTGCTTGCGAGCGCAGTGTGAAGGCAAGTCGCAGGCTGCCCTCGAACACTGCCGCGGTCACGGCTGAATGTGAGCTATGTATCGACTGCGCAGGGACTTGCTCTTCGGGACGGATGCAGGTACTGTATTGGGTATGATGCGGAAGCACTGCAGCGGAGCGGAACGCTGAGAGCGCACTCGCTTTTGCGGTTGACATGTACTTCCGGCGCCCCTCGGCTTCTGGCTCGCGGCCGAAGTGAGGCCCGCTTCCCACCCCACGCCACCCCCCTTCTGTGTATTGCAGAAGAGCACGGCCACCCGAGGCCCTGACAACGGGGCTTCAGGTGGTCCGCATCCCCGCCGCGCATGCGAAGAGCCCGCCCATGGATAGCGCTGGGGCAGCCCTGCAGTCCCCCATTGCTCTGGTTGGGGCCCTGCAAGACAATGCGGTGGATTTGGGCTATCGGAACAGGGGTCGTGAGGGGAAGACGGGGACCTAAAGGCGGCCAAAAGACGCTGGCAGGACCTATGTTCGAGTCTGCCTGCCTGAGCCCTGAGCCCCTGTCCACCACCCGCCCGAACTGCGGCACGCATCGCATCCGGCCATGAATCCGTGAGCACCCTGTAGAATGCGACCCGGGGAGTGGCAGAAATTGGGGAGCGGAAGGGGAGGGATGGACCCTTAAATGGCAAAACGACGCTGGCAGGACTCGAACCTGCAACCCCCAGATGTCATTCGAGGTATCGAAGTCTGATGCGCTATCCATTGCGCCACAGCGCCTTGCGCCCTACTTGGTGTAGGGTCATCAGGAGACTTCTTGAGATGAAGGGATGCCAAGAAGGGTGCAGTGCACTGTACATAAAACGCAAAATGCCGGCCAACGCATTTGGGCGGGGAGCTGTAACACACTACCACTGGGAGCTGCTTCCCCGCTTTTCCGTTCCTGGTGGGGAGGGCCCTACCTGGTGTTGGTGTTGGGTGTGGCCCCTTGGTGTTGCGACTGCGTGCTTGTGGCCTACCGTTGCTGCCTCACCCTTTTCAGGCAGCGCTGCTTGGAGGTCTGGGCCTCCTGAAAGACCCTCGCTTTTGGAACCCGTAGCTGTGAAAAGGATCTGCTTGGGGGTGGCCACCGCCATCATCTTCCCTGCGCCTGGGGTCCCCGCCTCTTCCGACCAATTTCCCCTTTTGTGACAAGGTCGGCTTCCGCCTGTGCCTTGATCTGCCTGCTGCCTGTTTGGGGCGTGGGACACTGACCCTTGGCGGCTTGTCGGCCCGAGGAGGCTGCCGCTGCCACACACACCGAACCGCCGTCCCGGGGCCTCTGCCAGCCGCCGGACACGGCTCGGCTTCCAGAGTGTGTGCGGGGTGGGTCATCATAGACAACGGTGCGTGGCGCCGCGTTGTCGGGTGGGTGCAGGCCCCCGCTTGTTAAGGTGGAGGGCGCATGTTCATGCTGAGGTACGGGCAGCCTGCCGTAGCTGCCTCACTCTCTTCTGACAGCCCTGCTTGGCGGCCTGCCGTGTGCCCATACTAGGCCCATCCCTGGAGGGGCCTGGACTTCCTGCCCTTTCTCACATGTGGAGCCCGACTACATTGGCTGAGGGGCTGAGCCCGATCCTCAAGCCACGTCGAGCCCCCGCACTCCTGTGGCAATACTGGCCGGGCTTCATAGGCTGATGGCCTGGACAAGCACCGTCGAGGTGGCGACAGAGGGTGGCATAACCTGGAAAAGACGGGGACAGACACGGGTCCCCGATAGGGGCCCATCGGACGTCTGTGGGTTGGGCGCCAAGAGCTGGCGGGTTCACGGGGCACCGAAGCTGTAGGCTAGCGAGGACAGTGCTAAACTTGACGAGGCCACCCAGGGGGCCGGGCAACGGAGTCGATGTCGCCCACCCGGGCTGCCTTGCATTTGGAGAGCCGGACCCAGGGCCAGGGCCAGACCCGGAGGGTTGGGAAGAAAGCTGGGCAGCGGAGCCCCTAACCTGAACCACATCGCCGTGTATGACGGCAGCGAATACAGCACACAATACACACATCAATCGACCAAAATCCAAACCGAAACCAACGAGCAACGACGGCCGAGGGACAGGCCGCAGTGTGGTACGCTTGCTCTCATGTTATGGCGAGAACGGGCACATCGTGTTGCCGTGCCGCTCGCTTAGACCAGTCCCTCTTAGCATAGACGCTCCATCACAGTAAGGGAATGGGCATACGTCTTTATGGGCCCCAATCCCTCCCCTCAAGTCCGTACAGATCAACGAGCGCTCGTGCTCTCCTGCTCTTGCTCTTCTCTCGCCATATTCCTCTCAACCGGCTGCCGCCGGCTGGACATATACTTTACGGTTCCTCATCCCCGCCCCCCACTCCCTCCCACCTGCAAGTGACTCGCCTCCTCTGACCCTTGCTTTCCGCAGCCACCACCGCAGGACTGCTCTCCGGACTCCGGACCCCTCGGCCAGGGACCGTCCGGGAGCTCCGGACTCCGGACCGCTCCCGTGTCCGCCTCCGGACCAGGTGCCGTACACGCCGTACCGCTTATGCGGTGCCCAGGCGCATCACCACCACCGTCACATCGTCGGTGGAGCCCAGCTGGGGTCGAAGGGGGGGGGGAGGAGAGGGGATTGGCGGACAGGGAGAGGGGTGTTTCAGGAACTACGCGAGCAGGATCGCCTCCCCGGCCCCGGCTGTGAAACCGTCCTGTGCCCAATAGGGCGATCCCGGCTCGTAGGAACCCTGCATGCGGTTACCCTCAACCTTCCCCCCCTGTAGCAGCCCAGCCCCAAGGCCCCCTCTTCCCGCCCCTACCTTGACGGCCGCGCTGGCCAGGCTCTGGGCCACCTTGTTCAGGTCGGCACCGGGGGGCACCTGCGGGGGCGGAGAGGCGGGGAAGGGGGGCAGAGGAGTCGCGTACGGGCGTTGTGGGGTCCGAAGGGAGGCGGAAGCAGGGTGAAGAGGACTCAGCCGGAGGGCACTGGCATGCCGCTCGCCCGACCCCGGAGTGCCCCCGCACCCCAAGCTGATGTTTCACCATGCACCGGCGTCACAACTCCTTCCGTTCCCCCACCACCCTACGCCCAACACCCCGTCCCCCCCCCTAAACCCTAACCCTACCCCCCCCATAGCCCCCCCACCTTGCCCAGCATCTCCACCATGCCCTTGTTGTCCAGGCCGCCGCCGCCCCCCCGCTCCTCCTCCGCGTACAGCCCGTCCGAGGACACCACCAGCCAGGCGTCCTGGGCTGCGGGGGGGAGGGAGGGGGAGGGGGAGGGAGGGAGGGGGTCGGAATGGAGGGGGTCGGAAGGGAGGGGGTCGGAAGGGTGCGGTTGAGGTGAAGGGGCCCAGGGGGGAAGGGGGGCCGGAACTCAGGCACGGGTTTGGTTTCGGGCGTCCGCATGGTGACAGGCATGGACCGTGGCAGCGGACCCCACGGGCTCTGTACGACACCCGGATCCCCGTTTCGGCACTTGGGACCCCCTCCTTCTCCGTGTGTCCTTCTGCTCGCCCGCCTTCCGCACGCCCTTGCCCCCGCCCGACCGCGCCGTGGTGCTGGAGTCGGGCTCCACCGGGCCTCCTTCGTTTCACTCCCCCGCAACCCCTCCCTCCCTTCCTGCTTCTGCTTCTGTCCGCCAAATCAGCTTCCTCCCCGTCCACCTATCCCCCTCCCCTCCCCACCCCTTCCCCCTCACCCGACAGCGGCGTGGACGTGGTGTAGGGCTCCGCGATGAGACCGAAGCCGCTGCTGTAGCCGTCGCTGCCCTGCGGCCGCCCCTCGAACTGCAGCGAGCCCTTGAGGTAGGCGTCGCCGAAGGCGCGGGAGAGGGCCAGCAGGCCGCCCACGCGCCAGGTGCCGCCCTGGTAGCGCACCTGGGGGGGGAGGGGAGGGCGGGGTTGAGGGGGTGGGGGGGTTGGGGGGGAGTGGTGGGTGGAGCTGATTGCGCGAGTTGCCCGATGGCAGACCCCATCCTGCCGCAATGAAGCCGAGACCAGCAAACCCGGAGTGCCGCACGAGCCGTTCAGAGCGCCACGGAAGACGCAACCCGGCAGCCCGTGGGCAGCACCCGCTCCGCCCTTACGCCTCCGCCTCTCCGCCCTGCTACCCCTCCCCCTCCCCTCCCCTTTCCCCCCCCCCCCCCCAGCCCCCCCTCTCGCCACCCCCCCCAAAGCCCCACCAGCGGCAGGCGCGGGTTGGGGTTGGCGCTCTCAATGCGGTACCGCTCCTCCTCGCGGTCGGGCACGTGGTCCTGGGGTGTGTGGGGAGGGAGTGGACGTGAGATCTTACTCAGGGACTGCTCCGCACGCGTGCCACCCCCAAAACACCACAATGTCCCCCCTCCTCCCTTCCCCACCCCCTCCCCTCCCCTCCTCCCTCCCCCCTCACCTCGCTCAGCTGCACCGCCTCGCCGTTGCGCACCAGCACGATGCGCGCGTCGCCCACGTTGGCTGTGACCAGGGTGGTGTGGCCCTCGGGGGTGGGGAACATGAGCGTGGTGGCGGCCGTGGCGCCGCACTTGGAGCCGCCCACGCCCCGCTCGCCCATGCCCATGAAGCCCGCGCCCACGGACAGCAGCTTGCGGTCGGCGGCCAGGAAGGCCTCAGTCATGCAGAACTCGGGCTGAGAGGGGGCGAAGGGGGAGGGGGAGAGGAGCAAAGTGGGAAGGATAGAGTTAGGATTAGGTTTGAGGGGTGGACGGGGCGTGGGAGGGGTGTGTGGTCGGCGGCCAGGAAGGCCTCGGTCATGCAGAACTCGGGCTGAGAGGGAAGGGGCAAGGGGGCGTTGAGGGCACATACATGCCCTTCCTCTGTCCCCCACAACTTCCAGCCCCTGTCCTTGCTCTCTCCCCCCCAACATGCAGCCCCACACTATCAGCGACCCCCAGCCACCCACGCTTCCCAACAAGCACGTCACTCTATCGTCCCACACCGATACCGCCCACCTTCACGCCGCTCTTCCAGCCTCCCCGACGGCTCACAATTCCCCTCCTCACCCTCCCGCCCACGATCCTCCCCGTACCTTCATGCCGCTCTTCCACTCCTCCTCCACCACATTGAACAGCTTCTTCTGCAGCCAGTCAGCCACCGCGTAGCCGCCTGGGGGGGGGGGGAGAAAATCGAGGCAGTGCGACATTTGGCAGGGCAGAAGCAAGGGCTAAGCTTGCGGTTTAGTCGGGGAGGTACCGGGGTCCGCAGCGCGCGTGTAGCGCAGGGGCTGAGGGGACACTGTCTGGGTCAGAGGTTCCGCGCAGGGGTGGGGTCACTGCTTGCAGAGTGGTGTATTGAAGGTGGACTGGGCCTCGCGTGTGGAGTGAACGGGACCCGAGAGAGGATCGGCCCCCGGCCAGCTGCACGACGCCCGACTGGCTCTCCGGCTTAACGCGACAGCCCGCGCCCTGCCAGCTGGCAAGCCCCCTCCCCAATCAAATCTCCCTGCTGTCGCCCCAGCTGCCCTTTGGAGGCCCCTTCGCACAGTGAGCGTTTCCCTGTACGGCACCTCACCGTGGCCATCGTACACGCCGGCCCACACGAAGGGCTCGCCCGCCGTGGCCGGCTGGGCAACCTGGATGGGGGCAGGGGGGAGCTCGGTTGGTGAAGTACAAAAGGCATTCGTGGCGGGGAAAGACGGGCGAAGGCGCAGGGGTGGACTGCCCAGGAGGATGCGCCGAAGGGGGGGATGGTTGGGGGTCCTCGCACGGGTCACGCCGGTCGCGATGCAAGGACAGCTGCTAGAGGCCCCTTCGACTCTAAAGCCGCTTGGGTCGGGAGCCAGGCACGCCTGTCAGCCCAGCGACGCCCACACGCGCGCGGCATGGGCGTTGGGGGCCTTTGCCGCGCCTCACCTTCAGGTCAAGGCGATCCTGCAAGGCAACGACAGATGGATGCGTCATTGCGTTGCAAGCATCTCTGGGCTTGATGCCTCTGCTCGGGTAGAGCCATCCACCGACTCACCTCGTTAATCTTGCGGACGGTGCCCTTGACGCTGTACGAACCGCTGTCCACCACCACGACGCGAGCCGGAGCAGGCGCATCCGTAGCGACCGCCTGAGCTCCCTTGGCGGGTTGAGCCCGCGCGACGCATCGCCGACGCGATACGGGGGCCGCGCGGGTGGCGAGCTTCTGGGTGAGGGCCATGGCTGTGGTGTGGTGTGGGGGGGCGCGGGGGCGGGAAGTGTACGCGACTTGGGCGGAGCGACTGTGTTCCGCTCGCCGTGGGACGAGCACGCCGATGCCATAGGCGGGTCAAGGCATGAGCTCGCAGGCAGACCCAGTCGGTGCATGCTCGGGCGAGCGACATTTTGCTTAGGCTCTCGTGGGCTGCGAGCCGCAGTGCAGCGGGCAGCGCGGCCATCTGCAAGCATGGCCGCCAACGCTCAGGGCCCGCCCAGCGGCCTACCAGCGACGACAGGCCTCTCGCTGAGGCTGTGGGACTCGGTCAAGCACGAAGTCTACATGTCGCTGCACGAGCCCTTCGTGCAGGCGATGGCGCAGGGCACGCTCGACAGGTGCGCTCCTGCGCCAATTCCCTCCCCTCGCCGTGATCTGGGCCCAGCTCCTGTCTGTGTAGCTACACCAACCAGCGGGTGGTCGCGCATCACCCGTGCCGACGCGTCGCGGGGGCGGCGTGGCGGGGGTGCGGCCCTCGCACGCGCAGCCCCCCGCCCGCGCCCATCCCAAGCGGCCGTCCCCTTTCAGCCCTCTCCTCCCTCCCAACCACATCCTCTCTTCTCCTTCATCTCCTCCACACGCCGCCTCCATCAGGCGCTCCTTCCAGCACTACGTGGCGCAGGACGCCTACTTCCTGCACCACTTCGCCCGCGCCTACGCCCTGGCGCTGGCCAAGGCGGGGGCGGAGGACGACGCCACCTTCGAGGCGCTGAGCACGGTGTGTGGGGTGGGGGCTTTGGTTGGGGTGGGTGGGGGGAGTTTGAAGGGGTGGCAAGGTCGATGGGGGTAGCGGTTGGGGGTGGGGTGGAGCCTGGGGGGTTGGGGGATGGGTGCTGAAGATGGTCGAATGGTCGGACCGTGGGACGGCACAGGGGGCCTGCACTCTACCCATCGCCCAACCTCAAGTTCACCCGTCTCCCTCCCCACTCACACCCCCTGCTCCCCAGCTGCTCCGGGGGGTGCATGCGGAGCTCAAGCTGCACGGGGCCTACGCCGAGGGCTGGGGCCTGGCGCTGGCCAAGGTGGGGCGTGGGGGCGGGGGTCGGGTGATGGGGTGAGGAGGGCTGGAGGCGGTGCACGTGAAGATGTGGTTGGGGCGTTGGACCGGGCCGCCCACCGGTTGGAGGGGTGCCATGTGCTCATGTGCCGCAAGTATGTGGATGCCCCAGATAGCGTTGGCTTTGTTGATTAGGACAGGGAGGCTGTGGGGCCCTTGGGTGACGACACGCGGCTGACCCGGTCGAACCTCTCCTCCCCTGACTACCCCCCACCCCCTGACTCCCCCCCACCCCCTTAGTCCCAGCCCAGCCCCGCCACCAAGGCCTACACGGACTTCCTGTACGAGGTGGCGGTTGACCCGGTGCGTAGTTGGCGGTTATTCGGTTATTCGGCATGTTGGTTGACGGGTTGACGGGTTGAGCCAAGCCATGTTGGCAGCCGTTGACCCCCGACCACCTTCCCCCACCTCCGCAGGCCACCTCCGTTGCGGCCGTGCTCGCGGCCATGGCCCCCTGCGCCCGCCTCTACGGCTTCCTGGGCTGCGTGCTGGCGCGGGCGCACCCGCACAACCTGCCGGGGGCGCAGGCGGGGCAGCAGCAGCAGGAGGGGGGGAAGGAGGGGGGGAAGGGGGCGGAGAAGGGGGAGGGGGACGAGCACGCCAAGGCGGCTGCCGAGTACCGGGAGTGGGTGCGGACCTACTGCTCGCCCGAGTACCTGGTGAGGGCAGGCCTGGGCTTGGGCTTGGGGTTGGGGGTTGGGTTTGGCTGGGGTATGGGGATGTGGGTTGGGCACCGAGGAGGGCAGGCGAGCGGAGAGGGCTTGGCTGGAGCCAAGGGGTGCTTGAGCGGGCCCCAACCGCCAACCACCAACCGCCAACTGCCAACCGCCCCCCAGGCGGTGCCCGACATGAAGGAGGAGCTGCTCGACCGACTGGCGGCCGGGGAGGACGAGGGTGAGGCCCCGGGGATGAAGGGGAGCAGGCTCAGCCAAGGCTCTCCACTCATCCAGGCGCAGGACTGCGGAGGGATAGCAAGTAGAACACCCCCTCTAACTCCGGTTCCTTGTTTCTGTTTCTCCTTCCCCCTGACCCCAGCCCACCTGCAGGTGCTGTACCGCAGGGCCATGCAGCTGGAGGCCGAGTTCTGGGCCGCACAGCCGCACCGCCCGCCGCCGCGTGGGTGTCGGGAGAGAGGAATGGGGTATTGGTATTGGTAGGGGCCTCGTCCGAAGAGTCGTGGCCGATTAGTGCAGAGCCGCATTAGTCGACTCGGCGCCAGGTCCAGAGCATCCCGCTTCTTCCCAGCCGCGGCGGCGGACCTCGTTACCCACGGGCTGTGCCGCCCCCCGCCCCTTCCCCGCTTCCCCAGGCCGGCTCCGCGCCCTGGTGGTGGACTTTGACGAGACCGCCACCCCCGGGGACACCATCGGGGCCCTCATGCGCCTGGCGCAGGAGGCCGTGGCGCAGGTGCGGGGCGGAGAGGGGACCGGAGGCGAGGAGGGGGCGGAGGGTGGACGGGGGAAGGGAGGGGGCGGGGAGGGTATAGGAGCGTAGGGGGCAAGGAGGGTGTTATGTGGGAGAAGGCGTGGTGGGTGGATGTGCGAAGAGGCGGGTGTAGGCTTGACCAATCGTTCGGTCCCCTCACTCCCCGCCTGTACGTTACGCCCAGGGCCGCCCTAACGTCCGCGGCGACGCCGCCTGGGCCGCCTCCGCCCCCGGGCGCCTGGCGGAGGGCTACGTGGCCCGACAGCGGGAGCTGCTGGCATCGCTGCTGCCGCCGGAGGGGGAGGTGGGTGTGGGCTTGGGGGGGAGAGACAGAAGTGGACCTGGACCGGGAGTTGCTGGGGTGATGGGGCTCACGGACAGACGTGCAATGTGACGGCTGGGGTGCAGCGGTGGTAGCATGGTCAGCCATGAAACTCGTGGCCGCTCTACCGCCGCCAGCGGACGGGGAAGGAGGGGCAGGGTTGAGGCAGGACGGGCCTCGGTCAACGTGTTCGCGTCCGCCTCCACAACTCCCACCACAGGAGCCCTCTGCGCCCCGCCCCTTCGACCCCTCGGGCCTGGCCTCCTTCCTGACTGCGCTGTCGGACTTTGATGAGTCCATGAACGCAGTGGTGGAGGCGGAGGGCGTGCTGGCGGGTGGGTGGAGGGGAGGGAGGGTACGCAGCGGGGGTTGGGTGCTGGTGTCGTAAAGGCGGAGGGCGTACTGGTGGGTGGGTGGAGGGGGCAGCGGAGAAAAAAGGATGAATGAAAGAAAGGAAAATTGACAGTCAGCAACGCTCGGACCATATGTCAGCAGGAAGCTGCCCTGCTGACCTGTCGTTACCTCCTCTACCCCCTCAGGCTCCACGGAGGCGGAGCAGGCGGCTGCGGGCGCTCAGGTGGCTCTGCGGCCGCACTGTCGGGAGGCGCTGGCGGGGGCCCTGCGGAGGGGTGAGCTGAAGGGGGTTGATGAGTACCGGAGCCACACATGGGCTGCACGACCAAGTCTCTCTGGGCGGTTCGAAACTCACGCCGGCAGAGGTCTCACCCTTCAGCTGCCAACTGGCTCTCCCTCTCCCGCGCCCCTCTCCGCGCCCGCAGGCGTCCCCGTGTGGGTGGTGTCGGTCAATTGGTCGCACGCCCTCGTGCGGGCGGTGCTGGGGCTGCCCTGCGCTGGACCCGAAGCCGAGGGCCCTGGAGAGGGGTCGGCGCGGTCGGGGGCCGTGGAGCTGCGCTGCAACAGCCTGGAGGTGGGGTGGGTGGCTCTCGGTGCACGTCTTTGGGGTTCAGGGGCCCTCGGTGCTGCCTGGGCAGCCAACCGTCGCAAGGATGGCCGGGGGCCGGGGGCCACGGAAGCGGTCGATGTTCATGAACGAAGCTCGCGATGGACCGGGGGCAGCTGTCTGAAGGATGCTTTGGGATGGCAAGGGATGGAAGCCGAGGAAGGTCGCAAGCAGTTACAGGCCCCTCCTCCATGTCCCCGGCCCTGACCGCTGAATCCCCTCCTGTCCCCGGCCCCGCAGCTCGGCCCCGACGGCCTCACCAGCGGGCGCCTTACTAAGCGCGTGCAGTCTGCGCGCGACAAGCAGGCCCAGATGCAGCGGATCAAGGCAAAGTCACCAACCGACAACGACCAACCGCCAGCAGCGCTTGTGTACGTCGGTGACTCGGCGTCTGACCTGGCGGCCCTGCTCGATGCCGACTACGGCATCGTGGTCGGAACCAACCGCCTGCTACGGCGCGTGGCGGCGGCGTACGGCATCGTACTGCGGCCGCTGGCGGCGGCGCCGCTCGATCCGACTACCGTACCAGCTGGCACGCTGTACGAGGCCGACGGTTGGGAGGAGATCCGCGCCTTTCTGTTCGGCGTCGAGCGGCCAACCGACGCGGACGCTTCGGCTTCCGCGCCAGTGGCCCCGGGCGACGCCACGGGACGTGCCAAGCCCTCCGCAGGGGCCAACGGCGCAGCGCACGCCGCCGGAGCCAGCGCCGCTGCCGTGGGCTCAGCAGCATGGCTCCCGCGAGTGCTGAGCATTGCCGGGTCGGACTCGGGCGGCGGCGCGGGCATCCAGGCGGACATCAAGGTGGGGCGGCGATGCGCTTCAGTCCATCACAGTGAACGACACGACAGCGCTCCACGTCCAGCTTCTACCTCACAGCCAAACCCCACTTGGAGCCGGCTCGGGCTCCGTCTGAGAGCCTTTCTCCTGCTGGCACGGAGCCCACGGATTCTACAGGTTCCTTACGCCCGTCTATCCGCGTCACGGCCTACCATCACGGGTTCACCTCATTCCCTTCCCCTTCCCCTCTCCCCCCTCTCCCCCCTCTCAGGCCATCCAGGCCCGCGGCGCCTTCGCCATGACCGCCCTCACCGCCCTCACGGCGCAGAACACGCGGGGCGTGGCGGCGGTGCACCCCGTGCCGCTGGGCTTCCTGGGGGAGCAGATCGACGCGGTGCTGGGGGGTGGGTGGGGAGAGGGGGAGGAGGGCAGGGCGGCAGTTGTATGGCACCGTCGTTGTGAGGCTGGTGGACTGGCTTGCCGGCGTACGTGCGCTGCGCCAAACTTGCCCTTCCCTCCTCATCCTGCCCTCTTCCAGACCTCTCTTCCCTCCACCGCTCACCATCAAACACCCGGTCCTCTCCCTTCTCCCGACCTCCTCCCCCCTCCCCCCCAGACCTGGGCGCCGACGCCATCAAGACCGGTATGCTGCCCACCGCCGAGGCCGTGGAGGCCGTGGCGGAGCGCATCGCGGCGCACCGGGCAGCGCTGGCCTCCGCCTCCCCCTCGGCCCCCTGCCCCCCCCTGGTGGTGGACCCCGTCCTCGTCAGCACCAGCGGCCACTCGCTGGCCGAGGGCTCCGTGGCGGGCGCATTACTAAGGCGGCTGCTGCCCATGGCGGCGCTGGCGACGCCCAACATTCCCGAGGCGGAGGCGCTGCTGGGTGGGTGGGGGAACTGGGGCTTGAGGGAGGGAGGGGGTTAGGACACCGTGCCTGACGCCTGGCGGCTGATCGCCGAGGATTTACGCACGGCTCAGAGGCGGATGCTGCGTGACGAGGACTGCTCACGAGCAGGGGATCTGGGATCTTTTGATGACCGCTCGGAAGGAGCAGGGAGAGCAGGGGCTTGGTGTCTGTCTGGGCCTCCGTACTGGCTCTGACCTCCGGCCCCACCTGCCTCATTCATTGCCCCTGCCCCCAGGCTGGGGCCCCATCGCCTCTGTGCCCGACATGCGGAGAGCGGCGCAGGAGCTGCAGGTGGCTGGGTTGTGGGGGACTGACGGACTGCTCAACAAGCCACAGCGAACAGGGAAGGTGTAGCACATGTGCCTCCCACTCCCCAGGGGCGACCTGTCACGGCTTCGCATGTGATGCTACGGGCCAAGCCATAGACCCTAATACCTTCGGACGGGGTAAACTTGCTTCAACTCACCGTTCACTCGCTGCTACTGACCGCAGGAGAAGACCGGCTGTGGGGCGGTGCTGGTCAAAGGCGGGCACCTGCGCCCCTCCCACCCGGGACCCGGAGCCCACGGCAATGGTGGCGGCGGCGGCCTCACCCGCGGCTGGTGTGGCACCGCCGTACCAGTTGGCGGGCACGAGGCTGTGGACGTGCTGTACGACGGCGTACGGCACACGGAGCTGCGGGGCGCCTGGGTTGACACGGGCAACACGCACGGGACGGGTGAGTAGGGCATGTGGGCATTAGGAGGGGCGCCAGATGGGCGGCACTGCGAAGGGATACCTGAGGACGTGCACTCAATATCATGGTACTCACCTACCGCGCACAGTCTCAAGGCGGTCTCAAGACGGTCTCAAGACGGTCTCGTGCTGCTTCTTACTTCGCCTTCCCCCTCCTCCCCAGGCTGCACCCTTGCCTCCGCCATCGCCGCTGAGTTGGCCAAGGGCCTGCCCCTGCTCCCCGCCGTCACCGCCGCCCGCGCCGCCCTCGCAGAGGCCCTACGCGCCTCCGCGCCGCTCCGCCTGGGCGGCGGCGTGCAGCGGCCCTTCCACCACCTGCACATGCTGCCCCCCGCCTCCGCGCCCGCCCCGCCCTTCACCTTCCCCGCCTCATCCGCCGCAGCACCCTACTCGTCCCTCGCTAGCCCCGCCGCTGACGTGGGCGGTGCTGGGTCAGGGGACAGTGCAGGTGCCTCGGGTGCGTTCGCGCCCCAGCGGCGCTACGACCCCGCCCTGCTGCGGCGGCAGTTGGCTCTGTACGCAGTGACGGACCCGGGGTGCAACGACAGGACCGGCAGGTGGGGGCTTGAGGGGGAAGGGTTGAGGGTTGGAAGGGAAAGAGTCCGGTTGTTACTGTTGGGGTTCACTACGATCGTGGCACACCCGTATTGCAACGTGACGTCTCGCGTCCTCCCCCCTCCCTCGCTACTCCCCCCCTCTCAGGAGTATGGCTGAGGCGGTGGCGGCGGCGGTGGCGGGCGGTGCCACCATCATCCAGCTGCGAGAGAAGGACACGGAGGGGGGCGCGTTCCTGAGGGCGGCGGCAGAGGCGCTGCCGGTGAGGGGATGGGGCGCCGCGGTTACAAATTTTGAGGGCTGCTGTGGGAGGTGCCACGGAACCTCATCTGTACTGACGGCTCCTAGGCCGTTGTTACGCCCACCTGAGGGTTATCGTGCGCCTCCGACCCGGTCATGGCCTCCCTGACCGCTTCCTTTACCCCCTTGCTATACCAGATCTGCCGCGCCGCCGGTGTGCCGCTGATCATCAACGACCGGGTGGACGTGGCCCTGGCAGTGGGGGCGGAGGGGGTGCACGTGGGGCAGGGGGACCTGCCCGCGGCGGTGGTACGGGCGCTCATAGGTGAGAGGGAGAGGGTGGTGGGGAGGGGGAGGAGGGAGGAGGGTCGCAAGGGAGGAGAAGTGGACCCGGGGGGCATTGGTATCAAGGGTGTGGGAGCTGCGCATGTGCGCCCAAGGAGTGCTGCCGGTGAGGAGAGGGTCACGGGATCGGATGGACAGGAGGGCGTGGAGGGGGGCGGCACGGGTCCCTCGAGGGGCATCGAGGACGCGCGTTTGCGCACTACAGTCGTACCTGGGCTGGCTTTGGAGGTATGTTCAGCTTTGGAGGTTTAATCAGCAGGGGGGCGCCGGTATTGGTTATCGGGTATTGGGTTGTGGAGCAGGCGTGTCTATCCTGTCTTCGGTAGCTCACGCCCCCTCTTCCCCACCGCCTCCCCCCCCTCCCAGGCCCCTCCCGCATCCTGGGCGTGTCCTGCAAGACCCCCGAGGAGGCCCGTGCGGCGGTGGCGGCGGGGGCGGACTACCTGGGGTCGGGGGCCGCACTGCCCACCGGCACCAAGGACACGGGTGAGGGAGAGAGTCCGTTGTGTGGGGGGGGGTTCCGGCTCGGCGCTCGGCATTAGGATATCACAGTATTGGCCCAAGCAGAGTTTGATTAGGCCCTCAGTTCAGGTTCACAGCGCTTCCTGCCCGCACGGAATCCGCCCCTGCCTCTCCGTGTTACACCGCCCTTCTTCCCCTGCTGTGCCCACCTCCCCTCCCCTCCTCCCCGTCAGGCGTGATCGGCTGGTCGGGCATCCGTGCGGTGTGTGAGGCCGCCGCCCCTGTGCCCGTGGTGGCTATAGGGGGGGTGGGGCGGGACAACGCGGGGGAGGCCGTGGCGAGCGGCTGCGCAGGTGCGGGGGCGGGGGCCGGTCGGGAAGAGGGAACATTAGGAGGCGAGGCCGAGCGGCTTCGTGTGCGCTCAACGTGCTACCTTACCCTGTGTCCAATGTCCGCATGACGCAGCCTGCGCCGTGACTCCCTCCCCCCCCAGGCGTGGCGGTGGTGTCTGCCATCTTCGGGGCCCTGGACGCGGAGGAGGCGGCGAGGGGCATCCGGGAGGCAGTGGAGGCGGCGCTGCAGCGGGGGGTGGGGGCGGAGGGGCCCTGACCTGACGGCTGGCACACTCACCTGGTGGGAGGGGGGGTGGGTGGGCAGAGGACTAGGTTAGACGCTAGATAGGCGCTGCGGCGTGCACTGGCCTGGGGCGACGGATGTCAGCGGCTGGCCGCTTGCAGGTGGGCTCGACGGAGCAAGGAGAAAGGAAGATGCGGATGGCGATTGGGCTCGTGTGCGGCAGTTGTAAGAGCGGCAGGCGGCGACAAGCGTGCAGCGCGCGCAGACAATGCATTGCATGTTAGTAGGTATCTGAAGCGTCGCAGCCCCAGCGTAGAAGCCCCAGCGTGTCATGCATGCTGCATTCAGCGTGTCGCCAACACAACGCGCCTCGGCGCGTTGTTGCAGTGCGACGGGGTGCACGTGCAGTGCCGCTCGTGCCACGCGGCCTCCCTCCCCCCGCGACCCCCTGCGCCACCCGCGAACCACCGGGGATGCATGCCCAATCCCAAAGTCCCGCTCCCCCAAAGGGGGACAAGCCCCGACTGCTGTGCAGTGGTTTGAGCTGCAGGTTGGTTCAAGCGTGTGTGGGCCTGGCTGGGAATTGAGAGCGGGAATTGAGGGCTTTGTTGTTATTACTACACAGACGGGCCGTGGGCCAAAAGTACGTGTGCCCAGTGAAGCAGGATTAGCTAGGGTGGCAACGCGCATCGCCGATACTGAGCGCGGCATAGCTAGGGTGGTTGGGCAGGCCCGGGATGGGCCCAGGCACGCCCGTCAACCCCTGCGACTTGCTCCCGATTAGTTTAGCATAGCGCACTCAGCCGTTGCATGCGCAATAGACACACATAAGCGCGTGCACCCCTGCTGCTCACGTCTGCTGCTCCAACAACGAGGTTGATCGAGTCGCTCAGAAGATGCTGCTAAGTGTGCCAATCTTATAGCAGTGAAGCTCCTCAGTGCGCGCTATGAAACGACAGATGCGGCGGCTATGGCGGTGTGCGTCTGTGCAGATGTGACCGCGCGACAACCGGCGGCCTCCCTCCTGGACGCCCGCTCAGCTCTTGGAGCAGACGCATTATCATGACTCACTTAACCTTGAGGTGAGCGTGCGCAGATATTTACGTACGCCCATTCCCATTCTTGGAGCGTATGTACGCGTGCAGCGCGCGATGCAGCCCCGGCGCGGAGCTTCGTGCGGCAGGCACCTCACTAAACAGGCCACCGGGCAAGGGTTAGGTCTAGCTCTGGCTCGGGATTCCGGTGTCAGTCAGTGCATGTCGGAGCATATATAGTCCTTGGGCTGGGCACCACCTCGGGTAGCTAGGGGCGGGGCTCACTACATACAGGGCGGAGTATGCGCTCTAAACGACTTCGTAAACCCACGGACCCATGGGACCCGGGGCCGACTCGGCGGGCCGGCCAGCGCCTGTCTCTTTCGGGCTGGGGACACGCGGCCGGGGGGACACGCGGCCGCCTATGGGCCAGACCGAAGTGGCACCCGCCTGGACCCGGGGCTGACTCGGTGGGCCGACCAGCGCAGGAGTGGAGCGAGCGACTGCTGCCCCGGTCTCTGCCTCCTTGTTGTACTTGTTCGCAGATCTGCTGACAGATCATGGAGCCTTTCAACCGAGCATCGCAACAGTATACCGGTCTTGGTGGCGTTGTTAGCGGGTGAGGCTTACTTGACGCACGCGTTGTTGTGCTAGGTTACACGACCATACGTGCGCGTCTGATCTCACAAAATGCGTCCATCCGCCCTCTTCATGATAAACAGGTTTGCTGTGTGCCGATCTGCTGGTCAGCGCAGATGAGGCGGCCTCGCCACGTGTCAGCTGCAGTGTTTGCCTCCATGGCGGGCAGATGAGTGGAGAGCCCCTGATCGCCTTCCGCCTAGCCTGTTGGGCGGACGACGAAGGCGTCGTTGGCGGCGGCGGCCCCAGCAGCAACAGCAGCGTGGAGGTCCGGGTGGGAGCCGAGCTGTACGCTTGGCTAAATATCAGCAATACTACTGGACCCGCGTCGTCGGGGTTATCGGGGTTGTCTGTGGTGCAGCCCTCTGGCGTTCGCATCAGCAAGCGCAGCAACACCAGTACCGGAGGGGGCCTTCCTGACTGGGGCCTCACTATAGTGGGTGTGCCCCGCCTGCGGCTGGTGGACTCAGCGTGGGCGGACCTCCCGCTGAGCCCCTCGGGGCCTCTGCTGGACGTCCTCGGCTGCAGCGAGCTATCGCTACAGAACGTAACGCTTGCTCGGCTGACAGCGCCGGCCTTGCCAGCCGCCGCCAGGGGAGCAGTACGGGTGGCGGGCCTCAGGCGAGCTGCCGTACAGGGCATGCACTGCCATGACGTGCAGGGGGCCAGCGGCTGGGCGTGTCTGCTGCTCAGCGGCACAGCAGCAAACATGGATGTGCTTGGCGGCGGCGGCGGCGCCTCCGCGGGCGACTCTGCCGTTGGCGGAGGCCTCTCCATCAGTATCAGAGACAGCACGTTCACCAGCAACACTGTCAGAGGGGCTGCGGAGCCTGGTGTCGTTTGCCCCGCTGTTGCGGGCGGGGAGATGGCGGGTGGACCCGGGTCCGACGACAACGGCCAGATGTCGGCCAGCGCCGCTGATGAGATTCAGCCGATGGGCTTTGGAGCGGTGGTGGTGGCGACCTGTGAAGGCCAGCGGCCAGACCTGATGAGTGCCGTCACCGTGGCCCTGCGGAACACCACTCTGCGAAACAATGTCGGGGGACACGGAGCAGCGCTGGCACTTACCGGGCCGCCGTCTGCTCAGGTGAGCTGCGGCAGCAAGCAGCAGAACGCAGGCGATTGAGTGGCTGATCAGGGAGCGCGGGAGATATGGGTGGCCTTCTCACTACTACTATTACCGACCCTCGATGGTCCCTCATCAGATGCACTTGTAGCTAAGACTGCTACCACTCAATCCTCTGTCTGTGCCGTGCCCTCCAATCCCGCCCTCAGATGCTTTTAAAGCTCGACGCCTCGACCGCAGATAATAACAGCGCTTCTGCAGGCGGCGGGGCATTTGCCCTGCTGCTGCCCACACCCCCGCAAAATGCCGAAGCGGCGGCGGTAGCGGCTGTAGTGCGTGTAGCCCTGGCCAACGGCAGCAGCGTCAGTAACAACAGGGCGGAGGGTGGAGGGGGCGCTGTCCTCGTGTCACATGCCGCTGAGACCAGCTTGAGCCTCAGCGGCGGCAGCTCAGCAAATGGCAACCGCGCAGACGGTGCCTCCGGCGGTGCCTTCCTCATTGTGGGTGGCCTGGTCTCAGGACTGCGCCTTGAGGACTCAAACCTTGACAACAACTCTGCCCCACTGGGCTACGGAGGCGCCGTCTCAGCTAACGGCCATATCAGCAATATCGACATCCAGAACAGCAGTCTTTCTGGCAACACAGCTACGAATGGTGGTGCTCTGTTTTCAGGAGGGGCCATCACGAACTTCTCCTTGGCTAACGGTAGCACACTTGCAAAGAACTCAGCAGATGATTTATCGTCCCTGCTGGACTCTGGCTCCGGCGGCGCGCTCTACTCCTCAGAGCCCTGCTCCAACATTACCATCCGTGCCAGCGAAGTGTACTCAAACAGCGCAGTGCGTTATGGTGGAGTGATCTATAGTGGTGTGTTGGGGGTGCACGCAAGCAGCGCACACAGTTTATCCGTGGTATCCAGTCTGGTATATACCAACTCAGCCCAGGATGGTGGCGTGTTCTACACGCGTGGCAGCGCGGAGGGCATCAACTTCACTGGGGGCTCCCAGCTGTACGAAAACATGGCCAACATTTCTAGCGGTTGCGGTGGTGTCTTCTACGTCCGTGGCGAGCTGTCAAGCCTTGCTTTTACGGGCAGCTCAGTTTTTTTAAATCAAGCCGTAGCAGGTGGAGCTATATATGTCAGTGGCAGCCTCCACAATATCCTCATCAGCAATTCGAGCATGTGGGGCAACGAGGCAACTCAGGTTGGTGGCGTGGTCTACGTGAGAAGTGGAGACGCCACAGCGGTCAGCATAACTGGCAACAGCTCTGTGTACCTCAACCGAGCAGGAGGAGGTGGCATTATGTACATTTACATTGGATCTCTGTCGGATTTTGTCGTCAACGGCTCCAGCATCTGGGGAAACACGGCTGCAGGCTACACTGACAGTGCTGGCGGCGTGGTGTCTGTGAACAATGGCTCTTTACACAACATCACCCTCACTGGAGCAGTCATTGCCATCAACTCAGCACTGTACGGAGGCGTGCTGCAAGCCAGCGGTTCCATATTGGGGCTTACAATTATTGGGTCCAGCGTCACGGGCAACCTGGCCCTAGGCGCAAACGACAGCACAGGAGGCTTTGTCCATGCATCTGGATCCCTGACAGATGTCCGAATCCTCAGCAGCAGCCTGGGCAACCATTCGGCGGTCTTTGGGGGCGTGTTCTATGCCGACAGGGCTGTGAGCCGCTTTCACGTCGCCCACGGCAGCCAGGTGTACGCCAACGCAGCCAAAACAAGTGGGGGTGTTATCTGTACCAATGGCAATGCCATTGACGTCCAAGTTCTCGGGAACAGCTCAATCCAGCAAAACAGAGCAGTTTGGGGCGGCTTCTTGTCTGTTGAAGGGAACCTCTCGGCACTTCTCTGTGACGGCTCCCGCATCTGGGGCAACGAGGCAACTCAGGTTGGTGGCGTGGTCTACGTGAGAAGTGGAGACGCCACAGCGGTCAGCATAACTGGCAACAGCTCTGTGTACCTCAACCGAGCAGGAGGAGGTGGCATTATGTACATTTACATTGGATCTCTGTCGGATTTTGTCGTCAACGGCTCCAGCATCTGGGGGAACACGGCTGCAGGCTACACTGACAGTGCTGGCGGCGTGGTGTCTGTGAACAATGGCTCTTTACACAACATCACCCTCACTGGAGCAGTCATTGCCATCAACTCAGCACTGTACGGAGGCGTGCTGCAAGCCAGCGGTTCCATATCGGGGCTTACAATTATTGGGTCCAGCGTCACGGGCAACCTGGCCCTAGGCGCAAACGACAGCACAGGAGGCTTTGTCCATGCATCTGGATCCCTGACAGATGTCCGAATCCTCAGCAGCAGCCTGGGCAACCATTCGGCGGTCTTTGGGGGCGTGTTCTATGCCGGCAGGGCTGTGAGCCGCTTTCACGTCGCCCACGGCAGCCAGGTGTACGCCAACGCAGCCAAAACAAGTGGGGGTGTTATCTGTACCAATGGCAATGCCATTGACGTCCAAGTTCTCGGGAACAGCTCAATCCAGCAAAACAGAGCAGTTTGGGGCGGCTTCTTGTCTGTTGAAGGGAACCTCTCGGCACTTCTCTGTGACGGCTCCCGCATCTGGGGCAACGAGGCAACTCAGGTTGGTGGCGTGGTCTACGTGAGAAGTGGAGACGCCACAGCGGTCAGCATAACTGGCAACAGCTCTGTGTACCTCAACCGAGCAGGAGGAGGTGGCATTATGTACATTTACATTGGATCTCTGTCGGATTTTGTCGTCAACGGCTCCAGCATCTGGGAAAACACGGCTGCAGGCTACACTGACAGTGCTGGCGGCGTGGTGTCTGTGAACAATGGCTCTTTACACAACATCACCCTCACTGGAGCAGTCATTGCCATCAACTCAGCACTGTACGGAGGCGTGCTGCAAGCCAGCGGTTCCATATCGGGGCTTACAATTATTGGGTCCAGCGTCACGGGCAACCTGGCCCTAGGCGCAAACGACAGCACAGGAGGCTTTGTCCATGCATCTGGATCCCTGACAGATGTCCGAATCCTCAGCAGCAGCCTGGGCAACCATTCGGCGGTCTTTGGGGGCGTGTTCTATGCCGACAGGGCTGTGAGCCGCTTTCACGTCGCCCACGGCAGCCAGGTGTACGCCAACGCAGCCAAAACAAGTGGGGGTGTTATCTGTACCAATGGCAATGCCATTGACGTCCAAGTTCTCGGGAACAGCTCAATCCAGCAAAACAGAGCAGTTTGGGGCGGCTTCTTGTCTGTTGAAGGGAACCTCTCGGCACTTCTCTGTGACGGCTCCCGCATCTGGGGCAACGAGGCAACTCAGGTTGGTGGCGTGGTCTACGTGAGAAGTGGAGACGCCACAGCGGTCAGCATAACTGGCAACAGCTCTGTGTACCTCAACCGAGCAGGAGGAGGTGGCATTATGTACATTTACATTGGATCTCTGTCGGATTTTGTCGTCAACGGCTCCAGCATCTGGGGGAAACACGGCTGCAGGCTACACTGACAGTGCTGGCGGCGTGGTGTCTGTGAACAATGGCTCTTTACACAACATCACCCTCACTGGAGCAGTCATTGCCATCAACTCAGCACTGTACGGAGGCGTGCTGCAAGCCAGCGGTTCCATATCGGGGCTTACAATTATTGGGTCCAGCGTCACGGGCAACCTGGCCCTAGGCGCAAACGACAGCACAGGAGGCTTTGTCCATGCATCTGGATCCCTGACAGATGTCCGAATCCTCAGCAGCAGCCTGGGCAACCATTCGGCGGTCTTTGGGGGCGTGTTCTATGCCGGCAGGGCTGTGAGCCGCTTTCACGTCGCCCACGGCAGCCAGGTGTACGCCAACGCAGCCAAAACAAGTGGGGGTGTTATCTGTACCAATGGCAATGCCATTGACGTCCAAGTTCTCGGGAACAGCTCAATCCAGCAAAACAGAGCAGTTTGGGGCGGCTTCTTGTCTGTTGAAGGGAACCTCTCGGCACTTCTCTGTGACGGCTCCCGCATCTGGGGCAACGAGGCAACTCAGGTTGGTGGCGTGGTCTACGTGAGAAGTGGAGACGCCACAGCGGTCAGCATAACTGGCAACAGCTCTGTGTACCTCAACCGAGCAGGAGGAGGTGGCATTATGTACATTTACATTGGATCTCTGTCGGATTTTGTCGTCAACGGCTCCAGCATCTGGGAAAACACGGCTGCAGGCTACACTGACAGTGCTGGCGGCGTGGTGTCTGTGAACAATGGCTCTTTACACAACATCACCCTCACTGGAGCAGTCATTGCCATCAACTCAGCACTGTACGGAGGCGTGCTGCAAGCCAGCGGTTCCATATCGGGGCTTACAATTATTGGGTCCAGCGTCACGGGCAACCTGGCCCTAGGCGCAAACGACAGCACAGGAGGCTTTGTCCATGCATCTGGATCCCTGACAGATGTCCGAATCCTCAGCAGCAGCCTGGGCAACCATTCGGCGGTCTTTGGGGGCGTGTTCTATGCCGACAGGGCTGTGAGCCGCTTTCACGTCGCCCACGGCAGCCAGGTGTACGCCAACGCAGCCAAAACAAGTGGGGGTGTTATCTGTACCAATGGCAATGCCATTGACGTCCAAGTTCTCGGGAACAGCTCAATCCAGCAAAACAGAGCAGTTTGGGGCGGCTTCTTGTCTGTTGAAGGGAACCTCTCGGCACTTCTCTGTGACGGCTCCCGCATCTGGGGCAACGAGGCAACTCAGGTTGGTGGCGTGGTCTACGTGAGAAGTGGAGACGCCACAGCGGTCAGCATAACTGGCAACAGCTCTGTGTACCTCAACCGAGCAGGAGGAGGTGGCATTATGTACATTTACATTGGATCTCTGTCGGATTTTGTCGTCAACGGCTCCAGCATCTGGGGAAAACACGGCTGCAGGCTACACTGACAGTGCTGGCGGCGTGGTGTCTGTGAACAATGGCTCTTTACACAACATCACCCTCACTGGAGCAGTCATTGCCATCAACTCAGCACTGTACGGAGGCGTGCTGCAAGCCAGCGGTTCCATATCGGGGCTTACAATTATTGGGTCCAGCGTCACGGGCAACCTGGCCCTAGGCGCAAACGACAGCACAGGAGGCTTTGTCCATGCATCTGGATCCCTGACAGATGTCCGAATCCTCAGCAGCAGCCTGGGCAACCATTCGGCGGTCTTTGGGGGCGTGTTCTATGCCGGCAGGGCTGTGAGCCGCTTTCACGTCGCCCACGGCAGCCAGGTGTACGCCAACGCAGCCAAAACAAGTGGGGGTGTTATCTGTACCAATGGCAATGCCATTGACGTCCAAGTTCTCGGGAACAGCTCAATCCAGCAAAACAGAGCAGTTTGGGGCGGCTTCTTGTCTGTTGAAGGGAACCTCTCGGCACTTCTCTGTGACGGCTCCCGCATCTGGGGCAACGAGGCAACTCAGGTTGGTGGCGTGGTCTACGTGAGAAGTGGAGACGCCACAGCGGTCAGCATAACTGGCAACAGCTCTGTGTACCTCAACCGAGCAGGAGGAGGTGGCATTATGTACATTTACATTGGATCTCTGTCGGATTTTGTCGTCAACGGCTCCAGCATCTGGGAAAACACGGCTGCAGGCTACACTGACAGTGCTGGCGGCGTGGTGTCTGTGAACAATGGCTCTTTACACAACATCACCCTCACTGGAGCAGTCATTGCCATCAACTCAGCACTGTACGGAGGCGTGCTGCAAGCCAGCGGTTCCATATCGGGGCTTACAATTATTGGGTCCAGCGTCACGGGCAACCTGGCCCTAGGCGCAGAGAACAGCACAGGAGGCTTTGTCCATGCATCTGGATCCCTGACAGATGTCCGAATCCTCAGCAGCAGCCTGGGCAACCATTCGGCGGTCTTTGGGGGCGTGTTCTATGCCGACAGGGCTGTGAGCCGCTTTCACGTCGCCCACGGCAGCCAGGTGTACGCCAACGCAGCCAAAACAAGTGGGGGTGTTATCTGTACCAATGGCAATGCCATTGACGTCCAAGTTCTCGGGAACAGCTCAATCCAGCAAAACAGAGCAGTTTGGGGCGGCTTCTTGTCTGTTGAAGGGAACCTCTTGGCACTTCTCTGTGACGGCTCCCGCATCTGGGGCAACGAGGCAACTCAGGTTGGTGGCGTGGTCTACGTGAGAAGTGGAGACGCCACAGCGGTCAGCATAACTGGCAACAGCTCTGTGTACCTCAACCGAGCAGGAGGAGGTGGCATTATGTACATTTACATTGGATCTCTGTCGGATTTTGTCGTCAACGGCTCCAGCATCTGGGGAAACACGGCTGCAGGCTACACTGACAGTGCTGGCGGCGTGGTGTCTGTGAACAATGGCTCTTTACACAACATCACCCTCACTGGAGCAGTCATTGCCATCAACTCAGCACTGTACGGAGGCGTGCTGCAAGCCAGCGGTTCCATATCGGGGCTTACAATTATTGGGTCCAGCGTCACGGGCAACCTGGCCCTAGGCGCAGACGAACAGCACAGGAGGCTTTGTCCATGCATCTGGATCCCTGACAGATGTCCGAATCCTCAGCAGCAGCCTGGGCAACCATTCGGCGGTCTTTGGGGGCGTGTTCTATGCCGGACAGGGCTGTGAGCCGCTTTCACGTCGCCCACGGCAGCCAGGTGTACGCCAACGCAGCCAAAACAAGTGGGGGTGTTATCTGTACCAATGGCAATGCCATTGACGTCCAAGTTCTCGGGAACAGCTCAATCCAGCAAAACAGAGCAGTTTGGGGCGGCTTCTTGTCTGTTGAAGGGAACCTCTCGGCACTTCTCTGTGACGGCTCCCGCATCTGGGGCAACGAGGCAACTCAGGTTGGTGGCGTGGTCTACGTGAGAAGTGGAGACGCCACAGCGGTCAGCATAACTGGCAACAGCTCTGTGTACCTCAACCGAGCAGGAGGAGGTGGCATTATGTACATTTACATTGGATCTCTGTCGGATTTTGTCGTCAACGGCTCCAGCATCTGGGGGAACACGGCTGCAGGCTACACTGACAGTGCTGGCGGCGTGGTGTCTGTGAACAATGGCTCTTTACACAACATCACCCTCACTGGAGCAGTCATTGCCATCAACTCAGCACTGTACGGAGGCGTGCTGCAAGCCAGCGGTTCCATATCGGGGCTTACAATTATTGGGTCCAGCGTCACGGGCAACCTGGCCCTAGGCGCAAACGACAGCACAGGAGGCTTTGTCCATGCATCTGGATCCCTGACAGATGTCCGAATCCTCAGCAGCAGCCTGGGCAACCATTCGGCGGTCTTTGGGGGCGTGTTCTATGCCGACAGGGCTGTGAGCCGCTTTCACGTCGCCCACGGCAGCCAGGTGTACGCCAACGCAGCCAAAACAAGTGGGGGTGTTATCTGTACCAATGGCAATGCCATTGACGTCCAAGTTCTCGGGAACAGCTCAATCCAGCAAAACAGAGCAGTTTGGGGCGGCTTCTTGTCTGTTGAAGGGAACCTCTCGGCACTTCTCTGTGACGGCTCCCGCATCTGGGGCAACGAGGCAACTCAGGTTGGTGGCGTGGTCTACGTGAGAAGTGGAGACGCCACAGCGGTCAGCATAACTGGCAACAGCTCTGTGTACCTCAACCGAGCAGGAGGAGGTGGCATTATGTACATTTACATTGGATCTCTGTCGGATTTTGTCGTCAACGGCTCCAGCATCTGGGGGAACACGGCTGCAGGCTACACTGACAGTGCTGGCGGCGTGGTGTCTGTGAACAATGGCTCTTTACACAACATCACCCTCACTGGAGCAGTCATTGCCATCAACTCAGCACTGTACGGAGGCGTGCTGCAAGCCAGCGGTTCCATATCGGGGCTTACAATTATTGGGTCCAGCGTCACGGGCAACCTGGCCCTAGGCGCAAACGACAGCACAGGAGGCTTTGTCCATGCATCTGGATCCCTGACAGATGTCCGAATCCTCAGCAGCAGCCTGGGCAACCATTCGGCGGTCTTTGGGGGCGTGTTCTATGCCGACAGGGCTGTGAGCCGCTTTCACGTCGCCCACGGCAGCCAGGTGTACGCCAACGCAGCCAAAACAAGTGGGGGTGTTATCTGTACCAATGGCAATGCCATTGACGTCCAAGTTCTCGGGAACAGCTCAATCCAGCAAAACAGAGCAGTTTGGGGCGGCTTCTTGTCTGTTGAAGGGAACCTCTCGGCACTTCTCTGTGACGGCTCCCGCATCTGGGGCAACGAGGCAACTCAGGTTGGTGGCGTGGTCTACGTGAGAAGTGGAGACGCCACAGCGGTCAGCATAACTGGCAACAGCTCTGTGTACCTCAACCGAGCAGGAGGAGGTGGCATTATGTACATTTACATTGGATCTCTGTCGGATTTTGTCGTCAACGGCTCCAGCATCTGGGGAAACACGGCTGCAGGCTACACTGACAGTGCTGGCGGCGTGGTGTCTGTGAACAATGGCTCTTTACACAACATCACCCTCACTGGAGCAGTCATTGCCATCAACTCAGCACTGTACGGAGGCGTGCTGCAAGCCAGCGGTTCCATATCGGGGCTTACAATTATTGGGTCCAGCGTCACGGGCAACCTGGCCCTAGGCGCAAACGACAGCACAGGAGGCTTTGTCCATGCATCTGGATCCCTGACAGATGTCCGAATCCTCAGCAGCAGCCTGGGCAACCATTCGGCGGTCTTTGGGGGCGTGTTCTATGCCGACAGGGCTGTGAGCCGCTTTCACGTCGCCCACGGCAGCCAGGTGTACGCCAACGCAGCCAAAACAAGTGGGGGTGTTATCTGTACCAATGGCAATGCCATTGACGTCCAAGTTCTCGGGAACAGCTCAATCCAGCAAAACAGAGCAGTTTGGGGCGGCTTCTTGTCTGTTGAAGGGAACCTCTCGGCACTTCTCTGTGACGGCTCCCGCATCTGGGGCAACGAGGCAACTCAGGTTGGTGGCGTGGTCTACGTGAGAAGTGGAGACGCCACAGCGGTCAGCATAACTGGCAACAGCTCTGTGTACCTCAACCGAGCAGGAGGAGGTGGCATTATGTACATTTACATTGGATCTCTGTCGGATTTTGTCGTCAACGGCTCCAGCATCTGGGGAAACACGGCTGCAGGCTACACTGACAGTGCTGGCGGCGTGGTGTCTGTGAACAATGGCTCTTTACACAACATCACCCTCACTGGAGCAGTCATTGCCATCAACTCAGCACTGTACGGAGGCGTGCTGCAAGCCAGCGGTTCCATATCGGGGCTTACAATTATTGGGTCCAGCGTCACGGGCAACCTGGCCCTAGGCGCAAACGACAGCACAGGAGGCTTTGTCCATGCATCTGGATCCCTGACAGATGTCCGAATCCTCAGCAGCAGCCTGGGCAACCATTCGGCGGTCTTTGGGGGCGTGTTCTATGCCGACAGGGCTGTGAGCCGCTTTCACGTCGCCCACGGCAGCCAGGTGTACGCCAACGCAGCCAAAACAAGTGGGGGTGTTATCTGTACCAATGGCAATGCCATTGACGTCCAAGTTCTCGGGAACAGCTCAATCCAGCAAAACAGAGCAGTTTGGGGCGGCTTCTTGTCTGTTGAAGGGAACCTCTCGGCACTTCTCTGTGACGGCTCCCGCATCTGGGGCAACGAGGCAACTCAGGTTGGTGGCGTGGTCTACGTGAGAAGTGGAGACGCCACAGCGGTCAGCATAACTGGCAACAGCTCTGTGTACCTCAACCGAGCAGGAGGAGGTGGCATTATGTACATTTACATTGGATCTCTGTCGGATTTTGTCGTCAACGGCTCCAGCATCTGGGGGAACACGGCTGCAGGCTACACTGACAGTGCTGGCGGCGTGGTGTCTGTGAACAATGGCTCTTTACACAACATCACCCTCACTGGAGCAGTCATTGCCATCAACTCAGCACTGTACGGAGGCGTGCTGCAAGCCAGCGGTTCCATATCGGGGCTTACAATTATTGGGTCCAGCGTCACGGGCAACCTGGCCCTAGGCGCAAACGACAGCACAGGAGGCTTTGTCCATGCATCTGGATCCCTGACAGATGTCCGAATCCTCAGCAGCAGCCTGGGCAACCATTCGGCGGTCTTTGGGGGCGTGTTCTATGCCGACAGGGCTGTGAGCCGCTTTCACGTCGCCCACGGCAGCCAGGTGTACGCCAACGCAGCCAAAACAAGTGGGGGTGTTATCTGTACCAATGGCAATGCCATTGACGTCCAAGTTCTCGGGAACAGCTCAATCCAGCAAAACAGAGCAGTTTGGGGCGGCTTCTTGTCTGTTGAAGGGAACCTCTCGGCACTTCTCTGTGACGGCTCTCGCATCTGGGGCAACGAGGCAACTCAGGTTGGTGGCGTGGTCTACGTGAGAAGTGGAGACGCCACAGCGGTCAGCATAACTGGCAACAGCTCTGTGTACCTCAACCGAGCAGGAGGAGGTGGCATTATGTACATTTACATTGGATCTCTGTCGGATTTTGTCGTCAACGGCTCCAGCATCTGGGAAAACACGGCTGCAGGCTACACTGACAGTGCTGGCGGCGTGGTGTCTGTGAACAATGGCTCTTTACACAACATCACCCTCACTGGAGCAGTCATTGCCATCAACTCAGCACTGTACGGAGGCGTGCTGCAAGCCAGCGGTTCCATATCGGGGCTTACAATTATTGGGTCCAGCGTCACGGGCAACCTGGCCCTAGGCGCAAACGACAGCACAGGAGGCTTTGTCCATGCATCTGGATCCCTGACAGATGTCCGAATCCTCAGCAGCAGCCTGGGCAACCATTCGGCGGTCTTTGGGGGCGTGTTCTATGCCGACAGGGCTGTGAGCCGCTTTCACGTCGCCCACGGCAGCCAGGTGTACGCCAACGCAGCCAAAACAAGTGGGGGTGTTATCTGTACCAATGGCAATGCCATTGACGTCCAAGTTCTCGGGAACAGCTCAATCCAGCAAAACAGAGCAGTTTGGGGCGGCTTCTTGTCTGTTGAAGGGAACCTCTCGGCACTTCTCTGTGACGGCTCTCGCATCTGGGGCAACGAGGCAACTCAGGTTGGTGGCGTGGTCTACGTGAGAAGTGGAGACGCCACAGCGGTCAGCATAACTGGCAACAGCTCTGTGTACCTCAACCGAGCAGGAGGAGGTGGCATTATGTACATTTACATTGGATCTCTGTCGGATTTTGTCGTCAACGGCTCCAGCATCTGGGAAAACACGGCTGCAGGCTACACTGACAGTGCTGGCGGCGTGGTGTCTGTGAACAATGGCTCTTTACACAACATCACCCTCACTGGAGCAGTCATTGCCATCAACTCAGCACTGTACGGAGGCGTGCTGCAAGCCAGCGGTTCCATATCGGGGCTTACAATTATTGGGTCCAGCGTCACGGGCAACCTGGCCCTAGGCGCAAACGACAGCACAGGAGGCTTTGTCCATGCATCTGGATCCCTGACAGATGTCCGAATCCTCAGCAGCAGCCTGGGCAACCATTCGGCGGTCTTTGGGGGCGTGTTCTATGCCGACAGGGCTGTGAGCCGCTTTCACGTCGCCCACGGCAGCCAGGTGTACGCCAACGCAGCCAAAACAAGTGGGGGTGTTATCTGTACCAATGGCAATGCCATTGACGTCCAAGTTCTCGGGAACAGCTCAATCCAGCAAAACAGAGCAGTTTGGGGCGGCTTCTTGTCTGTTGAAGGGAACCTCTCGGCACTTCTCTGTGACGGCTCTCGCATCTGGGGCAACGAGGCAACTCAGGTTGGTGGCGTGGTCTACGTGAGAAGTGGAGACGCCACAGCGGTCAGCATAACTGGCAACAGCTCTGTGTACCTCAACCGAGCAGGAGGAGGTGGCATTATGTACATTTCATTGGATCTCTGTCGGATTTTGTCGTCAACGGCTCCAGCATCTGGGAAAACACGGCTGCAGGCTACACTGACAGTGCTGGCGGCGTGGTGTCTGTGAACAATGGCTCTTTACACAACATCACCCTCACTGGAGCAGTCATTGCCATCAACTCAGCACTGTACGGAGGCGTGCTGCAAGCCAGCGGTTCCATATCGGGGCTTACAATTATTGGGTCCAGCGTCACGGGCAACCTGGCCCTAGGCGCAAACGACAGCACAGGAGGCTTTGTCCATGCATCTGGATCCCTGACAGATGTCCGAATCCTCAGCAGCAGCCTGGGCAACCATTCGGCGGTCTTTGGGGGCGTGTTCTATGCCGACAGGGCTGTGAGCCGCTTTCACGTCGCCCACGGCAGCCAGGTGTACGCCAACGCAGCCAAAACAAGTGGGGGTGTTATCTGTACCAATGGCAATGCCATTGAAGTCCAAGTTCTCGGGAACAGCTCAATCCAGCAAAACAGAGCAGTTTGGGGCGGCTTCTTGTCTGTTGAAGGGAACCTCTCGGCACTTCTCTGTGACGGCTCTCGCATCTGGGGCAACGAGGCAACTCAGGTTGGTGGCGTGGTCTACGTGAGAAGTGGAGACGCCACAGCGGTCAGCATAACTGGCAACAGCTCTGTGTACCTCAACCGAGCAGGAGGAGGTGGCATTATGTACATTTTCATTGGATCTCTGTCGGATTTTGTCGTCAACGGCTCCAGCATCTGGGAAAACACGGCTGCAGGCTACACTGACAGTGCTGGCGGCGTGGTGTCTGTGAACAATGGCTCTTTACACAACATCACCCTCACTGGAGCAGTCATTGCCATCAACTCAGCACTGTACGGAGGCGTGCTGCAAGCCAGCGGTTCCATATCGGGGCTTACAATTATTGGGTCCAGCGTCACGGGCAACCTGGCCCTAGGCGCAAACGACAGCACAGGAGGCTTTGTCCATGCATCTGGATCCCTGACAGATGTCCGAATCCTCAGCAGCAGCCTGGGCAACCATTCGGCGGTCTTTGGGGGCGTGTTCTATGCCGACAGGGCTGTGAGCCGCTTTCACGTCGCCCACGGCAGCCAGGTGTACGCCAACGCAGCCAAAACAAGTGGGGGTGTTATCTGTACCAATGGCAATGCCATTGACGTCCAAGTTCTCGGGAACAGCTCAATCCAGCAAAACAGAGCAGTTTGGGGCGGCTTCTTGTCTGTTGAAGGGAACCTCTCGGCACTTCTCTGTGACGGCTCTCGCATCTGGGGCAACGAGGCAACTCAGGTTGGTGGCGTGGTCTACGTGAGAAGTGGAGACGCCACAGCGGTCAGCATAACTGGCAACAGCTCTGTGTACCTCAACCGAGCAGGAGGAGGTGGCATTATGTACATTTTCATTGGATCTCTGTCGGATTTTGTCGTCAACGGCTCCAGCATCTGGGAAAACACGGCTGCAGGCTACACTGACAGTGCTGGCGGCGTGGTGTCTGTGAACAATGGCTCTTTACACAACATCACCCTCACTGGAGCAGTCATTGCCATCAACTCAGCACTGTACGGAGGCGTGCTGCAAGCCAGCGGTTCCATATCGGGGCTTACAATTATTGGGTCCAGCGTCACGGGCAACCTGGCCCTAGGCGCAAACGACAGCACAGGAGGCTTTGTCCATGCATCTGGATCCCTGACAGATGTCCGAATCCTCAGCAGCAGCCTGGGCAACCATTCGGCGGTCTTTGGGGGCGTGTTCTATGCCGACAGGGCTGTGAGCCGCTTTCACGTCGCCCACGGCAGCCAGGTGTACGCCAACGCAGCCAAAACAAGTGGGGGTGTTATCTGTACCAATGGCAATGCCATTGACGTCCAAGTTCTCGGGAACAGCTCAATCCAGCAAAACAGAGCAGTTTGGGGCGGCTTCTTGTCTGTTGAAGGGAACCTCTCGGCACTTCTCTGTGACGGCTCCCGCATCTGGGGCAACGAGGCAACTCAGGTTGGTGGCGTGGTCTACGTGAGAAGTGGAGACGCCACAGCGGTCAGCATAACTGGCAACAGCTCTGTGTACCTCAACCGAGCAGGAGGAGGTGGCATTATGTACATTTTCATTGGATCTCTGTCGGATTTTGTCGTCAACGGCTCCAGCATCTGGGAAAACACGGCTGCAGGCTACACTGACAGTGCTGGCGGCGTGGTGTCTGTGAACAATGGCTCTTTACACAACATCACCCTCACTGGAGCAGTCATTGCCATCAACTCAGCACTGTACGGAGGCGTGCTGCAAGCCAGCGGTTCCATATCGGGGCTTACAATTATTGGGTCCAGCGTCACGGGCAACCTGGCCCTAGGCGCAAACGACAGCACAGGAGGCTTTGTCCATGCATCTGGATCCCTGACAGATGTCCGAATCCTCAGCAGCAGCCTGGGCAACCATTCGGCGGTCTTTGGGGGCGTGTTCTATGCCGACAGGGCTGTGAGCCGCTTTCACGTCGCCCACGGCAGCCAGGTGTACGCCAACGCAGCCAAAACAAGTGGGGGTGTTATCTGTACCAATGGCAATGCCATTGACGTCCAAGTTCTCGGGAACAGCTCAATCCAGCAAAACAGAGCAGTTTGGGGCGGCTTCTTGTCTGTTGAAGGGAACCTCTCGGCACTTCTCTGTGACGGCTCCCGCATCTGGGGCAACGAGGCAACTCAGGTTGGTGGCGTGGTCTACGTGAGAAGTGGAGACGCCACAGCGGTCAGCATAACTGGCAACAGCTCTGTGTACCTCAACCGAGCAGGAGGAGGTGGCATTATGTACATTTACATTGGATCTCTGTCGGATTTTGTCGTCAACGGCTCCAGCATCTGGGGGAACACGGCTGCAGGCTACACTGACAGTGCTGGCGGCGTGGTGTCTGTGAACAATGGCTCTTTACACAACATCACCCTCACTGGAGCAGTCATTGCCATCAACTCAGCACTGTACGGAGGCGTGCTGCAAGCCAGCGGTTCCATATCGGGGCTTACAATTATTGGGTCCAGCGTCACGGGCAACCTGGCCCTAGGCGCAAACGACAGCACAGGAGGCTTTGTCCATGCATCTGGATCCCTGACAGATGTCCGAATCCTCAGCAGCAGCCTGGGCAACCATTCGGCGGTCTTTGGGGGCGTGTTCTATGCCGACAGGGCTGTGAGCCGCTTTCACGTCGCCCACGGCAGCCAGGTGTACGCCAACGCAGCCAACGCAAAGGGGGGTGTCATCTGTACCAATGGCAATGCCATTGACGGCCAAGTCCTCGGGAACAGCTCAATCCAGCAAAACAGAGCAGTTTGGGGCGGCTTCTTGTCTGTTGAAGGGAACCTCTCGGCACTTCTCTGTGACGGCTCCCGCATCTGGGGCAACGAGGCAACTCAGGTTGGTGGCGTGGTCTACGTGAGAAGTGGAGACGCCACAGCGGTCAGCATAACTGGCAACAGCTCTGTGTACCTCAACCGAGCAGGAGGAGGTGGCATTATGTACATTTTCATTGGATCTCTGTCGGATTTTGTCGTCAACGGCTCCAGCATCTGGGAAAACACGGCTGCAGGCTACACTGACAGTGCTGGCGGCGTGGTGTCTGTGAACAATGGCTCTTTACACAACATCACCCTCACTGGAGCAGTCATTGCCATCAACTCAGCACTGTACGGAGGCGTGCTGCAAGCCAGCGGTTCCATATCGGGGCTTACAATTATTGGGTCCAGCGTCACGGGCAACCTGGCCCTAGGCGCAAACGACAGCACAGGAGGCTTTGTCCATGCATCTGGATCCCTGACAGATGTCCGAATCCTCAGCAGCAGCCTGGGCAACCATTCGGCGGTCTTTGGGGGCGTGTTCTATGCCGACAGGGCTGTGAGCCGCTTTCACGTCGCCCACGGCAGCCAGGTGTACGCCAACGCAGCCAACGCAAAGGGGGGTGTCATCTGTACCAATGGCAATGCCATTGACGGCCAAGTCCTCGGGAACAGCTCAATCCAGCAAAACAGAGCAGTTTGGGGCGGCTTCTTGTCTGTTGAAGGGAACCTCTCGGCACTTCTCTGTGACGGCTCCCGCATCTGGGGCAACGAGGCAACTCAGGTTGGTGGCGTGGCAAGTAGTGGAGACGCCACAGCGGTCAGCATAACTGGCAACAGCTCTGTGTACCTCAACCGAGCAGGAGGAGGTGGCATTATGTACATTTACATTGGATCTCTGTCGGATTTTGTCGTCAACGGCTCCAGCATCTGGGAAAACACGGCTGCAGGCTACACTGGCAGTACTGGCGGCGTGGTGTCTGTGAACAATGGCTCAATATTTAATGTCACCTTTGCAGGCGCCATAATAGCCAGCAACTCGGCAGATGTAAGTGGAGGCGTGCTGCAAGCCAGCGGTTCCATATCGGGGCTTACAATTATTGGGTCCAGCGTCACGGGCAACCTGGCCCTAGGCGCAGAGAACAGCACAGGAGGCTTTGTCCATGCATCTGGATCCCTGACAGATGTCCGAATCCTCAGCAGCAGCCTGGGCAACCATTCGGCGGTCTTTGGGGGCGTGTTCTATGCCGACAGGGCTGTGAGCCGCTTTCACGTCGCCCACGGCAGCCAGGTGTACGCCAACGCAGCCAAAACAAGTGGGGGTGTTATCTGTACCAATGGCAATGCCATTGACGTCCAAGTTCTCGGGAACAGCTCAATCCAGCAAAACAGAGCAGTTTGGGGCGGCTTCTTGTCTGTTGAAGGGAACCTCTCGGCACTTCTCTGTGACGGCTCTCGCATCTGGGGCAACGAGGCAACTCAGGTTGGTGGCGTGGTCTACGTGAGAAGTGGAGACGCCACAGCGGTCAGCATAACTGGCAACAGCTCTGTGTACCTCAACCGAGCAGGAGGAGGTGGCATTATGTACATTTTCATTGGATCTCTGTCGGATTTTGTCGTCAACGGCTCCAGCATCTGGGAAAACACGGCTGCAGGCTACACTGACAGTGCTGGCGGCGTGGTGTCTGTGAACAATGGCTCTTTACACAACATCACCCTCACTGGAGCAGTCATTGCCATCAACTCAGCACTGTACGGAGGCGTGCTGCAAGCCAGCGGTTCCATATCGGGGCTTACAATTATTGGGTCCAGCGTCACGGGCAACCTGGCCCTAGGCGCAAACGACAGCACAGGAGGCTTTGTCCATGCATCTGGATCCCTGACAGATGTCCGAATCCTCAGCAGCAGCCTGGGCAACCATTCGGCGGTCTTTGGGGGCGTGTTCTATGCCGACAGGGCTGTGAGCCGCTTTCACGTCGCCCACGGCAGCCAGGTGTACGCCAACGCAGCCAAAACAAGTGGGGGTGTTATCTGTACCAATGGCAATGCCATTGACGTCCAAGTTCTCGGGAACAGCTCAATCCAGCAAAACAGAGCAGTTTGGGGCGGCTTCTTGTCTGTTGAAGGGAACCTCTCGGCACTTCTCTGTGACGGCTCCCGCATCTGGGGCAACGAGGCAACTCAGGTTGGTGGCGTGGTCTACGTGAGAAGTGGAGACGCCACAGCGGTCAGCATAACTGGCAACAGCTCTGTGTACCTCAACCGAGCAGGAGGAGGTGGCATTATGTACATTTACATTGGATCTCTGTCGGATTTTGTCGTCAACGGCTCCAGCATCTGGGGGAACACGGCTGCAGGCTACACTGACAGTGCTGGCGGCGTGGTGTCTGTGAACAATGGCTCTTTACACAACATCACCCTCACTGGAGCAGTCATTGCCATCAACTCAGCACTGTACGGAGGCGTGCTGCAAGCCAGCGGTTCCATATCGGGGCTTACAATTATTGGGTCCAGCGTCACGGGCAACCTGGCCCTAGGCGCAAACGACAGCACAGGAGGCTTTGTCCATGCATCTGGATCCCTGACAGATGTCCGAATCCTCAGCAGCAGCCTGGGCAACCATTCGGCGGTCTTTGGGGGCGTGTTCTATGCCGACAGGGCTGTGAGCCGCTTTCACGTCGCCCACGGCAGCCAGGTGTACGCCAACGCAGCCAAAACAAGTGGGGGTGTTATCTGTACCAATGGCAATGCCATTGACGTCCAAGTTCTCGGGAACAGCTCAATCCAGCAAAACAGAGCAGTTTGGGGCGGCTTCTTGTCTGTTGAAGGGAACCTCTCGGCACTTCTCTGTGACGGCTCCCGCATCTGGGGCAACGAGGCAACTCAGGTTGGTGGCGTGGTCTACGTGAGAAGTGGAGACGCCACAGCGGTCAGCATAACTGGCAACAGCTCTGTGTACCTCAACCGAGCAGGAGGAGGTGGCATTATGTACATTTACATTGGATCTCTGTCGGATTTTGTCGTCAACGGCTCCAGCATCTGGGGGAACACGGCTGCAGGCTACACTGACAGTGCTGGCGGCGTGGTGTCTGTGAACAATGGCTCTTTACACAACATCACCCTCACTGGAGCAGTCATTGCCATCAACTCAGCACTGTACGGAGGCGTGCTGCAAGCCAGCGGTTCCATATCGGGGCTTACAATTATTGGGTCCAGCGTCACGGGCAACCTGGCCCTAGGCGCAAACGACAGCACAGGAGGCTTTGTCCATGCATCTGGATCCCTGACAGATGTCCGAATCCTCAGCAGCAGCCTGGGCAACCATTCGGCGGTCTTTGGGGGCGTGTTCTATGCCGACAGGGCTGTGAGCCGCTTTCACGTCGCCCACGGCAGCCAGGTGTACGCCAACGCAGCCAACGCAAAGGGGGGTGTCATCTGTACCAATGGCAATGCCATTGACGGCCAAGTCCTCGGGAACAGCTCAATCCAGCAAAACAGAGCAGTTTGGGGCGGCTTCTTGTCTGTTGAAGGGAACCTCTCGGCACTTCTCTGTGACGGCTCCCGCATCTGGGGCAACGAGGCAACTCAGGTTGGTGGCGTGGTCTACGTGAGAAGTGGAGACGCCACAGCGGTCAGCATAACTGGCAACAGCTCTGTGTACCTCAACCGAGCAGGAGGAGGTGGCATTATGTACATTTACATTGGATCTCTGTCGGATTTTGTCGTCAACGGCTCCAGCATCTGGGAAAACACGGCTGCAGGCTACACTGGCAGTACTGGCGGCGTGGTGTCTGTGAACAATGGCTCAATATTTAATGTCACCTTTGCAGGCGCCATAATAGCCAGCAACTCGGCAGATGTAAGTGGAGGCGTGCTGCAAGCCAGCGGTTCCATATCGGGGCTTACAATTATTGGGTCCAGCGTCACGGGCAACCTGGCCCTAGGCGCAGAGAACAGCACAGGAGGCTTTGTCCATGCATCTGGATCCCTGACAGATGTCCGAATCCTCAGCAGCAGCCTGGGCAACCATTCGGCGGTCTTTGGGGGCGTGTTCTATGCCGACAGGGCTGTGAGCCGCTTTCACGTCGCCCACGGCAGCCAGGTGTACGTAGTGTACGCCAACGCAGCCAACACAACGCCACTGACGTCCAAGTTCTCGGGAACAGCTCAATCCAGCAAAACAGAGCAGTTTGGGGCGGCTTCTTGTATGTTAAAGGGAACCTCTCGGCACTTCTCTGTGACGGCTCCCGCATCTGGGGCAACGAGGCAACTCAGGTTGGTGGCGTGGCAAGTAGTGGAGACGCCACAGCGGTCAGCATAACTGGCAACAGCTCTGTGTACCTCAACCGAGCAGGAGGAGGTGGTGTCATGTATCTACGGTCGGGCTCTCTGTCGAATTTTGTCGTCAACGGCTCCAGCATCTGGGGGAACACGGCTGCAGGCTAAACTGACAGTGCTGGCGGCGTGGTGTCTGTGAACAATGGCTCTTTACACAACATCACCCTCACTGGAGCAGTCATTGCCAACAACTCAGCACTGTACGGAGGTGCACTGTATGCCAGGGCGGGGCTCCGTCGACTGGATCCACATTTCTACTTCACGCATCTTTGGGAACCTGGCCCAAGGCGCAAAGGACAGCACAGGAGGCTTTGTCCATGCATCTGGATCCCTGACAGGGCCTTCGGACGGGGCAGCACTAAGTGCATCGGTGCAGCGGAGCTGGAAGGGGGAGGGGGGCTGGAATGTCGTGCTGGGGGTGACGCCCCGCCAGCTTCGGTGCTGAGGGTGGCTAAGGAGGTGCGCGCGGCGACGGGGGTGATAGTCGCGCCCTACCTCACTGCCCTCGGACGGGCAATGCGGAAGGAGCGGCAGGGTATCTTCGAAGTCCTGCGTGCCAAGCGGCTGCAGCCCCAGTGGTGCAAGGGGGCGGACATAAGGTTCTTTGAGGGTGAGGGCTGGATGAAGTACGGGTTCTGACGGGGGTGCGGTAGGGTGTCCGTGTAACAGGGCCAACTGCGGTCTATGGCCTGGATAGCCAGGCGGGGACAAGCCCCAGGGTGGCGACCCCCTAGCAGTGGTTCAACGACCTACAGTTGGCTGTTGCTAGGGTGGTGCTGGTATGGGAGGGCCATACCCGGTAGGTGGCGCTACACGCTTAACCTCTCTCAGCCTCGGCTCGGAGCTGGTTCCTATTGTAACATCGCATCCTGACAGATGTCCGAATCCTCAGCAGCAGCCTGGGCAACCACTCGGCAGTCTTTGGGGGCGTGTTCTATGCCGACAGGGCTGTGAGCCGCTTTCACGTCGCTCACGGCAGCCAGGTGTACGCCAACGCAGCCAACGAAAAGGGGGGTGTTGTATACACGGATGGGAACACCACCGATCTGCAAGTTACAGGTGTCAGCTCGGTGTACCTCAACCGGGCTGGCTGGGGCGGCGTTTTGTACCTTGAATCAGGTTCCCTGTCCAGCTTTGTTGTCAACGGCTCCAGTGTCTGGGGCAACATTGCTGGAGGTTACGCTGGCTATAACTCTGGTGGCTATGGCGGTGTGGTGTCGGTGAACAAGGGCTCACTGCACAAGTTGACCCTCGTTGCAGCTCTCATCGCCAACAACTCCGCAAATTATGGCGGTGCGCTGTATGCGGCTGCATCCATCAAGGCTGTCGACATAATCAACTCCACTGTGACAGGCAACGTGGCCCAAGGCGTCAGCAGCCAAGGAACAAGGGACAGCTCTGGGGGTTTCCTCCACGCCGATGGGTCCCTGCAGCACGTACAGATCCTTGGGAGCCGTTTGTATCGGAATATAGCTGCCAATGGTGGCGTGTTCTGCGCAACTTCCCTCGATCACTTCAACATCTCCCAGCGGAGCTTCGTATATGCAAACTTTGCATTCAAAAACGGTGGTGTCGTGTACACTACGGAGGACGCTTCAGAAGTTAGTGTTATGGGAAGCCAGGTGCACGGCAATGCGGCAGCAGGGTCTGGGGGGTTCATGTATGCCGGCGGCAAGCTTGCCGTTGTCCTGCAGAATAGTTCAGCTCAAAACGCCACAGCTGGAGGGCATGGCGGCCTGATGGTGGCCAAGAGCCTCAGAGTACACCTGGAGACAAGCAGCGTACGTGACTGCTCTGCGGTCGGTGGAAATGGAGGAGCTCTGTATGCAGAAGACGATCTGGAGTCTCTAAGCCTCTGGAACAGCAGTATTTCTGGATGCACGGCTTCTGGTGATGGTGGCACCATCTATGCTGCCACCCAGGTATCCAGTATTTCCCTTGAAGCCGGAAGCTCTATAGGAGACAGCCAAGCTGGTCGTGGCAACAGGGGAGGTTGTATCTTCTCCGGTGGGGACCTCGGGGAGATCACTCTGTGGGCCAATTCCAGCCTGGAAAACTGCACGGCAGGGACCAATGGCGGCGCAGTTTATGTTGAGGGCGGCCTTGGCACGCACAATGTCTCTGCACGGATCCCTGATGCTTTACAACAGGGCAGCCAACGGCTCGGGTGGAGGTGTTTTTGTGCAGGGCAATGCTGAAGTAGTAGTCATGGCTGGGAGCAGCCAAGTCCTGAGCAATGTGGCTGATAATGACGGTGGCTGGTTGTGCTCTGGCGGCGGCAAAACAGACATTCTTATCAAGGAAAGCAGCGTGCTGCATTGCAGTTCTGGGGAAAGCGGTGGCGCCATTGCTTCCCTTGGCCATGTCGGTCGGTTGGTGCTCAACCAGAGCGCCCTTGTTGGTAATCAGGCGCAGGGCAGTGGCGGTGCCATCAGTGCGGCTTCTATTGGAGATGGCAGCTTCATTGTGGCCTCCAACATCTCCTCCAACAGTGCCGGTCAGCATGGTGGGGCACTCCACCTGGAAGGCCTGTCCGGGAGTTTGAGCGTATCTGACAGCGTTCTTACCGACAACACTGCAGTCAAGGGCCAAGGCGGCTCAGTCTACCTACCTTTGGCATCAGGTAAGGGGCTGAGTTCCCGATCCTTGGTGTAAGTAATGCATTTCTTCACATGTTCATGCGTGCAGAGCAGCGGCACAACAGGCTTTGGGGGCTATCACTTGTTGTGACAGTTTAAGCTAGTCTCGTGTGGCCAACCTCTATCTGTGCGCGCTCTTTGCCCTTGCCCCCTCGCAGAGACGCGGTGACTCAGCAGAGGCTTCTGTGCAGCTGTTGATAGTTAATGCACCCTTCCGCGTGAACAAAGCTGGCGCTGGAGGTGGAGCGGTTATGGCGGCAGTGACATCCTCCTACTCATCAGCCGTGGATGGAGGCAGCAGGCTCACAACATCATTGCAGTTGCCCATCGCCCTGTCTCTGCGCAACGCATCTTTCTACAACTGCTCCACCTTGAGCGGTAATGGAGGCGGGCTGGCTGCAGTGTTCTAAGTGTTCTCTGGGGCGTTGCCTGTGCAAATGGATCGGTGCTCTTTCCAAGGCTGCTCCGCCAAGCAAGGCCGTGGCGGGGGCATCTTCATTCACAATGTACAGCAGGCGTGGCTTACACATGTTGAGCTGGTTGGGAACACTGCTGCCTCGGGTGGTGGCCTTTATGTCAGCAGTCAGCAAGGAAGCTTGGCAGCGCAGCAGAACCTGCTGCGGCCCTTGTCCCCTGACATTAACGTCACGACGACCCTACTGCTGGCGGACTTCCGTGTCTCTATAATGTGGCATTGCCTGACTCGACCTTAGATGTCCTTCCCTTTGACGCCGGCAATGGAGGAGGAATATTCCTATCACAACACGTAGTTGCAGCTCTGGTTCGTGGGAGCTTTGAGGACAACCGCGCGTCAGCCTTTGGGTCCGGGATAGCTACCCTGCAGGACATGAGCAGCTGCACTCCCGGCCAGCTCGACAATACTACGCCGGTAACAGCTGGAAGTAGTACTGTGGATACGCCCTATGCAAGCACATGGGCCGCACTTCTGGGCGCTGCGCACCGTACATGCTTGGGTCTTGTGTTCTATGATGTCGCTCCAATAGTAAAAAGCCTCGAGAATAGCAGCGTCCTTGCAACCCAGCAGCACAGCTCGTTTGGCCAGCGACAAGTATTCCTCTGGGTCAGGGATCCTGAGGTCTCGGCCGTTTCCGCCGGTTGTTCGCTGCCAGCTGGTGATACCTTGAGCATTAATACCGCTGATGCAGCTGCAGCGCTGTTGATTGAGCAGGCCGCCTCCGTACCTCTTGGTGATACCGCCCTCTCACGCCTCTCAACAGTCCTGCAGGACTGTGTAGGGCTTGCTGCCAATCGTTTGCGGGGCCCCGCTTTGAGCGACTTCATTTCCCTCCCTCCCATGGGTGTGCGCCTATGGCTCGACGATGCCATCATCAGACTGGACCAGGTCATTAGCGGGGTCCCTGAAGTGCCCAGCCAGCTGCGGGTGGAGCTGGTGAATGCAGCAGGGGAACGAGTGACAGGTGAGCTGCTACAGGGGAAGTATCCAGGTGAAGCATTTCTGCTTGGACTTACCTGTTCATTGCTTGATTGCGTCTCATGAATGGCTGGATCCCCACCCGCCCCTTCCTCCATCCCGTGTTCCCAATCTAGACCACCCAGCGGCAAGCTTGTCCTTATACTTTGGTGCCGGCGGGGGCTTTGGCGCTTTGCAGAGCACGCCAACCGGAGCTGTGTCCCTCAACTACGGCATGGCGGCTTGGGAGGTCGTTATGTTCAGAGGCTGGACTGGGAGAGGATATCGCCTCAACGCCACGGTAGACTGGGTTGATATAGCTGGCTCTACGGCTTTCCAGGTGCGTATAAATACCCCCCATGCACGACGAGAAGTTTTTTATCAGTCACCCTTCGAAGTCATGTTCTGTATGCAGGTCGGGCCCCTGTCGCAAGTATCGCGAGAAGTTGAGGTGCTGCCCTGCCGCTATGGGAGCAGCATCCAAGCTGGTCCAGCGGCACGACCCGATCAGACAAGCTGCCAGACGTGTCGTGCGCTGCAGTTCAGTCTGTGGGTTGACCCCCGACACAGCACCAAAAGCGCTGTCGAGTCTTTCAACTCTGACGCACTGACAGGTGTTCTCGAACGAGGAATATGTCATCCTTGTCCCCCGCAAGCATACTGCCCCGGGGGCCCGGTCATTGTTCCGCTTCCCGGTTACTGGCACTCCGCGGTGAGCTTGTCTTCGATGCGGGTTCCTGGACAAGCTGCTGGGTAGATAGGATGCTCTAACATGAATGTTTGCGCACGCCTTTGTTCGTACGCTTCAGGCCAACAGCACTCTCATGCACCGGTGCTTCTATCTTCCGTGAGGCCTGTACCTCAAGGCCATTAGGCACCAACGCTTCAGCAGCAGGAGAGGTGCCATCAGTGGGCCTGGTGGCTTGTCAGCAGGCATGGTATGCCACCGAGCCCCCCGGAGCCGCGGTCCTGACAATCTCTAACGGCTCGAAGGAGGGCACATGCATCCTATGGAGCGCTGGCCCGTTGAGGCACTTGGGCTCCTCCTACATGGAGCGTCAGTGCACTCCAGGCTACAGTGGCCGCCTGTGTGCAACGTGCCAGCCAGGGAGCTATCTTACATCGGTGTTTGCATGCAAGGGCTGCCCGCCCCAAGGGAGTGTAGCGGTGCTTGGTGTTGTGGCCCTCCTCGCCTCCCGAGGCATTCGTAGTGACGGTTCACCGTCGCTGATCATGATCTGGTTACTTACGGCTAGACCGTCAGAGCACCGTGATCTGGCGGAGCTAGCGAATCTCGCCGCGCCTTCGCGGCTGTAACATCCCTATGTCATGCTGATAACAGTGTCTGGACCCCGGACCGCGTTCGGCATCGTACGGCGACGCCCTTGGCCGCGACCGTTGGCCTGCGGCCATGGCAAGCACAGCGCAAGGTGATCTGCGCCCTGCGACCACGCCCCTCACGCCCAAACTGCATCCCCTAAGCCTATGACATGCCTTAAGGTAAGCCGCACCGGCGGCGACCGGGCGGCGGTCGTGGGCGACACGAATCCGAGCCCCGGACTCCGCTGCCCCTCCCCCAGATCACGCACCGTGCCCACGGTACCATGATCTGGCTTGGCCAAGTCCGCCGCAGCACGCCCCGCCCGACCCGACCGCCCCAGTCCCTTCCCCTGACATAGGCGCACCCCCCACTACCCACTGCCGTACAGGTGCATGCCGTACAGCACTGCAGCCGGTGCACACGGCCCTCGCCACAACCGCTCTCATCCTCTTGGCGGCCTGGATGGCTTATAACAATGACTACACGCTGCCTGACACGGGGGAAGCAAGCGCTTCAGACAAGCTGCATGTAGGTGTGCTGGGTGTGCCGTGACATGTCTGAGCTGTTCCACCCGTAGTCTCTGTGACATCCCCTAACGCAACTTTCATTGTGTGCCTCTCATGCGTGCTCATGCATGCAGGTCCTCATCATGCACATGCAGGCAAGCAGGAGAGAGGTCTTGATGATAATACTTATGATTGCTTGTGTCGTCACCAACCTCACCGTGCTGAACCCCCTTGCCCTGCACCCTGACAAATAAACACCCTTCCCCTTACTATCCTGGACCCCCTTGCCCTGTAGTACTTAATGATCATCACACGGCTCAACCTTCGATGGCCAGACGTGATCACAAACATGGCCAGCGCCTTGAGTGCGCTGACCGGGGTTGCGAGCCTCACCTTTCCAGTCACCTGCATCTTTCACGGACTGGACAGCGCGGGCCAGGCTCGTGTGCAGTACACGTGGTCCTTCCTGTCTCCAGTATTTGCGGCAATCCTGGCAATGCTGCTGTGGGCCCTCCGCTACGCATTCTTCAACCAGTCCCTCCTTCGGCGAGAGTCCCAAAGGCACACCTCCAGGCGACAACAGCGTCAGAGGTCCCTCGCTTACGAAGGTCCAGCAATGCAGCCAAGCGGCACAAGTGCAGGCAGCCCAATGATAGCGGACGACTGGACCAGCAGCAGAGCACATCTGACACGCTGCTGCCAGCACTTGGGCGGTTTGATACTTATGCTCTTGACGCGCCAGCCGCCATTATTGCAGGCGAGAGCAGTATGTCCCCTGCATCTCTCTCGGAGCAACGCTCTGGCTACTCTGGCCGTCCCAGCTCCTTGGCTGGAAAGCTGAGCGGCCTGTCAGCCAGCCTCCGCAAAACCACCCGTGTCATCACAATGGTTCGTCCCAGTGCGGCCATTGTGCACCTTGATCAGGGTGTCAGCCTCCCTCGCCAGCTCGTGCTTTTGCTCCTGGTCGCGACCACCATTCTGTACCCGGGCCTTGCGACCGTCTCGCTCTCAAGCTTTGCGTGCCGCAAGCTGGACACCGGGGATGGGCCGTATCCCGAGACCCAGCAAGCCATGTGGCGCTACGGCTACTGGTGAGCCAAGGCGGGGTGTTTGTTGTGTTGTCCTCATTATGGGTACCCCATGACCACAATCACTCCATGCCTTGCGGTTTAATGGCCATGCCCCAGGTTGAGTGACATGAACCAGGAGTGCTACCAAGGGGCACACCTCTCCCTCTACACGCCCCTGGGCGCCGTGTGCGTGTTTGTCTTCTGCCTAGGTCCTCCACTCGGCATCCTATTGCTGATGCTGCACAAGAGCAAGCACTTATCAGAGACTCAAACACGGACGGTGTATGGCTTCCTGTACCACCGCTTCAGGTCAGTGCGGCGAGCTAGGCGGGCGCATGCATACGGTATCAATATCACCTTATGTTCTGCCCGTAGCTTAACTTGCATGCGCTTATTACGTACTGATGCTCGCCCTGTGTGTCATGCCACAGGGCTGAGTATTTCTTCTTCGAGAGCGTGAAGCAGCTGCAGGTGAGAACAATTGGTCAACATTTGCAGCACTACTCATCTGCTGGCCAGCACGGAACTGACGCCATTTGCTCCCTTGTATGTGTGCTGGATGTTCCAGATGCTGATGCTGGTGCTCGTCAACGTGTTCTCAAACGCCATCTACCAGTACCATCAGGTGCGTGGAAGGTTGGCCCCTTCACACAGCGAGCTTCAGTCACTTTGTGCTCCTTTCCACTCCCTCTGCCACGGTAAGGCGCTTTTGCTCCTGAGCGTGCTGCTGTGCATCGGCATCATTAATATGACCTGCCAAGCCCTGCGCGCCAAGCTGCTAGTGCTGCTCGAGTACTTGTCGCTCATGGTACTGGCGCTCAGCATCACGTTGGGGCTCTTCTTTGTCGACAGCAGTGAAGCGGGCAGCGAGCTGGGACTGGATAACCAGGTGAGAAGCATGGGTCAGGGCGGGGCGAGGGGCGGGGGGGGGGCACTAGCTGGCTAGCCTCATTGCACTGAGTGGGGCAATGGACGTAGAGTTAGATAGCGTAGAGAGTGCTTCCAGATGGCTGGGCAAAGCATTGCACTAGCCCTTACAGCACGCTGCGCGTTAACTTGGGTCAGTCAACCTGTTCTAGACATCTTCTAATCTGCCCTCCTACCTCCTACCCTCCTACCCTCTTGCTGCAGGCTGCTGAGATCGCCATCGCTGCCATCATTCTCACGCTCAACGCGGGCCTGCTTCTGGTCCTGGTACTGGTCATTGCGTGGCCTGCATTGATGCGCGTGTGCTTGCGAGCCAAGGAGGCGCTGAAGAAGCATCGCGCCGACAAAGAGGCCCAGCAGTCGTCGCTTAGTGCTGAAATAGAAAAGCAGAATTACTTACGACATGCGCCATCCACAGCCTAGCTCGGCGGCGCATGGCTCTGATAACCGCATTACAAGGGGCCCTGCTGCATCAGCTACGAACGAAGGGAGGGGCGCGGAAGGGATCAGGCAAGATACAGCAGAAGTAGCAGAGGGGCCCCATGTTAGCGTACTCTTGTGATGATAGTCCACACAGTGTCCGACCGGCGAAATGCAATCATGATGTATGAGGATAGAGGAGGCAAGGCATTTTCGCATGCGCACGCTGATACTATTTTCGGCAACAAACGAGGCCCTTTGTGTTTAATATGGGTGGGGGTCAGACAGGGGATAGCAATTGATGAGCGAGGCCCATGCAGCATGGAGACGCACGGTCCAATAAATTCATGGTACGCATCTGCTCGGATGCTGTCGCTAGGATAGCTCATGCCGGCGGTATGCCGGTGGGTTTTTGCGGCCGCTATTAAAAATCCAGTGTTGTGTGCGTGTAATGAGCAGCTCCTTCGTTTTTCACGCCCTGCGCTCAGTGTGGTGCCTATCTAACGGACTGAGTGTGCGCGCGGTTGGGCACGCATGCTAGCACATCGACAGCGCTGTCGCCGCCCCAAGAGAACAATGCTTGCGCATACATAGATTATTGTTCGTTGACACTACTGAAGCTCGAGAATGGTCCAGCTCTTCCTTGCTTCCAGCTCTGAAGAATTGCAGAGAGCTGCCACAATTGAGGTGGCGGCGAGGGCGGCAGCACTGCTGGCAGAGTGCAGCAGCGGCCGCCGCCAGCTCAAGGTTGGACCTGCTGTCGGCCTCGAGGAGGCAGCGCAGCGCGCCGCTAGGCTGTGCTGGCTGGCGCTTTGAGGGCAAGGCAGGTAGGGGGAACTCGAAGGCTGGTAGCGTCTCAATGGAGCCTTGTGTCTGTGGGACAATCCCCACCCATCCATCGCCTACGGGGTCCGACCCCGGGGAGTCCCCCGGGGAGCACTCGCAGAACGAACTTCATCCGTTTCCGGCCCAAACTCCAGTCCGTTACCTGCAACCGTTTTCAAGCATCCGTTTTGAAAATGTCATGAAACCAGTATCGGCCGATCCAATCCGTTATGGAAACGGACAGGCAAAACGATGGCCCAGCTCCAAGCATCCGTTTTACAGATCGGATGGGATCGCCCGATAACGGCTGGCTGTGATCCGTTACTCAAAACGGACGAAAAATGCCGGAACTAACGGCTGGTTGCGGGAAGCGGATGGCACGATGCGCTCCAGCCAGGGCTTACAAGCTTCTCCTACTCTCCTGACCCAGCGTCAAACCCAGTCGTACGAAGGGCCAGCACGCTCGACCACACACACCAACTGGCAGCTCACAGCTTCCCGGCCATCCTGGGTGTCTCATTGCTTGATAGCCGTAACCTAAGGAGTGCTGTCGGCGGGGGCACAGCGCAGCGCGAGCGATGGGGCGCGGGATGGCCGGCGGCGAGTTGCGCCGCGGGGTCCCGCACAAGCAAACGCACAGCAAAGCCCCACCCACAGGTCCATAATAGCTCCACAACGCAGTGTGCTCATTTGGGGCAGCAGTCGCAGCAGCAATAATAATAATAATAATGGGACGCCCCCAGCGGGGGGCGTGTATTAAGGGGGCGAGTGTGTGTAAGGGGCAAGCCCCTCCACACCCACCACCACCCGCCGAGGCGGGGTTGGTGGGTGCGGGCTAGCCCACACCCCCTCGATCCGGGTGTTTCTCGCGCCGCCTCCGCATTGTTGAGATGTAGTCCATGTATTCCACCGCGACCTGGTGGAGCTGCGTGCAGACTTGCCCGGCTCGCAGGGCCCCAAGGTTTTGTAGGAGGCCGCGTGCGTCTCGGCACAGCGTGCCCGCGAAACCCAAGGTCACAACGGTTGACCGGTCGTACACAACCTGCCAGCCTGCGGCGGTCAAGAGCTGCGCCAGGTGGCGGTGCTGCTCGGTTTTCTCGGTAAGTTTGGCTGCGTGGTTCAGGTCGGAGGTGCAGCCCACTTCAATGATGTAAACTTTGTGCTTGCGGCGCCCCTCAGAGGTGGTCGGGGGTGTTGCCCCTCGGGGGAGCGTGGGTACGAACAGGATGTCGGGGCGTAGTCGGTCCCTTTCGGCCTCGCTGACTTGCCCTGGCGCGAACATCCACGCAGGTGGGCGGTTCTCAGGGGCATAGCTGGGCGCATCTGCGGCGGAGGTGGCGTCCATGACCATGAAGCCGTTGCCCTGCTGGCCGTACGCCAAGGCCTTAGCAATCAGCTGTACGGCCTTATTGTGGCGCTTGATGTACAGGCACCGCATCTCCTGGTCGTGGCACCCGCCGTAGATGTGTGGTCCGGAGTCTGGGTGCCCGCAGAGCGGGCAGGGGGCGGTTTCGCCGGGGCCAAGGGGCCTGCAGCGGCCACCGGAGAGGGTGCGGCCGCACTTGCCTGCAGTGGTGGCGTTCCAGACCTGCCCGTACAGAGCGTACAGCAGTCGGCGGATAGTGATGGGCCTTCGCCGCCCACCTTTCTTGGCCAGGGTGTAACTGGAGGCGGCAATGTCGATGAGGGGTAGGGTCTCGGCGACGAGTTGTGTGTACTTTGTGTTGTTCGTGTAGCCACATCGCGTTTCGGGGGTGAGCAGTGAGTCAATGCCACGGTTGAGGTCGCTAACAAAGCTGCCGGGGGTCGGCTCGCCTGGCTTCTTGGGGTCCCGCGTGGCACGGAGCCAGAAACCGCGGGATCGGGGTTCGTTGTCCGCAGTTTCTTCGACATCGGGCATCGCGGTGCCCTCGGCCACGGCCACCGCTTCCCGATCCGCGACCATGTCCACCTCGACTATGTCTACCAGGAGGCCTCTGTGCTTGCTTATGCCTAGCGACTTAGGCAGGTTGATCATGCGCCTAATAAGGTGCAGAGACGCTTGGCTGTCCGTGTAAATCGCGAGTGGACGCTCCTCTCGCTCGGTGCCCTCGCGCATACGGAGCGCTTGGTTTATAGCTGACAGCTCGGCTCTGGTGATAGTGTGGAGGCCCTGGACGCCGGGGTTGACGTCTATGCGGAGAATCGTGGGCTGCTCAGTGGAGGCATCGACTGCCGCGGCTCCAAGCCCTGGGCCGCGCTCTACGGTGCGTTTGCTGCCGTCAGTGTATATCCCGGCTCGGGCGTCGTGGCGGAGGGGGAGGTCGGTCGGGTACTGTGTTTGTGTCTCTGCCTCCGTAGTCTCGGACCACTCGGGGACCCGCGTGCGCATGAGGGGGGGCTCTCCGTCGGGCGCGGCCAGGCGCCACGCCCTGCCCTTACCCTTGCGGTTCACGGCGAATGGGGGGGCTGGGCTCTGGGCGGATCGAATCGTATCTCGCATCCACTGCGGCGCCTGCCAGGGTTGCGTCCTGGTCGGCGGGGGGTTGGGGGTAGTCAGCGTGCTCTGCAGGATCGCCCTCACATCCGGGGTGCAGGCGAGGCCTGCTGCGTTTCCCACCAGTACCCATGTGATTTGGGCGTTGTGCCGTTTTGGGTCGCTCGTTACGTCGGGGAGCGGGTCGAGCAGCCCCCATGCGTCGGTCGTACCCAGGAGCACAGCCCTCGGGTGGTAGAGGAGGGTGGCGTAGGGCCTTTCACCACTGGTGCTGAAGGCTAGTAGGGTGGCGGTGGGCTCGGGACTGTCTCCGTACGCGTCAGCCCAGGCTAGCGCCCATTGGATTGCGTTGAGCTCCGCCTGGGGGTGGGGCTCGGGGTGGGCAACTGTGAGCCCTGCGGCGGGGTGGGCATAGGCATCGTGGGTGGCCCCAAACAGGGCGTCTTTGGCGTACGGCGAGAAGTAGATCTGCGTGCTGTCGCACACGTTGAGGGGGGAGGCGTATCGCTCAGCCACGGGAGGGGGGCCTGCATGGTCGCTAGCCAGTGCGTGCTGCAGCCGGGCCAAGAGCTGTGGGGGAAGTCGCCGTTCGTATGCTGGTTTGATGGGGTGGTCCTTATGTCCCGCTCCCTCCCTGTATCGCAGGAGAAGGCGGGCGACGCTCTCTTCAAAGCCCCTCCCGTTGGAGAGCTTGGCGTGCCGTACAGGGTGGGTTGAGCGAGCGGCTTCCCACCGGGCCCGTAGGGCGGCGAGCGTCTGGGCGGTCAGGCAGCCCATCTGGCATCCGTTGGGGGCATAGACGAAGGCCAGGCCAAGGTGTCGGGGGGTGCCGCTTTCTGGGTCTGTTGGGATATGCCGATTCCGCCTTCCGACCTGGATGTGGTACCAGTTAGGAGGGGCAATGTCTGCGTCAGGATTACGGGGGTTAGCGTCAATCTCCACATGCGCTCGGATCTTCCTTTTGACGCCCGCTGGGTCTTCCCCTCGGTCCTCCTCCCAGATTCCTTGCCGCTGCCGGTCGGTGAGGGCCGCGTCCGCGGCCCGTGCGGGGGCCGGTGGGGCCGCCGGCTCGGCCTGCTTGGTGCGGAAGGCCGCCAGGAGCTCGGCCCAGTTGGCGTGGGTTCGGAGGCTGGACTCGGCTTCCTCCGTCTCCTGCCACTCGACCGTGACCAGGTACGGGGCCTCGGGGTGGGTAGTGCAGTCTGCACAGTGGGCGGGGAGGTAGCCCATGGTCGCGTAGAGCGGGAGGGCGCCCCGCGTGACGGTGGTTGGGGCCCAGCGCACTCGGTAATATCGTACGGGCTGTCCCTTCTGCCTCTTTGTCACGGCGGCTACGAGTTCGACTACACGGTCTTTGCTGTCGAACATATAGCCCATCGTCTTGGTGGCTGTCTTGGCGTGTCCCTGGGCAACGCATGGAATCGAGCAGCCCTCCACCCCGGTCGTAAGGTAGGTGCGCAGCCATTCCGCCTTCAGCCGCGCCTTCTCGGTTGCGTTGCGCGGGGCCCCTTCGGGCGGGGCCCAGCCGTTGCCCACGCATCCACCCAGCAACTTGCGCTGGAGAAGCTCTTCGTATAGGCGGATGTCCCAGTACGGCTTGGGCCCTGTGTCGTACCGTCGCGGGGGGATGGGGACGGAGGTTGGGCTGAGGTCACGGGTCTGTGCGGCCCTGCGGCGCTGGTCTTCCTCCCTTTGCTTCTTGGTCAGCTTGGTGCGGCGTGCGGGTGGTTGGTCTTCGGCTTCTTCGCGCTGGCGCTGCTCTCCCTGCCTGCGTGTGGGGGCGGCAGGCCCTGGTTGGTCAGCAGTTGGTGTGGGCTCCCTGTCGGCTCCGTCGTCGGCCTCCATGCCGTCCGGCCCTTCAATCCCACCTTGCTCCTCCCCGTCTCCGCTGGGCTCGCGCTCCATGTCATCTTGCGACTGTTCGCCTTCCTCGTCGCTTGACAACGCGTCACCGTGCTCCATGTCATCCTCCGCCGGCTCTCCCTCCTCGTCGCTTAGCACCATATCATCGCCCACGGGCGGCCCGCCCTCGTCAGCCTCCCCCATCTCCGCATTTCCACCCGGTGAGGCGGCGTCAGGCTGGGTGTGGCCACGGGCCTCATCCATCGCGGCTTCGCCTTCGAGCTCAGCGCAGTCCCGGCCTTGGGTGCCTGGGTTCTGGGGGCTGGCGGGCGGGTCGTCGGCGGGCGCAGCCTCTTGGCCGTTCACCTCGGCGGGCGGGGGTGGGGGCTGGCGGGGAACGAGGAACCGGTCCAGCGTGGCGACGGGCAGGGCGCGGGCGTGCCCGGTGTCGTGCAGGAGGCTAGTGAAGAGGGGGTTGTCTGTTGGGATTCGGCGAAGGGCTCGGGGGAGGGCTTGGGTGGTGGCCACCTGGGAGGGGGGTAACCAGCCTGCCGGCTTTGTACCTTCCAGCCCCGTGAGGTATGCACTTAGGCGGTTGAGGGCAAGAAGGTGGTGGCGTTTCACCTTCCGGCCGAACAGCCTTTTCAGCTGGTCGGTGGGGATGAGGTGGTCTTTGCATCTTTGGTCGACTAGGGCGTGCAGGTCTGCCCCCAGGTCGATCAGAGGTGCAATGATGCGGAAGAGGGGGCGGAGGGCGGTCGCGCTGCCGGGGGAGCCGGCGCCCGCAGCCGGGGCCCACAGTCTGGTTAGGCTGTTGGCCGCGGTAGTGTAGTCATTACCGTTGTAGGTTACCGTTGCGTTGTTCTCACTGAGGAAGCTCACCATCTTCAGGGTTGTGTAGTAGGTTGCTTCCCGCCGGAGCGTGTGCACTGGGAGCTCTCCCGCTGTCTTGGCTTGCAGCTCGAGCAGGGCCCGTGTGATGACTCCCAGCCTCCCCTCGTCGTTTAGGGCCATGGTCAGGCTTTTGCCTATGCGCTTGGTAGCAAGCTCTCTCAAGGACCCGACACCTAGGCCCAGGAGGCTCTCGGGGGCCAGTAGGGCGCGCGTGGGGAAACTGCCCTTGATACCGTAGCAGCGCCTGGCAATCCCGGCTAGTTGGCGGTCGAGGCAGGCGAGGTCGGCAGGGCTGTACGCCATCGACGTTAGGGTGTAGGCCACCTTGCTCTGGAGGCAGCTTTTCAGGATGCGGATCTTTTGGTCGGGCGAGGCGGCGGACTGTGCGAGGAGCGCCCCCTGTTCCTTCAGTTTGGCGGACATGTGTTGGACCTGCGTCTTCCAGTTCAGGGTGGGGGTGATCCACACCCCTAGGTACTTGTATGCCTCTCCCCTTCTGGGTTTTCGTGCGGCACCGGCTTCCCCCCAATGCATATGGCGTTTTTGCGGTCGCAGAGTTGCTGCTCTAGCACCCTTTGGTATCGTGCGCTGCTGGGCCCTGCCCGTAGCTCGGGGTTGATTTTGGCCTGGCCGTGGAGCGCGGCTTGCAGCTGGCACTTGCCCACGTTGATCTTGAGTCCTCCCCATGTGCTGTACTGCTCGAGCTTTGCGATCTGGATCTTGAGGTCTGCGCGGTTACCAGTGGCCAGGGCCAAATCATCTGCAAACCCGAGGCATGAGGCATTGTGTTGCTGGTTTTTGGTGGCGTTGAGGCACCCGTACCGGTAGCCTCGGCCACCGCGGTGCAGCCAGCGCAGCAGGGGCTCAAGAAACGTGATAAAGAGGACAGGGGAGAGCGTGTCACCCTGGACCGTGCCTCTTTGCACGTGGATATCTGCCGTACGGCCGTATTCGGTGCGGATGCGGGTGCAGGCATTGTCGTACAGGCTGCGCACCGCAACCACAAGATCTTCTGGTTAGCCCAGCCGGATCATGATCTGGAGCAGCCTATCCTGGTCGATTGTGTTGAAGGCGCTTGAGAAATCCACGTACAGCGCATAGATGTCCTTCCCCGTCAGCCCTGCATCTTCAAAGTTGTGGATCCAGGCGAGCAGCTGTCTCCCAGTGCTGTGGTGTTGGCGGAAGCCTTCTTGTGTCGGCCTCCAAATCCCGTGGTCCTCGCTAAACTCAACCATGCGCACGGTGATCAGGCGCGTGTAGAGCTTGTAGAGGGTCGTGCAGAGGGCTATCGGTCGTTTGTTGGCTAGGTCCCGAGGGTCGCCCTTCTTGTGCAACAGCACGGTATCGGAGCGGGTCCAGGTCTCTGGCACTTCCCCCTTGACCCACATGGCAAGCATGAGGGCATGGATAGCCTCCTGGAGGCTGGGCGGCAGGCATTGGAGCAGCTCGTTGGGGATGTCGTCTGGGCCTGGGGCTTTGTTGCGGGCCAGGTGGTCTAGGCATTGCCGGTACGTGACGGGGCAGGCCACAGCGGGCAGGAGGGAGGCGGGGGCGCCCTGGGGCTGGCTAAAGGGGTGGTCGCACCCTGCAACACGCGGCATGGCGTCTGGGGCAGTTGGGTTGGTGAGGGCATCGCCGGGGAAGTCGATGGGGTCATCGTACCGTCCAGTCCTCTCGCCCCCAACTGGCCGGCATTCGGCGCTCCACTTGTAGTGGCAAGCGTCGAGGATGCTCTCTGCGTCCGTGCACAGGCTTCCGTCACGTGGGTGCGTGACGGCGGGTAGGCCCCGGGGTTGGTCACTGGGAGGGTTGAAGATAACCTTATGGGCCTTCTTGGGGCAGACTGCGACAAGCCGCTGAACCCCGCGTGCCCCTTCCCTGCCCTCTCGCCGTCGCAGCTCCTGAACGGCTCTCCGAATCTCCCGCTTCCTTTCCGCGATCTCGGCGCGGATGTCTTCTGCACTGCTCGGGGCGTCGGCTGCGGGGTCAAGGTCTGCGGCTGGTGGGTCGGGTGCTGGGGCGGGCGGCGCGCGGGGGCTGTCAGGGGGGGGGTCGGCGTCCATCTCATGCTGCAGGGGGGCGGGGCTGCCAGGGGCGGAGGGCGGGTCGGGGGGGGGGCCGGGTCGCGGGGGGGATGGGGGCGGGGTGCGAGGCTGCGCGGGCGGGGGCTGGCCAGCTGGGGGGGGGCGGGAGGTTGGATAAGGCCTGCTTCAGAAGCGCTAACCGTTTGCTTAGTTTGTGGAGGGTTCGGTGTTCTTTTCTGGTTGGGAAGCGTTGGTTGCCCGGTGGCGGGGCTGATTCGCATTTTGAGATGAGGATCTTGCGTGCATCTTGCAGTATCCCAAGCAGGGCGGCGGCAGTTTGTTCGATGCTGACCGGTTCGATTGCCTCGTGCCTCCGCAGGGCCCCCAGCACGGCTTGCGCTTCTGCGCGAGTGGTGGCGTCTTCAAGTGCGGCCAGGCTTCCCTGCACGGCCTCTCGTGCGGCGGCGAGGGGGCGGCCAAGGGCGGCGATGGCGCTGGACAGCTCCGCCTCGATTGCGGTACGTGCTTGGTCCTTGGCGGCCTTGGAGATGGGCTTTCGCACGCAGGCCCAAGGGTCGGCCTCGGGCCTTGGAGGCGAGGGGGCGGGGAGGACGGAGAGGCGGGCGAGGGGCATGCGGGTCAGGAGGGGTCGGTGGTCAGGGCAGGTTTGCAGCTCGGGCCAGTCGGTTCCGGTAATGACGCTTTCGCTCACGCCCTCCTCGCCGCCCACAGGCCTGTTCAGCGCCTGGCTGGTGAAGCTGCTGGCGAGAGCGTCGTCGATGCGGCTCCGCACGGGCGGGTGCGCATGCAGCGGTGCAAAGGTGGGTGGCCGCCCCGCAGCGGTGCGAGGCGCGTCGCAGTGTGGGGGGGCCACGATGGGGGTCACAGGGCCTTGCGAGAGGAAGTGACGGTGGGCTTTGTCGTCATTGATGTTTCTCCGTTGCGCTCGCATTGGTGGGCCACTCCATTCCAGTCCCCTGCGAGCAGTGTGTGTTCTCCCTTTGATGTTGCGCGCTCCGCCACCTCTAGGCAGTACTCGCACACCCGCCTGCGTGTTGCCAGGTCGCCGGGGGGGCAGTACACGCCCACCAAGCTGATCACCGGGCTTCCGGGGGTGGCGATGCGGACGTGGCAGGCGTATCCCGCCAGGCGGGGGGTGGGGACCACGGTGGCGAACCGTCCCCCTCCGAGGCTGGGCCCAATTCCGACCCACACGCCGGCCTTACGCACTATGTGCGGCCTGTCCTCCCCACGCGTGCGTGTGCGACCCCTCCCGCCTTGTGCCCTCTCCCTCGCCCCCTCAGGTTGGGGGACGTTGGACTGGAACGTTTGGAACCCCGCCTGGCTGGAGAGGGCTTTCTTGATGGCCTGGGTTTCCCTGTTGATGCCCGCCGTCCGGGTCTCGGTGAGCACCCAGAGGTCGGGCCTCAGCGCCATTAGCCCACGGGCGAGGAGCTCTCGTCTGCCGAGGAGGCCGCACACGTTGAGGGTGAGTAGTTTCAGTTGCGCTTGCCCGGTCGAGGGGGAGCGGGCCGCGGGGGCTGGGGTGGCTTGGGGCGCGGGGGCGTCTGGGGCCTGTGTGTTGCCCGTGCGGGGGTTGGGGGCACCGGCGCCTGCATGGGGCTCGTCTCCACCGGTCGGGTTTGCGACTTCGTCTCGGGGTCGTTTGGTGGCGAAGAGGGCCGTGATCTGTTGTTGCGCGGGGCATGGGCCAGGGGGTTTCTTTGCCTTCCGGCCAGGTTGTTGTCTGGCTTGGGCTGCTTCGCGCTGCGCAATGGCAGCCCGCATCAGTCTGGTTGCGTCTTCGAAGCTGAGTCCTTCCGCGGGCTCCCCTCTTGCAGGTCCGGGAGCTGCCCCGTATGCGCCGTTTCCGGCGGCGTGCGCGGTGGGCGCTTCTGCGGCGCCTTGCGTCGGGGGAGCAGCGCCGGCGGCTGCGGGCGGGGGAGCGCCGGGCTCGGCGTGGTGCTCGGCTGCGTCTTGGCCAGGCTGGGCTTCGGCCACCTCCTGGTGCCTTGCGGGGGCAGCGGGAGCGGGGGCCATGTCTCCCACAGCAGTTCTGCCTGGGCCGCCCGCGGCGGCGGTGGCAGGGGCCTCGGTGGCCCCCTCGGGGGCGGTGTCGGCGGCAGGCGTGTTGGGCTCAATTGCTGGTGTCGGGGGGCGTGGGTTGGGTTCCCCGGTGTTCTGGGCATCGGCGACGTCGCTCTGCAGCTTGCGCTCTAAGCAGTCCAGGAGGTTGAGCTGGCGCTTCGCCTTCTTGGCCTGTGGCTGGAGCGCGGGCCGAGGCGGCTGCTGGGTCGGGGGGGCCGCTGTCGCCTCCCCCTGAGTGGCTGGCGGCGGTGGCGGTGGTGCCTGCACGGGCGGGGCTGCTGCTGCTGGCGTTGGGTTGGGCGCGTCGGGCGCACGGAATTTCTCGTTTGCTTTGCCGTCCTTTGTTGTGTACCAGTCGCATGGGATGAGGGTATACGGGGTGCCTTTCAGGCTCTTCCACAGGTCGGGGTTCATGGGCAGGGGGGCGGGCAGGTTGGAATCTAGGTACCACCACCCGCCCTTGTGTCGTTTGATTGCGATCACGTGGTCTCGGTCTCTTAGCTGTAGTGTGAAGCCTAACCGTCGGGCGTGGCGGGGGAGGCGGTTGATGATTTACTTTTCGAGGCGTTGGCCGTCTAGGGCTTGGCTGCCTTCTCCTGTACTTATAATGTGTTGGTGCGGAGGGTGGCCCTGTAGCCGCACGCAGTGTCTCAGGTAGTGATTGATTGCCATGGTTGTCAGTTGTCCTGAGCGGCTGTCGTAGTAGTGTGCCCACGCAGCAGCCGCATCTGGGTTGTGGGCTTGCAGGTGTGCCAGCGTGCGTGCACAGTGTGCGTGTATAGCTTCTCCAGACAGCAGGGGGCGTCCTAGCAGGTTGTTGAGTGCATGTGCCTGGCAGTAGTTTGCGGTTTGGCGTTCAAAGTACGGGGCTTCGCTTTCTGTTGACGGGGGGCCCCCGGGGGCCCAGGGCAGCGGTCGGTAGGGCGGGGCGTGGCCGGGTCCGGGCGGGGGGAGGGCTGCATGGTTTGGGGCAGGGTTGGTGTCATCACCGCACAGGCGCTCATCCGGAGATGCAGAGCGGTTGGGGCGTTTGCTTCTGCTAAAGTTGCGTTGTCTGCGAGCTGGGGGGCAGAGCAGGCGGCGCATAGGGGCCGAGCGGGTCCGAGGCGGCATCCTGGCGCGCATTGGCATTGGCATGGCTGCGGCTAGGGCTACGACCAGGAGGGCGAAAGTAAAAAGCCATGCGAATGGCGAGTGGGTGAGCGGGGCTGTGTTTACATTGGTGAAGCCTGCATACATCGGGTGGGGGCTAAGCCGTCCTGCGTGTCGGCGGTGAGAACCGCCGGTGGCGGGTGCAGCGCGGGCAGGGATGGGGGCGAAATCCCGAGGGCCCTTCAGGCGGGCGAAATTAATGATTAGTTTCGCCACCACGGAAGGCGAAACATAACGCCGATTGGGCCTGCCCAATATCGCCTGGGGTTTCGCCCAGCCATCTTCCGAGCAATTCTGCCATTCCAAGCTGTGCCAGCAGCTTTCTGGCCGCGCAGCAACCCCCCTGTCGAGCTACACTTCCATTTAGATGTTGTCCGTGTGCTGCGAGAGGCCCAGGACCGCAGGAGACCGCCCGGGCAGGGTCCAACCCTGAGACACGGCTCGACACGGCCTTACCCCACGGCTCCCCCGCTGCTCGCCACCCCTCTTCCCCCTACACGACGGTCACCCCTTCGCATACAACGCAGCAAACTACCAGATTAGCACTTCAGGGAGTTGTTTGGGGCATCTTGGGGGGTCAACAAGCTGTTTCAGCCGAGAGGAACCCGCCCTCAGCGCAGTTTCGCCTGAAATTACGCCAAAGTTTCGCCACCCTGGCGATAAGGAGGCCCCGGCGAGAACCCCGGCGAAATACATGGCGAAATAGGCAGGCGAAATAGTTTCGATTTCGCCCCCATCCCTGTGCCCGCGCAGCGCGGGATGGGGGCGAAATCGAAACTATTTCGCCTGCCTATTTCGCCATGTATTTCGCCGGGGTTCTCGCCGGGGCCTCCTTATCGCCAGGGTGGCGAAACTTTGGCGTAATTTCAGGCGAAACTGCGCTGAGGGCGGGTTCCTCTCGGCTGAAACAGCTTGTTGACCCCCCAAGATGCCCCAAACAACTCCCTGAAGTGCTAATCTGGTAGTTTGCTGCGTTGTATGCGAAGGGGTGACCGTCGTGTAGGGGGAAGAGGGGTGGCGAGCAGCGGGGGAGCCGTGGGGTAAGGCCATGTCGAGCCGTGTCTCAGGGTTGGACCCTGCCCGGGCGGTCTCCTGCGGTCCTGGGCCTCTCGCAGCACACGGACAACATCTAAATGGAAGTGTAGCTCGACAGGGGGGTTGCTGCGCGGCCAGAAAGCTGCTGGCACAGCTTGGAATGGCAGAATTGCTCGGAAGATGGCTGGCACTATGACGCAAAATGGTCGGGATTTTGGCAAGACCCCCGTTGGTTACTGGCCTGGACCGATTTATTCCCTATCGATTGGGCCGCCGCCCGCCCCGCCTCGTGCTCTGTACTTGACGAACAAGCCCCCAATCATCTTGCTCGCGGGCCCCGCCGAGCTGAGTTGCTTTGGCCAGCCTTGCATTGCATTGTGCACTTTTCAGCAAGCTCTATGGCGCTGCGCAGGGGCGCTGAGCTGCCGTCCGGGGTGGGGCAAGCGGGCCATGGGATGTGAGTGTTTGGCCGACCCTCCACGGCCTTACTGGGCTGGACCCACTATAACTCATAGCTGTTCCCTGAGGGCTAACAGTCACAGCGACACCATGAAACGCGGCTTGCTCTGCGCGGGGTCGTACGGCACCCATGCAAGTAAGGCTCGCTCACCCCTCCCGTGGTGCACGCTCGTGTGCTAAACTTTCGGCTTGCACCCCCTGCCCTCAATGCTTTGCGGTATACTGTATAGACCCCTCTAGCACCCTATCACGCCCGGACTGTCGTCTCGCATGCTGGCGCTAGCAGCGCTACTGCCGCAGACCGGCCTTGGAACGGCCATTGGTGCGCACTGTAGCGGTCACTGGCGTACCAGCACACGCTCTAGCTACTTTCCTGGCATCAAGGTCGTCAAGAGGGCTTCGGGTGGTGAGTTGATCGGCGGAATGTAGCGGGGGTTGTGGTGTCGCGGCGAGCGAGCATCAAGGTTGCCGGGGGGCGGGGCACGAAATCCCGGGCATTTTGCGGCTAAGGGAAGGGACGGTCCGTTTCCGGGAGCCCTGGTGCGCCATAGCGGCGAGCCCGCGATCAGCGCGGCAAAGTTTACTATGTTGGGTCACAGCTACAGCGCCACGGTCATCGGCTGCTCGCAGGTCGCTGGCGTGCCGCAGAGGGCCCGCGATGCACTCGGTCGCCTTTCCGATAGCGCTCACATCGCCCCCGGAAGCAGCTGACCAGACCCGTCGCACTTGCCTTCTCGCGTGGCCCTGGTTCCCAGGTGCGGCGCTACTGGGGTTCGGCCAGGGCGAAATGTGGAGCTGCCGGAGCCGGCATCGATGGCCTAGCGGATGCCTTCTTACTGCTCACGACACGCAGCCCAAAGTACAGGTGCGTATGAAAGTATAGAGGGGGGTACTATCAGCAAAAAGCGCACTGCCCGGGCCGCAAAAGCCAAGGTCGGCCGACCGGCTTGCAGGCGGCCCGGCGTGTCAAACCCTAAGCCCCCTCCTCCCCGCCCACGTGCGCGAGCTACCTGTAGCCACCCCGCGCCGCAAGCCCGCTCGCAGTTATCATCAGTATGATCAAACCCTTGCGAAGCCCCAACACCCACATCAAAATGCTGCGTCCTTGCAAAGTCGCGAAGCAAGATGTTCATCGATCAACAATGGGCATGCCCCTGCACCAACATGAACCGCGCCGCTTGCTCATCTGCGGCCCCCGGCCCCCATAATGCCGCCCACGATATCGAGCATCATAGGAATTATTGAAAGTGCTGGGCGTGCTTCGGGACATGTCCCCAGTCCATGGTGTGAAGCCCCCATGGGCCGCTCCCTCCCCCAGCCTGCTCCGGTCACTCCTCCCCACACGTGCCCCCATGCAGCGCTCGCCCCACGCTTGCGTCGACGACCCGAATCATACAGCGATAGGCCTTCCGCCTTCCGCATGCGTCAACGCCTCCCCCCCCCACTCTTTCCCCTCTCTCCGCCTCCCTCTTTCTGTCCCCCCCGCCCTCCCTCCCCCCCGCCCCCCCTCCCTCCCTCCTCCCTCCTAGCTCCAACCCCCTGTCCGCTTCCCGCTCTGCCCCGCAGGCGCATCAGCGGAAGGCTTTCGCCGGGTAGTCGCCCTCGGCCGCGATGATGGCTGGGAGCGTGACAGCGTAGAGGCGCTTCGTGGCGGCCATGGCCCACTCCGGGGTGAGCATGCTGTAGAACAGCCGCTCCAGCTCCTCCTGGTAGATCGAGAGGTCTCTTGTGTGAGGGCTCTCCGGTGCTCAATTAGCAGCTTCTTCTTGAAGTGCGGGTCGGCCTCGTGCATGTTGCGCCACAGGGTGTCGGTCGAGGGCGGTTTCCCGCCCCCGGGCGGCGGGGTGGCCAGGACCCGCGCCACGGTTGGGTGGTTTGCAATCTCGTCCAGGTCATGGAACGGCTTCCGTGACTCAGCGCGTGCCTCCACCACGTCAAGGCATTTCTGCACGTCTGCCTTCGAGATCTTGCGGCGCCGACCAGTGGAGATGCCAGGGAAGACCGTGCCGTGGGCAAGGAAGTGGGCGCATTGGCTCCGCATCCACTTGAAGGCAGCAGCTGGGGTTGCCCAGGCAGGAAGCACGGGCTTGGTCTTGCCCCACAGCCGCTTGCCGGGGCCGCTCACGAGCAGCTTCAAGAGCTCGTAGGCTTGCGGCCCCCACTTCTTGCCCAGCTTGCGGCCGCCGCCGCCGCGGCCGAACAGCGCCAGGCAGGCGATGACGGCCAAGAGCTTCCCCAGGATGACGCCATCCAGCTCTGTCGCTGACAGCTCGTCGCCAAAGTTCAATTCAAGTACGGATCCAAGATCCAGATCCGCCATGCCTGTGGAGGGGTTGGGAGGGGGAGGCGGGGCGGGGTCAGTGGGGGTGCGCGGGCAGGGCGGGGTGCGTGCCGGGACGCGTCGGGCGGGCAGGCAGGCGAAACCCTCCGTAACCTGCGATTTGGCGGGATCTGCCCATAGTACGGCCCTTCACTATGACGCAAAATGGTCGGGATTTTGGCAAGACCCCCGTTGGTTACTGGCCTGGACCGATTTATTCCCTATCGATTGGGCCGCCGCCCGCCCCGCCTCGTGCTCTGTACTTGACGAACAAGCCCCCAATCATCTTGCTCGCGGGCCCCGCCGAGCTGAGTTGCTTTGGCCAGCCTTGCATTGCATTGTGCACTTTTCAGCAAGCTCTATGGCGCTGCGCAGGGGCGCTGAGCTGCCGTCCGGGGTGGGGCAAGCGGGCCATGGGATGTGAGTGTTTGGCCGACCCTCCACGGCCTTACTGGGCTGGACCCACTATAACTCATAGCTGTTCCCTGAGGGCTAACAGTCACAGCGACACCATGAAACGCGGCTTGCTCTGCGCGGGGTCGTACGGCACCCATGCAAGTAAGGCTCGCTCACCCCTCCCGTGGTGCACGCTCGTGTGCTAAACTTTCGGCTTGCACCCCCTGCCCTCAATGCTTTGCGGTATACTGTATAGACCCCTCTAGCACCCTATCACGCCCGGACTGTCGTCTCGCATGCTGGCGCTAGCAGCGCTACTGCCGCAGACCGGCCTTGGAACGGCCATTGGTGCGCACTGTAGCGGTCACTGGCGTACCAGCACACGCTCTAGCTACTTTCCTGGCATCAAGGTCGTCAAGAGGGCTTCGGGTGGTGAGTTGATCGGCGGAATGTAGCGGGGGTTGTGGTGTCGCGGCGAGCGAGCATCAAGGTTGCCGGGGGGCGGGGCACGAAATCCCGGGCATTTTGCGGCTAAGGGAAGGGACGGTCCGTTTCCGGGAGCCCTGGTGCGCCATAGCGGCGAGCCCGCGATCAGCGCGGCAAAGTTTACTATGTTGGGTCACAGCTACAGCGCCACGGTCATCGGCTGCTCGCAGGTCGCTGGCGTGCCGCAGAGGGCCCGCGATGCACTCGGTCGCCTTTCCGATAGCGCTCACATCGCCCCCGGAAGCAGCTGACCAGACCCGTCGCACTTGCCTTCTCGCGTGGCCCTGGTTCCCAGGTGCGGCGCTACTGGGGTTCGGCCAGGGCGAAATGTGGAGCTGCCGGAGCCGGCATCGATGGCCTAGCGGATGCCTTCTTACTGCTCACGACACGCAGCCCAAAGTACAGGTGCGTATGAAAGTATAGAGGGGGGTACTATCAGCAAAAAGCGCACTGCCCGGGCCGCAAAAGCCAAGGTCGGCCGACCGGCTTGCAGGCGGCCCGGCGTGTCAAACCCTAAGCCCCCTCCTCCCCGCCCACGTGCGCGAGCTACCTGTAGCCACCCCGCGCCGCAAGCCCGCTCGCAGTTATCATCAGTATGATCAAACCCTTGCGAAGCCCCAACACCCACATCAAAATGCTGCGTCCTTGCAAAGTCGCGAAGCAAGATGTTCATCGATCAACAATGGGCATGCCCCTGCACCAACATGAACCGCGCCGCTTGCTCATCTGCGGCCCCCGGCCCCCATAATGCCGCCCACGATATCGAGCATCATAGGAATTATTGAAAGTGCTGGGCGTGCTTCGGGACATGTCCCCAGTCCATGGTGTGAAGCCCCCATGGGCCGCTCCCTCCCCCAGCCTGCTCCGGTCACTCCTCCCCACACGTGCCCCCATGCAGCGCTCGCCCCACGCTTGCGTCGACGACCCGAATCATACAGCGATAGGCCTTCCGCCTTCCGCATGCGTCAACGCCTCCCCCCCCCACTCTTTCCCCTCTCTCCGCCTCCCTCTTTCTGTCCCCCCCGCCCTCCCTCCCCCCCGCCCCCCCCTCCCTCCCTCCTCCCTCCTAGCTCCAACCCCCTGTCCGCTTCCCGCTCTGCCCCGCAGGCGCATCAGCGGAAGGCTTTCGCCGGGTAGTCGCCCTCGGCCGCGATGATGGCTGGGAGCGTGACAGCGTAGAGGCGCTTCGTGGCGGCCATGGCCCACTCCGGGGTGAGCATGCTGTAGAACAGCCGCTCCAGCTCCTCCTGGTAGATCGAGAGGTCTCTTGTGTGAGGGCTCTCCGGTGCTCAATTAGCAGCTTCTTCTTGAAGTGCGGGTCGGCCTCGTGCATGTTGCGCCACAGGGTGTCGGTCGAGGGCGGTTTCCCGCCCCCGGGCGGCGGGGTGGCCAGGACCCGCGCCACGGTTGGGTGGTTTGCAATCTCGTCCAGGTCATGGAACGGCTTCCGTGACTCAGCGCGTGCCTCCACCACGTCAAGGCATTTCTGCACGTCTGCCTTCGAGATCTTGCGGCGCCGACCAGTGGAGATGCCAGGGAAGACCGTGCCGTGGGCAAGGAAGTGGGCGCATTGGCTCCGCATCCACTTGAAGGCAGCAGCTGGGGTTGCCCAGGCAGGAAGCACGGGCTTGGTCTTGCCCCACAGCCGCTTGCCGGGGCCGCTCACGAGCAGCTTCAAGAGCTCGTAGGCTTGCGGCCCCCACTTCTTGCCCAGCTTGCGGCCGCCGCCGCCGCGGCCGAACAGCGCCAGGCAGGCGATGACGGCCAAGAGCTTCCCCAGGATGACGCCATCCAGCTCTGTCGCTGACAGCTCGTCGCCAAAGTTCAATTCAAGTACGGATCCAAGATCCAGATCCGCCATGCCTGTGGAGGGGTTGGGAGGGGGAGGCGGGGCGGGGTCAGTGGGGGTGCGCGGGCAGGGCGGGGTGCGTGCCGGGACGCGTCGGGCGGGCAGGCAGGCGAAACCCTCCGTAACCTGCGATTTGGCGGGATCTGCCCATAGTACGGCCCTTCACTATGACGCAAAATGGTCGGGATTTTGGCAAGACCCCCGTTGGTTACTGGCCTGGACCGATTTATTCCCTATCGATTGGGCCGCCGCCCGCCCCGCCTCGTGCTCTGTACTTGACGAACAAGCCCCCAATCATCTTGCTCGCGGGCCCCGCCGAGCTGAGTTGCTTTGGCCAGCCTTGCATTGCATTGTGCACTTTTCAGCAAGCTCTATGGCGCTGCGCAGGGGCGCTGAGCTGCCGTCCGGGGTGGGGCAAGCGGGCCATGGGATGTGAGTGTTTGGCCGACCCTCCACGGCCTTACTGGGCTGGACCCACTATAACTCATAGCTGTTCCCTGAGGGCTAACAGTCACAGCGACACCATGAAACGCGGCTTGCTCTGCGCGGGGTCGTACGGCACCCATGCAAGTAAGGCTCGCTCACCCCTCCCGTGGTGCACGCTCGTGTGCTAAACTTTCGGCTTGCACCCCCTGCCCTCAATGCTTTGCGGTATACTGTATAGACCCCTCTAGCACCCTATCACGCCCGGACTGTCGTCTCGCATGCTGGCGCTAGCAGCGCTACTGCCGCAGACCGGCCTTGGAACGGCCATTGGTGCGCACTGTAGCGGTCACTGGCGTACCAGCACACGCTCTAGCTACTTTCCTGGCATCAAGGTCGTCAAGAGGGCTTCGGGTGGTGAGTTGATCGGCGGAATGTAGCGGGGGTTGTGGTGTCGCGGCGAGCGAGCATCAAGGTTGCCGGGGGGCGGGGCACGAAATCCCGGGCATTTTGCGGCTAAGGGTGGGCGAAACCCCAGGCGATATTGGGCAGGCCCAATCGGCGTTATGTTTCGCCTTCCGTGGTGGCGAAACTAATCATTAATTTCGCCCGCCTGAAGGGCCCTCGGGATTTCGCCCCCATCCCTGCGCGGGCAGGCACCCACAGCCGTACTCGTGTACCGCGCAGACAGGGCTGGGTGGGCGTTGGTGTTTGCCAACGTTCGTGTTCAGAGGTGCTATTGCTACGGCGAGGTGGCGCATCTGTGGCAGCCGGGACGAGGATGTAAATTGCACCTTCGGCAGTCCACAACGCCGCAGGTGCTTCTCCGCATCCTACATAGCGTTGGGCATCTTTACAGTGAGGGCTCTGAGCAATGCCGGACGGGGTGACGGAATCGCGGCAACGGGGCAATGGCTTCCGTCGCGTAGCGTCAGCCACGACAAGCGGAGGACTGGCTGCATCTTCTTTGGGCTGTTTACTGGCTGTAGCGTCTGGAGACGCTTGCGGGCCGGGGTCCATCGATGGCGCTTGCGCGTCGGGTCGCTTCGTCTGCTCATCGTCAGCCTGTCCGTGCTTCCCACACCAAGACCAGCTCGTCGCGTTACGATGGGTCGCAGAGTCCCGGCCAGGCCGAGACCCCTCCATCCGCGTTGTGGCTTGGGGGATACGTGACCGCCTTTCGAGTTTGTGCAGCTGCAATCCTAGGGCTACCACGATGATGCATATCACCACGAGAGCTCCAGAGCTGCGCGCTGCGCGACTCCGACGTCGATGGCCGGCTACAGCCGGGTCGGCTTCCATAGGGCGTTGAGCTCGCTATGCAGTGTGCTCATTTGGGGCAGCAGTCGCAGCAGCAATGTTGCTCAACAAACAAGTGCCTCCGCCTGCCAACCAGCAGCCAAAATTTCAGGCGATAGTGGAAATGGTGGTCGCTCCGCCGGCTTCCGCAGCGGCAGCGCCAGAGGAATGTAGCAGCAAGTTGTAGCAGCAGAGTCCGCGACAACTTGGCATTGCAATATCCGCAATGTTATCAGTCTATACGCGTCTATAAGAGAGTACCTGGAGACAAAGCGGGCACAGGTCGACGCCCGGTCAACGAGCATTATTGCGACTGTTTGTGCCGACTCCCGCAGCAGCGAAGGCCTGACAACGGGGGCTCGCATGTGTGTTTGTATATTTGCCCATTTATACGTATGAAAGTAGTCGCGGGGCACAGCGGACCAAGACTTCGCACGAACGCCCCACTGTACGGCTCATTGCACACTTCGGCGGGACCCTCCACCAGCAGCACTCCCTCCCTCCCGCAACCTGCTGCAAGACCACCACCCCCGTCCTTTGGTGGTGTGGGTAGAGGGGGGGGAGGAGCGATCGAGAGGTGCGCGCTCCGGCGGGAGGCTCGAGGGCCGCTGGGGTCCGGGGCTGCGAGGCCGTCGCAGTGCCAAGCCTGCCCGCCCTCCTCCCGCCGGTTCCCGACCCGGCAACGGCCTTGCAGGCAATCAAAGCGTGTGCACAAGGGTGTAAAGGCTTTGGCGGTGGGGGTAAAGGGGGAGCGATCGAGAGGTGCCTGCGCGCTCCGGCGGGTGGCTCGAGGGCCGGTGGGGTCCGGAGCTGCGGAGCCGCCGCCGCGCCAAGCCTGACCGCCCCTCTCCCGCCGGTTCCCGACCCGCCAACGGCCTTGCATATGATCATATCATGTGCACAAGGGTGAAAAGGCTATGGCGGTGAGGATATGGGGGGGGCTAGGGGCGAGAAGTGCCTGCGCCCCCGGGCAAAGGGTTGCCGAGGGTCAGGATGCATTTCCTTGACTTCACCGACTTGCGCGAGAGCTTCTGCGAATGGATTGACTCCCAGCGTGCCTCGATGCCAACGGACAGCCGACAGGTGCTCTCCTGGTGGCCAGCGGTGAAGGCAGGCATTAATAGGGAACTGCGGGCGCTCAACCAGATAGCACAGCAGCGCTCCGTCAGCGCTACAGCAGCAGAACAGACAGCCGCACAGTCAGCCGAAGCCGCCATGGCGGCAGTGGAGGCAGGCCTGGAGCACCTGTGCACGGGCGGTATGGTCAACTGGGCTGGGTGTGCTGACTCGCTGCCAGAAGCGGGCTACGCTGTGTGCCATCTCGCGGGGGGTGGAGGTGAGGGTCCCGTCAGCTCGACGGAGTGCGCAGATTCGGCGGCAGGCGGCTGGTGGTCGCAGAAGGCGGGAGAGGAGGGGTGAAGGTCGTTCGCCTGCATGGATCCAGGTGTGGCGAGTCTTCCGAGCTGCCCGTGCTGAGGCCCGGCATGCCGCCCTGGCTGCTGCGCTCCTTGCCGCAACCGCCTGCGCAGCTGCGGCTTCGTCGCAGTTCTCGAGCATCCTAGCAGCCGTGTTCTCAGCGGCAATGGCGGCTGGTACAGCGCCTCGTGGCTTTCTTGACGGTGTGATTTCGTGCTTCTTCAAGTCAGGCGACCCAACCCAGCCCGCCAACTATAGGCCCATCACGCTGCTGGACACGGACTACCGAACTTTGGCCCGCGTCCTGGCAGCCCGCCTGCAACCAGCCTTCGCCGCCATTATCAGCCCCGAGCAGACCGCCTTTCTGTCAGGTCGACGGATTGCTGATAACATCATGCTCATGCAGCTGACACCAGAGCTGCTAAGAGTGGCAGGTGAGGAGGGGCTCATGGCCTTCCTAGATTTCCACAAGGCGTACGACACGCTGGACCGGGGCTTCCTGTTTGAGTGCCTGGAAGCGCTGGGGGTTGGCAATGGCTTCCTGGCGTGGGTGCGGCTTCTGCACCAGGGCACAAGATCCGCGGCCCTAGTCAACGGCGACGTATCAGGTCACCTGGAGATAACAGCAGGGGTACGGCAAGGCTGCCCATTAGCGCCGCTGCTCTACCTGGCGGCCGCTCAAGCGCTACTATCGTGGCTTGCTAAACAGGGATTCCAGATTGCTCTCTCACCCAACGGCCGCCAGCTTGTCCTCCGAGCTTCCCAATACGCAGACGACTACACGCAATTCTTGCGACCCAACACAGCCGCCGCTTTCGCTGCAGCCATGGAGACCTTTGCGCAAGCAAGTGGACAACGCCTGAACGCCAGCAAGTCGGAGCTGCTCCCCGTCGGCCTGATCCCACCGCCTGCGCCGCTGCCCGCGCCGCTGCCCGGCCCACCGCCCGCGCCGCCGCACGGCCCGCCGCACGCACCGGCGCTGGACCCACCACCAGATCCACCGCCCACGCTGCCGCCTGGCCTGCCGCCCGCGCTGCCGCCTGGCCTGCCGCCCGCGCCGCCGCCTGGCCTGCCGCCCGCGCCGCCGCCTGGCCTGCTGCCCGCGCCGCCGCCTGAGCCGCCGCCCGGCCTGCCGCCCGCACCGCCACCCCCTGATACCTCACTGCGAACCGTCGTGAAGGCCAAGACCCTGGGGGTAACAGTCGCCAACACCGCCGCCCTGTGCAAGCCGGCCATCGCCCTGGATGGAGTCTACTCGGCTCTAACCAAGCTGGTGTCCCTGAATCTTTCAGCCTTTGGGAGAGCGTCGACGGCCTCTGGCTACGCAATCTCCAAGGTCCTGTACCACCTGGAATTCGCTTTCCCCCCCCCCGCCCGAGCTGCAGCGACTCTGCAGCACGGTCGCAGCCATGGTGGACCGCAGCATGACGCCGGCGGCACACGCCAGTAACCCACACGCTCGCCTACCGGGGATAGGCTACAAGGCGATGTGCGTCCCCCCGGAGGACGGAGGGCTCGGCCTCCTCCCGGTGGTAGAACACGTACGGGCCCGACAAGCGGTGCTGGCGACACGCTGCGTGCTGGGCAGCTGCCCGAACCTCCTCCGCTTCAGGCCAGTGTGGCCGACGGTCGCAATGGAGCTCCTCCGACGAACGCACCCGGCCGTACACCCCCTCTGCCTCTTCACAGCCCAGCGGGCAGGCCCCAACGCCGCCACCAAGGTGCTGGGGACCACGGCAAACAGCCCCTGCCCGACGCTGAACATGATAACGGGGGCACTCCTTCATCTCCCCCGGGTTGAGTTGATCAAGAGCCCCGCGGTGGGGCCGTGGGTACACAGCGCGCCAGTATGGGGAAATCCGGCCCTCAGACCCGCAGCAGCGGGCCGTGGGGGGCTGGAAAGCATGTATGCGGACCTGATGGGTATCAATGAATTGAGGACTGTTGGCCAACTAGTAAGAGCCTATAGGGCAGGGGCGGGAGCAAGGGCGGGGCTCAGTGGAGCCCAGGGGGGCAGGCTGCCACCGATGGCTAGGAGCGAGTGCTCAAGGAAGGTGAAAGAGAACATCGTAGTTGGTCTGTGGGGACGAGGGGGGTATGAGTCTCTACCCGCAGCGCTACGCAATGGCCCTGCGCTCCTAGGGAGGATCGATAGCTTGATGGGCCATATTCCCGTACCGTGGGTGCAAGCAGCAACGGAGGTGGAAGAGAACCCGGACTTGGCCTGCCCAGAGGAGGAGGCATGGAAAGAACTCTTGGGATGCATAGGTTGGCGGATCGGACAGACGCTTGTGTCAGCGGCTAGGCTGTCGGTGAGCTTGGCCACGGCCCTGCAGATGGAGCCCGCTTTTGAGTATGTGAAAGGCAAGCATTTGAATTTTGTGGCAGAGGCGCTGAGTGGTGGGGTAGGGGACGAGTCAGACCTGTTGGACCTACAAGCCACCTTGCGCAGGCTGTGGGCCCTGCGCTGGGAGAACGTGTGGAAGGAAGCTTTCTGGCGCTTGGCGCTCAACGGCTTTACTGGCTTTTCGGCACATGAAGGAACGGCCACGTGCCCATGTGAGATTGCGATGCACGGAGGGGACAGATTGCACCACTTTTGGAAATGCTACTTGGCTGAGGGCCTGGTTGATGAGATGTGCGCGTGTCTAGGGGGCGAGCAGGGCATGCCATGGACCTGGCCACTTCGCCGGTTCAATCTTTGGCTGGCTCGACCAACGGAGGGAGTTGACCAGAGAGTGTGGGATGTGGTGTGTCTTGCAGCCACGACAGCCATGGAGAAGGGACGCCGATATCTATACGCGACAAGGGAGAATGGGAATCGCCTCGGGGTGCTGAACCGTGGACGTGTGTTGGTGTCAGCTGAGTTTTGGGGAGCGCTTCACTCTTTTGCTGCGCTCAGGCCACCAAGTGGCTGGGAGACAATACCGGCGGACCACCCTTTCCTGCGAGTCTCAGGTGGCAGATTGACTGTGCAGGAGCCCCCAGGCGTCCTGGCCTTGATTGACGATGATTAAAGGCACAGCGGAATTAGTGGAATAGTACTGAGGGGGGCTCTACGGGCCCGACCCTAGCAACGTGGTGTGACGACCGAAAGTCAGTCACGTTGCGTGGGTGTCGGTGTGCAGGTGGCACACCCAGTAGGTGGCGCTCTCGCTCAACCCCTCCCCTTCTGGAGGCGGTTCCTGCTGTAACCATCGCATCCTGCGCGCTCCGGCGGGTGGCTCGGGGGCCGGTGGGGTCCGGAGCTGCGGAGCGAGCCGCCGCCGCGCCAAGCCTGACCGCCCTCCTCCCGCCGGTTCCCGACCCGCCAACGGCATTGCATATGATCATATCATGTGCACAAGGGTGAAAAGGCTATGGCGGTGAGGATATGGGGGGGGCTAGGGGCGAGAAGTGCCTGCGCGCTCCGGCGGGTGGCTTGTGGGCCGGCGGGGGTCCGGGGCTGCGGAGCGAGCCGCCGCCGCGCCAAGCCTACCCGCCCTCCTCCCACCGGTTACGGGCCTGCCAACAGCCTTGCATATGATCATATCATGTGCACAAGGGTGAAAAGGCTATGGTGGTGAGGATATGGGGGGGGCTAGGGGCGAGAAGTGCCTGCGCGCTCCGGCGGGTGGCTCGGGGGCCGGTGGGGTCCGGAGCTGCGGAGCGAGCCGCCGCCGCGCCAAGCCTACCCGCCCTCCTCCCACCGGTTACGGGCCTGCCAACAGCCTTGCATATGATCATATCATGTGCACAAGGGTGAAAAGGCTATGGTGGCGAGGATATGGGGGGGGCTAGGGGTGAGAAGTGCCTGCGCGCTCCGGCGGGTGGCTCGGGGGCCGGTGGGGTCCGGAGCTGCGGAGCGAGCCGCCGCCGCGCCAAGCCTACCCGCCCTCCTCCCACCGGTTACGGGCCTGCCAACAGCCTTGCATATGATCATATCATGTGCACAAGGGTGAAAAGGCTATGGTGGTGAGGATATGGGGGGGGCTAGGGGCGAGAAGTGCCTGCGCGCTCCGGCGGGTGGCTCGGGGGCCGGTGGGGTCCGGAGCTGCGGAGCCGCCGCCGCGCCAAGCCTGCCCGCCCCTCTCCCGCCGGTTACGGGCCTGCCAACAGCCTTGCATATGATCATATCATGTGCACAAGGGTGAAAAGGCTATGGCGGTGAGGATATGGGGGGGGCTAGGGGCGAGAAGTGCCTGCGCGCTCCGGCGGGTGGCTCGGGGGCCGGTGGGGTCCGGAGCTGCGGAGCCGCCGCCGCGCCAAGCCTGCCCGCCCTCCTCCCGCCGGTTCCCGGCCTGCCAACATCGGGGTTTTCAGTTTGCGAAACCGGTCCCGCATGGGACTTGGCTAGGGCTTGAGCCCTTAGACGTCCGGTGTCGCATGGGTGCGCCGCGATGGTGATTTCACCAAGGTCCGGCTCCAGACGCGTTGGTGCCTTGCGACACGAGCGCGGCCCCCAGCCATTACCAAGGAGGTGTAAATGAGCAGTAAAGGCATGCAGGGCGTCCGATATCGCGCCGTTTGCCGGGGTGCGTCGCGATGGTGACTTCACCAAGGTGCGTCCCTAGACGCGCTGGTGCCTTGCGACACGAGCGCGGCCCCCAGCCATTACCAAGGAGGTGTAAATGAGCAGTAAAGGCATGCAGGGCGTCCGATATCGCGCCGTTTGCCGGGGTGCGTCGCGATGGTGATTTCACCAAGGTGCGTCCCTAGACGCGCTGGTGCCTTGCGACACGAGTGCAGCCCCCCAGACATTACCATGGAGGTGTAAATGAGCAGTAAAGGCATGCAGGGCGTCCGATATCGCGCCTTTTGCCGGGGTGCGTCGCGGTGGTGATTTCACCAAGGTCCGGCTCCAGACGCGCTGGTGCCTTGCGACTCGAGTGCGGCCCCCAGCCATTACCAAGGAGATGTAAATGAGCAGTAAACGCATGCTGGGCGTCCGATATCGCGCCGTTTGCTGGGGTGCGTCGCGATGGTGATTTCACCAAGGTGCGTCCCTAGACGCGCTGGTGCCTGTCAGCCTCTGTAAGCGTATCAGTGTGCTTGCAATGAGCAGTGCTTGATACAATTGAGATCGTCCAGGGTTGAAACGGATAAATCGGGCGATAACGGCTGCCCCCGGCAAGGCCGGTCCGTTTCCCCAGGTTTCCCCCACGGCGCCCGTCCGTTTTCCCCCCCAGAAACGGTTTAGATCGGGCGATAACGGACAAGATCGGGCTATAACGGATTAGATCGGACGATAACGGTTCAAGTCATCCGTTTCCCGGCCGGAAACGGACTGACCGACGATAGCAGATGCCCCCCATCCGTTTCCGCCCCACTAAAACGGATATGAACCCCAAGAAGCGGATCAGTCATTTTCAGAACGGATGCTAACCACCTCGAATGGATGAGGTTCATTTCACGAGTGGAGTCCCCACCCGCCGGCGGCCGGTGGTCCGCCTGGGGTCTGTCGGGAGGGGGGGTCCGCAGGGGGTCCATGCACCCCCCCCTGCCCGCCGACCATCCGCGGGGGGCCGGGCGATTTCTTGCGGTATGTATGGGGCATGCATTCGCAGGCTACCGCATTGCTGCTGCTAGCCTGGTTATTAGCCTGGCAGGGCGGGGCCGAGCGTGGGTGTCCCTGCTGGGTGCCCCACCTCCCCCATTCATACCGGCGCAGAGTACGTAGGAGGTAGACGCGCCGGCGTGGCTAAGAGGTAAATAAACATAGCGTGAAGAGAGATACCCTAGATACCCGTTAAGGGCTGTGTGACCCTCTAAGCCGCGGGCTTTAACCCCCCGTTCAACGGTAGGCGTATGCATAGGGTCAGTCAACAGCATTGCGCACAGCCTGGGATTGACCGGGGAGCTTAAAGTCATGCATGCTGTGCATGTAACAAGTCGAGCAGCGTCAGTCGAGAGAAATAAACCTGTCCTCGACTGGGGACGTCTAGCTCGTGGGGGCGTAGCCCAAACACGAGTGCCAAAATACACATCGAACACGGTACAAGCACAATGCAGAGTGTATGATTGTTGACATGCCCCTGGCACTCGGAGTCACTGGATTACCTCCCGCCGGCAACTCTCTGAAACCGTGGAGCAGGGGTGTGTGGCTTTGAGCCCACACCACTCGAACATACATGTATGCAGGGCCCAGCCACAGCGGGCGACCAAAGTGCATGCCGGACTAGCCGGACGCTGCCCGGGCCCCGGGGTAATGTGCACCGTGTAGCGGCAGTAGCGGCAGCGTCCCGGTGCCTTGCCAAGCTCCCGCGGGCCTTGCCCTTCTTGATAGTATGCGCTGGGCATGCACCCTGCCTGGGCGCAGTGCTCTAAGTGCTCCCAGGCTTAGTCAGGGAGCAGTGCTCTTAAGCCGGGCTGAGGGGAAGTACTAGAAGTACCCAGACAAACGTCCGCCTGTTATTATGGCTGTTACATGGTGCCTTTCCGATGCCTTTCGGGTCTCATCATGCATGCCACCTCCAAGCATGTCACCTCCAAGCAAGCATGCCCCGCCCTCCAAAGCTCTTCCGTCCACTTCCTGACGTTAAAAGCACCACTACTGTGCGCCCCGCCGTACCTAAGCCCCGTACCTAATAAGCCTATCTATGTCTTATCGTGAACCATACATATGCTAGCAATTTGTGCGATTGCGCCCACTCCGTCAAAATGGCAGGCTTCATTGCACATACCAAGATGTGCACGAGCATGTCCGTAACAGTATGAAGATTGACCATGTACGACAGCTTGTATCATTTACGTAAACAGCCCGGCTATATTCCACATAATTCGTCCATCTTTACTTGTTGCGCACGGCATTGATGTTGGCCGCAAAGGTTCTTGCGGGGCAGGTGGCGAACTTGAGCTGCAGCTTGTAGCAGGTGCTGATCACGGCCTTGTTGTCCTTCAGGCTGAAGCCCAGCATGTACTTGCCCTCTCCGGCGTCGTACCTAGATGGTGAAGGGCGGCAAGCAGCTCAAGTCAGTCTGTGTTAGTTCTGTGCATGCCCGCCTCGGCAGATAGCAAGCATGCATGGCTTGACGCATTAATAACCTACATGTACACCGGCAGGGCATGCATGCGCGGTAGGTCTGATACCCCTGCCTTCGCCTCCTCATCAGGGCAGTCCTGCTGGCCCCCCGCCGCCCTGGGCACCCACTTGAGGACACTGGTCAGCGCCGCCGCCGTGGCGTCCACCGCCGTGGGGTCGGGGTCGGTGAAGGTGACGCAGGCGACGGCCACAAGCTTGGGGTAGCCAGGCGCAATGATGTTCATGCCGAAGTAGCCACCCATCGACCACTTCAGGGGCAGGTTCTGAGGGTTGGGGCAGAAGGCGGTAGGTCGGGGAGGATTGTTTAAATTGGGCAGGTCTGCTTAGGCCATCTTCACCCCCTGCTGGGCCCGCCGATAGATAATCACACCAGAGAAGTCAGGAGCGTATGTCGGCTAGCTAGCAGGCCTGCTTGATCCCACCTGCTAGCTAGCTAGCTTGGCTAGAGTCACCCGTCTTAACCCACGGCACCCAGGCCGACACACCTGCTGCGTGGAAACGAGGTTGACCTCAGGGAGGTTCTCCACGGGGGGCAGGAAGCCGCCAAAGTTGCAGGCGGCTGTGAGGCGCAATTGGTGCGGGAAGGAAGGGTCAGCAGGCAGGCAGGGTCAGGTCCGTGATGGATTATGACGTAGCGCAATGCCTGCCTCGCTGCTTGCTTTTTGTGCCCCCGCCATAACGCCATTCCCACGCTCTCGCTTGAGCCCCCGCCTGTACTCACTGACGGTGACGGTAAAGGTGAGGGTTCCAACGTTCCCAGCGGCATCGGTGGCGCTGCACGTGACGGAGGTCGTGACGAAGGGGAAGGTGGAGCCCGACGGTGGGTTGCAGACGGGCCTGATGACGGGGGTCCCCGCGTCGGTGACCAGAGGGGTGAAGGTCACGACCGCACCAGACTCGCCGGTGGCGTCAACGGCGATGTTGGCCTGGCTGATGACGGGCTTGGTGGAGTCGACTGTTTCGGGTCGGGTGGGTGACGGGAAACATAAGAGGCAAGGGCGGTGAGGTCCTGTGGTGGAAATCAATGAAGCAATGTACAGCGCCCACAAATGCCCTAGGTGGCAAACCCTTCCTGCCATCCAGCACCCCTTAGTACTGGCTGCCCCACTTGCACTGCAGAGTGTGTTTACTCACCCACAGTCACCACGAAGGAAGCGGACACCGAGTTGCCAGCAGCATCCGCGGCCGTGCAGGTCACCGTAGTGGCACCGATGGCAAAGAGGGTGTTGGAGGCGGGCGTGCAGCTGGCCGTCGCTCCAACGGCGTCGGTTGCGGTTGGCGCGGTGTAAGTTACGGTGGCGCCAGTGGGACCAGTGGCCTCGGCTGCTACGTTGCTCGAAATGGTGAGCACGGGCGCTGTGTTATCGGCTGCACGGTGCGTGGGGAGCACGGGGACGGCATGAGAGGGCTGAGTCAGTCCGCTTGACAGCTGACAGATGAAGGGAGTGGGCATCAGGGTACCTCCTGAATCTGTTTGCGCCTCTGGTCCGCCGGTACATGCAGAGGTGGGCCCAAGGATTGACCCTATGCCGCCGTGCTAAACGTCATCTACCGCATAGCAAGTACCAGTCGTGCCTGGGAGTAGCTCTTTCGTCTATAATCCGCAACGCTTCTACGCCTGGCTTGCTGCTGCGCATTGGGGACGGCGGGCACTCACCCACAGTCACCACGAAGGAAGCGGACACCGAGTTGCCAGCAGCATCCGCGGCCGTGCAGGTCACCGTAGTGGCACCGATGGCAAAGAGGGTGTTGGAGGCGGGCGTGCAGCTGGCCGTCGCTCCAACGGCGTCGGTTGCGGTGGGGGCGGTGTACGTTACGGTGGCGCCAGTGGGACCAGTGGCCTCGGCTGCTACGTTGCTCGAAATGGTGAGCACGGGCGCTGTGTTATCGGCTGCACGGTGCGTGGGGAGCACGGGGACGGCATGAGAGGGCTGAGTCAGTCCGCTTGACAGCTGACAGATGAAGGGAGTGGGCATCAGGGTACCTCCTGAATCTGTTTGCGCCTCTGGTCCGCCGGTACATGCAGAGGTGGGCCCAAGGATTGACCCTATGCCGCCGTGCTAAACGTCATCTACCGCATAGCAAGTACCAGTCGTGCCTGGGAGTAGCTCTTTCGTCTATAATCCGCAACGCTTCTACGCCTGGCTTGCTGCTGCGCATTGGGGACGGCGGGCACTCACCCACAGTCACCACGAAGGAAGCGGACACCGAGTTGCCAGCAGCATCCGCGGCCGTGCAGGTCACCGTAGTGGCACCGATGGCAAAGAGGGTGTTGGAGGCGGGCGTGCAGCTGGCCGTCGCTCCAACGGCGTCGGTTGCGGTGGGGGCGGTGTACGTTACGGTGGCGCCAGTGGGACCAGTGGCCTCGGCTGCTACGTTGCTCGAAATGGTGAGCACGGGCGCTGTGTTATCGGCTGCACGGTGCGTGGGGAGCACGGGGACGGCATGAGAGGGCTGAGTCAGTCCGCTTGACAGCTGACAGATGAAGGGAGTGGGCATCAGGGTACCTCCTGAATCTGCTTGCGCCTCTGGTCCGCCGGTACATGCAGAGGTGGGCCCAAGGATTGACCCTATGCCGCCGTGCTAAACGTCATCTACCGCATAGCAAGTACCAGTCGTGCCTGGGAGTAGCTCTTTCGTCTATAATCCGCAACGCTCCTACGCCTGGCTTGCTGCTGCGCATTGGGGACGGCGGGCACTCACCCACAGTCACCACGAAGGAAGCGGACACCGAGTTGCCAGCAGCATCCGCGGCCGTGCAGGTCACCGTAGTGGCACCGATGGCAAAGAGGGTGTTGGAGGCGGGCGTGCAGCTGGCCGTCGCTCCAACGGCGTCGGTTGCGGTTGGCGCGGTGTACGTTACGGTGGCGCCAGTGGGGCCAGTGGCCTCGGCTGCTACGTTGCTCGAAATGGTGAGCACGGGCGCTGTGTTATCGGCTGCACGGTGCGTGGGGAGCACGGGGACGGCATGAGAGGGCTGAGTCAGTCCGCTTGACAGCTGACAGATGAAGGGAGTGGGCATCAGGGTACCTCCTGAATCTGTTTGCGCCTCTGGTCCGCCGGTACATGCAGAGGTGGGCCCAAGGATTGACCCTATGCCGCCGTGCTAAACGTCATCTACCGCATAGCAAGTACCAGTCGTGCCTGGGAGTAGCTCTTTCGTCTATAATCCGCAACGCTTCTACGCCTGGCTTGCTGCTGCGCATTGGGGACGGCGGGCACTCACCCACGGTAACCACGAAGGAAGCGGACACCGAGTTGCCAGCAGCATCCGCGGCCGTGCAGGTCACCGTAGTGGCACCGATGGCAAAGAGGGTGTTGGAGGCGGGCGTGCAGCTGGCCGTCGCCCCAACGGCGTCGGTTGCGGTGGGGGCGGTGTACGTTACGGTGGCGCCAGTGGGACCAGTGGCCTCGGCTGCTACGTTGCTCGAAATGGTGAGCACGGGCGCTGTGTTATCGGCTGCACGGTGCGTGGGGAGCACGGGGACGGCATGAGAGGGCTGAGTCAGTCCGCTTGACAGCTGACAGATGAAGGGAGTGGGCATCAGGGTACCTCCTGAATCTGCTTGCGCCTCTGGTCCGCCGGTACATGCAGAGGTGGGCCCAAGGATTGACCCTATGCCGCCGTGCTAAACGTCATCTACCGCATAGCAAGTACCAGTCGTGCCTGGGAGTAGCTCTTTCGTCTATAATCCGCAACGCTTCTACGCCTGGCTTGCTGCTGCGCATTGGGGACGGCGGGCACTCACCCACGGTAACCACGAAGGAAGCGGACACCGAGTTGCCAGCAGCATCCGCGGCCGTGCAGGTCACCGTAGTGGCACCGATGGCAAAGAGGGTGTTGGAGGCGGGCGTGCAGCTGGCCGTCGCCCCAACGGCGTCGGTTGCGGTGGGGGCGGTGTACGTTACGGTGGCGCCAGTGGGACCAGTGGCCTCGGCTGCTACGTTGCTCGAAATGGTGAGCACGGGCGCTGTGTTATCGGCTGCACGGTGCGTGGGGAGCACGGGGACGGCATGAGAGGGCTGAGTCAGTCCGCTTGACAGCTGACAGATGAAGGGAGTGGGCATCAGGGTACCTCCTGAATCTGCTTGCGCCTCTGGTCCGCCGGTACATGCAGAGGTGGGCCCAAGGATTGACCCTATGCCGCCGTGCTAAACGTCATCTACCGCATAGCAAGTACCAGTCGTGCCTGGGAGTAGCTCTTTCGTCTATAATCTGCAACGCTCCTACCCCTGGCTTGCTGCTGCGCATTGGGGACGGCGGGCACTCACCCACAGTCACCACGAAGGAAGCGGACACCGAGTTGCCAGCAGCATCCGCGGCCGTGCAGGTCACCGTAGTGGCACCGATGGCAAAGAGGGTGTTGGAGGCGGGCGTGCAGCTGGCCGTCGCTCCAACGGCGTCGGTTGCGGTGGGGGCGGTGTACGTTACGGTGGCGCCAGTGGGACCAGTGGCCTCGGCTGCTACGTTGCTCGAAATGGTGAGCACGGGCGCTGTGTTATCGGCTGCACGGTGCGTGGGGAGCACGGGGACGGCATGAGAGGGCTGAGTCAGTCCGCTTGACAGCTGACAGATGAAGGGAGTGGGCATCAGGGTACCTCCTGAATCTGTTTGCGCCTCTGGTCCGCCGGTACATGCAGAGGTGGGCCCAAGGATTGACCCTATGCCGCCGTGCTAAACGTCATCTACCGCATAGCAAGTACCAGTCGTGCCTGGGAGTAGCTCTTTCGTCTATAATCCGCAACGCTTCTACGCCTGGCTTGCTGCTGCGCATTGGGGACGGCGGGCACTCACCCACAGTCACCACGAAGGAAGCGGACACCGAGTTGCCAGCAGCATCCGCGGCCGTGCAGGTCACCGTAGTGGCACCGATGGCAAAGAGGGTGTTGGAGGCGGGCGTGCAGCTGGCCGTCGCTCCAACGGCGTCGGTTGCGGTGGGGGCGGTGTACGTTACGGTGGCGCCAGTGGGACCAGTGGCCTCGGCTGCTACGTTGCTCGAAATGGTGAGCACGGGCGCTGTGTTATCGGCTGCACGGGTTGGGTAGGGTGGCGATGGGTTGTAGGACAGTAATAATAATAATGCTGGGTGCGTGGGCGGTGCGTGTCTGTACGTAGGCTCTCGCTGGATTAGCCAAATCCCAGGGTCACGGAGCTAAACATTCAGCTCTTGACTTGCTTTGTTCATTGGCTAGCTACCTGCTGGTTTCCTGCTGCCGCGCACACGGCCACAGCGCAGACTCACCGACTGTGACCGTGAAGGAGGCGGATGCCGAGTTGCCGGCGGCGTCTGTGGCCGTGCACCTCACGGTGGTGGTGCCGATTGGGAACAAGCTGCCAGAGGCGGGCATGCAGGAGGGGTTGATGGCGCCGTCGACGTTATCGGTGGCCGAGGCACCGCTGTACGTGACGGTGGCTCCGGACGGTCCGGCAGCCTCAGCCGTAACGGCAGCAGGTGCGGTGACGACTGGCGCAATCGTGTCGGCTGCAGCCTTCACCTCATACTGGAAGGTAGCGGTGGTCTGCAGGTTAGAGTTGTCGATGACCACAAGCTGGAAGGCGCCGAAGCCGATGGCAGCAGTAGAGGGAGTCCAGATGAAGGTGCTGACGAGAGGAGCAGGCCCTGAAGTGCCGGCTAGGCTGGACAAACCGTAAGCAATTGGGGGTAGGGAGGCCGTCACAGCAGTGAGGGCGCCGCCATCTTGGTCCGTGGAGGTGAAGGTCACCTGAGAGTGAACGGAGAGAGCACTAGCTTCACTCTTTATTCCACTCATCCGTACGCAGCACAAAGTAGGGCACCGCCCAATCACGTGAATCAGGGTAATCAGGGCGTGTCTGGACTTACAGTGTAGGTGGTGCCCACGATGAAAGTGAGGGTCGTCCCAGCGGACACCGTTTGGCCAGCATACGACACGACGGTTGAGGGGGGGTTGTTGTTGACAGCGGCGCTGCTGACCTCCTGCAGTTTGCGAAGGGCACGCAACAACAAATTGGTCAGCCGGTGGCACAGAGCATGCAAGCAGCAACAACAAATTGGTCAGCCGGTGGCACAGAGCAAGCAGCAGGCGAGGCTCTCGAGCAAGGGGAGTAGGTGCATAGCTCGCTGGGTAACAAGTACGCACGGGCAGCACTGCTTGATGTTCACTCCTGCGTACGTGAACTCACGAGAATGAAGTCATGGTCGACATAGGCTGAGCCAGTGGTGAGGCGCACGGTGACGGGAGCCAGGTTCGTAGGGCTGCGTGCAGCGTCGGCCCAGAACACCCTACATTCGAAACACACATTGGGCTTGTAAGGTTGCAGGCGCAAGGAAGGTTGAGAGCAGCAAGCAGTAGAGCAAGGAAAGGAGCCTAGCTACCTGCAGCCACCGGACTCAGGAGTGACGCTGAGCTCTCCAAAAGGGGATCCAAGGCCTCCAGCAACCAGGTTGCAGGTGACGGCCCCGGGTGAGGATACGGGCAGGAACACCGAGGCAGGGGCCTGATCATCAGATGGGTGGGACGGGGAAATATGCACAGAAGATATACGTCAGCATGCATGCCTGCAGCAAGAGGCAGCAGGTGAGGAAGCAGATGCATGAGTGGCTCACTAGCCGTTTGAGTGCGAAGCTGCCCATCGCTCGCTAAGTAGGCTTCTGCTGGCTGAGGAACCAACCACTCAGCAGCCGCGCGCTGTAAACGTCAGATTGAATCCCGCCTACCATCTGCTTGTCTTACCGGTCCGACTGGGCTGCACTAGCTGCACGGTGGCTGGTGGCTGAGACAATTACTTACGACTAACCCCCCACCTACCCCCATGCCTTGGGCAGCATGCAGGCGATCGACTGGTTCCCCGGGCCGTGCCCTTGCACACTCGCTTGCCTGGCACTCTTGCCTTTTTACCCCCCACCTACTTCTCACCTCCTCCCACTGACACAGGCCACCCACGCACAGTCCCCCACAGTCACCCACAGTCCCCCACGTCTCCAGCAGTGCACACCACACGCCCCGACCACACGAACCACAGCACATACACCACACCACACCATAGTTCACCCCTGGCACCCACCGCATTTGAAGCGGTCCGCGCGATTTGCATGATGGCAGGTGAGAGTGCAGAAGGTGATGACGTCATGCTTGGGTCGAACCGGGTGTAGAGATCCCAGGCTGCGTTGGCGCCGTACACAAGGGTGCCGATGCGAGCGCTCGACGAAGCTCGGAAGGTGCAGGGGCCAGTTGGCTTGGAGAAGGTACGCACGGTCCTGCGGCCAAGTGCATGGGGCGAAGCAACTTAATAAGAGCGAGACGTGCCGCGGCGAGCTGGTTCGGCACATACACAGCTCATACAGCTTGGGGGGGGGGGGGGGGGGGGGCTGTAGCATGCCACCTCGTTCACTGCCTGTTTGAGATGCACTCGCTCTACGCTGCAGGCGTGGAAGAGTGCCAGCATTCGTTGATGCGTCATACATCTCACACAGACATCGCTCCGTCATACCGCCGGTTTTCGTCATACCCAGCGGGTCGCACATGAAACAGCAAGAAGCACACTATGCGTTCGACACATGGGGCTTGGTTTTGGGGTGCAGGCGCATTTCTGATTCGGCGATGATGACAGTAGTCACGCGTTTCGCCCAAGTAACGCATCGTGCCACAAGGCTCGTGTTGCTGCCCTGTTGCACCCACCTCAACGTGGTGTACCCGGAGCCCGTAAAGATGGCGTCGCCGGGAACGTTGTGTTGAATGCTCGCGCCATTACTGCAGTCTGAGGTGTAGAGGAGCGAAGATACCAGGTCGAACCTGGGGCACATGCAGAGAAGAGTTTGATGCCTGGAGCAAGCTGTCGTTGCCGGAGTGGCCAATCGGACAGGCGATAACCGTGAGGCACTCTTTGCCACTCGCTCGTCCGCCGGGCACCCCCCCGCCCCGCCCCCCAAGCACCCACCGCCATGACGATACGAGAGTCAGCTCGAGCTGGTCGCCAGGGGTGATGCGCCAGGTAAGGCTGCCACCGCGAAAGTGAGACGCGGAGGCGACCGCGGCAAACAGCGCCAAGGTAATCGCGAGGACCGCGCGGACCGGCGGTAGGGCGTGTGCCATTTTGCCGAGTGAGAGTATTGTGGCCCAACTTCGAGTTCAGCGTGAGATTGTATAAGCCTGTTGCGCCTGGCTCAGCCTCAAGTATGAGCCCGGCACTGGCTGGACGAGCCGGAATGAGGCGGGGTCTGTCGTAGTTGTGGCCTGGACCTTCTCGCCAAACACGCGCTGCTGTAGCTGCACACGACTTCGCTGGGTTGGACGGGTGTACAAGCACTTGCCCTCAAGGCTGACTGTTTGCACTGTTCGGATGCGCCCCGTTCGTTCTCTTCTTAATCGCACTGGACGAGCCGGCGGTATGATGGCCGAGTCTGTCGTAGTTTAGGCCTGGAGATACCCCGCCTCTTCTCGCCAAACACGCCATGCCGAACTCGCCGTAGTTGCGGTCTCTCTATAATATTGGGCGCTTGACGGCGCGCTGTTTGGATGCTTCCTGTCGTTCTGGTCTCGGCCATACCGGCAGTGCACCTACCGCGCTCCCCCGCCGTTGACACGTGTTTATGCCATCCAGCATGCTCCCGCCCCTGGCCTTCCACTTTCAACTCCCAAAATGCGACGATATCGCCACGACGCGGTGACCCAGACCCAGGCGCCACGTGGCATAGAAATAGAAATACCTAACGCCGGGTTACCCCTGGCGTGGGTTAAGGAGGGCGGGTTGGTTAGACCCGCCACCATGGCAGTAAGGAAGTGCCTCCGCACCCTTTTGCTCATCCTGGCCGAAGGGTCCTGTAGGTTTTCATGATGCTTTTGAGGCGGCTCACCGCGTGCCGGTGTAGGCTGTGGCAGCAGGCTTTTGCCTCGGGGGCCGTGACGCCCAGGGTCTTAAGCAGGGGATTAAGGGCCACGTGGCATACACGCACGCATCAAGGCGTGAACGCGGACCAGCTGAAGCAAGGGCCAGGTCTCGTAAAACCCTCTAATTCGCAGAGATAGAGCTCGCCCATCAGGGTTGCTGTTGAATCCAGACTCCCATGTGCTGCGCGGTCGCACACCAGTGTGGGGCCAGCTGGGTGGCATGGGCGAGGTGGATGCAGGAGTAAAGGCAGGGGTGAAGCCGGGCTGATCTGGGGGCAACGGTGGCTGGAGGCGTCCAGATGATCCCAGGCAGCAGTGCAGGGGCGGGCACAGCAGTGCAGGAGCGCGACCCGGAGGCTTACATCACCGGAAGGCGGGCACAGAGCGCGCTAGGGGCACAGGGAGCTCGGGTTGGTTGAGGGGTTCGGGGCGCAGGGTGAGGGGGGCGGGGGGGGAACATGGGGAAGAGGGCTGAAGGGGCGCAGAGAACGTGAGGGGCAAAACAAAGCTTTGCGGGGGCCCCTGGGGATGGCGTTGGGGGTGTGGATGGGGAGCAGGGGGCGGGAGGCTGAGGGGTCCGGGGCACGGGGGGTGGGGGTGCGGGGGGCGAGCGGGCACGCGGCTGTGCACCCGGCCTGCGGGGGCCGGGCCGGGGGCAGGGGGGCGAGGATGGTACACAAGCAGGTGACAGGAACATGCCAGATACGGCTTCGTGGAGGTGGCGGGGGGGCTGTGGGTGCGGTGGGGGCGAGGGGAGGGGAGGGCCGAGGGGTGCCGGCGGGCGACGGGCACGCACGCACCGGCCAAGGGGGGCCAGGCCGACTGGAGGATTCCAACTCCCGCGACTCCCGCGAGGAGGCAGGGGCACAGGGGGGAGAGGGCACGGGATGGGGCGCGGTTGTTGCCCCTTTGCTAGGGGCCCAAGCTGTGGACTGGCGCGTTGGCCAGCATGCCCAACAGCCCGCATTGGCCGCCCGCATTGCCCGCAGTAACCCACCAACCGACACGGCCACGGCTGCGGCTTGATAACCCACTGCCAGCTCTGAAGCCGAAGTTGAGTGTGGCGCCGCTGGGCGGGCGGCGGTAGCGAATGAAGGCGTGGGCAAAGGCAAACTGAAGGCGTGGGAGGGAGGGCCGCGGGGCTGCCGGGCGCAGCATCCTCCACCAGAGCCCTGCTAAAGGCCACGTATGGCACCCACGAAAGGCAGCAGCGTGGCTGGGACCAAATAGACCAAACCCAGTGCCGGTGGTTGGGCCGCTGTGGTGTTGTTGATGAAGAGAGCCCCAGCAGGGCTGGTCACGTGGGAAAGGTGGAGCTGGAGCGCGGGAGCCGCCTGCGCCTCCAAGGCGCGAGAGGGAGTCCCTGCGGTCGCGCACAAGTGTAGTGGGGGACGAGGCGTTTAGCTCCGGCACAGCCGGAGTCTGCGGGCGATAGATGTGTGCCTGCACGGCGGGACGCAAGGACGACGGGACACGGGCAGCACGGGAGTCAGAGAGGTGGCATGCGTCCCAACGTCAGGCATTTGGCCGTTAACAAACTATCTAGGTAAAGGGTCGTTAACGCTCGAGGCTACCTAGCTAGATGGTGGTCAGAGCTGCTGTGGGGTTGCTCGATGGGACCGGCACCACGGCTCCAGGGGATGCTGACATGCCATGTCAGGCCCGGTTACCCGGGGAAGGGCCGGGTAACCTTAAGATACCGCGGGTGCTCCCCGCCCTCTGCCGCAACTCGGCCAACCTGCAGCCTCCCAGCCTCTGCAATAACGGTGTGGATCCGGAGGTAGACCGACACAGCAGGCTGATAGCTGTCGAGAAAGCAAGGGAAGAAACAGCGGAGGCGCGCGCGACTCATGTGCGGGCTGCAGTGCATGGCAATGTGGCCTAATGTGGGCTTAGCAGCATGGCAGTGTCTGAAATCAAAGCCAGCAGCTGTCCCACGCTGCTTGGCATAAATTTGGGTGAATGAAGAGCTATGCGAAGCGGGGTAACCAGTGATGTTTTCTAAGGGTCGACCCGGTTGCCTGGTCGGCCGTAACCGGGTTGAGCCGCCCGCTACCCGCGGGTTACCGGGCAAATGACTGACGTAGGGCGTGGCAAGGCGGGATCTGGCTGCATGGGCCGACAAGCAAGGCCGGCAAGATTAGCAAGAACTCGCCAGCCTGCCATAGTAATCAATTCTCAGTACCCATTGCGTTTAAGGACGCAGTAGTGCAAGGCAGGCTTAGGACGGACCATATGGCGGGGACCAGGGCGGAGCGCTCCAGGTGGCCACTTGCCGGCCCGCCGCCCATCCTCACCGCCGGCACACTTGTGATTGAAAGCACGTGCCTTTGTTCGTCCATCGATCGTCGGCCCAGGGCCGGGGGGAGGGGATACAACCAAGCAACGTTTCCCTATACATATCATACCCCGAAGTTATCCGCCCCCCCGGGCCTGGACTGGACTGCTGGCCGCGTGCACCATCCATTGGCGCGCGCGCTGGGGGCGGAGCCGTTCTTTCATCAGAGCTCGGTGGGTGCGGAACATACAGCTGCCGTGCACCCGGCCTGCGGGGGCCGGGCCGGCCCCCCATTGAACCATCCCCTGATGAGGACTTGATGAGGCATCATGCTTGTGTGCCCGCGTTGGTGGAGCGGCAGCTGGTATTACGTGTTATCAGCAGGGGAGGGTGCACCGCAACTCTCTCGGGAGGGGGCACGGTGTGGCCGATCGAAAGTGCCTGCCAAGCAACGACAGAAAGTGGAGAAACTAGAGAAACTGAAAGGCGCGCAACAGTCACCGCCGCCAAACGTTGGCAAGCAAGCTAGCACAAACGCTTTCAACGCATTGAAGTCAGTCGAAGCAGGAGCAGCCAAATTTTGCATACGTGGCCGACTTGGTGCGGTGTATTGTCGGTGGACGACCACACGCAACGGGGAACCTGAAAGGGGCACGTGCATTGGAACTCGCGCACAGTTATCAAAGAAGGGCAAGCATAAATGCTGTAAGTAATGCTGCAGAAAGTAGGAGACTGAAAGGGGCGAGTGCATGAACGGCGCGCACAGTCCCCTGATCACCGCCGAGAGAAGGCAAGCACAAAAGCATTCAACGCAACGAAGGCCGCACCTCTATCTCGAGCACTGAAGACATGTCATCGCACCCTGTCGCACTCGTGTATTGCTCGGCATATTGAGCAGAGAACGAACGGGGCGCATCCGAACAGTGCAAACAGTCAGCCTTGGGGGCAAGTGCGTGTACACCCGTCCAACCCAGCGAAGTGGTGTGCAGCTACAGCAGCGCGTGTTTGGCGAGAAGCAAGGTCCAGGCCACAACTACGACAGACCCCGCCTCATTCCGGCTCGTCCAGCCAGTGCCGGGCTCATACTTGAGGCTGAGCCAGGCGCAACAGGCTTATGCAATCTCACCCTGAACTCGAAGTTGGGCCACAATACTCTCACTCGGCAAAATGGCACACGCCCTACCGCCGGTCCGCGCGGTCCTCGCGATTACCTTGGCGCTGTTTGCCGCGGTCGCCTCCGCGTCTCACTTTCGCGGTGGCAGCCTTACCTGGCGCATCACCCCTGGCGACCAGCTTGAGCTGACTCTCGTATCGTCATGGCGGTGGGTGCTTGGGGGGCGGGGCGGGGGGGTGCCCGGCGGACGAGCGAGTGGCAAAGAGTGCCTCACGGTTATCGCCTGTCCGATTGGCCACTCCGGCAACGACAGCTTGCTCCAGGCATCAAACTCTTCTCTGCATGTGCCCCAGGTTCGACCTGGTATCTTCGCTCCTCTACACCTCAGACTGCAGTAATGGCGCGAGCATTCAACACAACGTTCCCGGCGACGCCATCTTTACGGGCTCCGGGTACACCACGTTGAGGTGGGTGCAACAGGGCAGCAACACGAGCCTTGTGGCACGATGCGTTACTTGGGCGCAACGCGTGACTACTGTCATCATCGCCGAATCAGAAATGCGCCTGCACCCCAAAACCAAGCCCCATGTGTCGAACGCATAGTGTGCTTCTTGCTGTTTCATGTGCGACCCGCCGGGTATGACGAAAACCGGCGGTATGACGGAGCGATGTCTGTGTGAGATGTATGACGCATCAATGAATGCTGGGACTCTTCCACGCCTGCAGCGTAGAGCGAGTGCATCTCAAACAGGCAGTGAACGCGGTGGCATTGCAGCCCCCCTTCCCGCCCCCCCCCTCCCAAGCTGTATGAGCTGTGTATGTGCCGAACGCGCTCGCCGCGGCACGTCTCCTCAAGCAGTGGCACGTCTCCTCAAGCACTGGCACGTACGTCTCCTGAAGTTGCTTCGCCCCATGTACTTGGCCACAGGACCGTGCGTACCTTCTCCAAGCCAACTGGCCCCTGCACCTTCCGAGCTTCGTCGAGCGCTCGCATCGGCACCCTTGTGTACGGCGCCAACGCAGCCTGGGATCTCTACACCCGGTTCGACCCAAGCATGACGTCATCGCCTTCTGCACTCTCACCTGCCATCATGCAAATCGCGCGGACCGCTTCAAATGCGGTGAGTGCCAGGGGTGATGCATGGTGTGGTGTGGTGTATGTGCTGTGGTTCGTGTGGTCGGGGCGTGTGGTGTGCACTGCTGGAGACGTGGGGGACTGTGGGGACTGTGGGGGACTGTGCGTGGGTGGCCTGTGTCAGTGGGAGGAGGTGAGAAGTAGCATAGGTGGGGGGTAAAAAGGCAAGAGTGCCAGGCAAGCGAGTGTGCAAGGGCACGGCCCGGGGAACCAGTCGCCTGCTGCCCAAGCAAGGCATGGGGGTAGGTGAGGGGTAGTCGTAAGTAATTGTTTCAGCCACCAGCCACCGTGCAGCTAGCGCAGCCCAGTCGGACCGGTAAGACAAGCGGCTGGTAGGCGGGATTCAATCTGACGTTTACAGCGCGCGGCTGCTGAGTGGTTGGTTCCTCAGCCAGCAGAAGCCTACTTGGCGAGCGATGGGCAGCTTCGCACTCAAACGGCTAGCGAGCCACTCATGCATCTGCTTCCTCATCACCTGCTGCCTCTTGCTGCGGCATGCATGCTGACGTATATCTTCTGTGCATATTTCCCCGTCCCACCCATCTGATGATCAGCAGGCCCCTGCCTCGGTGTTCCTGCCCGTATCCTCACCCGGGGCCGTCACCTGCAACCTGGTTGCTGGAGGCCTTGGATCTCCTTTTGGAGAACTCAGCGTCACTCCTGAGTCCGGTGGCTGCAGGTAGCTAGGCTCCTTTCCTTGCTCTACTGCTTGCTGCTCTCAACCCTCCTTGCGCCTGCAACCTTACAAGCCCAATGTGTGTTTCGAATGTAGGGTGTTCTGGGCCGACGCTGCACGCAGCCCTACGAACCTGGCTCCCGTCACCGTGCGCCTCACCACTGGCTCAGCCTATGTCGACCATGACTTCATTCTCGTGAGTTTACGTACGCAGGAGTGAACATCAAGCAGTGCTGCCCGTGCGTACTTGTTACCCAGCAAGCTATGCACCTACTCCCCTTACTCGAGAGCCTCGCCTGCTGCTTGCTCTGTGCCACCGGCTGACCAATTTGTTGTTGCTGCTTGCATGCTCTGTGTCACCGGCTGACCAATTTTGTTGTTGCGTGCCCTTCGCAAACTGCAGGAGGTCAGCAGCGCCGCTGTCAACAACAACCCCCCCTCAACCGTCGTGTCGTATGCTGGCCAAACGGTGTCCGCTGGGACGACCCTCACTTTCATCGTGGGCACCACCTACACTGTAAGTCCAGACACGCCCTGATTACCCTGATTCACGTGATTGGGCGGTGCCCTACTTTGTGATGCGTACGGATGAGTGGAATAAAGAGTGAAGCTAGTGCTCTCTCCGTTCACTCTCAGGTGACCTTCACCTCCACGGACCAAGATGGCGGCGCCCTCACTGCTGTGACGGCCTCCCTACCCCCAATTGCTTACGGTTTGTCCAGCCTAGCCGGCACTTCAGGGCCCGCTCCTCTCGTCAGCACCTTCACCTGGACTCCCTCCACTGCTGCCATCGGCTTCGGCGCCTTCCAGCTTGTGGTCATCGACAACTCCAACCTGCAGACCACCGCTACCTTCCAGTATGAGGTGAAGGTTGCAGCCGACACGGTTGCGCCAGTCGTCACCGCACCTGCTGCCGTTACGGCTGAGGCTGACGGACCGTCCGGAGCCACCGTCACGTACAGCGGTGCCTCGGCCACCGATAACGTCGACGGCGCCATCAACCCCTCCTGCGTGCCCGCCTCTGGCAGCTTGTTCCCAATCGGCACCACCACCGTGAGGTGCACGGCCACAGACGCCGCCGGCAACTCGGCATCCGCCTCCTTCACGGTCACAGTCGGTGAGTCTGCGCTGCTGTGGCCGTGTGCGCGGCAGCAGGAAACCAGCAGGTAGCTAGCCAATGGACAAAGCAAGTCATCAAGAGCTGAATGTTTAGCTCTGTGATACTGGGATTTGGCTAGTCCAGCGAGCCCCTACGTACAAACGCCACCCACGCACCCAGCCAGCCTCAGAACCTAGGGGCTCGTGAGAGTGTGATCAACGCCATGTGACATCTGTAACAGCAATAATATTGCCCTACAACCCATCGCCACCCTACCCCACCCGTGCAGCCGATAACACAGCACCCGTGCTCACCATTTCGAGCAACGTAGCAGCCGAGGCCACTGGTCCCACTGGCGCCACCGTAACGTACAACGACCCCACCGCAACCGACGCCGTTGGAGCGACGGCCAGCTGCACGCCCGCCTCCAACACCCTCTTTGCCATCGGCGCCACTACGGTGACCTGCACGGCCGCGGATGCTGCTGGCAACTCGGTGTCCGCTTCCTTCGTGGTGACTGTGGGTGAGTGCCCGTCCCCAATGCGCGGCCTGCTTGGGTTGGGAGTGTTGCGTATTATAGAGGAAAGAGCTACTCCCGGTCAGGCAGGACTGGTACTTGATAAGAGCTACATGGTGTTTAATACGGCATAGAATAATCCTTGGGCCCACTTCTGTACCGGCGAACAGATTCACGGAGTACCCTAATGCCCACTCTCTTTATTTGTCAGCTGTCAAGCAAGCGGACTGACTCAGCCCTCTCATGCCGTCCCCGTGCTCCCCACCGTGCAGCCGATAACACAGCGCCCGTGCTCACCATTTCGAGCAACGTAGCAGCCGAGGCCACTGGTCCCACTGGCGCCATCGTAACGTACAACGACCCCACCGCAACCGACGCCGTTGGAGCGACGGCCAGCTGCACGCCCGCCTCCAACACCCTCTTTGCCATCGGTGCCACTACGGTGACCTGTACGGCCGCGGATGCTGCTGGCAACTCGGTGTCCGCTTCCTTCGTGGTGACTGTGGGTGAGTGCCCGTCCCCAATGCGCAGCAAGCCAGGGATAGGAGTGTTGCGTATTATAGAGGAAAGAGCTACTCCCGGTCAGGCAGGACTGGTACTTGATGATAAGCGGTAGATGACGTTTAGCACGGCGGCATAGGATCATTCCATGGGCCCACCTCTGCGTGTACCGGCGGACCAGAGGCGCAAACAGATTCAGGGGGTACCCTGATGCCCACTCCCTTCATCTGTCAGCTGTCAAGCGGACTGACTCAGCCCTCTCACGCCGTCCCCGTGCTCCCCACCGTGCAGCCGATAACACAGCGCCCGTGCTCACCATTTCGAGCAACGTAGCAGCCGAGGCCACTGGTCCCACTGGCGCCATCGTAACGTACAACGACCCCACCGCAACCGACGCCGTTGGAGCGACGGCCAGCTGCACGCCCGCCTCCAACACCCTCTTTGCCATCGGTGCCACTACGGTGACCTGCACGGCCGCGGATGCTGCTGGCAACTCGGTGTCCGCTTCCTTCGTGGTGACTGTGGGTGAGTAAACACACTCTGCAGTGCAAGTGGGGCAGCCAGTACTAAGGGGTGCTGGACGGCAGGAAGGATTTGCCACCTATAAGGCATTTGTGGGTGCTGTACATTGCTTCATTAATTTCCACCACAGGACCTCACCGCCCTTGCCTCTTATGTTTCCCGTCACCCACCCGACCCGAAACAGTCGACACCACCAAGCCCGTCATCGGCCAGGCCAACATCGCCGTTGACGCCACCGGCGAGTCTGGTGCGGTCGTGACCTTCACCCCCCTGGTCACCGACGCGGGGACCCCCGTCATCAGGCCCGTCTGCCACCCGCCGTCGGGCTCCACCTTCCCCTTCGTCACGACCTCCGTCACGTGCAGCGCCACCGATGCCGCTGGGAACGTTGGAACCCTCACATTCACCGTCACCGTCAGTGAGTTCAGGCGGGGGCTCAAGCAAGAGCGTGGGAATGGCGTTATGGCGGGGGCACAAAAAGCAAGCAGCGAGGCAGGCCAGTAGGCACCGAGCGCATCATAATAATCGTCGTGCGTGGTTGTTGGTGCGCTCCGTCATCTCCGCCCTGACCCTGCCTGCCTGCTTATTACCCTTCCTCCCCGCACCAATTGCGCCTCACAGCCGCCTGCAACTTTGGCGGCTTCCTGCCCCCCGTGGAGAACCTCCCTGAGGTCAACCTCGTCTCCACGCAGCAGGTGTGTCGGCCTGGGTGCCGTGGGCTAAGACGGGTGCGTGATGACTCTAGCCAAGCTAGCTAGCTAGCAGGTGGGATCAAGCAGGCCTGCTAGTAGCTAGCCGGCATACATGTGCTCCTGACTTCGTTCCCTGGTGTGATTATCTATCGGCGGGCCCAGCAGGGGGTGAAGATGGCTTATTAAGCAGACCTGCCCAATTTACACAATCCTCCCCGACCTACCGCCTCCTGCCCCAACCCTCAGAACCTGCCCCTGAAGTGGTCGATGGGTGGCTACTTCGGCATGAACATCATTGCGCCTGGCTACCCCAAGCTTGTGGCCGTCGCCTGCGTCACCTTCACCGACCCCGCCCCCACGGCGGTGGACGCCACGGCGGCGGCGCTGACCAGTGTCCTCAAGTGGGTGCCCAGGGCGGCGGGGGGCCAGCAGGACTGCCCTGCTGATGAGGAGGCGAAGGCAGGGGTATCAGACCTACCGCGCATGCATGCCCTGCCGGTGTACATCGATGTAGGTTATTAATGCGTCAAGCCATGCTTGCTATCTATGTGCCGAGGCGGGCATGCACAGAACTACCACAGACTGACTTGAGCTGCTTGCCGCCCTTCACCATCTAGGTACGAAGCCGGAGAGGGCAAGTACATGCTGGGCTTCAGCCTGAAGGACAACAAGGCCGTGATCAGCACCTGCTACAAGCTGCAGCTCAAGTTCGCCACCTGCCCCGCAAGAATCTTCGCGGCCAACATCAATGCCGTGCGCAACAAGTAAAGATGGACTAGATGGACGAATTATGTGGATTATAGCCGGGCTGTTTACGTAAAGGATACAAGCTGTCGTACATGGTCAATCTTCATACTGTTACGGACATGCTCGTGCACACCTAGCACACCTCGGTATGTGCAACGAAGCCTGCCATTTTGACGGAGTGCGTGGGCGGACGCGCACAGATTGCTCGTATATTGGTTATGATAGATCTGGAGGTACGGGGCGGTCGCCTCACCCTGCCGGAGGCGGCTTGAGCACTTGATGAAGTGTCTGCGGCCCTAGGGCTGGCTTAGTGCTGATGGGGCTGGCCTGGCTGGATGGGCCTGGCTGGAGGTTGGGTGCGTGGAGCCTGAGTGCTGGCGCGGGTGAGGGGGTAGAGGGGGGCGATGGATGCTGGCATGCCGCCCGGGCGGTGGGAGGGAGCGGGACGCACGGGAGTGGGGGCAGGGCAGGGGGGGGGGCAGCGGCGGCTAGCTGAGGCTCATGCGGGCGTGCAGGCAGGCGGGTGCGGGGCTCCAATAGGGAGGCAGGAGGGAGGCGACTCTATCTGCGGCGGGGTGGGGTGGGCGCGGCAAGGTCCAGTTGACCAGGCTTCATACTTCCTGGGGACGACCGCAATGGACCAATGCCAAGGGACCAATGCCAAGGGAGGCGGCTCACCTGGGTCGTACATGTGGGGATGCAATGCCCCCAACCCAGGCTGACGGAGCGCTCGGATTTGCGTGGGGCTCCGTCCTGGAGATGTGCGGTTGTTGCAAGCTACGAGGCTTGCTTTGATCAAAAAGGGCCCTCAACCCTGGCTACCTCCGTCCAGCTTCACCTCGTCTCCACGCAGCAGGTGTGTCGGCCTGGACGCTGCTGGTGAAGCGCATTGAGGCGCTTGCCGGCGCGCTGTAGGTAGCATGCATGGTGGGGCCGGAGGCTGGTGGGGGCTGGCTGGGGTGGCGGGGGCTGGACTGGTGCTTGCTTGTGGGACATTTGGTCTGTCGGGCTCCATCGGCCTGGGGGGCTTGCGTGCGTGGCCAATATTGGCGTGTGGGGGGCCGAATGTTAGTAGCTGTATGACTGAGCTGCAGCGGCTAGCAGCTGCTAGGCCGCTGCTCGTGGAGGGGCGTGGAGGCAATGTACATAGAGTTGCTGGGGCTGTGTGCACGGAACAAGCTGAAATGGATGCGGACTGGACGATGGGTCTGAATGCTGGGAGCTGGGTGCGGCGGGTGGGCGTTAACGATGACGCTCGCACGAGGCTTGCACTTCCTCGAGGAGTCATGGTGTTGAGGCCCCAAGCGTGGTGCAGTGATGGGAGTGTAGTGCTCACGCTATTGTAATTGCACTAATGCCGCGCCCCTGAGTCTCAAGGCGTGCCACCAATGCTGCTACATGCAATTGGATGTACAATTGGCTGTACAATCAGATAGCAGGCAGACCGACCCGAGCTGACTTGTGAAGCAAGGCCGGCCTTACGCAATCTCATCAATCTTACAGTCCGCTTGCAGCAGTCTGCCAAACTGCTTTGCTTCCACATGCTGACCCTGTCCTCTCAACACCTCTCCAGCCGAACCCAGCCACATCACGCCCTGATGGATACACAGTCCCCCCATTACTTGTCCTATCACTGCGATATCACCAGCCTGCCCCACCGCTTGCACCGCTTGCACCCCTGCCCACTGCCGCTTGCACCCCTGCCCACCCCTTGCACCGCTTGCACCCCTGCCCACTGCTCGCAGGGGATCAGCTACGCCATGGCCTGGCCCTCGGGCGGGGTCGGCCTCCAGGGCCGCGACCTCCACGGCGACGGCCTCCATGATGGGCTCCATGTTGTACCAGAGGCCCAGGTGCGAGGGGATGCGGTCCAGCACGACGGGGTCGGTGAGGGCGTTGGTGAAGATGGGCGCAAAGGTGAGCGACGCGGACTCGATCCAGATCAGGCCCTCGACGATGCTGTTGGCTGGCCAGGGGGTGAGACGGGGGGTGGGGTGCAGGAAGGCGAGTGTGCCCAGGCTGTTCAGCAGGCCCCAGACCCTAGTGAAGGGGCAGAAGATGGGGATGCCGTCATCGAGATCCCCCATGGACAGCTCCTGGAAGGGCAGCTCCATGCGCAGCTGGGACACATCCTCCTCGTAGCTGATGTGGAAGAAGCAGCAGTCGGGGTCGATTCTGCCGCCACCGTGGACGTCACCGATGGTCGTGGTGCCAGCGGGGATCCAGGCCTGAGGAAGCGAGGATTTCACAATGGAGGGCGAAAAGTAAGAGAGAGAGTTAGAGGGGGCGGCCGAAAGGCATGGCAAGCAGGGGCAGGCGGTAAGGCTTGGGAGGCGAGCAAGCAGAGAAGGGAGAGAGGGCACCAACCTGAGGCGTGTGGACCCCGTCGTTGCCCCTGGGGACGAAGGCGAACGCATAGGCGTCCTGGATCCTGACCAGCGGGCCGACGGGGCCTGCCTTGCGGAGCCGTGAGCCAAGGGCAGGAGTGCGCTTGGGCTGGAGGAACTTCATACCCTGGGCGCCGCCAAAGACGGTGCCCGCACGCACAGTCCAGTAGAGGGAAGTGCCGATGGACAGCATGTGCGAGTCGGTCTCGTGGGCCATTGGTCTGAGAGGGGCAGAGGGGCAGGGTAAAAGGGGGCGGAGGGGCGGGCAGGGGGGCTCAGCCGCAGGCTGCAGGGGTGAAAACTAGGAGAGACTCGGGCTAGCGTGTGCAGGCTACACCGGAGAGCTGGTGAGCTGGTAGAGGCACGCACGGCAATAACGGCTGCAGCCAGCCAGCAGAACTGGTCGCGACAAGAACGTGTGCCGAGAAGCGCGCGCTTACTTGATTTTGGCGCGACGAGCGCGGAGGCAGCAGGGCGCGAGAGGCCGAAGTAGGGCGCGACGAGCAGATAGAGCGATGAAGGGTTGCACTGCGGGCGGTAACTAGCCTTGGCGCCGCGAGGCGCGCTCAAGAAGGCGCGCCAAATGGTTCCAGAACCGTACGGTAAGCTATGAACGCGTCTGTTGCAGGCGATGCTGAGGTTGAGGCGGGAGTGAGTGGTGCGGAAGTAACCAATGGGTTACTAAAGCGGCGAGGTCGCGAGTGGCTTGTCGGTCCAGTGGGCCTTCGCCTGAGTGACCCGGGTGGAAGTCAGTTAGTGAGATAGGGTCACTTGGGGGCATGAGTGGGGGGGGAACGGGGGTAAGTGGGCCATAAGCGACTTTTTTAGTCCCATAGGGCGTGGGTTAAGACGGGTGCGTGACTCTAGCCATGCTAGCTAGCAAGCAGGTGGGATCAAGCAGGCCTGCTAGCTAGCCGACATACATACCTCCAGCTTCACCTGGACATTGGTGCCTGTAATGGTGGAGGCCGAGGCCGGTACGGCCGGTACGCCGGGCGTCCCGTCCGCAGTGAACGGGGGGCTCTCGGGGCGCACAAGGGTCATAGCTAGTAAGCAAGCACCGCAGGGCCTTACTAAGGTAGTAGATGGATGTAGTACATCGCCGGTGCTCTCGGCCGTCATCGAGCCGGGGGCAGTGCGCGCGAACCCATCCGCAGGGAGAGCGCCCATATTCGGCGCAGCCCATGGGACCATCCTAGCGACCCGGACCACGCAAGGGGGGCCTACGGCCGTCCCCTGCCTCCGGGACGCACGACCCGGACCGGGCAGAGGGACCGTACGGCTAGTACGGCCGTCTCTCCCGCCGGGCCGAACCGACACCAAGCCAGACGCCGCCGCGAACCCCAGCGAGGCACCCGCGGAGCCCAGCAGCAACCGACAGACGGAAACAAGCAGAACCGAACAGAACACAAAGAGCGCAGCAGCAGAACTGGAACCAGAAGCACCGAACCCCGAGACCCAGACACCACAGCAGCAGGACCGAGGACCAGGCGAGCCCGAAGAACCCACAGGACCCCGAGTGCCCGGGCAACTTGGTTGAACCACGAAACACGGAGCCGAACCGTCAGCTCCGTCGCTCAGGCGCACGACCTCCTCCGCCAACGACCAGGCAGGCCGTCGAGCTGTCCGCGCCGGACCGTGCGGTCGAGCCACCTACGGGGGAGGGGAAAGCGAGGGCCGGGGAGGCGGAGGCACGGGGGGCGGGGGCGGCGGCGGCGGCGGCAGCGGCGGCGGCGGCGGTGGGGAAGCGGGAGCGTGTGAAGGATTCGGGAGAGAGCGCAAGTCGTGCAGTACCGAGAATGTGTTGGGGGCTTGGGAGTCGAAGTGTTGGGGGTTTGAGGCCTAGGTAGGGAATTCATGGGAAATGCGGCGCGGCGGGCATATGCCTCCTGTCGCGCCCAGATCGGTACGGCGGTCACCTCATGCGGCTCCGCGGCCCCTAGATGGGCGCTCCGTTCGGCTTCACCAGAGGTGGAACTGCCGGAAGTCTGCTGGCGAGTTTGGGGCCTTGGGCCGTTCGTGTGCCAGAGTTGCGCCCGGGGCCGCCCTGAGCGCGTGGGCGGTATCCAGGTGTATCCAGGTGTGTGCGGCGGAGGGCTGCTGAGGGCCGGGCGCGACGGCTGCGCGCCCGGCCGGAGGCTTGGCTTGTTTGGAGCAGCGCTCCTCGTGGAATGCCTCCGCGAGCCTCCGTCGGCCTGCTCTTGCGCTCAAAGTCCACAGTTCGCCTAACGCTGATGCAAGGGGGACCGGCCTACGCCACGCGGGCTGCCGCGCCCCCAGACCGAAACAGCCAGACCGTAACCCGCACGCTCACCTAACCCGGTCACCTAATCCCTCTCTACTAACGCAACCAAGCCATAGCCATCAACACCGCAGCCTCCGGCTGCTTCTCGTACTTGGCGTCCTTCCGGTCGGCACGCCCGCTGCTTTGGCGCTCGTGCTTCTTGTCCAGTTGTCTCAACTCAGAAGAGCTCCTTACCATATTGCGGGCTCGGGCTTATAAGGTGGGCTCGCTCGGCTCACCGCCCCGGCTTCTTTGCTCCTCCCACTCCATTACGCTCGCTGCCGCCCCAAGCGTTGTCGCAATAGGATAAAGATCCTAGCGCGCTGGTCGGCAGGGCTTGCTGGGGCCTTTGGGGGAGTCGCGCCATCGGGCTGAGCCCGGAAACGCTGCCGCCTCGCGCTTGCAGCGCTCGGCTGGCTCACATACAGGCTCCAGATGTCCTTCTTTATAGATATAATCCACGGCGGCCTGGGCAGGCGACAGTCTTTCGACACTCCGACTTCTGCTTGCCGCTCGCTTGTCTCCATAACCACATCGCGGCTTCCTTCTCGTCGTCTGTAAGGACTTGTCCACCGCGGCATGCAGGGCACGCGGTGCGCCGGTCGTCGGCACGTACCCACTTGGCACTCCCCCCCGTCTCCCCGTCAACGGGTAAAGACCTCCGGGCAGTCCGTCTGGGCCTCACGCAAACAGGTACATGCTCGTTTGGAGTAACACGTGCATGCGTGCCACACGGCCGACTAACCGACACAGATAGCAACACACCCGACGTAAGCGCTGGCTGCTGGGCTGGGGAGTTATGCTCCTGGTGTCGAGGCCCCCAGTGTTGTGCGTGCAGCCGGTCGCCAGTCCCGCTAGAGCGCGTTGGCCCACCTGTGATCAAAGGGAAGCGCAGCGTGGCTGAGGAGCCGCAGGGAGTCACATTGACACAGAAGCTTGTGGTGCGAGGGCGGGAGCGGGTACGTGGGGTACGTGCCATCCGTCACCCGCAGGATCGCCCGCGCGCGCCAAACCGGTGCGATCAGCGCCATGCGACAGTATAGCAGGTGTTATCACACAGGTACTTGCCAAAAGCAGTGATCTCCTACTGACCGCGAGCGAGAGCTGCAAGCATGCCACCCGACTCCGACATCCCGCGCAAGCACAAGACAAAGCGGCTCAGGGATGACAGACACGACCAGGCGATGCTGGTCGACAACGTGAAGAAGCACAAGAAAGAAAAAGTCAAGGTGCCGGGAAAGCCCGCCCCGCCTGTTCAACCGCGACCGGGAGACGCGCGCGTGGGCCTGGTGTTCAGCGGTGGCGACGAGCATGTGGCACCAGGTAGGCTTGCCGCGATCTGGAACAGCGAGCGCTTGACGGGCGCCCAAGACATGCCGCGAAACGTTGTCGACATTGGACACCAGCAGATGTCGGTGCGCCTTCTCCCAATAATCCCCCGCCCGTATCCTCCCGCGCCTCTCAGGCCACCCTGAGCGCCCCGCGCGCGTCAGTGTGCTGTACAACACACTGCAGGAGACGGGCCTGGCGGAGCGGTGCAGGATGATCGAGGCGCGCGAGGTGGGGCGGATGGGGAGGGTGGCGGGCAGCGTCAGGGCGGGGCCGGCAGGTTTGGGTGCCGAGTGTTGGAGTCTGCGAGGGTATTTGGGTTGGGTGGCGTCGTGGCTAGTGATATGCAAACTGGCTGCGCGGGAGAAGGCGGTGGGTCAGGTGTGCGGACGACACGAGAGGGTTGGGGCGGGGTGCGCAAGCGGCCGGCGAGAAATGCCATATCGCGATCTGGTGGGAAGGCGGGGTTGCGACGGGTTTGGGGAGTGCCCAGTGAGCATGGTAGGGTGGTGCGTGACTGACGAGCGTGGATGCTGGGGTTAACCCCCTCCCATTTGTACACATACGGCAGCATACGGTATCCAGCAGCCATACTCATACGGTACCCCCCTGTCTTGCTGCCACAGGCAACCAGGTCGGAGCTCCGCCTCGCCCACACCCGTGAACACATCCACAAGGTGAGCTGCTACCCTCTAGCAGATTGCAATTCATGAGCGCTTCTAGTGAGTTTCTCTCTCCTAGCTTCCAGCCTAACGTCTGAGCTCCATAGCGCAAGAGAGCGGCAGTCTCTGTCGACGTGTCGAGGGGGTCGATTGGATTCTGTCGTGGAGGGGGCCGAGTGGACTCTGTCGTGGAGGGGCGTCGATTGGATTCTGTCGTGGAGGGGGGCCGAGTGGACTCGTCCCGTCTGGGTTACAAAGGCTTGGAGTTAGAGGGAGGAGGCTGCGCGTGCCCAGTTTTGGTCCCGGCATTTCGAGACTCTTGTTCCATGTCACTAGGGGGGGTTATCTTCACTAAGATGAGTGTCCCCGCGCTGCTGTCTCCCGCGCATCTGGCACCCCGAACCACCCACACACAGTGTGTCTGCTGCTTCTGGGTTGCTTTTCTCGCTGCTGATATAGGGTCAGCGCACAGGTGTCAACCCCCATCCCATCTCCCTTCACACAGGTCAACGCGCGGACCGAGGGGGTGCGGGCCCGCGCGGAGGCCGGCGGACGGCCTATCAAGGAGTACGAGCGGGACTCCACCTTCTACACACCAGGTATGTAGGGTCCACTCGCTATGCTTTGGGTGTATTAGCCAGGATTGCAAAGGTGCCGTATAAGGTATCCGGTGAGCTAGGTAAAGGTACCCGGTGAGCTCCCCTCGCTATGCTCCGGGCTTGTTAGCCAGGAGCGCAAAGGTAGAGCCAAGCACAGGGAATGTGCTACGTGGTAGCAAATCTCTTTCAACGTTGGGATTGTTGACCAAGCAAAGAATGAATCAAAAGCGAAGGGACGTGGACGTGGACGAGCTAGCAAAGTTTGAGCGCGATGTGTGGTACGGCACATAGCTGGGGCATGGGGCGCAGCTGGGGCGCTGCGGAGTCCGTGCCGCTTCACAAACGCTGGCGCCTGACGCCTGACGCTTGCCCTGGCGCCTGAACTCTGCCCGGACCGTCCCTCCTCCCTCCCCTCCCCTCCCCTCCCCCACCCCTTCCATCCGCGCTGCAGCCACGGCTCAGGCGGCGAGGCTGGCTGCTGGCAGCTGCGTGCAGGTGGGCAGCGGTCAGCGGGGTCCGGGAGGGGGGGTGGGCAGGGGGGTCGGGAGGGGGGGTGGGCAGGGGGGTCGGGAGGGGGGGTGGGCAGGGGGGTCGGGAGGGGGGTGGGCAGGGGGGCAGCGGGTGGCAAGTAGCGGGGTCGGGGAGGTTGGAGCGGCGACCAGCGTACACAGGTCACGAGCTCTCCTCTGTCCGCACACTCAGCTGACGGGCAGCGGGCAGCGGGGTCGCGGGGTTGAAGACGGGGTGGGGCCGGTGTGCGACCAACGGGCACAGCTCGCGACCTCTTCGGGCAGCCGACACGAACGAAACGCATCACCACGCAGCTGCTGCTGCCTGTCCCCCCCTCCCCTCCTTCCTTCCCCCTCCCCCGGTACGTACCGTTTCAAGCTTCGTTCCCTGGCCTGGGCGACGCAGTCCCGCTCACTTACAAACCCTCCTTCCTCCCCTACCCCCTACCCCCCCCACCCCCCCCCCCCCCGCCCCCCCCCCCCAGGCCGTCCGCTGCGTGCTGTCCGGCTCCGTGTCCCGGGCCCTGGCCGTGGTGCGCCCCCCCGGCCACCACGCCGAGTGCGACCGGGCCATGGGCTTCTGCTTCTTCAACAACGTCGCCACAGCGGCACTGGCGGCGCTCGAGGTGCCGGGTGCGTGGGGAGGCTGGGGAAGGAGTGGGGTGATTGGGGCCTGGCTGGTTCGTTGGTGCCGCGTGCGTGTGGGGAGCTCCGTCCCGGCGTTTAGGGAGGGATAGGCCGAGGGACGGGGAAGGCGTCGCGGTGGCGGCGCTCGAGGTGCCGGGTGAGGGTGGGGAGTGGGGAAGGCGTGTGGCGGGTGGGGTTCCCCGGTCCAGGGCAATCGCTGGGTCGCGCCCTTATGTCCGCGCAACGCCATCACCACAACTTGCCGTAACTGCCGTACCGTGCTGTCGTACGCACATCCGTACAGGCATCAACAGGGTGGCCATCGTGGATTGGGACGTGCACCACGGCAACGGCACGCAAGTGGGTGGGGATGGGGGTGGGACCAAGCGATGCCAGTACCCGAGTTTCGGGACCCTGACCCGCGCGATCCCTCCCGTCTCTCATCCCCCCTTTTCCTCTGTCCTGCCTCTCGCCCACCCATCCACGCACCGCCACAGGACATCCTGAAGGGCGATGACCGCGTGCTGACTGTGTCGCTGCACCGCTGGGGCCCGGACAGGGCGGGTGGCATGTTCTACCCGGGCACGGGTGAGGCGACACGGGGGGAGGATGAGGTTCAGAACGTGGCAGTAGGTGGCAGTAGCTGCCTGCAGCTGGCAGTATAGCTGGCAGTAGCTGGCAGTAGCTGGTAGTAGCTGGCAGGGGCTAGTACGGTACCGCTGGGCGGCGACGGGGGGACGAGCGGACCGGGCGCAAAATGCGCTCCGGGGACGGGTGAGCTGTGGACCCCCCCTCCCCCGTGCTTCACGCGCTATGTCTGAGTTTCCCCTCGCCCACCGCTCCCCGCCACCCCACCCCCCCAAGGTGCGGCCGAGGAGACGGGCGAGGGCGCCGGCGCGGGTTACAATGTCAACATCCCCTGGCCGCACCGGGGCATGGGGGACGACGATTACCGGGTGGGCTGTCGGGGATGGAAGTGGTGAAGTGGAGTCAAGTGGAGTGAAGTGGAGTGAAGTAGAGGACACGCACTCGGGATGGGGTTTGGGTGGGTGGGTGGGGAGTTGGGTGGGTGGGTGGGTGGGACGAACTCAAGATGGGGGTTGGGTGGGTGCTTGCCTGGGCAAAGGGGTGGTTGGGCGGACGGTGGATGGGGAGGGGCGGTGCCGGGGATTGCATTGGTGTGGGTTACAGCCCCCCTGCTGCCGGGGGTCGTGGGCAGCGTCAGCGGCGGGGGTGCGGAAAGGGTCTGTGTGGATGCGACGACCCCGCCGTCCCTTCCCCTCCTCTTCACACCCTCCCCTTCACACCCACTCCTCTCCCTCCACCCCTCTCCCTCCACTCCACTCCCCTCCCCCTCCCCCCAGGCCGCCTTCTCCCTGCTGGTGGAGCCGCTGCTGGGGCAGTTCGCACCCGACCTACTCATCGTGGCGGCGGGCTTCGACGCGGCGGAGGGGGACCCCCTGGGGGACTGCAAGGTGTGGGGGGGGAGGGGGGCAGGAGGGGCCTTCGGGGGGCGAATCCTTGACAAGATATAGGTCGGGGGGGGAGGAAGGGGAGGGGCGAGGAAGGTAGGGAGATTGGATGGTAGTTTGGGGCTGGCGCCCCCGTGATATAGACGTTCGCTGCGAAGTCATAGTCTCAGCTTTGTCCGCTGTCCTTGCTATCTAGATGTCGGCGTTCGGCAACTATGCGCGCTCTCGCCGCCGTCTTCACCCACCCACTTGCTCCCCCTCCCCCCCTTTCCCCCATCCCTTCCTTACCCCTGCCCTCCCTCTCCCCCCCTCCCGCCCCCCTCCCCCCCCCAGCTGTCCCCGAGGGCTACGCCTGGATGACACGTGCACCTCCCTCCCCTTCCCTCTCCCCCTCCCCCCCCCCCCCGGCGTGTCCCCCGAGGGCTACGCCTGGATGACACGTGCACCTCCGTCCCCTTCCCTCTCCCCCTCCCCCCCCCCAGCTGTCCCCCGAGGGCTACGCCTGGATGACGGAGCGGCTGCTGCGGTTCGCGGGGGGGAGGCTGGTGCTGGCGCTGGAGGGGGGATACGAAACCGAGTGAGCCGGGCGGGGTAGGGCACGGGCAGGGAAACCACCAAGGTTTGGGGTACCGTATGCTGATAAGACGGGGCTACCGTAATACACGTTGTTGAATCGCATCGAAAGGATCACACCTTATCATGACGGTAAAAACACACATGGGAATCCGCAAGCCCCTGTTGGTCCGGGCCCCCTCTAGCTGTTCGGCCGCTGTGTGGGCGCGGGCCGGAAGGGGGCCCGCTCGTGCACCGCAGCCGCCCTCCCCAACCCCTTGGCAGCCCTGCTTCCGTGTTCCCTTCTCATCAGCTCCCTTCCCCTTGCCTTGTGCTGCCCCCTCCCCCCACCCTCCACCCCCACCCCCACCCCCAAAGCGGCACGGCCTCCTGTGCCTCCTTCCTTATCGCCCTTACCGATCTAAAGCTTCACCCCCCCTCCCCCTCCCCTCTCCCCCCCTCTGGACCTCGGTGCGCATCGGGCTCGCTGGCCGCCGCTCTATCTCTTCCTCCGCGCTCCAATGCTCCGCAAATCACCCCTCTCTCCCCCACACACACACAGCGTCACGGCCTCCTGCGCCTCCGCCTGCGTTGCCACCCTGCTGAGGGGCCGGGCGGAGCCCCGCCCCGAGCCCCTGGGGGAGCCGAGCGTGGAGGCGGTGGATGCGATCCGAAAGGTGAGGGTGGGGGGGGGGGGGGGGCGGGGCTGCGGTGCAACTCAGGGGCGTAAGCGCTCCCGCCTTTGATTGATGCCTTATAGCCTATTTACATTCACGTTACGTTACCCAAGGTAACGTGGAGGTGACGTAACGTGAATGTAAAAGCACTACTAGCCATGCAGCACATGTACCTGCCATGAGCACGCGGCCCCGCTCAGCAGCAAGCACCCTCTCGCCCGCTTCCGCCCCCGCCCCCCCTCCCCAGGTATACCCCATGCCCACCCCTCTCCGGTCTGAGCTCAAAATCCGAGAGCCAGCCTCAACCCCTTGTGCCCCCTTGCCCCCCCCCCCCATCCCCCCCAGGTGTAGCTCATCCAGCGCCGCTTCTGTCTCCCCTGATCTCCTTCTTAGATTCAAGATCCAACCCTCAGGCCCACTTCCCCACCCACCCCCCCAGGTGTACCTCACCCAGCGCCGCTTCTGGCGCCTGAACACCCCAGTGGCTCCCGGCCTGGAGGCCGAGTGGGAGATCCTGTGGGAGGTAGGGGGTGGGGTGGCTTGGTTGTGCTGACCCTATGTTTGTAGTAGTGATGAAAGCGAACTGGAGTGAGGAAGTACGGGACCAAGGGCGCACAGAAAGCGCGAGCAATTGACCCGGTGCACTGTGCGGAGGCGCGTGTGCTGACGGCAACCTGTGTGTTCGGAAGCCCCAGCGAAGGGAACAGATCCAGCGCGCGCCTTGCGCGCGCCTTCGTTTCTTTTCTCCTTGGTTTGGCCCCTCTCCCTCCCTCCCGCCCCCCCCCCCCCCCCCCCCCCCCCCCCCCTGCCCCCCCCCCCCCCAGGCCTACATCGCCCGCGTGGAGGCGGTGGCGGACGCCTCCTCCCAGCTGGCGGCGGAGCGGCGGCGGCGGCGCGAGGCCGAGGCGGAGACGGAGGCAGTCATGAAGGCGCTCAAGACGCAGCTGGTCAAGGTGGGTGCCGGACCTAGTAGAAAAACAGGGTAGTCTGTTTCGCTACGATTGAATGCTATCATTATCATGATAGCGCTACTAGCCGGGAGCTGAGGGTTGGCCTTGAGGCACAGCACTCGAGGTGGGGGAGGGCACTACTAGCCAGAAGCTGAGGGCCGGGCCTGGGACTGCGGCATGGCGGGGCTGTGGGCGCTCAAGACGCAGCTGGTCAACGTGTGGGGGGGAAGGGAAACCGATGTGGGCCGTGGTTTTAGCGCGGGGGCGCGGAGCCGTGCAGCGCTGAGCAGCACCCTGCAGGGCTTGAGGACTGGCCGTGCCCTGCCCATGCGGTTTTGCAGCGCGGCTTGAGAACTGGCCTGCACTGGTTTTGTGCCCCATTCTTCCGGCCCTTCCTCCCGACCCTTGTTTTGCTCTCCCCTTGTCCTGCTTTATCCTGCCGCCTCCCATCCCGCCCTTGCCCCCTTAAACCCTAAACCCTAAACCCTGGCTCCCCAGGTGTCCCGCCTGGAGGGCCTGCTGCGTCGCATCGGCAAGGGCCCGAGGGCCGGGGCCGGCGAGGAGGGGGAGGAGGAGGAGGGGGAGGATGAGGGGGAGGACGAGGAGGAGGACGAGGGTGAGGACGAGGGGGAGGAGGAGGAGGGGGAGGAGGGACACGAGGGGGGGCAGCACGGGCCGGGCGTGTGGGAGGAGGTTGAGGAGGACGAGGATGAGGACGAGGACGAGGATGAGGACGAAGAGGAGGAGGGGGAGGAGGACGAGGAGGGGGAGGAGGAGGAGCATGGAGCCACAGGCGGGCCGTTGGGGCACGGTGTGCTGCTGGACCAGGGACAAGGGCACGAGGCGGAGGAGGACGAGGAGGATGAAGATGAGGATGAGGACGAAGATGAGGACGAGGACGAGGAGGAGAGCGAGGAGGACGAGGAGTGATAGGATGAGGGATCCAGGACCGAGATCCAGCGATATCGCAGCCGAGAATGAGGCGTGCGGGCGGCGGGCTGGAGGGCGGAGATGGAGGACGCAGATAGAGCACGATATGACGGTGGCAGTGCTCTGCACGGATGGCTCTGACTGGACTGGTGCTGATGATGATGGGTGGGGGGCTGGGTGAAGTAGACGGCCGGCCGTTTGTTTGGCGGTGGCTGTCGGCTGCGTCGGCTGTGTGCTGGGGCAGCGGTCGGCTGTGGTGTGAACATCAATGGAGGGGGTTCTGTACTCGCAGGGGCCATGCAGCGCAGTCAGGGCAGTCGATCGAGGGGGCCGGATGCATGCTGCGGGGAGGGGGACGGCTGGGAGGACGATGGGAGCTCCTGGCTGGCGAGGCCCAGACGGACGTTGGCTTGCTTCGGTCAATCTGCAACCTCTGTCTCATCTTCCAACTGCACATCATCATGCATTACAACTTCCCGTCATCTCAACTCTCCTCAACTGTGGACTCAGGGAGCACCAAGCTCCTGTGCCTTGCACCCATGAGGGGAGTTCCAGACGTCGCTATTGTCATATAGCTTCACTCAGCTATACAGGATAGCCAGAGCGAGCATGCTGCCGCCTCCGCCCGAGCTTCCAACTGCACGTCTCCGCAGCCCCCACTGAACGCCTTATTGAACAACAGTCACCCACTGGCCCAACTCAGCTCGACAACGTACGGTAGGTCCAGAATGCAGGGCCAGGCCCAGGGAGCTAGCAGGACCTGCAGCTAGGCACGGCACATGCCCCGAAAGCCCCGTCTCCTATCTGCCACTTCCTATGAGCGTATACTTGCCGCCGTCTCCTATCCACCACTTCCTATGAGCGGCAACTCGCTTGCTCCTAGCTCACAACCGCGACGTTCAACCTCATCGGAGGGGATCTACCTCAGCTCGTGCCTGCCAGACCGGACCCGCTCGTCCAACTGCCCAACTGCCCGGCTCGCCGCCCGCTTCCCCCTCCGTACTGGCACCTGTGTAACGACATCAGCCTGTACTGCCCCACGTACGATGGACCCCAGCAGGGCCCGACACGCACGTGCCTCGGCGGCGCGAGTCCGCCCCCTTCTTCCTAGCAAGCGTAGGTCGCGCCCTCGAGCAACGCAGCCTCCTATGGCGTCCGCCGGGCCTCGGTGCGTGGGCCCTGACGCCCCGGCGCTGAGAGCGCCCCCGGCCCTTCCATTCGTACACGCGCGCATCGCATCCGTACCGCGTCGTACCGCATCCGTACCGCATCACTGCTCCGTCGGCGCCGCGCCCTGCCCCTGCCCTTCCCATGCCCTCGCCCCTGCGGTCCCTGCCCCTGCTGCCCCTGCGCCTGCCCGGACCCCTGCTGTCCCAGCCCCTCTGGCGCACGGCAGTCTGAGCGAATCACTGCTCCATGGGCGCCCCCCCCTGCCCCTGCCCCTGCTGCCCCTGCGCCCGCTCCCGCTCCACCAGGTCCTGCACCGCGCGGAGGAAGTCGGCCACCGTGAAGCCCTGGGGAGGGGGGGTACCGTAAAGGGCGGGGAAGGGGGAAGAGGGGAGAAGAGGGGGAGAGGAGGGGCGGAAAGGGAGGTCAGAAGACGCGCGTCAGTCAGGTTTGTACGGGGAAGTCGGCCACCGTGAAGCCCTGGGGAGGGGAGGGGTACCGTAAAGGGCGGGAGAGCGGGGACAGATGAGCAGTGCTCGCGAGCTCTGGCCCCCAGCAGCATTCGCCTTCGCGGCCGGCGGCATGCAAGCTCTTCGCCAGCCCGCAAGACTGGCTAGCTCACCGCCGCCCGCAGCCCGAACTGCGACAGGTCCAGCTGCCCCGTCTGCAGCGCCGCCGAGAAGGTGGAGAGCTGCTGTTGGAACTGGGGCGAGTGGGCCAGGGCGGCCAGGTGCTCGGGGGTGCTGGGGGGGGGGGAGGGAGAGGAGGGGGGGGGGAAGAGGGGGAGAGGGGGGGAGAGGGATTTGAGGGGGAAGGGAGGGGCGAGTGGGCCAGGGCGGCCAGGTGCTCGGGGGTGCTGGGGGGGGGGGGGGGGGAGGGAGAAGGGGGGGAGAGGGGGAGTGTTTGAAGCTGATAAGGGGGAGATCGTCGAATGGTTAGTGGGATTGCCGGAGAAGGTACATACCGCCACAGGGGAGAGGGGGAGAGGGGGGGAGAGGGATTTGAGGGGGAAGGGAGGGGCGAGTTGGCCAGGGCCGCCAAGTGCTCGGGGGTGCTGGGGACAGGAAAGGGTGGGGGGATAAAGGTGATAAATTGAACGCATTGGGGGGGGGCGGAAGGGGGCGAAGGGAAGGGGTCAAGGGCGTAAGTGTAGCGGGGTGGGAGGCGGAACACCCCTACAAACGCCACAAAAATGCCCACACCACCCCCACACAGGACCGCCCCCCCGCAGCCCACCGGTGCTCCTCCGGCAGGTGCGGCCCCAGCGCCTCCAGCACCCCCGGCTCCCGCAGCAGGGGGCCCAGGGTCTCGGGTCGGAGCACATCGGCCAGGGAGGGGCCGGGGGCGGCCACGGCGCGCCGCCGCCCGCCCAGGCCGCCCTGCAGCACGGAATGGGGACAAGGGGGCGGGGGACGGGGAGGGGAGGGCAGATGGGACGGGTGGGGCGGCGGGAAGGTGCAGCGGTCAGTGCCCAGCGGTTGGGGAGGACGGGCTGGGGCAAGGGCCGGAGGGGGCGTGGGTCTCGAGTTGTCCGCTGCGGATTGCAGTGTCCAGCTTTGAGCAGGCAAGAAGAGGACAGGCTCCTAGTTCGCTGCATGGGGTTCACGCCACCAGCCCCGGAAGTCCATGCCATGAACCACAGGCGCCGTGCAGACCTGGGTTCACGCCACCAGCCAGCCCCAGATCTCAGTGCCGTGGCGTACGGCACAAGTGACGTGCACAGATGCCGTACCTGGGCAGCCGCCAGCTGTGCCAGGAGCGACTGGGCCAGCGCCTCCTCACTGCCGTACGCCGGCCTGCCGTACACAACAGAAGCACACGTGGTGGGTCAGGCGTACGGTGAGCGCCTCGCCTCACACCGCCCTTGAACTTCCGCACAAGGCCAATCGCCAATCGCCATAAGGCTTGAGTCCAGGCGTTTAATCTAACCTTAAACTCTCCGCTGACGCGCCCCACTATTACAGATCTAGCGCCCGTCTCCTGATGATCAAAGCCCGTAGCGCCCTTCTCCTGCTCGAGCCCACAGCATGCTGCCCAAGGCTGGCCGCCTGCCCCCACCCCCCGCACGGCTCACCTCGAGCCCCCGCCCAGCCCCGCGGCGATCGCGTTCCCCAGGATGGTGGCTAGGTCGGTTGCCTGCGGGGGGGCGGGGGGGGGGCGGGCGGGGCGACGGGAGGAGAAGTGGCTCCCACAGCGCACCCAGCGGCTCCCACAGCGCACCCAGCGGCTCCCACCCCCTCACTCTGCAACGCACACAGCGCATCCCATCCGCCTGTCCCCCCGGTCCCCCGTTTCCCCTGGATGGGTTGCTCACACAGCAGCACACATCTACGCACAGCTGCCCACGTGTAACTTGAAAAAGGGTCAGCACAAACAGAGCAGCTCACACTCGCCTGCGCGTTGACGGCCGCGGTACTGCCGGGCGTCTGCGCGGGGCCCGTGGGGATCTGTACGGCAGTGCCCCCCTGCTCCAGGGAGGCGCCTGCGCCGGGGGCGCTGGGGGAAGGCAAGGGTAGCAGGGGCCGACATGAGCTGCTCGTGTCCACACGCCGGGTTGAACGGTGATTGCTGCCTCCTCGTCAGCAGACACGTGTGGGCCATGTCGTGCGCGCCGGACCGACATTCACGGAAGGAGTGTGGTTGGGCTACTGACCACCAACCGCCCAACGGCCAACTACCCTAACCTCCGTACCTCGACACGTGCGCGTGCTCCAGGGCCGACCGAGGCGCCACCCCGCCCACATCCAGCCCCCCGGCGGCGGGCAGGTCTGCAAGGGCCGAAGGCAGGTGGGATTGGGGTTGCAACGGGGCGAGGGCTCGCGAGAGCAAGGTCTGCTTTGCCCAAGGGGCGTTAGGCTAGCAAGCCACTCGTCAACTCAGGGAGGGTGAGACCGCCTTTGCAGGGTTGTTCGAATGGTAGGTAGAGACTCAGCCGGAAGTGGTGCGGGGCGTGGGCTTGGGTTCAGGGTGTGCGAGGCGGCGCCAAGCCCCCAACGCCCGCCTCCCGGGGGTGGGTGGGACTCAGCCGGGAGCGGGACGGGGGCTGTGCCCCCAAGCCCCAGCCTCCACCTACCCTCCGCGGGGTGGTTGACGGCTCGATTGAAGGCCGTCACATGGGCCCCGTCCTCCTCCGGCTTCAGCTCCTGCAGCCTGCGACCGGGCAAGAGGGGGGTTTGGGGTTTAGGGTTTGTCAACGAGAAACACGTGTCCAGGGCAACGTGGGACCCGTGCGGCGCGGGGTCAAAACCGCTCGAGAAGGGAGGCGAGACGAAGGCACGGATGAGGAGCACAGTGGAGGATTGAGGTCGAGTCGGAGGGTCACAGGGGAAAAGGCTTGCCGGTGCGGGCAGGCAACCGAGTGGGAGTGGGAGGGTCAAAAACAGTCGAGCTCCAGTGGTCCCGAAGAGCTCCGTGCCGTACATGGCGCAGCAGTACGTGCGCGCGCTTTCCAGTACGACAGGTGCAGCGGTTGTGGTGTGGTGTGCTGTGTCGTACTCTGTCGTACTCACCAGAAGTACACGTTGCGGGTCTTGTCGTCGGTGAAGCGGAGCACCAGGGCCCGCTGGTTGGGAATCTGCGCTGGGCGGGCGCGCAGCCAGACCGAGAGCGGTGAGTCAGCACCGGTACTAGTTGAGCCACCCCCGGTTGCCAGCCCTCGTCGGCCGGGTGAGCCCCGCAATGAGGCACGCCTGGTCCTGAACGGGGTCCCCTCGCCTTCTGTCAGCCCAACACTGCTCTCGTTGCCTTTGCGGTTCTCAGTGCGGTAGCCTGCGCCTCCCTTACGGATCCGGGGCTGAGCCACTCCGTTGCCCCGATGCCCCACATTCTAATACCCCAGTGTAAGACATATCCATAGACGGTAGGCGCGTCCTCCGATACCGCAGCTTGGCCGCAACCGCTCCGCTCAGCCAACGCCCGCCCTTGGCAAGCTAAGGTAGACGACCGTAAGCTCCGCTAGCGCTAGCTAGCTAGCAGACGCCTTCAGGGCGGGTCCTCATGACGCGCACCTTCTCCAGCACCGCCTCCCCAGGGAAAACAATCACGTCCTCCTCGGCAGCGGCTGCCGTACCGGCTGCCGTACGCTCGCACCACTGCACGTGCACCAGCGTGTCCTCGGTCTGAGGAGTGAGGGGCCCAGGCGCGGTCGGGGGCAGAGGACGGCACGGTCAGGGTTCACGCCGAGGGGCACATGGAGGACGGGGCGGCCCCCCGAAGCCCGAGTCTCCACGCCCTGTTAGCCTTCGTACGTCCAGGGTACCGGAGCTCCATCGCACGCGGCCGAGCAGCGACCGGCGCTTCCCCTGCCCCCCCCCCGCCCCGAGAGCTTCCGACGCCGCAGCTGACCCCCGGGTCTGCCACCCGCAGGGCCCGGCTCGGAGAGCACAGGGCCGAGCCCACCGCAACCCGCAGTCCGCCAGGGAGCCCCGAAGAAGCTTAGCTGACCCAGAGGCTCGCCTGCACGACGCGGACCAGCCCCTTCCGCGCATCGGGGATGAGCTGCCCTGCGTTAAACTTGAGCTTCCCCGCCTTGAACTCGCAAAGCGTCGCCTCCATTGCAAGGCCACCAGCGGGGCACTAAGGCCCGAGAGATAGTGGGGACGCTTGGCGTCGGGGATCTCGCGGGTAATTGCAGGTTTCGATAAGCGGCCCTCAAAATTCTTTCGCGTATTGTGCTGTAAACGTCGCGGCTTCTACATCAACGTCAGAAGCAGCCTGGGTGCCCTCCGCCTCCTTGCGCGGCCCATTCGCTCCCCATCCCGCCTTTTCGTCGTCGAAACACGCTCCTGCACAGCGCGCTGCTGCCTGCATAGTGTACACTATCACACAGCATTCGATTGCGCACGCTATGTATGTTTTCAGCTCTGGTCGGTGCGCGGCAGGCGGCAGAGGCGACTGAGAACCGCTTGATAGTTTGCGACACGCAGCTTGAAGCTTGGCTTAGAGCGTTGCCCTTTGCCGGGGGGCTAAGCGACTCATCAGGATGCGCAAGCCAACACATTTTGACAAGGCAGGCGTGCTGCGCATCCTGGCCGTCGATGACGACTCTGTGAACCTGATGGTGATTGAGTCGGTGCTGAAGCCGCTGGGGTGGGATATCGTGCCCGCCATCGACGGCACCGAGGCCTACGCAGCGGTCGCAGAGGAGGTCTGGCCGGACATCGTGCTGCTGGACTACAATTTGGAAGTCGGCGACAGCGGGGAGGTGGTGCTCGCAAAGCTGCGCAGCACGCTCGGCGATGCTGTGCCGATCGTTATGTGCACAGCGATGAGCGCCAACTCGGAGGAGCTGCAGCGCTGCCTGGCCAACGGCGCGGTGGACGTGCTGTACAAGCCCTACGAGCGCAGCCGCGTGATGGAGATGGTCGACAAGCACTGCCCCGGGAAGACCGCCCCCAAAGCCCCCACACCCGCTGCGGCCCCGGCGCCCGTCCCCGCCCCAACGCCGGCACCGGCCCCAACGCCGGCACCGGCCCCCGCGCCGGCGCCTGCGCCGGCTCCTCCTCCGCCCTCTGCGGGGCCCGACGTGGAGTCCTTCTGCGCTGGCCTGGGGCTGGAGTACGTTGGGAAGAAGCTCAAGGAGCAGGGCGTGTCGCTCTCGGACTTGGCGGCCATCGACGATACCGGGCTGCGGAAGCTGGGCGTGGTGGTCAAGGGGCAGCGGGATAAGATCCTGGAGGCAGCAAAAGCGTTGTGATCTCCGTTTCGGGAGATGGCCAGGCGTCGTGACTGCGAGCTGCCAAGGGTTTGGGCTTGCTGTAGGCAGGTGGGGGCCCCGGTGCGTGTGCCTTGAGCTCGCGCCTCACGTGGGAAGGATGAGGGAGATAAATGAGGCCGTAGCGATACTTTGTGGCCTCTCGCGCGTTTTGACGCGGGGTGCGTACGGGTAACCATGTGTCCTACTTGGCTCGTGGCCTGAGAAGAAGTCTAGCTAAGCGCGGAGAGGAGGTTGGGCCCGATTGATGTGCGCCCAGGTTTTAGGTCATTGCGAATGAGGGTTTGTCTCCATGCAGCAGCGGCCTTTGGGCGGGTTGTGTCCTGCCCTCAGGGTCATCGACGCACATGGGACTAGCTTGTCCCTTCAGCGCTGCTATAAGTAATGAGCAACGGCACGTTCCCTTGGTGAAATGGACGGACGGATGCGACTTGGAGGCTAGGTCGGATGGCATGTTAAGATGTTGTTGTTCCTCACTGCTTGCTTTCTGGGTCTTTGCGGCGGGTTGGGATTGGCAGGGGCCGATGTTGAGCTTTGACAACTGCTGTGGATGGGGATATTGCTGGTGCTGGCGCTATGGAGGGTTGGGAATGGTCATGCGTTGCAAACATAAATGCCTGCCGGGGCCTGGCGAGACCGTTGGTTGAAGCGGTTCGTGCCGCGGTTGGTTGGCCTGTTGGCCTGGCTGTCAGAAGCAACACTAGCTGATAACGAGAAAGTCTGGGAGCGAGGATGAGCGACAGCGTGTGACTCCAGCTAGGTCAGCAGGCTGTCTGGCTCGAGCTTAAGCTTGAGAGGGGTGTGCGCAGATGCAGTACCTGCATGGCAGGAGCGTTAGGTGTTCGAGTGTGCCAAATAATGTGAGTGCTGAACGCACGGAGGGCCATGGGTGAAGAATCAAGAGATGCGGCCAGATGAGGTCCATATCTGTGTCATGGTCCCAGGGTCCAGGGCTGTAAACCAGCACGCCAGCCACCAGTGAGCCAATGTGCCTCCTGTCGCTTGTCAGGGCGGGCCCTGTCGCCAACGCACCTAGGGGTTTCTATGCTCGCAGGGGCCGTGCAGCGTAGTCCGGATGACGAAGAAGGAGGAAGCAGCTGAACGCAACTAGGCTGTGCGCAACGCAACAGAAAGAGGGAGACGCACCTAGATAGGGGTCTGGCGGTGACCGTGACTGGGTTGACCTCCACCGCTCATCGGTGCTGAACCTGGCTGAACATGTGCAAGCTTCTAAGTGCTGACAAGCTGGAGGGCGCCAGCCCACGGCAAAAACTGAGGCTGCCCATCCTCACTGCCTCCTGGCAACCCCAACACATCTAGCGCAGTGCCGGCTTCGGGGCCAGACCAGGATAGCTGCACCTTGCCTTTAACCCATCCTGCCTACATGCGCCTGACAGCAGCATGGGGTGATTGAAGCGTGCGACCGTGCCTGAGGCAGGGAGCAGCATGGCGCCATGGCCCCGCAGGACGCATGCAGCTGGGGACAAGCGCACAGGGTCAGGACCCCCCGGGCCTCTGCTGAGCAGAGTCTGCTCCCCCTTGCATCGTGTGCCCCAAATGTACCGGTAACAAAAGAGGCTCCACAGAAGTAGGTTTGCCTGTGATCTGAGACAGCGGTTGCAACAAGGCGCCGGGTCCTTGGAGGCGCCACGCCGCGGCGGCGCCAGGCGCACGGCTGTGCGGCTTCTGCGGACTGCACAGCATCCCCTGGGGATCGCTTGCCTGGCACTCCTGTCTTTTAACCCCTGCGTGATCCGCATTCTCCTCCTGCTGAAGATGCTGGGCTTCAGCCGGCCGGCCGCGCTGAAGCGGCCGCCGGCCGTGGACCCGGGCTGAGGGCCCAAACAAAGAGCAGCGGCGGCAGAGGGAGAGATGTAGCGGGTGGCGTGTGGGCAGTAGCGGATTGGAGACGCCCAACCCAACCGGCCAAGTCCGGCATTGCGGGGTTGCGAAGGCCCCCAACTTATGGCGGCGTGGGTTCAGTCCGTGCGCTGTGGGGCGTAGTGCTTGATTGCGCGGCCCCAGTACTGCCCGGCCTCGCGGGGTTTGGGGCTCAGCCCTTTTCCCTGTCCTGAGGAGGGACAGACACCCTTGTTATCCCCTGGGATTGCACTTTACTGGCCTTGCTGGATGAGGATGAGGAGGGCGGAGGTTCCCGTAGCCGTACCTGCGGGTGGGTCCGGCCGGCTATGTCCAGGCCGAGGCGAGTAGACGCCTGACGAGCGCACCACCTCGTGTAGTGCGGGGTTCCAACGGATTAATGGCCGGGTGCGAGCCTGCTTGCGGGCTGGTGGTGGAGAGGGTTAAGGACTCGAACATTGGGCCCCCTGGGGGGGACCACGGGGCTCAGCCCTTCTCCTGCCTCGGGCAGCCACCCTTGTCTTATCCCCCTAGGTCACCAGGGCAGAATCCCTGATCCATGTGAGGCAAACGAGCCCTGAAACAAGGCGAAACAGGCATCTCTGTCCCTTTGACCGACGCTGCCTAGGCGATGGGGGGAGGGGGGGGAGCTGCGCGCACAGAGCTGTCAAGGGCAAGGCAGGGTGCGGAGGCTGGCTGGAAGTCAACAGGAAATCCGTTTGTGCAGGCATGCACGCTGCACACCAGTCCACCACTGGGCGGTACTCTCGGGGCGTGTGCCGTTGCCGTTTCGAAGGCCGCGAGGGTGATGCCTGCAGACGGTTTCGGCGGCCCAGCCCAGTCAGCACGATCATTACAAACACTTGCCTCTGGCCACTGGGCTGACTGGCCGAAGCCTCACGCAACCCGTCTGCTCACGGTGACATAACTAACGCTGTGGCTCGACTCGCCAAAGCCCAGCCGAGGGTCGCCCTCTCAAGCACCCCTGGACCGGGTACTTCTGTCCGGTCCGGTACGGGCTGTGGGATACCGGTGGTTCCTAGTCCATGACTCCACCGCCACCGCAAAGCTCGGTCCCCTCCCCCATCCCCTATTTGCGTGATTCCCTGCACAAACTGTCCTCCTAAGCCGCTTGCGCCGCCGCTGCCGCCCCAGCCCCGCCTGGATTTGCCCCGGCCTCCGTCTTGCCAGCCTCGCCTGCACACCACTCCTCCAGCACCGCCTCCAAAAGCCGCACAGCGCAAGCCGCCGCCGGCGCAAGTGGCTCAGCCCCAGCTTTGCTGTCGGCAGCAGCGCCGCTGGGTGCAGTAGGGCAGAGGCCGCCGGCAGGACTGCGCCCACGCACCGCCTCGAACGCGGCGAGTACAGCATCGATGCGGCTGTACGGCAGCCGAGCCGTGGCCAGCACGTACGGCGTCGTGGTCATGTACTTCATGGACCGTACGAGGTCCATGTTGACTGCCGTGATGCTCTCCCGTACGAACCCCAGCCCTGTCTGAAGCTGCTGCATCCTGCCGCCGCTGCCGTTGGCACCGGCACCGGCGGCGGCGCCGCCGCCGCCAGCGTCGCCGGCGGCCGCCCCTGGGCCCGTGACAGCGGCGGCGAGGCTTCGCACCGCCGCCAGCGCGGCGGAGTTGAGTTCCAGGGCCGCGGGTTGCGGGAAGATCGGATCAAAATCCAGATCCTGCTCCAGCTCGTACACCGTATCTGCGAGTGCGTGCAGGGGCTCCCACTCGAAGCAGCGCTTGCGGCACTCGGACTTCGGCGCCGCCGCCGCCGCCAGGGTCGCTGCCGTCGCCGCCGTCATGGCCTGCAAGAGCATGCGGCCGCTTCCGCCGGCGGCGGCGGCGGCGGCCTCTGCCTCCGTCGACCGCTTCCGCCACGGCGGCCGGACGGGCTCCTCCCCAGCAGCGGTTGCTCCAGCGCCGACGGCGCCGGCGGCGGCGCTGCGGCGGCGGCGCACCTCGTCGAGCACGCCAGCCGCCGCCGACGCGGCGGCGTCCTCCGCCGCCGAGTCCGCCGGCTGCCCCCGCGCTTGCATCCCCGCCGCTGCCTGCCGTCCGACGCCTGAGCCCGGCCCAGCACCTCTCCCCTTCGCCGCACGACCGGCACGGTGCGTTTTCCCCTGACGCAGGCTCTTCGTTCCCTGCCCCTCCTCGCCTGTCGAGGCCCCTCCAGAGTGTGCCTCGAGGAGTCGCCGCCTCGGCACCTGACCCAAGGGTACTTTGCGTTCCAGGTCCCAAGGGCCCCGAGACCGAGCCAGCACGTCGCCTCCCCACCGCTTCCCACCGCCGCCTCCGCCAGCGCTGCTGACGGCGCTGGCGGCGGCGACGCCCCAGTCGAACGGCTGCGCTGCCGCTGCCGCCACCGCCGCCAGACCGACCGGCAGCTCCGCCGCCGTCAGGCGGCGGCCGCTGCCCGCGGCGCCGGCGGCCGCCGCCGTCGTGGCGGCGGCGCCGCCAGCGGCGCCGGCTTTGGTGGTGGCGGCGGCGGTGGGCAGGACGGGCCAGTCGGGCGCGGGGCCCCACGATTTGGGCACTGGGCAGAGCAGGTGCCGCACGGCCTTGACTGCTGCTGCAGCTGCCGCGAAGTCCGACGGCAGGTGGGTCTTCAGGAAGGCCTGTGAGGGGCGGGGCCGCGGGAGGTGTGGGGGACGGCGCGGGTTACAACACGGCGTGGGGTTGCGCAGGCGGGCGCAGGTTCCCGTGGTGGTGGTGGCGTGCTTGGTAGCAGCACCAGGAGCGGATCGTGTTGGTGGGAACAGCGCCGGCACGAGGCCTCAGTGAAGATGCCGCAGCGAGGCGCCACCGAGCTGACATGGGCCTGGACCAGTACTGACTACGCCTCGGAGTAACCAATAACCAACTGACTAAGCCTCAGAGTAACCAGTACCCCGACTGACTAAGCCTGGATGTAAGCCTGGAGTCCCTTTGGCCCACGGCCCGCAAGGGAGTTCACGGCTGATGCCCTCGCCCCGGTCCGTGTAACAACCCAGTACCCCTGGCGCCGACGGCTCACCTGCAGGTCAGCCGTGTCGTTGTTGGGCGGCCGCAGCAGCGCCGCCATGGACCGAAGCACGCCGCCGACGGTGGGGGCCGCCGCTGCGCCCGGCCCCGCCCCCGCGCCTCCGGCCCCTGCACCCCCGCCCCCCGCGCCGCCCGGTGCGGCCCCAGCGCTGGTGTTGTTGGCACGAACGGGCGGCGGCCCCAGCGGTAGGCCGACTAGCCGGATTGCGTGTTCCAGGAAGCGCTCCTTCTCACGGTCGAAGGCCGCGTACGCCGCGGCACGCTCCGGAGACACAACCTCCCCCTCCGCCGGCCCCTCGGCTGCGGCCCCCGAAGTCTGCCCCGCGCCCGTGGCGCCGGCCCCCGCAACCGCGCTTGCGCCCGTGGCCGTGGCTCCAGATCCAGATCCAGATCCAGATCCGGACCGGGTTCCGGATCCTGCTTCGGCGGCTGCCAGCTTTGCGTCGGCATCCCGGGCGGGGTCGCCTGGTGCGGTGCGCAGTCTGGCTAGGGAGGGCAGTGCGTTGACTTCCACCAGCGTGGGGTGGAAGGTGGCGTTGAGCAAGAAGTCCACGCCCAGAACCTCGAAGCCTGAGGGACGGCGCAGGGGTAGGGGGCGTCGGTGACCGTTCGGTGCTGGTTGCTGGGCCTACGACAACTGCGGCTGCATGCGCGCCCGCCCCGACCACGCAACCCCACTCCCACCTCCCGTACAGCCCATGCGCTGACCGTGTAGCCCAACAGACCTGCTCACCGCAGCTCTCCCCGTGCAGCCCTCCCCGTGACCCCCTGGTGAGCGTGCAGCGTGCAGCCAAACCAAAGCCTACGCTGCCCAGTCCCCCGCCAATCGTAGGCCTCGGGGGCCGTTCTCCGTGCATTGCGCACCTGCCGGCGCACTCCCAGCCCGGCCCGGCCCACGCCCCCCTCCACCGCCCCCAGCCCTCCAGCGCCGACAGCCCCCACGTGCAGCAGCGAGTAACCCCTCATCCACGGACCGCGCACGCTGCCGGCGCACCCCCCCCCCCTCCCCATAGCCCCCGCCCACCCCCCCAGACCGCCCTCCGCTCACCACAGCCCTCCAGCGCCGACAGGCCCCGCGCGGCGGTCCGCATTCGCCGAGACGCCGCCGCCAGGACCATGCCCACCGCCTTGCGCGCGTGCGCCCAGCCCCGATCGAAAGCGCCCGGGTCGCTCGGCAGGGCGGCGGCCGCATGGGAGCGCAGCTGGTCTAGGGTCCAGGGCGGCAGCTTCTCGCCCTCGATGGTCCAGTAGTTTACTTGGTGCATCTCGTAGGCCGGCTTGGCGCCCTGGGTGGCAGCGCCCGAGGCCTGCGCCGCCCCTGCCCCCTGCGCAGCTTGGTGCAGCTGCCGGGCGGTGCGGCCCACGCCCTGCTGTCTATCGTGTGCGTCCAGGGGTCGCACTTCGTCGAGCTCGGGTTGTTCCAGGGCTGAGTCAGCTGAGCCCGGCGTGTCGGGGCCCTTAGGGAGCAGCTGGCGGCGGCGGCCGCCGCCGTCATCGTCCCTGGCGGCGCCGGCGGCGCCGCTGCCGGCACCGCCGCCCCGGCGGCGGCGGGCGCGGGCGGCGGCGCTCGCCCTGGTCTCGGCTGGATCGCCGCCGCCTGGCGCCCTCACTCGGTCGCCAAACACGAGCACCCCGCCGCGGAAGAGGTAGGCGCGAAGCGGCCGCACGGAGGTGACAACCACCCACAGCCGCAGGTAGTTGGGACGAGACTCGTACAGGAACTGGTGCCGTACGTAGCTCTGGACGAGCACGTAGCCCTTCTGCACGGTCTCGGCCTCGCCGGCTGCCACGGCGCCGCTGTTGCCTTGGAGCGCTTGGCGCTGGGCCTGAGTGGGCCCGGCAGCAGGCGGCCATGGGCCCCAGGGACGAACAAATAAGCACCGGTACCATACTGAGCAGAGCAAGGTGTCATTTCCGGTACAAACCGAGCATACGGCAGGGGCAAACCACCAGGCAGCCTTGCTCCCCGCGTCTGTCCGACAACGCACCGCCCTAGCGCACAGTCCTGCCCCCGCTGCGCCTGCAATCCACGCCCGCCCCGGCCCCGTTCCCCGGCCCACGTGCCTCTGGCCCGGGTGCCAAACCCGCCCGCTCTACGCCTGCCCACCTGCTCTCGCCATCCGTCCGGCCTCAACCCTGCAGTCCCCGGCCCGCCTGCCACTAGCACAGGGCCCAACCTGCCCACCCGCTCTCGCCAACCGTTGGGCCCTCAGCCCCGGCCCTCCGCCCCCCGCCCACCTGCCTCTGTCGCATCACCCGTACGCCCCTGCCCCTGTGCTCGTTGGCTTTGAGTACCCAGGGCAGGTCGGACGGGGAGTGGGTGGTGAGGGTCCAGGAGCGCCAGACCCAGTACTGCGAGGGCAGCTGGTAGCTGCGGGGGATGAAGTCAAAGGCCGCCTCGCCGTAAGCTTCCTGCGTGTGGGGCGGGGCAGCATGGGAACGGGGGGTTGCGGTGCGCTGGGGAGCGGTGCTGACGGGTTCGGTTCGCGTGCCTTCTGGCGCGCAAACCATGGTTTGGCCTCGTGTGCAACCCCGACCCGGGTCCAGTGCGTCGCCTTCAACCCTGGCCGAAGCCACACCTGCATCGTACGGACGAGCGGCTGCTTGTAGGCCACGGCCTCGACACCTGGCACGCAATTTACGCGCTTGGGGGGCGCGATCGCGCTCAGCACCGTGTGGCATGCCCGGCGCACGGTCCAGTAGAGGTCCCACTGCTGTGGCACGTATGCTCCCTTGACGGACAGGAAGGACGTCCGCGTCTCGCCAGCGACTGCCTGCGAGCAACCGCAAGACGGCGAGAACACACGCGTCGCACGCGCCCGCGGGGGGCAGTCGGCGGGACGGCCAGCGACAGCCACCCCGCCGTGCGCACCAGGCGGCCTGATGAGTTGTCCGCAATATCCTTGAGGATTTGGAGCTCTCCCTCTGAGAAGAAGACGCTGTCAAGCCAGACGCGCACCGCACGCGATGAGTTCTGCGCCGGCTGAGCGGCCTGAGCTGCCCCATCGTTGCTGCCGAGAGCGATCACACTTAAATCGCTAAGCACGGCAACAAGCAGCGTTAGCCGGAATGCGGTAGCTGCCGTCATCCTTGCAACACTCGGCGGTGGAGTATCGGCGCCCCTTCTACATGTTGTCGGGAAGAACTGATGGTGCTACGTGTGGGCGAGTATGGCGCGTGGTGCATCGACGGGAACAACGAGAGCGCCCCCGTCCCGCCACGCGGGGCGTGTCACTTCGCAGCGCTTCTTCGCGCCCCCCTTCCCCGCCCCCCCTCCGCCCCCCCTCCGCCCCCCCGGAGAGAGTGTCCACGGCGTCAGCCTTGCCGCTTCGGTTCGATTCGGTGGCTTGTCCGCAAATACAATTTGTACCCTCACCCCTTCCCCGCTTCGGCCAGGGTGCTTTGTCACGTGGCCGGTGCCTGCGCAGCGCACAGCATCTCGCGACACCTGCACCTGGTCCCGCCTGAGCACGCATTCCCTCCGGATGGCTCGTCCATCCAGCCTGCAAGCTGCATCTTTGGATTCTTCGACACAGCCAGGGATCGAAGTGGTTTCACCAAGGTGGATTTCAGGCGGACATGCCGATAGATGCAACGCAACGGCCGACCTCGCGCGTCACGAACGATGGAAGCAGATCCCTGAGCGTCGTGATCAGTCAGACTCAAGCTTGGGTTGGGGGCGCGGGTTGGGGCGGCACGGTGCACGTCCAGCTGCGAGATGGTCATGCCGTGCCGATTTGCACCCAGTGGAGCCCGAGAGCTCGCTCGCGCACTGTCCGCTGCTCGTGTCGAATGCATTGAACCGCTTGCGTAGGTTGGCATACTCGCATTTACTTCTACAGCCTGCCTAGCTCAGCTAGCAAGGAGCCAACGGGTCGGTGCCTGCTGCGTGACAAGAGGTTCTCCACCGGGTGAGGCCTCGCGTCGCTGGGCGTGCAGTTGCGAGGAAGTGCGTAAAATAGCTGCCTGGTGCTGGGGCCTGGTGGTGGGGCGGCCCTGCGCGTTTGGTGTAGGCATGCCGTCTCCCCCAGAAGCTAGCAGGGAACAAGGGACGTGTCTAATGTGTGCAGCGAGTCTGAAAATTCGAGCCTGATGGGGGCGCGCTCCCCGCTGAGGCTGCTCTGCGCGCGCCGGGGCAACGGCCTGGACGGGCAGTAATTTGCTTGCTGGTTGCGTTGCCTACCCAAATTTTGAACCCCTTCGTCTGTGCCTTTGTGATGCAGGGCCTTGACTAGGGCTGCGCCGGCGCCTTGCGCCTCGGCCACGCGAGGGCGGGACTTGTTGGTGTGGTCCCCGGCCGGAGGTCGCCCCTCCCAACATGGCAGCGTAGGGGCCTGTCCCGCACCTTCAACCGCTGGTGAGACCACTCGGGAACCGGCTCCGCGCCGGCGCCTGCGCGCAAGTAGCCCCTGCTGTCAAGGCGGCATCGAGGTCCAGGTCAATATCCCCCCTTCCTGTGGTATTCCAAGTTCGCAAGTTGCATAGCTGACATGCTGAAGATGCGCTCGCAACGCAGGCCTGGCCGTGGGAGCAAGCCAGCGCAACGTGGTGTGACCCGGCATCGGACCAGCCTACTCTATGTTGGGCGCAGCAGGTCCGGCGCCGGTCCTCGAACCGACTTCAAGCGGCTGTAGCAACGGTGGTGGAGGCAGTCCGAAGCCGGGGGTCGACGGGGACGCCCGCAAGGTCTTGCGAGCGCAACCCCTACAGTCGCTGCCTGCGCCGCCCTCCAGCGTGGATGAGGCTGGGCAGGCGCAGCAGCGAATCTACAGCACCCGTCTGCGGCGCTCGCTCGAGCAGACGACGCAACTTCCGGCCCACCCTACCATTTTCCAACGGCAGCTTGCTGGCGCACACGCCGGCGGGACGGTGACGCGCTCGTCGAGCTCGCTGACGGGAAGCCCGAGCCCAAACGCGGCAGCGACGTCCCAGCCGTTCCTGCCTGAGCGGGAGGAGCCCATGCAGCCCTCATCGCGGGTTGGCGAGACCGGCGCACACGCCAACCGCGTTCTGAGGCTTGTGCAGCAGCAGCAGCCAGCGAACACAGCATCGCCTCCGGACCAGAACTCGGCCCCGCAGGCCACGGCACAGGGCGATGTCTCGCACGCCGCTGGCGAGGAGGAGGTTGCTAGCCAGCAGCTGCAACAGGAGGGGCGCATGTGCCCTCCCCTGCGCCTCGACCACCCGGAAGGCGGGGAGTTCCAGGAAGCAGGTGGAGCGACGGCACAGCACTCTGACGCCGCCGCGCCCAAGCCGGCGGCCAACGAGCCCAGCACCGTCAGCGAGCCGGCGCACCAGCGCCGGATGAGCGGAAACACTGGCGCTCGCCCGGCCCAGTCAGACGCATCGATGGGCTGCAGCGGGGGGGAAGGGGCGCCAGGAGTGGCCCTGCCGCTGGTGCAACGCCAGGAGTCCATGGGGCGCGGCGGGTCCGCTGGCTCGGCCCAGCAGCAGTCCCACCAAACGTCCAACCAGCAGCAGCAGCCGCAGAGGACGTCGCCGCAGCTGCTGCAGCCGGGGTCACACGTGCTGCAAACGAGCGACGCTGCGCGCAGCGGTAGCCTGTCATTACAGGCAAGCTTGCTGCTATGTGGACAAACTCATGCCTTTCCGGTGCTGCACCCTTCCCTGTCAACACGCGCACCCCTTGGCCTGCACCCTGACTCATGTCTGTCTCTGCCTGTCCCTTTGTGCCCTGCCTCAGGTGCAGCAGCAGCAGCTCCAGCTGCAGCAGCAGATGCGCATGCAGCAACAGCAACAGCAGCAACAGATGCAGGGCGGAGGGCAGATGGGCGCAAGCCTGCTGTCCGAGCGCCCGGCCAACGACGGGGGCCTTGAGGCCCAGGTCCGGGCCCGGCTAGGCCTGCCGCCCAAGCGCAGCGCCACCCTGGGCGCTGGGCCGCTGGCCATGAACGCCCGCCCCGGCTCTGACTCTTTGTCCTCCGCCCAAGGCCTGCGCGCGCGGCTCATGCCGCAGCCTCCCGGAGCAGGCTCGCCCAACCTCTCGTGCTCCAACACGGCCTCTCCCATGGCGGTCAGCACGCCGCAGCTGCAGGTGCGCGCTTTCGACATAATTAGTATCTTGGCGAAGGTGTCACGCACATGTCTCAGGCCCCCGAGCTGCCTTGTCGGGCCGCATGTCCCCCGCTGCGCTCCTGCCGTGCTTGTTCGCTCCACTTCCTGACACTGAACCTGCCGCCCCCTGGCCCCCTCGTGCCTGCGCAGGGCAATGCGTCCCTCAGCGGCGACGCCACCTCTGTGCTCCGGCGGCCCGGCAGCGGTGGCTCGGGCACCGACATGCTGCTGGCATCGAGCCCCGCCATCCTGCAGGGCGGTGCCGGCCAGGCCCAGCACAGCCACGGCCAGGGCCACGGCAACCTGCTCCTGCAACAGCATCATCAACAACAGCAGCAGCAGCAGCAGCAGCAGCAGCAACAACATCAGCAGCAGCAGCAACAGCAGCAGAGGCGCCAGCAGGACATGATCCACATCCAGCAGCAGCAGCGGCTCCGTGAGGCGCTGCTGCGGGGCACGTCGGGTGCGCACATGGCCAACTCGATGGGCGGCGCGCCCGGCAGCGCCGGCCCCAGCCCGGGCATGGGGCCCAATGCCGCGTCGGCCCTGATCGAGCGCACGGCCAGCGCGCCCCAGGCGGCGCTGGAGACGCAGGTGGCTGCGGCGCGGCTGCGCAAGCTGGAGCAGCTGGGGATCTCGCCCTCGCAGGCTGTGCTGGCGGCTGCGGCGGGCCGCTTCAGCGGCGCGCCGCTGAGCTGTCGCACTGGCCCCGGCGCGGGGCCCACGCCGCTGTCCGGCATGAACAACTCCCCAACCGACCACGGCTCCCCCATGTCGGCCCGCTCGTTCAAGCGCAGCGCGGCCGAGCGCGTCTGGGAGGAGCAGATGCAGCAGCAACAGCAGCAGCAGATGCAGCAGCAACAACACCAACACCAACAACAGCTGCAGCAGCAACAACATCAACAACAACAACAACAGCAGCAGCAGTTGCAGATGCAGCAGCAAATGCAGCAGATGCAGCAGCAGCAGCAGGGCTCGCTGGGCATGCAGGGGCTGTCGATGCAGCAGCACCACCACCAGCAGCGGCCCCCGGGCCTGCTCGGGCTGGGCGGCGGCAGCGCGCGGCAGCTGGGCTGCGGCTCGGGTCTGAACGGCCTCAGCAGCATGGGGAGCGGCCCCGTGGGCATGGGCTCCCTTGGCGGCGGCATGGGCGGGGGCCTGGGCCCAGGCAGCCTCAGCATGGGCCCGGTCTCGGGCACTCTCGAGCCCATCGGCGGGGGCAGCGCCGACGCCCTGCAGGCCCTGAAGCGCAGGGCCTTCGCCGCGGAGTTGATGGGCCGCCCGCAGGCGCATTCCCAGCCGTTGGTCGGGGATCCCATGCTGGTGGGGGCCCCTCGGTCGAGCATGGAGCTGCGCGCAAGCGCGCCCTCGCTGGGCTTCGGGGGCGGCAACGTCGGGGGCATGGGCGGCGTGGGGATGCTGGGCCCGGGCGGCGGGCCGCAGGGCCTGAACTACTCGCGCACCATGGACGGCGGGCAGCTGGTGGGCGGCGGGCTGGGCATGGGCCACATGGGCGGCGGCCTGGGCCCGGACAACATGCGCGCCAACTCCATGACCTTCCCGGGCAGCGGCGGCCTGGGCGGCCCCATGGGGATGAACGGCGGCATGGGCAGCTCGATGAACGTCTCAGGCCCGCTCGGCTCCGGGCAGCTGAATTGCTCGGGCCCGCTCAACATGCCAGGTCAGCTCGGCATGGGGCGCTCGGGCCCGTTGGGGCCTGGCCTGGTGCCAGATCAGCTCGGGCCCGGGCCGTTGGGACAGCTTCCGCTCGGGTCCAGCCCGTTCGGGCCCATGGACCAGCTCCCGCTCGGCGGCATGCCGCTCGGGCCCATGGGTGGGGGCCAACTGGGAGGCCCGCTCGAGCCCGGCGCGCTGGCGGGCCTGCCCCCCATGGGCCCCGGCCTGCCCGGTGGGCCCCTGCCGGACGACTGTTTGGGCCCCGCCATCCCCACTCGCGGCTCGGACGTGCCGATGGAGCTAGGAGACCTCGGGGGCGACGGCGACTATCTAGCGGACAATGAGCTCACGTCCTTCATTGCGGAGCTTTGTGAGCCCGGCGGAAACCCCAACGATCCCGCGGGCGGAGGCGGCTTGCCGGATGCGGTGATGGCGGAGGCGGGTGGCCAGATGCATATGCAGCAGGGCGGGGGCGGGCGCGGCGGGGGCGGGCGACGCGGGGGCGGCCCGCACGCGGTGTTCGATGAGGAGCAGCGTGCGCTACAGACGGAGGCCGAGGCGCTCCTCAACTTCAACTTTGCTTGACACACGTGTGCGGGAGGGATAATGTGTGCTGGTGTGCTTAGGTTACGCGGTAAAGAGCCCGGGGCGCTGGGTAGGGAAATAGGCTGTATTGATGCTGGCCAGGATGGACGGCTGACACGGGCGAGGAAGCACGGGCGCGCCAAACAAGACTCGGCCGCCCTCTTAGCATGTTGGTTTCGACGCGACGCTTTGGCATTCATGGCCCTTCCCTAAGGATGCGGCCTCCACGCATATGTCGTGTGGCGGTCCGTCACCGACATGGGCCCGCGGCCTTGCCCCGTAGCCGTAAGCGATTACGGCAAAGGCAAGGCGCCTCTTCTCTTGATCAAGTCTGACATTTATGTGTTTTCACCGGGGGGCGGGGCGGTGTGGGTTGGTGTAGGCCTGGGGGCAGATATGGAGACCAGAAGAAGGTGGGCAGCTGTGTGGGACGGCACACAGCAGCAGCGCGCCATACACGCTCCCCGGAGACTTGTGTTTCCTTCATGCGTCCGCCCGGTATGCCGCGTGAGAGTCGGCTGCTGCCCAAGGCTGCGGGCTTGCCCTACTTCATAAGCTTTTGTGTGTCCGAGCTGAGCCAGACGCTATACCCTATCTGGAGGAGGCGACATGGGGCCATGGACGAGCGTTAACCTGGGCACTGGTTTTGATCGAGAACGCACACGTTACAGCCAGGGCCGGACTGGATTGGGTACCGTTTGCTGAGGGCCCGGCGACTTGCATGGCGTGGGTGGAGTGTGGTGTCTTGTCGGGTTGAGCGTCCTAATGTTGGGTAGGTCCTTGCCATAGATACAATGAACGGGGGGCGCCACGCTGATTAGTTGCGCGTGCGCTGCGCCCTTTCTGCGCTCCCCCACCCAGTGGGGTGTCGAAATCAATTGGTGAGGATACGGGAAAGAAGCAGTTTGGGGCTGCAAGAAGCAATTTGCTATACCTTTGTTCGTGAGCAGTTTGGGGCCTCTACACCGCTGGATTGGCATGAAACTAGGCGCCGTGCCTTGTCGGTTGCGTGATGGAGGGAGCGACGTCCATCAAGGCAGGCGGGCTCAACGCTTTCCCTGAGCCGTGTTCTGTACTGCAGTTGCAACCACCTGACGTGACCCTTTGCGCCGGCATTTTGGCTGTGGGGGGCGGCTGGGGCCTTTAGAAAGAGTATGAAGAGCAGGTGTATGGTTGGCGAGTGTCGGCTCCGAATGCCGTGCTTTCGTGTGTGTCTGCAGGGTACGCCGGCTGTGGGGGGCTCGCCAGCATTGCTTACGGCTGAAGGTTTGCAGCGCTGTTCTGCTGTGGATGCGAGCAATGGCCTTGCACGGCTACGTCCTGTGCCCCCAGGCAGCACCAGGTGACCGCGCATCGGCGGCACCGTCGTGCTGCGTCTGAGGCAAATAAAGCGTGTGCGTGGAGAGCATCAACATGAACACACTCACGATGTTGCTAACATGGGTCAGCACACTCAAGTTGTGCTGCTTCCACCGACCGCCGGCTGTATGAGACCAGTCGAGTCCCTCGATTATGGCTGCCGCCAGCCGCGACGGGGCCAGTGGGAGCTCCTTGGAGGGTTCTGTGCTCGCAGGGGCCGTGCAACGTAGTCCGGACGACGACGAAGGGGGATGCAGCTGAACGCAACTAGGCTGTGCGCAACGCACCAGAAAGAGGAAGAGGCCGAGCGACAGGCAGGAGCAAGCAGCCGCACGGGGGCTCTTTTGAGGGTACTGGATACGGTCATGCACGCACTAGGAGCAGAGCGTGGGACACCGACCAATGAGGGGGGGGGGGGGGGGACGTTAAGCAGGGGTACCGGTCCGGTAGATGATGCTGAAGGCGAATTGCCAGGATGCTCATACTTGAAGCAGCTATCCTCACTTGGTGCTGCGCCTCCCGCGTTCTCAGAAGCCGACAGAAGAAGACAGGTCAACAGCTTCTGTGCGACCCCTCTCTGGGCGGGTGGCGCCCCGCCCACATGCTCGCGCTACCAGAGTTCCCTGCCCAAGGTCGACAGCAGTCCTCGAAACACAGTACAAGCAGAGCAAGCAAAGCCAGACAGGCGAGCCAGCGCCCAAACCGCCCCAGCATTGCCAGCAACCCGCCACGACGCCGCTCACCACAAGTCACGCACGGGTCATCCGATCACGCCCCGATACACCCAGCACATGCCTAAGCTCGCTGTGTCCCATTGAACAGGAGGGAAGAGAAGAGAGGTGCAACAGACATTCAAGACGGAAGCCAGCTGCACGCTTGGCACAACTACAGGGAAAAGCTTGCACAGTTGCATGGCACACCCCTCCTAGGAAAGCACCAAACAAGGAACGCATGCAGGGAGAGGGCTGCAACCGGCGGCGCGCCCTGCGGACACAACCCACCGCCAACGCCGGTGCTCACGCTCTCCTTGCTGAGGCACGCAGCCAACGTGCTGGTCCTCGTCATAGCATCGACCATGAGGGGGTTGGATTACTTCGACCATCGGAACAAACCCCTTGAGCAATGGGCATAGGCACGCGTGAACACATGCAGAACACGCTGCCAATGCGCAGGTCGAAGACGCACGGACATCGAGCCCCCATCCACGGCTCCGGACTTAATCGAGCTTGATTGTAATACTCACGCACCCCACACAGTACCCCACAATCACCACGTTGCCAGCAAGCAGCGTCAAGGTAGCTGCATTGTCTTGACTCAACTCCATAGTTGGCTAGTAGCATGCATAGGAACGGTCCAACCAAACTTCAGACTGCGGCGTTCATTGCTTGCGCATCTTGGCCCAGACTCCCAGATGCAACACCTACAACACCGGAGCATAAGCCGCACGCAGGAAGCCATTGCAAAGCCCCTTTCTCCTCCTTTGAAGGTGCCCCTCCCCCTACTAAATCTGCTGCTCCCATTGTCATTGATCTTACGGACCTTGTCATGGCATCTTACGTACGCCACATCTCATCACAGTGCTTTGGCCTTGAGACCCCCCTCATAACCCCAGCCCGCATGTTGGCCCCCCCGGCCACTTCTGCTCACGGTACACTTACGACATCAGGCTTGCCCCATATCTCAATCGCTCACGGTGTTCCATGCATTGCAGTTGGATCACACCGGCCCTTCCCTTCGCATTGCTAAATGAGGTTGGCCCAAACCTTCGGCGCAATACTTAGCGCCCGCAGCTCAGAGTCAGCCGCTAGCTGGCCGCGCTCCCCCGGCGCTTGCCCTTCCCGCCGCGACGGCCGTGCGTCTGCAGTTGCTGCCGTACAATCGTACGGCAATGTCCCAGCGTGTCCACCTCGACGGGCACGTGCGAGAGCAGTGCCACCTGCCGCTCCGCGTCGGCCCGCAGCTTCGCCAGCAGCGGCCACAGCACCTGATCAAGCGGGGGAAAAGAGTGACGAGTCAAACATGCGGAAAGTCACTTGCTGGAGCGAGCCATTCGGTCGACGCAGGTCCCTGTGCCCATGAAGCAAGTCGGGTAACGCACAGAGGACCCCAACCCTAGCAGAGCGCGGCCAAGCCGGGCGCGCAGCCGCATGACACGGTCGGCCCTTAGCCCCCGACCAGCGCCTCTCCACGCAAGCCCGCCCTTCACTCCTTTTCCATACCCCCCTTGCCTCACCAGCACCCCGTACAGCCCCAGCACGACCGCATCCAGCAAGCCCTCGTCTCATCTGGCCGGGGCGCAGCCCGGCCTTTCCAAGCCCGCCCTTCCCTCCCTTCCCATCCCCCCACTAGCCCAGCCTCGCCAAGCCCGCCCTAACTTCCGAGCGTGCAGTCTCCCGGACTCACCAGCACCACATACAGCCCCAGCACGGCAATGGTGCAGATGAGCAGGATGGTGTGCAGCTTGACCACCGAGGTGTACCTGGGGGGCGGGGGGGCGAGGGGGTGAGGGGGTGGGTGGGCGGGTGGGTGGGGGGAACGACACGGGGATGGGTGCGTCATCGTGTGCAGCTTGACCACCGAGGTCTACTGGGGTGGGAAAGGAAGAGGGGGGGGGCGGCACACGGCACCGGTGGGGCGAGAGTTCACGTGAGAAGGCCGAGGCGGCGGAGAGGCTAGAGGGGTGCAAGGGTGCTTACGTCATCAGTGTGTCTGGGGTGTGTCCGGGGTGTGAGCAAGGGTGTGTGGAAAGGCAGTACCGGTACCGGTACCGTGGCTAGCGGGGCAGCCGGCAAGCGTTAAGACCAATCGGGCTGGGCCTTGCAACGCCGGGCTGGCGAGGTGGCCGTACGACACCGTACAGCGAGAGCTCAGAGCGTACGTCACGCCGCCGCCCGGGCCCCCGGTCTAGACAGCAGCGCGTGATACCGACAGGCTGGCACTGGCACTGACCTGGAGATGGAGTAGTCGACGAAGAGCTGCGCCGCCTGCTGCATCCCTTCGTACAGATCAAAGGTACCCACGTTGTACATGTACGTCCATCTGGGTACCGTACCACGGGCCAGGGGAAAGGGGTGTGAGAAGGGTGAGGGTTAGGAGAGAAGGGCTGGAATCAGGCTCGGGGTTTTTGGGCTGAGCCGCCGCCGTCAGGCTCTGCGGGCCCCGGTACTAAAGCGTAGGCAGTCGATTCAATTCTTAAAGTTGGCCACACATTGAAAAGCAGCAGTTCAAAGGGTCTGCCTCGGGCGTGCGCCACACAAGAGCAGCTGGACAATGACTCTTCAACCCACCTTGTGGCGTTGTACCGCACGTCCTCGGGTGCGTCCTCCAGCAGTAGCCCGATCTCGCTGATCATGCGCCGTACCATTGGATCCAGGCCGTTGTGCGTCACCTGAACAGAGGGGAGGCGGGGAGGCAGGGTGGAGAGGGGGAGGGGAAGCGTTGGGGCGGAGTGGGTTGGGCGGAGGCAGGAGGCTGGGGCAGGCCAAAAGGTACAAGGTACCGGTATGGTGAGAAGCTTGAGTCGGGTCCCAGGCTCGGGTCCTAGGCTCCCCAGTCCATCCACACGCACCCTTTGTTTGGCAGCGCGCGCCCTCCTTCTCTATTCTACTCCGCGATATTCTCACCTCAAACCATGGCGACGTCTCCTTGAAGCACAGCGTCTGGTTGTACCTGAAGCAGCGCTTGGTTCGGAAGAATGCGTTGGAGAAGTCGCTGGAGGCAAAGGTGGATGGCGGCACCGGCTCCTGGAATACGCTGTCCAGCTGCGAGATGCTCGTCCCGCCGTACCTGCGCACGGCACGCACAGAGCGTGAGCACGGCATTCCATCATCGTAAGGCCGGGTGGGGAGACTGGGGACTGGGTGGGAGTTCGGAATTCAGGTTCGCAAGTTGCATAGCTGACATGCTGACGATGCGCCCGCAACGCAGGCCTGGCGGTGGGAGCAAGCCAGCGCAACGTGGTGTGACCCGGCATCGGACCAGCCTACTCTATGTTGGGCGCAGCAGGTCCGGCGCCGGTCCTCGAACCGACTTCAAGCGGCTGTAGCAACGGTGGTGGAGGCAGTCCGAAGCCGGGGGTCGACGAGGACGACCGCAAGGCCTTGCGAGCGCAACCCCTGCAGTCGCTGCCTGCGCCACCCTCCAGCGTGGATGAGGCTGGGCAGGCGCAGCAGCGAACCTAGCCGGCAGGACTCCTCGGACTTTCGGTTCCGTATCTACGGCCGGCCGGCTAATCACCGCGCCTACGCTTTTCTCGGCCTTTACCCGAGCAACCCGAGCAGCCCTGAACACGCCGGCTGGACGGTGACGCGCTGATCGAGCTCGCTGACGGGAAGCCCTAGCCCTAGGCCTAGGCCTAGCCGCCGTACACACCGCACACAGCACGCCGCACGCCGCACTCACATGAGGGTGTCGTACTCGGAGACGAAGAGGTCGAGCTCGCGGCGCAGCAGCGGCCGCCACATCTCCCGCTCCTCAGCGCCGTCCTGGGACAGGAAGGCGAAGCCGATGGCTCGCACGCGGGTGTAGCGGTAGATGACGTGGCTGGGATGAGAGTGTGTGGTGGGGGAAGGGGGACGGGGGTCAGGAAGGGAGCCCGCACCGCAAACTTGATGTGGGTCGGGGTCTACTCCGACTACCTTGCCCTCCTTGGCAGCGTAGGCAGCGCCGTGGGAGGGATGGGGCCCCTCACTTCCCCCCCTATGTCTGCCCCCTGTCAGGTCTCCCCCCCACCTGGCCATGTTGAGGGACGCCAGCGGCCCCTGCATGCCCTGCAGCTGGAACAGGCTGATCACGTAGATCACCAGCAGCGCCACAAACCACATCATGGGCAGGACCTGGAGGCACAGGGGGATAGGGAACCAGAGGTTAGGGTGAGACCGCTTCCACCGGGAGGTTGGGCATGACCGCATGGGCAGGATCTGGCGGCTGGGGAAAGTGCGAAGTGAGGATGAGATGGACAGGACCTGGCGAACACAGACAGGCCGGACGGAGCTGGGTAGCCCCAAACCGGATGCTGCTGCAGGCGCGCAGTGGCACCCTATGGGGTTTGGGTGCGGCTGCGCTTCAGGGAAAGGGGCTCACCATGAAGCGCAGGCCGCGCAGGGGGCTGTCCGTGAGCGCCTTCCCGTTGACGTACTGCACCCCGCGCCGGCTGCGCAGCCGGCGGCCCGCCCACTTGGCCGAGATCGACTTGCGGCCCCCGTGGCCCCCGCCGTGGCCCTGTGCGTTGAATCCAGGTTCAGGCACAAGGGAAAAAGGTCAGAACAGAGCAGGGCACAATGGCTAGCTACAAGACCCATGCACGGTAAGCTCCGTGAGCAGATCCGGGTCCGCCGCGCGGGGGGAAAGTTATCGGACCCCAGCCGGAGCGCGCCCAGCCTAAACCAGAACACATGCGCACACTCACCCCGCCGTCGGACGTGGCATCGTCAGTCTGGCTCTCCGAAAAGGCCGAGCTGCCGCCCGTGTCCTCCTTGCCCAGCTTGGCCACGGCCCCCTCCCTGCCGCTGCCCACACGGGCAGCCACGAGCGCGCCGCCGCCTCCCTCCGCCCCCTCTCCGCCTCCTCCTCCGCCTCCGCTGCCCTCTCCATCACTGCCGTTGCCCTTGGCGCCGTCCGCCTCGGCGCCGCCGCCCTCGAGGCGTTGGGGCGCGTCTGCGCTCTGAGCAGCGTCGCCCTGCCCCCTGGCGGTGCCCTGCCCCGGCCCCTGGGCCGGCTGGTCGTGGTCTTGGTCGACGCTGCCTGCGTCGCTCTCGTCGTCGCTGTCCTCCAGAATCTGTGTCGTGTGGGAGGAAGGAGGGTCAGGGCCGTGGGTGCGCTCGGAACGGCATTTAAGTACATGAGGGGACCCTCCGGAGCGGTGCTGGGAGGGGGGGTGGTAGGCAGGTTGGTGGGGGGATGGCTTGGTTCGGAAGGGGCGAGGAGGGAGGGCAGCCGGATTGTCGCCTTCAACACACCGTAGGCCGGATAAGGCCCCCGCGACACAGCAATGCCAGCTGAGGCCCAACCCAGCCTTGCTCGACACCGGGCCCAAGCGCAGCACCGCACGCGCCCGCCCGCACCCACGCACCCGCGTCTCCTTGCTGGCCAGCTGGCGTAGCACGGGGCCCGGCAGGCCGTACAGGCACAGCACGCCCAGCAGCCGCACGCGATCCGCGGCGCGCAGCAGGATCCACTGGTAGCCCAGGCACAGCAGCTGCACGAACAGCACCTCCACCACCAGGATCACAATCAGTGCTGCGGGGCCAAGATAAGGATGGGGCAGGGTTAGGGCCAGAGCAGGACGAAGCAGAGAATGAAGCGGATTGATTGCGGAACTCCACCACCAGCAGCACGATGAGCGCTTCGAGGGTCAGGGGCAGGATGGGGCAGGGTTAGGGGTCAGCGCAGGGCGAGGCAGAGAGTGGAGATCATGATTAACAGAGGGTCTCCACCACCAGGAGCACAATTAGTGCTGCGAGGGTCAGGGGCAGGGCGGGGGCAGAGTCAGGGTCAGGGCTTGGCCGGTTGCGAGCAAGACGGGATTGAAGCCCTCCTCATGCCCTCCACTCCCATGCCTGCCCTATCCCTGCCTCCTCCCCCCCTTGCCCCTCCTCACTCAGGCGCAGGTCGTCCAGCGAGGCCCAGGCCGACACCATGAGGTGGTCCAGGCTCTCGGCGTAGGCATCGAACAGCGGCCCCACGCCCATGTCCAGCATCAGCTGGTAGGTGCGGGTGTGCCTGGGGATGGGCGGGCGCGGGGCGAGGGTGTGTGTGTGAGATGAAGTGTGATGTGGGTTGGGAGGAACGGGGTAGACGCGGGTGAGCCTGGGGACAACGAGCGGGCACGGCAGTCGTGCGTGCAGGTCGCCGCTGTCCTGAGCCGCCAAATGGGTGGTCGATGATCAGGCGGCTCGAAAGCCGGGAGTCCTTCCGCTCACTTGAAGTTGTACGTGAGACGCGGCAGCCAGTACAGCGCCTCGCGCGTCGAGGCAATGAACCGGTTGCCCATCACCCAGATTCCGGCGGTCTCGGTCATGACCTGGATGGGGAAAGTAAGGGACAACGAGAACACCGCATGCTTTGCATCAGCTCGCTGCCTCGGTGGGATGAGCTGTGCTGTCTGCGTTGGGGTAGCTAGTGCGCACGGAGGTGGGGGTGTTGCGCTGCCGTACACACCTGCGGCGGGTTGGTGTCCATGAAGATGCTGTAGTTGAACCGGCTGTGCGTCCAGATGTCGTACACGTCGCTGTGGGGCTTTTGTACGGCATTGCTCTTGAAGCCTAGGTACACGCCCTGCGGGATGCAGTTGGAAACCAGCAGACGTGTAATCTCAGTAGCAACCTGCGTGCAGCAGCCATGCTCCCGCCCAGGGTTCCCCCCCGCCTCCGCCAAAGCGACCTCCATGCCCACCATTCACAGGCCACCGCACAGCGCAAGTGTTCCCTCCTTTATTTAGACGACTTTTGATTGGCCCCTGCCTGACCACAAGCCCCCCTCCACCCACCTGGTGGTACTCCTCCATCTGGTTGACTGTCGTCTGCGCGGGCAAGACAGGCCAGCATAGTCTTACACACGCAGCTTCACACACACCATTCTAGCAGCGACGCCCTCTCCTCGTGTTCTCCCGAACCCGCGCGCTGGGACAGTGTTCTCCGGCCCCCTTCCCCCTTCGCTTTGCAGAAGCCCTCCCCCTTCGCCCCTTCCCCTTCACCCCTCCCCCCGTGCTCGTCCCCCCGCACTCCGCACCGGGCCACCCACCCCGCCACCCACCAGCATGGAATTGATGTGCACCGTCAGCGGCGGCGTGCAGGCCGAGGAGCGGTCCGTGATGTTGGGGCGGGCGCAGAAGGTGCCGATGAGGATGCGCACCTGCGGGGTGAGTGGGAGGGCGGGTGAGTGTGAGAGACATGGGGGCTAGAGGTCAAGTCAGGTCCGTGGCCCAAGGGTTCAACACCCTGAGAGGCCCAGTACAGCACTGCATGGCACGTAGCACACGCGCCACGCAGCATAGCACAGCACGGAGCACAGCACAACGCAGCGCAGCACGCAGGCGACGCCGAATGGCTGGACGGATGCGCGTCACGTGGAGCGCTCACCACGCACAGCACGGATCGGTCCATCGCCAGGGCCTGGCGGTGCACCATGTACACGCCGCTGCGGGCGAGCGAGGAGGCGGGCAGCAGCAGGCGAGTGCGGGTAAAGGACACGAGTTGAAGCAAGCGCGCCGGGCATGGTTAAGACACCTTCCGCATTCGCTGCCTTCACCCTGTATGACCACCCGCGCCGCCTCACTTGTGCTCCGCCTGCACCACGCGGGTAAGCACCACGTAGCACACCACGTGCACCTGGGGGGTAGGGGTGGAACGGAATGAGTGGATACTGGATAGCGAAAGCAGGACAGCCATGGGCTGCTTAGCTGAGGAGCAGCCTGGTCTGCGGGGATGCCAGCAAGGCTCTCGCCCTTCTCGACCGGTGCCCTGGCCCTACTATCTAGAAGCACACTGATCAGGGTATGGTATCGACTCATGGGCCGCCGGGCCCTGACACGTGATAGCCCCCAAGCGGTCCCACCCACCCACTCACCAAAAGCATGAGCAGCAGTACGACGTAGCTGTGCTTGCGCAGTCGGTCCAGCGGCGCAGTCACGTCAACGGACAAGAGCACCTGCGAGAGTCGAGGAGCAAAGGTTGCGGAAGAGTGAGAATGGTGGGGACGGATGGGGCATGAGCGCAATGCGTGCAGAGGCAGAGACGGACAAGAGCACCTGCGTGGATGGGCGCGCATGCAGTGACGGTTGCGGATGGAAGAGTGAGTACCGGTATGGTGGGGGATGGGGCATGGCGCATGGCTGGCATAGACCGTAGGGAGGGGAAGGGGAAGCGACCCGCCGGGTGGCCCGGCAGGCGAAGCGGCGGCGGCGAGGGCAGCTGCGCGCATGCGCGACGGCAGGATCGATGCATTAGTCAGGCTGCCCGCCCTGCCGTACCTTTTTGAGGCCCTTGAGCAGCCGCATGCGGCGGGCGTCGATGGTGACGTCAGCGGTGCTGGCGTCCGTGACGCCTGGGCAGCAAGGCCAAGCAGAAACAAGCGTTGAACGTAAATCCTTCCAGCCTTTTTGGCCACGGCCCACCCCAGCCCAGCCCTGGCGGTCCAAGCCCTGACCCCGCCCACAAGCCACACCCTGGCTTCCCGCGCAAACACAGTCCTGCTACGGCCCCAGGCGGCCCCACTCCTCCCATCGCTGGGCCTTCCTGCCCCCAAACGCGGCCCCGCTCTGCCTGGCTTCCCTGCAGAAGCCGCCCTACCCAGGCCCCGCCCAGGCCCCACTCCTCCCATCGCTGGATGGGCCTCTCACTGGTTATGCCGCTGGCCGCCTGGCTGCCGCTGGCGGACGAGTCGCCACCCTCGCTGGCCTTCTCCCACTTGTCGGGGTCGCCCTCCTCGCCGCCGGCCCCGCCTCCGCCTCCGCCGTTGCCGTCCCCTGGCCCCCGTGCGCCGGGCGGCGACGCCTCCTGCACGCCGCTGGTGGCGCGAGTCATGGGCTCTGCATCGTCGCCGTCCACCTGCGGGCGTGAGGTAATGTATAATCGCTAGCTAGCCAGGTGTCCGTAGCAGCAGGAGCAGAAGAAGACTCATGGCCCTTTCCTGCCCTGGTCCGTCAAAACCAACAAAACTGGAGTCCTGGAGTCCGTAGAGGAGCCTCATGCCCTTCAATCCCTACCGCTCTGTCCTCGGCGATGCTGTGCAGCGCAAAGCTGATCTTGCTCCTGCCCGCCAGCAGGCCCCGCTTGGAGCTGCCCGCCGCCGCCGTGCCCGCCGCCGCGCCGGCGGCCGCCGAGTTGGAGCCGGCGCGGCTGGGTGGCATGCTGGCGGCGGGGGCCACGGGGTCGGCCGGGGTCTTGGAGAGCGTGCGCACCCACTGCGCCACGAACTCGGACTTGGAGGCTGCGAGGCAGAAGGTTGTGCGTCAGGAAGGAACAACATCAAAGCTGGGGAAGGGCTCGACACCAAGCGTTCCCTCCTGCTGCTGTGTCTCTATCTGGCCCGCCAGAGTCCCAGCCTTCAGCCACGTATGCAGACGGCACATCGCGCACGGCCCTTCAGGACTGGGGTAGGACAAATACAGTACGATAAGCATCTTAACACCAGTGCCCGCCCTCACCCGAGGTCTCGTGCAGCTTGGCCTGGTCAATGGCTGCCTGGTCCTCGCCCTCCGCCTCGGGGCCGCCGCCGTCGCTGCTGCCCGAAGTGTCCGCCGCCTCGTCGTCTCCCTCGCTCCCGCTCCGGCTGCCGCTGCGGCTGCGGCTGTTTGCGTCCGCCTCCTCTCCCCCGTCCTCCTCCTTGATCACCGCCAGCGCCCCCGCCTCGGCCTCGGCCCCATCCTTGCCGGCGCCCTCGCCCGCCCCGCCGGCTGCAGCTGTGGCTGTGGCTTCGGCCTTGGCGCCCGCATCCCCTTCGTCGCCCTCCTTTGCCTCAACCTTGTGGGCCTGGGCCTGGGCGTGGCCATGGGCCTGGGCCTGGGTGTGGGCGTGGTGCGAAGGGCTGACGGGGCGGCGGTACGTGGGGGCGCGGCTGAGGCCGCCCTCTCCGCCGCCAGCCGCCTCGTCGCCGGCGGCCATGCCCACGCCGTCGAGCTTGAGCACCTTCATCAATTCGGCGTGGGCGCCGGTGAAGGTGGTGTCGGGGTGGACCACGGCGGTGATGCGGGGGCGGCCCGTGCCGGGGGCCAGCTGCTCCACGCCCTGAGGAGGCGAGCGAGGGGAGGCATGGGCATCGGTGCCTTGGCTGTCGGACCCTGCAGAGTCGATCGCATGGCGCCTCTGACCGCCGCTCTGCCCCCCTCCTCCTCCGAGACGTGCCATGCCCCTTGACCCCCCTCCACCGTCCCCACGCGCCCCCCCCTCTTCCCTGTCTCGCTCCCCCCACCTGCAGGATCAGGCGCATGGTGCCGCTGTCCGGGTGCGAACCCACGAAGGCCATGGCGGGGCTGACGCGGCCCACGCCCGCAGCGCCGCCCTTGAGCGCCGAGCGCTTGTGGGAGGCGCGCGAGTGGGCGTCGCACAGTTGCTGCCAGGACTTGCCGGCGGGAAGGTCCAGGAAGCTGCGGGAGTTGCGGGGGGGCGGGCCAGGTTAAGGGGGGGCAGGAGCGGGCATGAATGTGCTCTGTGGAGGTGGTAAAGTCTGGTAGGCCGTACGCAACGCAGCACCGGTGCCGTACGACAGGCGCCCTTGATAGTAAGACTCACTTGCGGAGCGGCTTTTTTACCATGGCCGTTGCCGGCATGCCCACGATGAGTCCCATCATGGGTGACGCCCGCCGTACGACGAGCTGCTCGTCCAGCTCCAGCGTCCCCGTCAGCAGATCACGCCGCCACAGCAACATCTGGATCCGTACGCCCGCCTCGATTGAGGATACGGCGTCGGCGTCGTCACCCTCCCCGCCGGCCCCGGCGGCGCCCGTCTCATGGTGCTCCAACAGCTCAACCTGCGGCGCGAATCGTACGGTAGCAGCCGGTCAGGATCCAGATTGCTTGATGCGATCAGAGATCTCATGCCGGGGTGTCTACCTCCCTACCGACCGCTGCCTAGACCACCCGCCACTCCCCCACCCGCCCGGCCGTTCCCACTTTCCAGCCGCAAAAACCCGACCCAAGCCTCGCTCGTCCCCAACTATCCACGCGCTAGCGCGGGGCGCAGGGGCTGGTCAAGACCGAAGCAAGACTCCTCTGAGTCTTCTCTACACCCCAGCAGCGCGCGCAAAAGAGGGGTGGAGCCAGGGCGCACCTGCAGGCACGCCGACACCGGCATGGGCCTGCGGCTGTTGCGCTTGAGGCCGAAGGCGCCCGTCTCGCTGCGCCGCAGCCGCTGTGCCTCCGCGGCCGCCTCGAAGGACTCCGCCGGCTGCTGCAGCTTCACGCGCCAGGAGGTGCCTGCGGGAGGGCAGGGTAGGTGGGGTGTTCGGAACTGAGCGAGCGGGAGTGCGTTTGGTGGCCAGCAGGAGCGCTGGCAGGGCGGGGTCCAGAGTGCAGAGAGGTGCGTTCGTGGGATCCAGGTCGGCAAGAAAGCGGTGATAGCCAGCGGGCTGTCAAGAAGGGACGCGGGGACGAGGCAGGCGCCGAGGTGGGGCGGACAGGCTGGGACCAGGAGGGGCCTGCTTCACGCACGCCCCAGAGAGAGCCCAGAGCCTAGCAGGATCCCTCGAGAAACCCACCTGGCTGCTCCCGCTCCTTGTCCAGGAGGGCCAGCATGAGCAGCTGCAGCTCGGCCTCGCCGTTGCGTTCCCGCCACTGGACGAGCGGGTCCAGGTAGTTAAATTCGGGGTTAGGCCGTTCAGGTCGCAGCCCTAGGGCGCCGTCAGCGGTGAAGGGAACCAGGATCCGGCGCTGCTCCAGAGCACCCACCATGCCTCCATGCGCTCTTCGCTTCTGCCCCCCGCGCGCAACCTCTACAGAGTCTCTACGCTCGCTTGCTGCCCCCTACGGTGCGGTGCGGCATACCTCTGTGAAGATGTCGACCCAGTCGCACAGGCTCTCCCCCACCATGAGACCCGCCGGGAAGCCAAACAGGTCCGCCTGTCATCGAAACGGGGGCGAACACACGTATGGAACGGCCAGGCGCCCAGGACTGTGTGAAGCGAGCAGGCGTGCGGTAGGTAGGTAACGACCCCTCTAGCGTGGCCCAGGTAAGGCAGTTGACTCATACTTCAAAACCGAGTGCTGGCTGCTGCCCGGCGTGCTGACGTAATTCAGCGCGCCCACGTAACACACGCACGCACCTCGGGCCTGCCGACCGACAGCACCCGGCCGCATGCGTCCATGGTGAGGCTCAGCCGCTTCTCTTCGAGCAGCTCCTCGGGGGCCGCCTTCGTCACCTGGGAAAGGGGCGGGGAAGGCACGTACCGTACGTACGGCAGGGTAGGTTTGGACACCCTCAGGCGATCGAGGGGTGTGGCGGAATGGAGTTGTAGGGTATGGAGGATGGAGTGGGCTACAGGCTAGCCGGGGCACAGCAGGTTGGGACTCGTGACCACGTACGGCCTTCCGCCCTGCGCACTCGCCCGCCCACCCGCCGACGCCACCACGCCTCGAGCTGCCAGGTAGGCTAATCTCCAAACTGCTAAGCCCTGCACGTCCACGCACCCGGCTACCGCGTCCCTGCAATGTTTGCCCCGCTCACCTCGACGACGTGAAGCGTGCCGCTAACGTCCGCCGAAGGCGCAGCGCTGCCCACCTGGGCCCGCACACGCCCGGCCAGCAGAACAACTCTTACGTGAGGTTGGGGGCGCAGCAGGGCAGGGTGGGACGGGCCAAGGCGGGCCAAGGCAGGGCAGAGCTGGGGGACAGGGCAGGGCAGGGCAAAGCAGGGCCTGCTTCGCACCTTGATCTTTACTGACACGGGCGCGCCCGTGTCGTTGAGCAGCTGCACCACCCGACCCGCCCTGCAGCCCGTGGGCGCCACCGTGTGGGGGGTGTCCTGGAGGGGCGCGGGTGGGGGTGTTGGGGGTGTTGGGGGATGCGGCGGGCGAGGATTGAGACAGAGGCGCACGGGATGGGTGGATTGAGTGGGCGGGCGGGGCACGAGCGGCAGGCCGCGTGAGTTGTTTGAGCATCGCGCGGCTCGGTCGTCACCCTCAGCCACTTGGCGTGGAGCGGGCCCTGCGGTGCCGGGAGCAGCTGCTCGAGCCTCATGGTGCACAGCTTCCTGCGCGGGTTGGTTGGGGCATGCATGGAACAAGGGCCACGCCAGGCATGCAGTAGAGGCCGCCACGTCGCACATTGGTGCACATTGGTGCAACGCGTACCGCGCGGGGATGTTGAGCATGGCGCCCAGACCCAGCGAGGCGAACTTGATGCGGCTGTGCGTGTCCAGCACCAGGAGGTCGCCGTCGCGGCCGTCGGTGCGCGAGAGCGTGAGCGCCAGGATGCGCTGGGTGTCGGTGCCTGGGGCCGGGGGGTGGGGTTGGGGGTAGGGGGTGGGAGTGGGGGTGGGGGGTGGGGGTAGGGGGTGGGGGTGGGGGTGGGGAGTGCAAGAATTTGATACCGTAAACCGTGGGCTGACTAGCGTCTGCAGGGGTGAGCCGGATGCCACCCCCCGGGAATAAACACGAACCTCCTCTGTCCCGGGCCCCGCCGCTCACCCGCCAGGCCGATGGCCGCCTCCACGGGCACGGGGTCGGCGAGGAAGCGGTGGCGCAGGCGCAGGCCGCAGCGCAGGCTGCCCGCCGCCAGGGACTCCAGGGAGGCCTCCCTGAAGGCACTGTACAGCGCCTCCAGCTCCTCGTCGGCCTCGTGGCACAGGGAGGCCAGCGTGCGGCCCACCTGTGCAAGGAGGGGGGGGAGCGATGGAGGGCCAGGAAGGAGTGAGACGAGGAGAGAGGAGGGCAATTTGATTGAGGTCCGAACGGGAAGTGTGCAGGAGGATTATTGTGGGTGTCCTCGCTCCCAAGTGTTACCGCCCACGCCGCCACGCCGCCTCCCTTTGTCCCTTCGCACCAGCTCTCGCTCGTTCACTCCGCACAGCGACGCGAACTGCTGGTCGCCGCACAGCAGCACACCGGTGGGCGAGACCCAGCAGCGGATGCGGTTGAGGTTGGGCGGCAGCGGCCGAACCACGCCCAGGAACACACTGCACGGGGATGCATGCAGGCCAGCATGCATGTGTGAGGGGCTGCTCGTCTAGGACCACACTACATGGGGATTTGCACGGCACTTGGACAACCTCGACACCGTCTGGTCCCCTCACAGACCTACCTGTCTGTGCCCTGCCCGCTCATCTTGGTGACGCAGAGGCCCACCGGAAACACGTAACGGTCCTGCGGGAAAGGGCGGGCGTGGGTTGTAGAGGTGAGGGTGGTTGAGGACCTCGTTGCAGGGACTGGTCCTGGGAACCAAAGGCGGGGCGAAGCCTGATGCCGAGATCAGCCCGGGAGCTAAAACCCTTACTTGTCTGAACCTCGCCCTTTTCCCCCTCGCTCCCCCCAATTCCCTTCACCCACCTTGTGCAGGGCCACGACCTCCCGCACAGAGTCCAGAATGCGGGCCTCGCCAGTGGACACGTAGCGCTGAGGGGCGGGCACGGCGGAGGATCGGAGCGGTCCAGTGGGTGAGCAGGGCGAGAGAAAGCCGGGGTCTGCTTCTAAGCTCGGCCCACAGCCGTGTGCAGCAAACACAGCAGGCAAGACAGAGCACGGCACGGCACGGCACAGCACGGCAAGGAACGGCACGGGCACGGCAAGGCCAGGCTCGGCAGGGCAGGGCACGGCACGTCGCGGCACGTCATGGCAAGGGGGGATGGCAGCCGGCCCGGCACCGCCCTTGCGCACCTGCAGGTAGCCGTTGTGGCGCTGGCTGAAGGGCTGCGGCATGAGCAGGCTCACGTTGGCCCCCTCCAGCTCCTGCTTGGCGTAGCCAAACACACCTTGCATCGCCTGGTGGGGATGTATGGAAGGAAGAGGTTGAGAGGGCGTGAGCTGGGCTGGCCAAGGACCTGTGTACAGGCTGGCCTGCTGGGCCTCCGCCCTCCAGTGCTTCCGCCAGGCCCCTCTTGCTGCCCTTCTTGCAGGCAGCCCCGCTCAGCCTCATAAGTCTAATCAGTCCTTGCGCGCAGCCCACCACCACAGAGCGCTCGTTTGCTGGGCAAGGCAACCCCGCCGTACACCTCCGTACAGTGCCGTACGCGTGCCTCACCTGGCTGACCATCATGATTATCCCCTCGGCGTTGATCACGCACACCGCATCGTCCGCGAGGGACACAGAGGTCAGGAAGTCGGGCTTGGAGGGGTCCTGGAGGGGGCGGCAAGGGGAGGGGCAATAAAGTTTCAGGGGCTCAAACGCGACGCGACTTGCCTGGGAAACCATCGCCAGGTCTTGGGGAGGGGGCTTCAGAGGCAGAGAGCCAACCCGCGTCGTAAAATCCAGAAGCAGGATCCAGTAGGATCCAGACCGCTCGTATCTTCTACCTCAGGACGGAGGGCTTCCCCAGCCCCTACCTGCACGGCCGATAGGTCGAGCGACATGATGGCGTCCGAGCCCCCGTTGCGGGCGGCCTCGGTGTAGGCCCGCCCGGCAGCGATGGGGTCGTGCTTGACGTCCTGTCATTTGGGTGAACCATACATACATCAGGGGCAGGTGTTTATCTGGACGCGCGGCAGGGCTGCATTCACCTCCAGGAAGCGGCCGTAGCAGCGCAGCAGCTTGCCGTTGGTGGGGTAGCGCTCCAGCACCCTCTTGTACACCTGGCGCACGGGGAGTAACATGACAGTTGCACTATCTACCTCTCTACTTCTGGACGATCGCATTCCTTGCGGGGCCTCTCCTTCAGTGCTGTTGTTAGGGACACAACATTATCTATCTATCTGTCAGCAGGAGGATCCGCACACCTGGTACGCGCGCGCCGTGGCCGCCTCCAGCCCCTCTAGCGCCTCGTCGATCTCCGCCACGGACAGCCGCGAGCGCAGGCACATGCGCCACAGCTCCATCTCTAGGGCCAGGACCTCCTTGTGCACGCGCAGGACGGCGCGGAAGTTGCGCCTGCGATGGAAAGGAGAGTGGCGGGTTCGGAGGAAGGGCGGGTAAACGGGAAGGAGAGAGGGACGAGACGTGGACAGGGGCGGGGAGCGAGACCCAGGGCACAAGGCAGGCTGGGAGCAGGTCGGATGCCCGCGCACCTGAACTCGATGTAGGCCTGCAGGTCCATGCCGCCGTCCTGGGAGTCCTTGAGCCGCTTGGAGGCCTCGTTGGTGCAATAGATCTGGGGTGGGCAGTAGTGGGAACAGAAGCCGTGTAAAGGAAACCGGCGCGGTTCTCTTGGGCGTGTGGCAATTGCTGGTCCTTTCCCGTTGGGGCACAGTCCACCACGAAACCCAGCCGCAGCCCACCACCGTAACCAACCTGCCTTTCCAACAGGCAGGTGTAAGTGTCCGTGCGCCCACCTGGTAGCGCTCCACCAGGGTGGGCGAGTGCCGCGCCGCCAGCTGCAGGGACGTGCGCGCAGCGGGGCCGTCCTTGCGCACCTGCACCGCGGGAATGGGGCTGTACGAGTCAGCAACCCGCCCCGCCTCAGGGGTGCGCGCAGCATCCAGCTGAGCCCAAGCCAAGGGCTGCGGGGTGCAGTTTTACGCCTTGCTCTCTGGCCTTGAAGATCGTGCCATCAGCCCGCTGCTCATGCTACCCATGCCCTTCCCCCGACGATGTCCCTTCCCCTACAGAAGCCGTCCGCGGCCGCCGGGCTTGCTCCCCCTTCCCTCCCGGGGAAGGCTTCCATGACGCAGGCGGCACGATCCCGCTCAGCAACAACTATCCCCCTTCCCTCGCCCCAGAAGGCAGCCCCACCTCCAGAAGGTAGTTGGCGTAGAGGATGTGCAGGTAGGCCTGACCGGGGAAGGCAACCATGCCCGCCTGGTGGAGGTGGCAGGGGGGCGGAGGAGGACAGAGGGAGGCGCGTGATGGAAAGCTGACAGGGAGCGGGCTACCCAGCCGAAACACATCCCCTCTTTTGGGGCCTGCTCCATCCCACCCTGTAGCCTACCCGGATGATGGTCTCGCCCAGCGCCGCCGCCTCTTGGTCCACCACCCCGTCGACATCGAACACGCGCATCACGCGGCTGAGCATCTCCACCTGATGGAAGCCGGCAGCAGGGGTACCGAGCCAAAGGTTAGAAAACTCCAGGCCTTCACCAGGCTCAGGTCACGGCCTGATGAAGCCAAACTAGCCAAACCATGCTGCCAGCCGCTGGGCCATGAGGACAGTCTCGGGCAGGGCCCGAGCTCGCCCCGGCCGTGCCCAGCTAGCACCCACTTGCTTGCGCCCTCCACCCTCCTGCCCCCCAAAAACGGGGCCCACCTCGTGCTGGTGTTTGAACTTGTGGATCTTTTGTTGCTGCGCCCGCGTCAGGCCCACGCCGCCGGCCGTGGCCGCGCCGCCGGTTGCCATCATTGCGGCGGCCGCCACCGCCCCGTCCGAGGCCAGGTTGGCGAACTTGCGCGCGGGCCGCATGAGCCACCACATGTGAACGACACAGATCGCCACGGCGCCCGCCACGACCGCGAAGATGCCGTACAGCACGTACTGCACGAAGGCCACGAGGGTAGCAGGGTCACAACCGCAGCTTCACAGCCCGCAGCCATCCAGGTCTGGAAACTGCCGCTTGCCAGCTCCACCCCCTGAGCTCGCCCCTCTCCCAACGCACCATGGTGAACTGCCGCCGCCGCTCCTCGGTCCGCTTGCCAGTGAGCACCAGCACCGCGAGCAGCAGGGTGGTGTAGAACACGCCGATCCACAGAGCGCACCACACAGCGTTGACGGTGCGGCGGTAGAAGGGCGCCTGCGGGGAGCGGAAAGGGATGGAGGGGGTCGGCTTCCCTGCGCCTTCCTCTGTGCGGCCCCATGCATCTGTCCCATCCCTGTGGTCCCATGGCCGAGCCCTGCGTGCCCGGCCGCTCTCCCGAAATGACTTCCCGCTGTGTATCTCCCCGTATGTTGCGGAAGTGCCATCGCTAGAAGGCCCCAAAGGTCTTGCAACGCCCCCGTAACCCCATCCACCTGCGGCCTCCGACTCAACTTCCCCATCCCTATGGTCCCATGGCTGGTTCCTGCGGGCCCGGCCCGTTGTGCTCCTCTCCTCTCTTCTCCCCTTTTCAAGGCCGCTCACCTCCGTATCTCCCCGTTCCTGGCGGAAGTCTTACTTCTACTGCTAGAAAGCCTCGTAGCTTGTGTACTACGCGGGGGCTATCCATGCCTTTCTCCCCGTACCTTGCGGAAGTTCTGCCAGCAGATGACGCCGCACGTGAGCGCCAGCAGCACGCACTGCAGCTTGGGCCCTGCAGCATAACAACACGCGTTCCGGTTCAGCTTCAGACGCGTGTTCTTGGGCGTGAGCGCCGGCTGCCCTTCCCCGGCCGACCCCAGGTAGAAATAAACCCCGCACCGCCTCTTCCATCCTCCCTGCCTCCCTGCCGCGACTCTTACAGGTGTAGAGGTCATCCGACACGATTACGAACGCCGCCTTGAAGACCAGGATCCAGAGCCGCGTGATGGCATCCGGCGAGGCCAGGTGCGATTTGGAGATGGGGTTAAGGTCCGAGGAGGCGACCACCATGAGCGCCGTCACGGCAAACTGCACCGCCGCCGCGAAGACGCCCACGCTCATGTGGATGACGTGAGGCATGGCAAGGCACTCTGGGGCGGGCAGCAGGCAGTTGAGTAGGTTTGTGAGAAGGGAGAAGGACGACAACTAAGCGGGCGAGGTGGTGCCAAGAGGCCGATGGTCGCCAGGACCTGATGAAGCGCAACCCCCCGCCTGCTGCATGCAGGGTTCGACGAGGGGTTATCAACGACCTTCGGGGGTTCCCGGAGCCTCTTCCCCTTTCAAGCAACCGCAGCCGGGTTCGCCCGGCCGAAGTAGTTTTGCCCCCCCTCCCGGAGCCCTGCTCCCCAGCTCACTGGCGCCCACGAAGTAGGCGTGCTCCTTGCCGCTGCTGGTCCAGTTGCAGTTCGCTGCGAATACGAAGTAGTCGAAGAAGGATACCTGGGGAGGATTGGGAGAGGGCGCGCAGGCGCGAGGGAAGTGGGGCAAGGTGAGGGAGTCGGTCGGGAGGTGGGGCGCCCGACACACGGCGGGCGGGCTCGTGGCCCTCGCATTGCCTACCGCCGCGCCCGCAACACCAACACCTGCAATGTGCTACTCGCAGAGTCGCGACGAGCCTGCCTGCAGCGAACAGCAGCGCCGCTCCGATTGGCCCCGCCCACCCATCCCCCCTCAGCCCAAGCCCCTCCCCTTCCACTCCCTCACATAGAACAGGATGAATATCAGCTCGTATGCCATGTGCAGCCCCACCGCCGCCCGCTTCAGGGCCTTTGACTGCTCCTGCTTGCGCATTGCCATGGTGAGCCAAACCTGCCGATGTGTGGAGCGGGGCCGAACAGGTTGTCAGGTTTGGTAACGCAACGTGAGCTTTGCAGCAGTGCCGCCGGCCGGCGGCGTTCCCCTTCCCCCGACGTACCAGGCCCCCGACTGACAGGAACACCATGGCGGCCATGACGTAAAGGACCTTGATGTATGTGTCGTACCTGCAGAGCCCAGGACGGTGCCGGTCAGCAGACCGGGCGAGGCATTCGACAAAGGCAGCTTCCCGCAGAGAATCAAGAGCTGCCCGCGCCCTGGTGCTCACCTGCGCCGACGGTCCCCTTGCCAGGCCCCTCCCCTCCCCTCTCGGCCCCCGGCTCACCCGTACAGGCGCATGATGGGTGAGCGCCACAGCACCCAGCGCACCACCTGCCACACCGGGTTGGATGTGTCGATCCGCCATGCGGGGATGCCTGCGGGCGGGATGAAGGTGGCGCCAAGCTTCAGCCCACCATATCCACCTCCCGACGGTCAGCACACCCCAGCCCCCACCCAGCCCCACCTGTACCTTCTCCGGTCTCCTGCCCCTCACCACATAGCCCCCAACACCCCTGCCCTGCTGTACCGTGCCGCCGCGCCGCACCCACCCGGATTGAAGGCCACAAGGAACGCCCCCAGGCCCTCGAGCAGGATCTTCACTAGCGTGATCCGAATGCCCTTGAAGGCAGACTGACGAACGAGCGTGTACATGCCTGCGTGGTGGCGTATGGCGGGGTTGCATTGGCTCTTGGTGAATAGCGTCGGCGAGCAACGATGTGGGTCGGGCCATATTGACCAGCTCGCCCTCACGAAGCGTCTGGAGGACCCGGACAGCGTTTGCTGTTGTTCCTGGGCTACCATGTAGTCACCACCCTCCACCCCCTGCCCTCGCCAGCGCCGCAGGCCACCCCGGAAGCGTCGTTGTCAAGAGACGACTGAGCTCACATGAGAAGACTCCGTCTTGCAGGGAGCGCTTTTGTTCAAGCAGATCTCCTGCAAAGGGGCGATACCGGGGCGGGGTTGCCAGGGAGGCACGGCGTCCGTCGGGGCCTCTGCCGGGTCAAGGACCCCGGGGCCACAATTCGGTGGTGCATTGCTTACCCTCTTCATTCTCGTTGTTAGACCTGCGTGCACAGAGACACAAGAGGCCGGGGCGTCACGTTCCGTGAGGACGCGCAGCCACTCAAGCAGCTGGGCCAGAGTGAGCCCCCTTCGCGGCCGTACTCGTACCCTGTACCCCTGTACACCAGCCCGAACCCGGGCCGCGGACTGTCTGACCGTGGCCCCCAAAACCATGCGTGCTTGCATTAAGGCCCGAGGCTGCGATGAGGCCCGTGTGTGGTCTTCGGCCCTGGTGGCCCCACTTTCGCGCGCATGGTCCCCGAACGGTTGCAGCGAACATGCTACGACATTCAGCATCGTTGCACCTCTATGTATGGTGAACAGTGACGAGGTGTCGCCGCGGCTCCCACGCGTGCGTGTCCATCGTGGCTCGCGCGTCCGAACACGGCTCAGCTTCCGGCGGCCGACCGAAGGGGGCTCCCGCGAGCTGAGTGCTGCCCAACATCGCCAGTCTTGCTGGTCGCTGGCTGGGAGAGTCTTCCCGACAGGGCCAGACCGCTGGTCGAGTTCGGTGCATGCTACACAGTCACAGCCTCACCGTTTGTTGAGCCGTGTTAGCGCCTTGGCGTCCGAGCGCTGCGAGCTCGTCTCGGACTGCTCGCCCGTCGCTCCGCTGCGTTGGGAGCTGGAGTCGTCCATCCGCTGTCTTTTGCTCCGCCTCTGCCACCCTCCACGCTCCTGCCCACCCAGGGACTCCTAATAAGTACGTGCGACACTAGCGGACATTTTTGGCGGTCAATAGTGAGGCCTTGAAAACTGTAGTCAGCATGGTCAACCTGCTTCGCACAGCGTATTCGCGATAATACTAAGGGCAGTGATAACGTCCTCAACATGTAGGGTTGAGCACCTGTCGTTGAAATGCCGCAGGGCCGCGCTGGCACATGAGCGACCCCCGCAAATCCGTCACCGGATCTGTACTTTGCTCCAAGTGCTGTCCCCGCGTATCCTAATGTACCTACGTAGAACTCGCTGGTGCACCGAATATAACTATGGGCCTAGAGCCCAGGAAACGGAAGTAGTCTCGTCAAAACGGAACACAGCGCCGTTGCACCCCAGGCGACGGCAGGGATGTGTTTGCACGCTGCTCGTATCATGTGACGGCTTTGCGTGCTACGGAAGACACGCGTACCGGGCACGAAGAATGGCGCCGAGCCACATCGACGACCCCGACCCGCACCTGCGTGCGTCTGAAGCACAGTCGACATGAAGCCCTTGGCTCCTGGCTATGTGGACTGCGCGACCCACGTGTTCGTGCCGTCCTGCCTCTGCCATCGACCCGCTCTGCTCGCGGGTAGCTTCACCCGTCGCCTGGCCCGGCCTCTATATGGCCATGGGCGCTGGCAAGCCTCGGGCTTTGTCTCCATGCAAGCGGGTGACCGCTGGTGAGTTCGCGAATGAAGGGAACGCTGACGTCCTCCCACGTCCCAGGGGCATCCCGAGTTCGCAGGCCACATCCGCGTCCTCCCCGCCGCCGCCTCCGCCACGGACACCCCTGTGGACCGGCCCGTGCCCTCAGCTCGACCATGCGAGGCACTTTTGGAACAGACATAACCGTGCATGTGTGCAGGCAACCCCCCAGCGGAGCCAGCCGGGGGACCCTGACCAGAGCAAATGGCAGCGCTGCCGGCAAGTGGGGGCGCGGGTCCGCCCTGCCGCCGGCTCGCTGAACGCAACGCACCACCTGCAGGCCCCAGGCGGGGCCACGGGGCGCAGCGCGCGCGCGGAATCATAGCGGCGCGCCGAGGGGTATGTGCCGCAGCTGCGGCGGCGCTGTTTGAAGGGGCGCCGGGGCTGTCAGACTCGCGCCCCCCTCGGACGCATGCGTTGCGCCGGGCGCGCAGCGCTCGATTGTTCCAGCTTCATCCTCTTAAGCACAGACCGAAATACCCACGGCCGTAGCGCAAGGCCGCCACTCCTCCGGGCCCCCCCACCTCCAGCCTAGACAGCAGCCGGCAGCGCCGCGGCGACCCAGGGGGGCTTTGCCCCAGACGCTTCCACACCTCCCCGTTCTTCTGAGGGCCACCACCTTGCACCGCGACCCAATGGAGCCCTCTGCAACGGCGCCGCGGAGATGCGCTGGCCGGACGCAGCAACGGGGCCCCTTCAGCTGGGCCGCCGCCGCTCTTGCGGCCATGGCTGCGGTGCTGCTGCTGGGGGCGTCGGTTGAGGCCGCCAGGGCGCTGCACTCGGCCAGCGGTCTGCTGCCATCTTTTGACATTGCAGCGCTGGGGCAGGGAGGCGCAGCGCGAGGGGGATTGGAGGACGGCGCCCGGGCCATGGCCCCGCACGCCCGGTCGCTGCTCGAGGACAAGGGCAAGGACAAGAGCAGCTCGGACTCGGGCGACGGCAAGAAGCAGAAGCCATACGACACCTGCGTGTGCGTCTTCGGTGGGTGCGGCAGCGGAGCGCGCGGTCGGCGTGGGGGGTGCGCTGGCGCAGCGTCCGACCTGGTCTGACCGACTGTGAAGCTTGACGGCTGGGTCTGACCGGACCAAGCGTTGGGAGGAGAGCCTGCGAGGGGCTGGCAGGGGCTGGGAGCCTCTGGGGGCACTCGTCCATGGGGTCTCGCCCAGGTCCTGCCATGATGACACCCTCGTTTGTGCCCCAGACTTTGACGAGACCCTCCGCGTGATCTCCTGGGACGGCAAGAACCACGACGAGCCTGCGAAGGATGGGGCCGGCATCGTCCGCCGCTGCAAGGTGGGTACTAGCTTTCCGTGTGCCCGTGTGACCGTCCTCCTGCCTTCGGACAGGCATGCGGGCTGCTGGGCTGCTGGGGGGATTTGCTGGTCCCTGGGCGTTTGCATGCCGCTCGGGCTGTGCCCCTTCCCACCCGGCCTTGCCATGTGCCCACCACCCATCAGAACAACGGCTGGGAGGTCGGCATTGCGAGCGCTAACGATAACTATGCCAAGCTGGAGAAGGTGCGAGTGCTGTACGCCATCTGTACGACTGCCTGTTCTATGGCTGGGCGGGGGGCGGGGCTGAGCGGGGGCCGGAGGCAAAGCCACACGGAGCAATTGCCAGCCTCCAGACCGGGTGCTTGCCCTAAACTCGATGACGCACAAGCGCTGACCCAGCTTGGTCTGCCCTCCGCCCCGTCGCCAGGTCCTGGGACAAAAGATAGCGCCCGACGTGTTCACGCCCGAGTTCTTCAACTCATCGGCCTTCCAGTAGTGAGCGGGGAATGTGGGCTCAAACAACCCCTGAGGATAAGCGGACGATGTGGTTGGGCTTTCAACGGCGTGGGCAACCATAAAGGAGTTGTGGGTTGGCCTGCAGCGCCGCGTACGCCGGCTCCAGCTACCCGGGATGAGCAGCAGATGAAATGGGTCGGTTTATGAACAGGGTTGGAGCGAGGCAGGTTGCGGTCACACGACGTGGGAGAAACGAGCGGCCTGTCCTCATTGCTGGGCTCACCACAACGACCCCCATCAGGTCTCCCTGTGGGTCTCCTTTGCTTACCCACGCTTCACCCCACGTGCCGTCACGCCTTTGCCTGCCTTCGCTTGCCCAACTCTTGTCCTCCTTGCCTGCTACCCTTCTAATGCAGCCATTGGTTCAACAAGACCATCTCTCTGGATGCCATCGCCCGATACTACGACACGTGGCCTAAGTGCATGATCCTCTTCGGTGCGTGAGGCGGGCTGAAATTGAGCATGTGGGGGGAAAGGAGACACGGGAGACGAGAATGTGGGGGGAGGTCACGGGCCTGAACCCTTTCCGACGAGGCTATAGAGGTGTGAGCACGTGACCAGGGTCCCCAGGCGTATGGTGCATGGTGGCTCTGGTGAAGCTGGCTAGGGGGCGCTATGCAGGAACAGTGGAGAAGGAGCCCGGCCAGGGAGGCCCAGAGAGCCCGGCTGAGCAGCCCTCGGTGGAGCCTTCCCCCCCCGCAGGCCCGGCTTGCCCTCTGGCCTCCTGCCACCCCCACTGCCCCCCCTGCCTGCGCGCGCTGACCTCGTGACCTCGTGACCGCATCCCCATGCACTGCGGCCTGCTGCCCCAGCTGCTGCTTACACCCGCCTGACCACACGCTGCTATGTCAAGCCCACAGAATGCATGCTGCCGCCCACTGCACCTTGTCCAGCCGCCCAGCAACCCCTCGGCCAGCAACCATGCATCCACCCCTGCCCCCCAGATGACATGGAGCACAACCGCAAGTACGCGGACAACATTGGCACGCCCTTCGAGAAGGTCCAGAACGACACGGGTGCGGCTGGGTGTTTTGTTTGGCGAGCGAAGTTGGGCTGGGGTGGGATTGAGTGCCTGGGATTCGCACCCGAAGGTGACAGGTACAGAAGCGCATGGCGGTCGGAGACGGCGGGGCGCGAGCTGAAGGGGAGGTTGGATTGGAATAGTTACCGAGCGCAAGGGGCTGGGCACGCTGGGCTGGCATGGCGGCTGTGCAACCCCCCATCCCTGTCCCCGTCGTCCCGCCCCGGCCCCAGGCGTGCAGTGGTACAACTATGAGGACGCCAAGCGCAGGGTGTGGGATAACTGCGACTGCGCCAAGCCTCAGGTGCGAACCGGAGAGAGCAGTCTCTTTGGAAGGAACCTCTTGCTTGCAGGGCAAGGTGCACGCAAGGGGACCGAGGGGCAGCTTCCTCCATTCTTCATTACTGCGCAAGTCCCTGCAATCCCCCTGGCCCCCCTCACGACGACCGCTCTAAGCCTGATACTCTGTCCAGTCTCCGTCCACCTGCCACGCACCCTACCCTCCTTCGGTTACTTAGAACCGGCCGGCTACCCGCCGCGCCTACGCTTCCCCGGCTAACACGAGCAGCCGTTCCTACCCTCCTTCGACCTCCCAAACCTTAACCCTAAACCCATCCCCCCCAGGAGCGCTCCTTCTCGGCCTTCTCCTTCCAGCCGCCCGACCGCAGCTTCAGCGGCCGCGACCGCATGGGTCGCCCCCTGGCGAACGCCACGTCAGCCGCCCCCGCCAGTCAGGATGAGGAGCGCGAGGTGTCGAGCGACTTCCGGGATGACGGCTCCGCCGACGCTTCGGCGGCCTCGGCTGCCGTGGCCGCTGTGAAGCGGCTGCAGGCTGTCGGTGCCCCGGCCCCGGCACCGGCCTCAACCCCGGCTGCGCCCGTAGCCTCCGCCGCCCCGCCACCTCCTAAGGCTGCCGCGGCAGCAACGGCGGCGGCGGCAGCAGCCTCGGGGAGCAAGCCAGCCGCCGCTGTTGCGCCTGCACCTGCGCCAGCGGCGAGGGCAGAGCCTCCTTCCGTTGTCGTTGTGGCGCCAGCCGCAGCCCCGGCATCGGCACCCTCCACTCGAACTGCCGTGGTTCAGCCCGTGGCCATCCCCACCCCAGGGGCCGGCGCGCCGGCGGCGGTGGTACCGGTCACCACCACTCTTGTCGCCCCGGTGCCAACCGCAACGCCGCCGGCCCGCCGCATCCCGACGGTTGCCACAACGGCTGCCGGCACGAACGATGACGACGTGACGGCGGGCGCCGCCGAAACCACGAATCCCGCAACCGTGACTGCCTACTACGCCCCCGCCGCCACCGACTCCGTCGCTTCTGTGGACGCAGCGCTCGGCCCTCAGCCTCTCGTGGCTGCTGGCCCCGCCGCCGCGGAGCAGAGCGCTCTGCCTCCCATGGTCCCGGCCAGGCCAGCACCTGCTTCCCGCGTTACCGCTACCGCCCCTGCTGCTCCCAAGCCGACTGTGGCCCGACTCGCTCCCGCCCCTGCCACCGCCAAGGCGGCTCCGGCCGCAGGGGCCAAGGGGTCGGCCCAGCCCACGGCACAGGGCCCTGGTGCTTCCGCTGCGCCCGCCGGTGACACGGGGGAGGATGTGACGGATGGGGAGCTGTCGGTAGCTGCCCCGCCGGGCAGCGGCTGGGTCTACCAGCCGTCCGACACGCCGGGGGTGCCGGGGCGGTTCACGCGGTTCCCTGCACCGACGCGCAAGGCGCAGTAGCTGCAGATAGGTGTGTAAGAATCGAGACGGGGCGGGTCAGGTCTGGGAATGCATGAGCTGCCATGGGCCGTGGGCTATGGCATAGATAGCGGGTAGGTCAAGTGGGTTGACGTGCTGTGCACAGTAGGGAGGCTTGAAGGGGGAGCTTCGTGAGTCGTGACCAGCGTGTGCCCTGTCGAGGCACGGCTGGCCGAACACAATAAAGGTGGAGCCGGATACTGCGTGGGCGTGGGCCGGACTGGCGCTGTGAGTGTGCGTAGCGTGTATGCAGATAGGACAGGCTGGCCGGGTTGGAGCAAGCTGAGCTGATGCACAGGGGAGTGCTGAGCGTACAACCCAAAGTTGCGCATGTGCAGGGTCAGCGGCCAGTAGGCCTTGCAGTTCGGGCCTTTGGGGTAGTCCCCGAGCCCTTGCATCTTCTAGGTAGGACATGTGTAGTCGCAATCCTGCATCTCGTTCGAACTCGGAGCCCCGCCTCAGAGTCGGGCGAACCTGCATCACAGCCCAGAGGAGTGCATCACAGCCCTAGGAGGAGTACTGCCATTCCTGGCAGAGAGGTGTCCAGTGCTCCAGTCCCAGCAACGGACCACAGTCAGCCGGTTGCGTCAGTGGGTTGGGGTATGCAATCGCGCCTCCAAGTAGGCACGCGTAGATGCTGTGCGTCGCAGAGGCGCACGCGCTTTCGTGGAGGGGCCTCTCCGAGAGGGGCGTTGGGGCACATTGTGTATCGTGGCGGGGCGGGCCTTGCGCGTGGGGCGCCCAAGGCGCTGCCTATTGCCCAGCGAAGTACACGCGCTACATCACACTGCCATACTCACTGCAGCCTCTGCCGCAAACGCGTGCGCCATCCTCGGGTTCTCCTCGCCTTGGCTTCCGGCCCCATAGTAGACTACATCATTTCGCTTCATAACCGACCACTTTGACAGAAACCACTGACTCAGATAGAGCTGTCAAGCCTCGTTGCGGCCACTCGCGCCACCATCGCGGCGTTGCTGGGCCTCTGCAAACATGTCTGGGCTAGCCTCCACCTCATACACACAATGTAGATTACTAGGACATAGGCAGCGGACAGGCCCGCTGCTTCAAGTCGGACGCCCGCAACCATCCACGCGATTCCGGGTGCCCGTGCGGCCCCAGGCAGCCGCACAGAACCCATATGGGGCCGCACAATCGCCCCAGGAAGACCTGCTGCGGCAAACAGCGATCCAGAATGTCTGGTGGGTGGCCTCCTTGGGTGGGGCATCCTGCCCTCACCGGCCTCACCCCTCCGCAGTTCCGCGCCCCCCGGCCCTTGCCCTGACGCCCACTCCAATCCAACGCAGGTGGTCTCGCATGTCCGGGACAGCCCTATGGGTTGCGAGTCTTCTACGCAAGGCGGCCTCCTTCGTGGTGTCGTGCCGGGACGTGCTTCCGCAGTTCACCGTGCTCAGCCCGGGGCAGGCGGTCCGGCGAATGGTGCTCATTCTGGCCGCCAGCCTTCTCATGGTGGTCGTACTCACCACCATCGATAGTGCGCTGCTGTACACGTACATCTGTTCGGCACGGAGAGTGGCATGAGCGGCCTTCGGCGCGCCAAGTGGGGTGACGTTCAGCGCTATACCGCAGGCAGCCGCCGGGGGATCACACGTCTAGCGGAGGCGGCCGAGCGAGCAAGCGGTGGGCTAGGGTGCATGGTTACGCCATGCCATGCCCTGGTCAGCAGCAGAGGAGCAACAGCGGTCTGGCAGCAACCCTGCCTTCGGGCCCGCAATCCGCCTGGCAGGGCCCAGGGCCCAACGCGCCAGGCCGCTGGACCCACGACGGCGGCGGGGCTCGCGCCGCCAACGCTGGCGCTGGCATCCAACTCAGCTGATGCGTCAACCGGGCAAGACAAGGCAGTTGATAACGTGTGCCGAGGGGGGTTCCGGGACGTCAAGCACGTGGTCAGCGCTGGCCTTGTGGCAAAGCGGCACCTTGACAACCCTGGCCCCCGGCTTGCGAATTTGATGGAGCTAGGCCCAGCCACGGAGGCCGGCGCGGAGCGTCGCCCCTAGAAGTATTTAGCTGTGGGCCGCACAGCCTCCGCTGCCGCTACCAGGACGCCTGAGTCTAAGCCTCGGGCGGCAGGAGTGGTGGTTAAGAGCCGAGGCGGCCCGGGTACTTGGGCGCGCTGGGATCGGCGGCGGAGGCTGAGGCGCAGGACTAGTGCTCAGCTAGCGGTAAGGGCTCGGCTGCGGTTCAGTCGATGCTTCATAGGCGCGAGCGAGAGTGAACTGGAGAACTGACCAGCGCTGGAGGTGGAGGGATCAGACGCCCGGAGGCCTTGTCCCGGTGCGTGGCGTTGAGCTGAAGGGAGTTGTGGAGCATTGTCGAGCTGGAGATAAGCTGTCGCAAGCACTTGAGGTGACAGACGTGGATATGGGTTCAGGAGGAAGTGCTGGCCTTGGTCCTGGGCGGCGTCAGTTGTGGCTGGACTTGCGTCAGTTGTACCTCGCATGTGTGACAAGAGTACAGGGGCCAGGGAAAGTTCGCTGTGGTGGTGTTGACACAGGTCCATAGATGAACGCAGATGGAGGTTGGACCTGACCTGCTGGCATGAGCAGCGAGACAGGGGTACGGCCTCGGCGGCTGCACTGGGAGCATAGACAACAGCCGAGTGGAGTAGGGTGTGATGCATTCTTACACCCGGTCTGTGGCCATGCCCACCTCGGCCGTCTTCATGTGTGGGTCCCGCAGCGTCCCCCTTGTTCCTTGACCCAACCTTCCGCACACTCCAGTCTGCCACTTCCTGCTCCCAAACAGCTCTCTCGTATGTATATGAGCTATCGAGCTATGCGCGTGCTCTCGCACACACCTAGGATGCTAAGACGCCGAACCTGAACTAGGCCGGACAATCCTGCAGCGCTAGCCCACCGCAAGCTAGAATCAATTCGCGGTCCGCCTATGGTATGAATGCATGAATCACATAAATTTCATGCGGACCAAGTTCAATGTCGTACCCCTGCGCCATGAGTCACGCACGTATCACATGCGGCCATATTGTCACAAAATGCATCCCGCCCGCACTGCTACCCCAAGCTGCTAATGCCTGAGCGGCTGGGCGTAGGCGGCGGCAGGGGGATAGGGGGCGGAGGGGTAGGGGGCCGGGTACGCAGCCATAGGGGGGTAGCCCGCGGGCGGTGGGGCGTAGTACCCCGGGGCGGGGGCAGCGTACATGGGCATGGGTGCCGGGGCGTAGTAGGCGGGGGCATAGCCGTGCGGGGCGTGAGCATAGGCCGCCGGCTGGGCGTGCGCCGCCGCCGCCGGCTTGAGCGCGCTGTTGGGCTGCCAGGTGAGGGAGACAGAGATGAAGCCGTGCTGCTTGCGGCTCTTCTTCCTCAGCACCGGCACCTGCAGACGGTCGCTGCCGGACTCGCGGGCCTTGGCGAGCGTGAAGCTGGCGGTGCCGATGTTGTCATCCTTGCCAACATCCTCGTCCTGGGCGGAGAGCGGGCGCGAGGGGCAGGGGGATGGCGGGTCAGGTGGTGATACGGAGTGGCAAAAGAGCAAAGGGACATCGGGAAAGGCCCCCCCAGGCCTTAGCCCGCACGCGTCCCTCAGGGTGGTGTGCCCAGGTGGGCTGGAAGTGTCGTAGTGAGCTTCGGCAGATGGCTCGCCCCTCTCACCTTGACATCGAGATCCACGGTGTTCTCGTTTATGCAGTTGAACTTGAAGGTCTCGTTCCACACGGGGTTCTTGCCGCCATCCACGTGCGTGCGTGTGCGGAAGGTCTGGCCGCCGCAGCGGATGATGACGTAGGGGTCTTGCCTGCGAGGGAGGTGGAGGGGGAGGGGGTTAGCGAGCGTGCCGCGGTTGGAACAGGCACACGTTTGCCCCGGCTGACGTTGCCAAGTCCCCAGCCCCCGAATGCGGGTCCCTGAACCTGCGACTCACCGGCCAAACCAGTCGCCATCTTTAAGACCCTTGGCGAACTCGATGCACACGCTCATGACACCAGCGTCCAGGGCCATGGCTGCTCGAGGTCGCAAGAGAGGTTGCGCTTTGCTGTATGTAGGTCTGAGGTGCTTGTGCCTCTCGCTAAGCCTTGGTGGCGCGAAGGGCGGGTCGCGTCGGGGCTGCGAGTATGTAGCGACTGACTTTCTTGGTGCGGCTTTGTTGTTGCTTGTAAGCGACGGCTGTGGAGACGCTGATGTGATGCTCGGCTGGAGGGGCGCCGCCTTATGAAAGGCTTGGCCCGGGGACCGCGGCTCTTGATTGAGCAGCTTCCTCTCCGTACTGGGACGAGCGACGGGCCCCGCGAGAAGGCGAGCGGGCCTGATGTGGCCGGGCCCGACTGGAAAGGTCCAGTAGCTGTCAAAGCTCTGTAGGCCATGTCACCTCTAACCTTGAATGATGGCCTGGACGTGGTGCCCGTGCCCGTTCATGGCCATCGCGGGCAGCAACGGCGCTCGTATGCGCCTTATACTGGCGCGGCTCGAGGTCTACAAGGTGTATGGCTGAAGGTGCTTCCAAAGGTCGCTAAGCGCCGTCCGCGGACGTCCCTTGTGCTGGGCATGGCCAGGCATGGCGGCACGCATCCCACGTTGCCCGTCCCGCGCTTGGTCGCCCTGGGGGTCCCACAACTCTGGCCGTTATGGTCTCAGTGAGGGATGAATGAGTACGAACTGGTGGGGCAGCAAAGGGAGTTGGGGCGCCTAGACGTCCAGGCACGCAGCGGGTGACCTCACTGCTGGGAGGGGGGGAAGGGGAAGACACGATCGACACCCCTGGTGGCCGTGCCCTGGGTGGTGTGGCCCACTGAAAGTACACCTTATGATCCAAGGTCGACCACTGCAATGCCTGCCTAGTACGGACGTATACTGGGCTGACAGCTAAAGTGAGTGGGGAGTGGGCAAGACCAGTTTGCGCGTGGCTGCGGCCCACAACGGTCACCCAGCCACCAGCCATTGCCTGGGTCCCCGCACCTCTGCGCCAGCAGCCCTTGGCTGTACGCCAGGTATACCAGTTGGAGCTCCGAGACAACGCAAGTCACGAAGCCTCTGCTGCCTCCTGCCTACAGGAATGGAAGTCTTCATGGCTGGTGCTGATCCAAATGCATCATTTGGCGGCCATGCTGCGTGGGTTGATGGTCGCGCTTTGCGCAGTTCTAGGTCTTGCAGGAGGCAAGGCCCGTGGAGTAGGCCGAACGGCCGCAGCGTCCAGCGCTGTGATTCTTTTGAGGATCCTTCATTGTAAACCCGAGGACTGCGTGGGAAGGCGCCACGCTGAGTGCCAAGCACGCGCTGGTTTCGGCAAGATAAGGGCATGTGGGCCAGGCGAGGGAACCCAATCAAGAGCCCAGGGCTGTTGAGGGATCCGTTTGCTGCGCTACTACCTCGCCGTCACTTGGAGGGCGGGGGCCATGACGCACAGTAGGCCTCCCGGCCATGCAGGGAGCTTGAGGAAAGCCCACAGGGAGGAAAGCACACACTGCGCTGCATGCATGCGAGCGAGCCGTAGGTTGGGAATGCTTACAATTATCCTGTCACCTGACCAACCTGAAGACTTATGTGCCATGCATGCATGCACCTCCTGCTCCTCCTCCACTGCCCAGTTATGTGCGCCTCTACCTCACTCCTCCACCAGTTCCTCACCAGCTCCAATAGTGTATGTACATGCGCTCTATAATTATGCACGTGTGCTCGGATACACCTATCTAGGATGCTAAAACGTCAAAACTGCATCTGGCATGCAGGACGATCCTGCAGGGCTAGCTAGCCAGCCGCAAGCTAGAATCAATGCGCGGTCCAACATGGTATGAATGCATGAATCACATATCAGACCGGTTCCGTGCCGTACCCCTGTCCCGCGCGGCACGCACGAATCACATGCGGCCACTTTATCACAGCTAACGACGCTGGTTCACGTCCTCCCCGACACGGATGCATTTGGGCCCTCCCCTTGAATGCTGGCCCTAGCCCCAGCGGTGCCCCCCAACTAGTGCCTGAGCGGCTGGGCGTAGGCGGCGGCAGGGGGATAGGGGGCGGAGGGGTAGGGGGCCGGGTACGCAGCCATAGGGGGGTAGCCCGCGGGCGGTGGGGCGTAGTACCCCGGGGCGGGGGCAGCGTACATGGGCATGGGTGCCGGGGCGTAGTAGGCGGGGGCATAGCCGTGCGGGGCGTGAGCATAGGCCGCCGGCTGGGCGTGCGCCGCTGCCGCCGGCTTGAGCGCGCTGTTGGGCTGCCAGGTGAGGGAGACAGAGATGAAGCCGTGCTGCTTGCGGCTCTTCTTGCTCAGCACCGGCACCTGCAGACGGTCGCTACCAGACTCGCGGGCCTTGGCGAGCGTGAAGCTGGCGGTGCCGATGTTGTCATCCTTGCCAACATCCTCGTCCTGGGCGGAGAGCGGGAGCGAGGAGCAGGGGGATGGCGGGTCAGGTGGTGATACGGAGTGGCAAAAGAGCAAAGGGACATCGGGAAAGGCCCCCCCAGGCCTTAGCCCGCACGCGTCCCTCAGGGTGGTGTGCCCAGGTGGGCTGGAAGTGTCGTAGTGAGCTTCGGCAGATGGCTCGCCCCTCTCACCTTGACATCGAGATCCACGGTGTTCTCGTTTATGCAGTTGAACTTGAAGGTCTCGTTCCACACGGGGTTCTTGCCGCCATCCACGTGCGTGCGTGTGCGGAAGGTCTGGCCGCCGCAGCGGATGATGACGTAGGGGTCTTGCCTGCGAGGGAGGTGGAGGGGGAGGGGGTTAGCGAGCGTGCCGCGGTTGGAACAGGCACACGTTTGCCCCGGCTGACGTTGCCAAGTCCCCAGCCCCCGAATGCGGGTCCCTGAACCTGCGACTCACCGGCCAAACCAGTCGCCATCTTTAAGACCCTTGGCGAACTCGATGCACACGCTCATGACACCAGCGTCCAGGGCCATGGCTGCTCGAGGTCGCAAGAGAGGTTGCGCTTTGCTGTATGTAGGTCTGAGGTGCTTGTGCCTCTCGCTAAGCCTTGGTGGCGCGAAGGGCGGGTCGCGTCGGGGCTGCGAGTATGTAGCGACTGACTTTCTTGGTGCGGCTTTGTTGTTGCTTGTAAGCGACGGCTGTGGAGACGCTGATGTGATGCTCGGCTGGAGGGGCGCCGCCTTATGAAAGGCTTGGCCCGGGGACCGCGGCTCTTGATTGAGCAGCTTCCTCTCCGTACTGGGACGAGCGACGGGCCCCGCGAGAAGGCGAGCGGGCCTGATGTGGCCGGGCCCGACTGGAAAGGTCCAGTAGCTGTCAAAGCTCTGTAGGCCATGTCACCTCTAACCTTGAATGATGGCCTGGACGTGGTGCCCGTGCCCGTTCATGGCCATCGCGGGCAGCAACGGCGCTCGTATGCGCCTTATACTGGCGCGGCTCGAGGTCTACAAGGTGTATGGCTGAAGGTGCTTCCAAAGGTCGCTAAGCGCCGTCCGCGGACGTCCCTTGTGCTGGGCATGGCCAGGCATGGCGGCACGCATCCCACGTTGCCCGTCCCGCGCTTGGTCGCCCTGGGGGTCCCACAACTCTGGCCGTTATGGTCTCAGTGAGGGATGAATGAGTACGAACTGGTGGGGCAGCAAAGGGAGTTGGGGCGCCTAGACGTCCAGGCACGCAGCGGGTGACCTCACTGCTGGGAGGGGGGGAAGGGGAAGACACGATCGACACCCCTGGTGGCCGTGCCCTGGGTGGTGTGGCCCACTGAAAGTACACCTTATGATCCAAGGTCGACCACTGCAATGCCTGCCTAGTACGGACGTATACTGGGCTGACAGCTAAAGTGAGTGGGGAGTGGGCAAGACCAGTTTGCGCGTGGCTGCGGCCCACAACGGTCACCCAGCCACCAGCCATTGCCTGGGTCCCCGCACCTCTGCGCCAGCAGCCCTTGGCTGTACGCCAGGTATACCAGTTGGAGCTCCGAGACAACGCAAGTCACGAAGCCTCTGCTGCCTCCTGCCTACAGGAATGGAAGTCTTCATGGCTGGTGCTGATCCAAATGCATCATTTGGCGGCCATGCTGCGTGGGTTGATGGTCGCGCTTTGCGCAGTTCTAGGTCTTGCAGGAGGCAAGGCCCGTGGAGTAGGCCGAACGGCCGCAGCGTCCAGCGCTGTGATTCTTTTGAGGATCCTTCATTGTAAACCCGAGGACTGCGTGGGAAGGCGCCACGCTGAGTGCCAAGCACGCGCTGGTTTCGGCAAGATAAGGGCATGTGGGCCAGGCGAGGGAACCCAATCAAGAGCCCAGGGCTGTTGAGGGATCCGTTTGCTGCGCTACTACCTCGCCGTCACTTGGAGGGCGGGGGCCATGACGCACAGTAGGCCTCCCGGCCATGCAGGGAGCTTGAGGAAAGCCCACAGGGAGGAAAGCACACACTGCGCTGCATGCATGCGAGCGAGCCGTAGGTTGGGAATGCTTGCAATTATCCTGTCACCTGACCAACCTGAAGACTTATGTGCCATGCATGCATGCACCTCCTGCTCCTCCTCCACTGCCCAGTTATGTGCGCCTCTACCTCACTCCTCCACCAGTTCCTCACCAGCTCCAATAGTGTATGTACATGCGCTCTATAATTATGCACGTGTGCTCGGATACACCTATCTAGGATGCTAAAACGTCAAAACTGCATCTGGCATGCAGGACGATCCTGCAGGGCTAGCTAGCCAGCCGCAAGCTAGAATCAATGCGCGGTCCAACATGGTATGAATGCATGAATCACATATCAGACCGGTTCCGTGCCGTACCCCTGTCCCGCGCGGCACGCACGAATCACATGCGGCCACTTTATCACAGCTAACGACGCTGGTTCACGTCCTCCCCGACACGGATGCATTTGGGCCCTCCCCTTGAATGCTGGCCCTAGCCCCAGCGGTGCCCCCCAACTAGTGCCTGAGCGGCTGGGCGTAGGCGGCGGCAGGGGGATAGGGGGCGGAGGGGTAGGGGGGCCGGGTACGCAGCCATAGGGGGGTAGCCCGCGGGCGGTGGGGCGTAGTACCCCGGGGCGGGGGCAGCGTACATGGGCATGGGTGCCGGGGCGTAGTAGGCGGGGGCATAGCCGTGCGGGGCGTGAGCATAGGCCGCCGGCTGGGCGTGCGCCGCTGCCGCCGGCTTGAGCGCGCTGTTGGGCTGCCAGGTGAGGGAGACAGAGATGAAGCCGTGCTGCTTGCGGCTCTTCTTGCTCAGCACCGGCACCTGCAGACGGTCGCTACCAGACTCGCGGGCCTTGGCGAGCGTGAAGCTGGCGGTGCCGATGTTGTCATCCTTGCCAACATCCTCGTCCTGGGCGGAGAGCGGGCGCGAGGGGCAGGGGGATGGCGGGTCAGGTGGTGATACGGAGTGGCAAAAGAGCAAAGGGACATCGGGAAAGGCCCCCCCAGGCCTTAGCCCGCACGCGTCCCTCAGGGTGGTGTGCCCAGGTGGGCTGGAAGTGTCGTAGTGAGCTTCGGCAGATGGCTCGCCCCTCTCACCTTGACATCGAGATCCACGGTGTTCTCGTTTATGCAGTTGAACTTGAAGGTCTCGTTCCACACGGGGTTCTTGCCGCCATCCACGTGCGTGCGTGTGCGGAAGGTCTGGCCGCCGCAGCGGATGATGACGTAGGGGTCTTGCCTGCGAGGGAGGTGGAGGGGGAGGGGGTTAGCGAGCGTGCCGCGGTTGGAACAGGCACACGTTTGCCCCGGCTGACGTTGCCAAGTCCCCAGCCCCCGAATGCGGGTCCCTGAACCTGCGACTCACCGGCCAAACCAGTCGCCATCTTTAAGACCCTTGGCGAACTCGATGCACACGCTCATGACACCAGCGTCCAGGGCCATGGCTGCTCGAGGTCGCAAGAGAGGTTGCGCTTTGCTGTATGTAGGTCTGAGGTGCTTGTGCCTCTCGCTAAGCCTTGGTGGCGCGAAGGGCGGGTCGCGTCGGGGCTGCGAGTATGTAGCGACTGACTTTCTTCGTGCGGCTTTGTTGTTGCTTGTAAGCGACGGCTGTGGAGACGCTGATGTGATGCTCGGCTGGAGGGGCGCCGCCTTATGAAAGGCTTGGCCCGGGGACCGCGGCTCTTGATTGAGCAGCTTCCTCTCCGTACTGGGACGAGCGACGGGCCCCGCGAGAAGGCGAGCGGGCCTGATGTGGCCGGGCCCGACTGGAAAGGTCCAGTAGCTGTCAAAGCTCTGTAGGCCATGTCACCTCTAACCTTGAATGATGGCCTGGACGTGGTGCCCGTGCCCGTTCATGGCCATCGCGGGCAGCAACGGCGCTCGTATGCGCCTTATACTGGCGCGGCTCGAGGTCTACAAGGTGTATGGCTGAAGGTGCTTCCAAAGGTCGCTAAGCGCCGTCCGCGGACGTCCCTTGTGCTGGGCATGGCCAGGCATGGCGGCACGCATCCCACGTTGCCCGTCCCGCGCTTGGTCGCCCTGGGGGTCCCACAACTCTGGCCGTTATGGTCTCAGTGAGGGATGAATGAGTACGAACTGGTGGGGCAGCAAAGGGAGTTGGGGCGCCTAGACGTCCAGGCACGCAGCGGGTGACCTCACTGCTGGGAGGGGGGGAAGGGGAAGACACGATCGACACCCCTGGTGGCCGTGCCCTGGGTGGTGTGGCCCACTGAAAGTACACCTTATGATCCAAGGTCGACCACTGCAATGCCTGCCTAGTACGGACGTATACTGGGCTGACAGCTAAAGTGAGTGGGGAGTGGGCAAGACCAGTTTGCGCGTGGCTGCGGCCCACAACGGTCACCCAGCCACCAGCCATTGCCTGGGTCCCCGCACCTCTGCGCCAGCAGCCCTTGGCTGTACGCCAGGTATACCAGTTGGAGCTCCGAGACAACGCAAGTCACGAAGCCTCTGCTGCCTCCTGCCTACAGGAATGGAAGTCTTCATGGCTGGTGCTGATCCAAATGCATCATTTGGCGGCCATGCTGCGTGGGTTGATGGTCGCGCTTTGCGCAGTTCTAGGTCTTGCAGGAGGCAAGGCCCGTGGAGTAGGCCGAACGGCCGCAGCGTCCAGCGCTGTGATTCTTTTGAGGATCCTTCATTGTAAACCCGAGGACTGCGTGGGAAGGCGCCACGCTGAGTGCCAAGCACGCGCTGGTTTCGGCAAGATAAGGGCATGTGGGCCAGGCGAGGGAACCCAATCAAGAGCCCAGTCCTCGGTGTTTACAATGAAGGACCCCCCTGGGGTCACAGCGCTGAACGCTGGGGCCAAGCGACCCACCTCACGGGCTTGCCCCCTGCAAGCCAGAACGCAAGTCCCTGTCATAACTTGCACTGACCACACTCAGGTCCCACCTTAGTCCTTGGCACGCAATGACCATGCTCAACGTGTATCGATGGCCTCTCCTCGGCCGCGCCTCCTACCAGTAACCGTTCACCGTTCATCATGTGCTCACACTGTTGGCCGTACACCTCTAGCCCAGGGCTGTTGAGGGATCCGTTTGCTGCGCTACTACCTCGCCGTCACTTGGAGGGCGGGGGCCATGACGCACAGTAGGCCTCCCGGCCATGCAGGGAGCTTGAGGAAAGCCCACAGGGAGGAAAGCACACACTGCGCTGCATGCATGCGAGCGAGCCGTAGGTTGGGAATGCTTACAATTATCCTGTCACCTGACCAACCTGAAGACTTATGTGCCATGCATGCATGCACCTCCTGCTCCTCCTCCACTGCCCAGTTATGTGCGCCTCTACCTCACTCCTCCACCAGTTCCTCACCAGCTCCAATAGTGTATGTACATGCGCTCTATAATTATGCACGTGTGCTCGGATACACCTATCTAGGATGCTAAAACGTCAAAACTGCATCTGGCATGCAGGACGATCCTGCAGGGCTAGCTAGCCAGCCGCAAGCTAGAATCAATGCGCGGTCCAACATGGTATGAATGCATGAATCACATATCAGACCGGTTCCGTGCCGTACCCCTGTCCCGCGCGGCACGCACGAATCACATGCGGCCACTTTATCACAGCTAACGACGCTGGTTCACGTCCTCCCCGACACGGATGCATTTGGGCCCTCCCCTTGAATGCTGGCCCTAGCCCCAGCGGTGCCCCCCAACTAGTGCCTGAGCGGCTGGGCGTAGGCGGCGGCAGGGGGATAGGGGGCGGAGGGGTAGGGGGCCGGGTACGCAGCCATAGGGGGGTAGCCCGCGGGCGGTGGGGCGTAGTACCCCGGGGCGGGGGCAGCGTACATGGGCATGGGTGCCGGGGCGTAGTAGGCGGGGGCATAGCCGTGCGGGGCGTGAGCATAGGCCGCCGGCTGGGCGTGCGCCGCTGCCGCCGGCTTGAGCGCGCTGTTGGGCTGCCAGGTGAGGGAGACAGAGATGAAGCCGTGCTGCTTGCGGCTCTTCTTGCTCAGCACCGGCACCTGCAGACGGTCGCTACCAGACTCGCGGGCCTTGGCGAGCGTGAAGCTGGCGGTGCCGATGTTGTCATCCTTGCCAACATCCTCGTCCTGGGCGGAGAGCGGGAGCGAGGAGCAGGGGGATGGCGGGTCAGGTGGTGTTGCAAAGAGGCACAAAAGCAAAAGGACATCGGGAAAGGGCACCCCAGGCCTTAGCCCGCACGGGTCCCTCAGGGTGGTGTGCCCAGGTGGGCTGGAAGTGTCGTAGTGAGCTTCGGCAGATGGCTCGCCCCTCTCACCTTGACATCGAGGTCCACGGTGTTCTCGTTGATGCAGTTGAACTTGAAGGTCTCGTTCCACACGGGGTTCTTGCCGCCATCCACGTGCGTGCGTGTGCGGAAGGTCTGGCCGCCGCAGCGGATGATGACGTAGGGGTCTTGCCTGCGAGGGAGGTGGAGGGGGAGGGGGTTAGCGCGCGTGCCGCGGTTGGAACAAGCACACGTTTGCCCCGGCTGACCTTGCCATATCCCCAGCCCCCGAATGCGGGTCCCTGAGCCTGCGACTCACCGGCCAAACCAGTCGCCATCTTTAAGACCCTTGGCGAACTCGATGCACACGCTCATGACACCGGCGTCCAGGGCCATGGCTGCTCGAGGTCGCAAGAGAGGTCGCGCTTTGCTGTATGTAGGTCTGAGGTGCTTGTGCCTCTCGCTAAGCCTTGGTGGCGCGAAGGGCGGGTCGCGTCGGGGCTGCGAGTAGTGACTTTCTTGGTGCGGCTTTGTTGTTGCTTGTAAGCGACGGCTGTGGAGACGCTGATGTGATGCTCGGCTGGAGGGGCGCCGCCTTATGAAAGGCTTGGCCCGGGGACCGCGGCTCTTGATTGAGCAGCTTCCTCTCCGTACTGGGACGAGCGACGGGCCCCGCGAGAAGGCGAGCGGGCCTGATGTGGCCGGGCCCGACTGGAAAGGTCCAGTAGCTGTCAAAGCTCTGTAGGCCATGTCACCTCTAACCTTGAATGATGGCCTGGACGTGGTGCCCGTGCCCGTTCATGGCCATCGCGGGCAGCAACGGCGCTCGTATGCGCCTTATACTGGCGCGGCTCGAGGTCTACAAGGTGTATGGCTGAAGGTGCTTCCAAAGGTCGCTAAGCGCCGTCCGCGGACGTCCCTTGTGCGGGGCATGGCCAGGCATGGCGGCACGCATCCCACGTTGCCCGTCCCGCGCTTGGTCGCCCTGGGGGTCCCACAACTCTGGCCGTTATGGTCTCAGTGAGGGATGAATGAGTACGAACTGGTGGGGCAGCAAAGGGAGTTGGGGCGCCTAGACGTCCAGGCACGCAGCGGGTGACCTCACTGCTGGGAGGGGGGGAAGGGGAAGACACGATCGACACCCCTGGTGGCCGTGCCCTGGGTGGTGTGGCCCACTGAAAGTACACCTTATGATCCAAGGTCGACCACTGCAATGCCTGCCTAGTACGGACGTATACTGGGCTGACAGCTAAAGTGAGTGGGGAGTGGGCAAGACCAGTTTGCGCGTGGCTGCGGCCCACAACGGTCACCCAGCCACCAGCCATTGCCTGGGTCCCCGCACCTCTGCGCCAGCAGCCCTTGGCTGTACGCCAGGTATACCAGTTGGAGCTCCGAGACAACGCGAGTCACGAAGCCTCTGCTGCCTCCTGCCTACAGGAATGGAAGTCTTCATGGCTGGTGCTGATCCAAATGCATCATTTGGCGGCCATGCTGCGTGGGTTGATGGTCGCGCTTTGCGCAGTTCTAGGTCTTGCAGGAGGCAAGGCCCGTGGAGTAGGCCGAACGGCCGCAGCGTCCAGCGCTGTGATTCTTTTGAGGATCCTTCATTGTAAACCCGAGGACTGCGTGGGAAGGCGCCACGCTGAGTGCCAAGCACGCGCTGGTTTCGGCAAGATAAGGGCATGTGGGCCAGGCGAGGGAACCCAATCAAGAGCCCAGGGCTGTTGAGGGATCCGTTTGCTGCGCTACTACCTCGCCGTCACTTGGAGGGCGGGGGCCATGACGCACAGTAGGCCTCCCGGCCATGCAGGGAGCTTGAGGAAAGCCCACAGGGAGGAAAGCACACACTGCGCTGCATGCATGCGAGCGAGCCGTAGGTTGGGAATGCTTACAATTATCCTGTCACCTGACCAACCTGAAGACTTATGTGCCATGCATGCATGCACCTCCTGCTCCTCCTCCACTGCCCAGTTATGTGCGCCTCTACCTCACTCCTCCACCAGTTCCTCACCAGCTCCAATAGTGTATGTACATGCGCTCTATAATTATGCACGTGTGCTCGGATACACCTATCTAGGATGCTAAAACGTCAAAACTGCATCTGGCATGCAGGACGATCCTGCAGGGCTAGCTAGCCAGCCGCAAGCTAGAATCAATGCGCGGTCCAACATGGTATGAATGCATGAATCACATATCAGACCGGTTCCGTGCCGTACCCCTGTCCCGCGCGGCACGCACGAATCACATGCGGCCACTTTATCACAGCTAACGACGCTGGTTCACGTCCTCCCCGACACGGATGCATTTGGGCCCTCCCCTTGAATGCTGGCCCTAGCCCCAGCGGTGCCCCCCAACTAGTGCCTGAGCGGCTGGGCGTAGGCGGCGGCAGGGGGATAGGGGGCGGAGGGGTAGGGGGCCGGGTACGCAGCCATAGGGGGGTAGCCCGCGGGCGGTGGGGCGTAGTACCCCGGGGCGGGGGCAGCGTACATGGGCATGGGTGCCGGGGCGTAGTAGGCGGGGGCATAGCCGTGCGGGGCGTGAGCATAGGCCGCCGGCTGGGCGTGCGCCGCTGCCGCCGGCTTGAGCGCGCTGTTGGGCTGCCAGGTGAGGGAGACAGAGATGAAGCCGTGCTGCTTGCGGCTCTTCTTGCTCAGCACCGGCACCTGCAGACGGTCGCTACCAGACTCGCGGGCCTTGGCGAGCGTGAAGCTGGCGGTGCCGATGTTGTCATCCTTGCCAACATCCTCGTCCTGGGCGGAGAGCGGGAGCGAGGAGCAGGGGGATGGCGGGTCAGGTGGTGTTGCAAAGAGGCACAAAAGCAAAAGGACATCGGGAAAGGGCACCCCAGGCCTTAGCCCGCACGGGTCCCTCAGGGTGGTGTGCCCAGGTGGGCTGGAAGTGTCGTAGTGAGCTTCGGCAGATGGCTCGCCCCTCTCACCTTGACATCGAGGTCCACGGTGTTCTCGTTGATGCAGTTGAACTTGAAGGTCTCGTTCCACACGGGGTTCTTGCCGCCATCCACGTGCGTGCGTGTGCGGAAGGTCTGGCCGCCGCAGCGGATGATGACGTAGGGGTCTTGCCTGCGAGGGAGGGGGAGGGGGTTAGCGCGCGTGCCGCGGTTGGAACAAGCACACGTTTGCCCCGGCTGACCTTGCCATATCCCCAGCCCCCGAATGCGGGTCCCTGAGCCTGCGACTCACCGGCCAAACCAGTCGCCATCTTTAAGACCCTTGGCGAACTCAATGCATACGCTCATGACACCGGCGTCCAGGGCCATGGCTGCTCGAGGTCGCAAGAGAGGTCGCGCTTTGCTGTATGTAGGTCTGAGGTGCTTGTGCCTCTCGCTAAGCCTTGGTGGCGCGAAGGGCGGGTCGCGTCGGGGCTGCGAGTAGTGACTTTCTTGGTGCGGCTTTGTTGTTGCTTGTAAGTTTTGACTACGAAGACGCTGATGTGATGCTTGGCTGGAGTGGCGCCGCCTTATGAAAGGCTTGGCCCGGGGACCGCGGCTCGTGATTGGCGCAGCTTCCTTCCGTACTGGATGGGACGAGCGGGCCTGAGCTGGAGGCAGAGGTAATTGGATTTGGCTGGGCCCGACTGATGCTCCAGCAGCCCGCAATTTTGCCATGGGGAGGCTGACGGGGGACATGATAGAAGGTTTGGGGGAAGGGAAGAATTCGGGGGGACGAAGACGGGGAATTGGGGATGCCGACCAGGTGCAGACTTGGCCCACGATCGCCGTCATTAGGTAAAAGGATGCGGATGCGTATCGCTAGGGTCATCAGCGTTAAGGGGTGATCCCAGCATGTGGTCAGAGTTTAGCTCCCTGCCTGGAAACCCCCCAGGCGTCCAAGGGCGTCCCAGCTCCCTGCCTGGAAACCCCCCAGGGAAGGGTCTGCATCAGAAACAGGCCCGTGTTCACCTGCCCTTGTGCAGGCTAGAGGGTAGATGACACCTTCCCAGGTTGAGTGGTAGCTTTACAAGCCTGGCTGAGGCCTGAGGGTGCGTCATCATGGGTACTCCTGCTCCTGATGGCGGCAGGCTTCGTGACTTGGGGTTAGGGCAGTCCTCGGTGATTAGCCAGCACGTCGCCCTATAGCTTGGACGGCAACTCGGCAAGGCCCCTACCCGGGCTCCAAATCAGACGTAAGCCATCCATCACCTTAACGGCGTTCAGCTGCCGTGCACCCCGCTGGCGTCCCTCAATGTGACCACCGAGGACTTAACATGGGGGCAGGTATCGCACCTCTCCCTCCTCGGCCACGGCCAAGAAAGGATGGCCCCCTGGCACCGTGTCCCAAGTCTTCCAACCCAACGGGGCCCCACGCACCCACCCCTGCAAACCATAGAAGGCATGCTCAGCGCTCCGGCTGCGTGAGGACACCTCCCTTAAAAGATCAGGTCAAGTGGTAGCTCGTTGAGCCTGGTCGGGCATCAATCAGGGATTCCCTTCTGTTGGCAACTGTTGACGGCCGGGGGATGACAAACATCAACGAATGTCGCTTGGTTGTGGCGTAGGGCAGGGGGCCGCAAACCATGCAAGGCCCGTGGGCAACCGCCGGTAGGGCAGTGTGGCGCAAATGAAGAAGACCCAAGTCAGGCCAGACAGACACATGGCGCTATGGCCTCTCCCCTGGCTCTAGGACGAGGGCGCCCTTGCCAATGCCTAGTTCTTGTGAGGGCACACGCTGGGCCCCACCCTCACGACTCACAATTAGGGCTCACCCTGGTGATCATCACCCGCTGCCAGCAAAGAATCTGTGTCTGGCGCAAGGTCCTCCACAGGAGGCGGTTCCTGCTGTAATCATCGCATCCTCCACATGAGGTCACGCCGTATGCCCCGTCTGGGGTTCAAGGGCTGGCGCAGAGGCGCGGGGACCCAGGCACTGCTGGCTGATGGGCAGCATTTGTGGGACGCAATCAGATGCCAAACCACTCACCAGCACGGCAGGCTAGATGTCAGCGCCATTTGTGTTCATGCTAGGCATACATTACAAAATTTGACCACGGATCACTCGATGTACTGCCGAGAGGCCACACCGCCCAGGGCATCCCCTCAGAGGCGCCGATCGTGTCTGGGCTCCCCCCTCCGCGGCCTCCCCCCGACGAAGCCCTGTCATCCCTGATTGAGACCATGACGGCATGAACTTTTATGCCACGAGCCATTTTGGGTGCGACCACGCGGGGGACGTGCTAGCTGTAGCTCCGAACGCGGGATGCGTGCCGCAGGGTGCCGCCATGCCCAACAAGGACGTCCGCGGACAGCACTTAGCGACCTCTTGAAGCACCTTCAATCATACACCTTGTAGAACTCGAGCCGCGCCAGTATAAGGCGCATACGAGCGCCGTTGCTGCCCGCGATGAATGATGATGAACGGGTGGCACGGGCACCACGTCCAGGCTGATACATCCAAGGTCAGCGGTGATATGACCTGCAAGCTATGACAGCTACTGGACCTTTCCAGTCGGGCCCGGCCACATCAGGCCCGCTCGCCTTCTCGCGGGGCCCGTCGCTCGTCCCAGTACGGAGAGGAAGCTGCTCAATCAAGAGCCGCGGGGTCCGCAGCCCAAGCCCTTCATAAGGCGGCGCCACTCCAGCCAAGCATCACATCAGCGTCTCCACAGCCAACGCTTACAAGCAACAACAAAGCCGCACGAAGAAAGTCGCTACATATACTCGCAACCCCGACGCGACCCGCCCTTTACACCATCAAGGCTTAGCGAGAGGCACAAGCACCTCAGACCTACATCCAGCAAAGCGCGACCTCTCTTGCGACCTCGAGCAGCCATGGCCCTGGACGCTGGTGTCATGAGCGTGTGCATCGAGTTTGCCAAGGGTCTAAAGGATGGCGACTGGTTCGGCCGGTAAGTCACAGGCTCAGGGAACCGGCTAGGGATATGGCAAGGTCAGCCGGGGGGCAAACGCGGGCCTGATCCAACCGCGGCACGCTCGCTACCCCCCCCCCGTCCCCCTCCCTCGCAGGCAAGACCCCTACGTCATCATCCGCTGCGGCGGCCAGACCTTCCGCACACGCACGCACGTGGATGGCGGCAAGAACCCCGTGTGGAACGAGACCTTCAAGTTCAACTGCATCAACGAGAACACCGTGGACCTCGATGTCAAGGTGAGAGGGGCGAGCCATCTGCCGAAGCTCACTACGACTCTTCCAGCGCACCACCCTGAGGGACCCGTGCGGGCTAAGGCCTGGGGGGGCCTTTCCCGATGTCCCTTTGCTCTTTTGCCACTCCGTATCACCACCTGACCCGCCATCCCCCTGCCCCTCGCTCCCGCTCTCCGCCCAGGACGAGGATGTTGGCAAGGATGACAACATCGGCACCGCCAGCTTCACGCTCGCCAAGGCCCGCGAGTCTGGTAGCGACCGTCTGCAGGTGCCGGTGCTGAGCAAGAAGAGCCGCAAGCAGCACGGCTTCATCTCTGTCTCCCTCACCTGGCAGCCCAACAGCGCGCTCAAGCCGGCGGCGGCGGCGCACGCCCCTCACGGCTATGCCCCCGCCTACTACGCCCCGGCACCCATGCCCATGTACGCTGCCCCCGCCCCGGGGTACTACGCCCCACCGCCCGCGGGCTACCCCCCTATGGCTGCGTACCCGGCCCCCTACCCCTCCGCCCCCTATCCACCTGCCGCCGGCTACGCCCAGCCGCTCAGGCATTAGCAGCTTGGGGCAGCACCGCTGGGGACAAAGCCAGGCTTTAAGCGGAGGGCCCAAATGCATCCGTGTCTGGGAGGACGTGAACCAGTGTCGTGGTTTGTGGTTAAGTGGCCGCATGTGATTCGTGCGTGCCGCGCGGGGCAGGGGTACGGAAGTGGTCTGATATGAGATTCATGCATTCATACCCTAGACGGACCTCGCGCGGATTGATTCTAGCTCGCGTCGGGTTAGCCCTGCAGGATTGTCCTGCATGCCAGATGCAGTTTTGACGTGTTAGCATTCTAGGTGTACCCGAGTGCACGTGCATAGCTACATATATAGCTGCTGTACATACATGAGTGATCGGAGCTGTGGAGGGGTGAGGTAGGGTGGCGTACATACGTAGCAGAGGTGCGTGTATGCCTGTCCTGGGCAATGCGTGTGGACAAAGCCAACCCTGTGAGGCCCGTTGAAGCTTGACGGCATGGGTTGCATGTAAGCATTCAACACAACGACTGCTCACCAACCCTCACCTCGTGCCGGGCCACCGCTCCAGCCTTCCAGCGACTCAGGTCCACCATCCATGTGCTCCTTGCAACGGACGGTACCAGTACCGTCCGCCCAAGCAAGCGACCCGCGGCAGACCTCCAGCTCCATTAGCCCTGGAACAACATCCAGCCCTGTACCAGACCCGGCTAGCTGCACGTTGCATGGACCCCGGTCCCACAGGGAGGCCGTGTCCTGGTGCAGAAGAGTGCAAGCAAGGCCGCAGAAGTGCGCGTGGACCCAGCAGACTGACGTGGCAGGCACGGCGGCGCTCACGAATCCATCAGGTCTCCGCAACCCGCTGTGTCATGAGTGAGCTCAACACTGACCTCCCGCCACTTCCGACTTCCGAGCTAGTGACCGTGAAAGCAGGGGTCAAGCGGGCACTGCAAACAACCGGTGCTGATAGGTGCTTCAAGCAGCAAATAAAGTGCAATGCAGCGCAGGGCATTAGGGCACGCTCGGCTCTAGGCCCCTTTGATGTGGCGTGTGGTGTGCTGATGGGTTGTGACTGGGGGGTTCGGGAGGGCCCACTGGGCACCGGCCCTTGGGCAGTGTAATAATGCTGGGCTCACCGCTGGCGTGTAGGAGAGGCGCTGCGTGCTGATGGGCGGTGGTGCTGGCCGCAGTCCCCGGTGCGTGAGGATGTGTGTCCCCGGCGCCGAGGTGGCCTTTGCGTGGTCCTCCACCCAGTTGCTAATCAGCACGCCTCCCTGTATCGCAGGAGAAGGCGGGCGACGCTCTCTTCAAAGCCCCTCCCGTTGGAGAGCTTGGCATGCCGTACAGGGTGGGTTGAGCGAGCGGCTTCCCACCGGGCCCGTAGGGCGGCGAGCGTCTGGGCGGTCAGGCAGCCCATCTGGCATCCGTTGGGGGCATAGACGAAGGCCAGGCCAAGGTGTCGGGGGGTGCCGCTTTCTGGGTCTGTTGGGATATGCCGATTCCGCCTTCCGACCTGGATGTGGTACCAGTTAGGAGGGGCAATGTCTGCGTCAGGATTACGGGGGTTAGCGTCAATCTCCACATGCGCTCGGATCTTCCGGGAGGGAGGGAGCGGGACATAAGGACCACCCCATCAAACCAGCATACGAACGGCGACTTCCCCCACAGCTCTTGGCCCGGCTGCAGCACGCACTGGCTAGCGACCATGCAGGCCCCCCTCCCGTGGCTGAGCGATACGCCTCCCCCCTCAACGTGTGCGACAGCACGCAGATCTACTTCTCGCCGTACGCCGAAGACGCCCTGTTTGGGGCCACCCACGATGCCTATGCCCACCCAGCCGCAGGGCTCGCAGTTGCCCACCCCGAGCCCCACCCCCAGGCGGAGCTCAACGCAATCCAATGGGCGCTAGCCTGGGCTGACGCGTACGGAGACAGTCCCCAGCCCACCGCCACCCTACTAGCCTTCAGCACCAGTGGTGAAAGGCCCTACGCCACCCTCCTCTCCCACCCGAGGGCTGTGCTCCTGGGTACGACCGACGCATGGGGGCTGCTCGACCCGCTCCCCGACGTAACGAGCGACCCAAAACGGCACAACGCCCAAATCACATGGGTGCTGGTGGGAAACGCAGCAGGCCTCGCCTGCACCCCGGATGTGAGGGCGATCCTGCAGAGCACGCTGACTACCCCCAACCCCCCGCCGACCAGGACGCAACCCTGGCAGGCGCCGCAGTGGATGCGAGATACGATTCGATCCGCCCAGAGCCCAGCCCCCCCATCCGCCGTGAACCGCAAGGGTAAGGGCAGGGCGTGGCGCCTGGCCGCGCCCGACGGAGAGCCCCCCCTCATGCGCACGCGGGTCCCCGAGTGGTCCGAGACTACGGAGGCAGAGACACAAACACAGTACCCGACCGACCTCCCCCTCCGCCACGACGCCCGAGCCGGGATATACACTGACGGCAGCAAACGCACCGTAGAGCGCGGCCCAGGGCTTGGAGCCGCGGCAGTCGATGCCTCCACTGAGCAGCCCACGATTCTCCGCATAGACGTCAACCCCGGCGTCCAGGGCCTCCACACTATCACCAGAGCCGAGCTGTCAGCTATAAACCAAGCGCTCCGTATGCGCGAGGGCACCGAGCGAGAGGAGCGTCCACTCGCGATTTACACGGACAGCCAAGCGTCTCTGCACCTTATTAGGCGCATGATCAACCTGCCTAAGTCGCTAGGCATAAGCAAGCACAGAGGCCTCCTGGTAGACACAGTCGAGCGACTTCACTATCGTGCGGCCCGGGGCCTCACTACGCAGCTACTAAAGGTGCCTGCGCACTGCGGCATAGAGTACAATGAGGTCGCGGATCGGGAAGCGGTGGCCGTGGCCGAGGGCACCGCGATGCCCGATGTCGAAGAAACTGCGGACAACGAACCCCGATCCCGCGGTTTCTGGCTCCGTGCCACGCGGGACCCCAAGAAGCCAGGCGAGCCGACCCCCGGCAGCTTTGTTAGCGACCTCAACCGTGGCATCGACTCACTGCTCACCCCCGAAACGCGATGTGGCTACACGAACAACACAAAGTACACACAACTCGTCGCCGAGACCCTACCCCTCATCGACATTGCCGCCTCCAGTTACACCCTGGCCAAGAAAGGTGGGCGGCGAAGGCCCATCACTATCCGCCGACTGCTGTACGCTCTGTACGGGCAGGTCTGGAACGCCACCACTGCAGGCAAGTGCGGCCGCACCCTCTCCGGTGGCCGCTGCAGGCCCCTTGGCCCCGGCGAAACCGCCCCCTGCCCGCTCTGCGGGCACCCAGACTCCGGACCACACATCTACGGCGGGTGCCACGACCAGGAGATGCGGTGCCTGTACATCAAGCGCCACAATAAGGCCGTACAGCTGATTGCTAAGGCCTTGGCGTACGGCCAGCAGGGCAACGGCTTCATGGTCATGGATGCCACCTCCGCCGCAGATGCGCCCAGCTATGCCCCTGAGAACCGCCCACCTGCGTGGATGTTCGCGCCAGGGCAAGTCAGCGAGGCCGAAAGGGACCGACTACGCCCCGACATCCTGTTCGTACCCACGCTCCCCCGAGGGGCAACACCCCCGACCACCTCTGAGGGGCGCCGCAAGCACAAAGTTTACATCATTGAAGTGGGCTGCACCTCCGACCTGAACCACGCAGCCAAACTTACCGAGAAAACCGAGCAGCACCGCCACCTGGCGCAGCTCTTGACCGCCGCAGGCTGGCAGGTTGTGTACGACCGGTCAACCGTTGTGACCTTGGGTTTCGCGGGCACGCTGTGCCGAGAGGCACGCGGCCTCCTACAAAACCTCGGGGCCCTGCGAGCCGGGCAAGTCTGCATGCAGCTCCACCAGGTCGCGGTGGAATACATGGACTACATCTCAACAATGCGGAGGCGGCGCGAGAAACACCCGGATCGAGGGGGTGTGGGCTAGCCCGCACCCACCAACCCCGCCTCGGCGGGTGGTGGTGGGTGTGGAGGGGCTTGCCCCTTACACACACTCGCCCCCTTAATACACGCCCCCCGCTGGGGGCGTCCCATTATTATTATTATTATCAGCACGCCTCCCCTGCAGATGGGAGGGGGGACAGGGTAGTGGGCGGCGCTTCATGTGGGCCAGCCGTCGTGACGCGTGCCTTTAGAGGCGTAGTTCTTAACTGCCAGTACCAGTGATAAGAGCCCGGGAGCTGTGCGACTGAAGCGTCGATGCTGTCCCGAACGTCGCAAAACAGGCACCCAACAACTGTATCCCGCTCAGAGAGGCTAATATCTAGTGCAGCTACACAGGCAAAGTGCCGCCATGCCCATCGAAGCGGCCGCTCACTTGTAATCAGTGACATTGCCACTCATGCCAATCCCCTGAGAACCGCAGTTCCTCGACCATCTCTCTCCACTGTGGCCCCAGTGCTGTGCGTAATAGCTAGGGCGTTCCCCCAGGCCCCCAGGGCTTGAAGGGTTAAGCGCATAGTTTGCTGCTCGTGCAGAGGGCACGCATGAAGGTTGGCGCGGGATGCGGACAGACACGTTTGGCTCCATCACATGTTACACGCCGGCTCGCCCCCTCAAACTTCATTCCAAGCCAACATCGTCGGCGCCCTGCTGCGCGCACGGGCCATGAGGGATGAGGCCAAGCCGCCGGCTCATAACCTCACCAGCTATTCTACATGCTCCTGTCTGACTAACACGATCCCTAGTCGCCAAGATATCTAGACGCTGCCTACAAGTAGCATTGCTGCCACGATACCACGCACGCCCAACACCGTTCCGAACGATCCGGAACATGGAAGACGCCTAGCATGAAGCCCCCAATTCGAATCCAATGCTGCCAAGTCAGAAATAACAGACGTCATATGGTCTTTGCTCAACGCCCAGCCCAGCCCCACTTCGCAATCACCTTGCCTGCCCACCAAGCGCCCGGTGAGCATAAGCTCAACCCTGTCCTACCCACAGGTCTCTCCCAGGCCTCTACCCCAATCCCTCGGCCACACAAAAGAGTAGCGAAGGGCACTTCTGACCCCCGTTCACGTCGTTGTGCCTGCTCAAATTCGCCACCTGCTCATGTGCCCTATGGCCCCTGTACATCCTCCCGGTCAGCAGCTCGCATCCCGGCCTAATTCCCTTGCCTCCGCAAAAAGCTTACTGCCCCGTCTTTGACCCACACATCCACCGGGCCGCTGCACATCCAGACTTCCACGAGCTCTACAGGACACGCGCTTCGTGCCACCGCCCATCGCAAGCCCGCCAGGGTCCCCTCACCAGGGGCTGCTACCGAGCCAGCCTCGACCCTGCCTACCCCACATCCGAGTGAACCTTCCCCAACTCCCCGCCGAGGAGGTAAATGGCCCCGCCGGCCTGCCCCCGCCGGCCTACGACCGATAGCGCACTCGCAGGCCAATGCGCCGGTAGTTTTTATCGCACTCGGTCGAGATCTCCCCCTTGGGGCGGTTGGCGGGCTGCAGCGTGAGCCCGCTGTCGCCCGTCAGGCGCAGGCTCTGCGTCCGCATGGGGCTCTCCGCTGTGCGCAGCGCCGCGGGTAGCGTCGAGGCCTGGAGTGGGGAACAAGGGGCACGCAAGAGCGCGGCGGGGTGGGCCGGGAGCAGGCGGATGGCGGCCTGATGCTCGCTACGCCCTGAGCTGGGCCCTAACGATCTGGGCCTCGCCTCGCCAAACCCACACCCGCCCACGCTCTAAAGGTTCAACCAGCACCACGTCTTCCCTGCCCGTTCTGGAGAGGAGACCAAGTAGCGCGAAACTCGGCACCCCGCAATGTCGTTCCCTCTGGTCCCTTGCCCTCCCTGCCCTTCACCCCCTGGCCGGCCGCCACCCGACAGCCCTCACCCGTTGCGTGGTCTCGTACGGGTCCGCGCTCGCCGCCCTGCTGGCCCACTCCGCCTGCTTCCGCGCCGTCAGCTGCATTGTGTTGGGCCCAAACGTGGAGTGGGGCACGAAGGAGTCGTTCTGCTTCCGGCCGTGCCACAGGTAGGCTTGCACTTTGCGGTCGGTCCCATCGGCGCGGCCGTGCGTTAGCTGGTAGGTGGTGCCCAGGCACTGCACGGGCGGTGCGTCGAAGCGCCCGTGCCGCGTCAGCAGCTCGCCCTTGATGCCCAGCGGCCGGTCGTGTCGCTCGGCTGCTTCTAGGAGGTCCTCGCCCGTCTTGCCCTGCGGAAGAAGAGTACGAAGAGCGGGTTGTTGACAGCGGGGTTGGTAGTGGAATAACAGCCGGAGGTGCGCGGTTTGCGAGGCGCGGGGTGGGAGCTCGGGGGCCCGCACCCCGCAGACGGCCGCAGTGGCACGGTCGCGGACACGGTCGCCGTACGGGTACTCCACTGCCCACGTCTTGCCCACGTAAAAATGAGCGAGGCCCGGGGCGAGAGGGGGGTTCGGGAGGGCCCACCAGGCACCGGCCCTTGGGCAGTGTAATAATGCTGGGCTCACCGCTGGCGTGTAGGAGAGGCGCTGCGTGCTGATGGGCGGTGGTGCTGGCCGCGGTCCCCGGTGCGTGAGGATGTGTGTCCCCGGCGCCGAGGTGGCCTTCGCGTGGTCCTCCACCCAGTTGCTGATGAGCACGCCTCCCCTGCAGATGGGAGGGGGGACAGGGTAGTGGGCGGCGCTTCATGTGGGCCAGCCGTCGTGACGCGTGCCTTTAGAGGCGTAGTTCTTAACTAACTGCCGTGCTGATGATTAGAACCCAGGCGCTGTGCGACTGACGCATCGATGCTGTCCCGAACGTCGCAAAACAGGCACCCAACAACAGTATCCCGCTCAGAGAGGCTGATTTATAGTGCAGCTACACAGGCAAAGTGCCTCCATGCCCATCGAAGCGGCCGCTCACTTGTAGTCAGTGACATTGCCGCTCATGCCAATCCCCTGGGAACCGCAGTTCCTCGACCATCTCTCTCCACTGTGGCCCCAGTGCTGAGCGTAATATGGGGTCCTATACTCAGCGCTAAGCGGCCCTGCCATAGCTGAGCGTGGGCCGCGGCCCTAGTGCGTCGCTCGCTGTCAGCTGGATGTTGCGTGTGAGAGTGCTTGCAGAACAAGGGAGAGTCGTAGCAGGTACTTGGAGCTGGGGTCGAGGCAAGGAGGAGCACTCTGGGACTCCTGCCGTATTGCAATGCAAGGGAGGAGGGGGGAGACGGGCAAGAGGCGCCAGACCGGACCCGAGACATCCCCGCACCCGTAGGCACCCGTTGAAAGTCACGCTAGCCAAGATGCCTGTCCGCGTCCCCGAGGCTGTCTACCAGGTGTGTCTCCAGGCAGCCGGCCTCATTCTAGACGCGCTCTGACGCGAGGGTCCCTCTGATTGCAGCTCTTCTTCAAGCGGACAACCGCTTACGTGCCCATGCTGCTCGTGGGCGCCTACTTCTCCAACGAGGTAAGCACCGCTCTCGTTCTGCGCCATCCGCACGCTCCGCGCTGACATATGACCGCATGCACTGTAGGCGATTGACTACACTGTCAACACTATCTGGACCACCCGCAACAAGGGGGTGAGCACGTTTCGAGTTGCGGGCCGGTGTCGCTGCGCTGATTGGCCGTCTGTTGACGCCCCTGTGGCCATTTCCACCCGCCTACGCAGAAACTCTTCTCGGACATCATCGCGGAGCGCGGCTAAGCTGCTAAGCGGCCAGGCGGGAGCTTATCGTTGGGGATGCCGGCACGGCTTGCGCTCCGCGCGTCAGTGGCGCGGGCGAGCGGCTGCTGGAGGTGGAGATAGAGCATAGGCATGTAGGTGACGGGGGGGTGACTGTGGTGCGTCACGCCTCGGCAGGGGTTTGGCCAAGGGGGGTGGGGGTGACAGGGGAGAGCTGGGTGCCCACGGGCTGGCGCTGGTAAAAGCACTGGACGCTGCTCAGAACAGAGCAGAGCGGCACGCTCCATGATGGGCATGCTCAGATAACAAAGCCGTGTAAGACCGATACGTGATGCAGTCTGCCAGGCCCTGACCTTCAATCGGAGCCGGGTCGAGGACTTCGGCCCTGTCCCCATGCGTTCAGTCCAGGCGCGCACCAGACGAACAGCGCAGCAGGGTGGCCGGCGGCATGCCGCATGGAGCGATCATGCCACCACACCACACAGCTGGGGGGTCATGGGGCACCGCTGAGCCGGCAGCGGCCTCTCGGGAGGCCGGTGGTTCGATGGTGCGTGGGTGGTGGGGTTGGGTGTCGGTGCTTTTGGGCGTGAGATCTTCCACCGACGGGGGTGGGCAGGAGGCGGGGCAGGAGGGGCAAGGGAGCGCTGGCGAGGAGGGGCGAGGGAGCCTTGGCGCCGGCGGCGAGGGAGCCCTGGTGTTGGGCGTGGGAGCAGTCACAGTGGAGGGCATGAACGCGATTGTGCGTTTCATGAGCTGGTAAGGTTTGTGGGATCGGCTGGGATGCTGGCCAAGGGTGTTAAGGGCTGCTCGCACCCTCGCTCGCTGGCCAAGGGTGTGTGGTTCATCCAACGGCAGCGGATGTACGCAGGTCGGACGGGCTTGGATGCGGTTGAGGTTGTGAAGTGCATGGTTTGTTGAGGTTGTGACGCGGTGTGGGGCTAACAGTGGACGTGCGGGGTTTCGACCAACTCTGTGGAGCCTTGGGGGAGGGGGGGCCATGCGTCGGGAGGCAACTGGTGCGTGCTTCAACCGCTCGAGGAGGCCGGTGGGAATGCGCGGTCGATGAGCAGCCTTGTGTGGCAGGGAGGCCGGGTACAGATTCTACAGCTGCGGGGCTGGAGGTGCTAGAATTGCGTTCTTTTTTGGCGCGGCTGCTCCGACGACGACGAAGGGGCCCTGGAGTTGGATTGCTGGCGCGGAGGGAGCCTGTGATTGCGGGGGCCGTGCAGTGTACCGGTAGCCAGGACGATGATGGCGCGGTGGGGTTTGCTTGGCTGGGTTCTTTGTGTCCGTCGCGCTGATGAGGAGCTGATGCGGGCGTATGTCGAGGGTGGGCGGTAGGGAAGGCTGGTGCGGATCGAAGGCAGCAGATTTGCACAGCTAGGCCACTGCACTTCAGCCGGTCGTCACGGCCCATGCAGCTTTTCGGCGGCCAATGCGCGCGCCTTCGCAGCTTATTCCTCAACCGCACTGCACGTCCGCGGTGCACGCCATTCTCGTCATTGCTCGCAATCCAACCTGCCAATACCGGTACACATGATACAGCGCTAACGTATGCCTACGTCCTATGTGTGGTGCGGTGCCCCCATAACAGTTCGTGTAACTCAAGAGAGCCCACCGCTGCACCCCCCGCTACCGCGGCGAAGCTCCCCTGCATATCTGCAAGGATCTCGTCCACACAGCCTACCCTCACTGCCGTCGTCCTCTCGCCCTACCTCCTGACCCTAACCTCTGACCATGACCACGCAACCCCACGCCCATGATTACCAGTACTATCTGCTGCCCAAGCCGTATCACAGGCCGTACCGTCGAGCTACTGCTACGAACGCCCCCCCCCCGCTTCGACACAGGTGGCAGGCGGTACATTGGGCCCCACAGCACCCCAACAATGCCCAAGCTGTCTCTCCACGGCGTCGTCCCTTGCGTCAAGCCCTGCTCCCACACACGATCCGTCCCGACTAACTAGCCGGCGGCCTTCTTCTTGCCCTTCTTCTTAGCCGCCTCGACCTTCTGGTTCGCAATGCCGTACGTCGCGGCCGGGTAGTTGACCATCTCCACAAAGGGAGGGGGCTTCTTGGCCTTGTTTTCGCCCTTCTTGGGGTTGGCGGCGGCCTTGGCTTTGGCCTTCTTAGCGGCTTCCTTGGCCTTCTTGCGAGCGATGATGTCCTCCGGCGTGAGCTTGGTGCACCGGGCGGGCACCGAGGCGATGGGCGGGGGCGCGCGCATGGTGATGGCCTGCGGGCATGTGGCGGGTGTGGGAGGGTTGGTGGGGACGGGGTGGTGAAAGGGGGCGAGGAGGAGGAGGCACGGAGGGCGTGATGAGGTGGCTAGCACGTGGACAATGGACCTGAGCTCCGGGTCTAGGGCCACGCAATGACCCCTCGCCCTCTTTCCCAGCCTCGAAAAAGGGCCTGGGCAGGGCCTGGGCAGGGCCTGGACAGGACCCGGACGACCTCGGTCGCGGAAAGGGGCCATGCGGCCGGGTGCCGACACTCACCGCGCCCAGGAATGCCTGCAGCTTGTGCTCCCGGGGGATGGCTGTGGAGCCCACGTGGGCGTACATGGGGGGCGCCGAGGTGGGGCGCAGGCGGGTGGTGTTGAGCGCGAAGCCCTGGGGGGTGGGGGTGCGTGGGGGAAGGAGAGGGTGGGGTGCGAAGGACACGGGTGATTGGGGTGGTACTCCGCAGGACCGAGCCATTTGACGTCGTCCCCCCGTTTCCCCCTCTCCTCCTCAACCCCATCAACCTCGCCACCCCCCTTCCCTCCCTCCCTCCCTCCCTCCCTTCCACCCTCCTTTCCTTGTCTTGAATAATCTCCCGCAGCCCCCCTCCCCCCTCACCCTCCCCCCTCCCTCTCAACCCCCTCCCCACCCACCTGCTTGAGCGCCTTGCTCAGGTTCCGCAGCGCCACCACGGCCTCGGGGCCCTCGGGCACGCCCTCCGCCGCCCGCACCAGCGCATAGGCGGAGCGAAAGGACAGCACGGCGTCTGCGCGGTTGCCCAGCAGCTGGGGGGGGGGGGTCGAGGGGGGCAATTCCAGGGTGAGGAGAGCAAGGGGTTGGGGTAAGGGACGAGACTCGATGGACTGAAGCGTGGCAAGAGGAGGAGGCATCGCTGCTCAGCAGCTGGAGGGGATAGCAAGGCAGCGGACCAAACTAGCAACCAATCGGTTTGGCTTTGTTGCGGATAGTCAGGCGGGCCTCCCCTCGGACTTCGAATTGCTGCCCGCAGGCTGCTCACCGCATGGCAGACGCCCTTGTTGTTGAGGCATGCGGCCGCGTTGCGCCGAGCCGTGACGTCGAAAGAGCCGCGCGAGACGAGGTCGGCCAGCTCGCGAGCCGACTCGAACTTCTCGATCGCCTCCTCGTACTGGGGTGGCAGTAAGGGGCGGGGAATGGCGGAAGGGGGTGGTGACGGGGGCTGCGTCAGGGTTTGCGGATAGAGGGATCCCGGCCCTGGCCGACTCCTCGCTCCGAGGTTCCAGGATGGGGGCAGGGGCACTAGAAGCTGGGGGCGGGGGAAGGCTCCGCGCCCCTACCTCCACCCACCCTCCGCGCCCCCTCCCGCTGCACCCCCTAGGGCCCTGCCCACCTGCTGCTCGTAGTACCCCAGCAACCCGAAGCACAGGTGGATGCAGTAGTGGTAGGGGTGCTCCAGGCCCAGGATGTTGGGGTTGAACAGGGACCTGCGGCCGCGGATAGTGCGGACACGCACACGAATTACCAGGCGGTGGTGAGGGGCAAGGCGAGAGGCGAGGCCGCAGGTGTTGACCGCACAGGCTGTAAGCCGTTGGGTGGCAGGCGAGAGGCTGTGCGGTCCGCTGTGCCGTGTTCCAAATGGGCAGCGGCTGTGAGATGGACAGCCACCGGGGGGAGGCGGTGCAGCGGTGCACTGCGCTGCCCGCCGCTGGCACACAGCAGACGCACGCCCCGCCCGCAGGCCGCCGCCCTCCCCAGGCCCCCGCACCCGCACCCGCACCCGTCCCGGCCCCGCCGACCTCCCCTCCAGGCCGACCCCGCTACCTCAGGCCCCCAGGCCCCACACCCCGCCCTGCCCCTTCCCCCGCCCCATCCCAGCCTTGACCGCACCGCACTCCCGCGCCGCCTCGCCCCTCTCCGCCTCCACCCGATACATCGCCCTGCCCCTTGCCCCCTGCCCCCCTCCCCCAACAACCCACTCGGCGGCCTGCAGGCTCTTCCGCGCCGTCCGCGCCTTGCCGTCCAGCATGAGGCAGCAGCCGTGCAGCAGCAGCAGCCAGATGCGGCCCTCTAGGGGGATCTCGCCGCGCGCGCCGCCGGCGTCGCCGCCGCCGCCGCCGCGGCCCTGCCGCAGCGTGGAGGCGAGGGCCGAGGCGGAGCAGGCGGCCTCCCAGTCGCGCTGGAGGTCGCGCAGGGCCAGTGCTACGCGCGTCATCTCGCCGTCCCGATACTGCACCTGTGGGGGGGGGAGTGGGGAGCGGGGAAAGGGGAAAGGGGAGGGAGGGCGGGGGGCGGGTGGGGGTCGGTGGAGTAGCGCGAGAGGCGCGGTGAGTGATGTTCCGCCGCCCTCGACCGCTGATGCCTTTGCAACAAGAACACCCAGTCCTCGAATCCTGCCACAGACCTCAACGCCGTCGACGTCCCCAATGCCCTGCCCCGCGCTGCCACGCCACGCCACGGCCAGCCCTGCCCAAGCCACCGGACCGGCCCACACAATCTGCCAAACCCCCTCAGCCTCGGCCCACCCCATGTCAACAAACTATCCAGCTATGGCATACCTCTTCAACCTATCCAACGACCTATCCAACGAACCCATCCAACGACCCAGCCACCCTGGCTGAGTCCTCACACCGGCGCCAGCCAAGCGTCCGGCCCCACCCCACACGCACGCAGCCCGGGCCGTGTTCTATCCGCTTGCTTGAGCCTCCCAAATGTTGCTTAGATAGGGTCAGCACACACACACGCACACATGGGAGCTTGCGCCTCATTCGGGTCTCGCAAAAAAATTGATTGCTTACGGTATGGCTTCCTCGCTACACAACACACGCACGCACATGCAGCCAGCCGACCGGCCCCACCTGGATGCCGTTGATGCGGGCGGCGATGGCGGGGTAGGCGCAGGGCGGCGGCGGCAGCTGCTCCCTCAGCAGGACGGGGGGGTCCTTGAGCGCCATGAGGCTACCGAGGCCACTGGGCACACCCCCGGATCGGCCCGACGTGGAGGGGCCCCCGCTGGCCGCAGGCCCCGTGTGCGTGCCGCCCATGCCCATGCCCGAAGTCAGGCCGTTGCCGGTGCCGCTGGGGTCGAGGAGGGAGGGCCGGCCGGGGCCGGCGGAGGCGGGTCGCCCGGGGCCCGCGGAGAGGGGCCGCTGGCCGGCAGCCGGGCCCGGGCGGGGGCTGGCGGAGGCGCCGGCAGCTCCGCTGGGGTCGAGGAGGCTCGGCTGAGGAGCGAGCGTACAAGAGTGATGGGGACATTTGAGCAACAGACGAGGAGGCTTTCCCAACCACCTCCAAAGTCCCGACCCTGCCACATGCACCCCTGCCCTGCACCTCTTCCTCGACCCCGCGCCCCCAGCCCGCCCGGGCTCACTCGGCCCGACATTGGCCGGCTGCTGCCCGGCCCCGCGCCGTTCTCTCCGCCGCCGTCCATAACCGCTTGGAAGTCCAGCGCGGACACGCCCGACCCCATCCCGCCGCTGCCTGCTGCGCCGCCGCGAGCCACGGCCGAGCGTTGTGCCCAGCGGCCCGCGCCCACGGCCGCCGCCGCTGAGGAGGGCCGAAACTTGATGGGATCGCGAGCATCGTCGCTGGTCCCCGCCATGCAAGTCTCCACTTTGGCCATGCGTGGCCGCAGGATCCTGAGGGGGTGTGGGGGTGTGGGGTGTGGCGGTGGTGGGGAGCTGAGTGCGGATAGCGAGCGACCAGCCCACTGCGTGCCGCCCCCCGAAGCACTTGAACTCGACCCGTCTTGTCATCTCCCTTTCTTGCCTTCCCCTCGCCACTGTCCCACAGCCGGACGCACACCTGCACAGGATCTGCACGTGACCTCAGCCTCACTTGGAGAGTCCCCACGCGCCCTGTCCTCCCTCCTCCCGTCCCGCTTTCTACATAGATACAGTAAGGTACGCGATGACCCAACCCGCACGCTCCGCTAGGGCCAGATATGAGGTCACGCAAGCGCAAGAGAGCTACCCCGTGGGGCCGAAGTCAAACTGCTTCCACGCACCAGCCTCCAGAAACTCGATCTGCACACCCTTGCGCCACCCCCTTACATCTCCCCTTTCCAGTGCAACGTGCGTTACAAACCTGCAGAGTCTCAGCACGCCCTCAAATGTGAGCGCGCCGCTTTGTTTGGAGATGGAGGCGAAGAGGATGGGCAGGTCGCCCAGCCCCAGCCCGCCCGCGCCCAGGCCGTAGTCGCACTCTGCCAGCAGCCGCTGCAGTGCGCGCATGTCAACCCTGGCGGGAGTGAAGCGAAAAGAGCTAGAGGAACTAAGTTTGGGTGAAGTGAGGCGGGGAGGGAGATCTGTAGGCCGGTAGCGTGGGGCTGGGGGTGCCCCTTGGCAAAGGGAGGGTGGAGGAGCGAAGCCCACCCGCCCCACCCCCCCCGCTCGCGGTACCTACGCGAAGTCTGCAGCGTCCGTCTTGAAGGTCGCATATTTTTTGAACTGCGCGTACGTGGGCAGGCCCAGGGTGTCCTCCTCCTGGGCCGCTTGCCCCGCGTAGGCTGACGCGAGAGGGCCCTGCGCCATCGCGTCCGCCCGCGGTCCTCAGAAGGCTGCCAGCCCTAGTCCCCTTGAACAAAGCTTTGGTTTGTGATTGTCTTCAGTGCTGCCGGGGAGCCGGGAGTCTTGCGCAGGTGAAGGGGTGGAGAATGCCGAACGCTAGAAGCGGAGCTAGGGTGTCGTGCGCACATATGAGGCCTTGGTCTACCATAGGTTGATGCTTGCTGTCGGGGCTTGATGCTTGCTGTTGGGGCTTGCTGTCGGGGGTTTCTTCAGATGAGCGTCCTCATCCGCCGACGCTCGAAGGGGCTCGGGCACCAGCTACCAGGGGCTGGGTCCGCCCCAGCCTGAGTACCTATAGCACTTGACAAGCTCTCAACCGGAGACACCTTCAACAGGCCCACAGGCATACCCGCAAGCGCAGGGACAGGGACTCGACCGCACGAGCACCAGCAGGCGCACACCGCCCAATCAGACCACTTATATCAAGAAGCTGTCCCTCTCTACAGCAGCAATAACCTTCGGAGCAGGCCGTCCGCTGCCAAGCAACTGTTGTTGGGCATCGCAAGCACTAGCGTCTCAACCATGGGCAAGATGGACCCCACTCAGATGGACCGATGGTGGAAGTCAAGGGTAAGCCACGGCCCCGCTTTTCGGCTCGGGGGCAAAGCTTGGTCATGGCGATGGCCATCGGCAGGCGACCTCGACTCTAAGTCTGAGCGCTGGTGCTACAATTCCCGGCAGAGGTGCTCTGCTTGAGAGCTTTGCGAGCTAACATTTGGCGTATGCCTGTCGAACCTTATTGCCACTTGCGGCGCACACCCGTGGAACCCGGGCTCAGGGTGCCTGTTCGTCAAGGCCCGACCAACCCCTTCGCCCAACCGTATTCATCTCTTTCCCCGTCCCCCGTCCCCCAGATTCAGAAAGAGGAGCAGAGCTATGGCGTCAGCAACTCGAAGGGCGACTGCTGCGGCCCCCATCAGCAGGCGTTCGCCCAGTCTGCCTACCTAAACACCCTTGGCCAACCAGCGGTGAGCACCTGACGCGCGGGTTTGCGCGGGGACCTCAGGCCTGGAGTTGCGATGCCTGTTCACCAATTCTCAATTCTTTATTTTGAAGTATTGGGCGATGATGCAAGGTCCCGAGGGCGTGCGCTGGCCGCCTGGCGTTGCTATTGCGTGCGCCTGATCCCCCCGCCCAACGCCTGAACGCTCTTCCTCGGTGCACCCCTCTCCAACCAGATCACCATCGGTAGCCAGATGGCAGGAGCAGGCGCCATCGTGTCAAACTACTCCCAGCGTGAGTCAACATCGAGATAGGCAGCTGCCTGCGCCTGCGCGCCCCTCGGTGACTACCGGTAGAGGACGCTTCGTGCCCACGTCGACGCAGCGTGCGTCCCCGCTCTCCCGCGCTGTGCCGTGCCCGTGTTCACCCTTCCCCTCTGACCTCCGCCCTTCCGTTCCCCACTCCTTCTCCGCAGCGCCCCGCACCCCCAACAGGGCGCCCAGCGTGGTTGAGTCCCTGGCGCGCAGCAACATCGGGGGCCTGGGCCGCCCCCACACGCCCGGCTCTCAGGCCCTGGGCGGTACACGCAGCGTGGCTGGCACTGACACCAAGTCGGTGAGTCGGGGTCTCGCCGGGCTTTCTGCGTGCTTGCGTTTTCCTCGTTATCAAATACCAAGTGGATGAGTGGCTGCCCGAGAGCCCAGAGGGGCTGCGGGAGCTGAAGCGTCGTGCCCTTGCATGGGAAAGCTGGAAGGACAGGGCTGTAGGGACACAGGGTTCGGGGCAGGGCGTCATCCCCAGGTCCTGCGCTTAGATTCGCGTTACGAAGGCAGCTTCGCGGATCAGCCCTGCCCTGAAGCGCCGGGGTGTCCAGCAGCCTTGCATGCGTCAGCCATGTGTCCGCGTTGCTTACGGTATCCTCTTGCTCTCGTCACACGCAGCTCATGATGAGGCTGGAGGGACTGGAGTCGGCCCTGAGTCAGGAGCGCGTCAAGCGGATGCAAGCCGAGGAGGAGATGAGGCAGCTCATGCAAATGGCACAGGGGCGCTTCAAGAAGTAAGCGCGGGCCGGGATCACGTGACCGGGACAAGAGCAGGGATGAGGTTGCTTTGGGGGTACAGAAGTGGTTGGGGGTAAAGGAGTGGGGGTCTGACTGAAATGTTGGCCGGATCGGGAGAAAGGCAGTTGATGGTCGGGCCGGTAGTTGCAGGCTGTTGTGCCGCGCATTGGTGGCTAGAGCCTAGGGCAGGGGCAGTATGGGCTGAGCAGGGATGTGCGGGTTCAGCGCATGGTCTGCGTCAGGATTGGCGTCTCGTGTGCAGGAGCGTTCTGAACGGCTCTGGGTTGAGTGCTTGAGCCTTTCCTGGCAACGAGTCAGGGCACGTTTTGGGGCTGTGGGTCCTCCCAGATGGGACTGTCCTGTACTCTCTTACCTCATGCCACTTATAGGAGGCCTTCCGTGCGCGGGATCTCGTTAAGGCCAGGCCCAGGCCGCAGGGTCCCAGTTTGAGGCTCGCGCAAGACGCCACTGGCAGGGCTACTAAATGGGTCGTGATTGGTGGAGGCGGGGTCAGTGTCGTGCAGGTTTATGTATCCGTGTGAGCCCCTGAAACAAGTGACTCAGGTGTTCATCGTTTGACAGTTGGACTGAACGCGTCGGAGTTGTCGAGAGCTCCCTGACGACACCCTGACAGGTACCAGTATATAGGGCCGGGAGCAAATGTGCTGGGTGCCGCAAGGTTCCGGAGGCCCCCTGGGCTGAGGAGCGCTGAGGCCCTCGGCTGTGAGGGATATTCATGAGCCAACCATGAGCAAGACCCCCTGTTGGGCAATGATACGGCGCATGATTGTGACTTGTGAGAGTTAGGAAGAGGGGGGCCCTGGGTCACACGGATGCCCGCGGAGGTTACCCAGGACATGCGCGCCAGGGCACTCGGCATGCCGGCACGACAGCTCACAGGGGCGGCCCGAACTGTTGAGCCTACCCCGAGAGCGCACCAGCTATGTGCTCATGGATAAACTTGGTGCCGTGGCCGGGAGTTAGCGCTGGTTGACCAGCGGGTAACTCGCGACGGGGTTGCCGAGGCTCGCGGGGGTTATCACCGAGCCCTGTAGCGAGCCGTCAGACATCACACTTCTCCATCGCATGACGCGCACCTTATGGCATCTAATGCGCCGGACACACCACCGTCCCATTCCAAGCCGTCCCTAGCAACCATCGCTCGCTCCTTTCCAACATCGGGGGCAAAGCGGACTGCTCCGGACGTGCACAGACACCATTCCTTCCTAGCTGCACAATTCCACCACGCAGCTGATCTCGCCACACCTGACGAGCCGCTGGTTGAACGCGACTTCACCAATCGTCGCGGCCGGCGCTCTGTCTTCCGTGCGGATCCCTACCTCGCCCTACCTCCATCTCGCACCAGGCCTGGCCTCGTGGCATCCAAGATGCCTAAAGTATCGCAATCGTGTACGGCACTTGCGCTGCTGGGCCTCATGGCTTTCGCGGTCGCCGAGGATGTCGCGGCCATGGAAGGGTAAGCAGGCGTTCGCGGGTGTGGAGGGCCACCGCGCCTAGCCTCAACATGCACCTGCCCGGCGTGCCACAACCCCCCGCCTTACCCCACCCACTCGTGGGCCCCCGCTTGCCCCAACCAACCTCCCTCTCACCCCTGCTCGCCCCTACCCCCCCGCCGCCCCCGCTGCACCCTTCCAAGCTCCCACGCCCGCTCCCTGATTGGCAAGGCCAAGTCCGCCCCGTCCGGCGACGCGCTTCCGCCCACTCCCCCCGTCGTCAAGGGCATGGGATCCGTCGTAGCTTCCTTCGCACTCAGCAAGAACGGGGCCTGCGACTCAGCCAACACACGCTCCTCGCTCGCCATCAACTTCACGCGTGGAGACGACGACTACACGTTCTGCTTCCTCGTGTCCTCCATCACACCAAACAACAAGTTTGCATGCCACGTTCCCGCCTGGGCGACGCAGGTGGACATGATCCAGGTCCTGGCAGGTGAGCCTTGACGCCTGACCCCGGGAACACGAGCGAGCCAGCACGAGTCGGTTGCTGTAAGCCGTGCAGGGTTCCCCTTACAGGAGGACCCCCAACAGCCGGGGCGCTGGCTGGGGCACGCGGGGCCAGGGAGACCGTCGAGCCCTGTCGAGGCCGGTCCAGCTGGCTTGTGCCCTCGGCTTCTCTGGCAGTCTCTAGCTACCGGTATGCGAGACTCTGCCCGCGGCCCCACCTACCTCGGCCCGCTCCATCCTCAGGTCGATGTCATTACCCCCCCCCCCCGGCTCCCCCCTCCGTTGGCCTCAGGCTCGGATTGCTCCGAGTCCATCAGCGCCATTACCGTCGATGGCGTACGGACAAAGTCGTACACGTACGATCCCAAGGCCAAAATCTTAGTCATCGACCGCGTGTCGGCCGTCAAGCTGCTGGACCCCACCAAGCCCTCCAACCGCCGCGTCTGCGTCAGCCTGCTGCCCACAGGCGCCTGTAACACGTACGACAAGTTTTGCCGTACCACGCAGGGCCCCGTACCCGCGTGTGGCGTGCTGGTGGCGGACAAGAAGGCCACGTGCTGCCCCGTACACCGGGTACGTACAGCCGAGTACCGGATCACACAGGGCCGGGGGGGGGGCTGCGCCTCTGCAACCGGGCGAGCCTTGCTTTCCCCGAACCGCAACAGCACAGGCAGGCTGGCGGTCAGGACAGCGCCTCGTGGCCCTGACGCTGACCCTTCACATACAGCGCTACGCTTTGCCCTGTGCGCGTGCGCATACACCTCCGACCTTCCACGCCCGACAAACTCTCACCGCAGGTGCCCTACCCCGAGGCCCCCTCTGCGCCCGGAGGCAGCCCCGAAGAACGCAAGTTCCTGTATCGCGTGAAGGCCCGATTCATCAAGGTGGGGCGGGCCCATGGGGGGCCTTCGTATTCAGCGCCGGCTGCTCATCGTGCAAAAGAGTGGTGTGGGCCAGGCTGGGGTAGAAGACATCAACGTAGCGTTGCGCTTGGTTGAGGGGCGTAGCCCAGGGTGGGGTCCAGGCGCTTCTTGCCTTACCTGCCCGGCCTGCATGAAGTGGGCCGGGGACCCCCCGCGGGGACGATGATAGGCCATGATGACCCTCTGCCTGCTGTGTGCCCTGGCTTCCGTCTGTGCCTCCGCAGAACGGAGCGCTCAACTGCAACGCCTTCAAGCGGGGACTGCCCATCGCCACGGAGGTGCGGAGGGAGGGTTGCGGAGCTTCGGATCTATCTATGTACAGCGGTCGCGGGGCTGGAGGGGGTGGCGCCGAGCCCCACGGCCCGCACTTCCGGGGCTCCGGCCCCGCCCCTCCTGCCGTCCTGCGCCCTGTCTCCTTCCAACCCCCTTGACCGCCCGCTCGTGGCCCTTCGCTCCTGCCCGCATGCGTGCAGGTCCGCGGGAAGCTCGAGGCAGCTGTCAGCAAGGCCCTCAACCTCACGTCCTTCGCAGTCAGTGTGCCGAGCGTCACATGCCTGGGGGCCAACTTTCTGGCCACCATCCAGCTGCGGGGGGCATCGGCCGACAAGGAGCAGGCCGCTATTGCCAAGGCCAAGTCCTACCTCTCACCGCTGGTCAAGGAATGGGACCTGCGAAAGGTCACAGTCTCAGTGCTCACCGTGGCTGCCGCGTCGCCGCCACCCGCCAAGAGCCCCCCGGCTCCTTCCCCGTCGCCTCCACCTTCGTCCCCGTCGCCCTTGCCCTCACCTTCTCCATCCCCGGCCGGCACCCCACCCCCTGCGTACTACGGGGGTAGCCAGCAGTCGCCCCCCGTGTACGGCACGTACGCTTGAGCCGTTGTCGCTGCCGTTGGGACGTTGTGAAGGGGAGGGAAGACGCGTTCCGCTCAGCGCAGGGCTATGGGCACCGGAGTACCAGCTAGCAGTGGGCCGTGCGGTTGAGTATGCGGGAGTGTTACATCCGTGATTATTGCTGAGGCGATAAAAGGTGCTAGAAGCATACGTCAAACCCGAATTAATTGATTCTTGGTCCTAGTCACCCTGCCTTCGACGTTGGGTTTAGTTGGTGATTGACCTAGCAAAACATTAGAAGGAGAGTTGGTGGATGGCTGGCGTGGACCGTGGGACTGAGCCGGGACGAGACTGGACGAGAAGAGACGTGGGTGCTCATGGATACTGTGGAAAGGAACGCAGTGCCGTGGGACCCTGGGAAAGGAGGTCTGTGCGTTCGTATGCAAAGCCGGGCAAGACCGTCAGGCGCTGGTGGGAGCGGGACGCTTCCTGCAGTAGAGATCCAGTTCACAGGGATCTATACACCGGACGGAGAAAGTGTGCGCGGGCGAGTGTCCTGACAGCAAGGATGGCCCCGGCCTGGAGGTACGGGTGCCGATACGTAGGGCGAAAGGCCCCGTGGATTGCTGGGGCTGGAAGGGCGCCGCCACCGGATATGGGGCTAGACAACATCAACGAAGCGAAGCGCTTGGTTGTGGCGTAGGGCGTGTTCCGCGGACTACGCAGACCAGTGGGGAGCTTACCGACAATACCGAGTGTCGGTCGTGCTCACCCTGTATGGTATTTCGGCGGGTTTCGTGGCTCAGCCATACCCTGCCATACCCTCTACGTGGAAGGCGCCGGCACAGCACATGTGGCTCGCGGGCCCGCGCATTCAAGCCAGCAGAACTAGCAGGGATGCGGGGGCAGCAGGGCGCAACATGGCCAAGCCCTGTGGCATGTCGCAGTTGTGGATGGGACCCCGGAAAGGCCCGGAACGCGGGGGACTCGAGACACGGTTGCAGGTCGTGGACATCAGAACCGCAAACCGAGTGTTACGAGGAGTTTTATTGACAAGAGGGCACTCACGGCGGCGCATGCCCCAGCAGCGGCGCGCCGCGACATGGATGGCACCCACGATGGGACCGCCGCTCAGTATCGTATTGCTTCCAGTATGGTCCGCTACAACCACTACAGTAAGTGGCAGTGCGCGCATTGCCAGCTATGGCCGACAGAGGTCGTCGGTCCAGACATCCACCCATTTCCAAGAGCGCTTCGAAGGCCAAACCAGTGCTTGCATTCAATCGCTACGTACAACTATGTATGAGGAAAAGCGTGTCATGTCGAAGCCTTCGCAAAAGTAGCGCTAGAGTTGAAAAGCAACGACAGCTGGCGACGGCCATCGGCGGCTTCTCCGCGGTGCAGTCGCAAAAAGGGCCTGTACTGCACGCTACGGAGGCTGCGCTGCTCGCTACTGAGACTGCTTTACTCTGCCACACATCTATTGCCTAACCCACAGCGTGCCGGGTTAAACTCAATTACTTCCTTGCGACCCCAACCAGCCACATCAAAGCAATCATCAGTCGGCGCCCGCCTCGGTCTTCGCCCAGCAGTAAGAATGCGGACTACAAGATCGTCGATGGTGGCACTGGTGCTGCTGGGTGTCGCGGCGTGCGCGTCGCACCAGGCATACGCCGCTGATGGCGACGCGCTCGACGAGTGAGTTCGGCGACCAGCTCCGGTGTCAACCCACATTGCTCCCATAGCAAGATCGACTCTGTTGCTGCTGCTCTGGGGTATAGACCGTAACGCTCGCTCGGGCACGTCTCTGGCCCGCCGTCCGTCCCAAACCCTGACAAGCCCTCGTCGCACGACGTCGCACGCGGCCCGCCACCCCTGACTTCCCTCAACCCCCCTCGCTGACCTCTGGCGCGCGCGAACCCCCGCAAACCACCCGCGCAGCTCCCATGGCCGCGCACTGCTGGCGACAGATGGGTGGAGCTACAAGGTGGCGGCCCGCATGAAGGGCAAGGGCACCGGCCTCGGCTGCCTGCTGCTCAAGTCCGACAGCGCGCTGGCCCGACGGGTAAGCCCTTGGGGAGTTGTGGTTACAACCAAATTCCACATCTCACAGATGCATTAGAGAGCCGCTAGGCCCTGGTGTGGCGTGGAGTGACGCCGGAGTCCATGGCACCATCCATCTGCGGCGGGGTTTGAAGCAAGCATGCTGCGCGAGGAGGGGGGAGGGCTGGGACACAGGCACCATTCTTTTTGGGCTGAGCCCCCGCCGTCAGGCCTTCGGGGGGGCGAAGCCCCCCAGGATTACGCCAGGTGTTGGCGTGCCTGCGTGCCTGCGTGCCTGTGTCACACATAAACATGCGATTCACGCCTAGTCCGCGACGCCACAAGCTTTACTCTCTTTATCCCTATCGCTTGTGATTAAGAGCAGGGAAAGTTATCGACCCTACGCGAACTCAACATGTTGGCAAGGCAGTCGCACCAGCTCGCACCCATAGCCCAAAGAACAATTCGGACATTCGTTTCGATAGATATCTAACACTTTGAAGCTAATAGCGAGGTAGTTTCGACAAGTTTGGGCACGGCTGTTGCGAGGATGCCTGTGGTGCCGACTTCGGTCAAACCTCGCCGACCAAGCCCGGACCGAGCGTGATGTTGCTATCTTACCTCCTGCAACTCAGATCCGTCGAGGAGGAAGTACCGGCAACACTTTGCCGCCGGTCGGCGTGGAAGTGTGTTTCGCCCTGCGTCCATCCTCGGCCCCCTGTCCCCCCGAAGCTTCGCGCGGAGCGCGCCACACGGCCCCGCGCTTTGCACCGTGCCTGCACGCATACACCGCTGCCCAGACATTCTAGGGCTCAGCCCTTTTTCCAGCTTCGAGGAAGCTGACACCCATCTTGTCGGACGGTCCTTGGGTCCTCGTCGCACTGAAAGCCACAGGGGGTCGACCTCGTGTGACGACTCGCATGCATCCTAGGGGGCATGCGCGCCCGCCAAGGTACCGGTACCGGGCATAGACGAACACGAGCACTGGGGGCCGCATGCGCTAAACCGTATTCATCATGGCCCCGTCCCCGGCCGTGCCCTTCCACCCTCCTTCCCACTCCCCAAACCCAGGTTCGCACCGCAATTGCAGCCGACATTGCTGCCGGCCTGGGTCTGGACTCCAAGAGCGTCACCGCCACCGCCACCTGCAAGGGGCCCCACCTGACGGTGAGCCGCGGCCGACCTGCTGGGCGGGGTGGGTTGAGGACCGGCCCGTGGGGGAAGCAGGGGGTCGACGCGCAGCAAGGGGAGGGGCTGTCCTCCTCGGAGCTCTAGGAGAGAAGGGGTTCTCGCGGGAAGGTCGCACTGTACGGCTGTCATTCGGCGGGCGGTGGAGGAGCAGTAGCACCGCTGCAGGCTAGCCTGAGGGGGACACGAACCTGCTGCGTAAATGCCTCACAGCCCCTCGTCAGCCACACGAACATCAGCTTGCCCTCATGGGTTTCTAGCTACTCCCTCACCCTTCACAACTGACATCTCACCCCTCCCCAGCGCATCCTGCGCCCCATTACCCCATCTCGCCCCTTCCGCAACGCTCTGGCCTTCCCCCTCTCTGGTCTCCCCTTCGTCCCCCCCCCCCCCCCCGCGCCTCCCGAAAGCGCTTCGTTGATGTCTTACGACCCCTTCTCCCTTCCCCGCAGTCCATTGTAACCCTAACGGGTGCCAGCAACACTCAGAAGGCGCGCGCCTTCAGCCGCACCCGCACCTTCCTGTCTGACCTGGCGGATGAGTACGTGCTCAGCAAGATCAAGACGCAGGTTGTGGATCCGCTGCCAGGCGCCGCCGTACCGCCCTCGCCCGTGGGCCCCATGTACGGCGGCGGCGCCCAGCCGCCGCCCGTGTACGGCACCTACGCTTAGTAAGCCACAGCTGAGGGGTGCTCGGATACCGTGAGGACTGGAACAGAGCGCTTTTGGGAGGGTCTGGTGGTCTGTCAGTTGATGCGGTGAGTGCAGCTAGGCTGCCGTGACACGATGTGCGGCAGGAAGTGACTGGACTGCCGTGCCCCCTTGAGTGTTGATAGAATTGCTTACAAATTGGCTGCACCATAGATTGCCGCCGCCGCATAGTACATAGCAGGCCGACGCTGGCATAGGCGTGGATAACCCGCATGGCATAGAAACTGGGCGTGGCATAGCATTTGTGAAGAGTCGAAGGCTTGCTGCAAGGTGCATAGCAGGGCTCATGTGCATGGTGCCGTTGCATACCGTATACATAGCACGCCTAGCTATAGTCTGATCTGTGTGTCTTTCCGGGTTGATAGGCGGCATGACACCGCGCGCAAGGGGGCTCGTTCCTGTGGGCTTGCCGCGCACGTGGGCCACTCGAGTTGCTTGTGGAACTGTGAGAGAGTAGAGAGAGACGTGCATCAGGCTCCTGAGGAGCCCAGTGAGCAGTGAACTGCCCATCGTGAATGGGCTAGACCCCTACAGATGGATCGCCCCTGATAACCCTCGTCTTCCCTGAGCCCGTTATCGCCCCCACATTATGACATCACACGCACTTGATTGACACACACATGTGACAGCAACCATAGACGGAAGCGCCGCTTCCACTGAGACTGAACGATTATTATGGCCTATAACTTGGCGCCAATTGCTGAGGGGTACATTCGCCCAAGGCGGGGCCGTCCCGCGTGCTGCTTGGAGCCGTTGCCTTGCCCACATAGTGCGACGGAACAGCAGATCTATCCCTGCGTCCCCGTTAGAGGGTCCAAGACTTCAGGGGCGGACAGCACCATACTAACCATAGGCATGCAGATCCTCTAGGCATGCAGCCCCCGTTGCCGCTCAGCCCACTGCCCCCGCTGCCACTCAGCCCACCGCCCCCGACCCCGACCCTGCCCGCCTCCTCCCCACCCTCGCCTCCCTTGGTTGGAGGGGCGGGGCCGAGGTTTGCCGTATAGGTGAAGTGGCCGCCACGCACACGCATGAGACGGGCGTGTCAAAACCATGAGTTGGAAAGGGATCCCTTGAGAGGGTTGGAATCTGCTACAGCGCAGCCTACAGTGCCACTGGCGGGGGCGGGGGCGTAAGCGGGGGGAGGACGACATTTATCAACGAAGCAGAAGTGGGAGGGTTTGGGGGACGCACGGGGGGGGAAGCACGCACGGGGCAACGCAACAACACAAGCGGGACAACACAACAACACAACGGCAGCAGCAGCAACAACACACACGAAGGGATTGCCATTGGTTTGACAAGATGTTCCGTAGCCCTGGAAAGAAAGCTGTGATGCCGGAGTGGCCTGGTGGAAAGATGTGTGAGGAGGCAGAGCGCATCTCTGCGCAGAGCATGATGGACGTTCAGGACGGTGCGACCCGGATTTCTCCGGGCGTGCTGGTGGTGCTGGGCGTTGTGGTCGCCAAGCTCATGCGCGTGGCGCGGTGCGAGGAGGACAAGATCAACGTGGTGAACTTGGAGGCTATTCGCAAGGAAATTATCGAGGAGGTGATGGCTTTATGGTGCTGAAGCAGGTGTCGGGCAAGGTGGTGGAGGAGCTGAAGAAGGGCGAGTTCTCGGCGCTGGGGGCGGGTGTCTCCACCAGCGGGCGGGAAGCAGTGCTGGTATCTTCTTCTTTTCCTTCTTTTTGCTTCTGGATCTCCAGAAGCTTTCGGCCCGTCAGCAGGGGGCTTCTGGCTATGAGCCAGAAGGAATCGGGCCGCGGCGGGGGGGTGTTCTGGCTCCACCCTTGTGGACCTGGGGCACGAGGGGCCAGGGTGGGACCAAGAGGGCTACACGGCCTAGCATCTGCACGCGCTGAGGGCCAGAAAGCACGTCTGCACCCGGAGGAGAACATTTGGACCGTCCCCGCACGTCCAACCCTACCCAGCCAGAAGGATCTGGGCCTCCCACGGGGGTTGTTCTGGCTCCCATGGCCAGAAGGTTTCGGGCCTTTCAGGGAGGGTTTCTGGCTCTCAGCCAGATGGTCCTGACGGAAGATACCAGCACTGGCGGGAAGGTGCAGGTTTCGTGCGTTGCTGGCAGGGCCGGGGCCAATCCGAGTGGAATGTGGTGGTGCAGGTCAGCCCCCGCCAGCACCAGCTGTTCCTTCGGGAGGCTCAGGCTGTGCGGAGGTGGTGCGGAGTGGTGGTGGCCCCCTACCTCACTGTGCTAGGCTGCCGCCTGCGCAGGGAGCGGCAGGAGGTGTTTGACAGGCTGGTGGCGCGCGGGCTCACGCCCCGGTGGTGCAAGGGTGTGCAGATCGAGTTTCTGGAGGCTGGTGCGTGGAAGCAGTTTGACTTCGGCCCTACAGGGTAGCTCTCTTGAGCTTGCGTGACCTCAACTCTGGCCCTAACGGAGCGTGCGGTTGGGGCATCGCGTATGTTACTGTATCTATGTAACTAGACCGAACGGATCTTGTGGCCTTTCATTTGGCCGTGTTTCTTGGGGGATACTTGGCCACCGGGCAGCCACACGGGGGGGGGGGGCTCTTCGGGCGGGCGTGGGTGGAGTCGTGCATCGACGGCAGCGGTCTTGCGCCAAGTTACTAGATGTAGACATAGAGCAAGCTACACGAGCCTTCCTGCCCAGCACTCGAGATGCGGAAGCGTTTGAGCGCTCAACGGCTTGCGATTACCGGCAATGTCGCCGAGCTGAGTCCTGGACAGCCTGCAAGCCTCAAGATGTTCCTTTTACTCATGCGTATAAGCATCGAAATCCCCCACTGTGTGCGTGACCCTCGCCGACCTCTGTGCCCTCGCGATGGGTTTGGCACGAGCCCAACACCGACTTCGGACCTTCCGCCGCCCCTCTTCGATTCAGGCCTCCTTGCAAGAGCTATGATTACTCAAAGAAGTGTGCAGTAGCTGGGCGGCAAGCCAAGGGCTCGTTCTGGCACTTCAATACTTTGACCTTCCTCGATCTCTCACAATGGCCGGTCATTTCCACGGTCACACATTTCCGTCCCAACGGCCCGCGCCGCGGCCCCCCTGCGGAGTGCCCCTGCGCCGCCCGTCGCTCCGCAATTGAAGGCCAAAAAGCGGGAGCGGAGGATGCGATGTTACAATAGGAACCAGCTCCGGCGGAGGAGGGAGGACAGGGCACGTGGGGACTCTCCAAGTGAGGGGAAAAGGGGTGGGGAACTAAATGGGCGGGGGAAGGGGTGGGGAAAGGGAAAGGGAAAGGGGCGGGGGAAGGGACGGGCAAAGGGGCGGGGAAAGGGGCGGGGTAGGCGGGGAAAAGCCACGGTGGGCGAGCGACGGGTCGGGCGACGGGGCGGGGACGAGGTGGGGCGAGAGCTGGGCGCTCTGGGAGAGGCGGGGGCAGGCCGGGGGTCGGGGGCCGCGGACCCGCCGCCGCGCAAAATTCGCCCGCTATGATCCCACCCGTTCCGAGGCCGCCATCCCCGTGCTCGCAGGGGCCGTGCAGCGTAGTCCGGACGATGACCAAGGGGGACGCAGCTGAGAGCGTCGACGTAGCCGCTGCTGCAACGCGAGAGAAGAAGGCAGGGGAGAGAAGAAAGCAGCAGGGGGGAGGGCGCCAGAGGTGTCCAGAGGGCACCTGGGCGCGGGCACGTCCGCCTCGGGCGTCGAGCGGGACACTCGTGGGCGGGAGTAGTAAGAGCCGCGCCAGCGACCAGCACGCGACGTGTTGACGTGTTGCTGAGATGCACGTAAGCTGGTTGCTGTTGTTCGCTCAGCTCTATCTGCTCAGCAACAATGGAGCGAGCTCGTGGGAACAGGGGAGCGGGGAGTGCAACTCGGGCCCGCCACGGTTCGTGCCGCCCCAAAGGGTCTCCTTTCTTAACCAATCCAGAATTTCCCGACACAGTCACATACTGCATACACTGAGGGACCCCCAAATAGCGCCTGGCCGCTTACCTCGCGGTGTACGCGAACCATCACGATTCGAGCCCGCCTCAGTAGTAAGTATACCTTTAGCCGGCCCGTGGCGATGCTTTGATCCCATGGTACCTCACGACACCGCTTGGGGAGCGTGGAGGAGGCTGGGCGCGCTGCTTCTGGTGGGCGTCGGCATGTCGCCCAAGTTCTCGCGCGTGGGTTGCCGAACGGCAGAGTTGTCTTCCTAGGTACACCAGCTTCCAAACGGAAGCGGTAGGGTTGCGTCCGAGGGGCTGCCTGCTGTGATGGGCGACGATGTGTTGGCTTGCGCCCCCCGCTCCGCTTCGACAAGCCAACCGCGCATGTTCTAGTATTCTATGCATGTTAGGGGATCGATTAGGGGTAGTCCCAGCCCGCGAGAGGGCTCTACGAGCAAAAGCGGGAGGGTCGGAGCTCGCGCCCGCTTGCCTGCGGACAGCGAGCTCGGCCGGCGCGAGGTTGGCCCTGTTCTTGACTCCGCCGGCCGTGGATGCTTCCCATATATGTTTAGAAGCGCTTGGGCGGCGCGGCTGGCCCGGCCCAAGCCTTGTCAAGCCGACGGGCTTCCTAGAATCGCCATGGCGCGGGCGAGCACTGCAGGAGCCCGCGACGAGGCGAGAGACCCCCGGCGCTCCAGCCGACCGTTTTCTAGTATTTTGGATAGCACAAGGGAGCGCTGGGAACCGGCTGGGGGCCCAGCGGACGCCGCGTCGAGCAATGTTCTAGGGTCGGAGCTCGGGGCGCGTTGGTGCGCACGGCTCTCCTCGGCAGGCCAGCGGTCTGTGCGTGGTCTCGGAGCCCGGGCAGTCCCTATCGCATGCCCGCTCATCCCCCCTGTCCCTCGCCCTCCCTGGCAGGCACAGCTCTGCGGTCCAGCTCTCACCATGCCACGCTGTGGTGGCCAGGGGACCTACTTCTGCGCGGTCCATGGCAAGAAGGTCTCGTCAATTCTCTTCACAAGCCTTGCCAAGGATGCTGGCGGATGGACTGTGGAGAGCGGGCTGCGCAGTGGCGGCCCCATCCCGCTGTACCGACAGCAGCTCCGAGACAGCGAGGGCCACCCTCCTCCCCGCAGCCTGCACCCGCCACCTTCGGGCCAAGCTTATCGCATCTGCTATGAGCACTCTGTCCAGAACCGAGAGGCCCACGCCAAGAGGACTGGCGGGCCCTCTGTGGCAGAACCGCCGCCAGCCCAGATCGACCCGGCCCCACCGACCCAGATCGACCCAGCCCCACTGACCCAGATCGACCCAGCCCCACCAACCCAGAATGACCCGCCCCGCCGCCCCCCGTCCAGGTCTCCCAAGCGGCCCTGATCCATGCGGGGCCCATCAGCGCCCTGGCGCTGGGGAAGGCCATGAACGTGCTGACTGTCGGCTCTATCGTCAACACCAGTGTCGCCTGTGGGCTGGCGCTGAAGCACCGCACAGTCCTTGGCAACGCGGCTGCTGCCGAGAATTATTCCAGCCCGGACCCACCGGCAAGCATCAAGCGCTCCCTCGAGGGTGGACTTCAGCGCCGCAGCGTGAGGCTTTGTTCAGGGGCCGGCTCCAGCGTCTCCGGTGTCACTGCACCTACTGGAGCCCACGCCACCGACCCAACGCCCCCTCCTCCACCGCCTTCCCCCCCGCCTCTTCCTCCACCGCCTTCACCCCTGCCGCCGCCGCAATCGCCCCTGCCGCCCTCTCCTCCACCGCCTTCCCCCCCGCCTCTTCCTCCACCGCCTTCACCCCTGCCGCCCTCACCCAGTCCCCTGCATGGCCCGGCCCTGTTGCCCCAAGGCTCGCCGGCTGAAGCTCCCGAAGCCCTGCCACCACCACCCGCCCCCTTCTTCCGCTCCTTCTCCGGCAAGCTCCCATCCGGGCCCGAGGTGCTGTGCTACTCGATGCTTGAAGCGTTCTACGACACGTCCAAGGGCCGGTCCTATGATCCCAAGGTCAAGAACCTGTCCTGTACCCAGGATGCCTTCTTCGCCCGCTGCGCACCTCTCTTCTCAAAGTGTGACAGCTGGGCCATGCATCCGGGGGCCAGACTAAGCCGGCCACGGCGAAGAAGCCGGCCGCCAAGCCACCCAAGCCTGCTGCGACAGGCAAGCGGACTCGTGCCCCCGCATCTGGGGCGCCGGCGGTTGGTGCTGCAGAGAGGGCCGAGGGAGCACCGCTTGGACCAGCACCCGTGGAGGCCCCCGGTGGCGGCGCCAGCGGCAGCGGACGAGCCAAGCGTGCTGCGGCAGTGCCCGCGCGCTTCCGTGATTCCGCCTAGTGAACTTTAGTCTAGCAGGATTTGCAGCAGGGGCCATTGATTGAATAATGACTGGGGTGCAGATGCACCACCACACTGCGCGTTCACAATTCGTCACTCCGACGCTGCTTTATTCTAGTTATTATTCGTAACGTAAGATTCGTACTGAGCAGGGTGGGACGGCGGCTAGGCTCCTACATAGTTCGTCATGTTTTTCTAACGACTTGACGTCAGACGGGCATACATATGCTCTGGCTCACTAGCTCACTAGCTCACCTAGCCGGACATGTCTTCTTTTTGGTGCGCATGAGCAAGGCGCTAGGGCATTCCTTCTGTTCTCTTGGTCTTAGGGGTGTGGTGACAGTAGGAAGGACGGCAGGAAGGACAGGGGCTTGCGAGGGAGGGCCCTGACTGGCAGGGTGGCCCGCCGGGCTCCCCTGGTGGCCCGCAGGGGCCCTGGTGGCTCCCCAGGCTCTGGCTGTAAAGCAGGAGCGCGAATCCTCGTCAAGCACAACGCAGACCAATTCCCAAGGCTACAACTAAGATTTGGGTAGCGTTTGCCGTCGCCCCTCGGCGCAGGGGGGACGTGCCCGGGGGCTGGCGGGGACGGGCGGGTGTGCGTGGGCGCGAGGCGGATGGTACGACTTCGGTGTACCCGCAATCGTGCCGACAGAGTTCGACAGAGCAGGCAAGCCGCCTCAGAGCTTCTATATACAACATAGATTGCGTGGCCGATGCGGGCTTGCCTCAACAGGGTTCTCTTCCACTTCGTTCGGGCCGATTTCACATCACCACGCATTCGCGACCCGCGAGCGGGCTCCACCACACGCCTCAATGCATTGTCCTCGTTCTGCTGCATATCCAGCATACATACGGAGCTCCTGGGGCTCGCGGCTGGGGCGCTGGAGCGCTGGCGCTGGGGTCTAGCATGCGCGATGGGAGCCATTTCCCGAGCACCGCCGACCGGGCTTCCGCGCGTCTAGAGTAACGGCAGAACCCATAGGGTACCCAGCGGTACCAGGGCGAGCCCAGAAAGCGACAAGAGGAGACCCTTGCTTTTGGGCGGCACGAACCGTGGCGGGCCCGAGTTGCACTCCCCGCTCCCCTGCGTGGGAACGTCAGCGAGTACGTCGCAAGCCCGTTTTGGCTTAGCCCTGTTCCTTAGCAGCATGGCCCGTGGGAACAGCACGACAAGCTTGCAAGCGCACGTAAACGCGCAAGTAAACTGCTGCGCTGCCAATTGCTGAAAGCTGCTGCTGGCTGGAGTACTTCACGCGGTTGCTTAGTAGCGACTCTCCGCACGCTCAACGCCCCAGCTCTTACTTGGCAATGGAGTAGCGACTAGAGCTGAGTTGAACGTGCTCGTGTCCAGACATTCGGCCGCTTGAGATCCTCCAGTCTCAGTGTCCAGACGGGCAACTGGAGGGTTCCGGCGGTTCCGGTGGAGCGAGGGCACAGCAAGGGTGCAGCGTCACAAGACGGACGAGCGGTAGTTCATTGTTTTAGTCCCGACGGACGAACGAGACGGGTCATGGGTGGGTCATGGGTGTACTACGGGTAGTAGTCCTGGCCAGACAATCCTTCCCGACCGGTCCGGACCGGCCAGCTCTGGACCCCAGTATCTAGACATGGCCTCAAAAGTGTGAAACAAGCATAGAGCTTTGAGCGCTACGGGCCCTCTCGCGACCTGCAACGTAATCTGCTCATCAGAGGCCCTCAAAATATACTTGTTCGCGGGGGCAGAAGTCCGCGAGGCGCGAGCTGGCGACCGCCGATGAACCGTTGCGGGCAACTTTTGCAGTCGCTTTTGCAGCTTGCAGCCGCGCTCTTTGTTTTCTATGTGTAAATGGCTACTTCTTGAAATAGAGGGTTACGGGAAAGCCGCGATAGCGCAGAGCGTGTTCGCTAGAGGTCAAGAGCTCTTCCGGGCATCCGTGACTTGCCGGCGCGACTGGCCGGCCCGAGTCCCCCTGCCTGGCCCCCCCCCCTTCCCCCCCCCCATCTGACGGGGGGGGGGTTCCACTAGACTATGATACTGGGGTCATGGGCTAAGTTCATTGTTTTAGTCCCGACGAACGAGACGGGTCATGCCGATGTGTAGGGTGTACTACGGGTAGTAGTCCTGGCCAGACAATCCTTCCCGACCGGTCCGGACCGGCCAGCTCTGGATCCAGATAGAGCTGGCACAAATGCCAACAAACAGCAATGACCCAGCACACTCCTCAGACGTCCTCAGACGTCACGTCGAGACGGAGACTGAAGGGCGCACTCACTTGGTGCAGCTTACGTGTAGCGAACAGGACGGTCTGCCTGGGCCCCCGAGGGCGGCGGCCCGTCCCGCCGGTGTGTGAGGGTATGCGCCCCGCAGTGCGGAGCCGCTGGTCAGATACGCACGGCCGCACGAGACCTTCCATTCCACCAGCAACTGCCAACTGCTCTGCTCTAAAAATGATCGGCCAATGTGCGCCCGATACACGTCCCTACACACCCTCTGACGTTCGCGAGAATCGCGAGCGTCTGGGTTGTCAGGATCCATCCGTCCTGTGCCCTACCTGGATGTGCGCACCACCCACCTGACCGTACCCTCTGGCGTGCCCTCTGCTGCGCGCTGGCACCCAACTCGCTCTCCCTCCCTTTCCGTAACTCGTGTGCGTGGCCACCCGCGAAATAGAAATAGAAATAGAAATTACAACGCCGGGCGCGCCCTGGCGTGAGTTAAGGAAGGTCCGCTGGTTAGGCGCGACCACCACCACGGCGACCCGCGGCCACCCGCGAGTTCCCTTGCCCCTCGCCCTGCCTCGCGGGCCCTCCGCCTCGGCTTCCCTGGGGTTATTCCAGGCGGCACTCTGCTTCTACCCGGGGCACTGTCTGGCGGCGAGGGCGCCTGCGTGAGCAGGCCGGCCACGCTTGAACTGACCGCATGCAATGGCGTAGCCCCTACCTGCTCTGCTTGCCTCCCGGCGGAGAAAGGGGCAAGCCAACCCGAAAGGGTCCAACGTTCATAGGCGCTACGCTTCACAGGCATAATGCGTGCGGTGGCCACACGGCGAAACTACCGTACGCCCGGTTGTCTGTCAGAACCCCCGGCCGTGGCCCCTGCCCGCCCGCGCGCCTGGCTGCCCGCCCGGGCAGCGGGCGGGCCCGCAGTGGCCCATGCATCCCCCAAGGCGCTTGGCGCTACGTCGATGTCATCTATCCCCCAAGTGGCCGGGGCAAGCAAGTGAATGGACACGATCCAAGATCTGAGATCCATTCGTTATAGTCTCTGCGAAGCGGTGAACGGCGGAACTGGCGCCCCGAGGCCCTCCTGTAGGGGCTCCCTCCCACTCTTCCGCAAGCAACCGACACTGCGTTATTCCATTGGCTCAAGCTAGGGACCATAGCGAGCTGCACTCCAAGCCTTCGGTCTGTTATGGAGTGCACCACATATACCGAGTCGGCTACCAGGCTAGCCGGATGGTTAGCCGCACTGGCAGTAATTGGGCAGGGCTGCTTGTGCCCGCCAGAAGTCGTTCATCGTAATTCCTACAAGGTCAAAAAAGCAGGGGGGGGGGCGTAAGGTTCATTGGCAAGCGGGAAAGTGGAGGGAAAGCAGCAATGTCACTACCGCCTGCTACCTTTCCCACGCACCCACGGCAACACGCGCGCGCGCGTGCCTCCTACTCGCTTCCCACTGCCTGCTTCAACTGTTGCCATGCCCTGGGTAGCAGCCTGACTGAGGCGGCTGCCGTGGTTTCCCGGGCCGTGCCCTTGCACACTCCCTTGCCCCGCCCCACCCGGGTCTCCTCCCCGCCCGCCTGCGTGCTCCCCCTGCGCTCCCCGCCAGCCTGCCCGCGTACGCACCCCCCGCTTCTGGGACTTCTGCCTTCCAACCTCACCAGTGTGCGGGGGCGTCTGGATAAAGATGGCACCTGTCTGCTGTGCGTAGGGTTTGTTGAAGTCCTGGATGGGCGGCGAGTGGGGATGCATGACACGGGGTAGCAACACGGGGTAACTGAAAGGCAGTGTTCAACCGGCATAAGGGGTAGCAAGGAGTAGCAAGGAGAGTGAGCGAGCGAGGGGAAGCTGGGCGGGTACGGCGTGCTTCTGGCAGCACGGCGGCCGACATGCCGCGCCACGGCACCATTGCTAAGCACCGAACCGCCTGCCGTACCATGTCATCAAAGAGCATGACGCAGGAGGGCGGCGTGTTGAAGTAGCGAATGATGTTGTTCAGGGTCACGGACTTGTCATCGGTGCTCATCTGGGGGTGGGGGCCGGGGGGCGGGGGGGGGGGGGGGACGTGCAGGGGTCGGTGGAACGCAGGATGAGGGGTACATGTTCAGCGGGCGGGAAGCAGGAAGGCGATGCGATGCGCCCTGCACCAAGCCCCCCCTGCACGGACCGACTCCGCTGAGTGAGCACGCACAGGGCCGGCACGGTCCCCCCACCTGGAAGGCTCCGCTCTGGAAGAAGGCGGGGGTGAAGGTGGAGGGGTCGACCCGCTGCGACAAGACCTGTCGTCCGGGGGCCGGGCGGGGGCCGGGGCGCGGGTTGTGTGACGAGCGAGAGCGGGCTGTGTGTGAAGGGCTGCTCGCATGAGCCTGGGAATCGTGGGCGCGGTGATTAACCGGCCAGCCTGAGAGACGGAACCGAAAGCCCGAGCAAACCGAAGCCCGGCCCATCCCAGCGGGCGGTGTGTGTGTGTGGCTGCCTGGGTGCGCGCAGGATGAGCTATCACGTGAGCAGGGCAGGGTCCAGGGAGGGAGAACTGCAAGCCCTCGAGCAACTCTTTCGCTCGCCGCCACTGGACGCACCGTGCTCATCTTGTCGTAGTTGTCGTTGGCGGAGCAGATGGCGATGTGCATGCCGGCATCCTGCGGTGTGCAGCGGGGGCGGACGAGCGGGGCACAAGATGCAGCTGGGACGGCCTACGGCCTGAGAAGCGGTGATGGAGGCAGGACCTGGGAGCAACCATAGTTGAACGAGCTGCAGTGCACGCTCGGGCTCCACGCGGCCACCGCCGCACCTTGCACGCCTGCACCACCCGCGACGCGTCCGCTGCGGGCGTGTCCAGGTCCGTGGCTCCCGGGGGTGGCCCCCGCAGGACGCCGTCTGCGGAGCAGGAAACCAAGCGCAAAGGGGGCACGCACGGGACAGCAGGCGGCGGGTCAGGCGGTCCGAGACGTCTCACATACTGTTGTTACCCCCCCCCCCCCTCGTTGTTACCGCCCCTTGTTGGACCCAAGCCACACATGGCATGCATGCATGTCCTCCCACCCCCCACCGCTCACCAGCCTCCGTGCCACCACGCACCCCCCCCTCCCCCTCACCCCTCCACCCCTCCACCCCTCCAACCCTCCACCCCTCCACCCCTCCACCCCTCCACTCCCACCCCTCCACCCCTCCACCCCTCCACCCTCCACCCCTCCACCCCTCCACCCTCCACCCCTCCACCCCTCCACCCCTCCACCCCTCCACCCCTCCCCTCCACCCCTCACCCCTCCACCCCTCCACCCCTCCACCCCTCCACCCCTCCACCCCTCCACCCCTCCACCCCTCCACCCCTCCACCCCTCCACCTGCCCTACACCCCCCCCCCCACCCGCTCACAATCAGCCTTCCTCCATCTGCTTTCTCATACCCCCCTCCCCCAACTACAACGCCACCACCCACCGAAGTCGAGCGCGCACACGCACTTGCCCCTCGGCACGGGCGAGCCACCATTCCGTGCCACCACTCCCCCCTTCACCCCTTCACCCCTTCACCCCTTCACCCCCACCACCAAGCACCCACCAAAGTCCAGCGCGCACACGCACTTGCCCCTCGGCACGGGCGAGGCCGCAGGCGGGAACCAGTCTGACAGCGGCTCCTTGGGCTCGTAGCGCTCCTCGGCGGCGGCCGTGTCGCGGGTGGCGCCGCTGAGGATGCGGAGGCGGTTGAGGAAGGGGGAGCCCTGCGGGACGGGGGAGGGGGTGGGCCGTGGGAGTGAGAGGGGTGGGCGGGGGGAAGGGCTGTGCGAGGGGTTCGTTCTGAAGAGGAAGCGCAGCCAGGGGGAGGCCAGAGCCCAGAAGGGGGCCGCAACGCACGCTCCCGCCCCGTCCCCGTCTCCGTCGCCCCGCCCTCTCTTCCCCCGCGCGCCCCTTTCCACTGCCCACCTGTGCGGCGGCCCCCATCAGCCCCGCCAGCGCAAGACACGCTCCGAGCGCCAGGACCCGGGCCCGACCCGGGGGAGACCCAGCGGCGGTGGCACCGTGGGAGGGCCGCCGCAGCCGTGGACCCCGGCCCGGCGCCGACGTCCGCATCTCTCTTTCGGTTGGCTCCGCCGCGCAGCTGCGGTGTGCAAGGTGCGAGCTGCGCGGAACAAGGGGAACCGTCGCACGTGAAGGCGCTTGCCGCCGATGGAGCCCGTGGCGTGGCGAAGCCTGGATTCCCTGCCTGGGAGTTTGCGGCCTTCGGCTTGAGTTTGGCACTGCGTGTAAAGGCTATCACAGAGGCCTTTTGATTCGCCGGGGGCGTGACTTGAGTCGGGCAGCGCCTGGCGTGATGGCCACGCCTCAGCCCCGCGCCGAATCCAGGCCCGTGCACCCGCCCTCCTCCCCTTCAAACCCCCCTGTTATTGCGGTGCGCTTGTGTCGGCCGCGATAGCAGCGTACTCTACTGCGGACATTGTAGAGCGGAGCCTGTCGCGTGGCGCTGTCTACGAACCGCGCGGCGTGCGCTCCGGCCCCTCCCCCATGTGGCCAGCCAGCCCCTGCCCCCAGCGTTCCCCGCCGGCCCATTGCTCACCCGGGGTGCACTCCGGCGGCAGAGCCTCGTGACCCGTAAGCTGAGGTGATGTTTGTAAGACCGCCTGTGTCAATGGACCGGTGTAGAAGGACACAACGAAGCGGAGCGCTTGGTTGTGGCGTAGGGCGTGTTCCGCTGACTACGCAGGTCAATGGACCGGTGAGTTGATTGCACTGTCTCCGGGTTGGCGGCGTCGATGTGCACGTCAATTGTGTGTATGCCGTGCGGGTAGGGGCGAGAACCTGGCCGCGTGGCGCATGGTAGGACTTCAGTGCCAGTGCTGTGTTTGGAAAGCGGGACAGCTGGCGGTGGGTTGGGGCCCTTGAGCTATGGCGCGAAGGGGGACCGTGCCGTTCCGTGCCCGTTCATCGCACCAGCGCGCATGTTGCAGACCATCATACGCTGCACCGCCTTTCACCTCCCTGCTCACATGTAGGCACACTCCAACGCGTCATCATTGTAAGCGAACGCTCCAAAAGCACAGAAGGCCACGCAAACCAGCGCTTGTTGCCAGGACATACTTCACGGTCTTGGCCCGGGCCGCCTGCCATGCTGAAGCAGGCTGTCAAGCTATCAACGCGTGGATCGCCTGCGGCTCGTGCGGCAATCACGCCCCGCGGGGGTACGTGGAGTGTTCGCTTCGCGACGCTCCTCGCGCCAAGGTACGCAGACGCCCATGGATTCCTGCGCAGACTCATGTATTTCATCCACTTGTTCCATCGCGCACGCGTCCAGGGGCTGGGCGCGAGTCGCAGCGGGTCCGGCATCGCACCCCCGGAAACCCTCGTTCGACGAGCGCGAGGCGCCACAGCTCTGCCGGGCCGCTGGTTCGGAAAGAGGGTAGCAAAACTAATAGCCTTGAGCCGACAGCGACGGCGGCGACGTGCCTCCAAAACAGCCGGGTTTCACACGCAAAACGACCGACCCGACGCTTTGGGTCCCCCCCCCCCGCTGTTTTGCCCTGGCGGGTTCCTTCCTCAACCCCTCGCCCTGGTCTGCTCCCTCTTCTCGGTTCGCTTCCAGATCCTTGGGTGCTGTTCCCCCCGCCCCATCGCGCAAGTCCCACAGGCACGCGCGTTGCCCGGCCCACCCGCCACGCAGGCAGCAGGAGGCACCCTGTCCAAGCCGCCTCGTGGCAACGCGGGCACTGATCAAAATTGGCGGTACGCCAAGGCCCAGCAATTTGGGAATTCAGGTCAGGACTCCACCACAAGCGTCCACTTTGCATCGGCAGAAGTGCTTGCCATTTTGCTGGGGTCACCGGCCGGACCCCCTGCTCTCCCTCGCTCCCCTCCCGCTCAGGACTTTGATGGGTTTGAGACGCTCTGTCTCTGTCCGCCCACCGCCAACTGCATCGGCACATCGGAGGAGGGCGATGACCGCACCCACTACGCGCCGCCGCTGTGAGGACGGGCTTGCAGATTCCGCTAGACAGAGCGGACCGAGAGTCCAGGGGCCCTGAAACGCACGCACGCACCGCATCAGCATCCTTGTTGTGCGCGCCCCCTGCACCCCCTCCCTTCCTTCCCCATCCGCCCCCAACCTCCCCGCCCTCGTTCCCGGACCCACCGCAGCACGTACAACCCCGCCTGCGGCCGTGGCGTCACGAACCCGATCTCCCAGGAGCAGGCGATGGCGGAGCTGGTAGAGGCGGTAAGTGGGGCGATGGGGGAGGGGGGTCATCGGGGAGGGCGGAGGGGGAGAGGGGGGGACTAGGGGGCCCGAGAGCTTGACAGAGGGGAGGCAGAGGGGTGGCGGAGCTGGTAGAGGTGGTGAGGGGGGGATGAGGCGGTAGGAGAGTGGCCGTGAGGGGGCGACTGGGAGGCCGGGGAGCTTGGCGCCCGCAGCAGCCTGGAGGCCTGTTCCACACCGGGAGCACGTCATGGGTTCAGGGGGTGGTGGGCAGGAACCTGGTGGTGGTGAGTTCGGCTGACACACACCGGTATCACCGCGCCTGAGACTCCCAGGCTCATGCGAGCAGCCCTTCACACCAGTATGCGAAGCCGTACTGCCTTGTACTAAAGGTCCACCTACCGGTTCCCCCCCTCCCCCGTTTCAGGTCATGAAGCTCAAACCCAGCGGCTTTGCGCCCACCATCATTGACCAGACGGAGGACTACCTGTACGTAGAGTACGAGAGCCCACTCTTCGGCGTAAGTTTTGGAAGAGGGCGGTGTCCGCTCAGACGTTGGCACCCGCCGATACCGCTTTCCGCTACCGTACCCCGCTGCCCGGACCTCATTTCTACACCCGCACGCTGTGCCAACAGGCCTGCTGCTCCGCCCCCTGACCTCCCTCCCGCCGCAGTTCATTGATGACGTGGAGTTCTGGTTCAGGCCTGGACCGGAAGCACGCGTCGAGTACCGGTCGTGCTCGCGTGTGGGGGAGGCTGACGTGGCGAACATCAACCGCAAGCGCATCAAGGCCATACGAGAGGTGAGATGCCGTACAAGTGTGCTGCCGTACGGCGCATTTCACATGCAACCGTACCAGTGCTGTGGCCCACTGCACTCTGGCGCCACACAAACCCATCCTCCGCTGCCCCCCGCCCCCGCCCCGTCCCCGGGTGGTCACAGGGCAGCCCTCTTATGCCCCTCGCTGCATGTTCACCTCGCCCTCCGCACCCTGGCGCAGCAAACCCGCCTCTGCGGCTCTGCCCCCATACTCTGACCCCCTCCCGCCTACCCCCCCTCCCCTCAGGAGCTGGAGACCAAGGGCTGGCGCAGCACCGGCTTCTGAGCACCCTCCGAGCGCAGTGGCTCGCCTCTAGAGGGGAGGCAGTCGAGTTAAGGCGTGTGCAGCAATCACCCAAGCAGCAATAGCACACAGGCATCACTTGTTGCAAATTTAGATGAGCGGCAATGAGCACCGGGATCTGCGTGGTTGTATATGTACTAGAAAGTTAGAGGCCCGGTTTTATTATGGCAAGGTCTTGGACCTCAGGTCAGGTTCAGTGATCGTTGAGCATGTCTGTATCGGTCCGCTTGGCCAGGCCCTGGCGTAAGTTATAGGCCGCAGTTGTGACCACTTTGACCACTTTGCCAGGGGGTAGAAGAATAGCCGTAGGTGTGATCACGCTGCACACATGCCCGGTGGTTGAATCTCATGGCATCAACGCGCCCCCATGGGGTAACCAACTCTGTGGGGCAGCCGGAATGCACTGAATTGACGAAGATTTGCAGGGGTTTGGCGTAGGCGAAAGAGCGGAGCGGGGCTGGCGCCGGGGGAAGGGCGAGCTGGGGCACGCGGCCGGTATGGCGGTAAACTCGAAGCGTGGGAAACAGGGCGTCCACGCAAGGGCAAGACTTGAGTTGTGTGTGGTGGCATTAATAGGGCCTCGGGGTGTGTGGGCGGCTGCAAGTTGGTCCAAGTTGGTTCATGCATGACCGTTTGGATGACCGTTTGGATGACTAATGAGCCAGCGTTGGCCAGGGCCAGGGGTAGCGGGGTTGGCTAATCGGAGGAGGGTCAGGGATTTGCACAGCTCGGGGGTTTACGATGTTGGTGTTGGGGGGGGGGGGGGGGGCAGTACCGGTACGTTTCGGCTGATGCGGGGGGGATTGAGGGGCGAGGGGTCTAGCAGACGGAAAGGCGGATACGGAGCAGGGTACAGGTCGGTCGACGTCGTGATGTAGCTGATGCCTTGCATGGAGTGATCAACGTATTTGACCTGCGGGCGCACTCGTACATTTCCTATCTAAGGGGTTCGTTGTGATGGGGCCCTGTCTCGATCTGTACACAATTGAGTCGAGTCATGAGGCCCTGTCTCCACCTGAGCACAAGTCGGTTCAATTGAGGGCTGGGACGTGGAGGAGGATGAGCCCCGGCGTTGGTTCAGACGTTCAGTGCTGCGTGGGCCGATTGGGGCGTGCCGCACTAGAGTGAGTTCCCGATGTGTGGCTCAAATTGACTGGCTGAGTGGCTGGATAGGGTTTTGCAAAGGTTTGCACCGTCTGCCGCGTGTGCGCTGTGTCTGCAGTGCGGGACCAGGGCGGGTAGAGTCTGATGGGGCCAAGCGGCACATCCAGCTTTCGGCAACCGTTGTAAGATGGATCTCACGCTGCGTGCCCCTTGCGTCATGACTGGATGCGCCTCGTCTGGGGTCTCTGACCTTCGTCGTTTGCGTGCCTCGGGTAATTCAACTCTTACAGCTCTGCACCGCTTGGCCTTCGCCCCTTGCTTCTAGCGTGGGCCTTGCTTGACCGGTAGCTTGTTCTCTCACTTTGATGCCTTTTGTCTTCCCCGCCTGCATCCCTGCTCGCATGCCATTCACAAACCGCGAATCCGCCAGGCCAAACATAGCCACAAGGATGGGCACGATACGGCCTCTCCGTCAACATTGCTGTACATATCAATGATACATACACTGCTGAAAGGCCCCGGCAGGCGCCCATCCCACCCTTCAAGCAACCTGCCACCTCTCCTGCCCGCCCGCCGGGACAGGCGTGTGTGCTCGAGCCTTCAAACAACGGCTACCCATGTGGCCGTTGCAGCGGCGGCGCAGCACTCCCACTCGCCCCTCCCTCCACCGTGCGTGCTCCCAAAACACTAGCGCCCCAGCGGCACGAGAGAGTTGCCCTTTTGCGCCGTGACCAGGAATGAAGTCCCCCTTTCAACGCCAGACCAAGCCAAAGGGGGCCCCAACCTCGCCTCCGCCACGACATCCCACCGCCGTACAGGCCCCCTGTGCCTGAGCTGCCGTACCCAGTACTGTACATGCCGTTCCCGCCGCCCAGAACACGTTACGGCACGGTACCTCCTCACGCCTTCTTGGGCACGCCGCTCTTGCCCGGCTCCATCTGCAGCCGCTTAGTCACCGCCCCGTCCTTGTCGTACTGCTGTACGATGGCCTTGGCGTACGACGGAATGTGCTGCGCCGCACGCTCGGGGCCCCACTTTCGCATGACGTACAGGTAGTTGCTGTACGGGCGGCGATCGAGGCGCGCGGGGATTAGAAAGTCAGGGGCGGGTGACGGGGATGGGGCGTGTGGTCAGGGTCAGGCCCAGGGCCTGGCGTCGCAAGTGCATCCGCCTCACCCCACAGCTTATACCTCTCCCGTGCCCCGCATCCCATGCCTCCCATGCCTCCTCACCGGATGTAGTGATAGTCAATGCTGTACTTTCCAAACTCGATACCCTGCGTGTGTGCGTGTGGGCGGGGGGGCGTTGGCGGGTTAGTCGCGTTGGAGGCGACCCTGCGCACTCAGAACCCCTCTCCTTGCGCATGGGGGATGGAGGGAGGGGTCGAGCAGGTGAGGGCATGCCGGACTGCGGTGCCTTCCCTGTTGTGCCCCTACTGCCCCCCTTGCCTTGGGCCCCACATGCGTGAGCACCCCACCTGGCCCAGACCTCCTTCCCACCATGCATTCCCACGTGCTCCACAACATGGGCCCACATCAGGACCCCCTGGGCCCACATCATCTTCATGCCACTTGCCTTGAGACCCATTTGCGTGAGCACCTCGATCCCTGCTCGCGCGTGACTCACACTGAGTCCCACGCCGGTCCCACCTTGGGCCCCACCCGGTCCCGCCCCGGGCCCCACCCGGTCCCACCTTGGGCCCCACTTGCGTGAGAAGCCACGCCAGGATGTTCCCGAGCCAGCGGGGCGCGGGGTCGCGCAGGCGGCCCAGCTTGGCCTCGTCGTCGGAGGCCACCGTCTGTGTGTGTGGGGGGGGGGGGGCGGGGGCAAAAGGGGCGTTGGGGGTAGGAATTAATGGGCTATCAAACGTGTTTGTTCCTCCGCCCAGCTTGGCCTCGTCGGCGGGGAGGCGTGGGGTGTGTGAGCAGGGGTGGGGCGCAGGCGGAGTGAGGGTTGTGTGACTGAGGGGACCATGTGGGTCGTGGGGCGGAGCGGTAGGGGGGCAGAAGCCCCAGCCTTGCTGTCTCTGGGCTTGGTCTGTGTCGGCCGGCCGTCTACGGTATGTCTGTACCGATACCAGGAGCTGCCCGCACCCTCCCCTTAACCCCCGGTGCCTCCGCCCAAGCTCCCGGTCCCCACCTCCAGGACGACGGGCTTGCGGTCGCCGCTGGACACGGTGGGGGTTATCTGGGGGGTGTGCGGGAAATGATGTCCAAGGAAGTTACTGACTGTAAACTGTGTTGCAGATTTGCAGCAGGATGGTAAAGGGCCCTGGGCATGAACTGGGAGCTCCCCGAGAAACCTCGCCCCAGTCCCCACACGGCCCTGATAGGGGGCCCCGTGTTAGGAGCATTGCCGTTGGCTTACCCCGGCGGGCAATCACTTGCTGGGAGGAGGCGCTGATGGGTCGCCACTGCCAGCCTCGCCCGAGTCCGCCTCATGCGTCGGCGCCCACGGTCCACCCGGCATGGCCCATATGAGAAACTTCAAGGCTCTCTTGCGAAAGGCCGAGAACGGCGACGAGGTCTTGCCCTTAGCAGGGTTCTTAGCGTTGGAGCTGCCTTTGCTGGCGGCCGGAGCCTGGGCTGGAACGGGATTGCTTGCCATGGACTTGCTGCGTGCGTCGCGTCTGCGGTCAAAGTGGGCTCCGACACGGCTTCTTCAGCTGGTAGCGAAGCTAGCTGCTGTTTGTGCGCCGGCTCGGGCTCGAGGACAAACTGGGCGCCGGGAATTGAATGGTTGGATGGCGCGCCGCAGACGACGCAACGCGCTGGTTCCGTGGTCAGTTTTGAAGCGCGCAGGAGCTGTCTGCTTTGGCGCGATGCACCGGAAGCGTCGCGACGCACGAGCGACGCACGAGTAAAAGCGCGTAACGTTACGGCAGGCCATAGATGCACGCAGGCCAAGTGCGTGGCCAGAGGCAAGCGACGCGCGCGGCCCAAGCTCAAAGCGGCACCCGCGATCCGGCAGCGCACACTATAGCTAAAGACTGCTGGTTACTAGTGGAACCGCGACGTCCCCAGCGTCACGGCCTCGCAACGGCATGCCGCACGTGCTCCGCGGGCAGTTGGGCGGTAATTGCACGCACGAGCCGCCCGCAGCGTGTAGCCGTGCTTCCTCTTCATATGAGGATCATTTGAAACCGGTACGGCGAAACGCCGCAACGCCCACCTGGAGGCGGTGCCGTACCGAGTCGAGCAGCTCCTCGCCCCGCTCGTTGCGCACCACCATGTACTGCGGGTGCCGTACCATGTCGGTGTTCATGTACGGCACGCCCATGTAGCCCACCTGCCGTGCAGCACACCAGCACGCGTGGGCTCGGCCAAAGCAGTACAGCATGGGCGCGCGTGATGGGGCCCTCGCCTAATGGCAATCTGGACCAGTGCCCTCGCCCCCACCTCTCCACAGCCCGAGTCTCCCCTTCTTACCTGCCCCCTCCCTCCCTCCCCCCTCCCTGCCCTGTCCCCTCCCTCCCCCTCCCCTTTCCCGCCCCCCCCCCCCCCACTCACCACCATGTCTGCCAGTGCGTTGGGGTAGTCGAAGCAGGAGTAGCAGGAGGGCGCAATCACGTCCGTCAGGTCCTGCGGGGGGTGAGGGGGTGGGTGTTAGGAAGGGTGGGAACCGAGGACTGCTTCAGGAGCGCACGCACGCCGTGGATGGAGCCGAGGAGGGCTTTCAGACACGCACACTCAGGGCAGGGACAACATACGATCGGGGTGGGGGGCGATCGGAAGAAGTCAGTGGCTCGATCCCGGGTGAAAGAGCACGACGCCCCCCCAGCGATTGCCGCCCCACCTTGGCTGGCAGGCAGAAGTAGGGGGTGTACTCGAATGAGCCGTCCGTGTGCTTCACGTGCACCCTGGGGGGTCGGGGAAAGAGTGTTTTGGGGGGAAAGGAGTTGAGGGAAGAGGGGGCTCCCGTGGAAACTCCCGCCCGGCGCGTCCTGGGGCCTGGGCAGCCCCCGCACCCCGGCAGCTGTGGCCAAGCCAACACGGAAAGAAAGCAGACCCTGCGAACCTCTCTCTACTCACGAAACACCGAGCAGCAAACCCGTTCCCCCGCCCCTCAGCCCCACCCCGCCCCACCCCGCCCCACCTGTAGTCCTGCATGAACTCGTAGTGCAGCGCCTGGCGGCCGGGGTCAGGGGTCAGGGGTCAGGGGATGAGGAGTGTATCGTTGCTGAGCGGGAACGCGTCGCCTGGAGCGAAAGGAGGGGAAGGCTCAAGCACGAAGGACTCGTCTTACAAGCGGGTGTTTGGGAGCTGAGCGGGGGGGGGGCAGGAGGTGACAACGCAGACTTCGCTTCCACCACCCACTCCCCCCCCACATCATCGGGCCGTGAGGAGGCGACCTTGAGGAACTTGTCCAGGCCTTGGCGGGGGCCGTTGTCCTGACAGGGGGGGGAGGGGGGTGGGTGGGGGATGTTTGAAGCTGATAAGCGGGAGAGCGTCGAATGGTTAGTGGGATTGGGTGGGGGGGGGGGGGGGGGGGGGGGGTTGAAAGGCGAGCGGGGGTTGGCGGTGGGGACGAGGGACGGGGGCCGCAGAGACCGGGACCGGAATCCCCGGGCCCTCCCCCATCCCAGGCCCCCATCCCCATCCGTCCCATGCACTCCACTCCACTCCACTCCCTCCCTCTCCCTCCCCCCTCTCCTCTCTCCCCCCCCCCCTCACCACGCAGTTGGTCCCCAGCACGTAGAGCTTCTCCAGCCCCAGATGGGGCTCGATGGCCCGGAGCGCCTGGACCTGGAGGGGGGTGGGATAGCAAGGGAGGGGAGGGGGGGGGGTATCTTTCGAGCGGGAAACGAGAAGGCGGCGGCGGCAGGGGTCAGGAGGGGGACGCACGTGGTAACACTGACTCCAGGACGCGACACGGGCAGGGGCAGGACACCGTAAGTGAAATCCCTGCCCCCTCCCCCCCCCCCCAAGGGGACCTGCCTGGCAGCCAACGCCGATGAACAGGAGCTTCTTGACCTGACAGGGGGGGGAGGGAGGGGGGAGCATGCGAACATGGAACCCACCCCCTATCCATGCAAGGTTTTCCTGGCGTCGGCACGATCCCGTTCAGCAACAAACACCCTCCCTCCCCCCCCCTGCCTGCAGGGCCTCCACGGTGGCCAGGACGTTGAGGTTGGGGGACAGCGTGGGCTTCACGCCGCGGGCCTGCAGGGAGGGGCAGGCGGTGGGTTGGTTGGTTTGGCAGGTGGTTGGGTGGTTGAGTCGTTGGGTGACGCCGCGGGCCTGCAGGTGCATTGCAGGGAAGGAGCACATGGGGGGTGCAGCAAGGGGCTCAAGCGCTTCCCCTGCATCTCACCATGAGAACGGTGCGGGCCCTCGTCGCCTCCCTACGGTACGCCTTCTGCCCCTCCGCCGTAAGCCCTAGCCCTTCCCCCTCCCCGCCACCTTGATGGCGTCCTCCTTCCCTGCTCCCCTCCCCCCAACCCGTGACTCTAGAGGTAGTGCGAAGGCATAATCTTCCCTCCCCCCTTATCTTCCCTCCCCCCCTTCCCCCCTTCCCTCCTCTCCCCCCACCCCGGTGATGCCCCGGTGATGCCCCCTCTCCCCCCACCCCGGTGAGCGGCGGGGCCGGGGGACGGGAGGGACGGTATGCCGACCGTAACCTCAACCCTGCACCACGTCCTCCCCCCTTCCCCCCCCCCCCTTCCTCCCTCTCCCTCCCTCTCCCCCCCTCCCCCCCCCTTACCTTGATGATGTCCTCCACGCACGTGGCAACCACGGGCTTGGGGGTGAACCTGAGGGGGGTTGGGGGTTGGGGTCCGGGACGGGGGGCGGAGAGGGCAGGAGTAAGGCTGCAGTCCGAACACAGCAAGCGCCGGCCGCCACGTCTGCAACCCTCCACTGCGTTCAACCCTTTGTCCACGTTTCGGCCCCCGTCCTCTCTTCCCCGATCGCCCTCTTTCCCTACACCCCTTTACCCATCCGCCCCCCCTTCCCACCAGACCCCACTACAGGCCTCACACATACACGTGTCCGACCCCCCCTCACCCTCCCCTTACACCCTCCCCCCCCCCACCACCTGTCGTTCGGGTCGCTCTGCACGCACACCACCGCATCCACCTTGCCGCTCTGCAGCATCTCTATGGCCACCTGCGCGGCACATGGGTGCATTAGGCAACGAGGAAACCGTAAGCAAGCAGGAAGCCCGGCGAGACCCTGAAGGCCCGTGCGTGCGTGCGGGTGGGTGGTGGTGTTCTGTTCTATTGCCACCAGTGCAGCACACAAGGGTGCGTTCACCGCATGCCGCATGCGGGCGGGTGCGTTGGTGCGCGGTGGCTGCGGCCTGAAAGAATGAACCCCAAGCACCCTGCTCTTCCGCCCTTCCTCTTCCATCCTCATCGCGCTTGCCCTCCCCTCCCCCCCCGCCCCCCCTCCCCCGACCTGCATCACGGGGGGCAAGGAACGGCCCAGCGTCCGTCCGGTGGACGGGGGCACCTCTTCACCGCACGCCGCCGCCCCTCGACATGTCCGCCCCTCTTTCCCTCTATGTGGGTGGGTGGGCGGGTTATGTTCGCCGCATGCCCCAGCCCCTGACGTAACAGAGCCCACGCCTCTTCTCCCGACACAAAGCAGGGCCCCAGCGCCTGTCACACGCCCCAGCTCCAGCCCGCACAGCCGTGAAGGCACGAACCCTAGCCCTTTCCCCCGCGCCCCCCCCCCCACCTGCGTCACGATGCCTGTCCACTGCGCCCCCTCCACCCCCGGCACGTTGGCGGCGTAGGCCATGGACCGGGTCACGCCCAGGCGGGACTCGTCGTCCGAGGCGGGGTCGCGGCGGCGGCCGTGCACCGCTGCCTCCATGTCGTCAATGCGGGACATGCCTGGTCGGGCAGGGAGGACGGGACGGGCGGAAGGAGGGGAAAGGGAGGGTGGTTTGAGTGGCGCGGCAAAGGCGGGGTGAAGGTGAGGGGTGGGTGGGGTGGGGGAGGTGGAGGTCTGAAAGCCAGGGAGAGGAAGGGCTTGGCTTCAAAGTCCCCTCCCCACCATCTCACCCGGCCCCCCTCCCGCCCCCTCACCCGGCCCCTCAACCCCCCCCCCCACCCGGCCCCAGGAAGGCGGCCCCAGCAGGCCCACATCAAACATGAGGCCCCCTGGCCCCTCACCCCGCCCCTAGACCCCCTCCCTCCCCCGCCCCACACCCCGTGCACCCCCCCCACACCCCGTGCCCCCTCACCCGGCCCCAGGAAGGCGCACGCGGACTTGACGTGGGCAATGTAGTACGTATCACACAGCCTGCATGGGTATGGATCCGGTGGGGGGGGGGGGGCAGTGCAGTGTGCAGCGGTCCGGGTCCAGCTCCCCAGGCCAGCGGGACGAGGTGGGTGGGCACTGGGCCCGCGGCCCTCCTGCTGCCAGCTGCGCAACTTGCCCAACTCCCAATTGCCGTTCCCCATTGCCACGCCACGCCTCCCCCCTCCCCTCCGATGCGGTCCTGAGGCCCGCTGGGTGCGGTGAGCCCGTCCCTCGCACCTGGTCCCGCCGCACTGAACCTCCCCAAGCCGCCACCCGTCTATCCTTGGCATCCATGTACGCCTCAACCCCCTCTTCAACCCCCTCGTCTGGGCTATCCGAACTCGTCAAAGATCACCCCCCCGTCCCTTCACACTTCCCTACGGCCCCACAGCTCCCCTCCTCACCCACAGTTGATGCAGTGCCCCGTGGCTGGGTAGGAGCTTCGTGCCCGCCTCCCCTTACCTCCCCCCTCCCTTCGCCCCTTCCCTTACCCCCACTCTGCCCCCCGTCCCTCCCCCAACCCCCCCCCCGCCCCTCACCCGCAGTTGCTGCAGTGCTCCTTGGCGGGGTAGGAGGAGCTCCGTGCCCCCCTTCCCTCCCCCCCCTTCCCTTACCCCTGTCAAGGGACTATTCCCGCCCCTCCCCCCGCCCCTCACCCGCAGTTGCTGCAGTGCTCCTTAGCGGGGTGGGAGGAGCTCCGTGCCCCCCTTCCCTTACCTTCCCCCCCCTTCCCTTACCCCTTCCAAGGGACTATTCCCGCCCCTCCCCCCGCCCCTCACCCGCAGTTGCTGCAGTGCTCCTTGGCGGGGTAGGAGGAGCCGGGAGCGATGGGCTTGGCCTTCTGGCGCCAGTCGCTGGGCAGGGGCTGCGTTGCGGTGGAGGCGGAGGAGCCGGAGGCGGAGGCCGGGAGGGGGGCCGCGCGGCGCGGGCGGGACACGGCCGGCCATACGCTGGTGCTGTTGAAGGTAAGGAAGGGAGGGGAAGGGAAGGGACGGGTAAGGAAAGTGAGGGATGAGGCCAGGGGCACCCGACGTGGGTACCCCGACGCCGGCCCCGCTCGAGCGCAGCTTAGGCAGCGCAGGGCCCGCCCGTCCCCGGAGCACGCGCCGCGAGGCAGCGCTGAGAGAGAGTCTGCAATGAGAGACCGCGGCCAACCGCGGCGTGCGCGCTGCGCTCGGGCTCACCGCGCGCATGCATGCCGCTGCAGACCGCCAACCCGGCCGGCCTCCACGCCGCGAGAGCTCAGCTGCTGCTGCATTGTTACAGTGCGCTCAGCACTGCGCAGATGCTCCGTGCGTGGTCCGGAGTGAAGGATGAGCACGAATGCACAAGGCAGTTGAGTCCAGGGGTCACTGTTGGTGCCGCAGCCCAACGCGCGAAGTGTGTCCGGGCTCTGTCATTAGTAGGCCACGCATGACGTCCATCCAAAGCCGGCTACTGCCGGATGCATGGACTGCATCGCGGCAGTAGCCCCAGCGTCGCACTGCACGTGCACTCCGCATTCGTTTGAGGCAGCGGAGCGCTAACCAGTGACCCCAGACTATCCGCTACGCCCAACGGAAGCCCCTCTCTCCTGGTTCTGTACCCCTCCGGAATCGCAGCACAATGCAGCTCCTGCGCTCGCCGCTCCAGCACCGCGTCGCGGCTAAGCCGTCGGCGCGCGTGTCGACCGTGGTTCGCCCCGCTGTCGTGTGCCGGGCCGGCAACAACAAGTGGAACGCCGAGTCGGAGGAGAAGCTCGCGCCGAAGTGGGTGAAGGCCTCGGGGCCGTGCGTGGTGGCTAAACAACTCCTAGATGTGTCGTTCGCTCATGGGCTGGCCGGTGAGGTCTGGGGCGTGGTCTTCACAGACGGCGAGGCCATGCCTTGCATCCTCCTCGCGAGCGTCGCCGCGAGGGCGATCTGGGCCTGTCGTCTCGCATTTGGGGGCTTCCATACGACTGCTGTTGCGTTGGTGCTGCCCAAGCCCGCTCTGCGAGCCCGGAGGACACTTTCCTCTCGACGTCTGAGGCCTCCAGAATATGCGTGTGGCTGGGGAAGCTGGGCCGGGTCTGGGCGGGCTCGGGCCCTCCCCAGCGCCCCGCAAGTTCCCTTGACATAGCCACACCTTGCGCTCAACAAGACTCCAGCGGTGGAGCCTCCCACATCAGACCCGTTCAGCCTGCACCCACCCACGAAAGCACCCCCCTAGGCGCTCCTCTGCCCTAACACCCCGTAGGTCCGCAGTGCCCCGCCCCTCCTTGCTGGTTTCCTAACCTTGCTGCCCCCCTCCTTCTCGAACCCCTCCTTGCGGACACCTAGGGAGATTGTGCTCCGCTCCGTGAATGTGGTGGTTCTGGGCGCTCTGCTGTCCATCGGCGCCGCGCCCCGCCCCGGCAACCTGGGCATCCAGGTGAGACGGGCATGCGCAATAACGCCCCGTGGCCTTGGGGTGGTTGGCGGTTGGGATCCTGACGTCAGTGGGATGGGCATCTATTGGAGATCATCAGCTGCAGCGAGCGAGCCAGAGAAAATAGATGGGTCTATCCAGGAGGGGGCGATCACTTCGCACGTCATTCACGTGACAGGCTGGTAAGGTGAACTGGAATACCGCCCAGCGGTGCCAGTATAGCGCCAAACAGCGAGATCAGCGTTGGGACATGCGGCGGTGGCAGGCAGGGTGTTTTGTGCCTCAGCAAGGCAACGCTGGGCCACGCGGACGCCCCACCTCTTGCCCATCACCCGCCCACCTCGAGTCCCCATTCCTCCCCAATTGCCCTCGCAAACACTCTCTTCCCTTCCCAGTATGTCGGGAGCAGTTTGCGCCTCACACCTCCGGGGTCTCGCCGGGCTTCCTGCTTGCTTACGGTTTCCGCGTTGCTAAACATTCTTCCCTTTCCTTCCCTGCCCTGCCCTGCCCGCCCCAGGACTACGGTGGCAATGTGCGCACCCTGTCTCTGTGCCCCGCCAGCCCCAACTGCATTGCCACCTCCGAGGAGGGCAACGACCGCACCCACTACGCCCCCCCGCTGTGAGTGCCTGTGCCTTGTGGCCCTAAGCACGGCTCACGCTAGGCCACTCGGCCACTCCGCACGGCCGTGTGGGCCTCGGCGGCAGCGAGTGCCCTGATGGCTGGCTATTCCGCTGCACCCCTGCTGGGTTTGCCTGGGAACCAACCCACTGGGCACCCGCTTTGAGCCGCCGCTGCGAGCGCTGGCTTCCGGACCCGGGACGCTGGACCGGGCATCCTCGCTAAGGCCCCACCTGCCTCGGCTTTTGGCAGCAACTCTGGGGTCCCGGGGCGTTTCAGCCGATAGTCGCAGTACGCCAGGGGCGGGTCGGCGAGCCGCAATGCCTGCAGGCACGCCGCACGCCCCTCACGCCCACCCCAGCCCTGCACCGACCTTCCCCCGTTCTCCCACTCACCCACCCACCCCGCCCCATCTCCACCGCCGCAGCACCTTCAACCCCGGGGACACGCCTCGGACCGGTCGGGGACCCGCCCTCACTGCTCCTAACACCCTCTAACCCGCCTGCCCCGCCCCACCCGCCCCGCCCCACCCCGCCCCATCTCCACCGCCGCAGCACCTTCAACCCCGAGGACGGCCGCGGCCTCAAGGGCCCCGCCAGCCAGGAGAAGGCCATGGCGGAGCTGGTGGAGGCGGTGAGTGGGGGGGTGGGGGAGGGGGCAATGGGGGCAGGGGGTGAGCGGGCGACTGGGGAGCCAAAGAGCCGGGCAAAGGGAACACAGAGGGATGGCGGAGCTGGTAGAGGCGGTGAGGGGGGGAGGGGGGCGTTTGAAGATTTCTGGGCATAGAGGTATCGGGTACATGGCATCGGAACTAAGAGGGGACGGGGAGGGAGCCAACAGCAGGCCTTGGAGGAGCTGGTGGAGGCGGCGAGGGGGGGAGGGCAGGAAGACCAGGGGGAAGGGCGATGAGACGGAGGCCATTGGGTGGGGGACAGGGCAGGAGGTCGCGACATCCCTCATGTAGGGCATGAACCCGCGGGGTGGGAGGGGCCCTTGGAGGCGAGGGGCAGGGCTGGCCAAGCGGAGAGGGCAGAGCAGGTCGCACAGGTCCCTTGTTGCTGCCGCAACCGAACGTGCTTTGTCCCCTCCTACCCCCCTGCCATGCTGAGCCCTCCCTCCCCTCCCCGACCCTTCCCACCCCCTGTCAGGTCAAGAAGCTCAAGCCCGACGGCTTCACCCCCAAGATCATCCAGCAGACCAACGACTACCTGTACGTCGAGTACGAGAGTCCGCTCATGGGGGTGAGTCATCGAGCTGCCGTACAGATGCGCGCGATGACTGCAGTTGCAGGCCTCTCATACAGGTACTCATAATCGCTTCTTTGCCCTCGCCTCTTCATCAGCTTGCTAGCCTTGCCTGGGCCCCCTCGCGTCTTCTCGCTGTATCGAGTATTGAGCCCGCTGCCTGGCTCCCAAATCCTTCATCCCCCCTCAGTTCATCGATGACGTGGAGTTCTGGTTCAAGCCCGGCCCCGGCTCGCGCGTCGAGTACCGCTCCGCCTCGCGCATCGGCGAGTCGGACGGCAACATCAACCGCAAGCGCATCAAGGCCATCCGCCAGGTGAGATGCCGTACCAGTGTCATGCTGCCGTACGGTGAGGTGTGGTGCAGGCCGCAGGCGGAGGTGGTGCAGGTGCTCTTTCTGCGGTGGCAGCCGGTGGCGGGTCAGAGGGGAGTCCTCTTGTCCCATGTTGCCTCCATCCACCCCCTCTCCCCGGCCCTCTCCTCAGGAGCTGGAGACCAAGGGCTGGCGCAGCACCGGCTTCTAAGCCGCCTCTGAGCACGTCTGCGGTGTGACACCAAGGCCGGCTGCTTTCATGGTGGATAAGCGGAATGGCTTGACCATGACAGGCGCGTTTGGTTTGCCTGGCAGTGGCGTGGTGACGGATGCAAGGCACGTCGGCAAGCGGCTCTGGCCCGGTTTTGGCGAGGTGGGGGCGTGGGCCTGAAGACAAGCTTGCTTGATGCGCCTTGCCATTGTATGAAGTAAGCACTGAGTGAGAATAAGGGTGGGTGATGACTTGCGTGTTCATCGGACGGTAGCAGGACGGGGTGGGCAGGATGGATGCTTTGGTTGCAACAGGCGCTGGGCCTCCGACTTGCCGGTATCCCCTCAGAGAAACAGCTGCTGAGCCATGAGGTGCTTACGCGCCTGGCAAGAGGCGTTGGGATGCTTAGGTCGTACAGCACAGCACACAGTACGACAAACCGCCATGAGCTGTGTGTTCTCACTACTGCCTCCTGCCTTAAGCTGCTGAGCTGCATTTGAGTCGCAAAGCGTTCCGTGACACAAGTGCATTGCTCAGCCAGAGCTGCGACAAAGGAAGTCTCGGCGACTCCAATCCTCGCGACTTGAGGTGCTAGTAACAGCTACAGTCCCAATTGTCCTGAGACGGCTGCCAAAAAGCCCTGATAGGTTGAGCACGGGCTGAGCGCAAGCGCCTGGGAGGCAGGACTCATCTGCCGCTGCAATTTCAGTGTAGCCTGCCATCTGGGCCCCCAATCGCTTACGATGCGGTCGCTAGTAGCACGCCGTAGTGTCGTCGCTTACGGGCCCTCCGCGGGCGCGGGGCGACGGCGCCTGACTGTTCGCTACGTGCAAGCCCCCACGGACCCCAACGCCGAGCTGGAGGCTGCTATGCGGGCTGCTAAGGAGCGTAACGCGCCTGGAGCCAACTCCAAGCCAGCCATCATCGCGGAGAGCGAGGACTTGAAGGTGCGGGCGCTTTGAGGGCACCCTCCACATGATCAAGCACCCCAGGTCGCTGTACGCGTGGCCTATACGAGCAGGCTTCCTAGAGCTCGTCGGCTGGGGCCTGGAGCAACTGGGTTGCCCCGCAATGCGCTCATTCTCCCATGCACTGCGTCTACAGGCTAAATTCGCGAAGATCCAGGCCGAAGTCAGCTCGTATCGTGCGCTCTCGGTGGAGAACGGCAAGCTTGAGGAGGAGCTGGCGCGGCTGCGTCGGGTGAGCGCAGTCGTGTGCATGCGGGGCTTCGGACAGCAGGGTGCCCACGGCTTTCCCTTCTTTCCGAACAACAGTGCGCTCCATCAGTCCGGGGCTGGTGGTGACAGCTGGGTCGGGCTAGCTAGCACTTCGGTCGTAGCACCGCAGGGCACCCGGGGCCCCCTCCTGCGCAGCTCGCCCCTCGTCGCCACCGCCCACGTCCACCTGGCAACGCCGCGTGGTGATTTCCTCGCAGGAGAACGAGGAGCTATCGCAGAAGGTGGCCAACCAGCAGGCGGAGGTGGCCAAGGCGGTGGAGGAGGCCGCGGGCCCTCTCCAGCAGCAGCTGCAGGAGCTGTCCTCGCACCTGGCCAACTCGCAGGTGGGGACCCAAACGCGGAAAAGGTTCCGGGCACTAACGGTAGGGTCGTTGCCTGCACCAGCCTTGGGTGAGGGCAAGGGTCCAGGCGCTGGCGCCAGGGCCGATGCCTGTCAGCGCCTTGGCGGTGGGGCGGGTCAGCACCCAGGCCCCCTGGTCTGCATCGAGGGGGAGGCGGGTCTGTGACTGCACGTGTGCCGCGCACGGCAGCGCTGTAGCCAACGGGCCCGGTACTGTTGGTGTGAACGGACGAGCGGGCAACGGCAGCTTGCTGGGATTAGTGCTAATGTGCAGCCTGCCTGACGAGGCCTGGTGGCTTCAGGGAGCCACGGGGACAGTGGCGGGGAGGGCCTGAAGGCGAATACCGTGGCAGGAAGCGGGCTCGATACTGGGCTGGAGCAGCAGCTGCACGCCAGTAAAGCACAAGCCGCTGGGCCTGCTCCCGCCGCCGCGCCAGCTAGGGCACTCGCACCCCAAGGCGGGTGGACCAGGGCATCTCGGCACTCACCTCACTCACCCCCCTGTTGCGGGTACGCCCAGTGAGGAAAGTCAAGAGTCAAGTCAGCACCGCCTGGGCAGCACCCGGTTCCCTTGGCCAGGGCCCACATGTCCCCAGGCGGTTGGACCGGGATCGCCTGATCTCGGCACTTCGTCTTACCTCACCCGTGTGTCCCTAACCCTCCCCCCTTTGACCCCTTCGCGCCCGGCGCCAGCTGGAGGCACTAGCACCCCGGGGGCCCGGGCGGGCGCACCAGATCCATTATCCGCTTCATTTGCCCATTCCTGAACCCCCTCGCACTGCAACCCACCTCCCGCAAACCCTCCTCGCACTCCAGGGCCAGCTGGAGCGGCTGGGCGAGGCGGTGGAGGCGGCGGAGGCGGACAAGCAGGCCGCCACCAAGTCTCTGCAGGTGGGGGCGAGGAAGGGGGGGCCGGGTAAGGCAGGTAGGGGGGAAGAAGGGGGAGGGCAGGCCGCACTAAGTCCCTGCAGGTGTGGCGAGAGGGGGGTGGCCCGGGCAAGGGCAGACAGTCTGGTGGGGGGAGGGGGGCAGGGGGAGGGGAGGGAGGTCGAAGAAGGGGGAGGGCAGGCCGCCTCCAAGGCGCTGCGGGTGGTGGCGAGAGGCGCGGTGGTGGAGGCTCTGAGGGAGTAGCAGTAGGAGTAGCAGAAAGGGAAGCGCCGGCAGGAAGGGGGCAACAGTCGGGGGGATGTGCTAGACAGGGGCTTACAGGGGACGCAAAGGGCGGGAGTTAGGGGTGCCAATGACGTGGGGAACAACAGACCTGGCAGTGCCGGCGGAGGGAGGATGGCAAGGGAACAAGCAGCCCCTGCTGTCCTTAGGTCCAGCCCTGCCCTACCGCACTCCTGACCTCACACTCACCCGACCACCCAATCACCCCCCTGATCCTGACTCTCCCCCCCCCCGCCCCCCAGGAGGAGAACAAGCAGCTGCTGCTGGCCCTGGCGGCGGCCGCCAAGCGCGTGGGCGACACGCTCTTCCCCGCGGGCTCGCTGCCCAAGGGCCTCGAAATCAGCACCCTGGTGGAGGGCCGCGTCGACCTGGCGGCGCTAGCGGCGGAGCAGGAGGCAGCGGCCTCTGCCGCGGCCGCCGCCGCGGCGGCAGCTGCCGCCGCCGCTGCCGCGGCGGCGCCCGCCAAGCCGCCGCCGGAGACTGCGCTGTCGCGCTTCCTGGGTTTCGTGAGTTTCGTGTCGTACCACGTGGTGGGCGCGCTGCTGCTGTACTACGCGGCTTCGATCCTGCGGGGCGCGCCGCCGGCGCTCACGCTCGAGTTTGGGCTCGGATGTGTGGTCGTGTCCACTCTGTTTGGGTGGGCGCGCGCGGCCGCCAAGGGGCTGCCCGCCCTGGGCCGGCCGGCGGCGGCGTGAGGATCGGAGCGGAGCGGTCAGGAGCGGTGAGGCGGGGTGAGGCGGGTTCAGGAGGACGCGGTGCTCTGGGGAGGGCGTGGGACTTGCTTGGGTGGGGAGAGGGCATGTGACGGGTCGAACGGGGCGGGCGGGTGTGGGTGTGGGTGTCGGGTGGGTGTTGGGGTGTGGGGCAGGTGTGAGGTGTGATGCTGCCGTGGACTGAGATTGGGGCGTTGCGGTTTGTCGGGTGCGCGAGGGGGACGCAGGTGTGGGTCTCGCAGGGGAAGGGGGGAGGGGGTTGTTGGGGCTTGATGAGGTTACGTGCTCGCAGCTGCGTGGGTTCCCCGGCGATGTGCAGGCAGACACTATTACCACACCGGACATACTACAGCTATCAGAGGCAGTTGATCAGAGGAGCGCGTTTTGGGAGGACGGCGTTGCGCTAGCGACAGCATGACACACGCGAATGCTAGTCGATGCATAAGGGGTTGACTCTTGACGGAGCCAGGAGTCTGACCTTGGCCTCAGCGGTGATGAGAGGTCAGAGGGGCCGGGGGTTTCAGAGCCGGACAGTTGTGTCTTGAGATGGCGGTGGGTGCTTGCGGGCCTTGACGAGGGGCTGGGAGCGGCAGGTGGAGGACGGCGACCGAGAGGACTAGACCGGACGAGGACGGGCACTGACACCATGCTTGAGTGCTGAGAGTGTGAACAGAGTTTGACGAAGACACGTAAAGGCAGGCCTTGTCGATGGCCACCTTGTAAGATTGTGTGTCTTGCCGTACGTTGCTGTACGGCACCGGGATTGCGGAGTCCCGCGGTGTTAATACTCGCTCGTGACGATACGCTGAGTATTTTTAGCAACTGAAGCATTTGCGGCAGCTATTGCAAGGTCAAGACCTCGATCTCGACATGCAGCGGACTGCCCTCGCGACTTACCGCCCTTGCCGCGCTCGGGCTGCTGAACAGCTCCGGAGTCGTGGCATCAGGACGAGGCTGCCTTCATACGTCTGCCAGGCAAGGGGTCAGCTCTTTGGTCTTCTCCTTTCGCGCCAAGTGGGATTGAGTCGCGCGCAACGCTCACCGTGCGTACGCCGCTTCGCGCCAGGCCCGGCGGAGTATCGATGGTGGAGACGATGAGCCACAGCAGCAGATGGTGCGAGAGGTGAGCGCCTGGCGAACCGACCAGCTAGGGCTTCGACTAGGGCATTTCAGTCGTCTTCTCCGCCCCGCTGTGTATTCCGGGGCGCGAGCACCTCACACCACTTTGTTTAGGCATACCGATAGCCCCGCCTGGTCGTCTAAGCATTTCGTGTGTATCCGGGGATGCTAATGTCAGCCCATCCGCGACTCGCTCCACACGTCCTGACGCGTTTGCCGCAGATCATCACATTTGTGACATCGGATGGGATCGTCCAGATCCCGGGCAACCGTGTGCTCCGACCTGTAAACACGGTGAGCGGGGGCCACCAAGGGTGTTGCGCGGTACAGGCCTGCGGAGCGCATCCCCCCCACCGCTCCACGGCCCAGCCTGTGCCTCGCGCCAACGGACCCCTCTACCTCTCTCCCCTCAGAACAAGCGCCTGGTGCAGCCCATGCCCACGTGGGATCAGCAGCAGCTCTGCATCGGAGCCACCTTCTCAGTGGCTGCCACCAACGGACAGGACGCCACCCGCCGCGTCAGCATCGAGGGCTTCTGTCAGAGCGTCGACTACCTGTTTGCCAGCGTGCAGGTGGGGGGAGCGTTGGTGGGGGACAGGGAATCGAGGGGGGAAGGAATGGGGACGGGAGAGGAACGGGGCCGGCACTAGATGCCAGGGTCTGGCAGGGGGGGCATCAAGTGGGCCCAGGAGCTGAGAGGGCACGTAACTGCCTACCTTGCGCGACCTCTCGGCTGTCGCGGCTTGGCCGGCTGCCCCGGGGTTTCTGCGGCGGCTTGATCCATCCCCTCACCTGCGCCCGCCTCCCTCCCCTGCACTGTCGGCACATGTCTCGTGCAGGACGCTCTAGAGGGGGAGCTGGGCGGGGAGGTGCTGATGCAGGAGCGCCAGCTCAAGAGGTGGGTGCCCTGTGTTGCGGGGCGGAGGAGGGTTTGGGACGGAGGAGGGAGCGGGCAAACGTGCGGGTTTCGCCTGAGGGTGAGGAGGGAGTGGGCGAGGTGCGGGTTTCGCCTTATGGATGAAGGGCGTGTATGAGCACCAGCCCATGAGGTGGGCGGACAGCGGGACAGAGGAGGTGGCATGGGCTGGGGCGGAGGAGGGCGTGGATGTGGACTGCCGAGCGGGGACACAGGAGGCGTCAAGAGCGCAGGAGGGCATGGATGTGGACTGACGGTGTTGTGGTCTAGGACGCAGAAGAGCACGGACACAGTGTGCTCCAGCGGAGGTACCTTACCTCTCCCCCGTCTCCCGTCGCCGCCACCCCCCACCCCCAGCGGGCTTCACGAGGTGCTCAAACTCACCGTGGCGGTGCCCTTCCTGTTTGGGGTGCCCCCCCAGCTGGAGGTGCTCAAGTGAGCCCGGGTTGGGTTTGGGCAGCATGCGAGGGTCCAGGGTTCGGGGGAGTCGAGAACACGGCTGGGTATGTGAGTGTCAGGGTTGTCCGGCTGTAGTTCGTGCCCCCGCAGCTGGAGGGGCTCAAGCGAGGGCCCAGGCGCGGGGGTTCGGGGAGTCGAGGGAGACAGCACCGGTAGTGGGTTTGTGGGTGGAAGGGGTCTGTGGCCACTGTGGGTGGAAGGGTTGTCTGATGCCAGGTCGTGGCCCCGCAGCTGGAGGGCCTCAAGTGAGCGCCCAGAGTTACGGACCTTGCTGTGAAAGGGCAGGGGCATTCCGTGAGCGGGGGCATACCTCCCCCATCCTCCCCCTTCAGCATGTTGTGTGATGCGTGTCCGGGTTTGCGTCACCCCTCTCGCTCTCTCCCCCTCCCCTCAGTGAGGCCATCCGTGAGGGCGGGGGCGCAGTGGAGCGCATCCGCCACCTCTGGCTCATGCAGCGGGCCTAGGGCGGCAGCGGCGTGTGCAGTGGGCCTAAGCTGGACGGAGCAGGCGAGTCACGGCTGCTCGTGCAGAGGACCTATGCCGCCGGAGGGAGGGCGAGGGAGGGCGAGACGCGATGCCTCGTGGAGCGCGGCTAGGGAGCGGCGGCTTGTGCAGCGGGCCTTGGCCTGCGAGAGAGGCGAGAGACAGCGGAGCATGCGGCCGAGGCCTGGCCCGAGGCGAATGAGAGAAGCGGTAAGCCAGCGTGGGCGAATGCGGCCCCGGTCCCTCGGCTCTGGGGCTTGGCGAGGTGCGTGAACTCTGCTTCAACCTAACGGCTGCGGGCCAAAACGGTACTGAGAGTGGCGGTGTTTGGGTGGTGTGGGGTAGTGCGAGTGCGAGCCGTCGTCTGGGAGAGGGCTAGCATGGCAGCCCCGCGTGCCAAATGCCCAAGCATGCCATGTGTGTTCTTTGCGTTGCGTTGCGGGTCGCATTTGCGGGAGCGAGAGTGTACTATACCTGTAGGATCAATTTGATGCGTCGTTGTCGTTACAGCGCGTCTTGTGTGAGAGGGGCGAGAGGGCGAGGCACTGTTGCCTCGGAGCTCTGTGTACCAGTATCATTATGTTTTCCACATACCGCCAAGAGCCATGCAAGGCGGGGGAGGGGGCGTTTCATCCCCGGGTACCTTCCCTTTCGGTAGCCCCTCCCCCCCGCTATGAGCGAAGCCTGAGAGTGCTGTCTGTCGAACCCCCACGTGGGGCTGTGAGCGCGGCTTGCATTGCGATCGGAACCCATACGGCGAATGCCGCGCATAAGGTGCCCTGAGGATGACAGACGCATTCGAGGCGTGCTCGAAACCGGGGCAGGCAGGGTGCCTCCATGAGACCCCTCCGCCCCTCGTGCTTCCTGCGGGCCTGCCTCGCCCGCGCCCCTTCTTTACATTGTTTTTCGGGCGTGTATCCTAGTGTGAAGATGAAGTAGCCCTGGAGATGAGTGACTAAGGCGGTGATTACTGGGTGGTGAAGCAGTTGGCGTGTGTGTTGCGGCGAGAGATCGATGCATCGACTCGCCCCCGGTAGTCCCGTTTCCGTCACGGGGTTGGTGTGTTGAGTTGGTGGTGAAGGTCAAGTACCTTGGCTGCATGTGTACACTAGCTGTTGCGGTGGCTCTCCTGTTGGGTGGCCCGTGCTGCTCGACAGCACTTCTGACGGGCTTGTAACTGTCAAGGTCTGCATTATACGTTGCCTCCAGAAGTCCTCGAAGCCACCGTGGATTCCACTGTGTCACGCGTCATCTTACATCTGGCCTATCCAGCGCATGGCCACCCGCCATGCCCCGTCCGCCACAACCGACCTCCCACAGACGCCCAGCACATGGCATGTCCTGTAGACAGGACCCAGCTACGCGCCGGCTGCCCAACGCAGCGCCGCCGCCCTCACCCGGCCCCCGCTCATCCCTCGGCGCCAGATCCCGCCAGATCCCAGCCAGCATCTGTCTCGGCCCCGGTGAAAGGGTTGCAACTGATACGGTACACTCGACCTTCCACTCCAGCCACAGCACCAAGTAGTGTTAGCGCCTGCGCGGGCTTCACGCACCCTCGCATGTATGTTGTACAAACTCCATGCCATCGTCCATGGCCCCGCCCACGCAGCGCCGCGGCCCTTGCCTGCCCCCAGCTTAGGCCCGAAGCTTATCCCTCAGCGGTCTTGCCACAGCGCCGCCGCCGCCAGGCCGAAGCGCACGAACGTGCTTGCTTGTGTAACGCACGCCTCGCGCCCCTGCCAGTCAGCCACCCTGCACCGCTCCTTTCGCCCCCCACTAGCTAGCGGCCAGGTCCTGCCTCCACGCCTCGAGTCCGTCCCGAGAGTCCGCCCGTCCGTACCTTTACCGGCCCCTCGCCCACCCTTGCTTGTCTCTACGCCTCAACCCTCTACGCCTCAACCCTTGGTGAAGTCTCCGCTCAGTCTCCTCCAGCGCTTGCTCCAACGGCCGCATGACTCTAGGGGGCAAACCCGGCAGAGGCGAGGGCGAAGGCGGATGCGAAGGCGGGGCTGCCAAGACTCCTATGGCGGCTGGCTGCGCCCTCAGCAGCCGCCACCTGCCCTCGCCTTACCCATCGGCCGGGTAGCATCGGGGTTATGTAGCCCCCACAGGAGCGATGGCGACGGCAACGACCCGAGGACTGAATGCGGACTGATCAGGTCACGGCGGGATACTCCTCTCAGTCATTGTAGTCAGCCGGCGGATGAGAGCATGGGGCGCGTGCCGCTGCCGCGGCCTTGCCCAGCGCCGCCAGCTCAGTCCACACCAGCCGCACCGTCCAGGTGGCGGGGCGCTGGAGGAGGGAGCAGGAGGGCGAGGGAGTGATCGCATCCAATTGACACAGCACGCACATAGGAGTGAAGGGGCAACGCTCAGCATCACCGTTGTGCTCGGGACAGGCACGGGAGCGCCGGTGTCCAGCACCTCCCTCACAGCGTCGGAGCTCGCCCAAGCTCCGGCGCATGGCCAGACATGGCAGCGAAAGCCGCGGCCAAAGACCCCTTCCCACCCACCAGCCAACCCAGCCAACCCGCCCGCCGCCGCTGCCGCAGTTGGAACACGTCCGGCTCCTGCTCGCACACCGCCTTGAGGGCGAGCACGGACGGGTCCACCTTCCTCCAGGTTCGCCGCGGGGTGGCGAGGCACAGGTGCGTCAGGCTCATCTCGTGCCCGGGGGCTTGGGCAAGGATCTGGGCGGTGACGCACTTGACGGACCTCGCTGAGACCTCAGCGTTCCGGTCCACCGCCTCCCGCCGGCGGGTCGGGGCGAAGCGACGCAGGACGGCCTTCCACACCGCCTTGGCCTTGGCGGCGGCTGGGGCGGCTGGAGGGCGCGGTGCAATGGCCGGCCCGTGCTGCGGCAGCGGCGGGGAAGCGGGAGCAGGGTGGGGCTGGAGGGCCGGCGGCTTGGGCAGCCAGGCGGTCGGCACGCCGGCGGCCAGCGCCAGGAGCGTGGGGCACACGAGCCGTGCGTAGACTTTGGTTCCCTGGGGGAAAAGAGGGTCGACAGGGAGGAGGCTTACTTGGATGAGAGGCCCTATGTCCAACCGCAAGGCAGGGCAGGTCCCACCTGCTGGACCGTCTCGAATGCCTCCGGCTCCTCATCTAGCAGGGCCGTGAGCGACCCGGGCGGCCACCGACCGCCTGCGAGTGTGTGCAGCATCGTTCCCAGCGCCCCCAGATGCATCTCGTGCGGGGGCGGAGAAGCCGTGAGCAGCCACGCGACGCCCCGCTTGGCCAGGGCCGCGAGCTGGGCCGCTGCGCAGGCTTGGGGCGGGATGGGGAAGCGGAGCTCGAGGACTTTCGAGTAGCGTCACGCCGTGAGCCGCTTCCGTCGGCCCAGCCGCAACCTCATACCGCCGTGCTGCGGTGCCGACCATGCCATCAGGGTGTGTCGCAGGGCTGCCTCGAGCTTGCTTCGCGGAATGACATCGCCCATCTGCGCCAGTCGCAGGCCCTAGGACCCAGAGGGCGAGAGGCTCAACAGCATCGCCGTGGGAGCTATCAGGCCAATAAGCTATGAAGTTTCTTTCACCTCCATCTTGCTTACAGTGCATGAGAACAGTTCTCACGGGTCCTCACGGGCCTTCACGGGTCCTCATCCGCTCATCCCCGCGGCCCCCCCAGCTGAGTCCCCTCACGTGCACTCACTCAGCTAGGCCAGTCCGCCTAGGTAACTCCGCAGCTCCAGTCACACTGGCTCATCCGCCCTCCTCCGCTCATTCCCCCTTGTGGGGCCTTGCATCTACCCCTCCCAAAAACGTTGCGGCTCCCGTGCCGGCTCTCTGGTGCCGACTTAGCTGCACTAGCTGCACGCGGGATGAGGGGTGAAGCCTGTAGAGTCGTACAGCCAGCCACTCATCCGTCGTCCACGGGGGCCTCGACACCAGGGGCCAGGAAAGTACCGTTCGCCTCTGCCTCGGCGATGCACGTACAGCACGTTGCTGGCACCCTGCCTTTCTCCTCGCGCGTTGCAGCCCATTACACTGCACGGCCCCTACGAGCACAGAACTCCCCTGCCCCCGAAAGCAGCACACCTTGTCAGCGAGTACCACGGCCACACGCTGCCTACCGCCGCTGTACAGCGGGGTCCTGGCAGCTGCCTCAGGTTGGCCGCCGCGCGGCCCCAGCCCAACTCCTGCTGCCCCAGCCCCACGTTCCCCAACACCACGCCCCGTCCAATGACCAGCTCTAGCAGCGATTGAGTAAGCGGGTCTGATGAGTCATGACCCCAGGTCCTGTACCCCAACGGAGGGCCAGTGACCGAAGCTCCCGCTCTCCACCCCAAACAAGGGCCGCCACCAAGTGAACCAACCTTCACACCACCAGCCGCTTGGCCGCCAGCCAATACCAAACTCCTTCGTCAAGTTACCGTCAGGGCATCCGTCAGTAACGCTTCTCCCTCATCAGCAAGAGCGGGTTTCGAAACCTGATGATGAACTGCGCTATCAGCCGAGGCCACAAGGCACGCTTGGCCAGACGCCAAGCAGCCGCCCATGCCTGTCCCATGACTGCGCCGGTTAAGCATCAGCTCCTCAGCTGCTCTCCTCCTGGTCCGCCGCCCATTCAACACGCCATACCGTCCTTGGCTTTGACACGCTTGCCCCCTAAGCGCCACTGTTCCGTGAGTGCGGAGGCTCGTCGACAACAGACAGCGCACTGGCGCCGCCTGGTGGCAAGTAGCACGCTGCGCTGCGCTCATGAGTGGTGCACGGGAACGGGCACGGGCACCGGAACGGGCACGGGAACGGGCATGTAGGCGGGCCCCACCGGCCGCACCTGTAGCGGCTGGGCGCCCACAGGCGCCGCCATAACCGGGGCCGAGGCGGCGGCCGGCTGGGCCACCCCTAGCAGCGCCAGGAGCTCATCCACGTCCTCGCCCGCCTCCTGCTCCTGCCCCGCCTCCCCGTTCTGCGGGGCCAGCCCGGCCCCAACCGGTTCCGTGGGCAGCATCAGCGCATGATCCGACACAGCCGCATGCGATGACGGGTGCTGCCACGTCGGCGCCTGCGTGCCGCCGTACGGTGGGGAGTTGTCAGGCACGGGGGCCCAGCTCGCGTCCGTGCCCCAACCGCCGCTGGATCCGTGCTGCTCCCACGCGTTGCCGGTGGCGGCTTGCTGGGCTGTGCCGGCCGGCGCCGCCTGCATCGCGTGCGAAGAGGCGGCTGCGGGTGCGGCGGCATCCGCGGCCTGGCTTTCGGCCATGGCGGCCTTCCAGGCAGTGGCTGCCTCGCCCAGTTGGAGGAGGCTCTGTGACACCAGCCCCACCATCCAGGTACCCGGGGGCTGTGGGGTCAGGGAGGCACGGGCAGGGTGGGGAGGTCGAGATGAGCAGCACGGTCGTGGCGGCGTGGCGTGGTTCAGGAGGGCAGTGTTGCGTCTTCACAGACCCAGCACGGACACAGCAACACAGTGCGCGACAAGCCCCACGCCGGCCCCGATGGCCCAGCCGCGCACCTGCAGCCACACACGGAACACGTCCGGGTCCGCCTGGCAGAGCGCCCGCATGTTGGCAGGCATGCGCGCGCCGCCGTTGAGCGGCGGCACCAGATCGCCCAGGCTGGCGAAGCTCAGCTGGTGCGAGCCCTCTTCCGCCAGCAGGTTGGCCACAGTGCGCTTGGCGGTGACGGCCGAGCCGTCGCCACCGGCCGTCTTGGTGTCCGCGGGCGGGAAGCGCGAGAGCAGAGCGTTCCAGAGCTGCTTCCCGGGGTTGATCTCCTCGGGAACGGGGGGTTCCGAGGGCGTGGGGCCGCTGGCGTCGTTGGGAGCAGAGCCGTCAGAGGCGGTCATCTCGGCTGCGAGCTCGATCGCCAGGAAGAGGAGCTTGGGGCACACCAGCCGTACCAGACAAGTGCCGTGGCTCTGCGTGGGGAAGCGCGTCAGGGAGGTGGAGGGGCGACAGATCAAGAGATGCCAGGCGCATCCTTGCGGGGAGACGGGGTGGCGGAGACGGCACAGTCAGCGGATGCCACAGAACAGGATGCGCCCTCGAGCGGTTGGCTGCCGGTACGGCGCCCCGCACTCCGGTCAAGCTGCGTTGTCCCCCGGCAAAACCGCACACCCAAGCCGTGCTGTCGTACCTGCACGAACGTGTGGAACACGTCGGGCTCCTCATCGCACAGCGACCGCAGCGGCACCGGCGACTTCATTCCGCCCGTGTGTCGCGGCAGTTCCGATCCGATGTGGGTCAGCAGCATCTGGAATCGGGGCGGTGCCGTGGCCAGGAGCCGAACGACGCCGCGCTTGGCAGCGGCGGTTAGCCGCGCTGTGTCGTTTCCAGTGTCGGACGTCCGGGTCGCGTCGGGGCCGGGGAAGCGGCGCATCAGCGCGTCTTGCAGCCGCTGGGATGCCGGGCTGGCCGGATGGCCCGCGTCGTTCTGAGAGACCCCCGACTTGGATGTGCGCGGCACCCGTGCCGGTGCTGTGACGCTGCGGTCATCCCTTGCTAGCTGGGCCGTTCCTGTGGACATTGCTACCGCCTTTCGCATGGCCGCTGCCCGTCGCAGCGCTTTCATGTCCAGCCGCGCGACGTCTCGGTTGGCCTCGTCTACCTCTAGCACGAACACGCCCAGGCTCTCGGGAGCGAGCAGGAAGGGCTTGAGCTTGGGCCATGCGTAGGCCGGGTTGAGCCATATGCCTGGGGGCGCAAGGCGGGCCGACGGGTGGTCGGAAACACGGTTTTCAGGTTGTGGGTCGGCCCGCTGCCAACACGATGCCAACATGATGACCCGTGCAAAAGCACACCGCCACCCCGATCTGCTCCGCCTAAACAGGGCTGCGGCTCCCTCCCCTCAGTCACCCTCAATCTGCAAAACCTCATGCTACATTGAGACAGGGCCGCGGCATCCAATCATGCAGTCACTCACTCTTCATGCGCTGACGGAGGAAGTGACCAAAGTTGGGCAGCTGCGCCGCGAGCTCCCCAAACGCGGTGTCGGGGCTGGACGCCAGCCAGGCAGCGAGCGCGCGCCGCAGCGTCGCCTCGGGCAGCCCTTTGGCCGAGAGGCCGTCTCCGGGGAAGGCCGCCTGGATGAGGCCCTCGACGTCCGAGGGCCCGTCCACCGCCGCCTGCAGAGCCTCGACGTCCAGCCGCACCCACTCGCGCCCCGCCACCTGGCCCTCCACCACAAACACGCCCAGGCTGTCCTCTGCTAGCAGGAACGTCTTGATCTTGGGCCACGTGTACTTGGGGTTGAGCCACAGGCCTGAGAGGGACGACAGCGACGCGCGTTGAGGTTCACCGACAGCGCAGGTGCCGAGCCCGCGCGGAGTGCCCGTGCGTGATTCCTTGCTGCCCCGTACACGAGGCAGCAAGATCACCGCCCAACCCCAGATCCTGCTTCCGCTCACTCCCCAACACGCCGCCGCTGCCCCCTGTCCAAACGCTGTTGCAGGGCCAACCCTCCTCACAGCTCACCCGAGTGCTCCGTGCGCAGATACGTCCCAAGCGTGGTCAGGAGGGCCGCGTGCCTTCCCAACCCCGAATCGGGACTGGAAGCGAGCCACGTAGCGATGATGCGGCGGACGCGGCCGGCCGGGAGCTCTCCGTAGGCGTAGGCGCTCGGGAAGATCTTAGTCATGAGGGAGGCCACGTCCGCGTCATCTGAGTCAGCATCGGCGTCTGCGAGGAGTGTCGCCGAAGCGTTGCGCTTGGCGGCGGCGGTGCTGTTGGCCGGGGCCCGGACGGCGCCGTTGGGTACGGCGGGCACGCTTCCGGCAGCTTGGGAGAGGGCAGCGACGTCCAGTTGAACCCATTCGCGCTTTCCGACCACGCCTTCCCACACGAAGACGCCCTGGCTCTCGGGTGCGAAGAGGAAAGGCTTGAGCTTGGGCCACGCGTAGGCGGGATTCAGCCACAGGTCTGGCGGGATAGGACGGGGCAGATCACGGGACCAGTCAGCCAAGCGAGTAGAGGTTCTGACCCTACTTGCGAGAAGGTGTATGGCGCAGGCATACATGCTGCGTGGGCCCAGGACTCGCGCTTGGTGGTCCGTATCCAGACATGCGTGAGCAACCATCACGAAAGAGCTGCAACGGAGCTCCTCGCCAGCAAAGTTGCCGCAGCCCTCCCTCCCCCTTCCCCGCCCTAGCTCATCACGGCCCCCTCACCTGCGTGTTCATTGCGGAGGTACTGCCCAACAGTGGTCAGAAGGGCCGCGTTTGTGCCGACCCAATCTTCTGGGTTTGAGGCGAGCCAGGTGGCGATAATGCGGCGAACCGAGTTCCCCGGGGGCTCCCCAGCCGTGTGGCTGTCCGGGAAGGCTCTGAGGATGAGCTTCGCCAGGTCTGCCGACCCCATGGCGCCTGCAATGCAAGCAAACAGTGTAGTCAAGTTGGGGGGAGCGGCGGGTTGCGCACGCGAGCCGACCAGGGCCTAGCTGGTATGGCAGCACATGTTGCGGGCGACAAGAGCTCGACACGAGCTGCGTGCCAATCGTTGTCCGCTTGCTCTTAAAGCTGCTGTGACACAGTGCGCTCTGGCGATTCAGGCTGAGCGCGATTGACAGCTGTGTCCTACACAGACCCCCTGCCTCTTTGGCACCTTCTTGTCGCCGATGGGAGCTCAAGACAAAGCGCTGGCACACCCCTAGACAGCTCTCGGGGCTGACCCGTGTAGTCGCGCCCATTGCTAGGATCTCGCGACGCGCAGCCGCTCCGGCCAAGATAGCTCACCAGCAGCTCTCAGAGCGCAAGCGAGGTCCACTGCTGATGTCAGACTGCTACATGGCGCTGGCGGCCCCGAGGTGATAGGATTGTCGCGCGCGCTGGGCGCCAAGCCAGGCTCTTGGCACGCCTGGCCGTATTACTGTGGTGTTACAATGCGCCGCAAAGTCCTCGCGAGGCAAGCGCAAGAGATTTGCACGCGTGATCATGTACAGCGTGCCATCCGCAACCCAACTCCGACCCCCCTCTGGCCCCGGCGACTCAAGGCACGCGCCGATGAAGCCACCCCTTTACAAGATGGAATGGTTATTCAGTGTAAGCAGTATACCAGGAAAACGAGTTGGGCCGCCTCACGCAAACATCCCGGACCGACCTCGGCACATTTCCAACATCCCACCTTCTTCAGCGACCCCTACGAAGCGCAGCGAAGCGCGATTCCGCACCAGGCCGGGCCCCACTCTGCCCCAGGCCCGACACTCTATTCTGTGTAAGTGATTCGGTACCCTGCCCACCTCCCTGGCCACGGCGTCCACACGCACGCCGCCTGCCCGTCTCAGCCAGGCCTGCCACAGCCCGGCCCCACTACGGTACACAATGCGATGCCACGACTCCGCGGCACTTCGCCCCGTTGTCTGTAATAACCCACTACACACCGACCTTCAGCGCTTGATCCCCACGTGTGCAGTCGCGGGGCCCGGCAGAAGCTTGTGCTACCTGTCCTCACTTCTTTGCCAGCCTAAACCTGGAATCCATGCAACGCACCCCCGCCAGCGCGCTCAACCATGCCCCTCAACCTCACGCCACCTTGCCCGTCAACCTCACGCCACCTTGCGCCTCTACCCTGCTGGTGGTAAGATCCCGCCCTGTGACCCCCATCCCCTTCCGATACGCCCGTGTTTCAGCCTCACGGCCAATACCTCGCTCATCACCCACTTCTCCTCGTGCCCACCTTGCCAGCTGACGCCAGGTAGCTGGCCTCCCACAGCGCCGCCCACAGCTCCGGCAGGTGCCGAGCGCTAGCCGCCGCCGCGCCCACCTGACTTGCGCTCAGCGGCCGACAACCCCACGCAATGCCGCCCCCCTCGCCCCCCTGCAACTCATCCCTCAGCGCCGCAAAGTGGACCGCCGAGAGCGCCGCCAGCAGATCCGGCCGGTCCGCCCACAGCCCCGCCGCCGCCAGGCCGGAGCGCAGGGCGCTGACGTGGGCGGTTGCTTGGGCGAGGCATTTGGAGGCAGCCTCAGCGGACGACGGGGAGGTCCCGGATTCCGAGGCGGGCTGCGATGGTGGTGGGTGGATGTCCAGCATTGCCGTCAAGCCCTTGAGGAGGAGGCGTGAGTCCAGGAGGGGGGTGATAGCGGCACCGCCCCAGGCTGCCTCGAGCACTCGCACCTGCGGGGCACAGAGCACGGAGGCACATGAATACACGAGCGCTGAGATCAAAACAGCAGAGACATACCAGGACCCTCCCACGGTTCAAGTGCTGTCCGCTGGCTGCATGGACGGCCTTCGTGCTTACCTGCTCTCTTCCGTGTACCATCTTGCAGAGGGCCGGGTCCTCCATCAGCCCACGGACGCTGAACAGCAGCAGCCGAGCAGCGTCAGCCCCCGCCCTGCCGCCGCTGTGCAGCCCTTCGGCGGCAGTCAGGTCCACCACATACACCGCCGCGGCACCACCTGCCGCACCAGCCCCCGGTTGGTCACACGCCGCCGCCGCCGCCGCTCCCGGCACCCGCGCCCAAGCCACCGGCGGCGTGTAGACGCACACGACCGCCGGCGCCCCGCCGTACGAGTGTACGGCAAGGCCCAGGTGTGTGCACGTACGGCAGTGCTGCAGCATGGCCGCCAGGGCGGGGGTGAAGGGGTCGGACACGATGCGGACGGGCGCTGGAGGCAGCAGCTCAGGCCCAGGCACCCGCGGACGGGCGGGTGGGAGAACAGAGACAGCCGTCGATGCTGCACATCCATCCTCCGTCGGGGGGTTAAGGGCAGCGCCCAACTCCTCCGCCGGCTGAGATGGAGGCACTGCCAGGGGCTCCGCGGTTGCCTCCGATGCGGGCGTGGGGGCGGGCTCTGCACGGGGGGCGTGCTCCTCTTCTGCGCCGTTGTCCAACACGTCCTGACCGGAGGCGGCATCGCCCAGCCCCTCCCTAGCTGCCGCAGCTGCCGCCGGGCCAGGCCGAGCTTGCAGTCCCATATTTGCCGGCACCCCGCCCAGCGCTGCCAGCTCAGCGCACACCAGTCGTACCATCCAGACACCGGGGGCCTGACAAGGGGAAGGGAGGTACGTGGCAACGACAGATCAGGTAGGGCGCGGAACCCTGCACGGTCTTGCTTTGTTAGTGGAAGAGCAGCCGGGAGCTGGGGCTCTTGACAGGCCTGCCAGTTTCGCTTCGTGCTCGCCTAACGTGCGTGCCCAAAGCCGTGGCTTTCTCACCTGGAGCCACACGGCGAACACGTCCGGCTCCTCCTCGCACAGCGCCCGCAACCGCTGCAGGGGAGGGCCCGAGCCTCCCTCCAGAAGGTGGGCGTGCATCGTTGCGAGGAAGCCTTCCAGATTGCGCACGTGACCCGGAACGGTGGCGAGGCCCCTGGCCACGTAACGCTTGGCCGCGTTGCGAAGCCTCTCAGGCTGGAGCTCTGGCGCTGGGCCGGGCGTTGGGAACCGCGCATGGAGCGCCGTCCACAGATTCTTGAGGCCAGCCTCGAAGCTGCGGCAGTCTCCGAAGGACCCGCCGGCGCTTCCGCGGGGAGCATCAGCAGTGGAGGTGGAAGCGCTGGCGCAGCCGGCACTCCCGCGGGAAGCATCGAAGCTTGAGCTGCCGGGACAGACGGCAGCCTGCAGCGTGCCCACCAAGGCCTCCGCCTCGCTCCACACCAGCCCCACCATCCAAGTGCTCGGCGGCTGCAGAGAGGGTGACAGCACAGTATCAGGACAGCAGGGCATCAGCAAGGGCCTTGGGCGACAAGACACGACAGCCGGCTCGCCTGTGCGCGGCCCAGCGCCCAGCATTCATTCAGGCTGTACCCCTGCATACGGTACCTCTTCCCCCGCATCTGACCCGCACACCGGGCAACCTACCTGCAGCCATACGTGGAACACGTCCGGCTCCTCATCGCACAGTTCCCGGAGCCCACTAGGTGGCTGGGCGCTGCCCATGAGCACCGGCACCGCCTCCTCCAGGTGGCGGAGGCTGAGCGTGCGAGACGGAAGCGCCAGGGCCAGGAGCTTAGCCGCGGCGCGCTTGGCGGCGCTCGCGAGGCGCTGTGCCGCCTCAAGTTCAAAGGGCGGAAAGCGGTTGAGGAGGAGCGTCTCGAGTTGCTCGTGCGGCGGCGGCAGGCGGGCGGTGGCGGCGGCAATAGGAGCGGGTGTCAGGGGCCGCCGCTGCTCCTCGGGTGCCGTCGCTGCATCTGCGGATGGCGACGTCGCCAAGCCGGACACTGCTGCCGCCGCCGCCTTCACTGCCGCCGCCACCTCCGCTTCCGCTGCTTGCGGCAGATCTGCCTTCGCCTGCTGCGACGCCGCCGCTCCCTCTGCTGCGGCCGCCCGGCTCAGTGGGGGTGCCTTCGCCGCCTCTGGGTGTGCCGCTTTCCCCCATGCGCCCGCCGCCCCCCGTAGCGCCGGCCCGTCCATTCGCACTGTCACCGTCGCCGCCGCCTGCAGCGCCTCGACGTCCAGCCGCACCCACTCGCGCCCCGCCACCTGGCCCTCCACCACGAACACGCCCAGGCTGTCCTCCGCTAGCAGGAACGTCTTGATCTTGGGCCACGTGTACTTGGCGTTGAGCCACAGGCCTGCCGGGGCATTAGTCGGGAAGGAAGGGGTTGAGGTGCAGGTCCAGGTGGTCCAGGTGCTGAACCCCCCATCACCTACAGGCACACAGAATCTCGGTACTCACCCTGCCCCCTGCAAAACCCGCAAGCACGTTCAGGGGCACAGGCCCCTTTTCCCAGCCCCTCTTACCGGTGGGGTCCTGGCGCAGGTGCTGTCCAAGCTGGGGCAGCAGGGCGGTGCGCTTGCCCAGCAGTGGCTGGGGGCTGGACGCGAGCCAGGCGGCGATGGCTCGACGGACGGCGGCCTCGGGCAGGCCCTGGGCCGACAGCCCATCGCCCGGGAAGGCCCGGGGGATCAGGGCCGCCAGCTCCGCGCCGGCCGCAGCGGGCCGCCCGTGCGCCACATGAGGCCACTCGTTCTCAACGATCGAGGCCTTGGCGACGACTGGCACTATCGCCAGCTTCGTTGCGTCCCCCTTCGGAGCCCCAGCCAGCGTGGCACTGTCTGCGCCTCCGCCTCCGCCTCCGTCCGCCGGGGTCACAACCGGAGGGTCGACCGTGGGGTCCCCCACCGGTGCGGCACTCAAAGGGCCAGTGCCCACCGGCCCAAAAACCATGGCCACGCTTGGGGCCGGAGTCGATTCCTCGACCACCCTCTTCACGCTGGCCACCATCCCCTGCGTGAGTGCCGCCGCCTGAGGGGCGCGCGCCTTGGTCTCTGCCTGATCTGGCATGGCGCCGGGGCTTGGGCGGAGGCTGGTCGGGTACAGCCCCCGCCGAACCAAGGATTCAGGCCCGATCTCCTCGAGGAGGAGTTGGTGGTCCAACATCCAGCCCGGCGCTTGAGCTACGGGTGGCCAGATGAAGGTCTGCGCAGCAGGTGGTGCAGGGAACACGGGGTAGCCCTGGGGAGCAAGGATCAGGGGCAGGCGTGGAGAACGTGAGGAACGGCAGGGACTCAGGGACTAGGGATAAGCAGCTCACGGCCTGACCGATGAGGCGAGCGCGGCAAAGTGCGGGGCCCCTCCGTGTGCAGGAATATATGTGCGGATCCCCGCCGTGGGGCTTGCTTACCGATGTGCTGTAGAAGGGCAAGACCGGAGAACCGTGCCAGCTGTGACCAACCGCGACTGTTTGTTGTAGGCCGACAAACGTGTGTCCAGTGAAGAGGATGGGGTCGCCCAGGCCACGAGCATCGGAGGGGGCACTCTCGCGGAGTCGGCCAACTATCCGGCCTTCCATACCGGGCAGCATCAAGCAAGCGATGATATTTTCAAGGGAACCCGCTTGCAGTAAGCGTCCGCGCCGGAGCTACCTAGCCCATGCTCCTCGCGCGCAATTCAACAACCTTGCGAGATTAGTGAAGCAGCTCTTCAGAGTGCAAGTTTATATCTGGGGGTATACATGGCCGTTGAGACTGTCGCGAGGCACTGTGAGTAGCGAACTTCAGAGGTACGTCGCATCGACGTCGTCTCACTCGTCACACCTCGATAGAAACACACAACCCTGCTGGGCTCGACCACAAGCTGTGCCAGCTATAACTGCATGCATGATCGCTCCGTGACAAACAGATGCAACGAGTAACGTAACGAACGTACGTACTCCCTGTAGCTTCACCTCCTACCTCCCAGCTGCCGCAGGCCTCCGCAGCCGGCTGCCCGCGAGTCCCCCAGTGCTCTCCTGAGGCTCTGCCACAGCCCCGCCGCCGCCAGGCCGGCGCGCAGGGCGCTGACGTGGGCGCTCGTCGCTGCGGGTGAGAGCGACGGAGCCCCGGCAGCAGCGGAAGAGGAGGAGGCCGCGGAGGCCGAGGCAGCCGGCGGCGGCGGGGGCTGGGAAAGGCGTAGCCTCGCCGTCAACCCCGTCAGCACCAGGCGTGTGTCCAGGAGGGGGGCTGCGACGAGGCCTCATCAAGCCGTATCGAGCGAACACACCTGCACGCCAGAAGCGACGGCAGCGGGGTCAATGTCATGTGCGATGAGGGGAAAGCACACTTGCACGCAAGAACCACCCCTACATGGGCAGCTCGAGACGGCCTTGGGGCCACAACTTACCGCAGCTGACAGCCCCGCCGCCCGTCTCCTCTCACCCTGCTGAGCCTCCTGGGCGACAGTCCATCCGCTGCAGTGCACGTGCCGCTCGGGCCGCCCCTACACAGCCTCCGCCACAGCTTCGCCCTCCCCGACTGAAGCACGGCTAGCGGGCCCGGGATGGTTGTGCGGCATCTTAGGCATCTCCTGCTGCGTCTTCGCTGCCTGGCGCTGACAATCATGGGGGGCAGTCGCCCCCCTGGCTGCCGCTATCCTCGCCGGGGCCGATGAAGCTGCGTCGCCCAGCGCTGCGAGCTCAGCGCACACCAGCCGCACCATCCAGGCGCTGGGGGCCTGGCAGGTGGAAGGGAAAGGGACGAGGCGGCGATCAGGGCACTGCCGTGACTCTTGGGTGGTCTGCCAGTCTCGCTTCATGCTCTCGCCTCCATGCATGCGTGCCCCCAACCGCGGCTCTCTCACCTGCTCCCACACCGCGAACACGTCCGGATCCTCCTCACACAGCGCCCGCAGCCAGTCAACGGGAGGGCGCGGGTCCGCTGGGACCAGCAGCTGGGGGACCGCTTTCAGCACGGCATCCAGGCTCAGCTCGTGCAATGCCGCATCGGCCAGGGCCTGAGCCGCATAGCGCTTGGCTGCCGCACGGTGCCTCTCAGGCGCGAGCTGGGGCGCTGTGCCGGGCGGCGGGAGGTGCCTGAGGAGCGCCCGCCACAGGACCTTCCTGCGCTCCAGAGGCGCAGCACGCCTACCCTCACTGGGCCGTGGAGCATCAGTGATGCGTGCACTCGCGGCCCTTGCTGGAGCGCCTGTGGCCGGTTCGCCGCTCGGGCGGGCACCACAGGCGCTGGATGCAACCGGCGGCATCCCTGAGGCAGCCATGTGCAGCGGTGCCCAGAGGGCGGGCCATGGCCCAGCGCCCCGCACAGACCGGGACTTGCGGAGGCCCGGCGCCTGCAGAGGAGTTGCCCGACATGTCTCAGAACGCCGGAGCGCCGAGGGTGCGGGCGGTGCAGCCTCTTCCGCGGCTTCCCCGCCCAGCGCTGCCAGCTCGGCCCACACCAGCCGCACCACCCAGACGCCCGGGTCCTGACAGGGGCAGGGGACGAAAGAACGGGATCAGCACCCCGTTACTAATAGGCCAGAGTCATGGCGAGACGAGAAACGCGTCAGGACCGCAAGTTGCCGGGTCGCGGCCCCAGCGCTCCGCACCTGCTCCCGCACGGCGAACACGTCCGGCTCCTCCTCGCACAGCACCCTCAGGCGCTCCAGGGCAGGGGCCCCTCGGCCTCCCACTAAGGGGGCCAGGCTGTGCTCGGGTGCAGTGCTCAGCACGGCGTTCAGCCTCAGCTCGTGCGATGCCGCTTTGAACAGCGCCAGGGCCACATAGCGCTTGGCTTCCACACGTTGCCTCTCAGGCGCGAGGTCGGGCTCTTGGCCGGGGCACGGGAAGCGCGCATGGAGCGCATGCCTCAGGGCCCTCTCGCGTTCCAAAGACATTGCACGCCCAGCTGCAGTCCGTTCGACTCGTGCAGTGGCTGCCCCGCCGCTAAAGCGAGCAGCAGAGGCGCTGGAGGAAGCCGGGTGTGCCGACATGCCCGCAGCAGCGACTGTGGTGGTGCGATTGTTGGCCAGGGGCCAGCGCCCCATGCTAGCCCGGACATGGAATCGTTCAGAGGCTGCGAAGGGGTTGCAAGTGGACAGGATGCGAGAGGTCAGATTGTGAGAGCCAAGTGACACGCGGTCGCGGGGACGTCGTGGGGGCCGAGGGCCGGGAGGGTGTCGGGTTCTGGGTACCACTCACGGTTCACACAGCCGAGCAGCAAAATAGAGTAGCTTAGCCAGACACTACGCACGCGCCTGGAGGTTCGAGTTGAACACGACCAGAGTCGCTCGCTCCCGAGAGATTTCGCTGGGCGAAGGCCTCGCCTCAACGTTTCTTGCCAGGACCATATATGCTGGACACGTTCGGCATGCCTAGCGTCCTCATTTCAGGGGCATTCCGCTGTCTGGCGCGGCTACGTTGGGTTAAATCGTGGTGTGCACTGTACCAACGGCCCAAGTTATCACAGTATGTATCGTGAACGACAAAGCTTTGCATAGAGAAGCACAGAAAGTTACTGAGCGTTATGTGTGGCGCGAGTCCACCAAAGCCCTAGCTCCATCGCACGGTCGCTTCCCGCCGTTTCCCTCCACCGCCGGCCCTCGCCAGAGATCGCTCACCCTGGCAAGTGCCCCCACCCAACTCATAGCTGGACCTGTTTACAACTCGTGCACCCGCACCTGCTGAACTGGGCTACACTCGTCTGGGCTGGCCCCTTCTGTCTGGACCTTCAAATCCAATCCATCTCACCAGCCTTTGCACATGTCTAGCACCCGATGGCCACTGATGGCCAAGCTCCCCCACGGACGACAGGTAGCTCGCCTCCCACAGCGCGGTCCACAGCTCCGGAAGGTGCCGGGCGCTGGCCGCCGCCGCCGCCACCTGGCTCGGGCTCATCAGCGGCCGGCTGCCCCACGCAGCGCCGCCGCCCTCGCCCGGCCCCAGCTCATCCCTCAGCGCCGCAAAGTGGACCGCCGAGAGCGCCGCCAGCAGATCCGGCCGGCCCTGCCACAGCCCCGCCGCCGCCAGGCCGGAACGCAGGGCGCTGACGTGGGCGGTCACCGCTGCGAGGGAGAGCGCCGGAGCCCCGGCAGCAGCGGAAGAGGAGGAGGCCGCGGAGGTCGAGCCGGGAGGCGGCGATGGGGAAGGGAAACGGGGACGAGGTAACGCGAAAAGCAAGGCCAGCAAAGTACAATCCAAGCCCAAGCACGACTGGTGAGGTTCGGGCGGCGGTGGTGGCGGGGGAAGGCGGAGCATGGCCGTGAGCCCCGTCAGCACGAGGCGTGTGTCCAGGAGGGGGGCGGCGGCGGCGCGACCGCAGGCCGCCTCGAGCGCATGTACCCAATAATGAGGGAAGGGCTAGCGTCAAAAGCCGAGAGGGTGGAGATGGACAGCAGAAGACAGCTCCGGCTGCAAGTTCTTTAAGAGCACACACATTCGTGCTCACCTGCTCTCTTCCGTGCACCACCTTGCCCAGGTTGGGATCCTCCACAGCCCACGGAGCCCGAACAGCAGCATCCGAGCAGCCTCAGCCCCCGCCCTGCCGCCTCCGTGCAGGCCCTCAGCAGCTGCCAAGTCCACCACATACACAGCCCCGCCCGCTGCTGCCTGCGCCTCCTCCCCCGCCACCGGCGGCGCGTACAGGCACACGACCGCCGGCGCCCCGCCGTACGAGTGTACGGCGAGGCCCAGGTGCGTGCACGCACGGCAGTGCTGCAGCATGGCCGCCAGGGCGGGGGTGAAGGGGTCGAACATAACGCTAGCACACAGGAGCATGAGAGAGAGGTTAGAGCAGGGCAACACAAGTTAGGGCTCAGGGGCGGGGGGCAGGAGGGCGACACCCGGCGCCGTTGCGGCGGGTGCCTTTGCTCATTACCGGTGATGTGGGGGCCGCGGGGGGAAAGGGGCGACGACACGCACGTCGCCCGCCCTGCGCCGCCGCTGTACGTACCGCCGCACGTGCCGCAGTCCTGTCCTCAAGAGCTGCCGCCAATGTTGTGCCGCCGGCAGCGGTGGCAGGTGAGGCTGCCGTCACGCTCGAGGCGGCGCCCGCGGCGGCGGCAGTCGCCGTGAGGCACTGCTGGCCGTGATCGCCTCCGGCGGAGCGGCTTCACGGAGCCTTGCTTGGCTAGGCCGGCGCCCCGCAACGTCCGATTCGTCCAAGTGTCAGGGGTCACTTGTGGTATGGTGGCCGAAGAGATGCAGGGCGACAACCAGTGGGCCCAGGCAGTAGTGACATTCACCCACGGGCCCATCCTCTTGCTCCGTTCCCACGGACCACCCCACCTGCAGCCGTGCGGCGAACACGTCCGGCTCCTCCTCGCACAGCTTCCGCAGCTTTAGCGGGGGCTTGGCGGGGGCTTGGCGCCACTGGCGCCCCTACGCTTTGATACCAGCTCGCCCAGACGCCGTGCAAAGCTGACAAGCGCGCGACCCGGGGCCTCTTCCAGCGCGCGAGGCGGCCGGCGTCATTGGGGGGCAGAGGGCAGGGCGGCGTGATTGCACGGCGCGGGGAGGGTGGGCTGGATGGGCAGGCGCCGCGCAGGTGGTGACTGTCTCTTGCGACTGGCACGCAGGGCACGCCTTTGGCGTAAGGCGGTCGCTCAGAACGAAGACGCGACCTGTCGCGCGCCCACTCGTGAATTTCGTACTTGTTGAGATCGGACCGACTGCGGCCTTCCGAGCGCCTTTCTTATAGTATTTGTGCCAGTTGAACATAGTAGTATTGCACGCTCACATCCACGCCTTCGCCTTGGGGGCGGGGGGTATGCGGGGGGTAAAACTGGCAACCTCGCGACCGTGATGGACTTCCTTTCCCTCGTCGTGCAAGTAGTGCAGCTAGCGAAAGCGTTAGCAGACCAGATTAAGAGTTTGAAGGAGCTCAAGGGAGATGCGATACATCTTTCAAGGCAAATTAGGGCAGTCGAGGACGTCGTCGAGCTGGCGCGCGAGGACCTGGAGAAATGCGCTGCGGACGGCCGTCGGACAGCGGCGGAGAACGCTCTCAAGGTGCGAGGCCTGGATGCGTGGGCCCACTTGGACCCGGTCTCATGGTCTGTCCACCACGCCACGCAACCCCCACGTCCCGCCCCCCCGCTCAGAACGTCCTGGCCTGCCTGCAAGAGTGCCAGAAGCTGGTCAAGAAGCTAAGCTCGCAGGGAAGGCTGGTACAGTTTGTCCGCGCAGGTAGACCCACAGGCAGGCCCGGCCGCTGCCGCCAAATCGCCCATGCGGCGGCGTGGGCTGCCCCGCGCTGTCAACCGGCGGGTGGATGGGCAGTGGCTGGCCGGGAAGGGTGCAGCAGTCCTGGGTCTTCTGAGCTTTACGTAAGCCGCTGTTCCCGTACCCTCCCGTACATGGCGTGTCGTCATGCGTCATCAGGTGACCACGTGGCTGACGTCAGGGCCTCCACGTCAAAGCTGGCGGCGTCCCTAGCGCCGCTGCAGGCGGTGCTGGGGCTGCAGCAGCAGGCGGAGCTGCGGGACGAGTTCGAGGCGGTGCGGGCGGGGCTGACCAACGTGCGCCTGGAGGTGAGATCCGCATCCGCCGTCCGAAGCAAACGCCAGCAGGCGGCGGTGCGCACATGCCCTCATCCTGGGTCACTCCCATCTGGGAAGATCGGTCTGTGTGGGGCAGGGACACCTCGCTAGCTCTTACCCGCCTCCCGCCATCCCTGCCTGTATCAACCTCAACTCCGCCCAGGTCCTGCGCGGCATGGAGGAGCAGGGCGCTGAGATGCGGGAGCACCTGGAGCGGCTAGAGGCGGCCAGCACGCTGAGCAGCGCCCAGCGGGAGGCGGAGATGCGGCGGGTGGTCCTGGGCTGCCTGCGGGAGGCGGGCCTGGCGGGCGACGCGGCAGCGGGGTCCCGCAGCCCTCGCAACAGGTGCGTGTGGGTGCTTGGCGGGCAACGTTGCTGCGTACCTACCGGGTGCGTGGGGCGGGAGTAGTGGAGGGCGGGCAGGGATGGGTGCTGAGTGGGCGCACGAGCGTGATGAGCGAGCAAGCGCTGCTGCTGGCCTAGCTGAGTGACGAGCCTACCTGACCTAGCTGATGGCCTCGCTTCTTGGGCGGATTCCTCGAGCGCACCTAGCTCATGACCTCAAACTCCTCATGACGGTTAATGGGACTCCTCGATGGATCGCACCCGTGCGTGCGCCGCAGGATCTGCAGTCCATGCTGCAGGCCCTGCAGCGGGAGGCCCACAGCCTTCGCGCGGAGAAGGAGGAGGCCGAGGCGCACTACCTGGAGCAAGTCATGGCGGCCCTGAGCCTGGGCGAGCCTGGGGCAGTAGCGGGAGGGGCAGGCGGCGGCAGCAGCGGGGGCGGCGGCACTGGCAGGCCGCCGCTGCCCGGCGGCGTGCCTGCGTCGTTCGTGTGCCCCATCAGGCTCCAGGTCATGCGGGACCCGGCCATGGTGGTGGAGACGGGCTGCACGTACGAGCGGAGCGCCATCGAGCGCCACCTCGCCAGCAAGGGTACGGACCCGCTCACAAGTGAGTTGTACGGCAGAGTGCCGCCGCGCATTACGCATGCATCGTTGCAGCCCCTATGAGGCCCCATGTGCAGTACGATACATCAACGTGCGTACGTACGGTAGACGCATGCCCCGAGCGACCCTTGTGGCTAGCTCGGCAGAGCGTTGCGCAGCATGCATTGCGCATGCATCGCACCGGGTGTGTGTGCATGCCGTACCTGTGCTGCATGCTCGCGGCGCGACATCCACTGTCCGCACACGTCCATGCTCGTTGTCTACCGGTACGTGTTCATACCCTGCCTCTCCCCTTGTGCACGTTCATGTGCAGACGTCAAGCTCACGTCCAAGCTGGTGGCGCCAAACCGGGGCCTCCGCGACACCATCGAGGAGTGGCTCCAGCGCAAGGGCCTCTCACCGGAGCAGGCGGATACCATGCCGGTGCTGACGGCGGCGGGCCCCGGGCTCCCACCGGCATCAGCAGCCGCCGCCGCCGCAGGGTCGTCGGGGGTGGCAGGGCCGAGCGGGCAGGAGGCCCAGCGGCAGCGGCAGCGGCAGCGGGAGGAGGCTGGCCACGAGCTGCTGCTGGCGTGTGGGACGGGGGAGTGGGACAGGGCCCTGGAGCTGCTGGCGGCTGACCCCCTGCCGCACCTGGAGGCGACCAACGAGGTGAGGCCGGTGAGCCGCGCGCAGGCATGCACCCGGCAGGAGCAACTGTACCACGCACGCACAGGCGAATGAAGTGCCCCAGCCATCCACTCGCTCACCCGCCCGACCCTCTCTCGGGGCACTCATCCGCCGCCCGCTTGGCATCCCGGTTGTCCATTCCGTCCCCGTCTTCCTGCCGCCGCCCCATATCGTTGCTCAGCACGCGCGGACCGCTCGGCCTCTCCCGGCCGCAAAACTCTTTGTGCGCTCCTGGCAGCGGCCTCTCCGTCTGCCCCTGTCGCCCCTGCTTGCTTGACCCTGCTCGCATGCCTCCCCCTGCCTCAATCCCCCGCAACCTGCCACGCATACCCGACACACACCTCTGCATGCTCCCCTCCCCAACCTCCATGCATGAGCCCGACAGTTAGTTCCCGGTGTCTATCCGTCCTCTGCCGTACCTTCGTGCCGCTCAGCACCCGCCCGTACATCTCTATCCTGACCTGCGCCCCCCGACCCCCCGACCCCCACACCTGCGCAGGACGGCGCCACCCCTCTCATCATGTCCGCTATCCACGGCAACGTCGAGGTCGTGAGAGCGCTCCTAGCTGCCGGAGCGCGGACTGAGCCGGCTGGTAAAGTGCGTGGACTGCGGTGGCTGGCTGGGCTTGGGTGCATCTGCTGGCAGCCCGCAGCGGCATGCAGTGTCAGCACTGGGTCGTGACAGCCCCGGGCGGAGCGTGGGGTCGGCGGGGACATGAGTGAGGGACGGGTGCCGGGGATGCATGCATCCAGCCCCCTCATTGTTACTGCCCGTCCTCCACCCCATCCAACCTCCACCGCACACGGCTGTCCCCCCCTGTGGCCCCATGACAACGCCTCGCCCGCCGCGTGGCACGGATGCAGCCCTCCACGACCCCGCACGACGGAAGCCCACACGACCCTCCCCTTGCCCCCTCACACAACCCGCCCCATACCTCATCACCAGTCGCTGCTGCCCCACAACCCCTGCCCCTGCCCCTGCGCCTGCGCAGGACGGCGCCACACCCCTCATCGCCGCCGCCTACTCGGGCCACGCCCAAGTCGCCAGGGCGCTTCTCGCCGCCGGCGCGCGGATCGAGGCCGCTAGACAGGTGGGGGACAGGTGGGGTGGTTGGCGCGGCGGCTGCGGCGCGGTTACGTTGTGAGGGCGGGCGGGCGGTAATAAGGAAGGTCAGGCTACATCCTAGCTTGGACGCGGGCCTATACCCCTGATCCTATTCCCTGGCTGTCCCCCCCTCCCACCTTAAGCTAGCCGTGGCCAGTGCCCTGCCGTACACTACCGTACTTCCGTACCGGTACTGCCACACCTCACCGGTCCCTCCTGCGCCCCGGCGCCCCCTCGCTCGGGCCCTCACCGCCCCCGCCGCACCGAACAGGACGGCGCGACACCCCTCATCATCGCCGCCTTCCTTGGCCACACCGAGGTCGTCGAGGTGCTCCTAGCTGCCGGCGCGAGGGCCGATGATGTGGCTGACGAGGTGTGTGTGTGGCTAGCTGCTGTGATGTGGCTGGGCTGCTGGAGTGCGTGGTGAACCTCGCCCCCTCAAGCCCACAACGAGCCCCGTGCTTTGACGAATATTAAGCAACCATAGGTCCGGTTGCATGACTCAAACCTTACCGGCCCTTCCCTTGCACAGTACGGCTCTACCCCCCTCATCGCCGCCGCCGTGGAGGGCCGCACGGAGACCGTCGGGGCCCTCCTCGCTGCCGGCGCGAGAACCGAGGCAGCAAACTTGGTGAGCGGCGTGGTTCGTTGAAGCCCCACCCTCCTCGCTCCACAGGCGGTGGCTTGGTCGGGATGCCGCGTGGTGCAGTGGCGGCCCCTCGAGCGTGATGCTGCGGATGGGAGTTGCCGTACCGTCTGCGTGGCCTGCTGACCCTACCGCGGCGCGCGCCCTTAAGGCAAGCTTGCGCAGCCTCCGTAGAATAAGGCCTGCACCAGAGTGACCTGACCTGAACCTGCCGGCCCCTTCTGCCCTCCCCCGACCGCACTCACACCCACACGCCTGCGTAGGACGGCGATACCCCTCTCATCGCCGCCGCCGCCGCGGGGCACACGGAGACCGTCAGGGCGCTCCTAGCTGCCGGCGCGCGGATCGAGGCAGCCACACAAGTGAGGCCCTCGCTCGCTCAGCCTTGCCTCCGCTGCCGTACGTCCGTACCGCCCGCACCCGCGCGTAGATTTCGTGACCTGCGCCCCCGACCCCCGGCCCCACACCTGCACAGGGAGGAACCACCTCGCTCGGCCTCGCCGCCCAGAAAGGCCACACGGAGACCGTCACGGTGCTCCTCGCTGCCGGCGCGAGGGTCGAGGCGGCTGACGAGGTGCATTTAGATGCTTGGGTTTATGCGCGATAAGAAGGTGCCAGTGCCGATAAGGTGTGTGTGCGGCTGCTGTGGCTGGATTGATGTCGTACCGGCATGGGGAGGCACTGACGGGGGCAACCGGGGGTACCTAGGGGGCTGCCTGGTGCGGCTGGCAGCTCACTTTGGGAGCGGCCGGGGTCCCGGTAGGTTGTACTGCTGTACTGCTGTACCGCTGTACCGGTATACTGCTGTGCCTCTGTACTGCGGCCTGGATGGACGGAAGGCCGATCCCCTCACCGCGCTCCCCCGCATGCGTTGACGCCCCTTGCACTCCGCTCCTTACATCTGTTCCCCGCTCCTTTTGCTCTCCGAAAGGGCGCCCCACCCCGCATGCATCGCCGCCCTGCCTGCCCGCAGAAGGGCTTCACGGCGCTGGTCTGTGCGGCCGTGTACGGCCACGTGGACACCGTACGGGCGCTGCTGGCGGCGGGCGCCAGCAAGACGGCCAGAGGCGTGAGTCCCGTCCCTCCTCGTCGCGCCCGCCTGGCGCGGGCCCCGGTTCCCGGTTCCCCTGCCCCTCGCGCTCACATGAGGCCACGCCCCCGCCCAGCCCACGCTGCCTCTACCCCTGTGTCCGCGCCACAACACCGTTCCCCGTACCACTCCCCATGCAACTCCCTTTGCCACCCGCGTGTGTCGCGTCCACCTGTCTCCGCGCCTCACAGCCCGCCGCGCGTCGCCCCCCCTCCCTTGCCTGCCCTTCAAGCCCTTCCCTATCCCCTGCCCCCCCCCCGCCCGTGTGTCCTCAGAGCCGCAGGACGGCCCGGGAGTGGGCCGAGAAGATAGGCCACACAGAGGCCGCCCAGCTGCTCCGGGGCTAGCGCTGCCGTCGGGAGGCCGGAGGCCGGGAGGCCGGAGGCCCCTCCTCCCCCAGGCGGCGGAGTGGAACGAGAGCCTGCGGTCATGGAATAGCGAAGGGGGCACGTGTGGGGCGGGGGGCCGTGTCACGGGGGGCACGGGGCGGGGGGGCACGGGGCGGGGAGGCTGCTGGGAGGACGGGGAGCGGACGGAGCGGGGCGGGCCGCAGGCTGGTGGGGGCGGAGGTTCGAGCGGGCGCAGAGGGCGCTCGGGTTTTGTGTGTCGACTGTAGGGAAGCGGTAGTGAGGCACGAGGAGGCTGGGGAGGCTGGGGCGTGCAGGCTTGCGCAGTTGCGCTGGCATCACTGACGGAAACTAAAGTGCAGGAAGAGCTGCGGTGACGCTGGGGCGGGGCGAAGGCATGAGCACCGGGCGGCTTCCTTCCCTCGTCGCGACAAGAGGAGGACGTAGCCTTACTGATTGTGCTGTGCGTGCTGCGCATCTGTGGGGTCATGTTCGACACGGGCGTGCGGTGGGCTCAGTTCTAATTATCGACGGACAGAGCGAAGAATGGCGTGGGACTGACGGGCGATGAGAGGTGCTGGGATGCGGGGTATGGGCCGGTGGGATGTGACAGGAAGCTCCCTTGAGCCGTTACCTGACTAGGACCGTGGTGCAAGCAACTTGCTTGAAGGTGTTGGCCGTTTGTCCGTACCCCCAGAGGTTGTACCTTGTACGATGGAGAACCGGCAAGCCTCCCTAACGAAAGACGATAAGGCGCACAGGGAGGCTTGCGTGCATGGGGCATGTATGGAGGGGCTGCCGGGCGCACCGGCAGGCAGCCGATGCCTGTCGGCAGAGCCCTTCATCACGTGACACCATATACATTGTAAAACTACGTGCCTCTCATCCTTATCAGGTTCCCCGCCGCCACACACGTCTGCCGCGCAATCGACCGGCAGCCGCCGCCCCAGCACACGACCGCTAGCTTCCAAGGCCAAGTGTTCCGTCCGTACCATAGGCGCCCGCCAAAGGTCAATCCGACGAAGCCAGTAGCTCCAGCGTCTGATCACCTGGCGGCCGGCCGCCCTGCCGGTCCTCTAAGTTGGGCCGGTCCGAAGCCCGAGCGCTCCTTAGCAAAAGCTCCGTGCGTGACTTCCCTCCAAATCAAGGTCAATCCTCCTGACCCCACCTCCAGCAACTGCTGAACGCGGCTACGGTCACCTATGCTGGCCCTTTTTGCCTCGAGCTTTCCTTGCTCCCTCAAGAAGCCGCGGCGGCACCAACCTAGCACCTCTACCTCTACCTCTCTACCTAGCTCTACCTATACCTCTATCTAAGGCCAGCCTCCCCAATGCACGCCAGGTAGCTCGCCTCCCACAGCGCCGTCCACAGCTCGGGAAGGTGCCGGGCGCCGGCCGCCGCCGCCGCCACCTGGCTCGGGCTCAGCGGCCGGCTGCCCCACGCAGCGCCGCCGCCCTCGCCCGGCCCCAGCTCATCCCTCAGCGCCGCAAAGTGGACCGCCGAGAGCGCCGCCAGCAGATCCGGCCGGTCCGCCCACAGCCCCGCCGCCGCCAGGCCGGAGCGCAGGGCGCTGACGTGGGCGGTTACGGCTGCGAGGGAGAGCGACGGAGCCCCGGCAGCGGAGGAGGAGGAGGAGGCCACGAAGGTTGAGGGAGGCGGCGGGGGCAGGGGAAGGCGGAGCATGGCCGTGAGCCCCGTCAGCACGAGGCGTGTGTCCAGCAGGGGGGCGGCGGCGGCGCCACCCCAGGCCGCCTCGAGCACTCGCACCTGCACGCCGGGGGCGCACGGATCGGGTAGAGTTTGTTCCAGGGTTTGTTCCAGGGTATGCGCTGTCCGCAAAAGAGGCCCCTAGGCCTTGGCCCCAAGGCACCCGTGGCTGACAGCCCCGCCCGTCCTCCCTCACCTGCTCTCTCCCGTGCACCACCTTGCCCAGAGCCGGGTCCTCCATCAGCCCACGGAGCCCGAACAGCAGCATACGCGCAGCCTCGGCCCCCGCCCTGCCGCCGCCGTGCAGCCCTTCAGCGGCACGCAAGTCCACCACATACACAGCGGCATCCGCTGCCGCCTGCGCCTCCTCCCCCGCCACCGGCGGCGCGTACAGGCACACGACCGCCGGAGCCCCGCCGTACGAGTGTACGGCAAGGCCCAGGTGTGTGCACGCACGGCAGTGCTGCAGCATGGCCGCCAGGGCGGGGGTGAAGGGGTCGGACACGACGATGACAGGGGCGGGGGGCAGGGCGGCGGTCGGAGGTGCTGCGGCGGGGTGTGGCGGTGGTGGCGGGATGGGGAGTGGAGGCGATGGCTGGTGGTGCGGCCCCAATATCGCCAGCCCCAGCTGAGGCTCCGGAGCTGGTACCGGCGGTACCGGCACCGGTATGGGGATGGGCACTCTGCACCCGTGCGGTGACACGGTCAGGCCGTCAACGTGCGAGCTCCGCCCAGCCTGCGCCTGCAGAGCCTCCGGCACGGCTTCGCCCTCCCCTCCCACTGTAGCCGTTTCGGAGGATACCGCCGGTCCAGACACGGCCTCCGGCCGCTCCTGCTTGGTCTCTGCCGCCGGATGCAGCGCAGCATTCGACGCCGTGGCTTGGGCCGCCCCCATGGCGTGCGGCACCGCCGCTGCCGCCCTCGTTGCCGCCATCGTGCCGTGCTGGGTGTGCGGGGCTATGCCAGCCGCCGTGGCCTGGGCCGCCGCCAAATCCCTCGCCGCCTTCGCCTCGTCGCCCAGCCCCTCCCCAGCCGTCGCCGGGCCAGGCCGAGCTTGCACCCCCGTGCTTGCCCGCACCCCGCCCAGCGCTGCCAGCTCGGCGCACACCAATCGTACCATCCAGACACCGGGGGCCTGTCAGGGGAAAGGGGAGGGACGAGGCAACAATAGGTCAGGGCGCTGGGCACGGGACCCGGCACTGGACTGCAGGACGTTGGGTGAGGCGAATGATGGCAAGTGGGAGACAGGGAAGTGGCGAGAGCCCGACGAGGAAGGTTAGGAAGGAGCTCTTCTTTCCAGCGCACGGCTCAGCTAGCTGTGGGTCCGGCGGCAGACTACCTCGCAAAGGTCTCGTAATCCTTGCCTTGCGCCCACCCTCCTACCCTGACCCGATCTCATCGGTGCATCCAGACCAGTATTCCTCCTCCGCTGAACCGCACCTGCAGCCACACCGCAAACACGTCCGGATCCTCCTTGCACAGCGCCCGCAGCCGCGCCACGGGCGGGCCCGAACCTCCCGCCAGCAGATGGGGCCACATGGTCTCGAGAACGGCATCCAGACTCAGCTCGTGCCCCGGCGCCATGGCCAGGCCCCGTGCCACGTAGCGCTTGGCCAGCATGCGGAGCCTCTCGGGCTCGAGCTCGGGTGCTGGGCCGGGCGTTGGGAAGCGCGCAAAGAGCGCCTTCCACACGTGCTTCTTGCCCCCAGAAGGTGCCGCGTTCTCAGCGGCACTCGGCTGAGGCCCGCTGGCGTTGCTCCGACTCAGAGCCCATGCGTTGGGGCTGGGTGGTGCGGCCATCGGCGCCGCCGTCGAGCTGCCGCTCCCCAGGGGCCCCGCCGGCGCTGCTGCGCTTGCCAGACCCCCCGATGCGGATGGGGCTGCAGCGGTCTCCGTCGCTGCCCTGGCTGCCACCGCCGCCTCGCCCAGCCGGGCCAGTGCCGCCCACACCAGCCGTACCATGGGCGTGCTCGGAGGCTGTCGGGGATGGAGGAGATCATAGGTCACCTTTACAGTAATCCAGAATGGCCACATGTAACACCGGTCGTGGACTGCATCCTAGGCCCCACCCGCCACCCGCCCGCACGCCCTCTCCACACGCACACACATCCAGCCCTCACCTGCATCCAGACGTGAAACACGTCCGGCGCCTCCTCGCACAGCTCCCGCAGTTTGCGGGGGGGCTTGACGCCGCCCATGAGCCGGGGCACCTCTGAGCCCAGGAAGGCGAAGGTGAGCTCGTGAGAGGGCGCCTCCGCCAGTACCTTTGCCGCCAGGCGCTTAGCGGCGTTCTCCGTGCGCTCGCCCGTTGCGGGGAAGCGCTCAGATAGCGCGTTCCACAGCTGCTTGCTGGGTCTGTGCATATCTGCAGCGCCGGCGGTGGCTGACGGAGAGCCGGCGGCGGCGCTATGGGCACCGACGGCCGCGGCCGCCGGCGGCTTCTCGCCAGCGAGCTCTGCCGCTGGCGCCACGAGGGTGGGGCACACCAGCCTCACCACGGCGTCGCTGGCACCCTGCAGCACGAAAGAGGAGCTACGATCAGGATACCGTGTGCGGAGGGCAGGAAGAGAAGGCAGCCAGAAAGTGAATGGGCTTGAATGGGTCAAGAGCATCGGCACCGCACACGCCCCTATCGTTGCGGAGTGCTCGCACCCCACCACGTGCCCCTGTGCCCCTGCTGCCCCTGTCATGCCCCACCTGTATGACCACACGGAACACGTCGGGCTCCTCGTCACAGAGCGCCCTCAGCTTGCCGGGCGGCTTCATACCGCCCGTGTGCCGGGGCAGCTCCGATCCGATCTGGGTCAGATGCAGCTGGAAGCGGGGTGGCGCCATGGCCAGGAGCCGAGCGATGCCCCGCTTCGCCGCCGCAACCAGACGAGTGCCGCCATCATCGGACTCGGTGTCTGGGGTTTTGGGTGGGGCAGGGAAGCGGCGGAGCAGGGCTTCCGAGAGCCGCTGCGCCGCGGACGTGGCAGTGCCAAAGCCGCTCGGGCCGGCCGCCATTGTCGCTGCCTGCATCTGCTGTGGGCTCAGCCGTGCCTGCTCCTGCAGGGTCGTCGGCCCCGACGGGCGCGAGCCCCCCTCAGGCCATGAGCCCGTGTCGGATAGGCTGGGCAGCTCCCCCTCGGCAGCCGCGGCCTGGGGCCCCGTGGTGCCGGCCGCCGCCTCGCCCAGCGCTGCCAGCTCAGCCCACAGCAGCCGCACCGCCCAGGTGCCGCGAGGCTGCGAGAAGGGGGAAGAATGAGAACGAGTTTGATAAAGGGCACACATACCGTATAACGACAGGAGCGGAGCCCATTAAGACTGGAGCCCGTCGTTTCATCCTCGGCTACGGCCAGCTGGGTACAAGTGGTGGGAGTCTTTGCAGCGGCCACTCGGCGGCCCCGCAGCCTGCCCCCAAACCTCTCCCACCTGCTCCCACACGGCGAACACGTCCGGCTCCTCCTCGCACAGCGCCCGCAGCCGCTCAAGGGGAGGGCCCGAGCCCGCGAGGAGCCGCAGATGCTCTGGTGCCGCACTCAGAAGGGCGCCTACGCTCAGCTCGTGCCCAGGCGCCGTGGCCAGGGCCTTGGCGACGTAGCGCTTGGCCGCCGCCCAAAGTCGTTCAGGCTCGAGCTCGGGACCACTGCCGGGAGAGGGGAAGCGGCCGATGAGGGCTGCCTGGAGCTGAGTACTTGTGGCCGGCGCGCCACCCGAGCAGGCAGCAGTGGTGCTGTGGACAGCCGCGTTTCTCGTCGCCCCAGGGGCGGGCCCCGGGCCAGCGCCCCAGACCAGGCGCACCATGCAGTGCGTGGGCGGCTGCTGCGGGGTTGCAAGCCAGCCAAGCCGGGAATATCAATGCGGGCTGTGAGGGTTCAGAGCTTCATCTACAGCAGAACCATACATACGGGGCCCCCTGTCGATCCCTCCCTCCCACCCTCCCCACCTGCTCCCACACGACAAACACGTCCGGCTCCTCCTCGCACAGCGCCCGCAGACTGCGGGGAAGCTTGACGCCGCCCAAGAGCCTGGGCACCTCTGAGCCTAAGGACGAGAGGGACAGCTCGTACCTCGGTGCCCCGGCCAGCAATTGGGCGGCGGCGCGCTTGGCGGCGAGTGCGAGGCGGTTGGGGTCATTGGGGCTGAGCGGCCGGAAGCGGTGGACGAGTGCCGACAGAAGCTGCCCCTGCGGCGACGGCGCAGCAGGGGCGCGGCCGGCGCCGCCAGCACCTGCTCGTACCTCCGCCGCCACCGCCCCTGCTGCGGGCTGCCGCCCTGCCGCCGCCTCTGTCCCCTCCACTCCTTCCACGGCCGCCGCCCCTGCCGCCCGCCGCAGCGCCGCCACGTCCAGGCGAAGCCACTCCTGCCCACCGCTCGTGCGTCCCAAGCAGAAAGCGCCCCGGCTCCCGGGGGCGAGCAGGAAGGGCTTGAGCTGGGGCCACTTGTAGGCAGGGTTGCGCCACAGGCCTGAGCGGCATTGGCCAAAGCGGGAGGCGTCGGCACGCCGGAGGCAGTAGACAAGAAGATAAGAAGCGGGCGTTCAGCTCAACGCAGCTGCCTTAAAATCCTTTTGCCCCCCATCGCCTGCCTGCAGTGTCACCTGTGCAGTCCCCAGCAAACACACCAAGGCTGCAGCCCCTCCCTTATTCAGCTCCTCCCACCTGTGGGCTCCTTGCGCAGGTGAGTTACGAGCTGGGGCATGGCGCATGCCAGCTCCCCCGTGTGCGGCTGGGGGCTGGACGCGAGCCAGGCGGCGATGGCACGACGGACGACGTTCTCGGGCAGGCCCTGGTCCGACAGCCCATTGCCCGGGAAGGCCTGGGGGATAAGGGCCGCAAGCTCCGCAGCAGCAGCCGCCGCTGGTCCTGGCAGCGCTTTCAGCGCCGCCCTTGCCGCGGCTCCCTGCGCCGAAGGCACGGCAGGTTCCACTGCCGCTGCCGCCACCATGGCCTTGGCCGTCGCCGCTGCCGCTGCCTTGCCCAGCGCTGCCAGCTCGGCCCACACCAGCCTCACCCTCAAGGTTCCAGGGGGCTGCGAGGAATGAAGCCGGGATCACAGATGTGGAACAGAGAGCCGCATGAGGGGAAGCTCCCCAAGCCCCTCCCTGCTGCCTCGGCGTATGTTAAGTAAGAGCCTCCCAGTAAGAGCCTCCCACGAAGAGCAGCTCTTCTTCATGACTTCCCGCACTCTACCACCCTCGTTCCACCCCACCTGCAGCCGTACGGCGAACACGTCCGGCTCCTCTTCGCACAGCGCCCGCAGCCGCTCAAGGGGAGAGCCCGAGCCCACTGGGAATCGCAGTTGCTCGGGTGCCGCGCTCAGAAGGGCGCCGATGCTCAGCTCGTGCCCAGGCGCCATTGCGAGGGCCTTAGCCACGTGGCGCTTGGCCGCGCTGCGAAACCGCTCCGCCTCCAGCTCGAAAGCAGCGCCCGGAAAAGGGAAGCGCGCAAGAAGCGCCGTGCGCAGGGCTCTCTGGGTGGCAGTGGCGCTGGAAGGAGCCGGCGGAGGCCTCGAGCGCGCGGCATGTGCCGTTGCCAGCGGGGCAGGCCTCGGGCCAGCGCCCAACAGCAGGCGCACCATGCAGTGCGTGGATGGCTGCGGCGGGAGGGCCAACGAATACAGTGAAGTGATGTGAGCGATCAGAGCTAGGCCAGTCAATGCGGTGTGCTCTACTGTGCCATCCCACCAACCCGCAGCCTCGCTAGCCACCCACCTGCAGCCGTACGGCGAAAACGTCTGGCTCCTCCTCGCACAGCGCCCGCAGCCTTCGCGGGGGCTTGGCGCCGTTCAGGACCCTCGGCACCAGCTCCTCCAGGCGCGCAAGGCTGAGCTCGCCAGAGGGCGTCTCGTCGAGGAGGAAAGCGACGGCCCGCTTGGCCGCGTTTTCGAGGCACCGGGGGTCAGTGGGGGCGAGTGACGGAAACCGGCGCTGGAGGGCCTCGTGGAGAGACTCGCGCGGTGGCGACGGCGGCGGCGGCGGTGGCGGCGGCGGCGGCGGAGCAGCCGCGGCGGCACCCGGTGGTGGCGGCGGAGCGGCGGCTGTGGGAGCTGGTGACGTCACCAGCGGAAGCGCTTGCGTGGATGAGTAATCCGCCACGGTCCGTGGCGACGCCGCGTCCCCAGCCGCGGCCACGCCTGCCACGGCTGCGGTTTCTGATGACTCAGTGGCGGGCACCAGGGCAGCCGCTGCCACCATAGCCTCCGCCGCGTCTGCCCCTATCGCTTCCACCTCCACGTCAGCCGCCCGCCGCAGCGCCGCCACGTCCAGGCGCACCCACTCGTGGCCCTTGCCCGCTTCGCCCCCCACCACAAACACGCCCTGGCTCTCGGGCGCGAGCAGGAAGGGCTTGAGCTTGGGCCACTTGTATGCGGGGTTGCGCCAGGGGCCTGAGGAGCATGAGCAGGCAGGTTGACAATGAGGGCACGATCAACTGACGATGAAGTGAAAATGAGGCGTGGCGACGCCCCTCTTGATTGGTGTACGGTTTCCCTCCAGCAACCCGGCAAGCACGTCAACCCCTTTGTACAACCTCGCTCACCCCTAGGGTACCTCCGCAGGTGCTCCCCCAGCTGGGGCATGGCGCATGTCAGCTCCCCGGCGTGCGGCTGGGGGCTGGTTGCGAGCCAGGCGGCGATGGCTCGACGGGAGGTGGCCTCGGGCAGGCCCTGGGCCGACAGCCCATCTCCCGGGAAGGCCCGGGGAATCAGGGCCGCCAGCTCCGCAGGGTCCATGGCTCCCAGCAGTGCGGCCAGGGCTCCCTCTGACGCGGTTCCCTCCGCCGCCGCATCACCTCTCGTGACATCAGAACCGGCGGCCTCGACCGGCAAGGCCCTGTCCCCCGGCCCTGACCCTGGCCCCTCACCCCGCACAGCGCCATCTGGCGTGCGTGCGTCCTCAACAGCCGGCGCTGCGGCGGCCTGCTCCGCTTCCGCCGGGGCGGCCGAGCAGGCCGCGCCATGCGACGTTGTTGAAGGCCCCGCCGTCTCCACTGCCGCTGCCGCTGCCGCTGCCAGTGCCGCCTCCGTAGCCTTGGCTGCCATCCCCAGCGCCGCCAGCTCGGCGCACACCAGCCGCACACTCCAGAAACCGGGGGCCTTGCATGGAAGGAAGGAGGAGGGAAACGCAGGAAGACTCACATGGAAGGAGGGAAGGAGGAGGAAAAGCAGGGAGGCGTAGGGAGGGCATGCCGGCATCCAATGACCCCCCGCCCAACCTTCCTTCCCACCTGCTCCCGCACGGCGAACACGTCGGACTCCTCCTCGCACAGCGCCCGCAGCCGCTCCAGGGGAGGGCCCGAGCCTCCCTCCAGAAGGTGGGGCCACATGGTCTGGAGGATAGCGTCCAGAAGGAGTTCGTGCGCCGGCTCCCTGGTGAGGACCTTGGCGACGTAGCGCTTAGCCTCCGCCCAGAGCCGCTGAGGCTCGAGCTCCGGAGCAGGGCCGGGGGACGGGAAGCGGCGGTTGAGGGCAGCATAGAGGTGCTTGGACGTGCAGGGGACCGCCCGGACTGCCGCCTGTGGGCCGCCTTCGCCTTCGGCGCCTACAGACGTTGCTGCTCCCGCCAACGACACTTCCCCCGGGTCAGTAAACAGATTATCCTCATATCCGGCGGCCGCTTCGCTGCTCATGTCGCTGGCTTCGGCGGGGGGCGACACGTCCTGCGAGTAGGGGTAGGGCGGGGCTACCTGTGACGGTTACTCGCTGAACGGTGACATGTAGCAGCAATATAGCTTCAAAGGTCCAGGAACCCGCGGCGTGGCGTAAATTCCGCGTACCGGGACAATGGCCACGCCCGAAAGTGCTCGTTTAAGAGTCTGGACGTCACCAGCTGCTCACACACGCACACCAGCTGACCAGGTTCAGCAGGTAGGGGGCGACCAGCAGCAGTCGCCCGGCCGAGTTCCCAAGACCTCGCTTTTCGCCAAGGCGATAGAAGCGAGAAGCGCTTATAATTTATCCTCGGGCACTAGCGCTCTGATGGTGCATGGCTCGCGACGTCTTGTGAGGTCATCCCGCGCGCCATACATTCATCGTAACTGGCTGGCTGAACCAACTACAGCATAAAACGGATTATCCATAATTGTGTGTGTGCTTGAAGGCCCATGAAGCCCGGTTAAGCAGATCCAAGTGCGCCAGATCCGCGCCACCTGTCCGGGTGAGGCGGGCCCCTTCCGCCAAGGCGCCAACCCTCCCCAGCCCGTCACCTGCCCCAGTCGTGTGCACTTCACCTGCCCAGGGGCATCCCTGAGGGAATAGCGTGGTAAGCTGACGGCTGTCCCTGCAGCCGGCCAAGCCGTGCCAAGCATGGCCTTCCCGACGTTGCCCCGCGGCGACTGATGGTCCACTCTTGATCACCTCTGCAACTCGGCCAAAATCGGAATCATATGCCCAGCGAGTGCTCTCTCCTGGTCCAGGCCGTGCCCTCGTGCGTGCTTGCATTACGCGCTTCGTCGCCTCTGCGACCAGGGTTGCCAATACGTATCAGTCCCCGTATTGATACGGATACGTATTAATACGGATACGGCCTCTCGCTGCCGTATTAATACGGCATGCGGCGCGGGGGTACCGGCCGGGCAGCCGGGAGCCGGCGGCGGGGGGGGGGTTGCTGGGGTGCTGGGGTGCGTCGGTCGGCAGCTCAGCCGTCCGTTCCGCCGTAGCCAATGCCCTGCGCGTTCCCTGCGCTTCTATGTGAACGCGGAGCGCATTCGCTCGTGCACAAGACGGCAGTATGGGCTGCCGTACGCTGCCGTATTAATACGGCTGGGCGCCGCCGTATTAGAGCCGTATCAAGCCCTATTAGCGAGGAGGGGGCCGTATTGCGTATTAATACGCGTATTGGCCCCGTGGGCTGCCGTATTGTGCAACCCTGTCTGCGACTCTGCCAAGATCGAATCATATGCTCATAGTGCTCCCTCTTTGGCGCTCAGACTGGGCCGCGGCATCAGGTGCCTCTGGAATGGCAGCTCTCCAGCTTGCTGAGTCCCTCCTTGGCCTCACATCCCACACATCCTCGCAACAGTCGCAAGAAGCAGGGCGGGTCCACCTTGCTTCGCCCACCCCATGCGGTAATGGGTTTCATGCGTTTCAGCTCGTGCCCACCTCCCCCACACTCCAGGCCCCGCAAGGGAGAACACAACCGAGTACCGCGGCGATTACCCTGGAGCTTGCGCTTAGTCTGATTCCTGACTGGCGAACTGGTGTGAAAGCCATTGACCCGACCTAGCGATCGACACGTTCAGGAAGCCCACCTCATTGCCCTCCGCCACCAGTTCTCCGCCCCGCCCCGCGCCCGCTCCGCGCCTGCAAGCGAGGGAGTCACTCTGCAAGACCAAAAGCAAAATAAGCGACGCTGCCATGGCCACATGGACCCTGCCCTGACCTCATGGGCCCCGGCCGTCGCCACTGCTGTTACGGCATCCGCAACCCCACCTCCCCCACAGACGCCAGGTAGCTCGCCTCCCACAGCGCCGGCCACAGCTCCGGAAGGTGCCGGGCGCTGGCCGCCGCCGCCGCCACCTGGCTCGGGCTCAGCGGCCGGCTGCCCCACGCAGCGCCGCCGCCCTCGCCCGGCCCCAGCTCATCCCTCAGCGCCGCAAAGTGGACCGCCGAGAGCGCCGCCAGCAGATCCGGCCGGTCCGCCCACAGCCCCGCCGCCGCCAGGCCGGAGCGCAGGGCGCTGACGTGGGCGGACACCGCTGCGAGGGAGAGCGACGGAGCCCCGTCAGCAGCGGACGAGGAGGAGGCCACGAAGGTTGAGGGAGGCGGTGGAGGCGGCGGCGGTGGCTGGGGAAGGCGGAGCATGGCCGTCAGCCCCGTCAGCACCAGGCGTGTGTCCAGGAGGGGGGCGGCGGAGGCCCCACCCCAGGCCGCCTCGAGCACTCGCACCTGCACGCCGGGGGCGCACGGATCTGGTTATGCTCGGTTCAGGGTATGTCAGCACAGAAGAGAAACATTCCTGCGCTGCGCAGAAGTCCCTATCTAGGCCTTGCCCACAAGAACCCATCGGCTGAAAGCCCCGCGCGTCCCCTCTCACCTGCCCTCTTCCGTGCACCACCTTGCCCAGAGCCGGGTCCTCCAGCAGCCCACGGAGTCCGAACAGCAGCAGCCGAGCAGCCTCGGCCCCCGCCCTGCCGCCGCCGTGCAGCCCTTCAGCGGCAGTCAGGTCCACCACATACACCGCGCCGCCCGATGCCACTCCACCCTCGGCCGCTCCCGCCTCCGCCACTGGCGGCGCGTACAGGCACACGACTGCCGGATCCCCGCCGTACGAGTGTACGGCAAGGCCCAGGTGTGTGCACGTACGGCAGTGCTGCAGCATGGCCGCCAGGGCGGGGGTGAAGGGGTCGGACACGACGAGGACGAGAGGCCGAGGAAGAAGCAGCTCCGACACAGCGTTAACGGCCGTCTCGGTCACCGGGGCTGGCGATGGGGCTGGCACCGGCACCGGCACTGGGACGGGTATCGGTATCGGGATTGGGGCGAACCCCGGCGGCGGGAGCAGAGTGGGGCCCACCACCTCCGGCGGTCGCTTCGCCGTGGGGGGTGCTGGGACTGGCACCGGAACCGGAACCGGAACCGGGGCAGACATCGGCGGTAGCACAGGCACGGGCACGGGCACCGGGACTCGCATCGGCACCGGCGCGGCCTCGGGTTGCAGCCCCGCGGTGCCAGCCGCCGCCGCACCCAGCGATGCGAGCTCGGCACCCGCCACGGTCTCCTCCACTCCCTCCGCTGCGGCCGCCCGCCTCAGAGACGGCACATCCAGGCACACCCAGTCGGACCCGAGCACCTTGCCGTCCGCAACGGCAAACACGCCCCGGCTCTCGGGGGCGAGAAGGAAAGCCTTGAGCCGGGGCCACTTGTAGGCCGGGTTGGGCCACAGGTCTGCCGATCAAGGGCAAGTTGGGTAGGGACGTACAGAACCGGTAACGGTTGGGAAATGCAAGGCCTCCCGCGTTCGGCTGTGCTTGGCAGAGTTAGCACTCTACCGGTACCCACCGCCCACCGCCTTGGGACGCAGCTTCAGCTCACGTTTGTCAGCCGGGCGCACCTGCATGCTCGCTGCGGAGGTGCTGGCCCACGAGATTGACCTTGCAGGCGTGGGGCGCGAGGCCCGGGCCGGGGCTGGACGCGAGCCAGGCGGCGATGGCTCGACGGGCGGCGGCCTCGGGCAGGCCCTTGGCCGACAGCCCATCGCCCGGAAAGGCCCGGGGGATGAGGGCCGCCAGCTCATCAGGGTCTGATGCCGGGTGTGCAGGCAGCGCAGCAGGGGCCTCCTCTGCGTGTGCGGAAACCGACGCCGCCTTCGCCTTGCCCAGCTTCGCCAGCTCGGCCCACATGAGCCGCACCATCCAGACACCGGGGGCCTGAGGACGGAGGGAAGTCCGGGCGTAAGGCACCGTGTGTTCCCCTGTGAAGGAACAGGAAACCCCGTCAAGAAGATCACCCCATGCCCTTGACTGATGCCTCTCCCACAATCCCCCCGCCCACCTGCTCCCACACGGCGAACACGTCCGGCTCCTCCTCGCACAGCGCCCGCAGCCGCTCCAAGGAAGGGCCCGAGGCCCCCTCCAGCACATGAGCCCACATGGTCTTGAGGATGCAATCAAGCGGCAGCTCGTGACGCGGCGCCTTGGCGAGGACTTCGGCCGCGTAGCGCTTGGCCGCCATGCGGCGCCGCTGAGGCTCCAGCACGGCCCTTCGAGCGATAGGCGGGAAGCGGGTCCTCAGGGCCGCCCACAGGGACTTGGAGCTCGCTGGGGTTGAGCAGAAACCAGCAGCACGGACGCAAACAGGAGGACTAGCCGCCTCCACCGCACTGGGCCCAGACGCAGAGGCACCTGTGTCGCCGAGCCCACTGCGGCCGGCCGCCGCCCCGGCAGCGGGGCCTGGCGGCGCCTCTGCGCCCCGCTCTGCCGCAGGGGACGATGCCGGAATCGGCACGGGAACCATGGGGGCTGGCGCTGCGATGAGGGGAGGCTTCGGGCGCGGCAGCGACAGCGGCTGCGGTTGCAGTCCCGAAACTGGAGCGGGCGGTTGCGCAGGCATGGCTGGTTCACCGGCCGGGCCGAGCAGCTCGTCTTCCGCCGCCGCCACGGCTGGTACGAGGGCGACCTCCACCGGCTGCTGTCCCGACGATGCGGCGGGAAGCTTCTCTCCTATCGCCGCTCCCACCACAGCAGCCTTCGCCTCTGTGCTGCCGCTGACGTCCGCCGCCGGGCCTTGCTGAGCGTGGGGTGCCGGGCCAGCCGCCACCTCGCCGAGCGCCTCCTGCGCAATGGTCGCCGCCGGAGGGGTAGTTGCCGCCGCCGCCGCGGCCGTCGCCAGCACCGCAGCCGCAGCTGCGGCCGCTGCTGCTGCTGCCGCCGCGCCCAGCGCCGCTAGCTTGGGGCACACCAGGCGCACCATCCAGGTGTCAGGAGGCTGTCAGGAGGAGGGGAGCGTCGATTCAGGAAAATGAATATAAATAGAGCAACGCCGGACTCGCGCCCTGGCGTGGGTTAAGGAGGGCGGGTCGGTTAGGATACCGGTATGTACCGGTACGAGCCAGCCCGCAAACCCATACATGTGGTTGCTATGCCGGCGGGCCGCCAGCCGCACCTGCAGCCACACGGCGAACACGTCCGGCTCCTCCTCGCACAGCGCCCGCAGCCGCTCCAGGGGAGGGCCCGAGCCCCTCTCCAGCAGGTGGGCGTGCATGTCCCGCAGGACGGTGTCCAGGCTCAGCTCGTGACCCGGCGGAGCCTCCGCCAGACTCCGTGCGACGTAGCGCTTGGCGCCCATGCGAAGCCGCTGCGGCTCGCAGTCCAGCCCTTGGCCGGGGGACGGGAAGCGAGCCAAGAGCTCACCTTGCAGCGCCGTGGCCGCATCGCCGACCGGCTGAGACCAGATCAGCCGCACCGTCCAAGTGCTCGGCGCCTGTCAGGTGCGGTCAGCGGCGCACAACAGAGTGGGTTACGCTCGGCTGAGAATGATTGACGAAGCGGGCTCCGGGAGAGCGTTGGACTCTTGCTTTTCCCCTCTGGACCCACTCCGCCCGCCCACCGCTCAACCCACGCACCCCGCCGAGCGCTAGCTCAGTCCGCGCTCCCCACCTGGAACAACATTGTGAACACGTCCGGCTCCTCCTCGCACAGCGCCGCAGCCACTCCAGGGGCAGCTCTGTGCCGCCGCCTAGCTTGTGGGGCGGCATGGTCTGGAGGATACCGTCCAGGCTCAGCTCCTGGCCGGGCGCCCTGGCGAGGGCCTTAGCGACGCAGCGCTTTGCCGCGAGACGGAGCCGCTCCGCACCCGGCTCGGGCGCAGGGCCGGAGCCACTGAAGCACTCCCGAAGCACCCGCAGCACGACCTTCCTGCTGAGGACTGAGGACCCCACACCAGGGGCTGCCGGCTCTGCTGCGTTGCCTACAGCGTTGCTGACGGCGCTGGTACCTGCCTCCATGGCGGCAGCGGCACTACCATCCATTGCTCCTGCTGACGACGCTGCCGGTGCGCCCGAGTCAGTGGGACCCAAAAACGCGGCGGGGGTCTCGGCCGTGGGCAGGAGCGAGGAGCCAGCGGTGTCCGTGCCTTGAGAGCCAATCGTGGCGGCGTCTGCGGCGGCAAGTCTCGCCGACGCAGATGGACCGGCAGCCCCGCCCAGCGCCGCCAGCTTGGGGCAGACCAACCGTACCACGGGTGCACCCAGCAGGGGCTGCGGGAGGCACAGAGAGGGGCACCAGAACACAGGTACCTTCGTTGCCCCACCGGTGGGGCACTGGCGGCCGAAATTTGACACTTGGGGCAGTGCTGTGGCTACTCGCTCGTGGCTACAACAGCACCCGTGGCGCCAAGGGATCGAGTACGCCTCTACCTGCACACATCTCGACCCTCTCACACACTCGCACCCCACCTGCTCCCACACGTGAAATACGTCCAGCTCCTCCTCGCACAGCGCCCGCAGACTGCGGGGGGGCTTTACGCCGCCCATGAGCTTCGGGACCAGCTCGCCTAGCCGCGCGAAGGTCAGCTCACGGCCCAGTGCCTCCGCCAGCAGCTTGGCGACTGCACGCTTGGCGGCGTTGGCGGCTCGCTCGCCCGGTGCGGGGTTGGGGCTGAGTGCCGGGAAGCGGCTGTACAGGGCTGAAGCCAGCTGCTTGCTAGGCGCGGCCGGCAGTCCAACAGCAGTGTTGGCGGCGCCGGATTGAGAGCTACCGGCGAGCTCCGCCGTGCTGAGGGTGGTCGAGCCCGCAGCGGCGGAGGCCGCTGATGGCTGTGAGCCGGCTGCACGGCTGCCCGCCTTTGCAGCCGCCGCCGCCGACGGCGGCTTCCCACCGCCTGCCAGCTCCGCCGCCAGAGCCAGGAGGGCGGGGCACACCAGCCGTACCGCCACATCGCCGCCCTCCTGCGAGGAGAGAAAGCGTTGCGGAGATCTATGCATAAGTGCCCTGTCGTACCTGTACGGACGTGTGGAACACGCCCGGGTCCTCGTCACACCATGCCCGCAGTACTTCTAGCGGCGTCCCCCCGCCCGTGTGCCGGGGCAGCTCCGCTCCGATCTGGGTCAGGCGCAGCTCGAACAGCGGCGGCGCCAGGGCCAGGCGCCGCGCGACGCCGCGCTTCGTCGCCGCAACCAGACGAGTGCTGCCGTCGTCGGCATCACCGTCAGTAGAAGGGCACTTGGGCGGGGCAAGGAAACGGCGGTAGAGGGCGTCCGACAGGCGCTGGGCTGCGCTGACGGGCGGGAGGCCTGCGCCGCTGCTCCCGCCCACGGTCCATCTTGGCCCGCGCAGCGCATCCACGTCCAGCCGAGCGACGTCGCGGTTTGCGCCGTCCATCTCGACCACAAACACGCCCCGGCTCTCGGGCGCGAGCAGGAAAGGCTTGAGCTTGGGCCAGGCGTAGGCCGGGTTGAGCCAGAAAGCTGCGATCGGTAGGACAAGAGGGTTCGGGTCGGATGGCACCTTCGCGCAAGCTACCGGAGGTTAGGAAGGATGCTGTGGTGAGGACGGAGATGTGGGGCCGACGGAATGGGTAGCAAGAAGCTGCTGCATTACCTCCCGGTGCCTCACCCGCGTGCTGCAACCGCAGGTAATGCCCCAGGTTCGACAGTTGCACGGACAGCTGACCCAAGCTCGGCTCAGGGCTCGAGGCGAGCCAGGTCCCGATAATACGGCGCAGCTCGGTCTCGGGCAGCCCGTGCGCGGAGACGCCGTTGCCGGGAAATGCCGTGGCAATTAGCGCCAAGATCTCCGCCGACATTCTCTCGGTCGAACCGCGACCTCCACCACACGAGTACCTCAAGTTCACTATATTTAGCCTACAGAGTGCCTCAAGGGCTGCCTTGCATCGCCTCAGAAACGGTAAGAGCTGACGATCGCTGCCATGGTTGCTCTGGAAGAGCGTTAGCAAGCTTGCATAGTGCTGCTAATACAGCATCGCGCTGCAGCGTGTTTGTCCTGCCCCCAAACTGGTTTTGTTGGAACCCGCGCTGTTGCAATCGGCTGCCGTCACGGGCAGCAGCATCTCACCTCACGGGTCAGCACGGTGGCACGACAGCCCGCAGCGGTCGTGTCTCTTCGCGACCCCCGTTCGCACGGGTCGTTACCCATATCTTCCCCCAAACCATCCGCTATGTAAGCTCCACCGCCCCTCAGGGATGCCCCTCCGTCGGCCCATACCTCAGGGGTCGCCGCACAACGTGCTACGTGCACCCTTCCAAGGTGCTCAGTTCTCCCGCTGACGCCAGGTAGCTCGCCTCCCACAGCGCCGTCCACAGCTCCGGAAGATGCCGGGCGCTGGCCGCCGCCGGCGCCACCTGGCTCGGGCTCAGCGGCCGGCTGCCCCACGCAGCGCCGCCGCCCTCGCCCGGCCCCAGCTCATCCCTCAGCGCCGCAAAGTGGACCGCCGAGAGCGCCGCCAGCAGATCCGGCCGGTCCGCCCACAGCCCTGCCGCCTGTCCCTCTCCGCCACTTCCTCGCTGCTGACTCCACGAATGGCACGCGCTTTGGCAGGCCCCGCCAACGGCATCGCAGCCGCTGCAGGCCTGAGTGCCACGGGCTGCGAAACGAAGCGTGCACGCCCTCGCCCGGGCCCATTGCCCACGCACCTGCCTTGTAGCTGCAGCACGACAGTCGGGCGGAAGCAACACGCCTGTGGCATGCCCTCCAGGCCGGGCCTTCAGCGGGACCTCGCCCGACTGCCCCGCCCCATCCTGCCCCCGCGCCGGCCGTCTCGCCGCACGGCAGCCTTGGCCCCTGCATGGTGCCTTCGTCCCTATCGTTGCCACCACGCCCTCGGAAGCGCCGCGAGCCATGTGGGTCGGGAGGCGCCATGTGGGTCGGGAGCCGCCGCCGCGTCGCCCAGGGTTATGAGGCGCTCCTGTCAGGGAGTAAGCGGGGGTGGGAGGGAGGGCGGTCGGTGCGCGCAGGCACGTTGCAGGGAGCCAGATGCGCCGCTCGTCGTCTTGCCAGCCTTGTGCCCATGCCGCACCTCGAAGCCCATTGCCCTGCCAGACCACAAGCAAGCTTTCCTCTCTAAATGCCCCGCCCAAGCCATGCGCCCGCCCTACCCGCCCTGCTATCCACAGAACCCACCACCCATGGTGCTCCGGTAACACTAACCTCCCCAATTGTACCCTTCCCCCCTTTGTACCTGCTGCGACACTTCGAACACGTTCGGCTCCTCATCACACAGCCCCTGGAGAGCCGACTTGGACCGCTTCTTGCTCTTCCACATGTGCCAGGGAATGCCCAGGTACAGGTCCTGCAGGCCCATCTCGTGCCCGGGGGCCCCCGCCATCATCCGAGCTACCGCCCGCTTGAGCGTCCTGTCCACAAGCAGACCTGCCCGCTCCGGAACGTCCTGGGCGGGCGTGGGGAAGCGGCCCAGGAGGGACCTTTGCAGCGCCTTGACCGCCCCCGGAGGCCCCGGCGCCACGGCCGCAGCGCGGCGGGAGGGGCCGCGGGGCAGGCCACGGGAGGCCGCCGGCGGCCCCTGGATGGGCCGAAGCCGACGGTGATGGTCCGAGCCGGGACAAGGGCAGCTCCCGCTGTCGGTCCAGGGATGTGGCCAGCGCATGGGCTGCGGGGGTGTGCTGGCCGGCCAGCGCCAGGAGCGTGGGGCACACGAGCCGTGCGTAATCCGTGCCGGCCTGCGGTACGGCATCAAGAGAGGTTGCGGTTCATGGTAAGAAGGCATGTGCACCGAGCGCTGGGTGACGAAGTCCGAGCAAGCGCCCTGCCATTAGTGGAGGCAAGAAGCCCTCCCCAAAATGCACTGCATTGCCCAGCTTCACACCTCGTGGAACACCTCAAACACCCTCGGCGCCTGCTTCAGCAGACCCTTGATGAGCGAACCAGGAGGCCGCCGGTCTGCAGTGTGCGTGGCGCAGCAGCACCGCCCCGAGCGGCCCCAGCGGCATCTCGTGCGGCGGCGGAGCGTCGGCAAGCACCCTCGCGGCGGCCCGCTGCGCCAGGACACGCAGCCAGGCTGAGGCGCTGGGATGGAAGGGTTCCGTCGGGGAAGAGGCGCTCGAGAGCCTGTGTGAGGCGCTGCGCCGCGGGAGACTCTGGGGGTGGCTCGTTGATGGCAGGCGTTGGAGGGGAGGGAGGAGGGGAAGATGGTGCCGGTGCGGAGGAGCGTGCCGGCGGCGGCTGGGGGCGCTTCGTTGGCGCCGCGCGTTGCGTGGTTGAGGTAGTGAAGGAGCGGGCCCTGACGCCCGCCAGCATGCAGGAATCGGTTGAAGGGTGCAAGGCCGAGGACGACCGGGCAACGTCCCCGCTGAGATCGTGGATGGAGCCGCTGCGGGAGGAGCCAGACCCGGCCGCCGCCGACCTTGCCATCGCTGCGACCTGCCCCGCTGCACAGCGTGCCAGCGGGGAACGACATGCGGGGGCGTTGGCGTCTGACGTTGGGCCCCAGCCAGCTTCAGAGGATCTAGGCCCGGCCGCCGCCGTCGCTGCCGCTGGGGCGAGCCCCATGCAGCCCGGTAGGCCAGCGGCCTGCCCCTGGGCGCCTTGGTCTAGACGGGCGAGGCCGCCTTTGCTGGGCCCATGCAGGTTCCGAAACATGCCCCAGATCCCGGGTGCAAGAATCAAGAAGGGATGCAGCGTGGGGCAGGAGTAGCCCGGCGGGCCTGGCCACTGACCTGGGGGTTGGGGGGCGAGCGCGAGATGGGACGGGAGCGTCAGCCGGGCCAGCAGCTCATCCCGGGCGGAGCGCCTAAGGGCAGTCCAGGCAGAAGTCGAGGCTTACCTACAGGAAGCACCCCCGACCTCCCGCCCTCACTCGCGAGCTGCTTGCCAGAAAGTTCCGCAATGGAAACATCCGCGCGAGACAGCTGCTGCAGTCGTGCTGCGAAATCCATACAGCATTATAGCTACTCAGGAAGACTCATGCTGCCAAGGATACTGGAAGCGCACGCGGTCAACATGAATATGTAAGCGACTACGTGGCCCGTGCGTGTTGCGAATGCGTGTTGCGTGAGTTGCAGAGGGAGTTATAGCGCAACAGCTTGGCATGCTTGTGGACATGCAGTGGTGTGCTCACGGCAGTCTTCCTGGCATGGCCCGGATCGCGCCCTTCCTCCTCGCCCGTTCTCGCCTACCGGCACCGCCCGCGGCCCAGCACCGAGGCCCCACGCACGGGCACGAGCTGCTGCGAGGTGCCAGGAGGTCCCGCATGGATCTCTCTTCAGGTCTCAGCTCTTACATCTGCCGTCAGCCTTCAGCCCCCATCCTTCGAAGTGGACCCGGTCCGGAACCCTGGGCCATGGCCGCACCGCGCAGCCCTGCACCCCCGGGTAATGCCCTACAGCCGCCCCACCTAGGCCGAACCCTGCAAGGCCCGGCGCCTAGCCAGTGGGGCACTCAGGTAGCCCTTGCGGCACCACTGCGGCACTCGAGTCCGCTTCCTCGGCGACACCCTCGCCCTTCACCTCGGACCTCCTCGCTACAACGCGCCCATCCCAAGGCACTTTCTTTACGGCCAACCTCGACGATCGCGCTACTCCCCCGCCAGGATCGTACGTCGAGGGGCGCTGGTTAGGACGCCAAACGCCCCACTGGCCCGGGGTGCCCATGGGCCAATTGCTGGCCTCCAAAGCCGCAGGTCGAAGGGACGCCGTGGACTCTCCACTCTCCCCACATTCCACTCCGCTCAGTACAACTCGCCCGCCCGGATGGCCCATCAGCGGTCCATCACTGGCCCCCAAAATCGCAGGTGGCGTGACGCCGTGAGTCCTCTCCGCTGGTACTGCTGTACTGCTCAGTCGAACTCGCCCGCCCGCGGCGCCAGCTCGTCGGCCGTGAACCGCTCCTCGGGGAAGAAGCACACACGCACCTGCCGCCCCGCGAAGAAGCGGCCCTGGGTGGGTGGGGGAAAGGGTGGGAGGGAGGAGGGAGGTGAGGGCCAGGTGGGGAACTTAAAGGAGGATTGTGGTCTGGCTCTGGCTCAAGTAGCGCCCCCATCCAGTAACGGTCCCCGCCATGGGCGTGTGGCCTCACGCAGCGTGTGCACGCTTCTGCAATGCCCTCCAACGGCATAAAGATAACGAAGGTGATCTTATCACCGCCCCTCCTCCTCTCGAGCACCGCCCCCACCGCCCCCACCTGCAGGTCCACCGCCGCCTTGGTGGCGCTCTCCTGGCGCTCGAACTGCACGAAGATGCGGACCGCCTCCTCCTGGGGTGGGGTGGGGGGCACGAGGCGGGGCAGGAGGTGCGTGTTCGTTGCTAAGGTTGTTGGGGCGAGTGTGAACAACCCCCAGCCCAGGGACACTTGAAGCCGCTGGAACACGGTTGGCATCCCGGCATCACGACTGTAGCTACGCGCCACTCCGCGGCACCGGATGCCGTGAACCCACCTCCACGTATCCCGGCGTGGTGACCTCGAAGATGAGTACGGACAGCACCTTGCCGTACTTTGTCAGCTCCTGGCCCACCTGTCAGGGCATGGGGAAGGGGGGCAGGGGGACAGCAGTTCAGCGGTTGGAGGCAAGGGACAGAAGACCTGGACGGGGCAGACCTCCTCCCACCCTCGCCTCCCCTCTTCTTTTGCCCCCAAGGTCACCACCTGGCCAACATCCGTAGATTCCGTACTGCATCGATGCGTGCCCCCATCACCCCATCCTCCCCTCCCCCTCCCCCACCTCCCTCCCCCTTACACCCCCCAAGGCCTCACCTCCTCCTCCAGCTCCTCGTCCACCTGCCCCGGCCCCACCATGTTGCGCATGCAGATGACGCGGGAGGGAGCGCCCGTGAGCACGGCGCCTGCGGGTCGGGAGGGGCGGACGGGTCACGTAGTCGGTTCGACAGGGTCATGTGTGCGTGGCGAACCAGGGAGAACAGGCACACATGCAGGGGGCGAGCGGGCCGTGAGGGCGGGCGAGAGGTGGCACTAGCGTCCAGCTAATTTAGGCCGACATGGAAAGCGCGAGGACTGCAGATGACGCTGGTGGAACTGGCGCTGCACGCAATTTGGATGTGAACATGTTGGCCGGGCACCCACCCTTGGGCCGCTTTGCGTCCGGCTCCCCGCCCGTGGGCGCCCGCCCCGGGGCCTCCACGATCACTCCCGCGCGCGCATTGGTCTTTTGGGCCACCAGCGGGTTGGCAATGCCCTGCAGGGGTGCGAAGGGGGATGAAGTGAGAAGAATGAAGTGAGCGCACGGCGTGCAGTACGGTGCAGCAGCTTTAGCCTCGCCAGCGGGCTCGCCGCGGCCCATGTGTTTGGGACGCTGGGCGGAGGAAGGGCGGAGGCCCTACGCAGCGGACGTGTGCATCTGTTCAAAAAGTCTGCTTCACTCGTCTGCTCTCACACGACGTTCCCGTCCCCCGGTGCGCCGCGCCGCGCGCCCCGCCTGGCGCCCGCCCCAGAAACACCCATCCCACCGGCACTCCCCAGTCCCACCCACGCCAATGCCCCTCCACCGACCCCCGGGGGCAGCCCCTACAGCACAAGGCCCCTGGTGGGCCCACCGGGAGACACCCACCTGGCGGTTCTTGCCCAGGCCCTCGCCCTCGCGCCACCCCATCTTCTCCAGAAGCTTCTGGGCCAGGGACATGCCCTTGCCGGCGCCTGGGGGGCCCCGTGGGAGCGGTGCAGGGGGCGGTGCAGGGGTTGGGGAGGGACGGGGTTGCGAAGCAAGGAAGGGAGGGACGGGGAAATCGATGGGGAGAGGCGTGCAGCGCAGCGCAGTGCACCGGAGCGCGGAGCACCCGGTGACCAACATCGTTCCCGCAGCGCAGAGCACGGGAGCACGGGGCGGCATGTGACCAACATCGTTCCCTTCTAGGCTGCGAAGCCTGACCGACTCAGGTGTGGCTGCCCCTCTCAGCACCGCTAGCGTCCCCCTCTGCACCCTCTTCCACCACACCCCACACCGCACACCCCACCCACCGTCCGCTCCAGGCGCGCCTCCCGGCGGGCCCATGGCCGCACTGCCACCCGGGGGCCCCATGCCCCCGGCCGCCGCCGCGCCGCCGCCGCCCCCGGGAGGATCCGCGATGCGTCCCCGCCGCGCAAAGGCGTCGTCCCCCGTCATGCCCATGGCGGCCCGCCGCTTGTTGTACTCGTCCATGCTCATCACGCCGCTGCCGCCGCCACCGCCGCCGCCGCTGCTGCTGCCAGCGGCTGAGGAGCCCCAGCGCTCCTCCTCCTGCGGGGGAAGGAGCCAAAGCCGGGAGAAGCCGTGGCAAGAACGTCCCCAGGCACCGCGACCTCGAAGCTCGAACCTCATACGACGCGTCGCGTCAGACTCGCCCGCAGCCCCTCAGCACGCGGGCCCCTCCAGCTGCACCCCCCACCTGCCATGCAAAGCCGCGCCGCCTCCCGAACACAACTGGATACACCTACATCAGGGCCCCCCCACCCATACAAGTGGGCCGCCCCCACCTGCTTCCGCAGCCGCTCCGCCTCCGCCTCCATCTCCTTGACCTTGGCCTGGCGCTCCGCCTCCGCCTCCGCGGCCTTGCGCGCGCGCTCGCGGGCTGCCACGACCTGAGGTTTAGGCCCGGCATTGGGGAGGGCAAGGTGGATTGGGGCGAGGGGCATGGGCAGGCAGCTGGGCTGAAGCACAGGAGCTTCAGCAGGGGGTGCCAATGGCTTGTGCAGATGGCTTTGTGGTGCATCGTCATGCGGAGCGGGCAGCCCGGGAGCGCCACCTGCCATGCAGCCACCCGCCGTACACCGTGTGCCGTACACCGCCGTACACCGTCGTTGCGCACGCGGCGGAGCGCAACATTATGTACAGCCCCCCACATACACCGTGCAGTACGGCAGGAGCAGCACCGCCGTACCTCCTCGTAGTCGTTGGGGCGCATGGGGTCGTACTCGTCCTGGATGGGCTTGCCGTCCCGAGCCGTGAAGATGGCGCTGCTCACGCCCACGGAGCTGCCGGAAGCTGCCGGCCCAGGGCCCGACGCCACCACGGCCACGCCGCCGCCGGCTGCGTCGCTGGGCGTGAGCGATCCGCTGCCGCCGCTGGCGAGTGCCCCCTCCCCGGCGGTGCCCGGTGGTCCGCGGCCGCCCGTGCGGCCTGTGATGGGTATCCCTCTGCGGGATGGGGGGTGCGGGGTGAGTGGGGGAGGCGGGGAAGAGGTGGAGGTGTGGGGGTGCGGTTGGGGGGCGCAGGGCGGGGGCAGAACGGGGTGGCGGAGGGGCAGGGGCGGGCGAGCGTGATCAAGTGCAGTGGGGAGGCTGGACTTCGGAGGGCATGTGGGGGTCAGGAGGCTCAGCCCATGCCGGTCCCGCTCACACCAAGCTCCCTCAGTCCCCCTTTGCTCCAGATCAGCCCTTGAGCCGGTCTGCCCCTCAGCCGCCGCCTTGCCCGTGCCATGTCCCGTGGTGCCCTTCCTCCTGGGGCCCCTCAGCAGTTGCTGGCGACGGGCCTGGCCCCAAGCTCCAACAGCCCCCGCGCACCTGGCGGGACCACCCCTGCCAGGCCCTGCTCTCCCTCCGGCCGCTGCCGCCGCCCGAAGCACGGAAGGAGGCGGCTTGAAGGCGGGGCTGGGGGCCGGCTTCTTGAGGGAGGGTGGGGCCATTTTGGCATCCACCGGCCCCCAGCCCGTCGGCGCTCCGCCAGCATCGGTGCTGTTCTTAGCCTGCGGTAGATCGCCGTAGAGGCTCATGGTTCGGTGTCTAGACCGACAGGCAGGGCGGAGCAGGCCGGAATGCCCTCGGCGCGTGCGCTCCCACGCAGGCTGCTGCTACGTTGGTACCTAGCTTCAATGCTCAATGCTATGACATGGTGCCTGCATGGCAGAAAACTCGTGATAGAGCACCTGGGCGCGAAATGCACGCTGCACACAAGCAGCCGTGTGAACAGCGATGTGCGTCGGGGCCTAGACAATATGGTGCTAAATGGTGGCTTGTGCACGGCCTGTGCACGGCCTGTGCTGCTGGCGTGCTGGGACCGTCCATGCGGGCGCGCAACACCGATCAGGGCTAAGCGTCAAAACCCCGGCCCCCGGCCCACTCCAGTGCCTTTCCCCGACTACTAGCGCTTACCTGCACACTTGCCGGCTGCCACAGCGACAACGTTTCTCTCGGTCGGAGTCTTGGTCACTGAAGCACGCAGAGACTTACAGGCACTCGCAGCACGATGCAGGTAGGCCAGGACTCAGCGGGCTCACTAGGCTATGACTTGGCCTGGCCGCATCGCTCCGAAGCATCGGCTCTGGCCCCAGGCTGTCTGCCTGCAGCCGCTACCAACTCTCAGCTATGCTCTTCGACGCCCTTGACTTGACGCGTCGGGTTGCTACCGGTTTGTCTCTTGGCGCTGACAGGTGTCGTCAATCACAGCCGGCAAGGTCCGGCCGACCTTTGGCCGGCGATCGGTTGTGGTGCGCTGCTCGTCGAACGGCTCTGGTGAGAAGGACTGCGCGGCTGTCCTGTGCACACCTACCTTGCGCAACACCGCGTGACATGCTCTCCCGGCACGTTGCACGCAGGCCCGTCGCTGAGCCGGCCGGGCGGTGCGTCGCGGTTCTCCAGTGAGTAACGCATCTGGGGCAGTCAGGGCACCCTGCCTCAGCGGGTCAACCGGCGGCCGGGCTGGCTCTCCACCGTCCGCCGGCAGGCCATCCCGTCGACCACCTCCCAACCCTCCGGTCCCCTGGCTGCCTGTTCTCTCCCACCCCCCTGCAGTTGGGTCCGATGACGATGTGCCCTACGATGCTCAGGGCGACCTGCCCACCATTGCCCTCCGCCCTTCTGGTGGCGCCTTCCGGTGGGGCGGGGCTTGACAGGTTCTGGAGCACAGGCTGTTGCGCGGGCTGCTTCGGCCACAGAATCACACTCGGCCCACCACTCTGCCCCTCCAAACGCCACTCTGACGGTGTATCTGCCCTGGCTGCCTCTTGTCCTGCCCGCAGCGGCATCCCCACTGAGCCCGTGGGCACCGCCGGCAACGTGGGGGCCCTCGAGTTCGGCCGCCCCGGCGGCGGCGCCACTCGCTTCCACATGCCCACCTCCTCCACCGTCACCCCCGCCAGCGGGCCCTCCTCCTCACGTAGGTTTTTGTGAGGTTGCCTCATACGCCGTGTGCAGGCCTGCAAGCCGTCATTCAAACTGCCTCCTCTCGACCCACATCGATACCCGGCCTGCCGCCTGCACCCTGCCCCCTCCCGACCCATCTCCCGACCCACATCGGTTGACACTCCTCTTCCTCCGCCGCGCCGCGCAGTGGAGACGCCCTCGCGCTTCTCGCGCCCCTCCGGCGGCGGCTCGCGCATGATGTTCCCCAGCGCCGCCGTTGGCGGCGGCGACGGCGGCTCGACCGGCGGCAGCGGCGGCTCGGGCGGCAGCGGCGGCAACGGCGGCTCGGGCGGCAGCAGCGGCGCTAGCCCCGACGAGACGCCGCTGACCTTCACCAACGTGTTCCCCTGGGTGATCATCTACGTGGCCACCTGCGCCGGGCTGTACACCGCCCACAGCAAGTATTTCGCCAAGCCGCCGCCCAAGAAGGCCTGCTGCGGCTGCAAGAAGTCCGGCGCCACCACCACCCCCGCGGCCCCCGCGGCGGCGGACGGCAAGGCCGCCGCCAAGGGCAAGAAGTGAGCGGGCACAGCGGCCTAGTTGGATTGAGTGGATTCAGCGGCTCGGGCGGATCCAGCAGATCCAACGGTGTGAGCGGATTGGATCCAGCGGCTGGAGCTGGAGATAAAGCGGGGTGGACCTGCTGGGGCTCAGCGCTGCCGCCTGGCGGCGGAGGGCGGCGCTTGAGAGGAAGGCATAGGCGGGTGGAGCGAGGCCTCGCAAGGGCGGAGGCAGGGCGCAGTGGAGGTTGAGTGAGGCTATCGAGGGCGGCCTGCGGCCGCGGTAGATGGACGGCTGCATTACAGCTGCAGCGCACGAGGGGCCCTACCAGAGCAGCGGCAAAGGGCCGAGGCGCTGGTTTCGGAGACGGGGACGGCCACGGTCACGGCGACAGCTGCTGAGGGCTGCCCTGCTCACGGAGCAGCCGCGGTATGGGGTATGGAGTGGGTATGGGCTTGCTTGCGTCTTCGCGGACCCTGGCCTCGTTGCCTGGCGCATGAGAACTTGTGGAGCTCGGAGCACTCGGGACGGGCGGCTGTCGAATGGATGCATGCTACCTGGAGCATGCTGCGGCCCGGCCGACCTAAAACAGTGTGGCCTGCGGTGGCGCGGAGGAGAGGTGGCTTTTACTAAGCAGTGCAGTGCAGTACGACAGATAGTACGACGACAGTTGTGACAGTTGCGAGCTGGCGGCCTCGCGTGGTACGGGCTTGCGATGTGATGTGCAGTGGGTGGTTTGGGTGTTGACACTTGATTGGTTGAGGGCTGTGATTCATGGCCTCATGGTTTTGGGTGCGTGCCGGCTTTCCTTCGGCTCGAACGTTTGCGTGCTCGGGCTTCTTTCTCTCCGCATTACAAGGCAGAGCCGCATCGGCGCCGCCTGCGAAGGCCTTCTTTGCTCCTGTTACGTTCGGCGCGGTCCGCTGCGCTCGTCTTGAGGGCGGCGACTGGACGGATTGGGACCGGGGCAGCCCCTATTGAAGGCTGCTCCGCGGCTCGGAGGCGTGTGGAGGAGGTATTCGTTCGTGTTGTGTGCCATGCGGGGCCTGGGGTGTTTGCCCCTTCGGACGCTGCGTGGGGCACGACGGCGCGTGCTGGTGTGGGGTTGCCCGGACGGACCTGTGCAGGAGCGGTTGATCCTGTCGGGTGTAATCACTTGCGGACGTGCGTCCAAGAGGATCCGAGCACCGATGCGCCGCCCTGGCTACCGAGTGCTGCCGAGCTGCGAACCATCAGGTAAGGTTTTGGGAGGGCTGTGTTGAGGGCATGGGATGCATCAGGGCTGCGTGGGGTCGTCGCTGGGTGCCAAGGGCCGATGCCGTTCGTGTTGACCCGTGAGGCGGGATGCACGGCCCGTGACGGCGGCCAGTTGCGACGGCGCAGGCAGCGACACAGAGCAAGACCTGGTCCGGGTCAAACTTTTAGCGCGATGCTGGGTTAGCCCCACTTCCTGCACCTCTCTCGGGCTCTCTGCTCCCCGCTTGCGACGACCGCGCCGTCCATGGCATTCAGCGTGCGTGCGCACCTTACACAATATGCTCCAGTCGCAACCCCTTGAGTGATACTAGTGCCCAACAACCGACAGGCCGGGCAAGGCAGTGGCATCGCGGCGAAGGCGTCATGTCAGCGACTGCGATCATCGCGGCGGTGTTCCCCGGCGACAGCCTCTCAGCTCAAGGGCTTCCTGAAACCAAGCTGCGTCGCATTATCGCAACTTGGCTCGCCTCGAGCGAAGACCCAAGCGTGGGGCGGCTAGCGGCGCAACTGCTGATCCTCAACCATTGGCTTCGCCAGAAGCAGGCGGGTGAGCTGCTAGGTCCGTGCCCCCGCTGCCCCTCACCTGGTCTCAGCCCAGCGCGAGTACAGGCCAGGGCTTATCCGCCTGCTTTGCACACATGTAGAACCGCTGCCCCTGCTTACCTGTTCATCTACCCTTCCGACCCTTGCCTCCCCGGCAGATCTTTGGCTTCACCCGGCGTACGCCTGGCCCAAGCTCAAGCCCTTTCTGCTCGCGCCCGAGAGCCAGGGCGCGTTCGTGGTCGAGGAGGACGTCGCAAGCCGCGACGTTGTCCGCCTCGACATGGACGCTCTGCGGCGCGCAGCGGCAGGACGGGTCACCGCCGTCAGCGCAGGCGACGCCGGCGGCCCCTTGAAGTCCGCTGCTCACCGGCTGAACGACGCCCTGCTCCGTCGCTTCCCGGCCCCGCCCAAGACCTCAGACGTCGACGGAGATGACCACGGCTTCGCGCGGCTGAGCGCTGCCGCCAAGCGCGGCATCACGTGGCTTCTGGCCATGGCGCCACCCCGGTTCCAGCTGCACCTGACCCAGATCGGGGGGGACCTGCCGCGGTACATGGGCGGTATGAAGCCGCCGGGCAAGCTGAGGGCGCTCTGTGACGAGGAGCCCGACGTGTTCCACACGTTCGTACAGGTACGACAGTGTTACCGACCCCGGCGAGAATAGGGATTAGGCTGGCGGATGTAACTAACCTCCGCCGTCGCATTCGCAGAACGGCAGCGATGCACTGGTGCGGCTGGTGTGCCCCGCCTTCCTCGCGCTGGCGGCGGAGCTCGCGGGCGAGAAGCAGGCGACCGCCGCCAACCCACCTCCGCCAATCGGCCCTGGCAGCTCTGGAGCCGCCACCTCGCCGCCGCCGTTTGGCCTCGGCGGCTCCGGTGCTATCGATACCGGTCAGGGCGACATGAGCACCGGCAAGCAGCTGTGGAATGCGCTGTTTGAGCGCTTTCCAGCGACGGGCGATCGGACGGCCAACGCCGCCAAGCGCGCGGCCGCCAGACTCCTGGCTGGGTCGCCCTCGCACGCCATCCCCTTGGCGACCTTGGGCTCTGAGGTGCCCAAGCTCATGGGCGGCGTCAAGCCCTCTCGCAAGCTGCGGACGCTGTGCGAGGAGGAGCCGGACGTGTTCGCCGTCTGGCTGCAGGCGAGTGGGAGCAAGGACGGGGCGGGGCAGGCTAAGGCTGGCGTAGCAAGGCGTAGCAAGCAGGGCTAGCAGGGCTTGGCATGCGATGCCCCAGATTGCCGCTGCTAGCGTGTGCGCAGTGCTGACCGCGGTGCTCCTCGCCCACAGCCCCCGAGCACCTGCATGGTGCGGCTGGTGTGGGCGGCGCTGGCCCGGCTGGGCGAGGCGGCGGTGGCCAGGGCGGCGGCCGGGACCTCTGCTGCGTCGTGCAGCGCCTGGGCTCCAGACTCCTACGCCGCAGCACCAGCGGGCCCGCTGTACGGCGGCGGCGAGGCGGCCGCTGCATGGGGTGCGGCACCGGATGGAGAGGGGGATGAGACGGACGACCTGCTAGCCCTCATGGGCGTGGGTTCGGCTGGGGCGCATCCTCATCAGGCGTGGCAGGCGGCGGGGCCCCCGGCGCCTCCACCCGGGCCCCGCCCCATCGCGGCGGGCGCCCTGCCTGCTGCGGGATCCACAGTGAGGAAGAAGGCGATATGGAGCGCGCTGTTGGCGCGCTTCCCCTCTCCCGGCCGAGCGCCGGAGTTGGAGCCGGAGCGGCTCCGCATGGGCGCCAAGCGCTTCGTCGCCAAGGGCCTGGCGGAGGCACCGGGGCACGAGCTGGAGCTCGATGACTTGGTTCGGGGCCTGCCGCCACACCTGCTTCAGGGCAGCGTGGGGCCAGTCGTGGACCAGCTTTGGGCGCTGTGCGAGGAGGAGCCGGACGTGTTCGCCGTGTGGCTGCAGGTGAGGCGGAGCTGTTGCGGTTTGGCAAGCAGGGAGCGAGGCGGCTGAGTCAAGGAGGCTTAGTATCCCTCTCGATGGCGTGATGTGCTTGCCTTATGAGTTGAGCGCCTGCCAGCTTCCAGCGCCTGTCCGACTGGCCTTCTGCCAATTCTAGCTCCTTTACCCTCCCCATCACAGCCGCCGAGCACGTGGCTGGTGCGGCTAGTGTGGACTGAGCTGGCGGCGCTGGGCGAGGCGGCGGCCGGCACGGCACCGCGCCCTCAGCACGGCACGGTGACGGCAGCGGGGATGGCGGCGGGGGACGAGCAGGTGTTGCCCGTCCCCGCCCTCGTACCGGCCGTGGTGGTGGACCGGCCGGCCTCGGTGCCGGCTCCGCTCCCACAACCGCGCTCACAGCCCGTGCCGGTGCCGATCCCGGTCCCGGTCCCAGTCCCGATGCCGATGCCGATGCCGGTGCCAGTCCCTGCGGCGGAGTCCGGCCTCGAGGCGCCACCGGCGGCGGCGCTCCTGCCGGACGCGCCTGAAAGGCTGGTGTCCGACCCCTTCACCCCCGCCCTGGCGGCCATGCTGCAGCACTGCCGTGCGTGCACACACCTGGGCCTTGCCGTACACTCGTACGGCGGGGCTCCGGCGGTCGTGTGCCTGTACGCGCCGCCGGTGGTGGACGCAGCGGAGGCAGGAGTGGCGGAGGCAGGGGCCGCGGCGGTGTATGTGGTGGACTTGACGACCGCAGAGGGCTTGCGCGGCGGCGGCAGGGCGGGGGCTGACGCTGCGCGGATGCTGCTGCTCAGCCTGCGATCGCTGCTGGAGGATGAGAACGTGGGCAAGGTGGTGCACGGAAGGGAGCAGGTAGGCGCATGCACGTAGAGGGCCGAACGGGGTTGCAAGTCGTTTTTGATTGGCTAAGGGCCTTCCTTGAGAGCAGGTGGACAGGGCTGCGGGGTGCTGTTTCTATGCCGTCTCTTGTGAGCTTGCGTGCCCGTAGCTATGCCCTGACCCGGGTCGTCCCTGGCATGTAGGTTCGTGCGCTCGAGGCGGCCTGCGGGGGTGCGGTTGTCACTCCCCTGCTCGACACACGACTCGTGGTCAAGGGTCTGGCGGCGATGATGGACCTGCCGCCGCCACCGCCACCGCCGCCGCCACCACCCCCGCCGCCTCCGGGATTCGCTGCAAGCACTGCCGGCCGCTCCTTGGCTGGATCTGGAATGGAGCCCGCTGCGATAGCGAGCGCCCACGTCAGCGCGCTGCGCTCCGGCCTGGCGGCGGCGGGGCTGTGGGCGGACCGACCGGATCTGCTGGCGGTGCTCTCGGCGGTCCACTTTGCGGCGCTGAGGGATGAGCTGGGGCCGGGCGACGGCGGCGGCGCTGCGTGGGGCAGCCGGCCGCTGAGCCCGAGCCAGGTGGCGGCGGCGGCGGCCAGCGCCCGGCACCTCCCGGAGCTGGAGACGGCGCTATGGGAGGCGAGCTATGCGGTGTCCGCGGGGAAGGTGGGGCTGCGGATGCTAGGATAGCGGTGGCGACGGGGTCTGGTGCTTGAAGCGCGGATGCAAGGCGGTCGGCCCATGAGGCCATGGCATGTTGTGCTTCCCTGCGCGAGGGTGTCGGCAGCTGACGTATGCACTCGTGCCTGTGACCATGTCAGCGGTAGCGTTTGTATGGTCTTGCAGAATGGCTCTCTCGCTGCAGACGTGAGTTGGGCGTGGTGCAGAAGACTGTTGGCGGAGGGGGATGCGGTGGGCTTTCGGAAGATGTCGTTCGTTCGAAGATGTCGATGTTTGCTGCGGACGACGGCGCGTGCTGGTACGGGGTCGCTCGCCGGGCCTGCAGGGAGCGGTTGCTCGTTCCAAGAGCGCCTGAGTCTTGACGCGTAGCGCCCCGAGGTGAAGTGCCGGCAGGTGAGGGAGGTCGGGCTGGGCGGGCATGGGAAGGCACGACCTGTGCCGCGACCCGGTGGCGACCCGTGAGGCGGGATCTCGCACCCGTGACGGTAAATACAGATTTGATGCATAAGGCAGCCCCGCGCGGCTCTGTGGGCCGCAAACTCAATAACTTGGTCTGTGGTGCTCGCAGAGTGCATCGCGCACCACACCGCCCTGGCCCGGCTCACAACAATCGCTGCAGTTTCGTGGCCTTACTTCGCGTGGCAGCAGCACAAGTTTTCCGCAGCTGCGATGCCATGATCAGGCCTAACAGGCTGCAGCTGTCATAGGCGACGGCTTCGCGGTCGCGGTCGCGGTCGCGGTCGCGGTCGCGGTCGCGGTCGCGGTCGCGGTGTTGAGCGCCATGGCATTGGAGATCGTGTTCTACATCGGCGTGGCCTTTCCCGGCAGTGGCGTCTCAGCTCAAGGCCTGCCCGAGGCCAAGCTGCGCCGCATTATCGCAACCTGGCTTGCCTCGAGCCCTGATCAGAGCTTGGGTCAGCTGTCGGCGCAGCTCCCCAACCTGGGCCACTTCCTCAAGCTGCAGCATGCGGGTACGTGATGAGCTGGGGGCCTGGGGCACTCAGGAGGACAGTCCACCCAGAGTCCTTTGTCTCCTTCTCTCCTCTGCGGCCTAAACTGAGGCTGAGCCGGTGTGAACTGGTTCAAGTGTCATAGCTCATAGGTCACCCTGCCCATCCCCACCTCGCGCCGTCCTGCCTCCCTCCCAGGCACATGGCTCAACCCGGCCTACGCCTGGCCCAAGCTCAAGCCCTTCCTGCTCGCGCCCGAGAGCCGGGGCGCGTTCGTGATTGAGTCAGACGCCGCAAACCGCGACATCGTCCGACTGGACACGAGAGCTCTGCGACGGGCAGCGTCTGCACGGACACTGGCGGCGGCGGGCCCGAGTATCGGCTCCGGCGGAGCTGGTGCCGCCGCCGGGACTGCCACATCCGCGGCGCAGCGGCTGTCGGAAGCCCTGCTCTTCCGCTTCCCTGCCCCACCTAAACGGGCAACCCCACTGCACCATGCCACCAACACGAACCCCTCAAGTATAGATCGACTGCGCCCCTTCCAGCAGAACTGCGCACCATTGCCGCCGACGACCCCCGACTCGCCAGCTTTGTCGACGCAAACAGCACTCCACAACCCAACACACAGAAGCTGATCACGCGCTTTTACCCGCGAAAACAAGCCCAGCCCGAATGGACCGGCTGGGCGGTCAACGGCACACCAGCAGACACCCCGCCCCTGGCACAACAACCCCCGGACGCAACCCCTGCCTCCGACAACCCAGACGCCGCCATGCATGATAACAACCCCGCCCCACCCGCCCCAACTAACCCGAGGAGCGCCGCAACCCACCGCATAGGCCGCCCCCGCCCCAACGCCCGGCAGCGCCAGAAGGAGTTCATTGAGAACAACACCAGGACCTCTCACCCCAGCCTAAAGCGCAACCCTGCTTATCACAGTTCCATTTATGATCCAGACCCCGACGAGCAACCGCCCGCGACGGCCAACTGGCGCGTGCGCCGGAGCCCTGCTGGACCCCCGCGGGCAGCAGGCGCCAACCCAGCACAGCCCGCCCTCACTGATCCCCCAACGCACCAGGGTGAAGCACTGTTTCTCATGAACGCCCGAACAGCGTTCAAAGCGCTGATGGCCGATATCCCCACCCTTGGCTGGATACCACAAGGGCATCCGCCGGCCTGGCGCAGCCGCTTCAAGGACCCCGCCAACGGCCCTAACATCTCTAGACATATTCAAGCCCGCTTGGATGAGCCCAAACCCCTCTACTGGGACACGGTCTCTGACAACGGGGAAACCCACCGGACCCGCAACACGGTACTGGATTACCTTGCTGAGATACCCCCGCAACCAGCGGGTGGCCAAGACCCTGAAGGCCCCGCCACCCCACAAACAGCGTGGCCATGGCATGGCGAGCAGAGACTGGATATCAGCCGAGAGGACCCCGTAGCTCCCAGCCCGCCCGCCCGCCCCCCCCATAGGCGACCACCCACAACAGGTGCTCGTCGTACACGCATGAAGAAGGCCCCCATTAAAAGGGACTGGCGGCTGGCCCGCCGGCAGATCCTAGACGGGACTATCCGCCTCCGTGACACAACCCATAAAGATGCGATTCTCTCCACTCAGCTAGTCTTCTGCCTTTATAATGATACTGAAGAAGTTGAACAGGTTGTGGCCGGGCCCTACCACACCAACACCACACTACCCCCCACGGGCGCAGGACCACGCAAACGAAACCGCAACACACCAGCCCCCCCAACCGCCGTAGAGCCACAGACGGCAGAGCTACAGCAGACCCTAGCAACCCTTAAGCGCGAACGCCCGGAACTGGAAGCCTCCATCACCACCGCGTCCCAAAAATACTTCCTAGTAAGATGGAAGGACAGCATTGTGCCCCTCGGAGCTATCAAAGCGTATGAAGACCTCTGCTACAAGCCGGACCGGATGAGCCGAGCCGGCACACGCCATGATGGCACCGCACGGACCACCCACGGAGGGTACGGTACCGGTATAGGCGAACACATGCGCCGTATCACTTGGAAACCCTCAACCGAGCCTGGCGCCACCATGACTCAGGGCCACGGCCTAGAATGGGTCAAGGCCGTACATAGCCACCTCACGCGCACCGCCGGACCTGCCCCCAAGCGCACTAAGCGCGGACTCGACGAGCACCTTAGCAACGAACAGCGACAAGGACTCTGGCAGCCCCCACCTGACCCACTCACCCTCACCCGTCACCAGACCCTGCACGCCCACATAACCATTGAGCCGCACGCAGCAAACCCCGATCTTGACATCACCCCCACCGGCAGGTATGAACTGGCCGTACCCAATGACGCTGGACACCCTGCCCGGGTGTACAACCCTACCGGCCGGTGCATAGGCACCGTTCCACAGGACCGCCTCGCAGTCTTGTGGGAGCGGTACGACCACCACAGAGTATACTACCCCGACACGCACACAGCCCACACAGCGGGAGGACCACGTCCCTTCCCAGAAGACCTAGCAAGGCTACTACTCCGCACAGCAGCGCAATCTAAGCGCAAAGGCAAAAACACGAATGCGCCAACTGTCCCAGCAGCCGCTCTCCCCGAAGCCCTGCGAACAGCAGTCCAAGCCGCCCTCGGGGAACCACCCACCGAATGCTTTACCGGTCCCCTCACGGCCTCCGCACGAACCATAAGATATTACTCCGACAACGAGGCAGATCAGCTGTTTGGTGCCGACGTAGGCATGTTCAAGCACATCTGGTCCGGCCCCCACCTTGTGTATGCCCCCGGCCAACCAAACATAGCACGCGACACACTTGACTGGGCCCTAGCCTGCGCTGAGGCTGTGACAGATGCCCCGCTCGCCATGGTCCTGATTACCAATAGGAAACTGTGCGGGCCATACACGCTCCGGCTTGGCCATCCAAATATTACAGCCGTGGGCACCCTAACCAAAGACCCGGCGCCCAATAATGCGGCCCCTGAGGATGAGAACCGAGTGACAGAGAAAAGAACGGCCCTTGATGTCCTGTTGGTTACCAACAACCCGGAATTGCCCCCCGTTGAGGATCAAGTGTACCTTGCAGGCACACCTGACCGCCTAACTAATGCTTTGCGAGAGGTGGAGGGCTACACGCTCAAGCCCGCACAGCCCCCTGCTCAGAGCTCAAACCCCCCAAATCCCTCTAACCCCTCCAGCCGGATCCGGAAGGCCCTTCACGCCCTTCAACACCGCCCACGGTCAGACCTGCCCTGATACACGGGGGCGGTAGACACCACCGACCCCACAACCCTGGCGCCGCTGCTCACCGAGTTAACCAGTAAGTTCCCGGACACGTTCCCCAGACAACACAACGCAAATGCCGCCATCTACACAGACGGCAGCGCCCGTAAGCAACCCGACGGCGCACACACGCTAGGAGCCTCCATGTACGACCCCACTAAAGATGCAGGCGACCGCACAACCCACATAGACCCCAATGGAGGGCAAGTGAACACCATCACACGTGCAGAGCTCTCGGCCATAGCCTTTGCCCTTCGGGACTCCACTGAGAGACCAGACTTGACCGTCTGGACAGACAGCGTTGCCTCCCTCTACCTAACACGCAGGATGCTATTCAACCCCCTGCGACTGACCCTATCTAAACACCGCGCCCTCCTGTCCTGCATTGCAGGGTTGATCTGGACCCGAAGCAACAACGGGCTCCACACTGCCCTAAGAAAATGCCCCGCCCATGTAGGAGTGGCCGGCAATGAAGCAGCCGACAAAGGAGCTACCGACGTCGCCAAAGGTATCATCCCTGAAGAACAACTGCGCACAGAAACATCAGACAATGCACCGTTTGAAAGCCTCCCCGCCTGGGCCATATCTGCCAAGGATGGACGATGGGCCAACGACCTCAACCGGGGCATCCTGGGGCTTATGCCAGCCAGTGTCCACTACGGGTACACGAATGAAGGTATCTATGCAGGGCTGTGGCATCAAGCCCTAGAACACATTTGCCCCCACACCAGCCACGCAGGCTATGACCACCACAAGACCACCGGCCTATGGAAACGAGTATTTGACTACCGCTGGGGCCAGCTGTGGAATGCTAAACTCGCTAAGCGGTTTCAATGCCCCCTCTCAGGAAAGCGCGGATCAGGGCCGACTTCAGATGGGCTCTGCCCTCTGTGCAAGGCACTTGGTGCCCGCACCCAAGACGGCGGCGGACATATGTTGGGCGGCTGTATAGAACCCGGCCTCAAGGGGCACTACATTGCCCGGCACAATGAAGCAGTGCAGGTTATTGCTCGATGTATAAGGCAGTACAGCCCCTCCGGCGGCTGTTATATGGTTATGGACGCCAACGCAGCTGCCAACACCCCCGACTACTCCGCAGGCACACGCCTCCCCCCATGGCTCTTCCCAAGCAAGGGGAGTACGTATGCTTGTCCCCACCGCCCCGATCTGCTGCTTATCCCAGGCCTCCCCCTGCGTGAAGGTATGCGACCTGACTACAAGCCGCCGCCACGCACGGCCCGGGCAACAATAACTATCCACATCGTGGAAGTTGGCTACTGCTCGGACCTCAACCACCCTGACAAGGCGGCGGCAAAGCTGCTGCAGCATCAGGAGCTTGCGACCATGCTAAGAGCTGAGGGATGGAGAGTGGAACTGACGCCTACGCATGTAGTGACACTTGGGTTCGGCGGCACAATCTCTAAGACATTACCCAAGCTGCTGACGACAGTATTTAGGATCCCAACGGTCTTGGCTCGGAACTGCTGTTTGAAACTCCACCGGATGGCTGTTATCAGGCTGAACAACATTGTAGCGCACAGACGCAACCTAGAACGCAAGGCACATGGGAACCACTTTGCACCAGGCCGAGAGTAGGTTTTACTAAGTGATGGACCTGCCGGGGCGAGGGCCCGGCGGGTGCGGCCAAGGCAGTGGCCGGTGGTGGGGCGTTGATTCTGCCCCGCCCCCTTAACCCCGAAGTGGGGCACGCACGGGTTCGCCCGTTGCGTAGCTATTATTATTATTATTGCCTGATGATGAAATTTCTATTATTAAAAATGTGGGCGGGAAACTTTCTGTAAAGGACCCAGGCGGTAGGGGAGAAGGCAGCCCGGGACCCAGGCAATAGGTGGGAAGCAACAGGTAGCCCGGGACCCAGGCCGTGGGTGGGGGAGGGCGGGTTTTGCGCGCGTGAGGGCGGGGTTTGGAGGGTGTATGTAGGCAAAGGAAGTGCGGGCCACTGGGTGCCCACGCACCCAGTTAGCCGGACCCAGGCCTGGGGATGGGGACGAGCGGCAGCTGGGCGCAAAGTGCGGTGGGGGATGTGGGTGGGAGGCGTGCTGCCGACTGCTGTCCTGCTGGGGTGTGGCATCCGCGAGCCCGCGGGGCCCGGCCGAAAAGTACGGGAAAGTGGAGTAACCGCGACAGGTGGGAAGGGCTGGACGTGAACAGCGGCAGCATTTGTGAGGCCGCCTTTCTTCAGTACCAGCAAGGCGTGCTTGCTGGTGTTGAGCGGTGGTTGGGAAGAACTGGCCACGTGTTGCGTGTTTGTCGCTCGGTCCGGTCGCTCGTTGGGGTGTCAAGTTTCCCAGATACCTTCCCGGATACCTTTCAGCAAGGACTCAGCAGTAAACTTCTCAGCACTCACTATCGCGAACGCGATATATCTTTCGTCACAGGAGCTGGCCTTGTGCACGTAATTGCCAGATAGCGCGGTCCTGTCTGGAGCGCACGTTGCGCGTTGACCACAGCGGACACGTTTCATACGCTGAAGCAGCGTTGGCGAACAGTTGCGGTGGGTATCAGCCGTCGATTGTGGGGCTCAAGGCGAACGTATTTTTTAGCGGTAGCTAGCTCGTCAGCTTGTCGCCAAGAACACAAGGGAGTAGAGGTTGCGACTGAGTGCGGTGAAGATGAGGAGGCACGCACGGAAGACCGGTGCTAATACAGGCGTCAGGCGTGGTGTCCCCGTGAGGTGGACGGTCAGCCCCGCTCAATAGGGAAATTCCCCTGGCTCCCTGCCCATCCTTTCCGCTAGCCCCGCTCAGTACAGTCCGTTCCCCCCATCCCCTACCTCACGTGCAGTAGCCGGGCAGTCGGCGATGTCCCTGCAGAGGTGGTTGGCCCCTCCCTTGCGCCTCTAAGTGCGTGTTCCCCCGACTGGCCCCTGGCATTGGACCTGCTCGTATCGACACGGCTCGGGGGCCCTATAGCCAGTGCTGCTATCTTCCTGGGGCTTGGCTCTTGGCTATGACCGAAAGTACCCCCTCCAGGGGCCGTGGCTTTCGGTACATGTGCACGAAAGTTGGCTTTCGCAGGCTTTCGGTTTCGGTACAAGGGGTTGGGAGGCCGTGTTGCAGCTGGCACATTCGTGCCCTGCACTAGGGCCCCTCGTCAGAAAGTGTTCCCCGCTACAGGAACCTTGATTCCTGTCCTTGCAGAGCTCAGAAGGCACACAGGAGGCACCGTGCGGTGCGGCGTTAGCATGATTGCCTTGTCGTCGGGAAGTGTTCCCCGTCGAGCAACCCCCCTGTAAACCCTGTCTCCTTGGCGTGCCAGCGCTCCGGGAGCGTGCAACTGACACCATGAACCCTTGTGCCGGGTAGACTTTGTCAGAAAGTGTTCCCCAGCTTGGCCCAGACGCACGAAAGGGGGTCAACAGGGGCCAAATCCTTCGGTACATGGGCACGAAACATGGTTCCGCAGGGGGAAATCCTTCGTGACCCCTGCACGAAAGTTGCCAAAACGCTTTCGTGCAGAGCCCTCAGAATCGAAACTTGCACGAGAACGAAAGGAAGATAGCAGCACTGCCTATAGCAAAGCCGTCGTCGACCGCACCCATGACCCGGGCTCGTCCCCTCGTCCCCTGGGATTGCACTTCGCTGGCCTTTCACGGTAACCTCGTCCCCGGTTCCCATTCCCCTTAGCCCCAGCGCGCACAGATGGGGGGTTGCGCACTCACTCGCCTCTGCCTGACCATGAGTACGGCAGGAACCCAAGGGTCTATTTCACAGCCCCGCTTCCGTACTGCCCGCCCGACGCAGCCCGACGCCCCTGAGTTCCAGGCCCGCTAGGCCCTCGTCCTCGCTCAGGCGACCCCCGCCTCTCGCGGGTCCCCTTCCCTGCCTCCGCGCCTCTCCTCTCACCTCTCCACACGGTAGCAACGCACGCTTCCTCTCCTGCTCGCTTCCTCAAGTCCGTCTCAGCCGCTCTCCTCGCCACTTCGCCTCCTCGCTCGCCTCCTCGCTGTTTCGCCTCCGTCCTCGGCCCCTCAGCGCTGGGGCGTCTTGGCCCTGCGTATCCGCTCCACCTCCTCCCGTACCGCCCGCTGCACCTCGGGCAGCTCCCGGGCCTTGCCGTCCCGCAGCACGCCCGCATCGATGATCTGGATCCGAGATTCGGGGGTCCAGAATCGGATTGAGGGCGGCGGCCATTAAGGGGGAGGAGTTGGTAAGGATCACAAAACCGATGATGATGTCAAGCTTTGTAACCGGGTCCGATGCTCCCGGGAGGGCCCTTCATGCAATCGCGTGGTATGGTGGCTTCGATCGAGTAGGGCCGTCGGTCGCTCGTGTTTCGCATCCCGAGCATCCGCGTCCTGCCTCGCTCGTTCCCCTCCCGGCCGCCTTCCCAACTCATCCGATTCACGCAGGATACACATGCCAAGGCTGGGCAGGCACCATGCTCTGGTCTCGGTCTTGCCGGCGGTCGTGCCTCCTCAACGGCGCTCTGGCGGCCATCTCGGGAGAAGGGGAGACCGGGACGCCATCCCGGCACCGACACGTCACGAGCTACATGACATTTCGTGGTCATTGGCTGTATTCATGTGTACCGGTGTGTTAGCTAGCGGAGATGTTAGCGGCGTGCTGTGCATAGAGCATTTGGGGCCTTGCACGGGTCAAGGACCAGTGCTGCCGAGAGTACAGCAGCGGGCCCGCCGCGTCCCGCAAACAACACAAGCAACAACCATGACGGGCCCCAAATCATGCCCCGCATGTGATGCACGAAGCGCAGCGGCCTCTACTGACGTGTTATAGAAGTCCCGCTGGCGTCTTCTGGACGCACACCTGTCTTCCCAACATGCAGAATCCTGGGCCTAGCGCCGCGGGGCGGGCCCAAGCACTGTTTAGACTGAACTTCCTTGAAGCTGGAGAAAAGGCCCGAGGCCTGAATGGGGTAGTCAATCGAACATGCGTGCGGACACGGTTCACAGCGCAGGGACGCCTGGGCGCTCCACGGGGTGTACGGGTCGGCGGATGGACTAGATGGACGCGCGCGAAACACATTCCACGCCGGCCCACGAACGAGCACAGCAGCTACTTCTTTTTGAAGGATTCCGTGTTGAATTAGGCATAGCGCTCGTTCCGGGCTCGATCAGCGAGAATAAGCCGAAGTCGGCACCACAACCTCTTCGCGTTAACGTTGAGTGCACGCAAAGTTGACGGAACTGCCTCGCTCATAGCCTTAAGCTGCACGCTGTCTCTTGATAGAAAACCGGATTGCTCCACGGCTGTGGTTGCAACTTGGTGCGCGCCAAGAATAACTACCTCAAGTTGAGGATTATACCCGTATATCATGCCATAGAAGCACGCAGGCGAGGGGTCCCAGTCTGGGCGGGCCAAGCGGCGATCGGTATATAGAGATGTACATGCCATACCAACACGGCCACGCGGCGAGCGAGGCGTACCAAAGTATGGGGTGCATAATATTGTTGGTCTTTAAGGCCACTCCTGTAGCCTTAGGATGTTGTGGGACAGGGCCGGGCTGGGCCTGAACTGGGTACGCCCGTGCTAGATCGGACGGGCCGGATGGACCCTGGGATGGACCTGGGACCCCCTAGACCCCCAAGGCGCCTCACGGGCAAGACTGCCACTTTTAAATAACTGGACGTAAGCAACGCACCTACTGTTGGAGCTCGGAAGTTTCGTGGTGCAAGCCGACATGGGCAGGGTAGGTGGGCCTGGCCGTGCCTGGCTAGCGGGGCATGCACATCGCCGTACGGGCCTGGTGGAGGCAGGCCCGCCGTGTCGCCATATAACCTGCAAGCTTCACAGTCAATGGTCAAACCGTGAACATTGCTTAGTCGACCCGCTGCCGGCGACGAGCAACCGCGAGCCTCGTCCGAGCTCAGCGAGCGACCATTGCGATGGCATCAACCAGCGACGCCTCAGCGACTGTGAAGCCTGAGGCTGTGGAAATCAAGGTCGAGGATAGCACCTCGAATGTGGTAGCGGAGCTGAAGAAGGCCAACGAGGAACTGAAGAAGGCAAACAAAAAGGACCCCAAGCCCTTGCCGACGGGTATCAAGCCACGCCGTGAGCCATTTCGCGGCCTCTGGGGAGGGATGTGCACTTAATGCAACAGCATGGGCTTTAGCGGCTGGTCATTGGGGCCGCCGAGCGACTTGTTGCGACGACCCTTGCCCACCTTGATCGATCCCGTGCCCTCGCCCTCCCCGCGTGCAGGCCTCCTCCTGCCGGTGCTTGTGTTGTGCATCATGACGCCCATTCTCCTTGGCATCTGCCTGCCGGTGAGGCATAGCGGAAGGCAAAGGCCGCCGGCAGGCGGAAGGGGGGAATATGAACTGGCCCGGGGTAACCGGGGAGGGGGCGCGGGGCCGGCGTGGGCATGCCGTTGACAGGATCCTGCGTTCGCCCTGCAGACCTTTTACGCTGCGAAGAAGGCCCGCGATGACGAGATGACGAGCTCGTCGTTCATGTGCAACCTGTACGCGGACGACAAGCAGGCAAGTCGGGGTGGGCCCCCCAAGCCCCCATGTACCCAGTCCGCGGCTCCGGCCTGTGTGCCCGATGCGAGAAGCAGATGCGGTGATTGCATGGCCTCAAGGGCGATGGTGGTGCCCTACCTGACGCGCGAGGGGATGCGGCTGCGCAAGGCACGCAAGGAGGTGTTTCGGACGCTGGTGGAGAAGAAGATGGAGCCGAAATGGGTGGACGGGGCGGGGATCAGCGTCGTCGGTGACGACGGCAAGCGCGTGCGATACGAAGGCTAGCTGGACGGTTGTGAATCTTGTGATGACGTTTCTACGTCGGTGCTGAGGCAGGACGTTGATTGGGGCTCATGAAGCCTTTTGGCTCGTTTGGGCCCCGCAGCCATGAAGCTGTGTAACGATCATCATCATGGCCTCAACGCTCCGCCCTGGACAACCATCTGCGCAGGCGGCACTGGTCCAGAGGTACAACGCCTTCTCAATCCTCCAGGTGTGTTCCCCGCTAGCTCCATGCACTCCATGCGCGCAAGGCTTCTATCCTCGCTCCCCGCACGTTCAGCCCAAACTGGGCCACCTTCTGCCCTCTGTCACCAACCCGGCCTGTCCCCCTCCCTCCAGGACGCCTCCACGGCCATCCCGCGGCCGCCCTCACCTCCAAACCCGCCCAGCCCTCCCGCCCGGCAGCAGCAGCCACGCAGCCAAGCTCGCCCGCCCACCCCCCCGCCGCCGCCTCCCTCCCCCCCCGTTGACGACATGTACAAGCGGGCCTACGAGAACCTTGTCAAGGTGCGGGAACCGACGTCCAGCCAATGGGGGGTGGGGTGCGCATGGAGGGAGGCTGCCACAGATCCAAGGGGCCGATTGCTGCTTGCCCCGAGGCACGTCACCTCACGACGTGTGTCCGTACCCCTCCGCTTGCAGGCTGAGGGGCAGTACTTCAGGGAGCTCGCGCAGACGTGCAATGTGGTGAGACGCGTGAAGGGCAGAAGAAGTCCCGATGAGGGGAGGGCACGTGCGGGCCCCTACCCGCCGCTTGCTTCCTCGCTCTGCACCCACGCACCTACCTCTCCCTCCCTCCCCAGACACCGAGTCCGATGACGGCAGCACTCGTCTGGTTGCGGCGGCGAAGCGGGGCATCGCTCGGCTCCTGGCCATGGCGCCTCCCCGCTTCCAGCTGCATCTGACCCAGATCGGATCGGAGCTGCCGCGGCACACGGGCGGGATGCGGCCACCCGGCAAGCTGAGGGCGCTCTGTGACGAGGAGCCCGACGTGTTCCTAGTGGCCATACAGGTGGGGCGATTTGCACAGGGCCTTCCCCCAACACGCGGGGCATGCAGGGTGCCTGGTGCGTGACATCCCCTCCTGCCTCCTGACATCAGCCCTGGCTGCCAGTAACCGGCGGCGTGTGTCCTTTGCCTCATAACGCCTCCGTGTTGGTCTGCTCTGTAGGGTGCCAGCGAGGCCGTGGTGCGGCTGGTGTGCCCCACCCTCCTGGCGCTAGCGGAGGAGCTGGCAGGCGGGAAGCCGGCGGCAGCGGCCATCAGAGCGGGCAGCGGCGCCGCCAGCCTACCGTCAGAAGCCGCCGGCGCTGCGGGCATGCTCACCCCCGGCAAGCAGCTGTGGACGGCGCTGACCAACCGCTTCCCAGCGGCCCTCGGCCCGAACGCGGCGCCGGGCGAGCGCACGGAGAACGCCGCTAAGCGCCTGGCGGCGAAGCTGCTGGCGGAGGCGCCCTCGCACGAGCTCACCTTCGCCTTCCTGGGCTCAGAGGTGCCGCGGCTCATGGGCGGCGTCAAGCCCCCGCGCAAGCTCCGAGAGCTGTGCGAGGAGGACCCGGACGTGTTTTACGCCTGGATGCAGGTGAGGGCTGCTGGATGTGTGTGCGTGTGGAGGCAGGACGCGCGGGTGGCCTTAGGTGGGGCCTAGTCTGCGGTCCACTGCCGGTGGTGCATGTGGCCTTGGTGGAACGCACGGGGCAGAGTGCGTATGTACTCGGAAGCCTCCGGTGCAGGGCCTACCCGCACGCACAATGCACCCGGGGTCTAGGCTGCAGTCTTCAACCGGACGGTACCTGTGTACGGTAGCGTCTACCAGCAAAGGCAACGCGTTCGTGTGAAGGCAGATGTCCTTTGCCCCCCTCCTGTATGTGCCTCCCGACAGCCCCCGAGCACGCCCATGGTGCGGCTGGTGTCGCCAGCACTGGCTCGGCTTGGGGAGGCGGTGGTGGCAGCCAGGGCTGCGGGGGAGGCCGCTGCCGCCCAACCCGGATCAGGGGCTCTGGCAAGCGCAGCAGCGCCGGCGGGGCCGCTGGAGAGCGGCAGCTCGACGGCAGCGCTACCTCCGGCGAGCAAGAAAGGGTTTTACAAGACCCTCTTTGCTCGGTTCCCCGAACCCGGCAAGGCGCCGCACATGGAGCCCCTGCGGTGCCGGATCATGGCCAAGCGTTACGTCGCCCGGGGCCTGGCCACCGCGCCGAGTCACGAGCTACCGCTGGACACCATCCTCCAGACCATGTGGAAACACCTGCTGGCGAACGGGACGGGATCTCCCGTGGAGAGACTGAGGGCGCTGTGCGAGGAGGAGCCGGACGTGTTCTCCGTGTGGCTGCAGGTGAGGAATCCTTCAGACGCAGCGGGCGATTGCCCAAGGAGGTTTGGGTGCCGTGCAGTGAGGCGGAGGGGGGGAAGCTGTTGCGGTTTGGCGACCAGGGAGTGAAAAGTCGTCAGATGCAGTGGGCGCTTGCGCAAGGAGGCGTGGGTGCTGTGCAGTGCGGTGCCTGATACATATTGCGGCATGAACGGGCATGGACATGGGCAAAGAGGGACAAGGCCCCGAGCCGCCGTGCTGCTACCTTTGCGGTGCTTTCACCCAATCAAATGCCTCCTTCTCGGCTCCCTTCCCCGCTCTTCGCAGGTGCCCGGCACCTGGATGGTGCGGCTGGTGTGGGCCGACCTGGTGGCCCCGGCGGGAGAGGCGGCGGCGGGCACCACGGGGCCCCAGGCCGCGGCTGCCGAGGGGGAGCTGCCCAGCCTAGTCGACACGGCGTCATGGCCTGCGCTGGCCTCGCGCCCGTCGGGGCCCGCGACCCTGCAGCCGCCACCGCAGCCGCGCCCAAAACAGGTGCCTGTCGCTGGGCAGGCACCGGCGCCAGTACCAGTCCCGGTGCCAGTCCCGGTGCCGGTGCCGGTGACCGAGCCGGCGCTTGACGCTTCGACGGAGCCGCTCCTCCCTCAGCCCCTCGTCCTCGTCGTGTCCGACCCCTTCACCCCCGCCCTGGCGGCCATGCTGCAGCACTGCCGTGCGTGCACACACCTGGGCCTTGCCGTACACTCGTACGGCGGTACTCCGGCGGTCGTGTGCCTGTACGCGCCGCCTGCGCCGGGGCCGGAGGCGGAGGCGGAGGGACCGAGAGCGGCCGGCGCTTTGTATGTGGTGGACGTGGCGGTTCCTGAAGGGGGGATGGCGGGGGCGGAGGCTGCTAGGATGCTGCTGCTCAGCCTCCGTTCGCTGCTGGAGGATGCGAACGTGGGCAAGGTGGTGCACGGACGGCAGCAGGTGAGCCCGAGTCTTCTTCATTCTAGTGTGACTGATTTTAGCGCGGCCTCTTCGCCGCCTGACGCTGGCTCTTCTCTCTTCTCCTAGGGTCCTTGGGTGTTCACCGCCTCTTCTGTGCTTACATACCCTTAACCGAGTATGACCCGATCTGTGCGCCCCCGGCGTGCAGGTGCGAGTGCTCGAGGCGGCCTGGGGTGGGGCCTCCGCCGCCCCCCTGCTGGACACACGCCGCGTGGTAAAGGGTCTGGCAGCTATGCTTGACCTGCCGCCGCCGCCGCCTCCCTCGGCCAGCTCTTCGTCTTCCGCTGGGGCTTCGTCGCTCTCCCTCACAGCGGTGACCGCCCACGTCAGCGCCCTGCGCTCCGGGCTGGCGGCGGCGGGGCTGTGGGCGGACCGGCCGGATCTGCTGGCGGCGCTCTCGGCGGTCCACTTTGCGGCGCTGAGGGATGAGCTGGGGCCGGGCGATGGCGGCGGCGCTGCGTGGGACAGCCGGCCGCTGAGCCCGAGCCAGGTGGCGGCGGCGGCGACCAGCGCCCGGCACCTTCCGGAGCTGTGGACTGCGCTGTGGGAGGCGAGCTACCTGGCGTCTGTGGGGGAGGTGGAGATGAGGCAGTAGGGAGGTGGGACAGCGGCAATCGCGGTGACGGGGATGCCGATATATAGCTATCGTGCTATAGCAGTAGTGCGCAGGGCATTGCCTTACTAAGCTGAGGAGGATGACGGTAGCAACCTGCAGCTTCGGCCTGTCAGGACGAGGCGTGGGCGCGTTGCCAGGGCAGGCTACCCGCGATGGGCGTCAGGAGCATGTGTTTGGGCGTCCGGTCGTGTCCGGGGCTCCGGGCGACGGGTCTGGACGGCTGGTACCTGTTGCGCGGATGCAAGGAGTTCGGCCGTTGAGGCCAGGAGCACACGGTATTTCCCAGCACGAGGGAGCATGTGACCTGGTCCGGCATGGTGAATGAATGCCTCGCTCACTCTCGGCTTGCTTAGAAGTGCGTGCGTGGCGGCCTTGTTGACTCCTCATGGTGCAGAAGCTTGTTATGCCCTTGACCTGGATGGAGGGACCCGCGGCCAGCCGCACATACATTACCTGTAACCTGCGACAGACGAGCCGGCGGCGAGGACATACTTGACAGTCATATCCTGTAGGACAGTCCTGGCCGGGCTTGGTGGGTAAAGGGAGGTCGCTGAGTGGGGCAGGTCGCCTCCGCCACCCGCGACCTGCGACTGTGCGAGCCCGTGACCCGCGACCTACCTCCCGCGACCCGTGATACGCGATCGCAGTTTGCTACTGAACGGAACGCATACTGAATCTTTGCTCTTAAAGCGCACAGCCCACATACTAGTCTATAGCCTTATAGGCTCAATTAGAGCAGCAGGCTCGCTCGACGCGAGAATGGCGGGATGACCGCGAGCAGCCGCTCAAGGACAGCACGCCGACTCCTCATGGTACGTGCTGTTCCGGGTTCAGTATTGAGGCCCTCAGAGCGGGCTAGATCGTCGGGGCTGCTGCCTCGGGAGCCCCGAGGCACGACATCAATCGACACACGACTTAAGCGTCGAGGCAGCCTTCTGTTGGAGCTGACGATGGCAAAGGGTCTTCAGCTCAGCACGGCGGAGGCGGAGGACCTCATCCCCCGAGCCTTCCCGGGGGACAAGCTGTCGTACCAGGGCCTGCCCGAGGCCGCCGTCCGTCGAGCCATCGCCGCCTGGCTTGCAACCAGCCCGTATCAGGGAGCCTCTCCGCTCTCTGCCCGTCTGTCCAGCGTCAGCCCATTCCTCTGTGGGGAGCTGCCAGGTAGGGTGTCACTGCAAACAGGCTTGCCTCACGCATGCCCTTCGCACGTCGCCTCGTTTCCACTCAACCCGCCTGCATACATGCTCCGCAGACTTCTTCGCCCAGCCGAGGCACAAGCTGTGGTTCAATAAGTTATTCCTTGCGCCGGAGAGCCGGGGCGTGTTCGTGGTGGAGCAGCCAGAGCCGGGGGGCGCTGTGTGGGTGCGGCTCGACGTGGCGGCACTGCAGCGGGCAGCGCGAGGCTACTGCGACCCACCGCCACCGCCCTCACCAGCGGACTTCCCCGCGCTCCAGGCCGTCTCGGTCGCTGGCAGCAGCCACCGCCCCGCAGCACCAACACCACCGCAGCAGGCCCCGGAGTTCCCTCCGCATCCTTCCAGATGCCTCCAGGCGGCCTTGCGTGACCGCCTGCCGCTGCCCCTCTCCACCGGCGCCGCTGCTGCTGAGTGGGAGCTGGCGCCTGGCCCCGAGCTCGAGGCCGCGCGCTGCCGGGTAACCGCTAAGCGCTACCTGGCAGAGGTGCTGGCGGCGGCCCTCCCCGGCCACCAGCTCACCCTCGCGGCTGCCTGGGAGCGACTGCCGCAGGCCCTGCGCTCGAGGTTAGAGCTGGAGGGAGGCGGCTCGGGCCCGCCGCTGGAGCAGGGGAGCGGCGGGGCGGTGGGGAGTCTGCGGGCGCTGTGCGAGGAGGAGCCGGACGTGTTCGCCGTATGGCTGCAGGTGCGGGCGGGAGTGGTGGAGTGGTGGGGTGCGTGGAAGGTGGAGGGCATGGGAGGCATTCACGCACCTCCCCCCTCCCTCCCCAGCTCCCCAGCACATGGGTGGTGCGGCTGGCATGCGAGGAGCTGGCGAAGCTGGGGGAGGAGGCTGCGGCTGCCGCCCAGGAGGCGACGTCAGCAGCTGCGACGGGCGTCGAGGCAGCTGATGACGCGGACGACGCCAGGGCGAGCTCCGCGCGTGGCGAGGCCTCTGCCGCTGCAGCCCCTCGCCCTGTCCGCGTCCCCGGGTCCGTCGAGGCGGGGGCGGGCCTCGAGGACACCCCGTCGCCACACCCCGTCGGTGAGGAGCCTAGCCCCGAGGGCGCCCCGTCGTCGCCTGCAGCAGCCATGCGCGAGCTCATCGCTGCGGCGTTTCCCGGCGGCGGGCTGTCGGCCCGGGGCCTCCCCGAGACCGCCATGCGCCGCGTCATTGCGGCACGCCTCGCCTCGAGCCCCCAGCCGAAGTACGGCGAGCGCACCGCACTGCTGCCGCAGCTCGGGGAGTACCTGCGCCATGAGCATGCGGGTGAGGCGGGTTCAGAATGAAGGGGCGGGCTGCACCCCATGTCCTAGCTAGCCGTAAGGGTAAGGCCAGGTGCTAGGGGAGCCACTCAGTTGGTCCTAACACGCGTCTCACCCCGACACTTCGGGGCCGTCCCGCAAGGCACGTGGCTCAACGCGGCGTACACCTGGCCGAAGCTCTGCGCCTTCCTGCTCGCCAAGGAGAGCCAGCAAGTCTTTGCGGTCGAGGCACGCCAGGAGGGCAGGAGTGGGCTCGCCTGGACGTGGTGGCGCTGCGGCGGGCGGCGGCGGCACGAGCAGGTGCTGGCGGCGCCGCTGCCGCCACCTCCGCTGCCGCTGTCGCTGCCGCTGCGCTGGCTGGAACAGTTGGGGAATCGGCGATACCGCTGGCGGAGGCTGGAGAGGAGGCTCGAGCAGCGGCGACGGTGGCGGAGACAAGAGACGCCGGGGACCCAGTCGGAAAGAGGCGGAGGCGGAGACGGGGACAGAACCTCGATAGCTCCGAAGCGGCGGCGGTGGCGGACACAGAAGCAGGGGATGCCGGTCCGTCGACGTCCTCGGGCGCTACCCACCCTGTCGTAAGGGAGCGGGGTGCTGCAGCGGGGCCTGCTGCGGAGGCGATGGAGGAGGCCGCCAGCCCTCCCATAGCAATGGGGCAGCCGGCTGTGAACCCTGCAGAGCTGGTGCCGCTCATCCCCCGGGCCTTCCCGGGCGATGGGCTGTCGGCCCAGGGCCTGCCCGAGGCCGCCGCCCGTCGAGCCATCGCCGCCTGGCTCGCATCCAATCCCTGCCCGGGCCTCGCGCCCCACGCCAGCAAGCTAACACACCTCGGCGACCACCTCTGCAGCGTGTACGCAGGTGCGCATGCTTCACTTATAGTCGCTCCTATTAGCCTCGCTCAGGCGTGCGCGGGAATGCCTTCAGCATTGATGGCACTTAGCATGCTTGTGCCGCTTTGCCCTCATCATCCAGACGTGTGGCACGATCCCGCCTACGCCTGGCCCAAGCTCAAGACGTTTCTGCTCGCGTCCGCTAGCCAGGGCGTGTTCGTGATTGAGGGCACGCCGGGAGGGCAGGAGTGGGTCCGCCTGGACACAGCGGCTCTGCGGCGGGCGGCGGCGGCGCCGAGAGCGGTGGGGGCAGAGGCGGCAGCGGCCGAGCTGCCGACGTCGGCAAGCGCAGCGACCGCTAAGGCTCCGGCGGCGAGGGCTGCGGCTGGGGCTGCGGCTGGGGCCGTCATGGCCGCAGCGAGCGTGAGGCTGACCCAGGCCCTCGCGCGGCGCTTCCCCCACCCGGAGCACGGAGACGCCGCCAACGCGGGTCTGGCTGCCTCGGCCAAGCGAGGCATAGCCCGCATCCTGGCCACGGCGCCGCCACCGCACTCCATGCTCCTTGGCACCGTGGGCGAGGCGCTGAACCGCATGCTGGGCGGACCCGGGCCTGCGGGCAAGGCCGGAAGGCTGCAGAAGCTGTGCGTGCAGGAGCCCGACGTGTTCCGAGTCACGACGCCGGTAAGTACGGGTGCCGCGTTGCGAGGGCTCACACTAGCCGATGACTGCAGTAGTATCCCAAAGGCGCCCTGCACCCTGCACCTTGCATGCATCCTGCTGAAGGGCCCTTGCTGTAACTCCCACACAGCAGGGCGTTGGCACCGTCTATGTGGCCCTCGTGTGCCCCACCCTCCTGCCGCTGGCGGCGGAGCTTGCAGAGGCCGAGCGGTCAGCGCCCGCGGCGGCGTTGGTCAGGGCCAAGTCTGCAACGGCGGTGGGGGCAGCGATGGCGGCCGGTGCGACATGCCCACACGGCGCCGCCGCCGCCGCGGCCGCCCCCGTCCTGCCCTCGTCCCAGGAGCAGCTGCAGACCGCCCTCCTCAGCCGCTTCCCGCCACTGGGCTTCGATGACCCCAGGAGCCTTCCACGCGTCGTCAAGCGAGCCGTCGCGCGCCTGCTGGCCGGTGCACCGGGGCACGAGCTGAGCTCTGCCCGCCTGAGGGAGCTGGTGCCGGTGCTCCTGGGAGGCACCAGGGCCCCAGACGAGCTGCTCACCTGGTGCGAGGATGAGCCGGACGTGTTCGGTGTGTGGCTCGAGGTGCGTTACTATGGAGCCGGACTGACGTGGGAAAATGCGGGGCAGCCGGGGCTACAACCTGTAACTACAACCTGTACTATCCCCGCGACACGACGTGAGGTAAACTCCTGCTGCTTACCTGCCGCAGCCGCCGAGCACATGGACGGTGCGGCTCAGGTCGGAGGAGCTTGCCCGGCTGGGCGAGGCGGCGGCGCCCAGCGCTGCGGTATCGCCGCATTCGCCGGTGGGGGCCCCGGAGGAGGAGGACGTTCGTGACCTCATCGCCCGGGCGCTGCCCAACACCCACGCCCCCGGCAAGGTCCCGTCCAACCTGCTCCGTCGTATCGTGGCGTCTTGGCTGGCTGGCAGCCCGGACCCCAGCGTGGGGCCGCTCGCGGCGCTGCTGCCCAGGCTGGGAGACCACCTGCGGACGGAGCACGCGGGTAAGAGCGCGAGGCCGGCTGGGGCTCGAGGGGAAGAGCGAAGGGTAGTGAGGGCACTGCGCAGCCGGGAGAGAGAAAGAAAGAGTTAGACCCGCTTCCATTGGGTGGAAGGATGCACTGAGCACGCCCGCTCCCGCCCAGCGGCATGGCTGCTGCGCGTCCCTCGGCACCCCGCTCGCTCGCTCGTGCCTTGCCCTAGCTCACCTCGGCTTCTCAACAGCTGCCCCTTGCTCGCCCGCCTCAGGCCTATGGCTCAAGCGCAGGTACGCCTGGCCCAAGCTCAAGACCTTCCTGCGGGCAGCCGAGGGCAAGGGCGTGTTCACCGTCGTGCGAGAGCCGGGCGGTCGGGAATGGGTGCGCCTGGACACAGCCGCGCTGCGGCGGGCGGCGGCAGCAGAAGCAGCAGGAGGAGCAGCAGCCACCACCGCAGCCTCCTCCGCAGCCCCGGGGACGCAGTGCTCAGCAGCGCCTGCCGCGACTGCTGCCACCACCGCGCCACCAGCCACGGCCATGGCGCAACCCGCCGGCCGTGCATCTTCGGCATCGGCTCCAGCCGCCGCCGCTGCCGCCCTGCCGTCACCCCAGGAGCAGCTGCAGACGGCGCTTCGCAACCGCTTCCCGCCACTTGGCCCCAACGACCCCAACCGCCTGGCGCACGTTGCCAAGCGCGCTACGGCACAAGTGCTTGCCGAGGCTCCGGGGCACGAGCTGAGCTTCGCGCGGTTGGGCGAGCTGGTGCCGAAGCGAATGGGCGGTGAGAAGCAGGCGCGAAAGCTGCGGGCGCTGTGCGAGGAGGAGCCGGACGTGTTCGCCGTGTGGCTGCAGGTGAGATGGGTGGGAGAGAAAAAGGGCGTGCGGGGGTGCGTGATGGGACCTTCGCTGGGCCCGTGCCGCCCTGTTTCACTCTGGCCACTCTGGCGTGTCTCCACTGCAGCCCCCTGACACCTGGATGGTACGGCTGCTGGGGGGTGCCGGAAGCCTCGAGGCCGCTCCGGCGGAGGCGGTCGGGGCCACTGGCAGTGCCACTGCTGCCGCCGCCTCCAGCGTGACGGCACGCGCACCAGCCGCCGTCGCTGATGGCGGAAGAGCAGCGGCAGCGGAGGCAACCGAAAGCGCGGTCGTGGGGGGTGACATGGAGGCCGCCCACATCCACAGCGGGGCGGCGGCCCTAGGCAACGTTGCCGTTGCCATCAGCGAGACCTTTGCCGTCCAATTCCCGCCGCCGACCCTGCATGGTGTGCCTGTGCCCATCCCGGTGCCGGTGCCGGTGCCGGTGCTCGAGGACCGGCCCTCGCTCGCGCCCCTGGACCTGGACGTACCATTACTGGGGTGGGCAGGGGAAGCGGCCACTCCAGCCGCCGCCCTGCTCCCTCAGCCCCTCGTCCTCGTCGTGTCCGACCCCTTCACCCCCGCCCTGGCGGCCATGCTGCAGCACTGCCGTGCGTGCACACACCTGGGCCTTGCCGTACACTCGTACGGCGGGGCGCCGGCGGTCGTATGCCTGTACGCGCCGCCCGTGGCGGGGGCGGTAGAGGCAGGAGTGGCGGGGGTGGAGGCGGCGGGGACGGGAGCGGACGTGGCCCAGGCGGGGGCGGGGACGGAGGCCGCGGCGGCGGCTGCGATGGGCGCGGGAACGGAGCTTGGGGAGGCAGAGGTGGCGGCAGCGACGGGCGCAGCGGTTTACCTGGTCGACCTCACAGCCGCCAGGGAGCTCCACGGCGGCGGGGAGGCGGGGGCGGATGCGGAACGCATGTTGCTGTTCGGCGTGGGCTCGCTGCTGGTCAACGCCGGAATCGAGAAGGTGGCGCACGGACGGTGGCAGGTAGGCAGGGCCTGTGTGGGGTCTGTGTGGGCTTGGGGAACGGAAGAGGGTGATAAAACACGTGCGGACACTGGTTCGCGGGTTCCTGATCTGACCTTTGCGAGCCACACCTTTGCCAGTCCCGCACCTTGACTAGGCGAGTTGGCTGCACGGCTCAGACGGTGGTTGAGCGCCCGAGCCCTGCCTTGGCCTGGCAGATATCTGCGCTCGAGGCGGCCTGCGGTGGCGTCGTCACGACCCCCCTCCTGGACACACGCCGTGCAGTCAAGGGGTTGGCGGCGATGCTGGACCTGCCGCCGCCACCGCCGCCGCCTCCCTCCTCAGCCTCCGCGGCCACCTCCTCCTCCGCTGCAGCCGGGGTTTCGCCGCTCTCCCTCGTAGCGGTGACCGCCCACGTCAGTGCCCTGCGCTCAGGCCTGGCGGCGGCGGGGCTGTGGGCGGACCGGCCGGATCTGCTGGCGGCGCTCTCGGCGGTCCACTTTGCGGCGCTGAGGGATGAGCTGGGGCCGGGCGAGGGCGGCGGCGCTGCGTGGGGCAGCCGGCCGCTGAGTGCGAGTCAGGTGGGCGCGGCGGCTGCAAGCGCCCGGCACCTTCCCGAGCTGCTCGTTGCTCTGCTTCAGGCCTGCTATCAGGCCACAGCAGGAGACCTGGGCTCACGCCGATGATCATAGACTGGTGTTCGGGACCTGCCGCCGCCTCCAATGCGAGCCGGCCGGGCCGCGGAAACTGGTGGCACTTATCGCGACGTCTCGCCGCTCCCCGTATTACTGGGGGTCGCGTGGACGATTCATGGACGGGCTGACGACAAGGGGCTGCGACGAGGGGCTGCGACGAGGGGCTGACGAGTGACGACGAGGGGCTGTTGTGGCCTGCTATGCCGCAAGACCGCGTGGCAGCAGGTCCGCACGGGCATCAGCACCCGTTGACAGCCCACGTGCGGGACGCATCAGTCTCTGGTTCGGGGGCGACGTCAACCGGGACTGACCGGAGACACGATGGATCAACGGCCCGGACTGTTGTGCCGCTGGGAGAGTCTGGAGTGGGTGCCTCATCCTGCCTCATCCCAAGCGGATAGGGCTAATGGTGAGCCACTGAGGGCGAGTACCAGTAGGCTGGTGTTGTCTTTCCGATGTGCGAAGGGCCTGGACTGTCGGGATCAGGGCTGATGGCGAGCCACTGGGCATTGGCTTGGTTAAGTTGTAGAGACTGATTTTGTTGTCCCAACCTGAAACGACATGGCAACATGCCTGGACTCTAGGGAAACGATGCGTTTTGCTGCGGGGCTGGCGCGGGCGCGGCGGGTGTTGGGCGGAAGTTTGCGTGTTTCGCGTGTCTCAGCGTCGGTCGCCACGTCGCTCGCGCATGCTATGGCGCACCTCTACCCCTGCCGTGTAGCTTTTACACCTAACTCCATTTGCCAAGCCTTCTAGCTCGCGTCTTGCGACTGAACAAGCGTCGGCCACGAGCAAGCCTTGCCGACCTGCAATTGAAACTACGCAAGCTACAAACATGAGTCGTGCAGCTGTATCTCAAAGCACCGTAGTGCGTTGCGGATAGAAGCGGCAGGCAGCGGCCGAGCCTTGACCACATGCACATAGCGGCCTTCTCTGTGGTCGGCCCAGCAGGCTATGGCAACATAGCGAATAGTCCCTGGGAGGGCCATGCGAAGCCGCACCGCGTGAGAGGAGCTCCGCCCTCCGCGACAGGCAGCGCCAGCTCGGCATTCCGCAGCACCCTGGGCCCCGAGTCCCGCCTGCCGGACGTCTACTTCAATGTAGGTGGCGGGCATGGTTCAGGCTGGAATGGCCCCCCGGGATGTCCCTTCCCCCCCTGACACTCCAGACGTGTCGCCATGCGCAGGCCTTGTCCCCCGGCTCGCTGCGCCGGCTGCACGACTGCACTGCCCCCTCATGACCTCCTGGAGCTTAACGGGAACCCCTCGTGCCCGTGAGGCAGGTCACCCGGATCTTGATACCGGTACCGGTGTCGGAGGGCAGGAGTCCAGCCTGTGGGGGGGCAGGAACTCTGGGGAACTCTTTCCTCTCGTGGTCGGACCGCGCCGAGGGTGTGGGGCAGGGACGGCCCTACCTAGCATGGGGTCAGCAGCTCTCAACGCTGGCGCTGGCGGCAGATGCTGTGACCCAGCGGAGGAATGGGGAGAGAGCTGCCGCTGCCGCCGCTGCCAGGCCCCGCAACCCGTGAGGCGCCGCATCGAGACATTCGAGGCTCCCTGAAGGCCCGGAGGCTGCAACTGCTACACCAGAGGCTGCAATGGCATACTGAATTAAGATTGTCGCGTTGTGGTTGAGTTGGCTTGCGCCGCGGTTCGGGATGTCGCGATGCCGAGGTCACCTCAAGCTGGGAGCTAGTCCCGCGAGGCGCTGCGCTTGGTTTCGGGGCTTTCAGGTGTTGTGCGATTGACACACAGCAGCCACTCGGGTCGCGATAATCCCCGGCGACAGGGCCTGAGGTCACGAAGATGCTTGCCGAGATCCTCGCACACATCTCCGCAGCCTTCCCCGCTGACGCGGTTTCTTCGCGGGGACTGCCTGAGGGAGCTATTCGCGCTGCCATCGCGACCTGGCTCGCCTCGAGCCCGGAACCCAACCTTGGGCGGCTCTCGGCGCAGCTGCCGCACCTCTCCGCACGCCTTCGCGAGGCGCACGCTGGTGAGCGATGTGCAGCAGACAGGCTGCATGGCGCATACAGGGGGGGTAGGTCCTCCTCAGACATACATCATGCCTCGTCTGTACAGAGCTTGCCGAGAGGATCCCAAATCCGCTTTCAGAAATGGAAACGAAGGTTTTATTGCAAAGTTATGGGGGCCCAAAGTTCTCGGTCGGTCGTCGGTCGGAGTGGGTGGGGGGACTTCGGGAGGCTGTGTGGCAGGACTTTGTCACCGCGGCGTAGAGCACCGCCCAGCATCATCCCGCACGCCCTGAGCATGCAGCATGGCAAGAACTTATGCTGGCAAGTCACTGGTACCCTTCCAGCGGTGTTAGGGAGTCGGGACCGGTGGGACATGTCGGCATGCCGGGCCCCGGGCACACACGCGGCCACCCAAAGGCGTCTCCCAGGCGCTCCCGGAAGCCCGCCTTCCACTCCCGCGCCTCAGATCGCACAGTACCAGCAAACTAAAGCCCTGATATCGCCCCTCGGTGCCGAGCCGTTGTTCAATTGACGGGTCGGGGTCCGTGGCATGGTTGATGGTACCCGACCAACGTGGGCCACCGGGAGTGCTGTGCGCGCCGATGGATAGAGCACACGGTCAGCAGTCCAGCGAAACGCGAAAGGCATAAAATGGAGTACGTACAGGCCATGTACGGCAGTGTCGTACACTGTACGGGTCGGTCGGTCGTCGGTCCCGGGGGGTCGGGGGACTTTGGGGCATGATATCGGGCAACTTTGTTTGTACCCCCCCCCTGGCGCATAGGTGCTATCGTGAAGAGGCCGGCGACGCGCCCTTGGTCGTGCCCCACTTCCCCCTCGTGGCCATGCTCACCCCTGCCGCTGCCTGCCTGCCACAGAGCCGTGGCTCAACCCGGCCTACGCCTGGCCCGAGCTCAAACCCTTCCTGCTCGCTCCCGAGAGCCAGGGCGTGTTCGTGGTCGAGGTGGACGAAGCAAGGCGCGACATCGCCCGACTCGACCTGGAAGCCCTGCGGCGGGCAGCGCCGGCGTCAGCGGCAGCAGCGCCCGGACAGCGGCCAGCAGCTGCTGGCGACGCCGCCGTCACCGCCACCACTTCGTCGGAGGCGTCCACCTCCGCCCAGCCGCCCAACTGCGCAGGAGTTGATATCCAGGAGTTGATATCCCTGGGGCTCCGCCGCGCAACGGCGCGGGCCAATGTGCCAGAGGCTACCCTCCGCCGCGCCATCGCCTCCTGGCTCGCCTCCAGCCCCGAACCACGCATGGGGGCGCACGCGACAGCACTGTCGGCTCTCGAGGCGCATGTCCGGAGGGAGCACGCGGGTGAGTTAACGGTGTTGTGCGAGCGAGGGAGGTTCAGCATGTGAACTTGCCAGCTTGACGGAGCCATCAGACATGTGAAGTGACGTGGGCGCGGCGCCCAAGTGTGCGCATTGCGTGGGGAGCTCGAGCGGAGAGATGTTGGCCTAGGCCTGATCCTGGCCCGCTGCCAGTGCTCAGCCCCCTTCCTGCTTTCCCACTGATCCCACAGGCCTGTGGCTAAACCCCAAGTACACGTGGCCCGGCCTCGAGGAATTTCTGCTCACGCCCGAGAGCCGGGGCGCCGTCGCGGTCGTGCGGGAGGGGCCGGAGAGCGACGGCCCGTCATCGGTGGTCCGCTTGGACCTGGATGCGTTGCGAAAAGCGGCGGCGGAGCGAGCAGGTACTGGTGGTGCCGACGCCCCCGCTGGGCCCGCGGCACGACCGGCGGCGCTGCACCGGGGGGCAGATCGGCCAACGGGATTGGCGGGGGCGGCGCCGGCGGTAGCTGCGGCGCTGTCAGCCGCATCCGACGCCGCGACCACCTCTCTCACGGCTCCAGCGGAGGACTCTGAGGAGGACGTCCGTGACCTCATTGCTGGTGCGCTGCCCAACACCCACGCCCCCGGCGAGCTCCCGTCCAACCTGCTGCGCCGGATCGTGGCCTCTTGGCTTGCGGGCAGCCCAGATCCCAGCGTGGGGCCCCTCGCGGCGCTGCTGCCCAGGCTAGGAGACCACCTGCGGACGGAGCACGCGGGTAAGCACTTAGGAGATCGAGCTCGGGAGAGGTTCATTGGGGAGGATGGAAGGAGACAGCGAGAGTCATGGAGGCTTAGGGGTGGGCGGTGTCTCGGTGGCCTATGAGCTGCGCTCCCGCCCCTACACCTGAACGTCTTCCCGCCCGCAGGCCTGTGGCTCAACCCCAAGCACGCCTGGCCCAAGCTCAAGCCCTTCCTGCTCGCACCCGAGGGCAAGGGAGCCTTCTCGGTCGTGCGGGAGCGGAGCGGTCGGGAATGGGTGCGCCTGGACACAGCCGCGCTGCGGCGGGCGGCAGCAACACAAGGAGGAGGACCAGCAGCCACCACCGCAGGCTCCTCCGCAGCCCCGGGGACGCAGTGCTCAGCAGCCCCTGCCGCGACTGGGGCCGCCACCGCCCCTCCAGCCATCCGCCCGGCATCGGCTCCGGCCGCCGCTGCCGCCGCCGCCCTGCCACTGCCGCACAAGCAGCTTCTGTCCGCCCTCCTCGAACGCTTCGCGGCCCTCGGTCCCGAGGACCCGAACGGTCTCGCCCAAGCCGCCAAGCGTGCCATGGCCCAGCTGCTGGCGGAGGCCCCGGGGCACAAGCTACCCCTGGCGGGCTTGGGCGGCAAGGTGACCAAGCTCATGGGCGGCGTCAAGCCATTACGCAAGCTGCGGGCGCTGTGCGAGGAGGAGCCGGACGTGTTCGCCGTGTGGCTGCAGGTGAGGGAGCTGCATCAGCTAGCTAGCGGGCGCAGCTGGAGGTGACCTCAGGCCTATCCCGGGAAAGGGGGTCCACTGGCAGGCTGCACTGCATAGGCATGTTCGTCCACTCATCATGCCTTCCCCCCCGGCGCCCTGCCTTGTGTTTTGCTCCACAGGCCCCCGACACGTGCATGGTACGGCTCCTCGTGGGCGCCAGCCCCGAACCTGCTCCCCCGCCGCCTGCTTCCGCCACCGCCGCGGCGTCGAGCGCCATCACCGCTGCCGAAGCCGGCGGCGGCCAGAGCGACTTTGCAGCGGCGCAGCGGCGGCTGACCCAGGCCCTCGCGCGGCGCTTCCCCCACCCGGAGCACGGAGAAGCCGCGAACGCGGGTCTGGTTGCCTCGGCCAAGCGAGGCATAGCCCGCATCCTGGCCACGTCCCCGCCGCCCCACTCCATACTCCTGGGGCGGGTTGGCGAGGTGCTGACCCGCATGCTGGGCGGACCCGGGCCTGCGGGCAAGGCCGGGAAGCTGCGGGAGCTGTGCGAGCAGGAGCCGGACGTGTTCCGAGTCACGACGCCGGTAGGTCGGGTGCCGCGTTGCGAGGGCTCTCACTAGACGTGACTGCAGGCAGGCTTGAAGTATCCCAGACGTGCACTGCACCCTGCACCCTGCACCCTGCTGAAGCGCCGTTGCTTGCTGACGTTGCTGTGCTCCCACACAGGGCCTCGGCACCGTCTATGTGGCCCTCGTGTGCCCCACCCTCCTGCCGCTGGCGGCGGAGCTTGCAGAGGCCGAGCGGTCAGCGCCCGCGGCGGCGTTGGTCAGGGCCAAGCCCGCCACGGCGATAGGGGCGAGGGTGGCGGCGGCGAGAGGGTCGGGCGCGGGGGCGGCAGCAGCGTCCAGCGCTCAGGCGGCATCGCCCGCCGTCGGCCGCCCAAGCAACGCCAGCGGGGCTACGTCGGGTGCCTCCGCAGCGCAAGGCCGAGCGTCTGCGGGGTCGGTGGCGTCGGGGCCTACTGCCGCCGCTGCCCTCACAGCCCTGACGCCGCCCCCGGAGCAGCTGCAGACGGCGCTCCTCAATCGCTTCCCGGCTCTCGGCCCCGAGGGCCCCGGCCGCCTCGCAAACGCCGCCAAGCGTGCCGTAGCCAAGTGTCTGGCGGAGGCTCCAGGGCACGAGCTGGGCTTCGCGCGGCTGGGTGATGTAATCCCGAAGCTAATGGGCGGCGTAAAGCCCCCGCGCAAGCTGCGGGAGCTGTGCGAGGAGGAGCCGGATGTGTTCAACGTGTGGCTGCAGGTGGGTTGACGGGGGGTACCTTGGCTGGGTGTAGCAGCTTGGAGCATCGACGGACCTTTGCTGACCATACAGGGCGCCAGTAGACAGCGGGCACAGCTGTTGGTAGAACCCTAATTTGCCGTCTTAGGCGCTCAGGTTTTCAACGCCTGCCGCCGTTTTGCCCCGGTTCTTGCCTGCAATGCGTGCAGCTGCCCAGCACGTGGGTGGTGCGGCTGCACTGGGCCACTCTGGCGGCGCTGGGGGAGGTGGCCACGGCGGCGTCAAGGGGGATCCAGAAGCCACCGACGGGCGCAGGTGCCTCACGAGGAGCGCTGCAGAGCTCAGGCACAGCTGGCGGAGTTTCACAACCAAGGCTAGGCCCAGGGGGACCAGCGGCAGTACTGGTCCGGCAGGTCTCACCGGGCTCCGTGGCTGGACCGCTGGTTGCAGCGGCGGGAGTAGCGGGTGCGGGCTCCTCGTCAGCCCTGACGCCCGGCGCCGAGGCGCCCGGCGCCAAGGCGTCCAGGCGGCGCGGCGGCAGCCTGCTCGGGGCGCTCTTTGCACGCTTCCCTGCACCCGGCGCTGCGCCAGAGCCCACGCTCCTGAGGCTCCGCAACGCGGCCAAGCGCTACGTGGCACGGGGACTCGCGATGGCACCGGGACGCGAGCTGCCGCTGGATGACATCCTCCGAAAGATGTGGCCCCACCTTCTGGAGGGAGGCTCGGGCTCGCCCGTGGAGCGGCTGCGGGCGCTGTGCGAGGAGGAGCCGGACGTGTTCGCCGTGTGGCTGCAGGTGGGGTGGGCGGGTTAGCAGTAGGGTGGGCGCCGTGTGGGTGTGTGGGTGTACAAGGCATGGTTGCTCGTGGGTCAGGGAAGACTGGCTGATTGTGCACAAGCGGGGGCTGTTCGGGGCCGGTTTGAGGGGAAGTGTAAGTTTTGTACAAAGCCTGGCCAAAGGCTCCTGCCTGTCCGCCTCCTGAAAGTCTTCCAAGTTATCGTTCACGTCTCTTACACACCCCTCCCAACAGATCCCCAGCACTTGGATGGTGCGGCTGGTGTGGGCCGAGCTGGCGGCGCTGGAAGAGAAGAAGGCAAAGGCGGCCCACGCCAACGGCGCCCCACCTCAACCGAAGCTCGGCTCAGTCAGCGGGAAGTCAGTCGAGGGCAAGGTCAAACTGCAACCGGAGGCCTCCAGCCCCGCCTCGCAGCCACAGACGCTAACCGCCCCGGCGCCACACCCGGCCGCTGGCGCTGCCCGAGCCCCCACGGTCGGCTCAGCCTCGCCTCGGCAGTACTCCATTCCCATTCCCATACCCGTCCCAGCGCCGGACCTGCTCCCAGTACTCCCAGGAGCGCAGCCGCCGCAGCAGCACCCGGCGCCGGCGGCGCTGGCGCTCGACTTCCTCCCCCCCGCCCCTGCCATCGTCGTGTCCGACCCCTTCACCCCCGCCCTGGCGGCCATGCTGCAGCACTGCCGTGCGTGCACACACCTGGGCCTTGCCGTACACTCGTACGGCCGGGCTCCGGCGGTGGTGTGCCTGTACGCGCCGCCCGGGTCTGCACCGGCAACTGCGGGAACGGTATCCACGACATCCACCAGCGCAATGGGAGCGGCGGAACCGGCGGCGGCAATGGCAAAGACGGCAGCAGGAGCGACAGCGGAAGCGGAATCGTCGGCGGTGGCGGGTGCTGCGGTGTATCTGATCGACCTCGCAGCTGCCAGGGCGCTGCACGGCGGCGGCGAGGCGGGGTCGGATGCGGAGCGCATGTTGCTGTTCGGCGTGGGGTCGCTGCTGGTCAACGCCGGAGTCGAGAAGGTGGTGCACGGAAGGCATCAGGTGGGCAAGTCTCGGATGTATCTTGAGTGAGGGGCGCTGGGGGTGATTAAGCGCGTGCGGGTCCCCGACCTGACCTTTGTGAGCTGCATTGGCCGCATAGCTCCGAAGTATGGTTGAGCCCCCCGACCCCTGCCTTGATCTTGCAGATATTTACTCTCGAGGCGGCGTGCGGGGGCGTCACCACAGCCCCATTCCTGGACACACGGGTTGCTCTGACGGGTTTGGCGGCGATGCTGGGCGTGCCGCCCCCGCCCCCACCTCCCTCTACCTCTGCCGCCTCCACTTCCTCCGCTGCTGCCGGGGCTCCGCCGCTCTCCCTCGCAGCCGTAACCGCCCACGTCAGCGCCCTGCGCTCCGGCCTGGCGGCGGCGGGGCTGTGGGCGGACCGGCCGGATCTGCTGGCGGCGCTCTCGGCGGTCCACTTTGCGGCGCTGAGGGATGAGCTGGGGCCGGGCGAGGGCGGCGGCGCTGCGTGGGGCAGCCGGCCGCTGAGCCCGAGCCAGGTGGCGGCGGCGGCGGCCAGCGCCCGGCACCTTCCCGAGCTTCTGGTTGCTCTGCTGCAGGCCTGCTATCAGGCCACGGCGGGAGAACTGGGCTCGTAGACTGTGTTCGGGACCTGCCGCCGCCTCCAATGCGGGCCGGCCGGGCCGCGGAACTGGTCGCACTTATTGCGACGTCTCGCCGCTCGCCGTATTACTGGGGGCCGCGTGGAGGATACCTGGACGGGCCGACGGCATGACGACGAGGGGCTGCAACGAGGGGCTGTTGTGGCGGGCTATGCCGCATGGCCGCGGGGCCTGTAGGTCCGCACGGGCATCACCACCCGTTGACAGGGGCTGACCGGCGACACGATGGATCAACGGCTGTGGGGGGTGCCGCTGAAAGAGGCTTGAGTGGGTGCCTCATCGCGCCAAGGGAGAGACAAGGCAGCTAGTGGCGAGCCACTGAGGTCGAGTACCAGTAGGCTGTTGTGATCGTTCCGATGTGCGAAGGGCATGCCTGGACTCTAGGGAAGTTGTCCGTGTTGCTGCGGCCCTGGCGCGGGCGCGGCGGGAGATGGCGCAGAGGGTGGGCATGGTCGCCCAATCCATCAATCCGCTGGGCACGGGGTGGATAGCGTGTGGGCAATCCAAGGGGGGTCCGGGAGCAATCCTAATCCGCGTCGGGGGTTTCCAATCCCACGTGTCCAATCCCAATCCAGGGCGGCCCCGCCCAATCCCCGGTCGCCCAGTCCAATCCCCCCTAGCCAATCCCAATCCACCGCCAATCCCCACCGAGCTATCCCACTCCTCGTGACCTGTGATCAGTTATCGTTGAGCATGCTCTGCGTTGTTGGTCTTCCTAAACCCTACTTCCCGCGCTTAGCTGCGGGTCGGGGGGGCCGCCGGGGTGTGTGATGGCACGTACCCCCGTCAGCGACGTACTGGCAAGCCGGCAAGCTTGACAACTTGAATTGCCTGGAGTCGCAGTGGCCCTAACTCTCAACGGGATCCCTACTAGTTGCTGGCAGTTTGCAAGTTCGCGAGTCGCATCGTGGAGTCAAAGTCTCCTCGAGCACAGCTACCGGACTGGGATTGATCCCAGGCTACAGATAGTGCGAGACCCGAACCGCAGGGCATGGCTCTGGCGCGAAAGGGCCCAGGGGAGCAGTGGCGCCATTGGCTCCACTGCGTCCTTTTGGTCGCTGGGAGGCAAGGCGGACCGGCGCAGCACGCTGTTGCTACAGCACATGCTCTTGAGCTCCTGTCCACGCTCTCGGGCCGTCCGCGACGACCTTTCATTCCATGGGCATGTCTCCGGCGAGGACGCAAGACCACGCACTAGGCTGCGCAATGCATTGAGGGCGACCCTGGTTTCCCAGTAGTGTTTTCTGGAGCGTTCATCGCGACTTTGCCGACGACACGAACCGGGGGGCTAGGGGGCGAGGGGGCGAGGGCGAGGGCGGGGTACGGCTTAGGCTGAGTGTAAGCGCGGGTGTGGAAGGCGTGTCGTTGGGCTGTACCCCTGCCAAACCCAGCGCGGGGGCCTTCAATCCACAGTTGGCTACTTCAATCCAAGGTTGGGCTTTCCAATCCGCTATCGTCAATCCCTATCCAAGGGTGGCCGTTTCAATCCCCGACCACGGTTTCCAATCCAGGTTGCCCAATCCCAATCCGTCCGCGTGCCCAGGGCACTTTCCAATCCAACCGGGGGTGCCCACCCTCCGGATGGCGGGACTCTGCGTGTTTCGCGTGTCTCTGCCGTCGGTCGCCACGTCGCTCGCGCATGCCATGGCGCACCTCTGACCCTGGCGTGTAGCCTTTATACCCAACTCTGTAAGCGACAGTGGCCAAACCTTCTAGCTCGCCTCCTGCGACCGAGCAAGCGTCGGCCACGAGCAAGCCTTGCCGACCTGCGATTGAATCTACGCAAGACACAAACTTGAGTCGTGCACCTGTATCTTAAAGCACCGTAACGCGTTGCAGATAGAAGCGGCAGGCAGCGGTCGAGCCTTAACCACATGCACATGGCGGCCAGCTCCGCGGTCGGGCCAGCAGGCCATGGCAGCATAGTCCACAACACTTGGGAGCCCCATGCGAAGCCACACCGCGTGCGAGGAGCTCCGCCATGCGCGACAGGCAGCGCCAGCTCGGCATTCCGCAGCACCCTGGGCCCCGAGTCCCGGCTGCCAAACGTCTACTTCAATGTTGGTTGCGGGCATGCGGCATGCTGGGATGATAGAAGTGGCGCCCGGCGTATCTCGGTGACCTGCTGACGACCTCGCTGTGTCCCTGCGCAGTCCCTGTCCCCCGGCTCGCTGCGCCGGCTGCACAACTTCACTGCGCTGCCCCCTCCCGACCTCGTGGAGCTTAACGGGGACGCCTCGTACCGGTGAGGCAGGTCACGGGGATCCTGGCATCCCAGGGCCGGGAACCGGGCGCTAGGGAGGCAAGCATGGTCCAGGTGCGGACGCCTCCTACAGGTGAGGCTGAGGACCTGCGGTAAAGGCAAACGTGACAACGCAGGACGGGATGCGGGCCCTGGGAAGACGGGTGGATGGAGCAGCATGGGTGGAGCGACATGCGCCCTCGGCCCTGCTTCCCTCCTGGGCGTCCCTGCCGCGCAGATACGTGCGGCAGGAGTCGAGCCTGTGGTCGGAGCTGCACGCCGGCCGCCTCACCACCTCCCGGTTCAAAGACGCGCTCGGTCTGAGGGACCGCACCGCGGCGCGCGTGGTGGGCGGCCCACAGGTGCGTGTGGGGCCGGGGTGGCCCTTCCCCAGTGTGTGGGCATCAGGGGCTATGCCTGGCGTGCCGCAGATCGTGGGCTGACCTTATGTTGCGCAACAGGGGCTGATAGGGTGTGAACTGACCTTGTGTTAGTGGGTCCCAGGGTATCCTGGATGCTGGACTACCCTGCGAGAGGAGCTTAGGACGCCAGACGTGTAAGCCCACCCACCGCCATCCACCTTCGCACCCGTCCCCGTCCATCTTCACACCCGTCCTCATCATCCGCCTTTTGCCCTCTGCGCCCGCCCCCTTCAGGCGGCCGAGCAGGGCGTCAACAGGGCCTACGCCCACCTGCTGCAGCCCCTCCACGTGCCCCCCGCCACCACCCCACGGGCTGGGGCGGACGTCACAGACCAGCGGGCGGCGGGGGCGGGGGAGGAGGCGGCGGGGCCGGGGGCGGCGGGGCGCATCAATGAGGAGGCGAGGCTGCGGTACAATGAGGAGCTGTGGGCGGAGGCCGCCGCGGGGAGGGAGGCGGAGCCTGAGCCGGGGTGGAGCGAGGCCGGTGGGTGGGGGTGGGGTGCTTCTTGCGTGGAATGTATCGTCGGGCCGAGGCCTTGAACCCATGTTTGTACTAAGCCCCGACCCGTACTGTGCCCGGGCCAGTGATGAGCGCACAGGGGAACGCCACGATCGAAGTGCTTGCATCTGTCATCTGTACCCGCCGCGCAGACCAGCGGCGGATCAGCGAGGCGGCGGCACTGGCGGTGGGGGCGGCGGGCGCTCTGCGCTTGCGGCTGCTGTGGGGGACCCTGCAGGTGACACCCACCTGGATGTGCTTGGGACGACCGTCCTGGCGAAGAGGCTGCCACATGGGCGTCTACCACATTGGGGCTTTGTTGATTGTCGCGTTTGGCTTCCATGCCGGATCCCGTTTCGGCCTCTCTGCTCGGTGATCCCTCGTTCCCTCTCCCCGGCGGCGCTCCCAGGAGGGCGCCGCGCTGGCAACGTTGGGGCAGCTCTTTCCGTCGTCACAGCTTGAGGAGGTGGGGCACACGGGCAAACCCTGAGAACGCCTCTGGCTGTATCCGATGCAAGCTGGAGCCGTGCTGGCGGGAATCTGATCAACAACTCTCTCTCAGGTCTGTCTCTCCCCCGCCCGATGCGTGCGCCGCCCGGCAGGTGGGGCTGCTGTGCCTCGCAGACCCTCGGCCCTGGGGCGCGGAGCCAAACGAGATCCCGCCCATTGGTGAGGATCCGCGTTCGTAGCCCGCCAGACGCAGAACACGTGTCGCGACGTGCATGGCTATGATGTCACGTGCATGCGTGTTGCTCGAGTCGTGGTAAGTGACGTCCGCTGTGGCGTGTGGCGGCCCGCAGGCGCCTCCCCCGATGCCCTGATCACGCACCACCTACACATCACGCACGCCGACATCCAGGTGGGTGGGCCTGCCGGGGCGAGTGTCATGGTTCCAGGTTCGTTGGCAGACGTCGGCCAGCTCACGCCGCACGACAAGGCGTTGGTTGATTTGATCAGTCAATCAGTCAATCCGATCAGCCCAAGGCTCTTGCGTGGTTTCTCGCGTCCCGCCCTGTCGACTCCCGCCCTTTCTCCCCCCCCAGACCGCTCGGGACGAGCTGCATGCCAGCGCCGCAGCCCCCACGCCCGACGCGACGCGGGCAGCGGCACGGGCGCTGCTGCGGCGGGCCCTGGAGCGACACACACAGGCGGCGGCGGCCGCATGGGCACCCGGCGGTGCGCCAGCTGCGCCTGCTGCGGGCAACGGCACCTCGTCCAGCAGCAGCAGCGGCAGCAGTACAAGTACGGCACCGTACGATGCGTCGTATTATCGGGACCGCAGCCTGCCGCTGTACGACAGCGGCACGGGCGAGGCGGTGGAGTGGCTCGCGGCTCAGCTGGGCGGCGGGGCGGCGGCGGCGGCGGCGGCTGGGGTGCAGCTGGGAGGCAGCGTGCCGGCGCCGTCTGGGAGTGGGCACAGCGCTGAGGGCGCTGGCGCTGGCGGAGGCGGCAGCGGAGGCGGCGGAGATGTGGCGGCGGTGGTGCGGTACCGAGAGATCGTGGAGGTGGGGGCACGCACGCGGAGGGAGGGGGCCTTGGGGTCTGACAGGGCAAGGCCACCCTTCAAGTTGCCTAGTGTGCACTTGCTTGCGCAAGCCTGCCTGACCAGCACCTGTCCCTCGTCCAACCCCCGCAGGTCAAGAACCACTGCCCCTTCCTGTACAAGGGCCAGCGCAAGGCGCGGAAGCGGGGCATCAACATAGACGTGAGGCGCGGCATCGCACGGGATGGGCGGGGGCTGCTGGGCGCAGGGTGTAAGCCTGGGAACTCCCTCTGCGGGGTTGTCATCCATGCGTCTTCCCTCCCTGTAAACCACCATGATGCCCCTTCCTCCTCGCCCTGCCCCCCGCCCCCGCGGCCCCCGCAGTACGTCATGCGCGACCGAGGCTGGCCGTGCTCGGCCCGCGCCCCGCGCAGCTCTGACCCCGCCCCACACACCCTCTTGTTATAATGGCCTCATCTCCTGCTGCCCCCCCGCCCTCTGTCCCCCGCAGTACGTGATGAGCGACCGCGGGGCCGTGGCCTCGCTGTGGCCCCTGTGGGTGCCGCAGCTGCAGGCGCACCTGGCGGCGGCGGGGGCGGACAGCGGGCTGCTGCTGAGCCGCTCGCTGTCGAGGGGCGTGCGCGTGTTCAGGATCTACAGGCGAGCGGGCGGGGCGTGGAGGGGGTGTTTGTGCTGGGGAGCGCGCTGGTTGCGGGGTGGGTACGAGACAGGGACAGGGGTTACGCGTGTACTGGGGGATTGCATCCGAAGGCTGAACAACAAAGGGGTGCTTCCCGACCTGGACCGGGACGCACTCCGGCCGCTGGGAGGTGCCGCAAGCGTCGATCCTCGATCTGGCAGAGGCCTGTTAGCAAGGGACGAGGCCTACCCTGGCCCTTCCCCCATCGTCATCCCGCCTCATCGTCCCAGGGACGGCGCCCACCTCACGGATGCCTCGCACGCCTTGCCCATGCGTACCGCATACCGACTTGTATTGACCATCCGTACTGAGAGTCCGTGCATCTTCATCATCCGTACTGGCCCCCCCAGGGACGATGCCTACCTCACGGAGGCCTTCGCCTGGGTGCGGGAGCTGCAGGTCGGACACGTGGCGCGGAAGGAGCCGCCGGGGCCCGACCCCTGGGCCCGCCGGCCGGGCTTCAAGGACTTTGTCGCCCGCACGGTCGCGCTCGCGCAGGGCTCCGCGGTGGTCATCGAGACGCGGACCACGCCCCGCGTGTCGGCGGATGGCACGGTGGGTCGAAGCGATGTGGAGGTGTGGGGTGAGGTGTGGGGTTGGGGTTGGGGGCTTGGGGTTGGGGTTGGGGTTGGGGCTGGCGGATGGAGTGCACCCGGGAAGGCTCGGCCTCGGCGCTTCCTTTATCTGTCCCTCGTGCCAGCCTTCCACGTCGCGGCGCCCCCTCCCCCTCCCCGCAGGTCGAGGCGGTGAACGGCGCAGGCGCATTCTGGAAGATGCGCTAGCGACGGAGGGCAGGGCGGGGCAGTGTTATGGCTGGTCCCGCAAGGTGGCCTGAACTAGCTCAGGAGGGGGCATGGGTATGGAGGAGTGGTAACAGGAGCTTGATGTGCAATACGGATGCGTTTTGCAGGGTGTGCTAGCTAGCGGCCGGAAATTCTTGGAGGTGCATTCCGGAAAGGTAATGCAAAGCGCTACGCACTGTTTGAGGCGGGTGTGGTTGCTTGAGCGGCGCGTGGTGGCCCGGGAACCTGCATACCCGACCCAGCAAAGGGCTGGGGCCCCTAGGGCGCAAAGGGGTCGGCCAGGCCTTGAGGCGAGTAAAGACTGTGCCCCCGTGTGGAATGAGCTGGGGTGCATGTGGAGAGAGGGGTTAGTTACACAGGGTGATGATGGCTTGTGGGCCGTACCGAGCGAGCTGCCGCTAGCCAGGTGCGGCACTGGCATGACTCTCTCTCTTGTGCAACGAACCACGACCAATAGACGGCAACATGCTCCTCTCCTAATAAGATCCCACCTCGTCCCCAATGAGCTACATGACCAACCAATGAAACAATGATGAATTGCATATCCCACCATCATGCCTCGTCAACCACACACAGTCAATAAATGGTCCGGGTGCAGGTGCACTTGTCAAGGAACAAGACCCCTGGTTCTGTCCTTGTGCCTTCTTTCCCAGTTGATAGTACAGTTGATAGTAAGCAATAAGCGTGTACTCATGTCTCCATCACAATGCCCCTACCGCCTGACCGGCTGAGCGTAGGCCGCCATCGGATAGCCCGGGGGCGGCGGCGCGTAGTAGGCGGGGGCGGGGGCGGCGGCGTACATGGGCATGGGTGCCGGGGCGTAGTAGGCGGGGGCCGGACCCGGGGCGTAGGCGTGTGGGTAGGCGTGCGGGGCGTAGCCGTGCGGGGCATGCGAATAGGCCGCCGGCTGGGCGTGCGCCGCCGCTGGCCTGGGCGCTGAGTTGGGTTGCCAGTTGAGGGAGACGGAGATGAAGCCGTGCTGCTTGCGGCCGTTCCTGCCCACGACCGGCACCTGCAGCCGGTCGCTGCCGCACATGCGGGCCCTGGCGAGGGTGAAGCTGGCGGTGCCTATGACGTCATCCCTGCTGACGTCCTCGTCCTGGGGGGAGGGGCAGATGCAGGTAGTGGATCAGACGGGGCACATGGGACGAGGACAGAGGGGACCCAGCCTTGAGCACGAGGGCGAGGGCGGGGTGACAACGCAGGACGAAAGGCAAGCAACGGACGAAGCGAGCCTGCGGAGAGGCTATTCTGCTGTAGGCCCTGCTGAAGCAGCGGGCTGACGAGGGGGCCCCGGTGCTGAAGCCATGGGGCGTCGGTCCCGGCAAGTTGGGGAAGGGCCCCCGCACCCCCGCCCCACGCCCCGCTGCTCGCGCACCTTGATTTCTAGGTCCACGTTGTTCTCATAGATGCAGTTGAACTTGAAGGTCTCGTTCCACACGGGGTTCTTGCCGCCATCCACGTGCGTGCGTGTGCGGAAGCTCTGGTGTCCGCAGTGGACGACGACGTAGGGGTCTTGCCTGCGAGGTTGGAGGGAGGGGACAGCACACGAGCCGGCTTGGGCGGGGGCGGGGGCACGCCAGGGGCCTGACGAGCCACGTGCTCGCGGCCTTCCCCTGTAGAAGAGCACGCCCACGCCTGCGACTCACTTGCCGAACCAGTCGCCGTCCTTGAGGCCCTGCGCGAACTCGACACACACGGTCACGACGCCGGCGTCCAGGGCCATGGCTGCTCTGCTCGGACAGTCAGGCGTGCTGCTGGCACTGTGGCGGTGGGCTGCGGAGCTGAAGCTGAAGTCAACTAAAGAGGGCAGTAACGGTGTGGAGAGCTGCACCGAGAGTCAAGTCGGGGCGAGTTGAGGGCGAGGTGTGGCCGGGATGTGCTCGAGGGCGAGGAGCGTGCCGTTGTTGGTGTTGTTGTTTAATTGATAGGTTTCGGATATGATGTGCACTATGGCGGTGTGGTATGCGATTTATATCACCCTTGAACCAGGGACTCGGGCCGTTATCGGGCCCAGCGGCCGCGAGAGCGGCCGTACTCGGCGTGGCCGACTGGGCCCAAACCCGCAGCCAGCGGGCCTCACTCGAGGGTATGGGCTCACCTGGCAGGCCGTAGATTCTCCGAAAGAAATTGCTGCACTGGGAGCGGCTAGTTAATAGGATGCCCTCTAGAGTCGGGACTCTCAAGGATGGCCAGAACGAGCATGGCATCCCCCATAACTCGAGACATAGCGATCAAGCTGAGGGTCCAAGTCGCTTCCCCGGTGCTGACACGGCCCAGGGCTGCCAGGTGAGCCCATGCCCTCGAATGAGGCCCGCTGGCTGCGGGTTTGGGCCCAGTCGGCCACGCCGAGTACGGCGGCTGGGCCCGATAACGGCCCGAGTCTCTGGTTCAAGGGTGATATAAATCGCATACCACACCGCCATAGTGCACATCATATCCGAAACCTATCAATTAAACAACAACACCAACAACGGCACGCTCCTCGCCCTCGAGCACATCCCGGCCACACCTCGCCCTCAACTCGCCCCGACTTGACTCTCGGTGCAGCTCTCCACACCGTTACTGCCCTCTATAGTTGACTTCAGCTTCAGCTCCACAGTCCATCGCCACAGCACGCCTAACGTTCCGAGCAGAGCAGCCATGGCCCTGGACGCTGGCGTCGTGACCGTGTGTGTCGAGTTCGCGCAGGGCCTCAAGGACGGCGACTGGTTCGGCAAGTGAGTCGCAGGCGTGGGGTGCTCTTCTACAGGGGAAGGCCGCGAGCACGCGAAAGGCGTGGCTCGTCAGGCGCACTGCTGCGTGCCCGCACCTACCCCCGCCCCCGCCAAGCCGGCTCATGCGATGTCCCCTCCCTCCCCCTCGCAGGCAAGACCCCTACGTCGTCGTCCACTGCGGACACCAGAGCTTCCGCACGCGCACGCACGTGGATGGCGGCAAGAACCCCGTGTGGAACGAGACCTTCCGCTTCAACTGCATCTACGAGAACAACGTGGACCTAGAAATCAAGGTGCGCGAGCAGCGGGGCGTGGAGCGGGGGTGCGGAGGCCATTCCCCGGACTTCGTTGCCGGGACCGACGCCCTATGGCTTCAGCACCGGGGCCCCCTCGTCAGCCCGCTGGTTCAGCAGGGCCTACAGCAGAATAGGCTCTCCGCAAGCCCGCTCCGCTGCTTGCCTTTCGTCCTACGTTGTCACCCCGCCCTCGCCCTCGTGCTCAAGGCTGGGCCCCCTCTGTCCTCGTCCCATGTGCCCCGTCTGACCCCACTCCCTGCATCTGCCCCTCCCCCCAGGACGAGGACGTGAGCAGGGATGACGTCATAGGCACCGCCAGCTTCACCCTGGCCAGGGCCCGCATGTGCGGCAGCGACCGGCTGCAGGTGCCGGTCGTGGGCAGGAACGGCCGCAAGCAGCACGGCTTCATCTCAGTCTCCCTCAACTGGCAACCCAACTCAGCGCCCAGGCCAGCGGCGGCGCACGCCCAGCCGGCGGCCTACTCGCATGCCCCGCACGGCTACGCCCCGCACGCCTACCCGCACGCCTACGCCCCGGGTCCGGCCCCCGTCTACTACGCCCCGGCCCCCATGCCCATGTACGCCGCCGCCCCCGCCCCCGCCTACTACGCCCCGCCGCCCCCGGGCTATCCGATGGCGGCCTACGCTCACCGGCAGTAGTCCACGGGGTCTATGGTGGACGCAGTCCGCAGAGGCGGATGCGGTTGTATTGATGGCGTGGTGCGGATCTGTACTGCTGGGGTACTAGTTAGTACTGGCGATCAGCGGGCGGGCGTGCTGGGGCTGTTGCGCGTGACCTGCGTGAACAAATGATTTCGCCTTACCCATGACCATGAGTCATTCATCACGAGCTGCATGCTGTTATGTATATGAAACTTTGACGGAGTGGAGGCCAGGACCTTGTCTTTGTGGACTGGGTGCCGAAGCGCGGCAGGCATGAAGTACGTTGGACAATGTATAATCCTAGAGGCTAAAGCGAAGTGCAATGCAGCGAGGGTGATCCTAGAAGGGCACAGGGCTCCGCTTTAAGACAGTGGGCTCTGGCGCCCCCGGCGGGCAGAATGGCAGGAGCGGAGGTGGACCCTAGTGAAGGTCTCGAGATATGTTGGCCCTCTTGTAAGGTCACGTCACCTCAGTACCCCCGCCGCACACCATTCCCGCACACCGTCCCCGGACACAGTAACGCAGCGCAAAAACGGTTTGCATACCATGCGTTTTGGGTGAGTCGGTGGGGTGGAGGGGCGGGGGGCGGGGGGGGGGGGGTGAACGGCGGTGAGCTGGGGACCGTGGGGACGGGGCACGGGTTCGGGAAGGCCTGGCAGAACAGCCGCGAGGCGGAGCACCGAGCAGGGGATGGGGCCGGGAACGCGAGCGAAGGCAGGATCTGGCAGTGGGAATGTCTAGTTCCAGACGCAGCTTCCTGCCGTACGCAGACGAGTGGGAAGGCGCGGCAGGCCGCGGGTGGGCCTGGCTTGGGCCGATCAAAGTCCGCGCGTCGGCATCAAAAGTCAGCTCCGCAATCCTCTCCTATGTGCTCTATTAATAGGAAGGCTACTTACTCGCTTGTGAAGCCGCAACGAGTCTGAACATCCACCGCGCCGATTCACAGGCTTGCCTCCCCGCGCAACCTTGCGTGTTAGCAAAAGCTTCGTAACAGAAGTTTCACTTGGGGCAGAGGACTCGCTCGCGCCTCGGCCAAAACCCATACCGGCCCCCGCGGCCCGCCTCCCATCGCGATGGCGCTGTCCGCGGGCGTCATGAGCGTGTGCATCGAGTACGCAAAGGGGCTCAAGGACTGCGACTGGTTCGGGAGGTGAGGCTGAGCATGCGTGGGGCGCAAGCACGTGTGTCCCACCCTGGCCAAGCCGGGTGATGTCGTGACCCCCGAGTCCTCGACGCGACGCCAACACACAGCGGCACTACGCTCCGTTGTCTGGAATAACCCCGAGTCCTCGCCCACGCCCCTAACCCACCCTCCGTGCCCTTCACCGCGCGCAGACAAGACCCCTACTGCATCGTCCGCGTGGGCGGCCAGACCTTCCGCACCCGCACCGCACTGGACGCGGGACGCAACCCCGTCTGGAACGAGACCTTCGCATTCAACTGCATAAACGAGAACACGCTCGACATAGAAGTCAAGGTGAGCGTTCGGCACTATTCGGCACTCGGCAGGGGTTGATAAGAGAGGAAGCAGCGTGGTGGGGGCTAGGGTGCAGATTTGGCCGGTGGCCACACAGTGGTTCTCGGGTGGGCCCGCCCTTCCCCACCCCGCCCCCTCCGCTCTTTGTCCTCACTCCTCACGCCTGTCCTCCTGCAAATATCCCTCTGGCATCCCTCCCCTCCCTCCCAGGACGAAGACATCTCCCCAGATGACCACATAGGCACCGCGAGCGTCTCCTTTGCGCGGGCCCGAGAGTACGGCAGCGACCGGCTGCAGGTGCCCGTGCTGAGCAGCAGAAGCCGCAAGCAGCACGGCTTCATCTCCGTCTCCCTCACCTGGCAGCCCAACAGCGCGCTCAGGCCCCAACACCAGGCGGCCTATGCGCACCCCTACGCTTTCCAGCCCCAGCCGTACTACGGCTCTCCGCAGCCGGCGGCTCCTGCGTACTACGCACCACCGCAGCCCACACCAACCTACGCGGCGCCTCATCATCAGGCCCCCGCCTATGCCCCCGCCCAGCCGCCTCCCTACGCGGCATCCCCCGCCGCCCACGCCTACACCTCTCCACCTCAAACCTACGCGCCCCAACCGGCGCCTGCCTACGCGCCATCAGCCTATGCACCAGCGTACAGCGGCTACTCCACACCCTCCTCGCCGCCCTACGCCCCCGCCGCGCCGCCTGCCCCCCAGTACTACCCCGCCGTTCTGCAGTACGACCTCCACCCCTCCACCCCTCCACCCTACCCTGCCCCCGCTCCTTCGCCGCCGCCACCCGCCTCCCACTACTACCCGCCGCCGCCCGCCCCCTACACGCCAGTGGCAATGCCCAGCTACCCCCCGGCGCATGCGCTTGGGGGCATGTACCATTACCGTGCTGTGGAGGCGTCCTAAGCAAGAGTGGCCCCCAACATAGAGGCTGACCCAGGATGGCAGGGACAGGGGTCTCGATGGCTCCCGTGAGGAGGCCACATGTGAAATAAGGGACACGTTGTGGGTCAGGCCGAGGGCAGGGGCCAACGCCCTTGCTGGTGGCCTTCGTTCCCCCTTGCACTTGCAATAAGCAAGGGGCAATAAGGTTTCGGCAATATGCTGGCCTAGACGGGGCTGCTGCCATGGCGGCAATGAACGATACCCTTGCGTCACGCGTGTATGTGTATACCCTTCAATACATACAGTTCATGTGTGTGGATACCTGTTGATGCCGCGGTCAGCGGGCCACCTCGGATGGGAGACGGGGCACCTGCGTGTGCGTGCAACAGTTCTAAACTTCTAATGGCACCGACTGGAGAGTTGGGGCGGGAGGCGGGGGACAACTGGACACGAGGGATTCATGCGCACCGATGCGTAGATGGCTGTACTGACAGAGGGCGAAGCCCTGAGAAGAAGGGACCCCTTGGGGATGAGGGCTGCTGTGCGCGTGGGCAGATTGGAAGGACGGATGAGCACGGAGGAGGGGCAGGAGCGCGGGTCGGGGCCGGCACCTGCAGGCATGTTCGGGCAGGCCCGCAGCCCGTCTTGCGCTCGTGTCCCCGGCTAGGTTTTGGGAGGCTTTGGGCAAGGATTCATGGCAGGTTGTCCGTGAGTACCGTGATCATCAAGCCCGGGGAGGTTTCGGGAGGCTTTGGGCAAGGGACCATGACATATTGACAGGGCCGCGGCAGGGGCCCCAAACGCCTACCGTAACGGATGGACATGGTTGGCATTCCAGCCTCGGGCACACACGCTGCTACCCAAGGCCGTCTCCCCAGCGCTCAGATAGCCCTCATACCACCTGGGGGTTATTAGTTCTTCACTATTGTAATTACCGAGGACCGAAGCCCCACCACCACCATGCATCGGCCTCACACGATCACATTCCAAGCACGGCCACAGCGTCTCCCCACTCAGCGTCCATTTCCGCCCAGATGTACGTAGACACATAAGTAAGCGCCGAGCCAGACGTTCATCAGAATCCAAACCCAACCTGCCGTACTACACAGCTCAAGACAGCAAGTCCATGAACGAGCTTGGACAGAAGAGTCCACATCCCCAAAGTCATTACCCATGCCCGACAAGCACCCCCGGAAGCGTCGCTTCGCCCGATCAGCCAGGCCATGCAATGCAGCGATCCTCAGCAGAAGCAGTCCATGTCCCGACACTCATCACCCACACCCAACAACTCAGCTTTATTCCTGCACTTACGACGTGGAGTCCATCCTTACCCCCTCCGCCCGAGCCCCTGAGCCTACCCCGAAGCCTCGCTATACCCGATCAGCCTCCTGTCAAGCCAAGGCCGCCAACACGAATGCAACCTGGGCCCGCCACGTTGTCCAGAACGCGTTAGCTGCGCCAGCGCGTGGCCCCATCGCCGCTGTTGTAGATGAAGATCGCGATCGCCACCATCAGCAGACCCATGCAGATGTTGATGGCCCACTCCCGCGCCGACATGGGCTCAGCCGGCGCCTGCTGCTCTCGAGCCTGCCCCCGCGCCTTGGGCCTTGCCCGGCTCGCCCCGGCCGCAGCGGGCCGCGACCCCGCCCCCTGTGGCGCCTGCTGGAGCACCGGCCGCGGTACCGAGCCCACGCCGGCCTGCACCACCACGCCCCCTCTCTCCACTTTAAAAGGGACGTGCTCCAGGACCCGTAGGTTGCCCAGGTCCCCCACGGAGATTGGCGCACAGATGAGGCCGAATGGGTGCAGGCCCAGGCACCGGGGGTTGCGCCAGCGCAGCACCGCACCCATGCGGAGGCCGGGCAGCGGGGGCTGCCGCGGGCTGCTGCCCGGGAAACTGAGCAGGCCGACAAGGTCCTCTCCTGCCGTCACATCGTTTGTCGCCTGATCCCCGGCCTCGCTCCGCCAGTTCCACTGAGGGTCTGGGTCGTCTGCAACCACCAAGTCGATGTACGCCCCGAGCAGGGCGCGCGGGCTTGCCTCCAGAACTTCCTGCCAGAACACCTCCCTGCCGTCGGGTCTTGAGGTTCCGTCCGGGCCTCCTGCTCCTGCTCCATCGCCGTCGGCTCCATCCCCAGCGTACCTCACCAGTCGTATGTTGGGCAGATCCTTCAGCGTGATTCGGCTGATGAATGCGAGGCCGCCGGGCTGTAGCTGCTCGAAGCAGCGCGCGTTGCGCCAGCGCAGGATTGCTCCTTTCCGAAGCCCCGGTATGGGCGGCTCGGCGGCTCCAAAGCCGTGGAACGAGACTTGAGCTAGGACATGTTTGACGTCCTTGGCTGCACACCCCCAGGCTTGTGCTGGTCGGGGCTCCTCAACTAGCTCCAGTTCCACGAAGTATGGGTTCACGTCGCCCTCGACAGCCCACGACAAGTTGGCTGTCTTGCCGTCGTCATCAGGCCAGCAGGCGCCGGCCGCGGCCATGGAGCCACCCGCCCTAGTGCACGTCCTCGTTCTCATCCTCACTTGCTTGAGCTAAAGCCGACGGCGGGTGGCGGAAGCGAAGGAGAGATCTTGGGGCTGGGGAGCGCAAGGGGCGAGGAGGACGAGGAGGACGAGGAGGGAAGGGGTCGACATAGCAGGGAGGAGGTGGCCGGGGTGATTTGTGTGTGCTCGGCTGTCCGGGCGGTCGGCAACGTGCATGACGCCTGCTTCTCAGGACATCCGCTTCAGCAGTGATAGCGCTGTACGGAGCGGAACGCACCCGACGCCGACATGCCCAGCAGCACTGCTTGCTTACCTTTCCAGCAGCAGCGCACCGTCCAGGCCAGAGTACTTGTCAGTATAACTTTGCGGCCAGATTATCGCGAGCTGAGCTGCGAGAAGTCTTGTGTTGTGCTGGGACCCGTTTGCATCGCACGCTTGCCAGCGTCCCTTTGCCCTTTGATGGCAAAGGAGGTGTTGCTGTGCTGTATATCACATTGCACGCGTGCACCATCGGGTTGGCCCGCCCCTCCCGCCCCGTCCACCCGCATCTACACGGTCCAGCAGTCATGTGCCAGACGTGATCAAAACGCGCCCGCTTAATGCCTCAGTGACCCAGTCAACTCTTACAGCTGCCCAAAGGCAGCTACCACGAGAGCACCCTCGGTCAAGTGCCGCCGCCCGACGCCGCCGCAGCCCCAGTCATGGTCCAGTAGCACCCAGGACCCAGCCAAACCAGCTAGCGGCTTTGCGCTCGCGTCACCCGGCAAGAGGACGAACGACGAAGAGGTTGTGGAGCAGAGGAGCACTCGGGTTGACTGTCCGTGCGTACTCGTTCTGCAAGCCCGGGTGGGCGTGGGGACTCGGGGGGGGGGGGTATCGCAGCACTCTGTCAGCGGCAGGGGCCGGTCCCGCCCTAAAGGATGGACATGGTTGGCATTCCAGCCCGGGGCACACGCGCTGCTACCCAAGGCCGTCTCCCCGGCGCTTCATACAGCCCTCAAAGGCTCAAACCACCTTTTTGGTCCTTCCGTCATTGTAACCACCGAGGACCGAAGCCCCCACACCACCTCCACGCGTCGGCCTCCCAAAATCACATACCAAGCACAGCCACAGCGTCTCCCCACTCAGTTTCCATTCCCGCTCAGACGTATGCCTGGACGGACCATCAATTTGCAGACCACCCAAGCAAGCGCCGACCCAGCCATTCATGTGAGTATATGTCCAACCTGCCATACTACACAGCTGGCCCCAGCGGTCAGCGCTGTGACCCCAGAGGGTCCCTTCATTGTCAACACCGAGGACTACACAGCTCAAGACAGCCAGTCGATGAGTGAGCTTGGACAGAAGAGTCCACATCACCAAACACATTCACAGCCAACAACTCTCTTCAGCTTGATCCCTGCACTCCCTGCGTGAAGTCCCTCCTAGCCTCCCAAGCCCCCACCCCTAGCACCTCCGATCGAACCAAGCACCCCCCAAACCTCTATTAGCCTCGTCTCCCGCCCAGGCGGCCCTCACTAAGGCGACCTGTCCACAATGCTGCCACCATACATCAGCTGTCACGATGTGGAAAGCGCTTGGACGGAAGAGTTCACATCCCCGAAGTCATCACTCACACCCCACAACTCAGCTCATCTAGCTTGCTCTCTGCAATCACTGTGTGGAGCCTCTCCTGGCCCCCTCCGCCCGCGCCCCAAGCGCTTCCACCTGCCGCCGCGAGCTCCCCCTGAAGCCTCGTTTACCCCAATCAGCCAACACGCATGCAACCTATCCCTGGCACAATGTTGGCAGCGCTAGCTACATAATTCCATGCGTTGTCACATCACGGCTGTTGTAGATAAAGACAGGGAGCGCCACCATCAGCAGGCCCATGCAGATGTTGATGCCCCACTCCCACCCCGACATGGGCTCACGAGGCTCCTGCTCCCGCGCCTGCCCCCGCGCCTTGGCAGCCTTGGGCCTCGCCCGGCTTGGCCCCGCCGGAGCGGGCCGCGACCCCGCCCCCTGTGTCGCCTGCTGGGGCACCGGCGGCGGTGGCGAGCCCAGCGGGTCCCCTCCCTCCACGGGGAAAGGGGCCTGCTCCAGGACTCTGAGGTTCTTCATGTCCTTCGCAGCGAACGGCGCAGAGATGAAGCCGCTCACGGGGAGCCTGCCCAGGCACCGGGGGTTGCGCCAGCGCAGCACCGCTCCCTTGCGCAGCTCGTACAGCAGGGGCTGCCGGGGGGTGCCGCGGGGTGCCGGGAAGCTGAGCTGGCCGACAAGGCCCTCTCCTGGCGGCGCATCCTCTGTCGCCTTAGCCCAGACCTCACACCGCCATTCACTGTAATGGCGTACTGGGTCCTTTTGAACCAGGACGTCGATGTACGCCCCGGGCAGGGCGCGCGGGCTTGCCTCCAGCACTTCCTGCCACCACACCTCCCTGCCGTCGGGCCCGGTGGGTCCAACCGGGCCCCTTGCTCCGTCGCCGTTGGCTCCCGCGCCGGCGTACCTCACCAGTCGGATGTTGGGCAGATCCTCCGGCTTGATCCAGCTGATGTAAGTGCCGCCGTACACGAAGCAGTGCGCGTTGCGCCAGCGCAGCACCGCTCCTTTCTGAAGCCCCGGTATCGGCGGCTTTGCAAGCCCGAAGCCCCGAAAGTGGACTTCCGCCAAAACGTGCTCGCGGTCCTTGGCTGCACATACTACACACTTCCATCCTTCCGACAGGTGGGGCTCTTCGAGTAGCTCCAGCTCCACAAAGTATGGGCTCGCGTGCCTTTCCAAGGCGGCCCGGGACCAGTTCGCTGTCTCGCCGTCGTCATCAGGCCAGGCGCCGGCGGCGGCCATGGAGCCACCTGCCCTTGTCCTTGTCCTCACTTGCGTAAACTCAAGCCGAAGGCGGGTGGTGGAGGCGAAGGAGAGCTCCTTGGGCTGGGGGGCGCAAGGGGCGAGGAGGACGAGGAGGGAAGGGGTCGACCGGGGAGGTGTGTGCTCGGCTGTCCGGGCGGTCGGCAACGTGCATGATGCCTGATTCTCAAGACATCCGCTTCGGCAGTGATAGCGCTGTTAGAGAGCGGAACGCACCCGACGCCGACATGCCCAGCAGCATTGCTTGCTTACCTATCCAACGTGGAAGCAGCGCACCGCGCAGGCAAACCACAGGACTATCGCATCAAAGCTCTGTGGCCAGATTATCGCGAGCTGAGCTGCAAGAGGTCTTGTGATGTGCGGGGACCCGTTTGCATCGCACCAGCGCGCAGCTGGTGCACCAGCGTCCCTTTGCCCTTATAAGCGGTGTTGCTGTGCTGTATGCAATACTTCGCTAGCAAGTGAGTGAGGAACTATCGCATGCGCAGACGCGTGCACCATCCGGTGAACCCCTCCGCCCTCCCGCCCCTGTATCTACCCGGTCCAGCACTCGTGTGCAAGACGTGATCACAACGCGCACGCTTACATGCTTCAGAGACCCAGTCAACCCTTTCAGCGGCCTCAGCCCCCCCCCGTCCACCCATGGTCCAGTAGAACCCGGCCAAACCAACTGCGGCACTGGCCAGACCGCAAGCTACACTGAACTCGCCGCCCAAGTCCCCGTATGCGGGTGCAACGGGGCTACAACCAGCATTGGCTACCTGCAACCCCCCGAGCCAACCCTGGCCTCAAGTAGAGGCCGCACATCAGGAGGAAACACGCCAGCCCACAAGCGTTTGCCGAATGCCTTAAGCCCGTTGCCACTGCTACCGTATTCCAATGCTCACGCATCCAGGCGCCCGCTCAACCGGAAGGAAGCCATCCGCACACAGTTGGGCATAACCTGCAGCCGCGTGATGTTGCCACATTGCCCCCTTCCTTTCGAAGATAGATCCACCCCGCACGTGTCCCACGCGTCCCTCCGCATCACAAGGACTTCCACAACCCCAGGATGTCTTACGCCGCGCTGCGGCCGCGGCCCCTCCCGGCCCCGCGGCCGCCGCGCGCTGAGCGTGTGCCGGCACCCCGCCCCGTCCCCGTGCCAGCTGCAGCGGGGCCCGTTGGAGAGCCGCTCGGAGCCGCCCCCGCCGCCTCCTCCGCCGGCGTGCCCGCCGCCGCCGCCCCTGCGGCAGCCGCGCGTCCTCCCGCGGGCGACGTAGCCGCGCCCGCGGCGGCCGGCGGCGGACGGCCGCCCCGGCGGCCCCCTGCAGACGCCGGCCGCGTGCCAGCGGCAGCCGCGCGCGTGCCCGCCGCCGGCGGCGCGGCGGCAGACTCACCGCCCGTCGCCCCTGCAGGCGCCGCCGCGGCGCCCTCTTCTTCTTCGTCTCCCGCCTGACTTCCCCGGACCTTCGCCGGCAGATTGAACACCAGCCGCTCAGCGCGCCGCTTCTGCCCCGCGCCGCCGCCGCCGCCAGCGCTGGTCCCCGAGGTGGTCGGCACGGCGGCGCCGCCGGCGCCGTCGTCACCGCCAGCGTCGTGCTCCGCATCCGCCGCCGCGGCGGCGTCGGGCGGCGACGCCGCTGCGTCAGACTGGGACGAGCGCCGGGCGCCGGCGCGGCCCTTGGCGCCGCCGCCGGCGGCGGCGCCGCCACGCGGGCCGCCCGTCGGCGTCCGCGCTCCCGTGTTACGGCCGCCGGCGGCGGTGCCGCGAGGGGCGCGTGTGGGCTGACCGGTGATGCCGGCGAGGGCGCGGCCGACGATGGAAGCGGAAGCGCCGCGGGCGCGCGTGTTGACGGAGGGGCCGCCGCCGCCGCCGGCGGCTGCCGGCACGGCAGCGGCGGCGGCGGGTGGGGAGGCTGCCTCCGCGGCGGCCGCTGCTTCTTGGGAGGCAATCGCGTCCACATCTGCACCGCATGTACCAGAGCGCGTGTGAGAAATACGCAGGTTGCACGTGAGACCGGTTGCGAGAGAGCGTTGAGAGAGAGATACTAGGGTACTGCTGTTGACGACGTCCGACCCTACTGCACACGTGTTTGACCCCTGTCACCCCGTCCCTCCGCCTACCCCGTCTTCAGCACCCGGGCTTCCCGGTCCATCACACACAGACTCCAGTTTCCTCCTTCCCCAGTTGCCCCTGCCCCTCACGCCGCCCACCTGCGGCCACGTCCGGCAGGAGGTCATCCAGGTCGTCGCCCAGGCCGTCGCCGCCCTCGCCTGCGTCGGGCTGCGAGGCCGGCGGCGTGGCGGAAACCTGTTGTTGGGGCGGGGCAGGGCGGATAACTTCAAGCGCTGAAGATACCGCATCATGGTTTATTCGCGACGTGACAGCGCTGTCATCAGCTGACCGCAAGATGCGAAAGAGCGACGCGACAAAGGCGTGGGTGAGAAGCCATGCTGACAGTAGGAAGTTGGTGGCAGTTGCGCTGTTCGGGGAAGGATGAGCTGCGCCGGAGCCGGCGACCGCGTGCACGTGCACGTGCGTGCACGTGCGTGAAAGAGTGACGCTACAATGGAGGAGTACCAGTACCATGAGATACCCCCGGCTCTCACCGGTGCGGGGGAAGCGGAGGGCGCGGCGCGGGCGCGCTTGGCTGCGGGCGCCGCGGCCTCGGCTCCCTCGTCCCCGGCATCGCCGGCAGCACCTGCGGGGGCAGGGCAGGGAGGCCATGGGTAAACATATGCGTGCGTTGTTGACATGCTCGCAAAACCACTCGACAACCACTCGACAACCGGCAAAACCAGGCCCGTTTGGATAGCCCGCTAGAGCGACGGCACCCGGGTGGCCACTGGCGCAAGACAGCCGCGCCCATCAGGATGCCGACCTCCCCGTTCAGCAGCCCCACCGGTGGAGGTGGCCGCGCCGGCGGCGGCTCCCGCGCCGTCGTCTCCCTCCGCGGCCCCGCCCGCTCCCGGCTCCGAGGCGGGGGGCGTCATCTGGCGCTTGCGGGTGTTGGTGGCGGCCATGGCCAGGGCCTGTGGACACGAGAGGGAGCCAGGGACGGTAAGCTTCGATCTCATTGAGAGCAAAGCCTGGATGGGGCTGAATGGGGCAGAAATGCGCCCAAGCTGCAGTTGCTGAGGGGCCCCACCATCGCATCCTCACCTTCTCCCTCAGCTGGGCGAGGAAGGGGTCCTCATCGTCGTCCTCCTCCTCACTGGCCTCCTCGCCGCCCTCGCCCTCGCCGTCACCCTCCCCGTCGCCGCCCTCCTCGCCAGCCTCCTCCTCGGCACCCTCGCCCTCGGCTCCGACATCCTCGCCGCCCTCCTCGCCTGGCTCAGCCTCGCCCTCGCCGCCCTCGCCCTCCGCCGTAGCGCCGGCCAAGTCCTCCTCCTCCATAGCAGCCGCCTCCGCTGCCTCCGCCTCCGCCGCCTCGGCCTCCGCCGCCGCCTCGGCAGCCGCCGCCAGGGCCGCCTCCGCCGCCGCTTCAGCGGCGTCCGCGGCTGCTGCTGCCGCGGCCTCGCCCGCGGCGGCGGCCTGGGCCGCCGCGGCGGCCTCCGCGTCCGCCGCCGCCGACTCGTCCGCGGCGGCGCGCATTTCCTCCTCTGCTGCTGCCGCTGCCGCCGCCGCGGCCTCCGCCTCGCCGTCAGCCTCGCCCTCGCCGTCACCGCCCTTGTCCTCGCCGTCGCCGTCAGCGCCGGGGCCGCTCCCGAGCTCGCCCTCCTCCCTGCCCTCCTCCCCATCGCCGCCGTCGCCCTCGCCGGCCGCCTCGGCCTCCGCATCAGCCTCCGCCTCAGGCGCCGGCGTCGCCTCCGCCACCGGCTCCGCCGCCGCAGCAGCGGCTGCGGCGGTGGCGTCGCCGCCAGCGGCTGCGGCCTGCGTGCCGTCGGCCCCGTCGCCAGCGGGCTGCTCCTCAGCAGCTTTGCCGGCCTCCTGCGGGCAGGCACAGAGTAACGGATGACCAACGGCGATAGCACCAGTCAGGTTTCCGCGATACATTCAAAGCGCCGTTGCGTTGGCGTAAGAAGCACAGATAAGTAGCCAAGAAGTCGTCCAAAAAACCAAGTTTCGGGCCGCAGAGGACAGGGCACAAAGTCAAAGGTGCCCCAAAGGTGCTCACCGCATCGTCTTGCTCGCCCTCGCCCTCGCCCTCCGCCGCCTCGCCCTCCGCAGGCTCCGCGGCCGCGGCGTCTCCCTCCGGACCGCCCTCCTCCATCGCTCCCGCCTCGCCCTCCTCGCCGGCGCCGGCGCCCGGCTCCTGCACCTCGCCCTCCTCAGCGCCTGCGTCCTCCCCAACACCCTCCTCGGCCCCCTCTGCCGCCGCTGCGCCCTCTTGTTCCCCTGCCTGCGGCGCTTCGGTCTGCGCCGCCGCTGGCGGCGGCGAGCCGCCGGCAGGAGCCTCCGCCTCCGCTGGCGGCGCCGCCGCGGCGGCGGCAGCAGCATCGCCTCCGTCGCCATCGGCGCCGCCCTCCTCCATCTCCTCCGCCCCGGCGGCGCCGTCGCCAGCGGCGCCCATCTCGACGTCGCCGCCGGCCGCCGCGGCGTCCGCGGCAGCGGCATCCGCAGCGGTGGCTGCAGCGTCCGCCGCGACGGCAGCGGTCTCGGCGGCGGCGGCGGCCTGGGCGGCGGCGCTGGCGGCGTCAGCGGCAGCGGCGGCTGCAACGGTGTCGGCAAGCGCCGCCGCGTGCTCGGGCACGGGCACGGGCACCGGTGCAGGCACGGGTACCGGTACAGGCGTGGCGGCGACGGGGGCGGGCGACGACTCCTTTGGAGTTGGCGTTGCCGCCGCCGGCGCCGCGGCAGCGGGAGCAGCTGCCGGAGCCGGCGGCGGCGCCGTCGGGGCCGCCGGCGGCGGCGTTGACACGGCCGCTGGCGGCAGCGCCGCCGCCGCCGGCGCCTCGGATGCGTCAGCCATTGTGACGTCACCGTCACCGGCGGCGGGCTTGGCGGCGGTGGGCGCTGGCGCCGCTGCAGCCGGTGCGGTGGCAACGGCAGCTGGGGTAGCAGCGGCAACCGGGGCCGGGGCTGGGATGGGAGTTGAGGTGACGGCGGCAGGGGCCGCCGCCGCTGGTGCAGCGCCGCCCTGCGACCCTGGCGGTTGCTTGGGCGCCGGCGCAGGGATGGGTGCGCGGCGCGTGGGCCTCGTCGCCGGCGGCTGGACAGGCGCCGCCGCGGCCGGCGTCGGAGCTGCCGCCACCGCTGCCGCCGCCGGCGGCGGTGTGACAGCGGGGGCCGGCTTCGCGGGCGGTGGGTTGCTCGGCACAACAATGGGCGCGCGCGGCGGGGCCTCCGGCGGTGAGGCGACAGCCGGGGCGGCGGCGGCCGCAGCGGCGGCGGCGCCAGCGCCAGCGCCGGCGGCGGCGCCGCCAGCCTGGCGGGCTTGTCGGGCCAGGCGGCTCTTCTCCATCCTGTCCTCGTGCTCCTTCAGCTTGGCTTGCGTCGTGGCCACTGCGAGGAGGACCAAACCACGGGAGGTTTGGAGGTAAGATACACCGGATTGAGTCATGTACCGCAGCGAAGTCCCTGGACATCACGGGTGCGGGCCCCAACAACTTGCCATCTTCCGCTCGGCAACGGTTCAGTACCAACCATCCCCCCACACTCACGCTCGTCCCTGGCCGCCTTGAGCTGCCGCTCCAGCTCCGCCACCCGCCCGGCCGCCGCCCGGCCGCTGCCGGCCTCCGCACTGCGCCGGCCCTTCTCCTCCTCCAGGGCCTTGGAAGCCGCCTCCAGGGAGGCCCGAGCGGCCTGGGGCGGCAGGGGCAAGGGCAGAAGCATAGGAGCACAGACAACGTCAAACAATAGGCCCGACCCCACCCCGTCGCCCTGCCCTCTGCATTCGACCCAGGGTGATCAGCCTGGTCAAGCGTGCCGTCCCAGCCCCAACATTCCGCTCAGCGTCAACTCAAATTCCACCCAGCTCCTCCCAGGGCGTCCTGACTAACGCAGAAGCCCCACCTGCAGCCCCTGGTCATGCTTGCCCATCGCACCCCCCCTACCCAGCTTCCACCCAGCTTCCACCCAGCTTCCACCCAGCTTCCACCCAGCTTCTGCCCGGCTCCTCCCCTGAATCTCCTCACACCCCCCACCTGCAGCTCCTGGTCCAGCTTGGCCTTCTCCGCCATGAGGTTCTTGCAGCGCTCCTGCAGCCTGGAGGGTTGGGGGGTGGGGTGGGGCGGAGGAGTCGCCTCGGTAAGCCCCCGCAACTCTCATACCAGCATGCCTCCGAACTGCCCCTGCCTGCTGGGGGGGGTTGGGGAGGAGTCCTTGTTGCTGAGTGGGGGGGGACGGAGGGTCAGGTCGCGGTCAGCCGCGGCGGGGCGCTCCGGGAAGGGGAGGGGCAGGCCGCGGGGAGGGAGCGGGCTCCGATAGAGGCAACTGCAACGGCGCAGCCCCGTATGAAGCCGGCCAGCTCGAGCAGCCAGATGACCTTGCAGAGGGGCCGCCCCAGGCTCGAGTCCATGGCGAAGGGCGCACCATGCCCCAACAGCTCCCCTGGAGCCCCGTCCTCCCACGGCAGTCCCTGCCAACGCTGTAAGACACATTCCATGACCCGTTGTGCCCTCCCTGTAGGGTCAATGCAATGTGTAGCCAGCCGGGTGCCCTCCCTGCAGGGTGCTCACTGTCTGGTGGGGCCCTTGTTCTTGGCTTCCGCCTGGGCGGCGGCGGCCTCCTCCCTGGCCTTGGCCGCCTGGGGGGGGGGGGGGGCGGAGGAAGGGAGGGGGAAGGGGGCTTAGTCGTTTGATGCATTGGAGGGGGAGGAAGAGGTAGCGGCCAAAGTGGGCCTCTTTCCGAGCGGGAAACGAGGGCAAAGGGGGCTCGGGAGGCGGTGCTGTGGGCCGTCGTACCGCTGCGGCAAGAGTCACGGCCGCCGGCTTCCAGGCCAGCCAAGAAAGGTCATCCCCTGAATCTCCCGTCCTCTCCCCCCACGCCACGCAAACGCCACGCACCCCCGCCTCCGCCGCCTCGGCCTTCTCCGCCGCCGCCGCCAGCTCCTCCTTGAGCGCCGCCAGCTGCTTTGCGCCGGCGTCGGCGGCGGCCGCGACCTCGCGGTTGCGCCTCACCAGGCCGTTGTACTTGGGCCGGAGGTCGGACAGGTCCTTGCGCTGCAGGGGGCAGGGGAGGGAGGGGGCGGCGGGAAGGGAGCAGCGGCGGGTGGGAAAGGGGGGCCCTGAGCTCTCCCCCAGACCGCCCCTCTGGCCTCTTCCTGGCCTCTCCTCGGCCCCCAGCCAACGCTGGGCCCCGTGCGGCAAGCACTCCCAGACCCGCCCCTCTCCCGCCGTTAACATCCCTTCGGAGCCCTCCTCGGGGTAACCTTCCCATAGCAGCTTGTCCAAGTCCGCACCGGCTGCCTGTCCCACCGCTGCCCAAACCCCTTGACGATCCTGGCGGCCGCCCTACCCGCTCCTATCAACCCCCGTCGGAGCTTTCCCCTCCCGGCCCACTCCCCCTCTCACCAGCTTCTCCAGGTCCGCGTCCGCTGCCCGCAGCCCTGATGGCCCCTGATGGCCCGCAGCCCTGACCAGGCGTCCTTAAGTACCCCTAAACCTGCCCGGTTCTCCCTCTCCGCCCCCAGGGCAACCCCAGGGGGCAGCCCTCCCCCTCACCAGCTTCTCCAGGTCCGCATCCGCCGCCTGCTTGGCCGCCCGCAGCTCCGCCAGCCCCTGCTCCGCCGCCGCCGCCGCCTCCTGCGCCGACCGCAGCTGCTCCACCGCCGCCGCCAGCTCGGCCTTGACGCTGTTGTGCTCGTCCAGCGTCACCTTGCCGTACCTGCCGGGGGCATGAGTAATGCGGTGGTGTGAGTAAATCGGTGGACTGCGTAACAGCGGTAGGAATTGGGCTAATGCACGCCAACACGCAGTACACAAACGGGCTCGGGATGGGCGGAATGGGACGGGCTTCGGGCAGCTTACGGACCGGCCGCGCCTACGCTTCCCTCGGCTCAAGCGAGCAGCCACTCACACACCAGCATGTGCCGTACACAGCACGCACCAGCCAGCATTTGCCCCGGACACTGCGCATACGGCATACAGCCAATCAACCCGCCGTACAGCCTGCCGTACCTGCTCATGAGCGCGTCGTACTTCTCCCGCCACAGCGTCTCGCCCCGCTTGTGCGCGTCCAGCAGCGCCTGCAGCCCCGCGCCCCCGGCGGCGGCGTCGCGGGCCGAGGCCTCGGCGGCGGAGGCGCGGGACTCGGCGGCGGCCAGCTGGGTGCGGAGGCGCTCGGCCTCTGGCAGGGGGGGGCGGGCGTGAAAAGGGGGAGCAGGGGAGAGGTCGGCATGGGTCAGGAGGGAAAGGGACAAGGATAGGAAAGGGAGTGGGCTGCGGCGAGTTGCATGCGCTTGGGTATGGAGCGCTCCTCCGGGTCTTCACGTACCCGTCTCCCTCCCGTGCTCCCTCCCGTGCTCTCCCCTCCCCCTCTGCCCCCCTTCCTACCCCCTCACCCCCTCACCGCTCCGCAGCGTATCCAGCTCCCCCCTCAGCTGCCCCAGGGCCATGCGGCGGGCGTGGTCGTCCGCCTCCAGGGAGTTGATCTTGGACTGTGTGTGGTGGGGGGGTGGAGAGTGGAAGGGGGTCAGGGAGAGGATGCAAGTCAAGCAGGATCAACGATCCTCCCGGCCCGCACGTGCATCCCTCCCGCACCCGTCCGCCCTCCGCACCTCCCCCCACTCCATCCCCTCCACCCCGCCTAGCCTGCAGGGCCGCCCTATGAGGCCAGCGAGTCCTGCCAGCCCGCAGGTGGGTCCTTCCTTTGACACCCGTCCGCCCTCGGCCCCCCTCCCCTCCTTTCGGCCCCTCCCCTCCTTTCGGCCCCCCCCCTTCCCCCCCACACTCATTCCCATCCTCCCTTCCCCCCCCCACCTGCAGGTCCGCCCTGGAGGTGGCCAGGGAGTCCTGCAGCGACGCCATCTGCCCCCGCAGCGCCGCCGCCGCCGCCACCGCGCCGTCCCGCTCCGCCCGCAGCTTGTTGCGCTCCCCGCTCAGCAGCTCCAGCTGGGCGGAGGCGAGGGCCTTGTCGCGGCCCAGGTAGTCCATCAGGGCCTAAGGGGGAGAGGGTAGAGGTGAGGGGGAAGGAAGACGGGGGGAGGGCATGGTTAGGGGCCGTGAGGGTCATGATGACTTTCCCTGATGCTCCATGTCGCCCTCACCCCAACCCTTTATCTCTCCACCTCGCCCTGCCCCTCTTCACCCCTCCCTCCCCTTCCCCCCTTTCCCGTTTCAGCTCGCTTCCACACCACCTTGTACTGCTCCGCCGTCATGCCCACCCAACCCCCTCGTGTCCCTCCCTCGCCCTTCCCCTCCCTCCCTCCCTTTCCCTAAACCCCTTTACCCCCCCCCTCCGCCCCCCCCCACCTTGTACTGCTCCGCCGTCATGCCCACGCCCTCGTGGTGCGTGCCGCTCAGCACGCTCCGCACGTTGACCAGCAGCGCCTCGGCGGCGGCGGAGCGCTCGGCGGCGCGCGCCTCCGCCGCCGCCAGCTCCGCCGCCAGGGCCTCCTTGTCGCGCAGGGCCGAGGCCAGGCGGTCGTCCTGCCCGTGCTGGGCAGCCGCCAGCTCGTCCTGGGGAAGAAGAACGGAGAGGGAGGGAAACAGGGGAGGGTGTACAGGTGGGATGTTGAGGGGGGTGAGAGCCGAGGCATAAAACCAGTCACTCTGTGTGTGTGGGAGGGGGGGAAGGGAGCGGTGGAGGTAAGGATGTGAAGCGATGTAAGAAGGAGAAGCCGTGGCCGGCCGCCAGCCCCCACCTGCAGCCGTTCGGCGGCCGCTCTATGGCCCCACCTGCAGCCCCCACCTGCACACGTCCAGTCCGGTCAACCCCGCCCGCGGTGGCTGCCGCCCTCGCCCCTCCCCCCCCACACACCTGCAGCCGGTTGGCCGTGGCCTGCACCTCCTCCAGCCGCGTCTCGGCGGTGCGCAGCAGCCCCACGTCGCGGGCGTGGGAGGACACGGCCTCCTCGTAGCGGGTGCGGTACTCGCGGACGGCGACCTGTGGTGGTGGTGGTGGGGGGGGGGGGATGGGTGGGCGGGGCGAGGATGCATGTGTCAGGCCAGGGGCTTGGCATTGGCGAATCTCCCACATTGAGAGAAGGTCGGCCTTCCACCCAAATGATATGGCATAGGCCTGTGTCAAGCATGGCCTCGAGCCCCCGCGCCACCAGACCCCCACCTCTCTGCCCAACCCCACCTTTCACCCCTGTCGCTCTCCCCTCACCCCTCGTCCACAACCACCAACCCGACGCCTCCCCCCCCACCGCCCCCACCTGCAGCCGGGCGATGTCCTCGTCCGCCCGCGTGCGCTGGTTGACCCGGTCCGCCAGCTCCTGGCGCAGACGCTCCAGGTCGGAGGACAGCCGGGAGGCCTCGGCGGAGGAGGAGGCCTGCACGGTTACGAGCGGTTATGCGCGGTTACAGGTCGGTTACGGGTGGGTTATAATGCCACGTACAGCGCAACCGACAGCCACAGCGGGTTGCGGGAGGGTTGCGGGAGGGTTACTGGTCGCGGTTGCAATTGGGTTACGTGCGGTTACAGGTCGGTTACGGGTGGGTTATAACGCCACGTGCAGCGCTACCGGAAGTACGAGTACGGGAGGCATCATCTCCACACCCTGCGCCCTGCAACCCCTCGCACCTGCAGCGCGGCGTGCTCCGTCTGCAGCGCCGCCAGCTGCACGCGCGCCTCGGCGATGGCGGCCTCGGAGGCGGCCAGCGCGGCCTGGGGTGCGGAGGGGGGGCGTAGGTGGGGCGAGGGAGGACGGGGGAGACCACTTGGGAGCGCGGAGGAGCCTACAGCGCTACTCCTCCATTGCCCGGCCCCAGCGAAAGCCCGCCACCACGTCTACAGCGCTACACTTCGATTGCCCGGCTCCAGCGGAAGCTTTCTAGACGCAACAAGCGCACAAGCATCAGCCCTCTGCCGCCGAGGCCGAGGCCACAGCATCCCCACCCCACCCCACCCCACCCCAGTTCCCGCCCCCACCTGCGCCTCCGTGCGTGCCGCCTCGGCCGCCTCCGCCTGCGCCGCGGCCGCGGCCTGCGTGGCGGCGTGGCTCTCGCGCAGGGCATCGTACGTGCCCTGCACACGCGCCGGGGACGGGGAGAGAGAGGGCGGCGAGCAATGGTCATTATCATGGTGCAGAGGAGGCTTGGCTTTGCAGGCCAGGCTAGGCCAGGCCAGGCTTCCCCACCACCCTGGCCCACCGAAATGTAACCGGTGCCGTAAACCGGCAGAACGTCCCTATGGCATCCCCGGTCGCCTGAACCACCTCCCCAGTCCACACATCCCAAGCCCCAACTCCTTACCGCTCTCATGCCCGACCTGCAGCGCCGCCTCCCCACCGCCCCCAAGCCCCCCCCATGTCTGACCTGCACTGCCACCATGGCCGCCCGCACCCCACTCCAGCCCTAGCCCCCGTCCGACCTTCAGCACGGCCTCCCCACCGCCCCCACACCAACCCCAGCCCCCCCCGTCCCCCACCCCACCCTCACCCCCCCATGTCTGACCTGCAGCGCGGCCATGGCCGCCCGCACCGTGTCCAGCGCGGAGCTGCGCGCCTCGAGCTGCTCGCGGGTGGAGGCCAGCTCGGCCTGGGGGGGGGAGAGAGTCGGAGGGGGGTTTCAGAGGTTGGAACGAGCGGGTTTGGGAGGTCGGAAGAGATTGTGCGGAGCGGGACTCGCCGCGAACGGGGGCGGGCTGGAGTGAGACGGCTGGCTGGCCTCCAGCAAACCGCATACCCCAAGTCCCCTTATCCTCCCCTGGGGGGGCTCAGACGTCAGCCTCAGCCCCACCCGTCCCTCTCCACCCGTCGCCAACACGCACCAACCCCCCCTGCTCGCCTGCGCCTCCCGCAGCTGCGCCTCGGCGTCCCTCAGCCGCTGACCCTCGACAACGTCCGCAGCCGCCGCACCGCCGGCGCTGCGGGCCGCCGCCAGCTGGCTGGTGAGCTCCGACATCTGCAGAGAGGGGTGCCATTTGGGGGGCGTTTGATGCTGAGTGGGATCGGCGATGGAGGGGGGCAACACCCGCACACCCCATTCGCCGCCCTTCTCCATCCCATGGGGATGGGGTGCCATGACCCATGAGGCTCCGGTCAGCCGTGTCGCCCAACTACTACGAACAGCGCGCAATAGAGCACACCCCTTCCGCACGCTCGCCGGCGCCGTGAGCTCCCAGCCAGGCTCTTATCCCAACTCCCGACACTCGCAACTCTGCGGCCGTTTACCAACTCCCCCGATCAACCCCCGCCGCACCTGTGCCGTGAGCTCCGCCAGCTTGCCGCTGAGCTCCGTGTTGGCGGCCCGCGCCTCCGCCAGGGCCCGCTCCGAGTCGTCCCGGGCTCGGCGCATGTCGTTGGCCTCCTCGCGGGCCTCGCGCAGCTGCGGTGGTGGGTGGGGGAAGGCGGTGATCGTTTCACGAATGGGAGGGCGAAGGGCGAGGAGGGGCACCGAGGTAAGGGCAGAGGGGAGCGCGGAGCATGGAGCAAATGCAGGGGGCAGTGAGAGGATACTTCTTTCGAGCGGCAGTGAGGGAGAGTCCGCAGTGAAATACCCCACTTGCGCTCGCTGTCGATCCTCCACGTAAGAGGGCCACGCCCCCCCCGCAACCCCACCTGCGCCGTGGCCGCCTCCAGGGACTAGCTCACGAACCCCCCACTGCTGCCCCCATCCACAGCACTCCACATGCCCCAACAACATACAGAGAGCCCCCGACGCGCCCAGAAGGGGCAGCCCCCCGACACGCCCCACCTGCGCCGTGGCCGCCTCCAGGGACTGGTGGAAGAGCGTCTGCTGCCGCTCGTGGTCCTCCCGCAGCCGGGACAGCTCCGCCTCCAGCCCCCCGATGCGCCGCTCGGCCTCGCGGTCGCGCTGGGCGGCGGAGGCCTCGCTGGGGTGGGGTGGGGGGGGAGGGGCGGGGGGGGGGAGGGGGGAGAGGGGTGAGGAGGGCTGGGGGATGCACCTTGGCGTCCGCCTGCACCCTGGGTGCCGTGCACACCCCTGGGTGCCGTACATCACCCGGTGCCGTACATTACCCGGTGCCGTACAGCACCGCCGTACACCGCAGCCGGCTCACCTGCTAGCGCGCAGCTGCTCCGCCACCTTGGCGTCCGCCTGCGCCATGTTGCGCTCCGCCTCCGCCACGCCCAGGCCCTTGCGCGCCTCCTCCAGGGCCGTGGTGGCGGCGGAGAGGCGCGCCTCCAGGATGACCAGCGAGCTGGTGGTGTTGCGGACCTGACAACAGAAGGGGGAAAAGTCTAGGCAGGAGCTACCCGCCTCACGCCTTCCCGGCCCCGTCTCTGCTCACACTCAGAAGCTCACGCCTCAGCCTTCCCGTCAACTCGGCCTTCTAAAAGGAACATACAATGCCCTACAAGCCAAAACCCACCGATCGGGCTTTCGACTCCGTATCCCAGGCCGGCGGGCTAGTCACCGCGCCTAGGTTTTCCCGGCTTACACGAGCAGCCCTTTTGCACAACCCACCTTATCCTGCAGCTCCTCGGCGAGCCGCTGCGCCCCGTTGGCCCGCTGGTCCGCCGCCGCCAGCCGTCCGACGAGGGTGGCCTTCTCCTCGGCCAGGTTCTGCCGCAGCGCCGAGTCGTGCTCCCGCAGGGCCTCCAGCTGGGCCACCCGCTGGCGCAGGTCCTCCGCGCGGGCGGCGTGGCGGGAGGCGTCCGATGCGGTGGAGGCAACCTGGGACCGGAGCTGCTCCACCTGTTGGGGCAGGGAGGGGTGGAGGGCGGGGAGGGGTTTACGGGGGGCAGGGGAGGGGTTTGAAGCTGCAACGCGAGCGCGCGTCGAGGGAGGGATGGGAAGGGAAGAGGCCAGGGAAGAGGCCATGGCAGCGGCAAGGACCGGGTTCACGCCCTAATCGCCTGGGAAGGATGCCTTACGGTATGCAGAATGGCGGCCGCCGCTTTCCCCACCTGGGCCTGCATCGAGTCAGCGAGCGCCTTGGCCTCGGCCCGCGTCTGCTCCAGCGCCTCCTGGGACTGAGCCAGCGCCGCCGCCACCGCCGCCGCGCCGTCGCCGCCGCCGCTGCCATCGCCGCCGCTGGGGGCCGCCGGCGGCGCGGGCGTGCCGCCGGGCGAGGCGGGCGCCGCCGGGCCGCCACTGCCCCGCGTGACGGCCGTTGCGGTCGCCTGCAGCTCCGAGACCTGTACGACATCACAGCATTGGGGATCAGGATCAGGGCGCGGATCCTGGATTGCGATTTGCCCGGGTTGCCCACAACAACCCCCACACTAGGTACCTTAGCCCAGGGCCAATACCAGGGCCAGAGCCAGAGGCCTGGAGCAGGGGGCTGGCCAGGCCAAGCCCCACCAGGCCCATGCTTGGCTCGACCAAGCCCCGCTAGGCTAGAACGGCACCAGACGACGACAGCTGAGGCCCAGGGCCGGGCCGGAAGCGGGGCCAAAGCCAGGTCCATGGAGCATGGGAGTCCATGGGGCGGCCGCACCAAGCTGCACCCAGCCCCACTAGGCCCATGCCTATGCCTACCCCCAAAGCCAGAGCCAGGCCCAGCGGTACGGGCCACGGGGCACGGGCGGCCTCACCTGCGCCGTGAGCTCGTTGATGCGGGTGGCGGAGCGGTTGGCGGCCTCGCTCAGCTCCGAGACCAGCTGGTTCAGCGAGGAGATCTCGGCACTGCAGCCAGGGGCCGGGGCAGGGGCCGGGGCAGGGGCAGGGGCAGAAACCAAAGCCACGTCAGCATCAACACATCCCACGCCCGCTCCCCCGAGCTGCCGCCCCACCCCCGCCCCTTAGCAAGGCCCCCAGCCAGCGATACGCCTCCTCCCGCCTCACCCCGTCGGCGCGCCTCCTCGCGCCCCGCCCACGCCCTCACCGCCCCCACCCCACCCCTCACCGCCCCCACCCCACCCCTCACCGCCCCCACCCCACCCCTCACCGCCCCCACCCCACCCCTCACCGCCCCCACCCCACCCCCGCCCGGCCGCCCCGCCCCGCCCACCGGTACGCCTCCTCCCGGCCCGCGAACTGCTGCGACACGTCCTCGGCCACCTCGGCCCGGCTGCGCTCCGCGTCCCGACCCAGCTGCCGCACCAGAGCCAACAGCCGCCTGCGGGGGGGAACGTGAAGGGGGCACCGGGAGGGGGCGCTTCACTTGCGATTTGCGCGGCAAAGGCAAGCAGTGGCAATGGGGTAGCGGGATGCTAGCAGACTCGGTGTTGAGAGCCCGTCTGTACCAGTCAAAAGCCCCGGCCCAGCTAAGCTTGATATCCCATCCCATCCCACCCGCCCACCCACCCGACCCATGCCAGCCCCCCACCTGTTCTGCTCCACCAGCTCGTCCAGCGTACGGAAGCTGACGAGGCGCAAGCTGATGACGTCAGCAGCGTTCATGAGCTGCTCGGCCGTAACGGCTGCGTCGCCGCCGGCGCCGCCCGCGCTGCCGCGCGCCAGGGGCTTGCCGCTGAGGCGCTGCACCTCCTCCACCAGGGACTTGACCTGACAGGGGGGGGGGAGGGAGGGAAGGGGGAAGGGGAGAGGGAGGGTTAGGGGAAGGTCTGACTAAGGGCCTGAGGCGCTGCACCTCCTCCATTAAGGACTTGACCTGACAGGGGGGGAGGGGGGGCGGAAAGCAGGACACGCTTTCTTCCTGCAGGCCGTGACGCTGAGTGGGCGTGTGCCATAAACCCCCCGCGGCATAACCCACAAGAGACACATGGCAACGAACACCGAGTCCCTCTTCTACAGCACACACAGCACAGACTCGCCTGCTGGCTGAGGTCTCGCATGGTTTGGTCCGCTGCCAGGCGCTCGGCCTCCTTGCGCTCCAGGGAGCCCTGGGCGGAGGCCAGGGAGGTCCGCAGCTGGCGGTTGGCGTCCTCCAGGCTGGCGCTGGTGGACTGGGGTGGGGTGGGGGTGAGAGGGAGGGAGGGGCGTTGAAGGGGGAGTCCCCTAGCTGTTCCCTAGCTGTCGCGTGTGTGCGCGCAGCCGTGCACCCCAAAGAGGGAAAGGGAGGAGAAGGGCGGATGAGTGGGGGCGCAAGCGGCAAGGATGAAAGCCCGACCCATGCAACCCGCGCTTCCCCCACCATGGCTGCCTCCAGCGCCTCCTTGAGTTTGGCCATCTCGTGCTGCTGCGCGTCCGTGGAGAGCACCTGCACAAGGAGGGGGGGTTGGGGGGAGTTTATTGCTGGGGAGGGGAGGGGGTCAAGGGGAGGTTTTCGACGGGTGAGCGAGCGAAGAGGCGGATGAGGAGGTGCCTGCTGGGCGTCCGTGGACAAGACGGGTTGCAGCAGGATCTACACGCTTCCAGCCCTCCGCCCAAGCGCCGGTCCCAGCCCCAGCCCCGACCGAGGCAAGCCGCCACCGTCATCGAACCCCGCGCCCAAATGCCCCATCCCAGAGACCCCTGGGGACCGTGGCGCACGCCTTGGCCTCCATCCCAGCCGCGATCTGTCCAGCTCCAAACTACCAGGCACCCTCCGCATCCACTGCTTCGGACCCCCCGCCCAGGCCCCTGATCCGGCCTCTCCCCGCCTTGGCCTCCATCTCCGCCGCGACCTGCCCAGCTCTAATGGAACGGACGCCCTCTGCACGAGCAGCCCCCAACGCACACAACGTACCCCATAGGGTCAGCACCCACCCTCGTCCAAGCCCCAGCCCCAGCAAGGCATGACAGGTCTTTCATATACAGATTGGCCTGGCTGCCACCGCTGCGGACCCCTCGCCCAAACCCCCCCCCCCCGACCCGGCCCTCTCCCCACCTTGGCCTCCATCTCCGCCGCGATCTGCTCGATGTAGGCCGTCAGCCGCCGCACCTCGGCGCGCTCGCGGTGCCAGGCGTCTTGCTGCGGGGGGGAGGGGGTTGGAGGGGTGGGATGGCCGGGAGAGCGGAGCTGCGGATCAGGCCGGCTGCTTGCGCACTGCCGATACAAGGGCTGGGTCTGGATCCGCATTCACTGCCCCCTGAATCCATTCTCATGGATCTTGGACCCACCACATGGTCCTGGTACATGGCCTACATCCCACCATGCTCAACCCCCCCCTGGATCCATCCTAGTGGATCCCATGATTTGCGCTGCCGGTGTAAGGGCTGGGGTGCCAAACCCGATACCCAAACCAACCCGGCACCCTCCCCAGCTCCAGGACGGGTCCGCACTCGCTTCCCCTAGATTCCATTCTCCCGGATCCCATTCTCCCGGATCCAAGATCCCATTCGGATCCCGTGATCGGATCCCGTAATCGGATCCAGAACCCACCATGTCCTGGTACATGGCCCACACCTCCATCAGGCTCTTGCCCTGGAGCACCTCCCCACCCGCCCCCAGGGCGGAAGCAGGGGTGCCTACGCCGGCACCGCCGCCCAAACCCCCCGCCCCAGGCGTGGCGGCGGCGGGGCCGCCGGGGGTTCGCAGCAGCAGGCCCTCGGGTCCAAATCCAGATCCAGTTCCAGATCCAGATCCGCCGGCGCCCGGGGCGGGCGTGGCGGCGCCGGGCGTGGCGTTGAGCAGGACCGTGACGTCGCCGGAGGCCATGGCGGCTGAGATGACAGACTAGAGGATGAGGGAGGGAAACGAAGGGGTGGCAGGGGTTGATCTTTCGACGAGTCTGTAGCGAGACTGTAGTGAGGGGGGTTCTGGCGGCGCTTCACGCGCTTTGTCCTGTAGCACCGCAGGGACGTGCCTCCGTGACTGCGAAAGTGCCCGGCCCAGCCCCAGCCGCGCCCCAGTCTCGCCCCTGGCTGCGCCTCCGGGTCCTGGGAACTGCTGTCCCCCATCGTCCAGCCCTGTCCCCATCCCTAAGACCCCGAAACCCCTGCCCTCCCGCTCCCGCTCCTCGCCTGCAGGTGCTGCACCTTGGCCTCCAGCCGGGCCCGAGTGGCATCCTGCGATGCCTCCATCTCCTCCAGGCGGGAGGACAGCTGGTCGGCCAGCTCCTGCATGGACTGGGGGGGGAGAGGAGGCAAGAGGGGGAGGGGGGAAAGCTGAGAGGGCGGGGAGGGGGGGATCTTTGAAGAATTAGATGTTGGATAGCCCAGAAGGTATGGCGGCGGCCAGCGAGCCCGATGCGCACCGAGGTCCAGGGGGAGGGGGGAGAGGTAGGGTCAAGGGGGGAGAGGGTTGCTTTAGACTCACGGCGGTAGGACGTGGCTTGGCCCGGCGCGCAAGCCGCGCATGCCACACCGCCAAAGCCACGCACGCCCCGTCCCTACCCACGCCCGACGACCCACGGTCAACCCCCACCCTCACCCCCCCACTCACGTCCAGCTGCCCCCGCAGCGACCCCGCCTCTCCCTCGGCACGAACCCGCCCCGCCCCCAAAACCCCCGCCCCAAACCCCCCGCCTCCCCCTCGGCACGAACCCGCCCCGCCCCCAAAACCCCCCGCCCCCTCCCCCACTCACGTCCAGCTGCCCCCTCAGGTCCAGCACCTGCCCCCGCAGCGACCCCGCCTCCGCCTCCGCCGCCTCCCGCGCCGCCTGGTGCTGGGAGGCTAGGTGCTGGTACTCGGCAGCCTGGGGAGGGGGGGGGGACAGATGGAGGGAAGGGGCAGAGGTGTCATGGCCCAGGCGGCAACCTTCACAGCCCACGGCCTCAGCTGCACTCCAACAAGGCTCCATCCCCCCCCCTGCGCCTTGCGGTATCAGTGCTCCTCCTAGGCTCGACTCACAGCCCAAGCTGCGGGAGCCCCCGCCACGCATAACTGCAGAAGGCTGCCTGCCAGCGGCACCGCCAACCACCCCAACCGCCGGCCGACCGCCGAGGGCCCAGGCTGGCCCCCCCTCCCCCATCCACACTAGGCTGCGCCCACCCCCCACCCTCTTGCCCCCCGGCCCCACCTGGCGGCGCCAGTGCTCCTCCGTGTCGATGCGCGCCTGCTCCAGGTCAGCAGCCTGCCTGCGGCGAGGAACAGGGGGAGGGGGAAAGGGGGAGCTAGTGGAGTCCGGCTTGGAGTACTGCACGTGTGCTCTCAACCCCTCACGCCCAAAGCGCTGCTCGACAGCGCCTTCGAAACACGTACGGCGACGTGTGCGGCACGCGCGTACGGCAGCAGTGCACGTGACTCACTTGCGCGCGTCCTTGAGGAAGCCCTCCAGCTCCCGCAGCTGCGCCTCCTGCTGCCGCCGCCCCGCCTCCGCCACCTGCGCCCCGTACTCCAGCTCCGAGACCTTCTGCCGCAGAGCCAGCAGCTCGCTCGAGGAGCGCCTTCACGGGGGCGGGGCGGGAAGGGGGGTAGGAAGCTAAGCGGGATCGCGTTGCCTGCGCTAGAGACGCATTCGTCGCCTCGCAGACGGGGGATAGAAGATGAAGCCGCCCCTCGCCCTCGTCGCCCGTCGACAGCAGCCGCAGCAGCAGCACATGACGAAGCATTCCGGTGGTGGAGCCCCGGGGAGCTTCAGCACGGCATGCGCCCCCCCACACACACACCTGCGGTCCTCCAGCAGTGCGTTGCCCTTGTCCTCCAGCTCCCGCTCCAGCAGCTTGAGCTTGCTGTCCCAGAACTTGCGCTCCTGCGGGCAGGGGAGCAGGAAGGAGGAGGGGGAGGTACCGGTATTCGCACAAGCTTGGAGGCGATGGGGAGGAGTGGCAAGAAGGGGGGCCCCGCTCCCTTCCGCTGCTTGCCCTCCTGCATGGGCCGCTGCTCAGGGAGCCGCAGCGGCGCGGGGAGTCGTCTCCTGCCAGCGACGCCCCAGCTCCCCCAGGTGGCTTGTCGTGCCTCCGAAAGGCTGCCAGCTCCGGGTGCTCTCTCAAGGCTCCACCGCGGGGACGCCGCAAGGCCACACCTTCGCTCCCGTCGCGGATTTGGTCCCGATTAAGCGGGGCCCACATCCCCTCCCGGCTCAGCTCTGCCGGGCCGCCGCTAGGTCAGGCCTTTGATGCCCGCCGTGGATACGGCCCCCTGCGAGCAGACCCGGTCTGCCTCTGTCGCCCCTACCCGCCCTCCTCTTCCGAATTCGCCCGCCAGCACATCCCCGCCCCTAGCTAGCAGCCCAGTCTGTTGCGCCAGTCTGTTGCGCCAGGCTGTTGCGGTCGTCGCGTCTCGCACCTGGTCAAACTGCGTCTGCAGGAGATCCAGCTGCAAGCGGCTGTCGCTGCTGCTCAGCGACGACTGCAGCGTCCGGACCAGCTCCGACAGCTCCAGCTTCTGACGCGCTAGCGTAGCGACCTCCTCGTCCTTGGCCGCTAGCACGGTGCGCAGGCTCTCCAGCGACTGCTGGGCATTGGCACGCTGCTCCGAGGATGCCGCCATGGCGCCCTGCAGCTCCTCCACGCTGCGCTGCTTGGCCCGCAGCTCCTGGGCAAGATGCGACACCTCCTCCTGGACCTGGGGTGATGAGCGCATGAAGTCATAGGCATAGTTGGAGGCCGGGGAAGAGTTGAAGAAGCACGGAGGGGTGGACAGCATGGCGGGGGGTCAGGGGGGTGGAGAGGGGGGGCACGCACCTTCGGCAGCTGCTGAAGCTCCCCCTCCAGCTTGCCGATACGCTCCTGCAGCTGCGTCCGCTCAGCTGCCCATCGCTCCTCGTCTTGCTGGTAACGCTGCGAGCAGAACGGAAGAGCGTGTCGACGCTCGGGCCCGCCAAACTTGGCTCGCGCGACCCCCAGCACCGACCAACCTGTGCCGCGAGCTGGTATGACATCTCGTGGGCCTCCATCTATACAGCGAACGCAGGGGTCAGTTGAGCACACAAGGGATTTGGCGGGGCAGATCGTCCGCGCTGCGTCCTCACCTGCGCGTTGGCCGCCTGGAGCGCCTGCTCCAGGTCGGCCACGCGACGGTCCGTGTCTGCCATGGCTAGCAGGCTTTCGGCCTCAGCCTGCCAGCACGATTCCTGGCAAGGCTGGCCCGCTCCCGCGAGAAGGCTTTCAGAGTTGTTCAGACTAAAGCATATAGGATGAAAGCTTCATGGCTGGTGCGCCAGTTATGATAGCGTTGAAAGAGAAGAGAATGCTGAACCCACTCGTCCGCGACCTCGCGGCGTATGGCTCTGTCTTAGCACTCAGTGCTCTGCTAAGGATATGTGTACCTGCCACCTTTACACTCCTGGGGCACAGGCCCGGGGTTGCCGGCACGCCCAAAACCCACCGCATGCGCGTTGACCCGTGCTCTCTTCCCCAGTTCCCCGCGCGTCCCCCGCGGGGACCCGACCTACCCGACAGCCGCTCCCCCCCCCAAACACCCAAGGGTGAGGCTCATCCATGGTCTAGACTCTGGCCAGGGGCATGGCATACGGTGTATCCTACATAGACGTTTTTAACGAGTGAGACGGCACGGACGCCTCCTGCAGCCGGCCTCACGCGGGTTCGCGCTGCCTGCAGAGGACCGAAGCAAGGTGCTGGCATGGCACAAGGACGTGTGAGAACTGAGAAGCGGGGGGTGACTGCGGGGGGTGACTGCGGGGCAATAGCAGGGTCCACAGGAGGGGCATCTAGACAGGATTTAGAGTCGAGAGCTCGAGCTCGAGACCGACCTGCTGCGTGTGCATGACACGATTGATACCTCAGCGAAGGAGCACGTCAGGGCCAGCATGGAGTGCAACCTCTGGCCGGCCCAATCTGTGAAAGGGGCCAGGGGCACGGATTCGGGCAACTTGAGTGTTGGTTGACTAGCCGGTCGCCGCATTGACGACTAGGAGGCCATACTCGGATGGCTGCACGCTGTCTTGCCTCACAGCCGTCACAGGGACACGTGGGACAGGCCGTGGGTGGAGGCAGGGCAGCCCTAGGGACCCCGGGGCAGGGCGCACCCTCAAGGCAGGACGCAGGACCCATTAGGCCATGGCCCCCTGCTGCATGTACGGGAGGGGATTAATGTACACAACGGGGCGTAGTGCACCCTCAAGGCAGGACCCTTAAGGCCATGGCCCCCTACTGTACAAGCCTGCAGCCCGACCTGTGGATGAGAGAAGGGGGGCGAGGTAAGGGCGGGAAGGGCACAGGAGGGAAGGGGGGGTCACGAGGCGCTCGGAAGGTGGGCGGGCCGGCGGCTCGAACATCGGGAGAGGGTGGCGGGCGGGGGAAGGGGACACGGGGCGAGGGTACGCGAAAAGCAAGGCCAGCAAAGTGCAACAAATGCACTGGCGAACGACTACGCGCAACTCTGCTCTTGCGAGCAGAGAGCGGTGTCCCTCAAGCCGGGGGGGGAACTCGGGATGTTGGGAAAGGAGCCGCCGGGTGTGTGGGAAGCGGCAGGCTTGCGGCCTGGTCTGTGGAGGTGAGAATCGACGCTGACGATGAGGGGTCGAGCAGGGGTGCGGGCAGGAGGGGCAGGTCCTGGCAAGTGGGGAGCCTTGTGGGCAAGCCGGGCGGGAGGGGGGGCGGCGACGGGTGGCGGGGGGAGGGGTACATTCGCGTGCGGCATGCCGGGCCCCTGCCGGCTATCCACGCATAGCCCGTTGAGCACAAAGCCCTCGCGCCCACCACCATCTGCAGCTCGATGCAGCTAAACTTCGTGCCGGCATGGCTGTCGTCAACTTACAGCTGTCGGAGCTTGCCGCCCCCAAGCCCGGGCCGGTCGCGGTTTGGACTGTTGGCGGTACGTACGCTGCTGCAGCTGCAGTTCTCGGGAGGGAGGTCCGAAGGGGACATGCAAGGATCGCAACTCGTCTGCCGAGCATCGCTCAGCACCATGGCTCAGTGCTCTATTTCAACAGAGCTCGCGATGGAGGTCCCGACTTGGCTCGGGACCGGCCGGTTCAAGTTCGGCCCGTCCGAGGCGGGCCGCGAAAAGCCTTGGCGCGTTGGACCTGGGTCCATAACGAGAACGAGCGCTGCAACATGCGTTTCTTCTTCTTCTGTTGCGAGCGGCCAAGAGTCAGTCAGTCGCGGGCGCTTACGAGCACGGCGGTCCTATCACACGGCGCCTCGCCTGTCGACCCGCCGAGCGCTGCTTGCATCGCCCCCGAGCCCCGCAAGCACGCCCCTCCCCTACCGCGCCCCGCTTTACACACCGGCGCCAACCCAAGAGCGGCCAACGAGGAGCCGGGCCGTGCAAGCCGACTGCACCGCCCCACGGGAAATGCCACATCTCCGGCTGCCCGCACCGACCTAGCGCTGCAACCGTGAGGCCCCGAGGCTCGCCCCGAGGCCCCACAGCCTCGGATCTGCGTGCCTGAGCGCCTGGACACCGACTTCACGCCCGGCGAGCACGTCGAGGCAAGGGCTCAAATTTCAACATCCCATGGATGCCGACGCGACCGGCGCCCTGCGGCCCCGCCGAGCCGCGGCCGAGCGCGCAACGGCCGCTATCACCACGTGCCTCACGTCTCGGCCCGGGGCTCGCGACTCGGCCGCGGTTTCCGGTCTGGCTGGCGAGCCTACATCTTCAGCGGGCGCGGCCGCTGGTCGTGGAGCGACGGTGCCGCGTCGGGAGAGCGTCGAGGTGACCGGCAAAGCGCCTGCGCCCGCGGCTTTGGCGGATCAGGCGCCGCGCGGCTCGGAGGCGAGGAGCGAGGGATTCGCGGCTGGGCTCGCGCGCCGGAGCTCCGCAGTGCCATCGGCCGCAGCGCTCCCCCCATCGCTCCGCTCCGCATCCCTTCGCGCCGCCGCCGCAACAGGCAGCCCAAACGCGCAACAGCCTTCCCAGCACCCTCCCCAGCAGCAGCCGCGCAACGTTGCTGCGCCCCAGTCCAACGCGGGCCGCCCCCCCACCGAGGCCCACCGCGCCACCCGCGAGCGCGCCTCCTCCGCCGCAGCCGCAGCCGCGGCCCCCGCCGCAACCGCTGCTGCTACTGCTGCTGCTGCTCCTGCGCCCCTGCCCGGCGTGCCCGGCGGCTTGGCTGTGGCGTGCGGCGCCTGCGGCTCCGCCAACAGCAACTGGGGCTACCGGTCCGCGAGCGGCGCCTACACCTGCCACGTCTGCTGCTTCGCCAACCGCCAGAAGCTGGGCTTCTACGGGCCGGTGAGGGCGGGGCTAGGGCGGGTACTAGGGCGGGGGCTAGGGTGGGGCCAGGGGGAGGGTGTGCAAGGGCTGGGAGGCACACAAGGCCCCGTTGGCTGGTGGGAAGCAGGGGGAAGCTGGGGCATGACGTGAGGCCGTGGGGGCGGGGTGTGTGGGGTGCCTGGTGTAGGATCTTTGGAAGGCCCAACACGACAGCACGATCACACGGCGCCCTGTCCTCCTCGCCAACCGCTCCCCCGGGGAAGAGGCGGACCAGGGCCACCTGCTTGCCCAACCGCCCTTTGCCTTCCCACCCTCCGTTGCCCCACCCTCGCCTCCCCGCTCCCCGCCCTCCCCGCCTTCCGCCACCCTCCCCACCCTCCGCCACCCCCACCCCCCGCAGCCCGGCTTCCGCAGCCGGGAGGAGGCCGACCAGGGCGTGCGGCGGAAGTGCTTCGAGTGCGGGGACGCCAACCCCAGCTCCTGGCGGGGGCACAAGACGGTGGGGGGTGGATGGGCGGGGAAGGGTGGGCGGGAGGGTGGATGGGGGGGTAACTGGCACTAAACGGCGGGGGGTGGGGCCAAGGGCTGGAGGCACCGGGAGAAGGGCGCGGGCAGGGACAGGGGCAGGGCATGGAGCGGGCGGGGCGCTGGGGGTAATGGGGGTGGTGACTACATGGTGACTACATGGACCTCCCTCACGCCGGGCTGCCACGGCCGAGCCCTGAGGGGCCGTTGCCATCGTATCATAGCCTTGGTCTGCACTCGGACATGGATAGCGGTTCATGGGCGAAACCCACGTGACGGCTCTCTGACTTTCCTCCCGCCCGCCCGGCCTTGCGCCCCCCTCCCCCAGTGCCCCGGCAACTTCGTCTGTAACGCCTGCCACATGCGCTTCAAGCGGGCCGGCACGTACGAGAGAGCAGCCGCCGCCGACGGCGGCGGCCGCCGCGGCGGCCGGGCCGGCAGAGGTCGCGGCCGCGCCGCCGCCAAGCGCAAGGGCGCCGCCGCCGCCGCCGCCGAGAGCGAGAGCGATCCGGAGGTATCGGCCAGCTCTGAGGCAACGGGCGACGCTGAGACCGAGACGGAGTCCGGTTCGGAATCTGGATCTGAGTCCGGGGCCGAGTCCGGATCGGAGGAGTCGTCCGGATCTGGATCGGAGGAGTCTGAAGGCACCGGCGCCGCCGACAGCAGCAGCGGCGCCGCGGCCGGCGGCGGCGGTGACGCCGGCCCGAGCCAGGGCCCGGGCCCGGCGGTGCGCACCCGCCGCAGCCTGGCCGCCGCGGCGGCGGCGGCGGCAGCGGCTGCCGCCGCCGCCACACCGCCGCCTGCCGCTGCCGCCGCACCGCCGTCGTCGGGCCCGTCGTCGGGGGCGTCGGTGCTGCTGCCAGGCCCCGCCGCCGCCGCCGCCGCCACCGGCGGCCCCGGTACAGGTCCCGCCGCCGCCGCCGCCAGGCCTCAGGCGTCCGTGGAGACACGTGCCAAACCCAAGCCCGCCCGCTCCAACCCCCCGCCGGCCCCCGTCGCCGCCGACCCAGATGACGACACCGACCTCCCCATCGCCCAGCTCGCCGCCCCCACTGCCGGTGCCGCTCGCAAGCTGACTGGCACGTCGGCCGGCGCCGGCGGCAGCGGCGGCGGCGGCAGCGGCGCAGGTGGCGGGTCAGATCACGCCTCCTCCGGCGGCCGCGCCACGCCGTCGCCTCCGCCGGCTGCCCAGGCCGCCGCCGCCCAGCCGCCGCCACTGCCGCCGCCGCCCGGTGCTGGCCCGAAAGACGGCGCGCTCGTACCGCAGGACGAGCCGTCCGTGCCCGTTACTAATGGCATGTCATGTGGCGCCTGCCGTACGATTAGCAGCGCCCGCTGGTACAGTCACCTGGATGACCCGGAGAAGAAGGTCTGTCAGGGCTGCTACGACCGCCGCCGCCGCCACGGCGTGTACAACAGCCCGCCGCCGACGGCAGCGGCGACGGCGGCGGCGGTGACGGAGGCCGCCGCCAGCGCCTCAGCCGTGCCGGCGGCCCCGGTCGCCGCCGCCAAGCCCAAAGCCGCCGCCGCCGCCGCCGCCGCCGCCAAGCCCAAGGCCGACCCTGATGCTCCCGCCGCTGCTGACGCCGCCGACGCTGGCGGTGACGGCGACGGCGACGGCGGCGACGAGGCCGGCGCAGGTGCAGACGCCGACGCCGACGGCGGCACCCGCCGCCGCAGCGGCGGCGGCGGCGGCAGCCATCCCAAGCGGCGCTGCACGGAGTGCGGTGCCACCAGTACCTCGGGCTGGCGGGCCCACAAGATCCGGATCGACGAGTTCACGTGCAGATCTTGCTACGACCGGTACCGGGCTCACGGCACGTACGTACCGCGCACCAGCGGCGGCGGAGCGCCGCCGCCAGCGGAACCTGCAGCGGCCGAGGCGGCGCCGTCGAGCCCGCCGGCGGCCGCCCCGGCGAAGGCAGCGACGCCGACGGCCCCGGCAGGCCTGGCGGCAGCGGCGGCGGCGGGGCAGCCGGCGGGGCAGCCGGCGGCGCCGCCGAAGCTCAAGGTGAAGAAGCCCAAGGCCCCGCCGCCAGGTGCTCTGCCGCTGCCCTCGCCTCCGCCGGCGGCGCCCGCCGCCGCCCCGCCGCCACCCCCACAGGCCGCCGCTGCCACCCCGCCGCCGGCCGCTCCGCGTGCTCCTCCTCCGCCGCCGCCGCCGCCAGCGCAGCTGCAGCCGCCGCCGCTGGTCTACGAGTACCGCGGCCCCGAGAACTGCAAGCGCGTCTGCCCCAACTGCGGCGCCGTGCCGCCGCCGCCGGACACAGAGGCCGCCGCCAACTGGTCCTGGCGCCGCCACAAGGACGACCCAGAGCTCTGGACCTGCAAGTCCTGCTACGAGCGCCGCCGCAAGACCGGCAGCTACCGCCGCATCGGCGGCGGCGCGCCCGTCGCCGTCGGCTCCGCCGCCGCCGTCGCCGCGGCGGCGGCTGCCGCCGCCGGCACGGCTGGCGGCTTCGCCCCCGCTGCCGCTCCCGCGCCGGCGCCAGCGCCGGCCAGGCCGGCCGTGGCAAAGCCGGCGGCCAGGGCCGCCGCCAGGCCGTTGGCGGCGGCGGCGGCGGCGGCGGCGGCGGTGCAGCGGCAGTGCTACGAGTGCGGCGTGGACCACACCACAGGCGGTTGGCGGGGCCACAAGACCGTACCGGGCGCCTACACGTGCCGCAAATGCTACGACAGGTACTACTCGCGCGGTACGTACCGCCTTGACGGCGGTGGCGGCGGCGGCGCGCTGTTCAGCGGCGGCGGCCGCGGCGGCGCCCCCGGCCCGGTGGCCGCCGGCGTCGCCCTGGAGGCGGCGGCGGCGGCGCGGAAGCGTCCCGCTGGCGGCGACTGGCCGCCGCCGGCGGCGGCTGGACCAAGGCCGAGCCAGCGGCGCCGCACCAACCCCACGCCGGCGGCGGCAGCGGCGGCGGCGGCGGCGGCCCCGGCGGCGCATGGACGCAGGCTGAAGCCGGGCGAGTTTGTCCGCATCATGCGCAGCCCGCAGGCGCCGCCGCCGGCGGGTCCGGAGCCCTTCTTCCGGGTTGAGAGCGTCGGCCGATCCGCTGCCGCCGCCGTTGCGGTGCTGCTCGGCCCTGACGGCCGCCGCCAGCGCCGCTGGCTCGACGAGCTGTCGCGCTGCAACCCGCCGCCGCCGCCGCCGGGCGCCGCCGCCGCCGACCCGCGCCTGGCGTCGCCGCTGCCGCCCGGCGGCGGCGACACGCCGTGCGAGATCTGCGAGTCGCCCGACGGCGCCGACAGCATGCTGATCTGCGACTGCTGCGATACCGGCTGGCACATGGGCTGCCTGACCCCGCCGCTGGCGGCGATTCCGCGCGGCGCCTGGGCCTGCCCGGAATGCGAACGGTTGCGTCGGCACCGCGCAGGGGCGGCGGCGGCGGCGGCGGCGGCGGGGGCGCCAGACGGGCAGCGGTACGGCTACGCGGGCGGGGTGCAATCGCAGGAGGAGGAGTGGGGGGAGGAGGAGGAGGAGGGCTGGCAGGGGGAGGGCGAGGAGGGGTACACAGGGGGAGCGGAGCAGGAGGGTTATGGCGGGCAGGCCTACGCGCAGCGGCCGGCGGCGGCTGCCGCTGGCGGCGGCGCGGCAGCCGCCGCCAACGGTGGCGGCGGCGGCGGCGGCGGCGGGGAGTTTGATACCGCCTGGGACGACGTCTGGGAGGGCTGGGAGGGAGGTGACTGGGAGCACGCATGGCAGGCGCGATCTGGCGGTGGCGGCGGCGACCAACCGCCCCAACCGCCGCCGCCGGACCCGTACGGCCGCACCGCCGCCAACCGCACGCCACCGCCGCCCCAGGCTCAGCGTCGGCAGCCGCCGCTTCCCGTGCACGCGCCGCCGCCGCACCTCGCCCCCAACCAACACGCCCAGGCCCAGGCCCAGGCCCGCGGGGCCTGGCCGGGCCCAGGCCCAGGCCCAGGTCCCAGCGGTTACGGCCCCCCCGGTCACGGCGGGCCGCCGCCAGGCGGAGGCTACAGGGCCGGGCCCCCGCCGCCGCCACAGGCCCAGCAGGGCTATGCGCCGCCGCCGCCGCCGGTGCCGCTGCCGCCGCCGCCGATGCCGCCGACCCCGGAGGAGGTGGCGCGAATGGAGGCGGGGGTGCGGGCGTTCGGGGAGGTCCTGGAGTCGGCTTGCCAGGTGAGGTGGAGGGTCCCGGGTGGGGGGGCATGGTTGCCGGGAACATGGCTCGGGGGTAGTAGTCTAGTCATGTGCAGCACGGCGGGCGTTTGGGGAGGTCTGGATCGGCTTGTCAGGTGCGTGTGGGGCGGAGGGCGGAGGGCGGTGGGGGCTAGGTCAGAGGGTGGGGTAGGGGGTAGGGGGCAGGGGGCGGAGGGCAGGGAATGGGGGCAGGGGCCGGAGGGCAGGGGGTGGGGGCAGGGGCCGGAGGACAAGGGGTGGGGCCTGGTGTTGGACAGGGTTGCCAGGAGCATGGCTCGGTAGCATCACCGTGGGTGGAAGCGTAGTCATGTGCAGCCGTTGCCGGGTTGAAGACTGAGGAGCAGGTCAGATAATGAGATGAGAAGCTCGACCCCCCCTGCTGCTGCTGCCCTGCATCCCTCCCCCCTCCACCCTTCGACGCCACACGCAAAATCCTCTCCACATCTGGTGCCCCCCCCTTCCACCCCCGCCCCCAGGCCCTGGTGGCACTGGAGGACCGCCACGGGGCCCGTCTGCTGGACCCGCCTGGGCCCGAGTACAGCCGCCCGGACGGGCCCGCCTGGGCCCAGCCGGGCCTGAGGGGCGCCTACGAGGCCGTATGCGGGGGCGTGCCGGCGCTGCGGGTAAGCTCGGTGGTGCGGTGTTGTGGTGCAGGGATCAGCGAATCTGGGCAACGGGGTTTCGTTGGATGGCTCAGGTGGCCTGGGCACGGGCACGTTTGGAAGGCAGGCAAGGAGGGAGGGCATTGACTTCATCCGATCCTCCCCGCCCCGCAGGCACGGTTCCTGGGCGACGCAGCCCTGCGCTGGATACAGGTGCGTGCATTGTACGGGGGCTGTACGGCATTTGAGAGGGCTTGCCACCGCCGCCTGTGCTGACAGGTTAGAGGGCCATGCCGCTCTGGGAATGACGCGGTACAGGGTTGCGGCCAGCGGGCAGACGAGCTGCCGGCCCCACATGAGGGGGAGAGAGTCAACTTCCCCCGACCCCAGGCGCTCCCTAGAGATGCCGCTCTAGACCTGTGCGACCCTTCGACGCCTGCTACGATCCTCGTCCACTCTCCCCGCCCCCCCTTTCCCCCCCCCCATCCCCCTCTCAGGCCAACGTGTGGGAGCGGGCCCTGGCCCTCATCCTGGGTCCCTCCATGGAGGCCGTGGGGCTGGACCGGGTGGGGCCCCTGCCCGACATGGCGGAGGCCAAGCAGGTGCGGCGGTTGGCGGTTGGGTGGTTGGTGGTTGACGGTTGAGGAGGGAACTGCGGCTCGTCTCTGTCGCGCGAGTTTGCGTCCCATCTGACCCTGCGTCCCATGCTCGCATCTGATCCTGCATCGGGGTTCACTCCGTTTGGTCCGCCGCAGGCCACACATTTACGCAACCCAACTCTGCATCTCATGATACCCCTCCCATGGGTGCGCCGCAGGCCACGTGGGACAACAGCCGCCAGAGCGTGTACTGTTCTTTCGCCGCCGCCGCCGCCGCCGCCTACCCAGCCGCCGGCGACCCGCCCGCCGACGCCAACCTCCCGCCGACGGCCATCGACCGCTGCCGCCACGTGGTGTCGTACGTCGCGGAAGCCCTGGCGGCGCACGTGCTCGGCCAACCGCCGCCGCCAGATCTGCCGCTGCCCGGCGCGCCGCCGGTGCCGCAGCCGCAGCCGGTGCCGCTGCCCCTGCCGACCCCGCCGCCGCCGGGGCCGTACGGACCGCCGACGCCGCTGCAGCTGCCGGCGCCGCCGGTGCAGCGGGCTGACAGCCTGGGCCTGTCGGGCCCGGGATCAGGGCACATCATGCCCCCGCCGCCGCCGCCGCCAGGCTATCCACCAAACTACGGACAGGAAACCGCGGCGGCTGGCTATACCGGCCCTGGCGGCGCAGGCGGCTACACAGACGACGCTAGCGGCGCCGAGTGGCAGGAGCCGCCGCCGCCGGGCGTTGACCTGCCGCCGCCGGCGCTGATGCTGCCCCCGCCGCCGCCGCGACCACCGTCAGGCGCGCCGCCGTCAGTGCTGGCGCTCCCGGCGCCGCCAGGCCCCCACACGCCCGCCGCCACGACAAGCGGCGGCGCCAGCGGCGGCGCGCCCCCGGCGGCGGCGCAGCCGCCCGTTGCACGTACTGCATCGTACGGCGGCAGCCAGTACGGGCCCCCGACGGCGCCGCGGTTGGCGCTGCCGCCACCGCCGCAACGCACGGACAGCGGCGGAGCTGCCGCCGCTGCCGCGGCCGTCAGCTCCTCCCACCGGCGCGCCGCCACCCGTCTTCTTAAGGAGGTGGCGGTGGTTGCCGTACGGCTGGCGCTAGAGGTGGGCGCCTTCCGTACCAGCCGTATCGCGCTACGGCTGGCGGACCGGGGTGCCGTACTGACGCCGCCGCCACCGCCGCCGCCGGGCGCGTACGGCACGAGCACGTCCCTCGTCCAGATGTCGCCGTACGCAGGAAACCCGATGGAGCCGCCGCCGGCCGTGTGGGCCGCCAAGTGGCTGTACCGCCCGCGGCCGCCGCCGGCGCTGCCGCCGCAGCCGCTGCCGCTGTGGCAGCCGCCGCCGCCGCCGGCAGCGGCGGCGCCGCCGCTCCCACCACGCTACCCCGTCCCCGGCGCAGAGGGCGGATACTATGCTGGCGGCGGCTTTGCGCCGCCTGAGCCTGGCGGCGGCGGCGGCGGTGGCCAGAGCGCCTTCCAACGCTGGGATGCAGCGCGCAAGCGACCCGCTTCCTGGGAGGCCGGAGGCCCGGCCGATGCCGGGGGTCCCGGCGGCGGTGGCTACGGCGGCTACGGCGGCGGGGCCCCGCCGGGCCCCTACGGGCCCCCGCCGCCTCACGGCGATCCCTATGGCCCCGCAGACCGTGGCTACGGCGGACACTACCCGCCGCCGCCAACCGCTCCGCCGCCGCACCACCACCATGACTCCCGGTACGGCGGCGGTGCGTACTACGGACCTGGCGGCGGCAGCGACGCCGCCGGAGGCTACGGCCCTGGCGGCGTGAATCCCTATGGCGGCGGTGCTCCGGCAGGTGACCCGCCGGCGGAGGCGTGGGGCTACGGGCCGCACGGGCCGCCGCAACCTGGCTCCATGGCCCCGCCGCCGCCGCGCTCCACGGGAAACGGCAACGGCGGCGGCGGCGGCGGCAGGGCTGGCGGCGGCGGCGGCGGCACTTCGCACCAGATCGTGCTGGAGCCGCTGCCGGCGGCGCCGTCGCACGCTCAGCACGCAGGCCAGCCGCCGCCGTCGGGATCCTACCCGCAGCACCAGCCGTCTCAACCGCCGCCGCAACCGCCGCTCCAACCGCCGCCGCAGGGACCGTTGCGCCCCGAGCCTCGCTCCGCCGCCGCCAACGCCGCCGCCGTGGCTGCTTACATGGGTCCCAGCGGCGGCGGCGGCGGCCCTGGCGGCGGCGGCCCTGGCGGCGGCGGCCCTGGCGGCGGCTGTGTGCTGTGGGTGGTGAGCCCGGGTCTGGTGCTCCGGGGCCCCTTCCGGAGGGATCTGGGGGCGGTCCTCGAGGTACCCCTGGCCCCTGTGCTTGTGGTGGGAAGCGGCGGCGTGGGGTGGGCGTAGGGCGGTTTGGGGGACGGGCGGAAGGGTGAGGGCGAGGGGCAAGCCAAGACGGCGACGCCCGGCCTGTGTACGGGGGACCGAGCGGGGGGACGCTGGGGAAGCCAGCCGCCGACTTTGACCCAAAGGAGCAGGCGAGGACCACGACTACACACGACGCGTGAGGGGGCGCCGATGGACGAGGATAGCGCGAACGACTGAGGGCTGAGGATGAGGAGGCTCCGCGAGGGGCTTGGTACCGGAGCCGTGCGGGTCTGGCAGGGGTTGGACATGTGAGGAGATCATGTGGGGCCGCTTCGGCGTGATGCTGGTTGTAGGCTCGCCTCTGCCAGCAGCCGAGCGTATGGCATGGGGGATCTGGATCTGGATCTGGGTCTGGATCAAACCGCAAGGAGCTGTGGGGCGTAGTAAGGTCCGGTGAGGCGCCGTTGCGGCAGTGAGCAGGATCTCCGCTGTTTGGACGTGGCTGGAGTGGGTCGGTCGGTCATGGTTTACGCTGCTGTCGGGAAGGGGGGCATGCTGCATGTGAGCAGCGGAGTTGACGTTTCAAGTTGCGGAACACAGCTGTTGTGCCCGGCCCTAGCTGAAGGGCGCTGCGAGGGCCACGGCAGAGGCCAGTTATATCCGCTCCAGCGCGGGAGACTGACTTCATGTGTCGCCCTACCTACCGGGTGCCGCTGGCCTCTTTCATCGAGCTGTTCTACCTGTGATGCAATAAGTCGCCGATGTGTGCAGCCCTCATGCCCCGAACGATGGCGGGCAGGCAAGGCAAAAGGCGGCGGTGGCGAGGCTGTCAGGACGGAGCCGCAGCAGGGGCCGGCAGGGGCGGGGCGGCGGGGGCTGCCGGGCGGCACGCGGGGGAAAGGCACGCGGGGCGCACAGGTCCACGGGTCGGACAAAGCGCGTCCAAAGCACTTGTCAAGCCGCGTCAACCCGCGACCCAAAACCTCTGCGCTTTCGCGCCCCTCTATCGCTCTGGCAGCAACCCACTCCGCCACTTGCTTGCCGCGCTAGCTAGCTAGCTGCCGCAACCCAACACACCAACGTTAGCGCTGAAGGCGCGCCGCGGCAGCACTTCATTCGCTTCCCGGCAGCAACCAACGAGGGACGCCGAGGAGCGCTCCGCGTCAGTGCGCCGCCAGCGAGCCCGCGCGAATGCAGCCGCAGCCGCAGGCGCCCGAGCCGCCGCACGACGGCTCGCCGCCGCCGGGGCTTCAGCTGGAGCCCATACCCCCCTGGCTGTGGGGCGGCGGGGATGGGAGCGGCGGAGGCGGCGCGGCGCCCGGCGCCGCGGCAACGGGGGGAGGATCCGGCAGCGCGCCTGCGCCCTCGCCCTCGCCCGCGCCTGCGCCCGCGCAGCAGGACGCTGGGTCCCTGGGAGCGCCGGTGCAAGGGGGTGCGGCCGGCTATGGAGCGGCTGGGGGCTGGGTGCAGCAGTCGAGTGCGCAGCCGGGCTGGTGGCAGCAGGAGGGCAGGGGTACTGCGGCCGCGTGGCAGTCGCCCCCAGGGGCAGCGGCGGCGGGCGCGGGCCTCGGAGTCGAGTCCCCTCAGCAGCAGGCGCAGCACTCACAGCAGCCCCAAAAGCAACAGCAGCAGCAGGCTTTCCAGCACCCAAGCCTGCGGCACTACCCGGCGTCGGCACCCTCCTCCGGCGCCGCCACCGCGCCGCCGCTCCCCGCCTCGCTGGGCGGCAACAATGGCGAGAGCAGCAGCGCCGGCGGCGGCAGCCCAGGCGGCGGCGGCAGCGGCGGGCCGCGTGCGGCCGCCGCCTCGCCCGGCTTCCGACCCACTCCACAAGCTCACTCCCCCACATCGATGGGCACGGCGCCGTACTCGCCGTACGGTACGACATGCGCGGCCTGCGGTACGACAGGCTCGTCCAAGTGGTACAGTCACAAGACGGACCCAGAGAAGCGCGTCTGCCAGCCCTGCTACGACCGCTACCGACGGCGCGGCACCTATGCCCCCGCCGCCGCCGCCAGCCCGCCCGCCGCCGCCAGATCTGCGGCGTCGGCGGGCCGCCGCTCCGCCGCCGCCGCCACTACCCCGTCCGCACTGACGTCGCCGCGACCCACTTCCGCTGCCGCCGCGAGCGGTGCGATCAGGCCGACCCCCGCGAGTCCCGGCGGCGGCGGCGGCGGCGGTTTGTATTCCGCCGCCGGCTCCTTTCCGTCGTCGCCTGGCTCCGCCGCCGCCGCGACGGCGGCCGGTCCCCGCCAGCGGCCTCCGCCGCCCGTCGTCCTGACGCTGCGGCGGCCGGGTTCCCTGCCGCTGCCGTCCCAGCCGTCGCCCCAACGGCCGTACGGCACCCAGCAACCGCAACCGCCGCCGCCGCAACCGCAACCGCAAGCACAACCGCCGCAACCGTCGCAGCAGCAACGGCCGCCCCGGCAGCGGCGGCCGCCGATGCAGCACAGCCCCGAGCCGCCGCCGGCGGCGCAGTCGGCGGGGCCGGGGCGGTGCGATGAGTGCGGTGCCACCACCACATCGGAGTGGCGCAAGCATCGCGACAAGCCTGGCTTCATGACTTGCAAGGTGGGGCTGGGATAAGATGGGGCTGGGGAGGTGGAAGCGGGGGTTAGGAAAGCGGGGTTGGGGTGGCGCGAGGCAGGCCCGCGAGGTCGGGGCTGGGGTCGGGGCTGTTAAGGGCGGGGGCTGGATAAGGCGTCGCGAGGCAGGCCCGGCAGGTCCGGCGGACTCGCGAGGTGGAGGGCCGTGTCGAGGCAAGCGCGATGCACCCGACGCTTCATCGCAACGACTAGCTTTGCGGCTCAGCGGACGCTATTTGGCCCCAGTACCGACCGGCCCTCACGCGACTTCTCTCCGAGCCCGCTGCTGCCCGTGCTGGGGCCCGGGCCCCGCGCACACGCGACCTCGCTCGCACCGCGCCAAGCAGCGCCAGTCTAGGCAGCCCCGCTTCGCAAATGTAATGCTAGCAGCGATTTGTGACCAACAGCTGCACATCGCTCCAATACTGCAGAGGCTATAGAAGCAGGGCGACGCAGCGGGGCCTCGCGCCGACGCGCGCGCACTCGAGGCAAGCCGCGCTCGCTCGCTTGCCGCACCTCGCTCCTGACTTCAGCTGCCCTCCGTCTCGCCTCGCCTCCCCTCGCCTCGCCTCGCCGCGCCGCGCCGCTCACTACACACCTTGTCTCGTTGACCGTTGACCATTGGCGTCCGAACCCGTCGCCTGATGCCGCCCTGCTGGCAGCCCAACCCGCCTTGCGCCTGCTTGTGCCCTGCCAACCCGCCATGGCCACACTCGCTCGTGCCTCCGCCCCCGCCCAGGCGTGCTACATGTGGCGGCACGAGAAAGGCACCTACGCCGGTCGCGTCGAGTCCCTGCGGGCCGCCGCCGCCGCGGCGGCGGGCAGCGGCGGCGGCGGGGCCCAGCCCGGCGGCAGCGGTGGCAGCGGAGGCGCAGCAGGCGGCCCCGGCGGCGGCAGCGGGCCGGCGCCGGCGCGGGTGAAGCACGAAGCGACGCTGCAGGGGCCGCCGCCGGGGCCCACCGGCGGCGTGGCGGCTCCGTCAGCCCCCGGATCTGCCGTCGCCGCCGGAAGGCCGGGCTCCGGGCCTGGGTCTGGGCCGACGGCAGGGGCTAGCGGCGGCGGCGCAGGTGCGGCAGCGGCGGCCAAGCCCAAGGCCTCTGCAGCTGGCGGCGGCGGCACCATGCCGCCGCCGCCGCCGCCGTCACAGCGAGCCACCGCCGCCTCGAAGCCTGCAGCGGCGGCGGCGGCGGCAGCGGCGGCGGCGGCGCAGCAGCATGCCGGGGGCGGCGGGGCGGGGGAGGTGCGGATGTGTGCTGTGTGTGGCTCCGACTCCACCTCCCACGGCTGGAGGACGCACAAGCTGGACCCAAGGCTCAAGACGTGCAGGCGGTAAGCGAGGGAGTAGTGCGTGGGAGGCGGTGAGCGAGGGAGTAGTGCGTGGGATGCGAGAGGAGCCCTGGCCCGACCTGGCCCGAGCGCGGGGTCCATGCGTGGGGTCTTATTAACCTTGCGCGCCGACCGAGAGCGGGCCTCGACAAGAGCTACCATGTCTTTCATTGCTCTCGCTGCAATTGAGCGTTCCCCTTTTTGCAATTATGCTGAGCATACCTCAAGGGTTCTGCATACCGAGTTTGAAGGGGTGGCAAGCGTTGCCATGTCCCCGAACACAGCGACATGGCCGCACATTAATCCCGTAGTGCCTCTATACTATGTTAGATCGCTGAGATGGCATTTGGGCGCCCAGTTCAGCTCAGCACGCGACTTCGCGAGGATGCTGAGCAGTTCCGCCTTGCTCAAACAGCCTCTGGGAGGCCCCCGCTGACCTTCTATATGCATATAGCCACCCTATAATATATGCGAAAGGGTTGGAGCGCAAATTGGGTGGGGTCGGGTTGGGCGGGTTGGCAGGCGTGCCTTACCCCTACACTACTAGATCCCTGGCAGGGGGCCTAGCACTGGTCCTCCGGTCACGGGAACATTGCACGTCCCTTCCTTTGAGGGCCGGAGGTCGAGTGCAAGACACCTAGACCGTCCCTAATTCTGCTGACCGGCGGCATTCCCTAACCCTTTCAATCTTTCTTCTTGCTTGCAGGTGCTATGACTCCTTTACTCTCCACGGCAACTATGAGAAGGCCGTGGAGGCAGCCCGCAGCGGCGGCAGCGGCGGCAGCGCCAGCAGCGGCGGCGGCGGCGGCGGCGAGGACCAGCCTGCCGCCAAGCGCCAGCGTCCCGGCCACAATTCCTCGCCGGCTTCCGCGGCCGCCGCTGCTGCCGCCGCCGCGCAGCAAGCCCAGCAGCAGCGGCAGCAACAGTACGGTCAGCAGTACGGCCAGCACGTGTCGTACCATTCGCCGTACCACACCCAGCAGCATCCGACGGTGCAGCAGGCGCCGCCGCCCCAGCAGCCCTCCCCGTCCCCGCAGCAACAGCTGCAGCAGCAGCAGCAGAGGACGCCGCATCGTCCCACGCCCCTGCACCCCGGCACGTTACTCCTATCCCCCGCGTCCCCCTCCCAACCCCAGCAGCCCCAACCGGCTTCCCCTTTCCCCCAGCCCCACCCCTCCCACTCCCACCAGCACTACCCTCCCACCTCCCACCCCCACCCCAACGCCCAGCCCCAGCCCCAGCCCCAGCCTGCCGCATCCCCCGCCGCGCAACAGCAGCAAGCCTACCAGCAGCAACAACAGCAGTACCAACAACAGCTGCAGCAGTATCATCAGCAAGTACAAGCACAACAGCAACATCAAGCACAACAGCAGCAGCAACAGCAGCAACAGCAGCAACAGCAGCAGCAACAACAACAACAACAACAGCACGCTTTTGCGCAGCAGCAAGCCCAACAGCAGCAGCAGCAGGCGGCGGCTCTGCAACACCAGCAAGCTCTGCAACAACAGCAACACTTTCAGCAGCAACAGGCGCTGCAACAACAGCAGCAGCAGCAGCAACAACAAGCGCTGCAGCAGCAACAGGCTTTGCAGCAGCAGCAGCAGTACCGGCCTCAGCAGCCCCACTTCGCCGCCATGCGAATCACGACGCCCCACCCGGAGCACGGCGGCCCCGGCGGCGCCGCCAGCGCCGCCGCGCCGCAGCTCTGGTCCGCCGCCGGCGGCGCCCTGGCATCCACCGCCGCCGCCGCCGCGGACGCAGGACAGAGCCAACAGGTGAGCCACGCACCCGACAGTACGCCCCACACATACGTCCCATGTATGCCCATGCAAGCTTCAGTCGTCCTGGTTTGAAGGGGTCTTGGCGCTGCTGTGTGCCCGCAGGCCCCGGCCCCGGCGGCGGGTTCCCCCCTGGACGACCCCTGGGTTGCGGCGGCGGTGCAGGGGGTGGAGGGGCTGGCGGCGCAGGTGGTGGTGGCGTGCCAGGTGGGTGGGTGGGTGGGTGGGTGGGTGGGTCAGGGGGGCCTTGGGAGGGGAGGAAACGGGATGGGGGAAAGGGCATGGGGGATGGGGAAGGGGGTAGAGGGGCGGGGTGGCCCTGGGCGTGCGCCTGCCATGCTCCCACCGGCACCCCTCAGCCCCGCTCGCTGATTGGGGTTAGGCCGCGGGTGGCCTGTCAAGGAGGCCCACGGCCCCACTGCACATCTCCCTCACACCCCTCAGCCCCACGTGCTTCCCGTCGCCTTGGCATGGGGCGGAGGGCCGGGGTGGCTCAATCTCCCACCCCACGCACCTCTCACCTGCCCCATTTCACGTGCTTTCCGTTGCCCTGCTCCACACATCCATCCCCACGTTCTTTCCGTTGCCCTGCTCCTCACACCCCCCCCGCCCGCTCCTCCCCAGGCCCTGATCACACTCGAGGACGCCCACGGCGTGCGCCTCCTGGACCTGGCCCCCGGCCCCGGCCCCGGCCCCGGGCAGCCCCCCGGCTCCGGGCAGCAGCCCCCCGCCCCCGCTGCCAGCAGCAGCAGCCTGCGGCCCGTGTACGAACGCATCTGCGGAGCGGACCGGGGCCTGAGGGTGGGTGGCAGGGGGTGCTAGTTTGTGGTTGGTTTGGGATGCAGCCGCACGAGCAAGGCACAGCAGCCACAGAACTCACTCGGGCCCACCGGGTCTAGGGTGGCCTTGTCACGCACGGACAACCACCACCTCCGCGCCTAGCCGTCCTCCACCCCTCCGACGCCCCCTGTCCCCGCAGGCCCGGCTGCTGGGGGATGCGATCCTGCGCTGGCTCGAGGTGAGGCCGGGCTCGGGGGGAGAAGCCTATGTGCCCAGCAGAGGATCTTAATGCCCCCACCCGTTGCCTTCCGGTGAACCCCCACACCTCCCTCCTCAACCGCACGCCTCGCCTACCTGCCCCACGCCCCCCACGCTCCCCTCCCCCCCACCCTCCCCCCCACCCCCACCCCCCAGCGCCGCACCTGGGCTCAGCCCCTGCGCGCCCTGGCCGAGGGGGTGGCAGCCGCCTGGGGTCCACACGCCACCGCGGACGAGGCGGGGCGGGAGCTGGCGTGGGCGGCGGCGCCCAGCCCCCTGGTGGGTTGACAGTTGGAGCCGGGGTTTACCATAGTTGGATCGGGGTGATGCAGATCGGGGCAGATAGGGATGATGTGGGTTGGACGCGGGGTTAAGTTAGGGGGTGTTGAACGAAGTTCGGGGAGGCAGGGCCATACATCAGGATGAGGATGATGATGAAGTGCGGGATAAATGGAAGGAGGGGCTGCATGTGTATGTGTAGGGCCGCGGGAGGCTGTGCCTGGGTTGCGGCGCCCAGTCACGTTGATGACAAGCAAGGACTCCTCCCCGCCCGTCACCTTGACGATTCCGTTTGGAGCACGCCCTCCTGTCACCGCTCACCCCTGCCCCCCCCCTCCTGCCCCCCCCCCCTCCCGTCCCCTCCCCCCCCGGGATTGCACCGCAGGACGACCCGTCCCGGCCCCCGGCGGGAGCAGACCCCGCCACCGCCGCCCAGCAGCTGTCCGCGCTGCGCTCCGCCCGCCGCCGCCTGTGCGACCAGTACTGCTCGGTCGCCTCCCACTCCCTCTCCTGCCCTGCCTCCGCCACGGCCCCGGCCGAGACCCCCCCCTCCTCCGACCCCCGGGTCACCCCCGCGGCCCTGGCTCGCATCCGCGCAGCCGCCCACGCCCTCGCCGGGGAGATGGCCCGCAGCCTGCTGGGGCTGCTGCCGCCGCCGCCGCCCACCGACGCCCACTGTGCGGCCGTGTTCCAGGTGCGCGCCTGGGCCTGCCTGGGCCTGGCGTGGGCCTGCCTGGGCCTGGCGTGGTCCTGCCTGGGCCTGGCACGGACCTGAGTGGCCCCGCCGATTATCAGCCGGGGTTGTCTCCTGGCTTCGCTGATCGGTTCCTGCCTAAGTTCCTGCCTCTCCGCCCTTACATGATACTACATCAGCAGCCTGCGGTGTTTCCTTTCCCCACCCTTCCTTCTTCCATCCCACCCTCCCTCCCTCCCTCCCTCCCAGGGCATGGCTCGGGCCCTCATGGCAGCCACAGACGAGCTCCAGAGCGCAGTGTCGCGGTCCCTGTACGTGGGGCTGCTGGCGGCGGCGGAGCCCAGCGGCAGGATCCAGATCTGGCTGGCGGAGCCGGGGCGCCTGGTGCCGCCGCCGCCAACGGCGGCGGCGGGACTGGCGGCGGCGGCGGCGGCGGCGGCGCCGCTGGTGGCGGCGCTGGAGTGGGTCGAGCCCGTCGCTCACAGCAAGCCTGGCGGCGGCGGCGGCGACGGCGGCCAAGCCCCTGGCGGCGGTCCTGGCGGCGGCGGCGGCGGCCGAATCGGCGGGCTGCGGCTGACGGCGGCGACGGCGGGCGGCGGGCCGCCGGGCGGTATGGATTGGCCCGGCGGCAGTCAGGGCACGCAGGTGCTGTGGGTGGTCGTACCGGGTCTCGTACTGCGTGAAATGGATCCAGCATCCAGTGGACCCGGCGGAACTGGATCTGGATCCAGCCGTGTCACGCCCGTGCTGCCCGTGCGGGCCGTGCTGTGGGCCTACACGGCGCCGCCGGCGCCGCCGGCGGAGAGGGTCCCGGAGGAGGGGCGGCGCGAGGGACCGCGAGGGGCGGCGGCGGAGGGGGCGCGGGAGGAGGGGGAGGGGGCGAGGCCGGAGCCGGCGTACCCCGGTGGCTATGGGGGTACTGGCGGGGAGGGGCAGGGGCAGGGGCAGGGTGCGGAGGAGGCGCCTCCGGGCACGGAGCGTTGAATGAAGTGGCCAGCGCGGTGGCTTCGTGTGAGGCGCATTGGATGGGGTACGTGGCATCGGTGGCGCGGGTTGTAGTGGTGGCACATGGGGGGGGGCAAGCGGTACGGCATGCCCCATTCGGTTTGTTGCGAGGGCGGGCTGAAGGGGGGGGCAAGGGCAGGGCGAAGCCATCCGGCGAGGCAATGCCGGCATGCTCGGAAGGTCGTGTCTGGTGTGGACAACCCCTGCGCCGGCCGCTGGGGATTGGTGTTGGGTGCTGGCGTGTTCTACCGAGATGTGCTTTGCTTGCGGCTGGGCAACGGGCGAGAGTGCAGCTGCCACAGGAATAGAGAGCACGGTTCGTTCCTGGGGGCTCGGCCCTCTTAGGCCGGTGACGGACCCGCTTCAAGTCTGTGGATTTTGCATGCAATTTTGGCGGACAGGTCGGTGTCGCGGACGCGTGGACGCGTTAGTTGTGTCTGGGCGCCTGTTCCGGCGCGCCCGACTCACCTGCCTGACTCTCGGACCGGGGCATTGGCGAAAGGCGGGATTGTATGGTGTGCGGGGTTCCACGGTGACTGGGTTCCCAGGCCCTGCCCTGGCGCATTCGCTTGACTTGCACTCCCTGCATAAATCCACGCTGACAGCGGTGCGCATTTCCAGGGGCTGGCAGGGCCGGCGGCTTGTGTTGTGCGAATGCTTGGGCAGGGGCCCTGACCCCCGCTCTCGTAGTCCCATGGCACCTGGGGTTATTATAGACTCCGGGGCGTAGTGTCGCGGTGTGATGGCATCGCAATTCGTGGCACCTGGGGGACAGAGGCCAAGGGAGCAGGCGCCATGACATTGGTCTGGGACCTGAGGTGTCATGAGTGTGTCATGGGGCAGCAGTGCGTACCCGCGTGCGGTGACCCCTGGGTGCCCGTGTAAGCTGTGTGGGTTGTCCCATCGTGACGAGGAGACCGCGTCCTGGCCGGAAGGGTTAGCGTGGGGACAGGTGATGGCTTGAGGCCTCCGCTGGGCTTCCGTCAGGTCACTGGGTGGTCCCAGCGAATCCGAGATGGCCCAACCGCCCAAGTTCACCTAGGTCTGAGGCTCCAACCTGTATGCCCTCTGGCGTGTTCCCTCGGGCGTGTTCCCCCGCCGTCTATCCCACGCTCCCCCTGACCTCTAAACTTAACCTCCGGCCAGCATTGGTCCTCGGCAGACACCCTGGGTCTAGCCTCCGCCCGCGCTCCACAAGCCCTGTCGAGGGTGTGCCATGGCTGCCCCATTGGCCGGCGCGGATACTTCGCCAGGCATGATTTCAAGCTTCCTCTTTCCAACCCAGCTACTCAGTCAACATAGTCCTCTCACCTGAGCTATCCTCTTGCGCGTGGCGTGCACCCACCAGATGATCGATGAGACTAAACGATGACAACAAACAGCTACCTTTGCTGGCGCAACGCTTAAAGCGCATGCTTCACAGTAGCATGGCTGGGTCAATACCAGCGGAGCTTGGCCCCGACCGCATTGCACTTGAGTTCCTCTTCTGATACGAGAAAGGGATGCAGCCTGACGGGCTCAATGCAGCTGATTCACATGCAATCGCAGAGCCTGCCCCGGGCTCCGGGCTGAGCGGAGCTGGCACACCTTCATTACGCGCCCAAACCGCGACTAACCTGGACGCGCTGGCTGTGGGAGCTAACGGTAGCATCGCAGAAGCAGCCCGGACTGGTAACGCGGACGACGCTGGCGGGCCGAGCTCGCAGCCCGCCCGTGCCACCCCCCGCGGTGGCTCCCGCGCTCCCCGCGGGCTCGACCTTTCCGCGGTGATTGCTTCGCTGCCGCCCCGGCGAGCTGCCGAGAAGGCGCGTACAGCCATCGCAGAACAGGCGCAGCAGCCCAACTGGCCCGGATACGGCAAGGCCGACCCGCCACCCCAGCCCGCCCAGCCCGACCCTGCCGGCGAGAAGCCATCCTCCGCAGCTCCGCCCGCCCAGCCCCTTGCTGCACCCCCCGCTCCGGCCGCCCCGCCCGTCCCTCGCCGTCGCAAGAAGAAGCCCCGACCGTCTGCTGCCGCCCCAGAATCTAAGTCTGACCCCGCAGCCAATGGCCCGAGTCCAGGGGACGAACGCGGGGCGCAGGTTGACCCGGACGAGGAGGAGGAGGACAACGGTGACGATGGGGGCGTGCAGGTGGAGACGGAGATGCAGCTGCCGGTGGAGGCTCAGTTCTGCAGCATCTGCCGCGCGAAGGACAGCTGCAAGTGGCTTTCCAACAAGAAGACGCCCGGCCAGGTCACGTGCAACTCGTGCTACCGCCGGTACATGCGTACGGGATCGTACGACGCCCCGTGGCTCCACTCCCGCCGCGGCCGGCACCGCGTCCGCGCGCGCCGCAGCAGTACAACCAAGCCCGGCCCTGCGGGCGACGGCGGGGATCAAGATCCTGGCGGTACGGCAGATCAGGTGCCGGCGGTCCGCGGCCGCGGGCCAGGCAGAGGTGGCCGCGGAGGCGGCAAGCCGCGCCGCCTCCGCCGGCCGCTAGGCGGCCTGCTGCAGGCCGTGGCTTCCAGGGCCGAAGCCTCGGGGGCCGAGGCTGCAGGCAACGGGGAAGCCGCTGACGGGTACGGGTCGGACCCACAAGGCAGCCCCAGCCCGAGCCGCAGCCAGGGGTCGGACGGGGAAGACGAATCGTCGGCGGACGAGGGCCGGCCCGGCGACGGGCCGCAGGGCGAGGGCCGCAAGCGGCACCGGCTGGGTCCCGCCGGGCCCGGCCCGGGCCCGGGCCCATCCTCGGGCCCGCGGCTGCCGCCGCCGCCGGGGGTGCCCTGGCACGCTCCCGAGGTCCCGCTCGGACGGCGCAGCTGCGCCGAGTGTGGGGAGGGCGACGGCAAGGCCAGCTTCCGCCACCTCGTAAGGCCGGAGGAGTTCACGTGCGCGAGGTGCCGTGAGCGGTGCCTGCGGTACGGATTCTACGCCACACCCCAGCGGTACAAGGCCATGCCGGCGGAGGAGCGGGCGTCGGCGGCGGCGGCGGCGGCGGCGGTGGCGGCGCTCATGGGCGGGCGCCTGGCGGCGCGCGCCGGCATCTCCAGGTCTGACCTGGAGGCGCTCGGCCTCTCCGCCGCCGCCGCCGCGGCGGCGGCGGCGACGGTGGCGGCAGCCGCGGCCGCGGCGGCGGCAACGGGCGCCAGCGGAGCTGGCGCCACCGGAGCTGGCGGAGCCGGAGCAGGGGCCGGGGCCGGGGCAAGGGCAAGGGCTGCGGCTGGGCGGGTGGAGGAAGAGGACGGTGTGGCAGGGAGCAGCGGCAGCGGGGACGAGGGCGGCGGCGACGGCGGCGGCGGCGGCGGCGGCGGCGGCTCCGAGGCTGAGGCGGACGCTCTGCCGCCACCGGAAGGCAGGCGGCGGCGCGCGCTCGGACCGCATGGCCAGGCGGGGAAGCGGCGGAAGGGTCTGGCCCTTCCCGCGGCCGCTGCTGCGCCGAGGTGGGGGCCCGGGCCTGCTGGGGACGGCTCGTCAGGCGACGAAGGCGAAGAGTCGGAGGAGGATGAGGAGAGCGACCTGGGGGAACCGGCGTATGCGCGGGAGGGCCTGCCTCCAGAGGCGCAGGAGCACGGGCGAATGAGGAAGACCCTGGCGGCGATCCCCGCTGGGCCCAAGGCCTGCGCCGCCTGCGGAACGGTCACGGCGGCCAAGTGGTACGGCCACCAGCGGACTAAGGGCCAGTACACGTGCAACCGCTGCTACGCGCGGTACAAACGGCACGGCACGTACGGCGAAGACCGTACCGATGCCGCCAGGGCTACTGCTGCCGCCGCTGACGGCGCCGCGGCGGCGGCTGACACGCCCGGCCCAGCCGCGCCGGCGGCGGCTGCCGCCAAGCCGCCCGCCGCCGGCGCGCTCCCGCGTCGCCCGTCGCCGCCGCCGCCTGCCGTACAACTACCGCCGCTTGTCGTACCGACCCCGGTCGATACGAGCACGTGCACCACGTGCCTGAATCCATCGGAGCTGCGCGGCTTCGTGGCGCCGGGCGGCAAGTTCACGTGCCACGATTGCTGCATAGCCAACAAGCGGCAGTGGGGGTGGTACGGGCCAATCGGCACCAGGTCGGCAGACGACGCGGGCGGCCGCGGTTGCGCCGTGTGCGGAGTGGGCCTCAAGGGGCAGGCGCAGGTGGGTGGGAGGGCAGGGGAGGGGCTGTGAAGAGACTCGCGGGTCGGGGCTTGGGGAGGCAGGGAGAGGGGGCTCGAGGGGTGAGACCGGGTCTGGGAGGAGTTGGGGGTGGTCAGAGGCCAGGGCCGGGCGTTGCTCCAAGAGGGGGTGTGCAGTGAGGAAGGGCTGGGCACGCGAGGAGCCCTTGGGACGTGTCTGCGGTCCGGGCTGAGGGGATGGTGTATGGTCCCGCAAGCCAAACCCAAAGTCGGTTCGTATCTGACGCTCACGTGTCTTCCTTGCAGGTGCCCCACCTCTCGCGGCGCGGGCTGTACACCTGCAAGCCCTGCTTCGAGGTCGTAAAGCGTACGGGGCAGTACGCGAAGCCAGGTACGGGAGTACGGCAGGGCATGGCGCGGATGTAGGACGTAGACGCGTGGGAGCTGGTTGGCTCGCCGATGAGTAACCGTGGACGAGCAGGCAGATGTGTCCACATGCACCGAAACACCTGACCGCAACCCTACCGATCGGCCCTTGACCGTCGTACAGGCTGTACGGCAGGCGCTTCGGGTACAGTAGGTGACAGCGCCGCGGCGGCGGGCGGCGGCGGCGCGGCGCGCCTGAGCTCGGCCGCCTGGCTGGCGGCGCTGTCAGACGACGAAGACGAGGAGGCGGAAGACGAAAAGGCACCGCCAGTGCCGTACCCGGATCCGCAACCGGACCAGGGCCGCCAGCCTGGGCAGGCTGGCGAGGCGGCGGCGGCGGCGGCGGCGGCGGCGGCGGCGGCTGACGGCGGCGGGGACCCGGTGGTGACGGCGCTGGCGGAGGCGGTGGAGGGAGTGCGGGTGCAGTTGGAGGCCGCGTGCCAAGTGAGACTGAGGGCGGGGCTCAACCGAGGGTGGGGCTTGCCCAAGGGCGGGGCCCCTCCATTTGGCCATGCTCTCGCTGTACGTCGCCTAGCGTGACTGACTTTAAATGACGTCCATGTCGGTAGCCTGCCTCCTCTTAGACCTAAACCTGGTCACTTCACCTCCACCTCTGACCCCAACACAGGCGCTGGTGGCACTCGAGGACCGCCACGGGTACCGCCTGCTGGACGCACCCCCGCCGCGGCCATCGGCGGCGGCGGCAGGGGCGCGGCCGCGCGTCGCGGCGCCGCCGGCAGCGCTGCCGCTGCCGCCGACGCCCAGCCCTTCGGGCGGCATGGGCAGAAGCTCGACGGACGTGGAGGCAGGGGCGGACGAGGACTCGGCGGCGGGATCCTTCCACAGCGCAGCGTCGGCCCACACCAACGGGGCCGCGGGCGGCGCCGCCGCCCCTGCCGCCGCCGTCGCGCCGGCGGCGCCGCCGGGTGAGCCGTCGGACTCCGTCGGCGAGGCCGCGCCGTTGGGATCCTCCTCCGTGGCGGCGCTGATGGCGGCGGCGGTTGAGTCCGACCAGAGCGGTCGCAGCGGCAGCGGAGGCGGAGGCGGAGGCAGCGGAGGCGGAAGCCCCGCCGGGAGGGCCGCAAGCGCCGCCGGGGGCGCTGCTTCCGGCGCCGTCGCGGGCAGCGCCCTGCGCCTCATGTACGAGCGTATCTGCGGATCTGACCCGGTGCTGAGGGTGAGCGCAGGGCATTTCATTCGCGTATTATTACAATAATTCAATGCCGTTGATCTGCCTTACTTCTGCTTCCGTGCTGAGACCACGGTCCGAACCCATGCCGTCTGTTCTCCGCCAGGCGCGCTTTCTGGCGGACCTGCTGCTTCGGTGGCTCGAGGTGCGAGGGGGGCGGCGGAAAAGTGCTGCTTGCCGTTGACAGGAGGGGAGCGGTCGCTGAGCTTTGCGCTTCTGCTGCCTTCCATCAACCATACCAACCACACCAACCACACCAACCGCACACCACACAAATCGTACTAACCGCTCCATGCCGTACCAATCGCAGGCCCACGCCTGGCGCGAGCCCATGGTGCTGCTCTGCCGCAACCCCGTGGCCGCGGACCTGGGCTGGGACCGGGCGGGCCCGCTGCCCAACATGGACGACAAGCAGCAGGTGCGGTTGGCGGTTGGGCGGTTGGCAGTTCGGCGGCGATTGGCTCATGCTTGCGCCGCTGCCCTCCCCCATGTAATGTCTCCCGTAGCAGCAAGCTGAATCGCTCCCCGCACTGCTGCTGTCTTCCTTTCTTTGCTCAGGCCGCCTGGGATGTGGCACGTGCCGGCCTGTACGGCGCATTCGCCGACGCCGCCACCGTCGCCGCGGCCGAGGCCGCCACCATGGTCGCCAGCGACAGCCGCTCCGTCAGCGCCGCCGCCGCCGCCGCCGCCAGCCTCGCCGCCACCCTGGCTTCGTCCCGCGTCGACGCCGCCGCCGTCACGGCCGTCCACGAGGCCGCCGGCGCCGCCGCCGCCCGTCTCGTGACGGACCTGCTGGGCCTGCCGCGGCTGCCCGCCGTCAACTCGGCCCTCAGCGCCTTCCGCCTCTGCGCCCTCGCGCCCAAGTTCAGTGGCAGCGGGTCCCCCGCCGGGCCGGGATCCCACTCGCCAACCGGCGGCGCGGGGCCCTCCGGCGGGAAGGCGAGGTACCAACCCGACGCTCGAACCGCGTACGCGGCCGCTAGCTTGCAGCTGAGGGCAGCAGCCACGGCGGCCCTGGGGCTGGCGCTGCGGGTGGGGGCAGCGCCGGGAGGGCGTCTTGCGCTGAAGCTCGCAGCCCCGGGCACGGCCCTTCCGGCGGAGGATGAGGCCGCCGACGCGGGTGCGGCTGCAAAGGGGCAGAGGAGAGGCGGCGGCCTGGGTGGCGGCGCCGCCGGCACGGATGTACGGCAGTCGCCGCCGCCGCCGCCTCTGATCTCAGCAGTGGCCTGGATCAATTCGGTCGGCTCAACCAATGGCAGCCCCGTCAGCGCCGGCGCGGTCAACGGTCCGGTCAACGGTCCGGTCAACGGCGCCTCGCCGGCGGGGTCGTGGGCGAGCTGCGCGGCGCTGCTGCGGGAGCTGTACGGCAGCACGGCAGGCGCGTTTGGTACGGCACACGGCCCGGCCGACGCATCTGGCCCGGGGCCGTCGGCGCCTGCACCGGCGCCATCCGGCGGGCGGGCGGCAGGGCAGGCCGCAAGCGGGGGCGCTGGCGACAGCTCGGCGGCGGCAGCAGCGGAGCGGGCGGATGGCAGGGCCTTCAGCTCAAGCGGCGTGGTTCTGTGGGTGGTAGCGCCGGGCATTGTGCGTAGGGAGCGGTCTGGGGCACCCTCCTCGCCGCCCCCTCCGGCGGCGGGTCCCTCCGCTGAGCCGCCCTCGCAAGCCTCGCCGGCCGTGCCGGTGCCCACAGCTGCGGCCCCGCCGAGCTCCCAGCCGGGTGTCAGCTCTCAGCCGGCGGTAGCGGCCCCGAAGGCGGGCGTCGGAGTTGAGGCCGACGCAGCAGCGGGCGCGGGCCCAGGGGCCGCAGCGGGGCACACGCAGACGCCCGCTGCAGTCGCCGGTGCTGCGCCTGCCCCGGCGGCCGGCGGTGGCAGCAATGTGGAGGCGGCGGCGGCGGAGCCGGCGGTTGCGCCAGCAGAAGCGGGAGGCGGAGGAGCAGTAGCAGGGAAGGGTGACGCCGCCGAAAGGGCAGCGGAGGCGGCGGTGGTGCAGCGGGCGCCGGCGCACGGCCGCGTGCTCATGCTGGCGCTCCCCGCGCTCCCCCCGAGAGCCCCCGTACCCACGCCCACGGCAAGGCCCACGCCGGGGACAGTTGCACACGCGCCGGACGGCAGCGAGGCCGCGGCCAGGGCCGGGGCTGCGGCGGCCCCGGGCCCGGCACAGTCCGCTGGGGCGCAGGGGCAGTCGCAGCGCTCAGCGGAGGCTCGCTCGGGCTCGGCGGGGGCAGCGGCGCAAGGGCCGGCGGCGGCCAAGCCGGCGGCGCCCTCGCGGCCCAATGCGGCGGCAGCAGGGGCGACGGCCGGGGGCGGGGGGGCGCGGGCGGGGGCGGTCGGGGCTCAGCCTGTGGAGGTGGTGGAGGTCCCGGTCTTGCCGGTGCGCGTCCTGGCTTGCAAGCCCGCGCGCTGACCGAGGAGCACCTAGGCGACAGGGGCGTAGTAGGCAATGCAGTGCAAAGGTTGCAAGATGCATGCAAGATGAAAAGTACCGGTACTGGGGTTGGGGAGTAGGCAGGCTGTGTGGAGGTGTGCGGCGCCCTGAGGCCAAGGGGCCGAAGGCTGGGGTGTGGGTGTGGGCTGGAGTTGCGACCGGCAAGACGGCGGGCTCAAGTTAGGCAGGAGGGCGGGGCGTGGGGGCGCGGGAAGGGGGCAAGAACGGGCGTTGGGAGGGCTGCGTGGGGACTTGGTAAGCACGAGGCCTAGAAAGCAGCCCCCGTGGATGCCACGGGCTGCTTCCATCGGTCAACGCAGTGTTCGTGAGGCTCATAGGCTGTACTGAGATACTGACAGAGCGATGGAGGCGGGCGCGACTGTTCAGTGCACGCGAGGCGGTTTGTCATGTCCTCAAGGTCGGGCGTTGGGTACTCGGGGTATGCTGCAGCTGTGTGGCGCTAGGTACATCCGCCGCAGCCAATTCATAGCGCCTTGCAGTTTTGGGTCGAGCGTCCGCCGCCAGGCTTACGCGGCGGGGCGAAGGCGAGGGCGGTGTTGCGTAATAATTGGAGGTTGGGGTTTGGGAGCGGTTGGGGGTGCAGCAAGACAAGGAGCTGTGCGTGTACGGGGCAGGTCGGGGCTGCCAGGAGGGCGGCACCAGGCAAACGCGCTGGTTGCATCTTGCATGTGTCAAATGGCCTCAAGGTGTGCGCTACTGGTGCGCTGGCACAGGATGCAGCAGGATACACAGGCTCACAGTCTGCTAGGTGCAAGCCCCGCTGGGTGACTGCAGAATGGCCGGGATCCTCACACGCCATCCAGCACTTCAGCACGACCTCTGGCATGACCCACCAGGACCACGCCCAAACACGACTGAAGGCAGCCACCCGCTTTCATTCCCGCTTTCGTGTCACGAAATTGACGGCATGACGGGTCACAGATACCCCCGTCGCTGCTGTACCTCACACCGCATCGCGCACTGCCTGCGCTACCCACTCACCCACTGCACCCCCCCCAGCGGCCTGCACCCACACGCAACAGTGCCGCCAGCTGCAGGAAGGCCCCGAAGCGCCCACAGCCCCACACCCAGTGCTCGTACATAGCATTGCAAAGCTTGTAAGCCCATTGACACGGCACTCTGTGTGCCGGCTGTGCCATGTGCTGCATCAATACGGTACCCGCTCGGCGCCTTCGCGCGCCAGTGACCCCATCCAGTGCTACCGTCGCTTCCCTCTCGTGCCGTCTTGTGCAGCACACCGCTTGCAAGCAGCGTGCGGTCCAGGCCAGCGGCATGAGGTGGAGGATGCCATCTCAGCAGTCAATACTCCCGCCCATCGGCAACAAGGACGTGTGAATGGCACTGGGCGTCGCTGCAACCTGCAAGACTTGTAAGCCTGCCACCGCCGCCGACGCCGCCACGGGCTCCAGATGGCCCTGAATCCACCACACTGGACACTGCCTCCCAACAAGCTTAAAAATACCGCTATCCCCTCGACCCCTCGGCACAGCAACGCTCTGCGCCTTTACCATTAGTACCCCATTAGTACCCTCATGCAGTGACCACATTACAGGTGACCCGCCCTATTATGCAACACTTTGTGCCTGTAAGGAAATGAAGGAAACACGAGTGGCAATAAAGCTCGCGTAGTTCGAGTGTTCAGCGCTAAACACGCCTATGCTCAGACGGGTCGGGATCGTCTCGTGGAGTCGACCAAGGACTCGACGTTGACCAAAATGTGCATCCATCTTGACTGTCGTACTACTCATGTGTACGAGTGTGGCAGGCATTCCGGCTGCAAGTAAGGGCGAGCCCTCCCCCAGGCAGTCACCTCCTGCTGCTAGTGCTATCCGGCCCTGCTGAGCTGCAAGTGAGGGTGAGACTGCCACGCTGAGCTGCAGAAGCAGAGCGCGGGCTAGCCAGGGCTACCAGGGGGCTCAGGCTCAGGGCACCAGCTCATCATCCTTGATCTTTACACCAAGCTAACTGGCGCCCAATCCTGCGTTCACCGGCCGCCTGCACAGCTCCGTGCACTTCACCGCCTCCTAAGTGCGGTCAGCGGAGCCGATGGGCTGGCCGCTTTCCACTGCCCAAGCCTTCACACTATAGCGCGCAAACTAGGGTGCCCCCAATCAATTTGTCATCTAAGGCGGGGAGCCGTTAGCGTCAGTAAAGTCTAAGCGCGCATATCAGCCTGACCAATTAGCAGGCGGGTCTTCTAGTCGTGTGTAGCACCCGGCTAGCGTGCGAGTACCAGCACCCATGGGCGCTGGGGCGGGCCGCCGGTACACGTGCGTCTATGGCGCGCCACGCCCAGTCTAGGTCGGCAGTCCTCCCGTCCAACAAGCTGCCCGTTTCTAACCACCCTGCTACCCAGCAGCCGGCGCCCGGCGCTGAGTGCCCCCAGCTACATCACTAGAGCTATATCGAGATCACCGGATCACGTTCACATGTCCTCTCACGCAGCCCTCAACCCGACCCAAGCAGCCCTAGGCCCACGCTGCGTCATGCAACCCCACCCAACCCAACGCCATATGCTGGCACATACATGACGTGCTCCGCATCAAGCGGCGCAGAGCGCCGCTTACCGGCCGTACGTCCAGAACGGCAGCTTCATCGTCGTCACCGGGGCATCGCCCATGGTGCAGCACTGGCCGTTGTTGCCATTGAGAACGTAGTTGCAGACGGTGAACTGGCCGACCTGGTAGGCGCACACGTCAGTGCCGGAGAAGCGCTCAGAGAGGTTGACGGTCCAGATGCCAGTGCCAGGGCGGGAGCCGGGGACGGCGGCATCGATGTAGTCGCCGGCGGCGTCCTTCTTGACGCTGTAGGCGGCGGCAAGGCCGTTGAGGGTGACGCTGGCGACCTTCGCGGCAGCCTCGGCGGTGATGTACAGCTTGACGGACTGGAGCGACATGCGCGTGCAGTCGGGGGTGCCGATGGGGTTGGAGGGGGTCTGGGCCGTGACGTTGAAGGTGACGGCGGTGGTGCGGATGCCGGTGGGGCTGGTGGCGTTGACGTAGGCCAGGCGGAAGGGCGAGTCCGACAGGCGGGGGTTGCAGGTGCCCTTGATCTTCTCAGAGCAGAACGAGACCACGCCCTCGGGGCAGCAGCCGGCGGTCTTCTCGTCGGGAGTCAGAACCTCCATGGGGTTGCCGGGAGCCGTCTGCCAGCCGCGGATCCAGTAGTCGCACGAGGGCAGAGACGGCTCATACTGAGACTGGCGGCAGGGCATCTTCTCAGTGTCAGCCCAGTCCTTCTGCGCGAAGGCAATCTCAAAGGTGTAGGCCTTGCCCACGGGGATGTCGGTGGTGTGCAGCATCAGCGGCAGCGTGATGCTGAGGCCAGCCTCGGCGGTCTGCACGACGTCGGGGCGCATCTCCTTGCCGTCAGCGGTGTACACCCTCACGTACTTGACAAGGCCGGCATAGGCGGGGTCAAGGGCCAGGGACACGCCATCCATAGCCTGGTTGCAGCAGTCGCCGGGGCGGTACTGAACGGGGATGCAGGTGGCCTTCTCGTTGACCGACAGGTTGAAGATGTAAACGACGTCCTGGCCAATCGACTCGGACATGGAAAACTTAAAGCGCCACTTCGAGTGGTTGTCGATGAGGGGGCTCAGGCAATCGCAAGGAGAGACGGGCTTGTAGGGGGTGGGCGGCATGGGCGGGGGAGGGGGCGGGGGAGGCGGCGGCGGGGGAGGAGGGGGAGGCGGCGAGGGGCTCAGGGGAGGAGGCGGGGGCGGCGGGGGAGGGGGAGGAGGGGGAGGGGGCGGAGGAGGCATAGGCGGGGGAGGAGGAGGAGGAGGGGGGCGGCGGCGGGGGGGGGAGGAGGAGGGGGAGGCGAGGGCGGCGGCGGGGGAGGGGGCGGCGGCGGGGGAGGCGGCGGCGGCGGCGGGGGCAGCGGCGGCGGGGGAGGAGGGGGCGGGGGAGGAGGAGGGGGAGGCGGCGGGGGAGACGGCGGCGGCGGCGGGGGAGGGGAGTTGAAGAAGGGCTGCACCGGCGGCGGTGGCGGGTTCAGGCCCTCAAGGCAAGTCGCGCAGCACGAGTGCGAGCTGGACTCGAACTGGGTGTAGCGGCACGTCCCATCGCCACGCTGGCACAGGCCGGCGGGGGTGGTGCAAGTCGTCTCCGTGGCGTTCACGAAGATGCAAATCTCCTTCCCAACGGCGTCTCCGTTGGTGGCGCCGATACCACGAACGCTCAGCACGCCAGTGTCGTACTGGGTGAGGAAGGCAAAGGTCTTGGGGGCGCCGTCGTAAGTGACCTGGCGCACGGCCTTCGAGCACCGCTCCTGCACCTCAAAGTCGACCTTGTCGAGCCGGTCGCCAATGATTTTGCAGCACGGGTTATCATCCACGCAGCCGTTCTGTAGGAGCGAGGACAACGAGGGCAGGGGCTCAGACCGTCGCGAATTGCTAAACGCTACGGGGCCGGTCGCGACGGCAGTCAACGCCGGTCATAGCACCCTCCCGACCCTGCTGAGCATGTCGGGAGTACCAGAGCCCAATTGAGCTAAGAAGGTTGCTTACCAGGATGAACTTGTAGCAAATCTTCATGGTCCGCGCGGTCCCATTGGACACGCCCGTCAGCCGCAGGCGGTATGGCGATGCCTTGCAACGATAGTCGTTGCACTGGCAGTAGGGGAAGACGCCGAGCTGAGCAGTCGGGTCGGAAGGAAAGCTGTAGTCCCCGTCGCTTTGAGCTGAGCCTGCGTTCAAAGGTTGCAAGCTCAGCTCAGACTCCTCGCCTGACACCCTTAGCTCCCGTGCAGTCCGTTGGATGCTTTCGCACCTGCTGTAAGCAGCGCCAGGCCCACTGCCAGTAGCAGTGCTCCTGCCGCTTGCCGGAAGCGGCCCATCCTGCGCTCCTTGGCGAAGTCCGCAAAGCCTTTGACTGCTGCTGATACTACTTTTGAAGTCAGGAGGCTAGGCCTATGAAGAGGAAGGCGGGGCCGCGAGTCGTCGGCCTGTGCGCTTGAATGCGGTAGCACAGCTGTCCCGGTGCTGGTGCCTCTTCCCAGCTATGAGTGCTCTAATGTGTGGAGGCACTGCCTCTGGGCTGTGTTGTGTGGACCGGCGTGGCGGGGCGCGAGTATAAGCAAATCCGTGCGACAGAGCCGTAGCCCATTGATGGGGACCCGTAGCCAAGGGACGTTGCACCCGCTACTTCCATCGCCCACCAGCCCACAACGCACTATTTCTTTGACTTATCTGTCAAATGGCGCCCCCCCTTGCCGAGTTTCCGAAAGGCACGTCGCCGACATGCGATGGCTCGGCCGTCGCTGACTGGCCACGCGCGCGCCCCAGTCGCGACGTTCTACCTTCCTCTGCAAGCTGCTTGTCTGCGCTTGCTTGCTTTTGCGCCTGCGACCGTGACACACTTGCGCTGTCACACGTACCCCTACCTCTGCCAGCACGTAGAGGCGGCCCCGTGCGCACGCGTCTGTGTGGCGCGTTGTGGCGGCTACGCGGCAAAACCCGGTGCAACGCGCGCACAGGCCTTCGAGCAAGCAGCAGGAAGGCTAGCTGGATCTTCTGACGGGAAGGCAGGGGCGCTCTGGGGGGCGAGGCTTCAGGGGCCTCGCGATGGGGGCCTCGTGGGGATAGGCCAAGGTAGGGGGGCCGTGCCTGCCGTGCGTGTCAAGCGCGTGTACTGACGAGGCTTCTAGCTGGGAGGGGAATTCCGGCAGGGCGCGGGCTGCCCTGCGAACATGTGCGGGGAAGTGGAAGCCAACAACCACTCTGCCCACCAGGGGTGACCCCTCGCCGGACATACACGCTGACAAGTTGCAGGTGTTACGTAATTTGCGGGGCCTGCGGGGCGGCTCCTACACTTGGCGCCCCTCGTGGTCACAGTAGCCTTCCTGTGGCGCTGACGGACAGGGTGGCAACCGCGCCGATGGATGTGAGCCCTGCGATACCTTGGCCTGGAACCCAGTACATGTTGGGGCAGGGCACCCTTGGAGGGAGGGGGCATTGCAGGTGCTGTGCGCGTGTGTCGGTGCAGTTGTTGTTGTTGTTGTTGTTGTTGTTGTTGTCAAACGGACAAGGGCATCAGCCGTGAACTCCCATACGGGCCGTGGGCCAAAGGGACCTGTGTCCGTGAACGCCGCTAGTGTTTCGGGTCATCCCGGAGGGGGTTCCTCCCCTGTCATTATGCCTGAGCAGCCCGAACCCGCTTCCGAAGCCAGCACGATTCGTGGATCGTAATAGGGTCCGGATGACATAGAGGTCAAACCCGAGTGCTGCCCAGCCCAACGTTGAGGCCTGAGACAGGGACTCGCCGGGCGAAGGCGGGGTTGAGGAGAATGCACGGGGTTCCGCGAGCGCCGACGCAGAGGACGTGATAGCTCCTTGGGAACGGGCCACAGATGGAGAAGGGCAGGGTCTCTGCTGCAGGGGCGCGCACGGCGGACATTTGCTGCCTGTTGCTGCCGGTCGGCGAGCGGGCGGGAGGGGGGTTCGAGGCAAAGGAGCGGGTTCGTGCCTCGGCCCGCACGGATCGCAGACCGCAGGTATCGGCATCGAATGAGCGCAGGTTCCGCGTGAGGTCGCGGTCAATACTGCACGGTGCCAGACGCAGCCCATGCCCGTGAACAAGCGAAGATGCTCACACAGGAGGAAGCTCGAGAAATGCTCAAGCCCGCGTTGGAACCACCATGGGGTTCGATAGGGCGGTCAATGACGCTAGGCCTCGTATCTTCATTTGCGCGAGCGCTGCTTCACGGTGCGAATACCACGCGAATCATCAATCAGGAGGCGCTCATACGGAGCGTCGAGCAGCAGCCGGAGCAGCACTCGGGCGTCCTCACAGTGGCAAACCATACCAGGTAGGAGCTGTTGCGAAACGAGCGGCGCGGTCGTTTCGAGGCATTGCCGGTGCTGATTGCTGCCGGCGGTGTGCTTCGCCTTGCCCTCTGCCCCCCACTGACAAGGTGTGCACCCCCCTTATCGTGCAGCATGTTCGACGATCCCGGGATTCTGAGCGTCCTCATGCCCTGGTGAGCGAACTCGGCTGGGTGTTGCACGGGTCGCTGTGGGGATGTCCGTCGAGGTGTGGGCGTCACCACGAGGCGTCACCACCGCCCTGGGACCATTCGAGTCCTTGCTCGGGCCCTGGCATGGCTCCTGTCGGTGCGGGTCACACGCGGGCATCGTCGGGGGTGGAGGAGCAGAGCTCAGGCCTGAGTTACTGGCTGCCGTCTTACGCCTCTGCCGGCCCCTGCGTGACATCTCCAGGCACTGGCTGTGGCTGGAGCCGGTGGTCGACAAGGTGCGGTGGTCGCTGTGCGCCAAGGAGGTGTGCTTCAAGAACGAGCTGCTCAGGTGGGAAGGCGGGGGCGCTTCAGGTGGGGGCTCTTCAGGTGGGGGGGCAGGTTGTGGGGGCAGGCACCGGGGAAGGGCTGAAGAAAGCGAGGGCCAGGCGTGGGGTGCAGGGGCCAAGCGGCGCAACCCTGAGGAGCAGGCGTAGGGGCCAGGGGCCAGGGGCCAGGAGCCAGGCACCGCAAACAGGATCCGTGCTGCGGGGGACACGCGACTCGAGGATTGTGTGAAGGGCTGCTCGTGTGAGCCGCGAAGTCGGGGGCGCGGCGGATAGCCGGACGGGTCGACGTTGCCCGAAGCCCGAAGGGGGACGGCAGCCCAAGGGCTGGTTGTCCCAGGGTGCGCCAGCCCTGCAGTCACGTGTGCCCCGGGACGCGCCCACAAGCACATGGGACGCACATGGGACTCCCACCTTCAAACTCCCGCCCCCACCACTGCTCCCAAACCTCACCACTCGCTCCCGCTGCCTGCCTGCCTCGCAGGCACTTCTTCCTGAACGGCAACACGCTGCCCGTGGAGCGAGGGAAGGGTGCGCCGGGGCTCCGTGGGGGCGAGGGGCGCGGGGGGCAGGGTGTGGGGTCGTGCGGGTCGCCTTCGGCGAGGGGTGTTGTGCGGCGCTCAGCTGCGGGGGGGTCCCTTGCGGTAGGGAAAGTTGGGGAAGCCTCGTCAGGAAGCCCGGCCCCTGCCGGTAACTTGCCTTGGGGAACCGAGCGTGGGTCGGGAGTCTTGGGACACCCGGCTGACGCCTCTCTGGGCTCTGCGGGGTCAGTCTGTTGCTGAGAGAGAGGGCTAATGTGCGGGGGGCAGTCTGCGGGGCTGTCTGTTGCTGAGAGAGGGGTGCAATCTGCGGGGGCAGTCTGTTGCTGAGGGAGGGCCAGTTCTTAGGTTGCCTCACTGTGTTATGGGGGCCACGCCGTCGCTCGCAGGGACCCGGGCGCCCCACCCGCCTCCCCTCCCTGCCTGCCGCCTCTCCGCCCCTCCCGGCCCTTCGCAGCAGGGGTGCACCAGCCGATCGTGTCCGTGGCTGCGCTGGCGCTGGCGGCGGGGAAGTGGGTGCACGTCTTCCCAGGTAGGGCGTGCGTGAAGACAGCATGTGGGGTTGCGTGAGCGCCTGCGCTTGCGTGGCCTCTGGGGTAGGCGTGCGTGAGCGCAGCTCCACAGTAAGGAGGGTCGACACGTGGCAGGACCAAAGCCGCGGGTGCGCAACCTCCGGAGTGGGGGGTATCGTCACAGGCGTGTTGCTCTCGTTATGCCTGGGAGGGTCTGTCGGGGGCCGGGCATTTTGTGTGTGCGGGGGGGGGGGGGCGCAAGAGAAGAGTACGGAGGAAGCAGCCCTTGCGTCGTCTGCGGGGGCGGCCCGCTGAAGCTCAGGACCTTAAAACGGCGCACCCGGGCTGAGCAAAGCGCGGACGTCTTGCCCTCTGCCCCCTGTACCGTACAGAGGGGCGCATCAACTTCGACGGCAAGCTGGGGCCGCTGCGGTGGGGGGCAGGCAAGGTGAGCAAGAGGCACTCAAGACTGGGTTTGGGAAGGCACAGGAGGGCCTGGCGGACCTCGAGACAACCTCCCTGTCTGATCCCGGCAGGCGGCATGTTCCCCACGGCCAGCCGTCAGCAGTGTCCGCACCCTTCCTCCCTCGCTTGTGGGGCACGACGCAGGCGAATTTGTTGGGCTCAACACCCCCACGGACCCGCCTTCCTCCCCATCTTACCGCCCTCGCCACCCCTCGCGCCCCTCGCTCCCCCTCCTTGCAGCTGGTCTGCGAGGCGCGCCGGCTGTCCGGCGGCAAGGACCCCATCGTGCTGCCCTTCTACCACAGGTGTGAGAGCGGGGCACGGGGGGGTTGAGGGAGGGTCGAAGGGTGTGAGGCGCTCCTGCTAGGAGCTTGTTGGGCCCTGCCCGACCCTGCTCTCCCTGATATTGTGTTGCTGTTCTTCTCCCTACCCTTAGCTCTAAGCACTCCTCCCTAACATGGTTGTACTGCTGTTCTTCTCCCTACCCGTGGTACCACAGCGGCATGGGCCACGTGCTGCCGCTCAGCAGCCGCTTCTTCAAGGCGGGGCACGAGGTGGAGGTGCGGATAGGTGAGAGGGCCGGGCAGGGGGGAGGATAGGGGTTGGGGGTTTCCGTGGCTGGCCGGAAGCACGAAGCCCCGAGGAAGATGGCAAGGACTAGGCTGCGCTTTGCTGGCGCCGTCATGGGCGCATGTCGTTCTGTGCTCCGAGCGTCATGCGCTGGGTTCTGTCACTCCTCGCCTCCCCTTGCCTGCCACTCGCTACCACCCATCGCTAGGACCAGGCCCACTGCCCCCGTCGCGCGGCGCGCTGCCTCCTGCCCACGTCAAAGCCCGCCCCATTTCGCTTGCACTGTCCTCAGCTGTGACCAAACCCCGCGCCGTTTCGTCCCTCCCGCAGGCGAGCCGGTGCCCATCTCGGACGTGACGTGCAAGTGCGACTCTGACGACGTGGCGGTGCAGCAGGAGGCCTGGAAGGCCATCACCGAGCGGATACGCGCCGAGCTGCAGCGCCTCGAGGCCCTGTCCCCGCCCAACCCCGACCAGACGGCCACAGCGCCCATGCGCAACCCGCCGCCCTCGTAGGAGCGGGTGGGGAGGGCCTGGTGGGTGGGTGGGTGGGTGGGTGGGGAGGCGGGGGGCCGGGGAGGCGTGGGGGTCGGGGTTGGGGCTTGAGGGGCGTGGGGCGGGCCGGAAGGAGCTCGGATGCAGGATGGGGGTTGGGGGATGGGGTTGCGAACTCAACAGCCGTGCTCGGGACGGGGGCAAGTGGGGCGGGTGCAGGGGCAGGGGCAGGGGCAGGATGCATTGCGCATGCGCTGGGAGAGCGAACGACGGGTGTTTGGCGTTGGCGTGTGGGAGGTGCGGACCGGGGGGGATGGCCGCAGTGGCCATATAATAGCACTACAGACGCACTCTGTGCGCATAAGTCCTTGACACTTGAAGGACAGACACGTGCACGTACGGCAGCTGGCCGAGGTATAAGCCACGTGATGGTAGCACTGCGCATGCAGACGCAGTCGGCACACGAGGAGACAGGCGGATAAGGTGCGGAACGCGGATATGCGCGATTACATGCCACTCGGCAGGGCTGTGGGAAGAGGGTAGAATTTTTGGAAGGTCTTGAGCTGCTGGCCGTCCGGCTGGGCTGGCTAGAAGCACAGGCGGACGTTTTGCGTGTCAACCTTGGCGTCCTTGGGGGCGTCACTCGAAATGAAGCGGACGCAATGGGGGTGGCGGTGACGGGTGCGATGGTGACGCGGGCCAAAGTTTGGAGCCGTGCACGGAAGGGCCCGCAGGTGGATTGGGCCAGGCGGAGGTATAATCCGAAATGTTTGTCAGGCGCAACCTGCGCGGGCGGTGTGACATGGTAGGCGTGCTCATGGTAGCCAAGCGGCGGAGCCGCTGTGAAGGGCCACACCAAAGGCGGCACGTGCGGGCAGCTGGGATGAGTGGGATCCCGGTGTCAGGCCTCGGAACTTGGGCTGGAAATTTTGCGACCAGTGCTGCCCGGCCTCGCGGGGTTTGGGGCTCAGCCCTTTTCCCTGTCCTGAGGAGGACAGGCACCCTTGTTGCGACCAGGAATCGAGGCAACACGAGTGTAACGAACCCAGAGACATCTCCGAACGCAAGCAGACGGGGTGGGTGAGAGCCCCTCCAGCGAGGGCGGGGGGCGAGGCGGGTATGATGCGTGCCGCCCCCGAGTCGGCGGGGAGCTCGCTCGCTGCGTACCCAACCCGGTTCAGCTGGTAGGCAGAAGTGATATGTTCAAGGATTGAGGCTTGCGACTGGCTGCTGGCGCCGTTTCGGGCCTCTCGCCTGCGCGGGCCGAGCTTCGAGCCGTCGGATACCAGGCTTTCCCTGACGCCCAGTGCTGCCATACTGCGGTGAATCTACAAGTAGAACTATAGATATCTAACTGGCTACCCCGCTCAACCAGAGCCCAAAGCTTTTGCCGACCATGGGCATGCCCCCAAAGCAGAAGACGAGCGATTCCTAGGCGTGATTCACCCTAGCGCTGTAGACATGGGTCTTGATCAGATGCCCATCGCGCGCATCGACAGCGGGAGCGCCGAGTTCGACGTCTCTCCGTTGCAGAAGGCGTTCCTGTCCCTTGCGTCAAAGGTATGCAACCCTCAGAGCCCACAATGCTGCTGTCTAAAAGGCCGCTGTGGTCTGGGTTCTGCGACGCGGCGCCAATGTGAGCTGCTCGCGCCTGTTCGCCCAACCGGCCGTGTTCACCGATGGCTTGCGTCGCAGGTTGACCACTGTACAAAGGAAAATGCGGCGCTTCGGGCGGAGCTGGCCGAAATGCGGGTGGGTGGGGTTGGCGTGGTGGGGTGGGGTGCCAAGCCCCGACCGGGCCGGCCCCGACCGGGGTGGGGTGCCAAGCCCCGACCGGGTGCCAAGCCCCGACCGGGCCGGCCCTGACCAGCCAGACTGGCCACCCAGCCACACCGTAACCATCACCTCTTTTTCTCCATACCTCGCAATCCTCACTTTGCTGTACCCCCGCTGGCTGCACGCCTGTAAGACCCCTTGAGCCTGCCGGCCAAACCAACGTCCCCCCTTCCTGTCCCCCCACACCCCTTGCGTCACACCCTCCCCCGCACCCTCCCAGATCCTCAAGCGAATCGAGGCATTGGAACAGGGCCTGCAGGAGGTCGCCGACAACTCGCGACCCATGGGACTGCTATGGGGCGCTCCGGTGGGTGCCTTTTGGACTTGCCCAGGCGCTGTTCCGGTGGCCTTTGCCCATCCCCATTCGTACCGTTGTCGCTGGCCCCCGCGTTGTTCGGTGCTCCGAGGGCAGACGGAGCCCCTTACTCATGTACTCAGAAGGGGCTAGGTTTTGAGCGCACCTCCTACCGTGTCGAACCTTCACCGGACGCCCGTCCTTGCTCCCGGTATCTCCTCTCCCCCAGATGATGCACCCGGGCTACGGGGGGCCCGACGGCGCCGGGGCGGAGGCGGCGGGGCCGGGCAGCGACGGCACGGCGGGGGCCGACGACGGCGAAGCAGGTCCCAGCGGCTCCGGCGGCGGCGCGGCGGCGGGCGGGGCCTCGGGCCAGCCCAGCCTCAGCCGCCTTCCCTCCATGGCCCCAGGCGCAGCGGCTTCCGCAGCAGGGGGCGGTGGGGCCGCCGGGCCCTCGGGCGTTGGCGCAGCCCCTGCATCCGCTGGCGGAGCCGGCGCGAACGCGGGCACGAGCACACCAAACCCCGGAGCCGTCCCAAGCATGGGCTCGCTCGGGGCGGCCCATCTGGCGGCCGGGGCGTCCTCAGCCTCGCTCATGTCGGCCCGCGGGCCCGGCATGGGCCCGCTGGGGGCCAGCCCCTTGGGCTACCCCGGGGGCCTGCTGGGCCCGATGGGGACTGGGGCCCTGGGCGGCATGGGGACCCCCGGGTCGCTCGGGGGCGCTGGAGGGCTGATGCCCCGCACCCCCCCCATGGGCGGGGGCATGGTGGACGGCAGCTGGCTGGTGCAGGAGGTCGTGTCGCTCAGGTGGGCAGGCGGGCCCAGGGCAGGCCCAAAGACGGGACCAGTGAGCAGGCAGGCCCAGGGCAGGCCCAGGGCAGGCCCAGGGAGGCGACCAGGGCGGGACCAGGGGAGTCCAGGGGAGGCTCCGAAGGGAGGCTGCAGTCTGAGGAGCACAGGGGCGGCCCAAAAGCAGGCGGCGGCAGACACCACGGCAGGCCCGCGCCGGCCCAGTGCGTGCCAGTGGAAGGAGCGAGGGAGGGATCCGGCGTGTGGCCTGCGCTCCCTCGACGGTCCCATCCACCCCTCCTCCAACCGGACCCCGCCCCTTGTCCTCCCACCCGCATTCTCCCCCACCCCCCCAGGGAGCGGCTTGCGGGCATGGAGCGCAAGGCCGAGGCGCTGTGGCACGCGCAGGAGGACGACGAGCAGCTGAGGGGCAGCGTGGAGCGGCTGAGGGCCGACATGGTGGCAATGCAGGGGACGGTCAGCGAGGCGCAGGTGGGGCAGGAAGGGGTGGAGGGTAGAGGGAGAGGGGGAGGGGGAGGGGGAGGGGGAGGGAGGTGGGGCCGATCAGGGTTCTCAGAAAGGGGGGGAGATTGACGGGGCCTTGCCAGCAACGGAAAGCGTGAGGAACTTCACGCAGGGAACTCGCAGGATCCCCAACTCCACCTCCAACCTCCCTGCCCTCCGCCGCGCCACTGAGCCATCCCCTTCCCCCTCACGTTCCCCAGGCCTCCGCCGCCGCCGCCCAGTCGCTGGCCGAGAAGCAGACGGCCGCCGCCACTGAGTCGGTGGGGTACGTCAAGGAGCTGCAGGACCGGCTACACACGCTGGAGCTGGGGGCGATCAAAGGTGGGGGTCTAGCCCGCCTTTGTGTGTGTACTCTCGGTGTCCGTGGTCCGCGGGTTTTGGGTTTGGGGCGTGGGTCACGTCGTTACGACCCTCAGCTGACCCGCCTGAAGTGCAGGACCGTGTAAGGCAGGCGGGCGGCCTCCTCTCGCCCTCATCTACCCCTCATCTCAACCCCTGCCAGCAACTGAACTGAAAGCCAATCTTGGTACCCCGTATTTGAACTTGCCCCGTCCCTGAACCCGACCCCACTCCTTCAGGCGCCGACGAGCGGCGTGAGCTGGCCTCCAAGTACGAGTCCACGACGGGCCAGATCTGGGACCAGCTGCGGCACGTGGAGGGCTCCCTGGCGCAGCGCCTCACCATGGCGGAGACATCGCACGTGGCCGCGCTGCAGGTGCGGTTGGCGGTTGGGCGGTTGGCGGTTGGAGATTGGAGTTTGGTTGTGCAGAGGTTGGGTGGTTGGCGGTTGAGGAGTGGTTGTGCAGTGGTTGGGTGGTTGGGGAGGAAGGGTTTGGATAAGGGCTGGGACCGGGTGGCTCACTTTTCTCACCCGTGCCTTCCACACGACTTTGCCCCGGCTCATCCCTCCCTCCCTTGCCTCCCTCCCCCCCCTTGCCTCCCCCCCCTGACAGGAGGTGGACGAGGCCAAGGACGCCACCAGCGAGGTGCTGCAGCGGGTGGATGACGTGAAGCGGCACACGTCGGCGCTGGAGGGCAAGCTGGAGAGCTTCAACACGCAGGTGGGGGGGGGGGGGCGGAGGGGGAAGCGAGGGGGCGGGAGGGACGGCAGGCAAGCGGAAGAATAAGAGTAGCGGGAATGGGAGTACTCGTGGCAGAGCCTTGCACGCCCACACGCAACCCTCCGCACCTCCCTCCCCATCCACCTACCCCTCCACCCCTACCCCCTCCCCTTCCTCCCCTCCAGGTGGCCGCCGCGCTCAACCCCCTCCACAACGCCCTGGCTCTGGCCCAGGAGCGGCTCGAGTCCCTGGCCGCCTCCAAGCAGGACACCGCCAGCGCCATCAAGGCGGCCGACGTGGAGCTGGGGGTGGCGAGGGCGATCGACCACGCGGATCGGAGAGGAGATGGGCTGCTCAAGGTGCGTGCTGACCCTATATTTATCACTATACATAGCAAATGTAGCGAACCCACAGCAGCAAAACGGGGGACTCCGGTGTGTATGGGGAGGGCAGCGCCATCAAGGCGGGGGACGTCGAGGTGCGGGTGGCGAGGGCCATAGACCACGCGGAGCGGCGGGGGCACGGGCTGCTCAAGGTGTGTGTGTGGGGGGGGGGGGGGTGGGAGGGAGCGGGGGGAGGGGGAGGAAGGGAGGGAGTGGGGGGGCGTGTGATGGCGAGGGATGGGGAGATTGGAGGCTGGGGAAGAGCAGGAGGGGGAGCATGGGCGGCGCTGAAGGGGAGGAGTCAACGTGATGGTCCGAGCGCAAACTCCCCATCCCCCATCCCCCCTCCGCCCTCCGCCCTCCAACCCCCACCCCCCAAAAGGCCATTGCGGTCGTGGAGGCCCGGCTCGAGGCCTTACCCTTCCCCCCTTCTCCCCTCAACCCCCTCACCCCCATCACCCCCACCCACCAACTCCCTTCCCCCCACCTCCCTCCCCGCCCCAGGCCATCGCCGGTGTGGAGGCCCGCCTGGAGGCGCTGGCCGACTCCACGCCCAACCGCGGGGAGGTGGTGCTGACGTGCGACCTGGAGGGGCTGCTCACGGAGCACGCCCGGGAGCTGGACGCGCACCTGGACCGACTCAAGGGGGAGCTGCTGGGGGCGGTGGCGGCCAAGGTGGGGCGGAGGGGGCGGGGGGGTAGTCGGGGCGAAGGGGCCACCGAAACTCAATTTAATACCTCCCACCACCGGTCGCTTCACCTCAGGTCGCTTCACCGCAGGTCGCTTCACCTCCACCTAACCCCTCACCTTCAGCAACAAACACCACCTAACCCCTCCCCCTCCACCGCGCAACCCCGCTCAGCAACAACCTCCCCTCTCAGCCCCTCACCCCCTGTCAGGTCGACCGTGAGGAGCTGGGCGCCCAGGACCTGGTCCCCCCCCCACCCCCCCTCCCCCTAAGCCCCTAACCCCTCCCCCCCTGGCCTCTCCCCCCCCTGTCAGGTCAACCGCGAGGAGCTGGGCGCCCAGGACCTGCGCACGTGCTCCCGCCTGGACGGCCTGGAGGGGGCCCTGCTCAAGGGCCTGCGGGCCATCAGCGACAAGGTGTCGGCGGCGCTGGGGGAGAAGCTGGACCTGAGCAGGTTCAACGAGTTCAAGCTGCAGGTGGGGGGGACCTGTCAGGGGGGTAGGGGGTGGGGGAAGGGATGGGGGGAGGGGAAGGTAGGGAAGAGCGCCACAGCCGGTTCAACGAGTTCAAGCTGCGGGTGCGGGGGAAGGGTGGGGAACGTTAGGATGCGTGAGAAAAGGGCGCGGAAGAAGAACGGTTATACGGGGTTGTGGAGGGGTAGTGCGACACGCTACCCACCTCCTCCCGACTCAGCCCTCCCACCCCCACTCAACCCCCCCTCTCCTCCATCCCCCCTGACAGGTCCGGGCCATCCTTGCTGACGTGGAGGACCGCCTCCGGGACTGGTCCCCCCTGGCGCTGGGCACCAAGGCGCAGCTGGGCACGGACGCCTTCAGTGCGGGGGGCGCGGGGGCGCCCTCCTGCCTGTGCTGCGACTCGCGAGTGCGCACGGTCCGGGACCTGCGGGCCATGGGCTTCAAGGTGGGACTCGTGGGAGAGCCCTTCCGTCGTGGGGGTCCCTTCGTGTTGTTGGTGGTGCATTGCCGGGGCGGGGCGGGCCGGGGCGGGCCGGGGCGGGCCGGGGCGGGATGGGGCGGGATGGGGTTCATGTGGGGGGAGTGGGGGGAGAGGGGGGAGACGGTTCCCGCGAGCTCCTGGACTCCCTTCTCCTGCTTCCGCTTCTTTGCCTGGGCCGCCCTCGTGCCTGAACCTCCGCCCCTCAACCCTCCCTCCTTGCCTCCTACTCCCCAGGAGGAGGACCGCGTCTTCTCCCCCGACAAGCTGCCGCTGACCGACCCCATGTTCCCATCCATCCAGGTGGGGGGGGAGGGAAGAGGGGGGGTTGGGAAGAGGGCAGGACGGGGTTGGGAAAGGGGGTCCTGCGCGCAGCAGCCCGTCTGCGTGACCGTCTGCGTACCGTGGGGAGGTGGGGCCTGAATGAGCCATGAGCAGTCGGGGCAGTTACAGTGTGGTGTTCTGCACTGACGCTGGCTTGTTATTAGCTGTCATGCTGAAGAAATGTAGCCGTGTGTGCCTTGGGCCGTGACGCCTAACTGGGGTGCACGCCGCATGCTTGGGTTCGCCATCCGCAGGGCAACCGAGCCGCCACTCTGGGCGCCCACCACAACGCCCGGATCGCCAACCGCAACGTCTTCAACGACCAACGGTTGCGGGCAACCAACTCTCTGATGGAGTCGTTGCCGTCGACGGGCCTGACGGGGACCGCCATGGGCTCGGGTGGGCCCGGTGGCAGCCTGGCCTCCACGCTCAACCGCGCCGGCAGCCCGTCGGGCGGGCCGGGCCCAACCGGGCCCGGCGCCGCCGCCGCCGCCAACAGCCTGGCGGCGGCCGTCGACGCCGGGTCCTTCGCCAGTCTGCCGCCGGCGCAGACACGCGAGGACCGCCTAGCAAACGTGGGGCTAGCTCGCCAGGCCTCCGCCCGCGGCGTCAAGGTGAAGGTCGAAACCATAGCCGGCGGGATCATGAAAGGCCAACTGCCTTCGCGGCCCGGCGCGAACGCGCCGCCGACCACGCCAACCGGCGCCGCCGCCGCGGCTGCCGCCGCCGCCGCTGGCGGCGGCGGCGTGAGTCATCTGGGCGCTGCGTCAGCGTCGGCGGTGATCCGGGGCCCGCGGAGCCCGGTGGCGGCGGCGGCGACGGCAACGGGGCCGTCGGCTCAGTTGCTGGTCGTGGGGGCGCACGGGGGCTCGTCCGGGGGAGGGGCGGGGGGGCAGGGGCTGTCGGGGGGTCCGTCAGCGGCGGGCGTGGACAGCCCGCGGGGCGGGGGCGGGGGCGGGGCCGCAGCGGCGGCCGTGGCGCAGGCGGCCGAGGTGCCTGTGTCGCCGTGGCCGGCACAGGCGCCAAGCCCTACGCAGGACAAGGGGCCCGTGCTGAGCATAGATGGGGGCATGGCGGAGTGACGGCCTGGCGAGCTGCACAGCTGAGAGCTTCTGCGCTATCTCGGAAGTGAAGGTGGTTCACGGAGCGTCGGCTGGATTGCGGATGGCGGCAGTGGACAGGGACAGGCGTTAACGGAGGGCTGCAGCTTGCATGAGACGTGTATCCAGTATGACTAGACCAACTGAAGGCGGTTGCGGGTGGACATGAGCAGCTCCGCAGGCCGGCCCATGCAAAGCCCTGAGTTGCTTCGCAAGGAGGACATGGGGCTGTGGGACGCAGGGGGTGGCCGGGGGGCATGGGGACGTCCACGCGTGGGGCCGTTCAGACAGGACGTGGGGCGTGAACGGCGGGCAAGGTGCAGGGGCAGGCATGCGTTCAGACGCTTCATATGGGTGGTGGGGGCCATGTGGGATTGGGGGCTTCATGCGGGATTGGCATTGCCACAAGACTGGCACGGTGCAGCCTCGGTGCCAGGCGCGTGTGTGATTCTAGGTCGGCTCTGGTCGGGACTCAGGGACTTGTGCAATAACGACGATGCGGCAGCTGCCTCAAAGCTGTTACAAGGAGGTGCGCGCGCTAACTCATTCGTGGGTGCAACTGCACAAATTGATGCCCGACGGCGGCAAGCCCGGCAGCCAACATGGGCCGGCACGGGCGGTGACGGCCGCTGGCCGCATGCCTGGACCAGGGATGACCCTGGCCTGGACAACAACTTCCGCCCCATGCCCAGATCGTGGCACAGTAACTAGCCTCCCTTGACCCCGAGCCTAGTCAACGCCATGCGCTGATGAGCAGAGCGCGCTCCAACAACACACACTGCACGTGGCAACCCCATCCCAACCCGACATGTGCACATGCGCAGAAAGCCGCCGTCTGTGGCGCCGCTCGATCTCCTCTTACGTCCTACGTCCTGCCTGTGCTACGCCTGCAACATGCACGAACTAAAGCAACCGCGCGCAACTCGCCCTCGTGCACATGCCGACATGCAGGCCGACATGCGATACCGACATGCGAGCATCTAGAAGTGAACACGCAGCAGCTGGCGACGGCGCTTGCTCTGGGCCGCGGCCTCGGCACCAGAAGCCGCCGAGGCGTTGCCGTTGCCGGAGGAAGCTGTGGGGTGTGGAAGGCGCGGGGGGCAAGGGAGGTTTCGGCAGGCATGGGCGGACGTTGTGGACGCTGGGAGTCGCGCGCAACGATGAGCGAGGATGCTTTGGCAAATAACATGAGTAGCGTGATGATACTTCCGCTCCGAACCCCTCTGAAGCGCCGCGAGCATCGGGCGAGCGGTCTCGCGGTAATGGCAACCCACCATCGCCGAGCCGGTGCGGCTACCCCAAGAGGGGCCCGGGCCCGCAACTTGGCGGGAAGACGGATTCTCTAGTCCAAATTTACTTTATCAAGCCGCGCCTTTACGGCGCATCACAATTCAATGAATCTCCTTTAAATCGTGCGTGCCACCCGCCTCCAGCCCCCACCCACCCGCGGTAGCGTTCGCGCCTGAGCTGGCAGCAGCCCTGCCGGCCTCCGCAGCTGCCTCAGCGGCCGCAACCGCGAACGCAGTCGCGGTGGCATTGCCGCCCGTCACATCAGCAGCCGCGTTGCCGGCAGCGATGGCGGAAGTGTTAACAGGGGCCGGGGAGGAGGGGGTAGCGGCGGGGCTCAGCGAGCTTGCGTTGCCAGCAGCGTTGCCGGAGCCGAGGGCGGTGGTATCGCTGGCACCGGTGGCCTCGGCGGCGGCGAGGGCAGCCGCGGTGGCGTTGCCGCCGGAGGCGTTGGCGGCGGCGGCGGCAGAGGCGGCGGCGGCGATGGGGATCTGGATGGGGACGTTGGAGGCGGTCTTGTAGGCGCAGCTGGCGCCGTCCTACGAGGGAGGGGGGGGCACAGGGAGAGGGGGCGGCAGTGTGGGGCGCAGGCCCTCGCGACTGTGGCTGCCCTCCTTCCGCAACCCTCTCCCCTGACGGCATGTGGGGTCCCACAGTTGTGCCCAAGTGCCGGCCCGCCGCCGCTCCGCCGGCCCTCCGCGTCGGTCCTCCGCCCAGCTCCTTGCCTCACCCGTCGCCGTCCTCTCCCCCCCTCTCTCCCCTTCCTTTCCCGTCGCCTCTTTCCCACCCTCCCCATCCCCCCCCCACCTGGAAGCCCCACAACTGCCCCTGCGTGTTGCCCTCCGCCTTGCCTGCCCCTCTTGAAACTCTCGGCCCCTTTTTACTCGTTGCCTCTTCCCCCGCCTGACCGCCTCCCCCCCCCCACCCACCTGGAAGCCCCACAACTGCCCCTGCGTGTCGGCCGTGGAGTTGGCGGCCGTGGGGAGGCCCCGGCAGGCGGGCGCGTCCACGAACGAGACCACAGCGGCGGTCTGGGGGAGGAAGCGGCGCGGCGGGGGGGGGGGGGGAGGAGGCGTTGGGGGGGGGGGCTCGAGGCCTCAAGGGTATCCACCATCCATTGCGAGCCCATCGGCCAGGAAGGGATTTGGGGCTTGGCTGCAGCCCCGCAGCGCTCAGCGCTCAGGGTTGGCCGAGCTCTTCCCGACACTCGGGCGCAACCGCCGCGCCAGGCCTTCCCAGCCCAACCCCTCTCCAGCCCTGAACACCCTAACCCACTGCGCAAGTGCAGCCCTCAGTATGCCCTCACCCCCTTGCCTTTGCCACTCCTTCACAGCTCGGGCCCCCATGGGTCCCGGCACTGGCATGCACCCCGTAGCCTTGCCCCGGCCCCGGGTGCACGGCCAGTCCTTCCCGGGCCCGGCATCCCAGCCCAACCGAACTCCGGCCCAAACCTCCTCGCTCGTCCCACCCTCCTCCAACCCACCGAGGCATTGGCGGCAGCGGTGGCAGCAGCGGAGGCGGAGGCGGCGGCCTCAGCGGCGGCGGTGGCGTTGGCGGCGTTGGAGGTCAGGTTGGCCACGAAGACGGGCTCGCCGTTGGCAAACCTGGCGGTTGGAGATCCGGGAGGCCGTTGGCAGTTGGGAGTGGTTGACGGCGGAGTTTGACAGGCGTCGGACCAACGTCTCTTGGACATGTGACCCTTTGAAGCGCCCGCCTTGCCCGGCCGCTGCTTGGGCTCAGCAGCACCCCACAGCCTGCCCTGCCCCCCGTGCCTAGCCCTCCACCGCTGCAGCAGCTGCTGCAGGCGCTGTGTACTCTCGACGCCTCCCCACTCGCCGGTCTGCCCTGCCCTGCCCTACCGGCCCCCCACGCACCCCACCTGAATGCGCAGCTGGTGCCGTTCTGGAAGCCCCACAGTCGGCCGTTCTGGTCCTCCGTGTAGTTGGCCACCGGGGGGGAGCAGGTGGGGGCGGTGTCGTAGGGAATGGCGGACACTGCAGCGGGGCGGGGGGCGGGGCGGGGGACCCAGGGGAGGAGGAGGAGGGGGCACAGGAGCTCAGCGCTTGAAGCTACTATGATTGCAGAGGGGCTGGCGAGCGGAGACCGGCTCGGTCGGGTGGTAAGACGGCGCCCCGGGGGGCGTGACCCGTGGGGGCCTGGCGGCCAACCAAGATCAACCGTGGGTCGTTACAGGCGATCAACCCAGGAGAGACAGGTGCAAGCAGCGCAGCTCGCTACGTACTGTGCCGTACTGTACTGCAACAACGGAAGAGATCAACAGACCAGCATACCCTGCTCGACACTTGCTACCCCGCACAAATCGGCAACAGGAGATTATGCATGTGCGGTGCCGCTTGCGGCAGCCTCACTGAACAAAGGCAATGTTCATGCCATCTAGCTGTACCTATCGGTCTCCACCCCGTCCTATGGCGTTCTCCCCGTCCCCACCTGGCCTACTCCCAAAGTGTCCCAGTATCCTCTTTCCATCGCCCCAGCAATCCCCGGCAACCCCTCCCCAGAGTCCCAAGTAGCATCAACTCCTCAACCCCTCAGGCCCAGCCCCTTGGCCAGATAGATCTGCAGGCGAGACGAGGTACCGCCCATCCCACAGCGGCCGTGTTCCCGCTCCCACTCCAGCGGGCGCCCTCAGGTGGCGAAGCGTACGGCGCGGCGCTTCCGCGTCTCACCCGCAGCGCTGGCCGTGCCGGCCGCATTGGCCGAGGAGCCGCCGTCGGTGCTGCTGGTTCCGGCGGTGTTGCCTCCGCCAGACACGGTCTGGTTGTTGAGGCAGGTCTTGTACTGGTGGGGTCAGAGGTGGGGTCAGAGGGAAGGAGAGGGAGTCAAGGCAGGTCTTGTACTAGGGGTATCAGAGGATTTAGGAGGGAGGCAAGGCAGGCAAGGCAGGTCTTGTTCGAGTGAGCGAGGTGCGGGCAGATGGTAGGGGAGAAAGGGCAGTCCTGTGCCCCGCAGCCTCCCTTGCTTTCCTCCTACAGCCTCGCCTGGCCGGCCGGGGGCATTGGACTCCCGAGCCCCCACTCTCTTCCCCCCCTGCTTCCAATGCTCTTGCGCCTGTCCTGTTCCTCAGCCACGCTCAACCTGTCCTCGGCTCCCCGCCTCCGAGTCCGAAGAGTGATTCCTGTCAAATCCTCCCTCCTCCTTACCAGTACCCTACCCACCCTCCCTCTTTCCACCCCCACCCCCACAACCCCCCACCCCCACAATCCCCCACCTGCTCCGAGTCCTTGGCGAAGGCATCGCAGTTGGTCACCACTGTCTGTCCGGGGGCGGCGATAGAGGCGCCCTGCGGAAGGCACGGGTGGAGGGGGCGCGGGAAGAGGCGAAGGGGTCAGTAGGAACTGGAGGCGCCCTGTGGCAAGTGGGGAGGGGGCACGGGTAGAGGTGAAGGGGTCACGGGCGGCAAGGGGAGAGCACAGAAAGTGTAGCGGCATGCAGTAACGGCATGCAGTAACGGCACAAACCCGCCGGGCGGGCCGTGACTCACATTGGCCACCGCAGTGGTGGGAGTGCCCGTGGACACAGCGCCTGAGGGGATGGAGGCAGGGGGTTGTTTTGGCGATGGCGCGGGGCGGGGATTGGGGGCAGGTCGTTCTCAACGTCCCGCGGCGATCCATCCCCGGCCCTCACCCTTAACCCCGCTCGACCCCCTTCCTTCCCACCCACCCACCCGCGTTGGTGTTGGAGACGGCGGTGCTGCCCGGTGCGGCCTGCAGACACACAGACGTTACATGTTACATGCGCCTCCGCTTTCTCTTGCCCTTCAAATGTTGCTAACTAGTATAGGGTCAGCACAGACCCACCTGTGCCACGGAGCGGGCGATGGCGGTGGCCTGGAGCAGGTGGCGGCCGCCTGGGGGGTGCGGGGGGTGGGGGGTGGGGGAAGGGGAAGGGCCGGCGTAAGGAGGGAGGAGAGAGGGGTAGAAGAACATCAACGAAGCGAAGAGGAGAGAGGGGTCGGGGCAAGGGCGGGTAGGAGAGGTACAGTGGCAAGGGCGGGAGGTATTGGAAGGGGCGGGGAAGGGGAGGGCTGGTGGTGCTGCAGAGCAGGGGGACACAGGGCCGCCCCTTTGATGGGGTCAGGAGCAGTGGCCGGGCCCGGGCCGCGGAGGAGACTCACGCTGGCGGCGAATGGAGGCGTCGGCGGCGCCGGCGGAGGCCGCCAGGAGCAGAAGCGCCGCCGCCGCCAGCAGCGACGCCGGCGGCAGGAGGCGGGGCGACGCGCAGCGGCGGAAGGCCGCCATAATGCTTTTTACAGGCGAAGCTGGCTTGCGCTCTCAAGAGAGGAGCGGAGCAGGCCGGAGCTTGTTGAGCTGGAGGCCTGCGATAGGGCCTGCGCGAAGCTGCGGGAGGCCTTGGTGTGTCGCGTGAGAGACGTGTGAGCAGAGCGTTGCGCTTTGAGCGGGGAAAGGGATCGGGGCGCAGATCATGGCGAAAAAATGCAGCGCGAGGGGTCCAAAGCAAATCGGAACGATAACAGGCCCAAGGGTCGCGAGCTGCGCCCAGGCCGTCGCCAGCTCGCGCGAGGCCGGCTGCGACTCTGCGACCTGCTGCTGCGCGCAGCGCATCACGAGAGTCGCCGAGCGTGATCGCGAGGCCAGGCTGCTTCACATCGCTTCGGACAGACCGGTCGCGACGCAGCGACACCGGCTGCCGACATAAGGAACAGCGCTCAAAGGCCCTTGCACTCGCAACACTCACTCATCACCGCTTGTTATTGCATACAGAGACCTTGCGTGCCTCAACGAGCCGACTTAGCCCCCGTGACGCAAGACTCGCCGCTCCCCGACGCTCCGACTCCTTCCGCGCTCGGGCCAACTTTCTTGACACCCGCGACCTAGCTCCTCCTCTCGCCCCTCTACCCACAAACCAGCAAGAATGGCCCTTCGCACGTTGCCAGGTGCGTTCGCGAGATAGCATGGCCGCGAGCGGTGCACGGCGCAGCGTCGGCAGCGTTGTGGGAGCCGCGCTGGGCCCTGGCACCCGAAGCCGCAAAGGCCCAGCCTGGGGCTAATAAACAACAGCTCCTAACCCTGACGCTGAGCAGCTAGCCCTCATCAGGCCCAAACCGCACCCTCCCCCGCCCGCTGCACCCCTCGTGACGCAGGCCCCTCCGCCACCGCCCGCGCCGGCCGCCGGCACGCCAACCTCTCCTCCTCCCTCCGCCCCACCCCCTCCGTCTCAGTCTCCGCCTCGCTAGCGCCCCGCCTGCCCCTCCTCCGCCGGCCCCGCGCGCCGATCTCCGCCACCATTCTCGCCTCTGCCTCCTCGTCTCCCTCCGTCGCCACGCCCCTCTCCGGCAAGCGCCTCTCAGCCGGGCCCTCCCTCGCGTCCGGCCGCCGCCTGGCGGCTGCCGTAACGGGCTCGTCCCGCGGGCGCCGTACGGCAGTACGGGCATCTCGGACAGTTGGCCTGACGGTTGAGGCCAATCTCTTCTCACGTGTGTACCGCATCGTTACGGCGTTCTTTAATGGCGTGGTGGGCTCCTTCGAGGATCCCGAGGTGGGGCGTGGGGCTTGGGGGGGATGGGATTGGCATGGCAAGAGGTGATAGGGGTCAGGGAAGCGTGAGGGAGGAAGGGTAAGAAGGGGGAACAGGCTCGTAAGTTGGAGGCTGGGATCCGGAGAGGCGGGGCGTGGGGCGTGGGGCGTTGGAACGTCTGCACATACTTTTACAGCTGCCAGCTCCCGCTTTCCCCACCCCCCGCAGAAGCTGCTGGACAGGGTGGCCGAGGAGATGACGGAGGACATGCTGCGCATGCGCCAGGTGCGTACGACAGATCGTACGGCAGCTCGTACGACAGCGCGTACTGGCCCTCGGTGTTGGCCTTGGTTTTGCGGGGTTTCCGCCGCTGCCGTCCCTGTGCTCACCTCCACCCCGCCTGCCCCCCCCCCCAGGCCACTGCCCAGGTTATGGCCAGTCAGAAGCAGCTGCAGGCCAAGCAGCGGAACTTGCAGGTGGGGGGGGGGCTGGGGTTGCGGAGTTGAAGGTTGGGCTCTGTGAGCTAGCAACATCGCGTGGAATCTGAGTGGGGTCCGATGGGGGTGGGCGGTGAGTAGCGAGGGAGGGGTTCCTGCCATGCGCGCCGCCCCCCGCCGCCCACTCGCCCACCCCCCTTCCCCTCTTTTCCCCTCCTCAACCCCTCAACCCCCCCTCCCCCCAGGGCACCGCCGACCAGTGGCTGGCCCGCGCCGAGCTGGCCGTGTCCCGGGGGCAGGACGACCTGGCCCGGGAGGCGCTCAAGCGGCGGAAGGTGCTGCAGGAGGACGCGGGTGGGCGGGGGTAGGGGTGGGGGTTTGGGGTTTTAGGGGGCAAGTGAGGAAGAGCGGGGTAGGGCATGAGGCAGTGCAGTCAGGCCCTCGAGTTAGGCCGGGGGCTGCTGCAGGAGGATGCGTTTGGGGCGGGTGTGGGTGGACAGGGTCCTGAAAGTAGGGTCGAGGGCAGCAGAACCCGCCCCGTCAGCCGCTGTCCCTCCCCTTCCCCCCTCCCCCAGACCGCATGAATGAGCAGGTGGTGCTGCAGACGCAGGCGCTGGAGCAGCTGCAGGTGGGGGTGGGGGTAGGGTGGGCGAAGACTTATGCGGAGGGGTAGGAGGGAAGGAGGCAACGGGGTAGGTCCCACGGGCGGACCCAGGCCAACCAAAAACGCCGCGGGTGCGTCTTCCCCGCGTGCCACACGGTATGCCCCAATGCGGCCCCTGCTCGGCCCCTCCCTCCTTACCCACCTGCCCCTTCCGCCCTCCCCCCCCCCAGGCCAACATCCGGTTGCTAGAGGGCAAGCTGGGCGAGGCCCGCAGCAAGAAGGAGACGCTCAAGGTGGGGAGGTCTGAGTTCAAAAGGGGGGGGACACAAGCGGGGGGGCACAAGGGGGGAGCGGGTGGGCAGTTGGGTTGGGCCGTGTTATGCTGTGCCCCTGGCTTGGGCTGAGGCTGGGATAGGGTCAAAGGAGGAGACTGTCAAGGTGGGGCCGTGAGGGTCTGAGGGATGCGAGGGCGGTGGTCAGGCCGGCTGCAGCTGGGGGATCAATGTCCTCTGTGTCCCCGCTCCGAGCCGTCCTACCTTTGCGACGAAACCCTCCATCCACCCCCACCTTCCTCCGCCTCCCCCACCGCAGGCCCGCGCCGCCAGCGCCAAGACCTCGATTGCGCTGCAGGAGATGATCGGGGGGCTGCAGGTCCGCTCAGGTGAGAGAGGAGAGAGGATGGTACGGCGGTAGGGGAGGTATGGGCTTGGGGAGGTCAGGGGGGAGGTCGGGGGCAGTTGCAGCCGGCTGCAGGGCCGCCCAGGTGTGCGTGGGGATGGGCGGGTTCGCTCACACAGATCGTACACGTCCACTGCTGGAGGCGGTAACAACCACCGGTTTGGCGCTGCCAGGCTCTACTTGTGGGCATCCCTCCCCCGTCCCTCCCACTACCTCATCCCACACGCCCCCCTGGCCCCTTCTCAACCCCTTCCTCCCTCTTCTCCTGCACGCCTACCCCACCCTCTCCGATGCTCCTCCTCCTCCTCCTCCTCAACCCACCAGCCCCCACTCCGCAATCCTCCCTCCCCTTTCCCTCTCACTCCACCCTTCCAAGGCTCCTCGTGGGCGGCCTTTGACAAGATGGAGGAGAAGGTGGCGGCCCTGGAGGCGCAGGCGCAGACCGCCTCCGCCCTGGCCACCCCGGACTCCCTGGAGCGCCAGTTCGCGGCGCTGGAGGGGGACACGGGGGTGGAGGGGGAGCTGGCGGCGCTCAAGAAGTCGCGCGGTGAGGGCGGGGGAAGAGAAGTGTTTAGAGGGAGGAGGGGAGGGAGGTCCTCGACAGGGAAGCAACCCCTGTTCCCACCGTCACCCCCCTCAACACCCTGTCCCTACCGCCACCCCCCCTGGCCCCCCACCCCCAGGCGGCCGCACGCTGCCGCCACCCACCACCCCCGAGCCCCCCCTGGCGGGGCGGCCGCTGCGGGACGTGTTCGACCCTCTGGAGCGGGAGCTGGAGGAGCTGCGGCGCCGGGCGCGGGAGTGAGGGGATGGAGGTGGCGGGTGGAGTTGGCAGATATGGAGAGGTGAAGGGCACGTGAGGGTGGAAGCTGAGGCGCGGGAGGCGTGGTGCGAGCGGGGTGCGGGATCCGAGTGGTGGAGGTGAGGTGTACAAGCAGGATGCGGCGTGGAGGACGAAAGAGGGTGCTGGGAAGGGGGGGGGCGAGCTGTGCTGAGGTAGGATTGCTTGGTCAGGGCGACCCATATCAAAAGGCGTTGAGACTTTGGCTTTGTTGTCGATAAACGGTGAGGACGTTTGGCGCTCAAGGAGAGTATCATCAAGTGGTCAGGGCTGGGGAAATGGGGTGCTGACAGTTGGTTTGGTTGGATGTAGGTTTTGGATGGGCAGAAGCGCCTCAGGTATATCAAGTGTTGTGGACGATTGGCTCAGTGTAACCGATGACCGACCCCATTCCTAAACCTGACCCTACCCCCAGTCCTCAGCCGCGAAGGGGACGTTAACTCCTAGACTGCCCCCCCCAGATCCACCTGCTCACCTTCAAGCTCATCGGCTTCCACACTGGTCCCGACAGCGGTAACGCCTGCGGCTCTGTCCATCCCCCTCCTGTGTGCCAGCGAGGCTAGGGCCTGTGGCCAGGCCATATGCGTTGCTGCAACACGGCCTGCAGGCCGCTGAGCTCAGGCTGCTCAGCTCAGCTGCGGATTGAGGTTCCACCCTGTGGTCGGGGCAGTCGCACCGTGGCTGGGAGCGGCCGTTCCGTGCTGAGCCCTAGAGGCAGGCTCGTCTGGTGCTACGGCCTGTGCGGGGAGGGGACAGGTGTATCGGGCCCGAGTTCCCCTGTCCCCCTAAGCAGCGTCGCGCAGATCAGCTTCCACGTCAGGGGAACCGTGCAGCGTGTGGCGCGGGCCAAGGGGGTCGTGCGCTGTCGCGGGCCGAATTGGGGAGGTGCAGTAGCGGCAATGGTCAACGCTCGGGGACACGTCGGCGGGGAGGCGGGCGTAGCCTGGGCAGTCACAAGTATGCGGGCGTGTGCTGTGCGTTGCGCTGGCAGCGGGGACGTGTTTGGGCAGGTCGGCGAAGTACGGGCGAGGGACACATCATCCCCGCGCAGGAAGGTCCGCGGTGCCGCGCACCTCTCCAGCCTATTCCCGCCACTCCAGCGTCACCCTAGCCGCCACAGGCACACCAGCTTGCCTCCAAAGCGACCAAACACGCCCAGGCGACCACTCAGAGCAACAGCTCCGCACAAAGCTTCTGCGCCCTTCTCTCAACGCTCGAACCGCGCGCCAGCGCGCTAGCCCGCCAAGATGTTCCTAGTCAATTGGTTCTATGGCGTCCTGAACTACCTGGGCCTCTACAACAAGAACGCAAAGATCCTGTTCCTCGGCCTTGACAATGCGGGCAAGACCACGCTGATGCACATGCTCAAGGACGACCGCGTGGTGCAGCACCAGCCTACGCAGTACCCGACCTCCGAGGAGATTCAATTGGGCGGCATCAACTTCAAAGCGTTTGATCTCGGCGGCCACGAGATTGCCCGGCGAGTCTGGAAGGACTATTACGCCAAGGTGGACGCCATCGTTTACCTCGTGGACTCGGCGGACCGCGAGCGCTTCCCGGAGGCCAAGAAGGAGCTGGACGGGCTGCTCGGCGATGACTCGCTCGGGACCGTCCCCTTCCTCATTCTGGGCAACAAGATCGATATCCCGACCGCTGCCTCGGAGGACGAGCTCCGGAACTGGCTGGGTCTCACTTACACGACGGGCAAGGGCAAGGTCAGCCTGTCCGATTCGAAGATTCGGCCGTGCGAGGTGTTTATGTGCTCGGTCGTCAAGCGCATGGGCTACGGAGAGGGCTTCCGGTGGCTCAGCCAGTACATCAAGTAAAGGCGAGGCGCGGGAGCAGGGGGGCTGTCGACAGGGCCGGGGGGGGACGAGGGGCGTGGGGTAGGGGGCGCGTGACCTGGCTGTTGCAGGCCCGGCGGTTACGCTGCTTGCTGGGGGCTGTGTAGGTCGGGACTGAGGGGATGACGTCCCATGTACATCTGACCGCTATGGCTATGAGGCGCATTGATGTTGACCGACAGGCGGCGTGGTGGCACGCGCGCCGTGTCCTCTGACACTCAAACTTCGAAGGCGGGGGTCTGAACCATGGTGGGCAGCAAACCATGCACGACCAGGCTTAGAGTGACCGTGCCCGCAATCGGCATGCGCACTAGGTGTGCCGTGCGGGCGGGGTAGACGGCCCCTTGCAGGCGTGCCCTGATAGGTAGGAAATGACTCAAGTTGCAGTTGCACGTTGGCGTGTACGTGGTATGCGAAATGGCGTGTGACCTTCCGGTCTCTCTGGGCCATGGTTGCAAGCGCAGGGGACGTTGCGTGGCGGTACCATGCAAACGCGAGAGGATATTTGGCGCACGCGAAGGGGCAGGCGGTGGTATTTGAGCGGAGAGTGAAAGCAACGAGGCTTCCATACCCCCTGGGCCGCTCTGTGGCCCCCTCTCGGTGTGCCACGGTCTAGGCCTCTGCCTGAGCTGACAAGGCACCTCAGGAGCGGAGGGCAGAGGATGAGGGGCGACGGGAGGGCATCAGCCGGGGTTGGTGTGCAGTTCTCGTTGTGGCCAGCTAGCAGCTAGGGGGCCAGCACCGCACGGAGCGGCCTGGCGGGCGTCGTGGTAGACAGGTGTATGCAGCGTGTCAGCACGGTCTCGTGGGTGTGTCAGCGCTGGCGGGCGCTCGCATAAGGCGGAGGGTGGCGAGAGTCTCAGCGGTCAGCACGGCAGCAGCAGGGTCAGGGTGCAGTCAGGGTGCTTACGTGGCACACGAGCGTGGTGACAGACAGGTGGATGCAGCGAATCCTCCCTGTGCTGATAGAAGCGCCGGGCGTCGGGCAGATACCACCTGGGTCGAGCACCGCAGCGGTCGGAGGTCAGCACAGTCTCTACCGCACGATCCACCCCTCGCTGCGCCGGAAGAGGTCAGGAGGCAAAGCCATGTGTGTAGCACTGCGCGGTTGGGCTGGAGGAGTGCAGTGTCCGTGCCATGACCTCTACCCCTTCTGCACCTGAACGCGGGACGCGAAGCGGCCAGTGTCGGCCAGTCGGCGTTGGAAAGTGGAAGGCGAAGTGCGGCGTCTCGAAGCACCAGGCCACCGCAACGCACCAGCAGTGCAGGGCACAGTGAAGCATGTAGGCTGCTGCACGCTTCGCCCGGCGCATGGGGATCTCACGCTGGGCCCGTTCATTAGAATGCAGAGGCAGAGTAGAATGCAGCCCCGAATGCGTTACAGGTGGGCGGCGGGGGCTTCAGCGCCGCGCCACCCCTCCGGCCTCGAGCTCGGCTCCTTCCGGTGCATCGACCGGTCCGGTCAAACGGTCAAACGAAGTCCCTGACAGAAACGCGTCAGCAGCGGGGCTCCTGCGTGCTCCCGCCGTCTAGTCCTCTGCCTTCACTCCTCCCTCGAGTCGCTCCATCCCTCGCTCCACGCCAAAAGCAGGCAGCATGCCTCACACACAACACACTGATCTCAAACCAATGGTCAAGAACACAGGCACCCACTCAACAGCGCGCTCTGCGCCCCAAGCTGTCTCGGACCTTGCGAGCAGCAGAGCAAGCCCAGCAGCCGCCTCCCAGCGGCCAGACCCATAGGCCTCCTGGGCACTCCTTAAAGCGGCCCCGGAATGCCACATGCCCCGTCTGCTTGGCTCCTTGTTGTCATCGAGCCAAGCGCGCAACTGCAGCCGTCAGACCGCAGCACCGTCATAGCCCTCGATCCCCAAACCCAACGCTCTTCTCTTGTCACTGTCACGCAGGCCGCGGCCCATGCTCAATCAACACCCCGCCACGCCCGCTCCCGCTCCACCGCCCCCGCTCCCACCGGTCGCAAAACCGCGGTCAACCGATACAACGGTCGCACCAACCGCAACCACCAACCGCTTACATGCGCTCGTGGGCGGTGCGGGCCACGTGGAAGTAGTGGCCCACGTGGTCCTCGGGGGTGCCGGGCAGCACGCCGTGGCCCAGGTTCATCACGTGGCGCACGCCGGCCCCGCGCGCGGCCTTGATCGTGTCCATGACGCGCTTCTCGATGAAGTCCTTGGAGCCGAACAGCACACCCGGGTCCATGTTGCCCTGCGGGGTTAGAGGTGATGGGGTTGGTTAGTTGGGAGGGAGGATCAGTGAGGCGCAGAGCCACGGAAGCGGGGTGGCGCTGGTGAGAGAGCGGTCTGCGCAACGCACCGCCTGACTGCTGGCTGTGGGGCGCCTGTGCCCCTAGAGGGCCCGCCACGCTCCTTAGAACCCCCCCTAGTTCGATGGCCTCTGTGAAGTCGACGGATCGGCATCTTGGTAGCCCGCCCCGCCGCAAGCGCACCTGGTAGGCGAAGCTGGTGCCGCAGCGCTTGACGCCGTCCGTGAAGTCCACGGACTGGTCCAGCGAGATGATGTCGGGGGAGCAGGCAGCCATGCGCTCCAGCAGGCCGCCAGAGCCTAGGGGTAGGGGTGGTGGTGTTCCGTGCGGTGGGAGGTGAGTCTCAGCGGTGATGGCGGTGGCTGTTATGGGGGTCGAAACTCGAAAGCGGGCAGGGCAACGGTCGCGTCTGTGCGGTTGCCCCGAAACCCGTGTCCCGCCTGCATCCTTCGCTACCCCCACCCCACTCCACCCCATCCGCGCCGCTCGCTCGCCGCTCACCCGAGATGTAGAGGATGATGGGCAGGTTGGGGTGCGTCTTGCGCACCGAGTCGATCACCTTCTTGATGTAGGGGCCCGAGAAGACGTCGAAGTCCTGGGGCTGCAGCTCCGAGGCCCAAGAGTCGAAGATCTGGACCACCTGGGCGCCGGCGTCGGCCTGGGTAAGGTTGCGGAAGGTGGGGAAGGTGGGGAAGCGAAACGAGAGGGGTTTTGAGGTGGATAGGTTATGCAGACGCTGGCAGGGGGGGAGCGCGAGTGGGCTGTTGAGTTTCAGCGCTACATGAGGGGGGCGTGCCAGTGGAACCAAGCCTCGCGCACCAGCACCGCTGCGTGTTGAGTCGACCTGCCGCTGCCGCTTCTCCATGCTATCCCGCAGCTCCTGGTCGCTCGTGCCGCACGCATGCAGCAAGCCTGTCACAACCCCCCCTCCCCTCCCCACGCCGACCCCCCCCACACACACACCTGGTAGCGCACGTAGTCAGCCACGTTGTCGGCCAGCTTGTCCAGCAGGGCGTGCAGGACCTGGGGGGAGAGGTGGGGCGGATGGTTCAGCGATCGTCAGATCCAGATCCCGTACATCAGATCACCAGATCATCAGATCCGCATCCCGGGACCCGGTAGTAGTGCTGATGATGTGGAGTGCTAATGAGGGGGGCAAGACCCCGACGAGATCCGTGTGCGGAACCACTTGCGCATCTGCACTAGCTCCGGAAAGATCGCCGCCCAGACTCGCTGACCCCCCCAGATGTCAACGCTGCGTCCATTATTCACCTCGGGGGTGCCGAAGGCCATCTTCTTGATGTGCGAGAACGACTTGGACGAGCCGCCCTCCACGATGTAGGTGGCCAGGGTGAAGGGGGCGCCCACGAAGCCCAGCACGGCAGCCTGGAGGGGGGGAGCGGCGGAGGTGGGGCGGAGGTGAGGAAGGGAGGGGGGGCTAAGAAGCGCAACTAGCTGCGATGCTGCGCATCCGCACGACCTCGCTCCAGCCCCCTTGCCCCGCCCTCGAGCCGCACGCGCCAACATGCCCCGCTACGCCGTAGCCCGTTGCCCCCAGCGGCGCCCGCACCCGCTCGTCCCCTGGGTGCCCCCGCCAACCGCTTCTGCCCAAGGCCCAAGCGTCCGCCCCCGCCTTCACTTCCCGGGCCCCCCTCACACACTCGCTCTTTCACCGCGCCTCCGCTTTTCCGGCTTACACGAGCAACCCCTCACACTCGCTTCTTGCGCTTTAGGTTTCGCTGCATTCGCTACTTGGATGGCACCTAAACCTGGTGATCTCGTGCCCCACCAAGCATCCTGAAACACCCCCAACCCCACCGCCCGCACCCACGCACCTGGTCGCCGATGTAGGTGCGCAGCTGGCGCAGGGACTCGCCCACGAAGGGGCAGGCAGCCTCGGCGTCCAGCTTGGACACCTTTTCCACTTGCTGGGGGGTGAAAAGGGGGGAGGGGGTCACAGAAGAAAGGAGAGCGCGCGGGCGGGTCAGGGGGATGCGGACAGCTCGAGGGAGCGCGGGCGGGTCAACCGTGGTGACACCTGACCCGATCCTATCGCATCCAGAGCTGCTCAACTGGATCCCAGCGAAACCGGACCCAGATCCGCCGCAGCGGATCAACCCAGTTCCAGATCAGGATCCAGAGCGAAACTCTCGAAACGCCGTACAGATCGGTGACTCACCGCCATGGTGCGGATGGGCTCCATGATGATGGGGCCGGGCGCCATGTCGAAGGGGATGTTCATGCCGGGCAGGGGCGTCAGGATGTCCGAGAACAGGATCACGCCGTCCGGCTTGAACGCGTGCCAGGGCTGCAGGGAGATCTCGACCTGCGGGTGGTCGTGGGGGTGGGTGGGGTGGGTGGTGGTGGCGGGGGTGAGGGGTGGTAGACGTGGGGTGGAGGGCGGGCTGGAGCGCGCGTGCGATCTGGACAGTGACAGTGCTGAGGGGTGCGCCCATCTGCAGGCTCCGTGCAGACCAGGCAGCGCAGCGTAGCCGGCATGGTACACCTAGCATGGCGGGGTGCGTATGCCTACTGTAGCAGCCCCTTGATTTGCGCATTTCCGTCCAGGGCTGTCGAGATGGAATGCAAAGCTTGACCGCCCTTGTCGATTCCCCCGGGCCCCGCTCACCGCCAGGTCGACGCGCTCCGAGCGCTCACGGAAGGTGGGGTGCTTCTTGCAGAGCTCCTGGTACACCTGGAGGGGGGGAGGGGAGGGGAGTTAGGGGGGAGGGGAGGGAGGGAGGGGGGGAGAGGTGAGAGGGGCAGGTAGGCAGCAGAGGTTCATCGGGTCAGAACGCCGAGGAAGCCAGGGAGCAGGGGTGCACGCACTGCGCTCAGCAGCTGCGTCAGGGCTCTAAGATTGTGGTCGAATGGTCCCACGCTTGCGACGCTAGCATCTCAGCCATTACAGCAGCAGCACCCCTCAGGAAGGAAGGCCCCCGAGTGAGTACGCCCTTACCTTCTGGTAGCGGCCGGCCTGGCGCATCATCCAGACGGGGGGGCGCTCGACCTTGTCGCCGCGCAGGGCACGCAGCATCAGGGGGTCCGAGGAGCTGGTGGAGGCGGGGGCAGCGGCCACGGCGGGGGCGGCAGCAGCGCGCACAGCCACCGAGGTGGTGCGCTGGCCCTGCGGATGGACGGGAGGATGGACCGAGCCGGGGGACGAGGTCAAGGCCGGCCGCAGAAAGGATGTCCCGGGTAGTTGTAGGACAGTTTGTAGCTTGATAGGGGCGGCACTGCGTAGCTGCGGTCGGCGGACGCGGCCATCACATCCGCTGCAAACTGGAGCCCCTCGGCTAGATCTAACCCGGCATCTAGCCATATATGTACATGATTAGTCCGTGGCAGCTGGGAATCTGCACGTTGGGCACGCTGTGAGAAAGCGACCCGCGGCAAGGGAGCATGGCGACGCTCTGCCAGTTCCGTCGCCCTGGCCAGGATCCTTGCCGCCCACACTGCTCTATTCATCCAGAATCCAGTGCAAGGCCGCCTCAAGCGACCGGAGCTGTGAGCAGGCCGTAATCCAGGAGACATGCTCCCCAGCCGCAGCGCTATCCACCCTGCAAACCCGTAATTCATTATCACATACAGCAAGAGAGCGCAATTAGCCCACCTTGACGGCCATCCGCTGCGGGCGGGCCGAGGTGAAGGCCTTGGTCTGCATTTTGCTGGCCCTGTTTCGAACTGAGCCTGATGCGGCTTGAATGCGCTACAATGTAGCGCAGAAGGTGTGTGGAGTGGGACCCAGTTGTGGTTCGGCACGGCTTATGAGCAGGTCGCGGGGCAGATCTCGCGAGAGAAGTGCATGCCGCACATAGTAGACCCCTGGCCCTCCGTTTCAAGTGCAACACCTGCACGACTTCAAAGTACATATGATATGCGCAGTCGCGCTGCAAGCTGGCAGGTCGGGTGCCGACCGCGACCTCCGAGTCGCTCTCGCACCGACACCGACCCGCACAAGTCGCCCGCCGCCTGAACGTGGCACCCGCAGATCAGATTTAAAGTGCAGAAGAACACAGCGCGGCCTGGAGCGGGAGCTGCGCGGGAGGTCTCGCGCGTCAACGGCTCCGGATCTAGCCCCCTAACGGTCAGATCACATGCGGCAACGGCCAACTGCAGACACATACCAAGCACCGCCGATCAGCCCCGGTCAGCCATTGTCTGTACACTAAGCACACACACCCACAATGCAACCGATACCTCAGAAAGCTCAACTGGCCGGCAGCGCGCCGCCGCCATCGGCCCCCCACGCCTGCTTGCACTGCCCCACATGTCTTCGTCATAGCCCCCAGCCCCACGCCTTCCCTGCCTGAATCCACGTGCCTCGTCCTCAATCCGCGCCGCCCCCTGCTGACAGCCCACGACTCTTTTGTGACGTAGTAGCCCCTGCGGCTGTAGATCTGGCGATCTACGTGCCGACTCATGACATGCTACTGCACTGTACCCGGCACGCCAGAGGAGACGGCGACGCAGTAAGGCCACTACCGCTCCCAGTGATCTTCCGGCTGCCGACCCAGATCATCATGTTGGAGGGGGACGGGCCTCACGCCAGGTGACATGTCACGCCAGGTGAGGTGTAACGCGCCCTTCAACCCCGGAACCTGCGCGCTGCAGAGACGGCCCTCACGCCAGGTGAGATGTCACGCCAGGTGCCGACCCACATCATCATGTTGGTTGGCACGGCCCTCACGCCAGGTGCTCGTGGTCATAGCAAGACACCAGCCAACCGCCGGGCGCTGGGGGCAACACTCGGGGCAGGAGGGGAAGGGCGTGAGGGTGTCAGGGGGGTGGGTTGGGGTGGTGATGCGGCGTGTGCCGTGAGGGGTAGGGCCGTGAACGCATTCCTTCAAGGGCTGGGCCATTCTTCTCCCTAACCCCACCACTTGCCCCTTACCCGCTGTGTATGCCGCCGCCTCGCCGCCCTCCCGCATGTAGAAGAGTGGGCCGCCTGAAAGCGTGGGAAGAAACATAGGGAATTGTGATTGTGCGGAAGACGCTGCTGGGGGCGCTTTACGGGCAATCAAGCGACCTGACCCGATGCCTGATGGCCAAATGGCTGGGCAGGATAATATCTCACCTGGCTTGTACGACACCTGCCGCATCGCGCGAGCCGCAGCCCGTTGGTGACGGCGCCGCCGCCGGCCCTCGGCGTCTGTCAAGACGTCACCGCCGCAGCCGCTGACGCTGCCGCCAGCGGCGCCGCCGCCGTCAGCTGCTCGGCTGGCACCGGCGGCTCCGCTGCCGCTAGCGGCACATGCAGCGGCGGCGCCGGCGGGCTGCAGGTCGACCTCTACCCCCACGACATTCCGCGGCCGCCGCCGCCGCGGCGGCGACAGCGTCGCGGCGCCCGCTGCCTCGCCGCTGCCGCCGCCAGCTCGGGCCGCCGGGGCGGCGGCGGCGCCAGCCTCAGCCTCCAGCCGCGCCTCGATCTCCTCCAGTCGGGCCCGGGTGGCCTGCGAAGATGTACGGAGCTCCACCAGGCACTGCTGTACGTGCGGGCTGTTGGCGAGCACGGGAAACGCCGCAAGGAGGTACATCAGCTCGACCTCGCTGTTCTCCTGTCGGGCGAGCGCCGTCAACAGTCGCGCGCGCTCGCCAGCGCTGGCCGTGCCGGCGGCGCGGCCAGCGGCGCCGCTGCTGGCGGCGGCGCCGGCCCCGCAGCCGCCGCGGTGCGTCAGGATCTGACGGAGGCGGCCCAGCACAGACTGGCCGGGGTTAGAGGAGCGGCGGTGGCCGCCGCCGCCGGCGCCGGCATCGTCGCCGCCGTGGATCCAGTCCTCGGCGGCACCGCCGTCCTGGCGGAGAACCTCTAGGTCCGCCAGGTAGACCTGCTCCTGCCGCTGGCGCTCGCCGCGAGCGCCGGCGGCAGCGGCGGGGGCTGCCGCCGCCGTCGCAGACCTGCCGCCGCCGCCGCCAGCACCATCGGCGGTGGCAGTAGCGGCGGCGGCGCTCGGCGCTGAGTCCATGACCACGGGGTCGACAGCGCGTTGCGACGCTGACGCCGCCGCCGATCCGGCCGCCGCCGCCGCCATCGACGGGCTGGCGGCCGTGACCGTCTCGGGCCACGTCAGCTGGTTCAGGTGCCGTACAGCCCTGCGGCGGCAGATCCCAACCACTCGAATCAGCGCAAGGCGCGGACAAACAGAAACCCTAAACTGGAGCCGGCATGCCACATGCTGGAGCCTGCTCAGCGCCTCAGACTGAGCCGACCACACACCCAGCCCGGGCGCGACCTCACCTGGCCAAGGCGTCTCTTGTCAGAGCCTGCCGGAGCTCCGAATCCGTGGGGCCAGTGGGTGCTGGCGGCGCCGCCACCGCCGTCGACACAGACGACGTCGCCGTGCCCGGCGGCGGCAGGGACCGCCGCTCGCCGCCGCCGCTGGGCCCTGCCGCCGCCGCCGTTGGCCCAGATCCTGCACCTGCTTTCGCGGCCGCCGCCGACGCGGCGGCGGCGGTGGCGCCTGATCCAGCCTTGGCGGCGGCGGCCGGCACCACGCCGCGCCGCCAGGAGGCCCACCACCCCCTCAGCCCGGGCGCGGGCGACGCGGCTGCGCGGCAGACGTTGCATGAGAAGTCAAGGCCGGCGTGCCAAACGCTCCCTCTGCGTTCCCGGTCATCACAAAAAGCCACAGACAAGCTCCAAGCCGCCTTCCCCGCATACACATGTCTGCGACTCTGGCAAACAGATGAGGCCCAAAGCCCAGCCAAGCCCTGGCTTAGCGCCCAGGGAAACACAAGCTCACCTGCGCCGCCGCGTGCCTTGTCGCCGCCGGGCCCATCGCCGGCCTCGGCCTCGGCCATGGCGTCCGCGCCGCTCCGCAGCCCGCCCGACCCCACGGGTCCAACTTCGTAGACCCCCGCCCGCGGCAGCTCCTCCTCTTCCTCCCCAGGCCCGCCCGCCGGGCCGGGCCCCGTGCCTCCCACCCTGCCCAGTCTGAGGCCAGCCCATGGCACCCCAATGCCGCCGCCGGGGCCTAGGCCCAGGCCCTGGGCCCTGGCGGCGCCGCCAGGGCCGGATCCACCGCCGCCGCTGCCGGCGGCGGCGGTGGTGGTGGGCGACGCGGTGATGCTGCGCGTGCTGCGCCACGTCATGCCGTCCGGTACGGCAGTGCGGGCCACGTGGCCGACGTAGCTGGGCGGCAGCAGCGTGCCGTACGCCGCCACGTGGCGGATGGCGATGTAGAATTGCAGGTCTGCGAGGCAGGGTTGCAAGGTACAGCAGGACGGGGCGGGTGTCGGTCTCCCGCTGATAAGCACACCGAAGCCTCTCCCTCGGTTGAGCACATTGAGGCCCGCAAACTCGTGCTCATCTAACTGATGTTGTTGTTGTTACACGGACATTGTACCAGCCGTGAACCCCCATACGGGCCGTGAAGTGACAAGTTGGCCTGACCCCTGCAACCCTCCTCCTGAGTCTCGACAAGCCCCGTCGCTTGAGGGCCAACCTGTACGGGGCCAGCCCTACAGGCAGCCTCCTGCCCCCCAAGGCCCCAACACCTCCGGCCCCAACCCCCCACTCACCCTCCCACTGCCGCTGCTGCCGCCCGTGCAGCCGCACCAGGAGGTAGTGGCTCACGGGGGCCGTGGGGGAGAGCGCAAACACCTGGGGGCGGGGCGTGTGTGGGAAAGAAGTAATGGCGGCCTGGCTGAACACACGGCCGCACAGCACGGCCAAGCCAGAAGTGGCTGCTACTCACGGACCATGCCCGCGGGCTGCCCTGTCTAGCTTTCCTCCCTAGTCTTCTGTAAACAAGGATCTACAGGGCGTTGCATGGGCTGGCAGGGGCGGGCCGCACCTGCTGGGCGTCCGTGAGGCGGCACGGGTAGAGCGGCGAGGCGGGGTAGAGCTGGGTCGGGGTGGGGCCGGTGAGGAAGGAGACCTTGGTGGGGGGGTACATGGGGTCGCTGCGGGGGTGGGCACGCGGAGCAGGCGGGGCAAGGCCGCGAGGCGGTGGGGAGGCGGGAATACCACAAAGGCTCAGCAAGGAGTGGCACCGCTGCATGTCAAAGGCAACCGCGGAGGGTTTGCCAAAGAATGAGTCCCGCTCCCACGATCTTCCCCGTCACATTCTGGACAAACTTCACGCATCTCGCGTGCCGTACCCGTGCTGGTAGTTGGCGCGGTAAACGGCCATGCTAACGAACGCCAGCGCTGCCAACGGCTGCCGTACGCGGTACAGCAGGGCCTCCCCGGCCGTACGCGAGGGCGAGCCGGTGCTCGACCAGAACTCTCCGTTATCGGCCAGCGTGTTGTCTGAGAGCAGGAAATAAGAGAATGAAGGCTAAGAACAAACAACGGAATCCAGGGAAGGGTGCTAGGCCAAGGCGGAACAGGCCGGGCTCAAGGCATGGCCTTTCATCGTCCGCCTTAAGCGTCCCGCCCCCGGAGCCAGTCCTGCGGCCTCTGCCCAGGCTCAGGCCAGTCGGTCTCAACGGCAACCCCCCATCCCCTGTCACCTGTGCTCAGGCCAGCTCCGCGCTGTGACATAACTTCACCCCATCCCCGCGCGCATCACCCCATCCCCGCGCGCATCCCCGGCTAGCTGCACATTGCATAAAACCTCCCGCCTTAACCCCCGCCCCCCGGCCTCACCGATGCCTTGTAGCGGAACGTCCTGGGGGGGGGGAAGGCGGGGAGGGGAGGGCGCGGGGGCACGGGATCACAGTCGGGTCAAAAACTTGCGGCCTTCGGGCGAGGAGGGCGGCTTCCTGACCCAGCACCACGGGGACTACGGCTGCCCGGTACACAGCCCCACGCCTCCGGCGATCCTTGAAAGAGCTGACTGGAGGGCCGGTGTCAGCGTGGGTTTGTGCCCGGTGCGCACCTCTTCTGCCCGGTGCTCCTACCATCCCCTGTGTTGACGTGTTTGTGCTACAGAACTCAGGTCCTCCTGGTGGTGCCTGCCTCCCACCCTCCTTCAGGCCGTGACCTCGCGCACTCGCTTGTCCTGCACCCCTGTTTTTACCCTCCCCCCCTCACCCCCTACCACACAACCCATTAACTCACCGTTGTGGTGGCCATGACCCCTTCCAGGCGCAGCGGAGTGGCCTCCAGCGCGGCGTCCATCCATGCGCTCTCCACATTGAGGTAGACCAGGTCAGCCTGAAACGGTCAACGGCCAACGGTTGAATGGGCGGTCAGAGGTACGGCAGGGTTATGTGCGGAGGCAGGGCGGGGAGACGGGGAGCTGGGGGCGACGTGACGCCGTCATTCCTGCACGGGCCGGGAGGAAGTGGGGCTTGACCCTAATGGCCCCAGGGATGCCCCCCCCCCTGGACGTCCAGGCCCGGCTTCGCTATCAACAGGGCCTAAGCGTCTTACACCGCTCGCAGATGATGCGATGTGGCATTAGCTGGACACAGCCGTCACGGGGCGTTCGACGCTACAGCGGGCGGGGCCTGGTCGTGGCCGGGGCCTCCCGACAGGGCTCGCCCAGAACTCCTGAGCCCAGGCATATCTAGGCTCTTTCTGGCTCTCCCTTAAGCTAGTTCCGCCTTTTGGTGCAGCATGTGCTGTTCGCGGGGCTTCAGGCTCCGGTCGTCGCGCAATTGCCCCGCGAGCGGGGCTTCAGGCCCCGGTCGTCGCTCACCGCTGTGGCCTTATCCAGGTCATCGTCGCAAAATTGCAGCAAGTCGCGGGCTCTCAGCTGTGCTCGTATGTGCGCCCGAATGCCGAGCCTGTCCCTCGGCCCTCCGCGATGCCAGTCCATGTTTTGCGGTCAAGGAGCATGTACTTGGGGAGGAAAGTGCAGAATGAAACTGTGCGTGGGGGGGAGCAGCGGCCTTGGGAGCGGGCCTTCCCGCATGGGCGTTTCGGGGAATGGCACGCCCGAACCCTAGAGCCTTTCGGAGCACTTGCCGCCCGATGGGCCCTGCCTTGAGGGTGCGCCCTGCCGGCCTGCCTATCCCGGCTGTGCTGGTACATCGATAAGTAACTTTGCTTACAGTCACAGCGCGAGCACTGAGTGCACCCGCACAGGCTGGGCTGGGCGGGCTGGGGCAGGCACACAGGCAACCCTGGCCCCAGGAAAGTAGTGCGCGGTGCAGTTCCATCGTGACACACTCCCCAGGCCGTGGTTGTAAGGGCGAGGGAGCTCCCCAAGCGGACGGGGGGGGGAGAGACGACATTGCAGGGCCTGGGAAGTGCGTCTGGGCGGGGATGTCTGAGGCCGGTCCCGAACAGTTTCCGGAAAGAGCGGCGAGTGCACCTTGGTGCAGCCCTGGGCAACGTTCTGAGCTTGGCAGGCTTTGAAGCGCGGGGTTCACGATGCTTGCAAGGCGAAGGCCCTAGCCTGAGCTGCAGGGATGCCAGCAAAATCATTGTGGACAGAAGCTGTATCACATTGAAGCGCACGGAGCTGGGCGGGCGAAGCTCAAGCGCTGCGAGTGCCCGCAGGCTCAAGGATGACGACCATGGACGCTCCCTGACGCCCTGAACTCCAAGGGCACAATAGCATCTCAGGTGCCAGAGTGACGGGCCAGAGGTCGTGACGAGTCGAGGTCGGCTTGCGCGTTCCCGCCCACGAATCCCGCCGGAGCCTCGTTGGCTGCCCTGCGAAGGCACTGAGGGCGTGTGCATGGAAAGTTCAAAGACCATGTGTATTGCTCGGGGCACCGGGCGCTGCCAGGCTGAATGCATTCTTCCGCTTCACGGCACTCGCCTATGCCCTCGCGCGCAGCACACTGGCTCCAGCGCCAGCATAAGGGCCCACTCCCATCCCTCCCCTTCCACTCAGTGCACATCATACTGCTGCTCGGCCTCAGTAGTGGAGACGCGCTGAAGAGTGCACAACGCTGACCGCGCTGAACTTTGCCGGCGCGCAGCGCCGAAGACACTACCCACGTAGGAAGCCACCTATGACGTGAAATCTCACTGCCCACGCGGGCTAGGCAGCAGCGTGCGTTGGCCCTCGGGCGCTGCGGCACCATGGGCAACAACAGGGCTGGTAGCCGCGACGGGTCCGAGACGGCCGCCCATCAGGATACCAGGAAAGGCCGTGGAGCAGGGCGAGGGGCCCCAGCGCCTGAGCCGAAGGCTGCTGGGAAATCGGATGCCAAGCAGGGTCCGTCAACATCAGCCGCAGCAGCAGGCAGCCCGGAGCCGGGCGACGCCAGGAACGGCTCAGCTAGTCCGGCGCCCGGGGATGGCAAGGAGGCCAGCAAGGCTGGTGGTACCGATGCCGGTCCATCTGAGGGCCTTGGGTCCGGCTCAGCCGGCCCCTCGCCATCCTCCTCCCCGCCAGTCAAGTCCACGCCCAGCCGGCCCCCGGGCTCCCGAAAGGCATGCCCCGAATGCCACCGCGTGAACGCGGGCAAGTGGTACCGCCACCGCGAGGTCGACGGGGAGTACACTTGCGATGGATGCTACCGCTTCCACAAGCAGAACAACCACTACCGCCGGATTCCGGCGCCCGCTGGTCGCGGGCCCGGGTCGGCATCCGCTCGCGCTCAGGACAGCGACAAGGAAGGCTCGGCCAAGCCCGGGCCAGCCAAATCGCCAACGCCGGGGTCGAGAGCCGGGCCGGACGCGCGAGGGCAAAAGCGCAAGGAGCCGCCTTCGCCCGACGCTGGGCCTAAGTCGAAAAGGGACAAAGGCGAGGAGGACCAGCCGGAAAAGGGCAAGGGCCAGACCAAGCAGGAGCAGCAGGCCGGGAAAGAGGGCGAGGCCGCGGGCCGGGGCGGCCGCTCCGCCAAGCGGCCCCGGCGGACCAGCGACGACGGCGCCGGCGCTGGCGGCGGCGGCAGCGAGACGGGCGCGGACCCCGACGCTGACGCCGCCGCCGCGGCAGCCGTGGCGGCTGCGGACGCGCCCCGCCGCCGCGCGGCGGCGGTGGCAGCGCAGAAGAGCATAGCAGAGTGCGCGGCTCGCGCCGGCCTCCAAGGGCGGTCAAAGGGCGGTCCCGGCGGCCCAGCCGCAGCCAGCGCCAGCGGCAGCGACGGCGGCGCTGCGTCGCCGACGGCCGCGCCGCCACCGCCTCCTCCGCCGCCGCCGCCACCTCCGCCGCCCAAGCCGCCGCCGGCGCCGGCGCCCAAGGAGCCTCCGCACCTCTCCGGCGCTGCGGCGGCCGCCGCAGCCAAACGCGCCGCCATGGGCACTGGCTACCACCGCTGCTGCATCTGCGGTAACGAGGAATCGCGGCGCTGGTGCAGGCAGCGCCAAAAGGCGGTGGAGGACCCCGAGGGCCTCACGTGCGAGCGGTGCGATGACTACTGGCGCCGCCACAAGGCGTATCCGATGGACAAGCTGCAGGCGGGGAAGGGCGACGCAGCAGCGGGCACCGCCGGCGACTCCGCCCCGGCCCCGGCGCCGGCCGCGGCCGCGGGCGCGGGCAAGGCCCATGGTGGAGGCGGGGGCGGGGGCAAGGCCCAGGGCAGGCGCGGCGGGCGGCAGCGCAAGGCGGCGGAGCCGGAGCCGGAGGCCGGCGAGGGGGAGGGGGAGGGCGAGGCCGAGGCCGAAGCGAGCGACGCGGAGGAGGCGCCGGCACGAGGGGACGGCGCCGCGGCCGGCAAGCAGCCCAAGGGCGAGCCGCGGCCGGCGGACGAGGCCGGGGCCGAGTCGGAGGCGGAAGGCGAGGGCGAGCGGAAGGCCGAGCCCGTTAAGGAGGAGGCCGGGGCGACCGGGCCCGGGGTCAAGGAGGAGGCCGGCGCTGAGGCGGAGGCAGAGGCGGAGGCGGCAAGGGCGGCCGAGGCCGGGGAAGCCTCGGAGGCGGTGGCGGGCTCGGAGGCTGGGGAAGCGGCGGCGGCCGGGGGCGTCGATGCGGAGGCCGCCGCCGCCGCCTCCGGCCGTGAGCAGACCCCGGCCCCGGCCCCCATGGAAGTCGATGGCGATGGAGAGGGCAAGCCGGCAGAAAGCACGCCTGGGCCAGAGCCAGAGCCTGGGCCTGGGCCTGGGCCTGGGCCTGGGCCTGCCGAAGGGGAGGCGGAGGGCGCCGAGGCGTCTGCCGCCGCAGCGGCGGCGGCTGCAGAGGCTGGGGAGGACGAAGGGCCCGGGGAGGTGAAGGCGGAGGAGGTGAAGCAGGAGGCGCCGACGCCGGCCCACGAGTCGGCGACGCCCAAGGCTACCAGCGCCTCCGGCCGGCCGCTGCGAGCGTCCGCCTCCGCCGCCCGCGCCGCCGCCACCACGGAACCGCCGGCCTCGGCCGGGCCGGGGACACGCGTGAGCCAGCGGCGGCAGGGGCAGGCGGAGAAGGACCGTCAGGCCTCAACCACCGCCACCGCCGGCCGCGGCCGCCACGCCGCCGCCGGCGCTGCTGACTCGGACGCAGCCGCCGCCACCGCAGCCGATGGCGGGCTGTACGACGGTGGTGATGACGTGGCAGGCGATGGCGGGCCGCGCAAGTGCTCCGCGTGCGGCTCCACGCAGACGCAGTCGGGCTGGCGGCGGCACCAGGGCGGCCAGACCGGCAAGGTGGTGTGCAAGCGCTGCTACGACTGGTTTTACCGGCACGGCACGTACGACAGGGCGGTTGGGTCACGTGGCGGCGGCGGCGCATCGGCGGCGGCAGCCGCAGCCGGCGGCGCCGCCACGGGGTCGCCGACGAGCTCACCCCGCAAGCCGACGCCCGGCGGCGCGGCGGCGGTGGGCGCGTCGCCCCGACGCGGCCGCCGCCCCACCAACTCCGGCCTGCCGACGTCGCCCGTCGACCCGGCCCTCCTTGCCGCCGACCCCTCCGCCCTGCAGCCGCCGGTCTGCCTGCCCTCCTTCCCTGGCTTCCCCAGCGCTGCGCCCTCCCTCCCCGCGGGCGCCCTGCTTCCGGAGGAGGCCCTGGGCCACGCTAAGGCTGCGGGCGCTGGGGCAGCCCTGGGCGGCGCTGTGTCGGGGCCGGTGTGCGCGCCGGCGCCGGAGGAGCTGCCCGTGGCGGCGGCCTCGGCCGACCCCCGGGTCCTGCGGTCCTACGTGGAGGCCTTCTGCGCAACGCTGACGCGCGCCTGCAGGGTGAGATGCCAGGCCATGAATGGGTTCGTGCGGATTGGGTTCGTGCGGATTTGCGTGCGGACGTTGCGTGCCCCAGCCCAGCTCTTCTTTTCACTGCTCACTTCTGGATCCCGTGCCCCCATCTCGCCTCCTCCCGTCTTTCCCTTCCCTCCCCTCTAGGCTCTGGTAGCGCTGGAGGACAGCCTGGGCGTCCGCCTGCTCGACTCCCGCGCGCTCCAGACCGTCCACCACCGGACCTCGCACGGAGGGCAGGCGCCGGCGCCCGGGGCGGCGGCCGAGGCGCAGGCGCCCCCGCTGCCCGTGTCACCGCTGCGTGTGTGGTACGAGAGCGCGTGCGGGACCGACCCCGAGATGAGGGTGAGCGCGTGTGTGGTGGGGGAAAGGGGACAGATTTGGGAGGGCAGGGCCTGGGGTGGAGGAGGAGGAGGAGGGCTCAGGCAGCGACAGGGGGCAGGCAGCGTGCCTCGAGCGCTTGTGTGGGACTGGCCCGGAGCTGAGGGCGAGCGGTGGGGAGGGAGGGCTGTCGCGGGTTGCGAGAGAGTGTGGGTGGAGGAAGGGTCTGGGGCGGAGGAGCATTCGCGGGCAAAGGCGAAGGCAAGAGGCAGTCAGCCATCGGGAATGGCTCCCTTGGCGCTTCCGCCGCGCTAGCCCTTGACCTCTGTGGGGCAAGTGTCATTCCTGGCCGTTTCGGATGGCTGCTCCCGCTTGTCCTCCTGCCACTGCCGGACGGTCCTGACCCTCCCTCCGCCGGCCCTCTTGCCCCCCGCTCCCGCAGTGCCGCCTCCTGACCGACTGCGTCATGCGCTGGCTGGACGTGAGAAATCGGGCACAGGGGACGAGCGCTCAACAGGGCATTGCCGACAGGGTTGCTTGGCCCCCCACATGCGGCGTGTCGCACTCTCCAGACGCCCCCCATCCGAACCCGCCCCTCTCCCTACCACTCACGCCTCCTCCCCGCCCCCGGTCCCGCCGCCCCGCCCCCAGGTGCACGCCTGGCGCTGCCCCCTGACGCTGCTGATGGGCCCCACGGCCAGCGAGAACGGTCTCGACCGTGTGGGACCCATGCCCGGATTCAGCGAGGAGCAGCAGGTGCGTGTGGGTTTTGTACGGCAGTTGTACGGCAGGCACGCGCCCAGCAGGTGGACGAGTGGGGGTTTGTCGCGAGTGCGGTACGGGCGGTACCCGCGCAACTCAGCGGGTCGCAGATGGCAGTGGCACCAACGAAAGCTTGGTCGGTGAGTGTTTGAACATCGTGTTTCCGCTTTTGTAATCGCGTTTGTACTTTGCCCGCAGACTGTGTTTGATGCCGCCAAGCGGAGCTATCACAGCACATTCGCCGCCGTCGCGGCGGTGGCGGCGGCCGGCGACGTCGGCGGCGGCGGGCTGTCGTCCGGCGGCGCGGCGGAGCCGCACCAGCCGCACCCGCACCCCCACACCCACGCCACCACCCACACCCACTCGGAGGTATCCACCGACTCCCTTGATCGCTTCCGTCGTGTGGTTGAGGCCCTCGCCACCGACATGGCGGCAAACCTCCTCGGCCTGGCCCCCGACGCCAGGCCGCCGCCGCCGCCGGCTGACGGCGCCGCCGCGGCGGCGGCGACAGCGGCAGCGGCTCCGCCGCCGCTGACGGTGCAGGGCGCGGCGTACGCGCAGGCGCTGCCGCTGCTCCGTGGCGCTGCGGCGGCGGCCCTGCACCTCGCCCTCCACGTCGGAGCCGCGCCGGGGCGGTTGGCCCTGCGGCTGCGGTCGCCGGGCGACCTCATCCCCGCGCCGCCGCGCGCCTCCGATGCCAGCGCCGCCGTCAGCGTGGCGGAGTGGGTCCGCGCCGACGCCGCCGACGCCATCCCCGGCGGCGGCGGCGGCGGCAACGGTACGGAGGGCCCCCGGCACGTGCGGCTGACTCAGCAGCTGCGGTCGCTGTACGACGGCAGCACGTGCGATGGGGCGGAGGTGGAGGGAATCGCGCTACGGCCCGTGCAGCCGCCGCAGCCGCCGGCCAGCGGCGGCGTCGGCGATGCCGTCACCGCCGCCGCGGCCGCCGGCAACTGTGTCGTACTGTGGGTGACGTCACCGGGCATCGTACGGCGGGAGCTGCGGACGCTCACGGGCGCATCGGCGGGGCCCCGGATCGCGCCCGTGCTGCTGCCGCCGGCGCCCTCCGCCTCCCATATGGTCCCCGCGCCGTCGGCCTCCGCCGCCGCCGGCGCCGGCGACGTCGGGTCCGACCTGGCGGCGCTCCGCGGCGGCATGACGCCGCCGCTGCCGCCGGCGTCGGCGTCGGACCCCTCCGCCGTCGCCGCCGCCGCCGAAGCGGCGGACGCGGTCTGCGCCGCCGTCGCGTCAGCGCTGGCGCGAGGCGATCCCATGGAGCTGCTTGGCGCCGCTGAGGCGGCGGCGGCGGTGGTGCTGCAGCTCGTACCCGCAGTGTCCAAGGACGGCGGCGGCGGTGGCTGCGGCGCGCAGCTGCCGCTGGCGCTGCCGCCGCCGACGGTGCCGCCGCCGCCGCTGGCGATCGTGGAGGAGATGGCCGTGGTCCCGGTGATGGTGGTGGCATGCTCCTCTTCCTCCGCCTGAGCGACGGTGGTGGATTAGGCAGGGTGCTGACCCTATGTTGGCCCCTTGTGGGATGCCCAGGCAAGCGGAAAACACCAGGCAATGCGTAGCTAGCCGGTTCTGGCCGGCGGCCGCCCGCCAGCTGACCTTGTGCTTGCCCCTGTACTGGTACCGGTATCTTGAGCTCCGCTGTTGAGGAGGCGGGCCCGGGGGTCCCGGTGTTTGGGTCGCTTGACAGAGACCCCTTTGGCAACGCTTGAAACGGGCGGTGCGGGTTAAGACTCCAGCTGTTGTGGAGGCAAACTCAGGAAGCATGGAAGGCACGTGCGTGTTGCTCTGCTCCGTAACGCGCTGTGTGTGTAGGATCCTTGGCGTCGCTGTTTCGGGCAGCTTTCTGAGGGATGGAGGATCACATAGGCAGACAGTCTGGTCTGACGGCGACGGGCGGTGATTGACGTCCGCGAGTGCGCCGAGTTGTGTGCACCAGGCTCTAGAATTGATCACATCTTGGAAGTCTTTGGGGCTGGCTCGTGCACGGCGTTCGCGGGCGGCGTGGGCGTTCATTGGGTGGGTGCCACTCAGGGGTATGATTGCTTGTGTGAACAGCGTGACGGGGCTTGCCAGCCCACGGGGGCGTGTGCGTTGCCTGCCAACCCCTCGTATGGGCTAGGGGCACTTCTTCGTGAATCAGAATGATGTGGCAGAGCGCTCTTACTTGAGGCGCCGTCCCGGGGGGGTATTGCTCCTTTAGTTTGAGGCGCAGCCTGGGTGGCGTTGAAGGGCGGTTGCCACCGATGGCGACGCGTAGGGCGCGACGAGGCGTGTGCAGTTGCCTGAAGGGTGAATGAAGCAGGGCGCGCGGGGGTGTTGGTGCACTGTTGCAGATTTGGGCCAGTCCTGCGCCAGCTGGCGCGCTCCGTGATGCCGTCGCTTGGCAGTCTTGGGGTCTCTTGCACATACCGGGATGCGCCAATCACGGAGGTAGTCACTGGGGGATCGTGGGGGGGGGGGGGGTTGTCAACGGTGACAGAGGTGATAGTGACTGCAACGTCTAGGGTCGTCAGACTGGCCCATTGCCAGAGGGGCGGCCGTGGGCCGCTCAGCGTCCAGCGGCTGCCGTCGAGGCTGCTGCTAAGTGTGTAAACACCCGAATAGCTCCCCACCCTCAGGGCTCGTGCCGTTGTATGTTCTGTGCCCTTAGGGGGACGCCCTGGGCGCTCGCATACTTGGATAAGCCCCGGGGAGTAACTGCCAACGCTGCGTCAGCGAGGTGGCACGGAGCGATGTGAAGGCGAGGACTCGTTACCTCTCTGGCCTCCAATGTCACTCTTGGAGCTCCGGGTGCGCTCACGGAGTGGCCGTGCGGCAGAGTTGCCGGAGTTGCTGGCCCTCCTGCCGCTCCAACCCCAACCCCAACCCCAACCCCTCCGGCTACCAGAAGCCCCAGGCGGCCGCCTCAGCCGCCCACGCCTTCCACTTCGCTTGGCCGGTACCTCTCCGTCCCCCCGCAACCGTACGTGCGGTACATGTGCGTCCGCCCTCAGGCAGTTGCGTTCCGAGAGCCTTATCTCACGCCAGAGCATTACGGGCAATAGCTCCAGCGTAATTGCGTGTTGACGCGGCCTTCCACGCGTAAACCCGCCGTTGGTGGAGAATTGTGAGAATTCCCTGCGCCAGAAAGGAGCAGTCGCGCACCACTGCTAGCGTTTAACGCGTTTACATCAACCCGGAAGGCTGAATTGGGGCCCTGATCGCGGACGCACCCGGTAGTAGAACGCGAGCTCCACTCACCAGTCGAGTTGCACCAGTTCAGTCTTATTCCGCCTAATTTGCCGAGACTAGCCCACTGCATACCTCTCGACAGCCGGGATGTTTTCCACGGTGCTCAACCTCTCGAGGAAGGTCGCTCAGGCGGGCGCCAACTTGGGCCAACTTCAGCAGCATGCCCGGCGCGCCGCTGCCGAGAGCCTGATGCCTGCGCCGGTGGTGAGTCGATATGTTGAGGATGCCATCGGGCCGGCCTGCACGCCTGCTCTCATTGAACTCATGTGGACATGTCGCCCTGGGCCTTAATGTGATGCCATCCTCCTGAATCCTGGGCCCTGTTCCCCGTGCACCCAGCAGGCATCCCGCCCCGCCGTCAACCTCGCTCGGAGGTGAGCGTTTCTTTGCAGCACTGACCTAGGTTAAGACCCTTGACGTTCACGCCCCGCCTGCCACCTGCCGTCCCACTTCCCCTGCACTGAGCTCAAAACGTCGCCCCCCCTTGGCCCGCAGTGCGCCACCTGCCTCCATCGTTGCCCCCGCGGCGTTTGCGGCCCGCGCCGCCGTTTCCTCTGCGCCTAGCGCCTCCAGCGCGTCTACCCAGCATCCCTCGAACCTCCGGGGCCTCCTCCCCGCCCTGCGGTCCGTCCTTCCCGCGGCAACTTACGGCTACGCTACCTGGTGAGCATATCCCTGCACACGACGGAGGCCATACCAATTAAAGGCTCTCTTCACAACCTCCTTAATCATGCCTGGCTCGGTTCACCTCCTCAACCATTTCCCATTCCTCGCGGCCTGCAGCTACGCCGCCGGATACCTGCCCAACCTCGCCGCCTCTTCGGCTTCCTCCTCGCTCCCTCTGGCCCCCGCCGGTTCCGGCTCGGAGCCGGTTCCGATGGGCAGCTTTGGCGCGCTGGGCTCGCTCGAGGCGTCTTTGGAGGAGCCGGTCCCAGCTGACGTGGCGGCCTGGCGTAGCATGATGGCGGTCCACGGGTTCTGCCTGCCCAGCATGCAGCCGGGAGCTTCGTGGGGAGCGGTCGCGAGCTCGGGCGGGTCGTACAGGTGCGTGGCGTGATGCGGGGTGGGTCTGGACAAGGTGGGGAGGGAGGGCCTGGCGTAGTTGGGGAGGGTGGGTCTGGCCTAGGTGGGAAGCGCGGGCGACCCTCCTGGTACGGGAGGAGTCAGGCGGCGGGAGGAAGCAACGGGAGGGATGGGATGGGATTCTTTTGCGTGCTTTTTCGGCTGGTAGAGTGGCCGTTGTTGATGGCCCTTGCCCTGGCTCGATTTCTTCTGCTCTGCAGGCAGCAGAGGGAGGAGCTCCACCCCATGTTTGAGCTCCTGCTGCTCTAGAGGAGAGGGCCCTACCCTCTGGATGGGTTCCGTGGCACAGCGCCGTAACCGCCACATCCGGCCGACCCACATCGGCCGATCCACATCGGCCTACATTCCGGCGTGCGTCGTGCGAACCAAGCTTATCGCTCTCGCTTAGTTTGAGTATTGATGGTGGAGCTACTCTTACTGCAGAGGAGGACGAGGAGGAGGAAGCGTCGGCAGGGAAGGCAGGAATGAGTTAACGGAGTCTGGGGTCCGATCGACACGTGCTACAGGGTGCGTGTGACGAGGACGCCAGCGACGCTTCAGACGGCACAGAGTTTTCATGTGTCCACAAACAGGGGCGAATTCAACAGGAACGGGACGGGGCGGGGCTAGCCCAGGCGTCGGACGCGGGCATGAAGGTGTGGGCGCCCCTGGCTCCCGCAGGAATGCTGAGGGCACTTTGACCAGGGTGTTCTATGCTTGGCTTTGTTTTGCGTTGCTTTGGGACGAGACGGCTTTGAGGCTTCCGGTGTATCTCTCTTGTGCATCTTCGTTAGGTGATAGGCACGCTCTTCTTTTGTTTTGGCATGATGGGAGCGGCCCTTGAGCAATGGCGGTCATTGCCGCGCCGCCCAACCAGCATGTATTCTTATCGCATTGCGCATGACAGCTAGCTGCGGTTTTGAGGTGCGGGTTGCCCGAGGCAGCCCTGGCCAGTGTGGTGCTTGGCAGGGCTTGGGGTCGCACCCCTAGCTGTAGGCACCTTCGTAGCCAGGGCTTGTCAAGGGGTTGTCTATGTAGCTGTGGACGGAGGTTAGCCGTGAAGCATGTGAGCTTATCGGAGGAGTGGGCTGGCATTGCATAGGCACGAGGACATGACACGGCACGGCATGGCTGGTGCAGCGGGGCCGGGGCAGCTGCAGCTAGCCCTGGAAGGAAGTTGGGTTGCAGATAGCTAGCTTGGATTGAGTTGGGTTGCTAGAATGAAGAGGATAGGCATGCAGGAACGGTAGCACCTGTGCACCTTGCACCAGGTGTATTCTTTAGCTTGGCAAAGTGGCGAGGCGAATGGGATCGGCGTGCATGGGGACGCTGGCGTGAGGGCGCAGCGTCACTCGAAGCCCGGCCCGCAGGCCCGCCAGGTGCTTGGGTGTGACGGGAACTCTATTGATGATGAAGTTGGGAGGGTTGACCATTCATGTGTGCTAACGGCTCACGTGCTCGGGGCAGACCCACCGAGTCTGTAGCCGAGAGAGCGCTTGTAAGCACGGTACCTAGCTAGCCACCCTTGCGCCCGTCTCATGCCTGTCACGATACATAAAGACTCGCAAGCCGGGAGAGGAGGGCATAGCCCCCGCGTATGGAACAAGCAGGGACTCAGCAGGGCCTGGCGCCGCTAAAATTTGCTGCGCCCCACGGCGGGGACTGAGGTGGAAGACCTGTGGGCTGTCTGACAGCTGATGTGTGGCGAAGGCTGGCGACACGGTGGCTGAGTCTGACTGAGTTGACACCAACGCACGTGCGGCACGGGAGCTACGGGAGTGGGGGAAAGCCCTGGCTTCGTGAGGTGTCGACGTGGCGTGCTACAAGCGAGGGTAGGTCACAACTGGCGAAGCCGAAGGACGCTTTGGGAGAGGAGGCGCTGGTGGTGCGGCCGTGCGGCAGATGAGTACCGGTAATTAGCGGTAGCTGCAGGGGGACGTGCACTCGTGCAGTTGGTGGCTCCGTGCACGAGTGCAGAGGTGACGAGCGGACGCAAGGCACGGCCGCTAAAGGCTGGCTGAGCTCCGAGCGCATGTGGCAGTCGGAAGACGACGGCCAGAGAGGCAGATCACTGGAGGCGGAGGCATCACAACTCACGAGCGGAGACAGGGAAGTAAGAAGATGCAAAGGTCTGAGGCGGGCTGGCAGGTGGCACGGCGGCGTCAGCTGCGAAAGGGCAAGGTCTGCGGGAAAGGGTGGTGCGCCGGGGGCAGGGTACGTGGCGGCTGCGTGGCGGGACGACGTCCGCCCGGTACTGTCGAGCGTCCCCTGGCCTTCGCCGACCTCCCCGCGACAAAGCCGGTGTGACCACGGTGCTTTTACTGCATCCATCACGGCCATCTGAATGGTTCGCGGCCGGCCTGGGCCGAGCGCGGAGCCTTCACCGAGATTCATCGAGATGGCTCTCGCGCCGATTTGCGGTCTCGGTCGGCTTGCCGCCCTAACTTACCTGCCCTCACGGACTGTAACACGAGCTCGTCTGTAGAATAACCACCATGGATATGCAGCTAGGACGAACAGCAGGACGCGGCGCCCTCGCGCCCCGGGCTTGCAGACTCCGTTTAGGAGCGCCTCGGGGAGTTTGCACCCGTGCTGCGAGCGACGAGACTAACAACAAGCAAACGCTATCAACACTTGACTCTCTGCTGGGGACGCTCGACCTCGGCGATAGTAAGCAATGGGCACGCTTCACCGCGCTTACCAGCTGGCTGTCGTCCAGCGCTTCTCGCCTAGCCGACACGAGCCAGCTTAGTTATCGCGCGTAAAGAATCTCGGCAAGAAGGCGATCTGCGGGAAGCCCTAGTCCACCCTACTCGCCGGTACTCCGGGACCTCTGGACTTGCCCCCCCCCCCCCCCTGCCAAATGCTGGTTCTCCTCCTTCCTCCTTCCTCACCCGTTCCCTTCTACCCCCTGCCTTTCAGACCCTGCCGGAAGGAAGGACCCAGAGTTGATTGAGTGGTGGCGTATCAAGCCGAAGCAGTCTGCTCCTCCGCGGACGACCGCCTTCTCCGTAGATGGCCGCAGCAACCCCGCCGGCCGCTTCATCGCAAACGAGGAGATGCTAAGGAACGAAGTCCGGGTCGGTCGCAAGTGAGTGCTGCTGGAGCTATGTGGCTAAGGGTGTGCGGGTGTAGCCACTGCGAGGGATGGGGGGTCGGGGGGGCTCGCGGGGGCCTTGGGCCGGTGGTCCAGGCCCTCACCAGCTGGATCACGCTGGATCTCAGCTCGCGTTGCATGGATCTGTCTGGATCCTGAGCTCTCTAGAGCTGATTCATGGTTGCGAGGACGAGTTCCTCGACCTTTCTGCTGACCTTGACGCCCTTGCCCTCCCGCCAGGACCACTTCTGGGCAAGACCTGCAGCTGCCAAAGGTGGGCGGGCGGGGCATGCCCGCATAGGGGCACCCACGCCAGCCCACCCTTCTCCCCCTCACCCCCTCACCCCGCCACCTGGCCTGGCGGGGCACAGGGGCACCTGCCGCCTCACCCACCCACCCGCCACATGCCTCCCCATCCTTCCCCCCTCACCTCCTCACTGTAGTCACCCCTCCCGATGCCCTCCCCCCCGAACCAACCCCACCCCACCCCGCTCCCCATCCCCCACTTCACCCCGCTCCCCATCCCGCACCCCACCCCGCCCCGCAGGTAGCCCCCTACCTCTGCTACTCGTTCGCGATCGTGCAGGCGGCCGTGTACGCCACCGCAGTGCGTGTGTCGGAGGCGCAGGGGCCCGAGGCGGCCGGGGAGCTGCTGCTCAACCTGGGCTTCAGCCGCACGGAGATCCTGCAGCAGGTGAGGTTGGGGGTGTGGAGGAGGGCTCGAAACCGCCCAGCCAACCCGCCGCCTGGCGGGTGCGTAGTTCGCCTGGCGGGTGGGGTGGGAGGGGCGCCAGGAGATCCTGCAGCAGGTGGGGGCGGGTCGGGGTGAGGTGGGAGGGGTGGGGTGGGGGGTTTGGTTGCTGAGGGAACCAGGGGTGCCGGGGGAGCCAGGGTTGATGGCGTGGCTGAGGGCCAGGACACCCTGCAGAAGGGTGGGGGCGACGGGGGGGGCGGGGGAGGGCCGGCGGGGGTTAGCGGTTCGGCGTCGGGCGCGAAATCTAGCCGCGGGTGCTGTGGGTGAGTTGCGAATTGACGAGGGTGCGTGAGCTCCAGGGCTGGTCCAAGCCTGAGGCACTGAGGCCAAGGGGGGTTGGTACCCGGCAGCCGTTTGCACCTCCCCACCGCCCACCCCACCTCCCCCTCAACCTCCACCTCCCACGCCCTCCTCTAACCCCACCCCATCCCTTCCATGCACACCTCCCCCAGGGCGAGGTGTGGCGGCTGGTGACGGGGTGCTTCGTGGAGGGGGAGTTGCTGCCCTTCGCCGTGGTGGGGCTGGGGCTGCTGGCGGTGGCACCGCGGGTGGAGGCGTCGCTGGGGTGAGCGCGGCGTGGGTGCGGGCGGGAGGGTGCGGATCCGTTCCCAATCTGGATCTGGGATCCTGTTGGGATAGGGATCCGAAGGTGGGGGCGGCTGACGGTGGCGCGCCGGGTGGAGGCGTCGCTGGGGTGAGCGGCGGGGCTGGGCGGGCCGGTCCGGATGCGTATCCGGAAGGAGGTTTGCAAGGTGGAGTTAGGACGTGTCGTTGGGGAGAGTGAGGAGCCCAGTCCACGGACGGGGTGGGGTGGCCAGCCCATTCCCATCAAAGATGGCCACCCTCACCTCACCAACCAACGCTTGTCTATCCGTCGCGCAGGTACCGCACCTTTGCGTCGGCCTGCGTCCTGTCGGCGCTGGCGGCGGCAGACGCCGTTATAGCCGTCAGCGGGCCGACGGCGGCGCCCGCCGCCGCCGCCGCGGCCTCGACGGCTGCCTCCGCTGCCGCGGGCGCTGAGTCAGCGTCCCTGGCGGCGGCCGCGGACTTCCTCGTACACCCGGCGGGCCAGGCGAGTCCCGTGCCCCAGACTAGGCCCCTGGATGGCTGCTCCGCTCTTGGCTGGACTGCTTGGCATGGCAAGGGCGTGCTTGGCAAGGGCGTGCTTGGGAGCAGGTGTTCACCCTCTGGCAAAGCTTTTGAAACCTGCTTGGGCTTCCGTTGCTCCTTGGAACTCATGAGCTGCGCCTCCCTTTCCCTCCCCCTCTCGTGCCCTTTCACCTCCTGTTGCGTGGCGCGGCCGTACGACAGGCGCTGGCCGTAGCTGGGCCCTGGGTGGGCCTGGGGGGCCTGGGCGTGGCCATGGGCCTGGCGGGATGCGCCGTGGCTCACGGTGAGCGGCTGCGGCCTCGTGCCCCGGAAACCGGCCACGAGTCGCCACTGGTGCCCCCGCGGACCTTAGGAGTGGGATGCGGAAGGATGGCAGCGGGCAGAAGTATGGTAGCATGCAAGAGTATGCTGAGAGCTGCTGCTTGTATGGCAGGTATCTGTCATGCAAAGTCTGCAGCGCAGAGAGCGCCCGAGCGTTTTGGCGGATCCCGTGGCCTTCCAACCTAGCGCCTGCTGTGACATGACGTGCTCTGTGCCGTGTGCCATGCTGTGCTGTGCTGCGCGTGCAGAGCGGCTGAACGGCAAGGTGGAGCGCAAGGCGGGCGGCGGCGGGCTGCTGGGCGGGCTGGCGCTGGCGGCGGGCTGCGTGGCGGCGGTGCTGGCGGCGCCGCCGGAGATGGGCGGCGCGCCGGCTCTGGCGGGGATTGGGGCGGCGTTCAGTACGGGTTAGTGTACGGCAGATCTGGACGACAACTGAGCAATCGGGCCCAGCCTGGTGGTGCCCGCGTTGGGCCCGGGGTAGATCTTGAAGACAGCTGTGCGGTCTGGGTGTAGCCCGCGTCGAGGCATGGGAGGGCAGGGGCGGGGTCGAGGATTGGGGAGCGACGTGGGCAGGCGGGGCGTGGGTTGGAGGGCGGTGCGACACCGCCCATACCGCCTTCAGGATGCATGTAGTCGGTCCTGGCCTGCCGGCTCCAGGCCCCGTCCACCGACATCCTCTGGCCGCCAACCTCCCCGCGCTTCAAAGCGCGCTATCCCTGCTTAACCTGCACCCAGCCTGCACCTGGGCCCAAGCATGTTCCACCTGCAACTCCACCCTACCCGCCCTGGCTTCCCACCCCACCCGCCCAGGCTTCCTGATCGCCTCTGTTGCGGGTCCCCGCTACCAGGTAACCCTGGGGCCTGGGGCTGCCTCCCTTCTCAGGCTCACGCCACTGGGGCTTGTGTTGCTAGCTGCGTCGACGCCCTGCATCTTTCCGCCGCGTGACTGACGTGGCCGTACGTGCCGTACATGCCGTACAACCTACAGGTGACGCAGGAGCTGGAGCTGCCGTCCGGGGCCATGTGGGTCGAGGACCCGGACAAGATGGAGGAGTTCTGGGTGGTGCTCGACCAAACCACCAACGGTCAACGAACGCTGGCAACCAACGTCATTGCCGTGGCGGTTGCCATCGCGACCGTTGTGGTCATTGCGGGCGCACCGCGATGATCGCTGTCACCGGATTCCGGAGGCGGTTCCCCAGGGCCCAGGCCCCCAGGGCGTGGGTCCCCCCGCGGCGGTCTGCAGCCTGCCGGCGCTGGGTGGGTGGCAGCAGAGAGGGGTGGCCCGCCCCACGTGGCCAGCGGCCGCCTGCGTTGAGGAGTGGGTGTAAAGGAAAGCACAATGCAGCGCAGAGCACTATGGCACGCTTGGCTCCAGGCCCCCCAGTCACATCACCCTGAGGAGTGGGTGATGATGGCGGACAAAACACAGGTTGCGCGGCAGTGGAGCCTTCCTGGTTGGGGAAGGGCAGGTACTGCTGGGGTGGCACCCTGCAGTGGCGGCCCCGGCCAATTGCAGTCTGACGTGCGGTGCTAGCTTACAGACTTGATGGGGAAGGCAAGAACACTGTGGATAGCGCACAGGTTTGGGACGGACTTGCAGCGTGCCGTGGGATGTTTGCTCCCAGCGACTTTGCATGGCGGAGCTTGAGCCTACAGATGTGCAAGCTCCGCGGCGTTTTGTGGTCGTGTGTAACTGGGTCAAGGGCTGTGGGCGGGGCTTCGTTATCGCTTGCATTGCAATGCTGACGTGTGTGCGTTACGTCGAGGGAGTGTGGACATGCGGCCGTGCCATGTAGGCACCCCCCCTGGGCCAGGGGGGACTTGTAGCCGGGTCCGAGCGCAATGCAAGGCATTGCCTTTTGCGTCTGTTCCGGATCCCGTGATGCTATCGCTAGTGCTTGCCTAGAGCGTGGGAGCAGAGCGGCGCCCGACAGGGCAGTCCTGGGGCCAAAGCGCTGGACTTGCTTTCCTGGGTTTCCGGCTGTTGCCCGTGTAACTTTCACATCATACCGTATGCGAGGATCTGGTCAGGAGCTTCAGCTTGGCTGCTACCTTTCTCTCGCACGACAGCTGCAGCAAGGCGGCAGGGCGGGCGAGCACCCGAAGGCCGCGTGTTCTTGCGTTGCCTCCGCTGCCTCGGCATGCAAAGCAGCTTCGGTGGCGGGCTTCGTACTCGCAAGGGCCATGCAGCGTAGTCAGGACGACGCCGGGGGATGCAGCTGAGCGCGTCGACGTAGCCGCTGCCGCAACGCGAGAGAAGAAGGCAGGGTGCCAGCAATTTGCATCGCCGAGGCAGGGGCTAAACTAGGGGCAGCCGCGCGCGCAAACGGTACTTTCCTGGCTCGTGGTGGGCGGCACACGCATGGGGCAGCACCACAGCAGCGCTGGCGTGTTACAGCAAGCCGTGTCCCACCGCAGTCTTGCGCGAGATATGTCTGGCAAACATGAATGCATCTCACAGCGCACCACAGCACATCGTAAGGCATGGGTACATGCACGCACAACATGACAACAACAAGAATGGGTGCCCGCCTAAAAGCATCAGCACAAGAATGGTTTCCCGGTGGAGCACCATCGCAGGCATCAGTAGTGCACACAGCACAGCACAGAACTGGTTCCCCGTATCCTACTTAGGTCCTAGAGATCCGCCTGGATAAATCACGGGCAAGCATGGTTGCGCCAGCATGGATACAGAGGAGCAGAAGAAGCGGATTCAAGTGCGTTGGCAGGAAGTGCGAAAGCGCTAAGCTGGACGCGAGGCCGTACAGCCCCTATACCTTGACTCCCAGGCAGCGCTCCTCGTCTGTCTGCACCCCCTGCTCCCGACACAGGATCTGGGGGCGTAGGGGCAAAGCCGGGGGTGCAGCAGGCAGGGTAGATGTAAGCAGGGGATAGGACAGGGTCAGAGGCTTTGGCGGGAGGGAGCGAGAGGGGAAGGGAGGCGTGGGAGAAGTGGGCGCCGGCCTCCCAACTCCCGCTGACTCTAGCGCTCTGGCCTCTTCCTGTTGCTGCCAGTACAATGCCATCTGCACGCCGCAAACCACCGCTCCCCTCGCCATTGGACCCATCATTGCCTCTCGGCGGCACCCCCCCCCCCCTTGTCCGGGTCCTGCATATGCCTTCGCCCTCACACAGCGGCTCCTCCCCGTGTCATTCCTCCTCACCCCTCCCTCCCCAAGCCGAGGCCCCTGGACTCCCCACCTGCTGCAGCACGTACGGGCGGTCCTTCTCCATGTCGTACCCCGACAGCTGGCCGTACAGGTAGGCTGTAGCAGAAACAATGGCGGGCAGAGGCGGGGGGACAGGGTGAGCGCGAGGGGGGTGCCGCGGGACCAAGTCTGGGTGTGGCCCCCAAACCGGCCACCACGCCCCCATGCCAAGGGTCCATGGGTCTGTGCCCTGCCCTGCCCTGCGGCCCCAGGCCACCTTGGCCACCCTCGTGCGCTTGTGCCCCCTGCGCCCCCCTGCGTGGTTCCCGAAGGGATCAGGATCTGGATCTAGATCCAGATCTGGCCCCCCAGCCCTTCAAAGGGTCCATGGGTCTGCGCCTGCGCCCCGTGTCCTCATGCGCCCTCTTGCCATGCCCCCCTTCCGCCTCACAGTTGTCGGTTCCGCAGGCGAAGACGAAGGGGTTGCTGGAGGCACCGCGGTTGACGTACTGCTCATTGTCCCAGAACTGAACGGAGCTGCGGTTGGCGGTTGGGGATGGAGGGGCGGATGTCGGGTGTCAGGCTAGGGCCATGTGCAATGGCGCCACAAGGCTCAGTGCGGATCCAGATCTAGATCCGGATCCAGACCGCGCCGTTGTCCCAGAACTGGACAGAGCCGCGGTTGACCCGGTGGGGGTGCGGGTGTGGCCGGCAGTGGGGTCAAGCATCGCGCAACGAGGGCGGGGGGGTGGCCCGAGGTCCGAGGATGTGAGGGCGGGGGGATGGCCCGAGGATGGATGAGGACCTCCGCCAAGTGGTTCTCCTTGGAGCCCCTAGAAGGAGGAAAGACGTAGCGAGGAACCCCCGGAACGATCCCCCAAGTGCCGATTTCACGGTCACCACTGGGGGGCGGAGGGTACGGCACGAGGTACGGCAGTGCTGTCGGTTTCCCGTTGGTGCCCTGTTCATGCTCACCAGCCCTGGCGCGAGCACTTGGCCATGGTGGGGAGGTCCGTGGCGTTCAGGTAGGTGCATCCGCAGTCGGGATCAGCGATGGTGTTGATCTGTGATGGCGGAGGAAGGAAAGAGGAGTGGGAACAAGCAGGGGTGAAGCAGGGGTCTTCACCCCTGGGGAGAAGTCCTCGCAGACGTTCTAGGAGCATGCATGTCACATGCATCTTGAGCCAGCTGCCGCACACAGCCGTACAGCGCCCGTACGCACCGCATTGCAGCTGCTCTTGTACATCTCCTGGGCGTACGTCATCTTGGCATAGGCGCACGTGCCCCGCTTGGCATCCCAGTCGGTCTTGTTCGCGGGGTTGCCCGTTGTCTGGAGGACCCTGTTACGTATCAGATCGTCGCGGGGGGTGGGAGGGGAAGGGGGGCTTGGCGTGGATCGGGAAGGGCGGCAAGGGACTGTCGTGTCACCCTGACCCTGACACGCACCAGTACCGGCACCAGGCCTGCAAGCGGCCAACCCAGCCCAGCACAATCCACAACCCCAAATCTACGCCTCCGCACCTCCGCGCCTCCGCGCCTCCGAACCTCCGCAACAGGCCCCTGCACCCCTGGGGCCTGCTCGACAACCAGCCAACCCACTCGACCCGGCCCCGCGCCTACTCACCAGGCCTCAAAGCCGGACGCGTCCCAGGTCTTGCGGTCGGGGTAGACAACGTCCAGGACCGACTTGGGGTAGCAGGCTGCGGAGCAGGAGTGGAGGCAAGAGCCGGTCGTGTTTAATCATACGGTACATGAAAGGCAGAGGTCAGAGGGCGGGGTCCACGGTGCAGGGTGCGGTGACAGGGCTTGGGAGGGCTTGTCAGTGGCCGTATCAGTACGACGAGGTCCCGTACGACGGCTATGCACGCTCGTGTACGGCACGTGTACGGCTCACCGTTTGTCGGCTCGCCGCCCATGAGCCCGTACCAGCGCTGGCGCAGTTCGGGGTCAGTAATGCCCTGGGGGTGGGGGGTGGGGCGGGGGTGGTAGCCGGGGTGGGTGGGTAGGGGGCACGTGGGGAGCTGCGTGCGCTGAGCAGTGGCGTGCTGCTGTCAGGGGTGCGTAGCTGGGGCGACGACTCTTGCGGAGGGCACTGCTTTGGGGTGGGGGCAGGTTGGCCGGAGGAGGACCGCACCCCGAGCCCGACTCTGCCCCCAGCCCCGAGTACTGGGAATAAGCACCTGGGACTAGCTGTGTGATCCGGGTCCCACTGTCCCCACCCGGGCCCCACTCAGGCACCACCCGGGCCCCACCCAGGTCCCACCTGGAACCAGCCGTCCACGCTCCACTCGCACTCGGGGTGCTTGGCGCATTCGTCCTAAGTGTGGGGAGTGTGTTTGGGGGGCGGGGGGGCAGGGATGTTTGGGGGTTATACTCAATGCCAGGGAGACAGGAAGGTGCGGACTCAGGAGAGGGTCAAGGCAATAAACGGGTCTGAGCCTCGGCGGAGCCCAGCGTGCGGCCGTGGGCGGCGTAGCCGACACACGCCCACAGAGCCGCGTTTGCGCGGGGGCTGCTCGCACCTTGAACAAGTACACGCACATGTAGAACTTGGTGGCGGGCGCATCGGGGCAGGCCTGGGTGCTCCACAGGATGTAGTTCGTGATCTCATTCGCGCATGCCGTACCGTCTGTCGTACAATGGGCCATGGGGGAGAGGCCGGGGTTTAAGGGCGCAAGGCAGGCGGAGCGAAGGGTGGTCGTCAGCGAGGACCGAGGAGGCGTGTGCTGCGTGTTTGCATGGAGGTTTGCATGTCGCAAGGTCTAGTGGCGTACAAGGCCACTGCATGCGCTCTCCAGGTGCGCGAGCGCGAGAACAGCAACGGCAGCCGAGGGAGGCGGGCATAGCCCCCGCGTCTAGCACACAAGCAACGAGGCTACCTAGCACTACACGGAGCGGTACGCGCAGTAGAGGGAAGGGGGCGGGGTTCGACGTTCGAGACCCGAAGAGGTATCGACCCTTTGCAACCACCATGGTGCTTGGCCGCATGGGCCGCATGGCCCATGCCGTACACGTACGGTGCATGTACGGCACATGCATGCTCGGCCTCAGGGATGGCGGCGCCCAACGCCCCCCAGCGGACCCTGCCCCCAAGCTCCTGGGTTGCCCCTCGCCCCGTCCCCCCAGGATAGCACCACCCACCAGGAGTAACGACGCAGCGGTTGGCGCGGTCGGCCCGGCACTTGGCCTTGCCCTCGGGTGTGGCCTGAAGGGGTGAAGGGGTGAAGGGGTGAAGGGGTGAAGGGGAGGATGACACCAAGCGGGGCTGCGGGTGTGGTCTGAAGGGGGCGAAGGCATGGAGCTTCAAGACATCGGAGGGCAACGTCTCGGTATTGGGGGGGCTTGCAGGCTCCGAGCCCTCTCCCATGAGAAACGCAGCGGTCCACCTCCTTAGGGCCAACACACTTGTTCAGCCACACGGCTTCCGACTGATGCCCAGGTCAGCCCTTACGGTACGCACTGTGCTAATGGTCTGGCATGCTGCGGCAGCCTTGGCGGCCTGGATGGCGATCCTGGTAGTGGGGCAGAGGAAGGCGGACATGGGTTGGAGACGTTGGGAGTGGGCCAGAGTTTGGTACACGGTGCTGGCGAGTGAGAGCCGGCTGCTCAGGCGCCCCGCCGGGGGTAGGTTGCACAGGGCCCGCTTTGCTTGGCATGCAAGCCTAGGCCCTTGGCATGCAGGCTCAGCAGTCGCTTGCTCACTTGGCGTAGGTGCTGCCGGTCTTGCCGACGGTGGAAGCGAGGCCGGCGGTGAACGTGGGGCTGCGGGGTGTGGGAGCGCAGGGGACGGAGTCAGGGGCGTGCTGGTGCGCCAGCTCGACCCTGCGCGACATGGGTTACCCTCCCAGAGAAACGTTTTGGGCACAAGTTCCTCCTTGAGAGCACATAGCCGGTGCAGATTTATGTCTACGCCACACGCGTACGAGTACGTATGGGCTGGCCAGCGGCGCGGCGAAACGGCGCATGTGCGCCACTCGAACATTGCACACTCACTTAGGCATGCACATCGGGTTGGTCACCATCAGTCCGCGTTCGTCGTAGGCCGCGGGAAGGAACATACACGCCGGGCCCCTGCGCGGCGCACACAGTACTGTCGAACCGACATGCGGGACTCGAATGTCGACGCATGAGAGGCAGACTTACAGCTTCGGGGGCGCCTTGGGAGGCGCGTGGCGAGGCGGGGGATGCATTCCAAACAGAGTTCGCCGGTATGCAATCTCCTCTGCGTGCGTCCGGCTGCGAACGCCGCGGATACCCGCCGCACATGCGAGGACCACGACCAGAGCCAAAATCGCGTGACGAGCCATCTTGACGCAGCAGAGCAGCAGGTAGAAATAAAGATGTATGTAAGTCTGTAAGCGCTCGACGTTTTATATCAGCAAGCAGCAGAGTGACCCCCATTCTGGCTCATCCCGCCAACCGCCGTCCTGAGCCTTCCTGGACAACTTCTGATATGCTTAGTATGCTTGATGCATAGTCATGTGCGTATCCCCCTGTGTTCAGCACTACCTATTACCTTGATGGTGCGGCTCGTCTGGCTCTTGTGATTCTTGATGTCGGGCCTCGGGCAAGGTCGGCGGGCTGGGTCAGGCTTCAGACTGCCTCGCTCTGCTTGTCGCTGGTTGTCCGCAAGACGCAACGCGTAGCCTCCTCACGTCCCCTCCGGCACGAGGTGTGACCACGACTTCCTACATGACGAGCCAGCCGGCTCGGACGACGTACAGACTTCGCTAGGGTCCCCCGTCCCCCCTTCGCTAGGGTCCCGGCTACGCTTCACAGGCATTCTGCGTCCGCCATGCATCCTCCCCACACACCGGTTCCGCCCCTGCGCCCACAGGTCTGTGAAGTTGGCGACCACGCCCTACGCCCCTCTGGGCCCCTCACCATGCTTCGTTGATGTCTTCTACCCCCTGCGTTCTCAATCCATCTCCCGCGCTCCGGCAATGCACCAATCCATCCCCCTCTGTTCCCCGGCCACGCACTGCTCGTGTCCGTGTCTATCCTCACCCCAACAATTCGGCCTACTGGACAGGTGCTCTATCTATGATCTAGAGGTGCTCTGTAACACACCAATACTTCTACCGGTGTCATGCTTTGGTGCTACTTACTGGTGTGCAAAGCACAAGATGAGAGCCCACCCTCGCCCGCCCGGCCATTGGCGTCTGGCATGTGGCCCCCCTCCACCCAGCCTGCCCCCACCCGCAGCGCCACGCCCCCAGCCTCAGCTGCGTGCCTGGACGCCCCCACCCCCATCCGCCTGTACAGTCTCCCTCTTCCCCCCTCCCCTCACCCTTGCCCCCAGCCCAGTACAACCCCAGCAACGGCACACCAGACACCACCCACACCCCACCCAGTTCGCTCGTTCAGTCCCTGTGGACTCGCTGTCGCCAGTAACGCTTTCGCTTCCCCTCGGCGCCCCCACCCACCCGCTGTCCCCTCGCGTGTCCGGCCTCCCGCTCCCGTTCCTCCCCACTCTCCGCCACCCCGGCCCCGGGGCCCTGCCGCTGAGCCTCACCACGCCGCCCCTCCCGCGCCGTCTCCTGGCCCCTGCCCTCCATCACCGACTTCGCCGCCTCGCTCTCGCTCTTGCCCTCGCCCTCTGCCTCCTTCCCCCGCACCTCGCTCTCGCTCTTGCCCCTCTCCTTACCCGAGCCCTCGCCCTCCGCGCCCCGCACCTCCCGCGCTGCCTCCCAGCTCCCGGCCTCCTCCCGCTCCGCCTCCGCCTCCGCCTCCCTGCTGGCCACCTCGCGCCCCGCCTGTGGGAGGAGGAGGGAGCATGCAGGGACAGCACCACAGACCCCCGTGTCACGTGTCAGGCACACGGTTTGCTGGACCGACCGACAGGCTTAGCCGCCAGCCCAGAACCAGCCCAGTCCCAACTCCACGTGTCAGGCCAAGGCAACTCTGCTGGCACGAATGCACCCGGGCTCCAGGCGTCCCAACCCTCGACTCAACGTATTCCTCACGTCTCAACCCAACCCCGTACAATCAAAACCTGCATCAGTGTCCCCCGTACGACCCCACCCCGCAACCCCATCCACCCCTCACCATGAACTGCTCACCCCAGCCCGCGGGTCGGCCCTTGGCTGGTCGGACGGCTGTCCAACCCCAACTGCCGACCCTGTCCCGATAACAGGATGGACACACGCCCGCAACCCCGCACCCCAAGCCCGCCCCACCATGAACTGCTCCGCCCAGCCCGGGGGCTTGGTGAGCTCAAAGGAGTCCAGCAGCCGCCCATCGTCGTCCGCCACCACCTCCACGGCCAGCTTGGTGCCGGTGACCTGGGGGGGGGCAGGAGCGCGAGTCAGCGTTAGTCAGCCTTAGTCAGACCGCTCCCGCGGGCAGGGCCCTAGGACCATATGGGCCCACACGCTCGTCCCGGTGCCGGGCCCGAAGACGTGGGCATCTCACCTTGACTCAGAGTGCATCGCAACGCATCGCATCCCATCTCGCGCAGACTGAAACGACCCACAGTACCAGGCACGTGAAACCCCACCTGGATGCGGGTGTGCCCCCACCACAGCCCCTCCCCCCGGGTGGCCATCATGCCCCATCTGCGTTCCACAAGTTATTCTACTGAGGGTCCCGCCCCCCCGCCCCCCCCAGGTGCTGCCTCTGTCGCACCCACCTTGATCCGGGTGTAGCCCCACCACAGGCCCAGGCTCTCGAGCCACGCGGGGGGAGGGTCTTGCAGGTTGAAGGACTGGGGTGGGGGGGGGCAAGCGGTGGGGTGATTGTGGCGTGGGGTGATGGGGTGGGGAGGGGGACCAGGGACGGTCCTTGCACCCAACCCCAACCCGCACAAACAAGCGCTTCTACCTGGGTAACGCTCGTGCGCACTCCCCCTCTCACCCCTCTCCTACCAATCCCCCCTTCCTCATCTTACCTTCGCCCCCCTCCCACCCCCCTGCCCCCACGTAACCCCCACGTAACCCCCACCCCCTCTCACCATGCCCGCCCCCGCGTTGCCGATGATCATGTGCACCGGCGCCCCCGCGGTGCCGTCGGGCTTGGACTGCTGGCACTCCCCCCGGTAGAGGGGGCAGGTGCGCTGGTACGTGTGGTGGTGGCCGTGCAGGGTCAGGTCCACCTGACAGGGGGGGAGAGGGAAGGGGGGAGGGAGTTGACAGGGTGAACCAGCCACACCGGGTGAACCAGCCACACCCCTACCAGTCCTCTCACAGACCATCAGGGCGCAAGGCCCGTCCCGACCCAAAGCCCGTCCCTCCCCAACATCTAGTTGCTGATCTGTCTGCCGTACCTGGTACTGCAGCATGAGATCCTCGTACGTGTCCCTCAGCTGCTGGGCCACTGGCTGGTCGCCGTCAGGCCTTCGGGGGGGGGGAAGGCAGGAGGGCAGGGAGGGTATGGGAAGGAAAGCAACCGTGATGCCGTGCCCCGCACGTTGCGTCATTGGGCCCTCCCTCTTTACCCCTTCCCCTACTTTCCCCCTTCCCCTGTGCCCCCCCGTCGCCTGCCCCGTTTTGCTATCCCCCCCTCACAAAAGTGCCGAAGGCGGCCTTCCCCACTTCCCTCGGCCCCTCCCTTCTGTCTACCCTCCTATCTCCCTCCCCCCCTTTCCCTCCCCCCCCCCCCCCACCACATGGTGTTGGTTGAGGCCACGTAGTGAGGGCGGTGCCCCCCCAGCACCAGCCAGGGGGTGCGGCGGCGGTCCACGGACTTGAGGGTCTGGGGGTCAGGGGGGAGGTTGGGGGGAAGAGGGCAGGGTAGGGGTGGCAGTTGGGACGAGAGAGGAAGGGCGAGGAGCCTCTATCATGACCGAGTAAGGCGTGTGGGATGAAGGGGGCAGGAGGATGAGATAAGAACGATTATGCGGGGATTGACGAGCGGACCCGCAACGCCGCCGCCTCGCACCTGCACGATGAACTTGTACTGCTCCGTACCCGGGCCGAACTGGTGCTCCGTACTGTACTGGATGAAGTACACGGGCCCGTACTCGAAACTGTACCACTGCTTGTCGTAGCCTGTCACATGCACCAAGGGAGGTGCGGGAGAGTAAGCTCCCTTGCACCGGACGGGTCGCGTCCGTGCCGCCCCTTCCACATGCCTTCGCCTTTCAAGCCCCCTATTGCGTGATTGCGCGGTGTGGGCGCTTCTCACACACGGACCACGCTTCCCGGCCCACACGAGCAGCCGTTCACACATGAGGGTTGTGGGTGCTTCTAAATGCGCCAAAGCTTTTGAGCGACAGCGGCAAGCCCCAAAACCTCACCCTGCTGGGGCATGGCGAATCGGTGCTCGTACGGCACGCCGCACTCGCCGCCGCTGTCCTCAACGCCAAACATGTCAGCCCTGCGCGGCGGATAGACAGGCACGAACGCTGAACCTACAAAGCAAAAGATCAAGGCCGGCCCGAGGAAGCAAAGGTATATCTGATTATCTGGAACGTGGGCTCGTCCTCCCTGAGCGTCCCGCGTGGGGCTCACGTGTTGGGCCAGTCGCGCTCGTGATTGCCCGGCGCCACCATGTACGGCAGTACGGACGCGATGGGCTCGATCTGGTGGAAGAAGTTATCCCACTGGCTGCCGTAGCCCCTGACAGGACGTTGGGGGGGAGGGGGGGAGGGGGGGAGGGGAGAGTTGCAAAGACGAGGACACAGGGCGTGGAGGCGGGTGCCCTCAGCGTCACGAGGTACCATCAGTCGCCCCGCCTCCGGCAATGGGCCGCCGGGCCATGGACGTCACGGCGCACGCGCACGGAACGTGTACGGCACGCACCTGGCGTACGACAGATCTCCGTTGTGCAGCAGCAGGCCCACGGGGTCGGCCCCCCCCAGGTGCTTGGCCATGCGGGATGTGGTGTTGAGGGAGGCCACCATCTCACTCCCCACCAGCGACCCGTCCACCTGTCAGGGGGGGGAAGGGAAAGGGGGTATTTGAAGCTGAGCTTGCAAAGCTCATATCGGGTGTTGGGGGAAGGGGAGCTATCCTATCCAGTCCGGTCAACGGTATTCGTCCGGTCCGGCCCTGTCCAGTCCTGTCCTGTCCGGTCCGTACCTCGGCCTGCCCCATGTCCGCCACCGCCAGGATGTGGGCCGTGGAGTGGGGCCCGGTCTCGGGGGGCGTCACGAACGAGCGCTCCTCGCTCCATCCGCCCCAGTTGCTGGCCTGCAGCCGCCGAAGGGGTGGGGCGTGCGGGGTGGGGGTGGGGGGGTACTGTTGAAGGATTCCATGCTAGGATTCGAGCGGGAAGTTCAGTTGAACAGGCGGAGCCCGCGCGCGAAGCACCCAGCAGCCCACGGCACCCCGCGCAAAACCGTAACCCGAATCGAAAAAGCCGCTCACCGGGTCCCCCACTCGGTAGTAGTAGCGGGTGGCGGGCGCCAGGCCCCTCATGTGAGCCACGTGGTGGAACCCAGCGTCGATCCACCCCACCTGACAGGAGGGGTGGGGGGTAGAGGGGGGGGGACCGAGGTAGGGGAAGGACCGTGGGAACAGGGGCGGTTATGGAGAGCTCCCCTCCTTTGAGGCAATGCTCGCGCTGAACCGTGCGGTCCCCTTACGCAAGGCTCTCAGGAACCCTCCCAAAGAGCCCACGCATCCATATTCCCGCCGCCTTGCGCCCCGCCCCCCCCCGATAGCCCCATCCCCTCGCCCCCCCCCCCCCCCGCCCTTGCCACACCCTCCTTCCACGGCCCCCAGACGACCCGCCTCACCCCCACGGCCGCCCCTCCGCACTGGTCGTCCCTCTCGTAGCGCCGGGTGCGGGCGGCGGCTGTGTTTGGATAGGCGGGGCCCTCGTCGCCGCCCCTGCCCTTGTAAGTCACCGGGGAGGGGCCCCAGCGGACCTGCACATTACAAAGCGAGGAACAAGCACGGGAGGAATACCGTAGGTTGCCGAGAGGTTTGCAGCAAATGGCGTCTGTCTCGGCCTTCCGGCGGCACCCTGGGACCGGGCGTCCGGCCGCTGTGGCCTCCCAACCCAGGAGCAACACGCGGGCACCGTCACGCAAGGACCGAGCCAGGGGGTAGGGCAGGTGGCTGCATGCGCACCTGAGGGGACGGGATGGGGTCCCGCGTGTTCCAGACGACGCGCATCTCCCTGCAGGGGGGGGGCACGGGATGGCGGCAGGCACCCGGACGCGTGAAAGCAAGGAGATACCGTAACCCCGGTACGACGGCATCTGGCATCGCTTCTCGGGAACGCCAGGATGGCGGTAGGCACTGGGAATGATGAGCGATGGGGAGACCAGAGAGAGACACAGGGGATGGACACCGGGGCAGGCAGGAGACCTTGGCACGGGGGGTTACGGCAGAGGCGCTAGGTCGATAGCGTGCCGGGTCGTTGACGCGACGGCATCTGCCATCTCCGGCAGCAGTGCGGGCGTGCTGCAACGCGCCTGCGCTTACGCCGCCGGGGCTCGTCCCGGGGACGCCAGGACGCGGCCCGGTGCAAGGGCAAGGGGCATGAAGTGCGGCGCGTGCGAGTGTGGATGGTCCCCGCAGGACGCGGGTGGTCCCCCGAGGTGGTCCCTCACTTGTTGGTGGCTCCGAGGCTGAGGTGGATCTGCAGGGGTTGGTCGGGTTGCATGACCTGCGGGGGGCAGGCGGGTGGAGGAGAGCGGGGCCGCTGGGGATGACAGGGCCGAGGTAAGGGGCCAATACCACTCTTCCACTGCACACGTCACCCCCTCACCGCGCAACAGCCAACTTATAATCACTCTTCACATGCCTCCCAATCTCCAATCACCCAGAAGCCCCCCCCTCTCTCACCCAGATGCCCTTGCTCCGCGCCACCTCCACGGGGCGGTCGAAGCCGTTGCGCATGAGCACGAAGGCCATGACCCAGCGGTAGCTGATCAGCCGGAAGCTGCGAATATGTGTGCGGGGGGGGGGGGGGGCGCAGGAGCGGGGAAGAGATTCAAGGGGACAACCACGGGGAGCAGGCGGACTGGGAGTGGGTGGGGGAAGGTTGTTGTGAGGGTGGGAGGCTGCGTGTTTGGGGCTGCGTGCAGGACCACGTCATCCAGCCCCGACCCGCGCTCTCACCTCAACCCCGCGCTGCTCTTGCGCCCGCTCAGCCCCTGCTCACCGCAGCCCCTCCCGCTGCACTGCGCGTGCTGCGGGTCCCCACCCGTCCTTGCCCCCAGCTTAGCCCCTTCCACTGCAGCCCCTTAACAGCACCGTGCGAGCTGCGCGGCCCCCGCCCACGGCCTCCACCCGCTGCCCCTACCTGAGCTTGCCGGTGCCGTTGAGCAGGTGGCTGGGGTCTCCGGCGCAGAACTTCCATTTGACGGGGGCGGTCTGTGTGGTGTTGGCCTGGTCGCTCACAATGAGGGCCACCCAGTCGTCGAAGCGAGGGTCCTCCACGCCCGACCAGGAGACCGTGAACCACTCGCCCCGACCTGACAGGGGGAGGAGGGAGGAAGTGGGGGGAGATGTTTGGGGGGGGATAGGGGGAGGGGGGAGAGGAAGGGTATCGGTAGACGTGGCGGAGGCGGGTGCGGCCTTCGAGCCGCGCCCCTGCGTGTGGCCTTCCTAACTATCCTCTGCCCCTGTTCCCGCATGTGCGTACCGTCGTACAGCTCAGTGCGGTCGGGCTGGATCGAGATTTTGGGGTCCAGTGCTTGGGTCACGGCCCGCACGGCGACACGCTCCAGCGGCTGGTGTAGACCCGCCACGCTCAGGGAGTCGGGGACCGAGGGCTCTGGCCCCGTGGAGGGTGTGTATGTGTAGTGAGGCTGTTGCGAGCGGATCTGGCCGCGGGCTTGCTGCTGCCGGAATCGGCCGGGGTGGATGGCCGAGAGAGCCGGGATGGCAAGGGCTACGGCTACCAGCAGGGCCAGCGACCCCGCGCGCAGCCCTAGCTGGCGCGGCATCGTCTGCCTGGCCCAGCCGGTGTGCAGGCGGCGTATGGGCAGGGCCTCGCGAAGCGGAATGAGGCCACGCGTGCGGTTATGCGTTCAGGGAGCCCCTATAACCAGGGGTTGGACAGTGTTGAGCTATGCTAGTTTACAGGGATGCGTTAAGGCTGGCAGAGTGCACCGGGGGCTTTGAGCGCGGATGCGTGCCCCCCATTGGCAGGTTCGCCCCTGGGTCCGCCCAAGGTGCCTTCTGCGCAAACACGTGCACCTGCGTCTTCAGGAGCATTTAACTAGCGGCAGTCTCTCAGACCTAGCTCTGTAGCTTTTACCCAGCACAGGCAGGAAGAATGCAGGTCTCTCCCTCTAGCGACGGCATTCAGAAGCTGCTTGCCGCTGAGTCTGAGGCTCAGCGCATTGTCGGCGAGGCTCGCAAGGGTGAGCAGCAACTTGGGCAGCTGGTGGTCGCTGTGATGGAGAATTGACGCCGCTTGCTCTGCACTTGCAGCCAAGGGCGACCGCCTGCGCCAAGCTAAGGCGGAGGCCGAGAAGGAGATTGCTGCCTACCGCTCGGAGCGCGAGGGTGCATACCAGAAGAAGATTGCCGAGGTGGGTGTTCGGCCGCGCGCAATCGCGGCGTAGGGTGTTCGGGGACAGTGCGACTGACCTGCTCATGCCCTCTCCCCTACATTCCACAGGGCTCCAGCGGGTCGCAGGCCACTTTCCAGCGGTTGCAGAGCGAGACCGCCCTCGCGGTCCAGAAGATCCAGGCCGATGTGAAGGCCAAGAAGGGCGAGGTGCGTGAACAGCTTCGTGGGGTCGAGGACATTATACGGGTGGCTGGAGAGGGGTGCTTATGGCCTGGCCAGGCCACCACGGGTTGAAGGGGGTTTGGCGGGGGGGTGGCCACGGCCGCTGTGTCTCGCACGCGCGCCTGTTAGAACCTTTGTCCCTCCCATAAGTTGACCTTGCCCGTGTTCCCTTAACTCAGGTCATGGACATGCTCATGAACTACGTGACCACCGTGCGCTTCTAAGCGGCTTGGAGCTCTGCATGGACTTGACGGGGGAGGAGCGGCTGGGGAGGAGCGGCGCTGCTTGCCCAAGCCCTAGCGTGACTGCCGACGAACGCGTCGGGACGCTTACTGGGTGCCATGTGAGGGGCAAGGGCTCGGCGGTTAGGAACGCTGCTCGGGCGCTCGGGGGGATGACTTGACGTTCGGACACTTCGACATCTTGACTTGGGCTTTTGATTGACTGTCCGCGAGAAGCATACGGATGGTATGGGGCTCTGCTTATTCGGTGTTACAGAGGCTGGAGGTGTTAATGGGTTAGGGCGTGCGCCTCGCATATGTGGGTTTGTGGTGGTGGGCGGCTGTGGGGCGGGGGCCGGCGGGGGACACGCGTGTGTCACGGGGCGGGAGCTATACGGTCGGGCGTGCCGTTGCCGGTGGCTTCCCGCGCATGCAGCTTTTAAGACCTCGCTTCCGGCAGACCACCGCGTTATTACTTGTATTCCCAACCTATTCACACACAACCCGGCTTATTCGTGGTCAGCTTATTGAGCCACACCCTCCCTTAGTACACGCATCCTTCACCAGCTCGCTGCGCTGCTGTCTCCCAGCGGCTTGGCTTGACGACGATGTTGTGTGTGGAGCCAGCAGCTCCGCACAGTAAACGGTGTTGAGGTGTCGCGCGACGCTTGACTTGGTTTCCGAGCCGAGCTTCTAGTCGGCAGGCACGCCTCTACCTAGCTTCGACAGCCTGGCTTCGACATCGACGCCATATACCTTTGCCTCAGCATCAACCCAGCTTGCTCACACTATGTCGTTTACTTCGGCATCCCGGAGTGGACGCCTCAGCGCCAGCGGAACAGCCGACGGCAAATCCTCGGTAACAAGGGGAGCATTATCCGGCGCGATGGGAGCATCACCCTTCTGCGTCCTGGCGACCACCCCCGAACTTCCAACGAGCTCCATCGCGTCCACCTCCGCGCGCTCGCCAGCGCCAGGCCGCGGCGGGGCGCAGACGTTCATCACGTTCCGTCGACAGAACTCCTCCAAGGGCCAGCTCACAAGCCGGCCCAGCGGCTCCGCGCCGTCGGGAGTCCCGGCGACTCCGGCGGGCGCGCGGAAACCCCGCTCCGCCCTCGTCCGAGCAGCTCTGGCCCTGCTAGCGGTGCAGATCATCCTGGGCGTTCTCATCCTCTCGCAGCCAGCCTGGCGCCATGGTGCTGCAGCGCTCATGTCCTCTCCAACCCGATCCTTCGCCTTCCACCCCTCCTCCTGGGCGCCCCTGTCCAAGCGCACGGGCGGCGGCGGTGGCAGCTCCACCCTCGACGTGGTTTCCGCGCTGGGCGCCAAAAGCCGCTCCGGATTTGGATCTGGATCTAGCAAGGGTGCCACCAACATTGTTGCCATCATGGCCGAGAAGAGCCGCCAACGCGAGCAGAAGGAGTACGCCAGCAGGAAGGAGCACATGTGGGACCCGCCCAAGGCGCAGGCCGTGACCGCTAAAGCGAGCTCCACGTCCCAACCCGTGGTCCTGTCAGCCTCCGTCGAGGCCGAAGCCGCCCTGAAGAAGACCAAGCCCGCCGCCGCGGTCAACACGGGCACAACAGCTGCCGCCGGCGCTGTGGCGGCGGCGGCAGCCGGCTCGGGTTCGAGTGCGGTGGTGGTGCAGCAGGCCTCGGACGCGGCCTACCCGCCCTTCGTCAAGCCCGTGGTCCCCTTCCCGGGCCGTGTCGCCAACCCGCCGCCCATCGTCGGCGTCGTCTTTTACGGCAGGTGCGCCTCTCTCGTTTAGCGCAGGAGCTGGGAACAATAAAGGGGCGGGCCACGGGACGGAGGGTTCCAGGCGCCGACCCATATCAATGCCGGGCCAGCGCGCCCCGACCCACATCGCTCCTCTCCCCACAAAGCCGCCATTCGCGATTCGCCCATACCCCCCAACGACCCACCTCCGCTCACTCGCCCCGCTCTGTTCCTCCCACCCTCACGCTCTCAACCCACCAACCCCATGCTCCATGCAAACCCGCCCTGAGTCCCATACCCCGCCCGAAACCCCACGCTCCCCCGAAAACCCGCCCCTAGGCGCTCCCGCGTGCGCATCCTGGACTACCCCCCCAACAAACCACCTCCGCTCACTCCCCCATCACCCCGCGCTCCCCCAAACTCCGCGAGCTTGGCTTACTTGTCTTTCGCCTTCCTCCCATCCTGCCCAGGCGCTCCCGAGTGCGCATCCTGGACTGCTACCTGCAGCGGAACATGAAGCGCAACGGCGGGCTGCTGACGAGCGTGGTGTTCGTAACCGCCACGTGGGACGCCGCTGACGTGGCGTTCCTGGATCGACTGGTGAAGCTGCGGTCGCCCGAGTACAGGTGCGTTGCGGGGCGCGCTGCGCTGGTGTCGGGGGGCGGGGGCCCGCGATGCAAGGGTGGGCAAGCAAGGGCGAAGCTTGCTTGTAACCATCCTGCCGCCTCTCCCCAACGCTCCAAACCTCCACAGCAAGCTCTACCCCAAGCGCCTGGACAAGGGCTACACGGGGCACTACGCCTGGATGGACCCCGGCACCATGTACGTCAAGATCGATGATGACGTGGTGTTCATCGAGGATCACGCGATCGACCAGATGCTCATCGCGCACAACCTGGTGAGATCTGCCGCCCGGGGGCTGTGGGGTCTGGACTCTGGAGGGTCCCGCCTGACGCCCGAACACGAAGCCCGCCGCCGTCCAAACACGCCGGATTTTTACACTGACGTCTTCATGCTGCCTCATCTCCCGACAGCACCGCTACCACCTCATCTCGGCCAACGTGGTCAACCACCAACCGCTGGAGCTGCCGCACAGCCAGTCGGGCGCGCACACGACCTACGAACAAACCGTGCCCGGCGACAAGACCAGCTGGCGGCCCGTCATGAAGGCGGCGCCCGTGGACCCCTCGGAGCCGGACGCCAAGCGACCCGTGGTTCCCGTGCCCTTCATGGACAACGGCTGGGACGTGTGGGGCAATTGGTCCAAGGCCGCCTCCGTGCACTACTCCTTCCTGGCCAACGCCGAGGCCGGCCAGCTGGAGAAGTACCGCTTCCCCAACAACGAGCGCCTGTGGGACTTCAACCGCCACTTTGGCTACACGCGCTGGCGCATCAACATGATCATGTTCAAGGGTGAGCCGAGCTGAGATGGACGATGCTGGATGATCACCGGGGGATCGCGCGGCGTGCTGGCGATAGCGACCGGAAGGGATACCGGTACGGCGCTCCCCACAGCCAGCACCTCCCGACACTCTTACCACTCTTCTCACCTTTGCCCCACCCCGCCGAACAACCGCGCTCTAGTGGTATACCTCCCAAGCGCCCTCACCTTCTCCCCACCTCTCCCTCGTCCCCCCCCACCCCCCCCACACACGTACAGGCGCCACCATCGACGTGCACGTGTACAACATGTCCTCCACCGTGGGCACCTACCCGGGCGACGACGAGGACTTCATCACCCGCATCCTCCCCCAGCAGCTCAACCGCACCTCGGCCGCCGTCTCCGAGGCCCTGGCCGTGCACTTCAGCTTCTTCATGCAGCGCGCGGGCCTGGAGAACAGCACCGACCTGCTCGACCGGTGGGTGGTTGGGTGGGTGGATGGGCGGGTGGTTGGGTGCGCCCTGCAGACCTGGGGGACGGAGGATGTAAGAGGGGGGTTGCAGCGGCGGTGCCGGGAGATTTGGTTGAGGGAAGGGGGGGCTGGGCATCGGCCGGGCCTTGCTGCCTGGGCTAGGTGAGGATGAAGCTGAGGTGTGACCCGTCCTTCACTCGCCTTGGCAGGTACGCTCTGCTCGCGGAGAAGACCTGCGGCCGCCTGGCCCTCCCGGAGGTCCCCAAGTGAGGCGGCAGCAGCCGCCAGGGCTAGCGGCTAGCGGCACGGCCGCCGCCCATATGGCAGCGCGGCCAAGGCCGGACTGATGCGCGGCTGGGACTCGACCGGCGCTGGAAAGCTCCTCGTACAGCGCAACTTTTGCTGGGAGTCGGACCGGCTTGCGCGCAGCCGGAGCTGGAATCCGGTGTGGCGGCGCAGAGGTGGAGGGGAAAAGTCCGGGCCTCGCTCAGAGCGCGGCACACCTTGATGTGGCGGGAGCCGGAGCCGGAGGCGGGAGCGCGGGGACGAGTAGTGGAGCCCCTGGCGTTCCCTGGGCCCTTGAGGAGCCCGGGCAGGTGGCGCATAGCATGCGCCGCACGGCTCGGGGCGGGTGGGGCCGCAGCCGGCCCTTGCGGCTGTGAAGCGAAGCCGGTGCGCTTCAGCCGCTGGTTTGCCGGACGGGGTCACACGGCGCGAGGGCGTCGAGGACACAGGGATGTTCAGGTCGCAAGCAGGGCCATGAGGTGTGATGAGGGCGGAGGGCTGGGTTCAGCAGAACAGCTGGCCATGCAAGCCAACGCCACGGCAGGACACGCAGAGGAGCAATAAGCAGAGGGCCGCTGAAAGAGGGCTGCCCTGCCCTAGAGGTCCTGTAGTAATGGTCGCACAGGGACACAGTCAGTAGCTTGCAGAGACGATATCTTGCCACTAGAACGTAGTTTGAGGACGGGCTTCGGAGCGTAGGGGAGACCGGTTGACGGTACCCCGAATGCGCTGGATGCGTCAGGCACGTGATACGCATAGCCACGGACTTGGCACGACATGGGGATCCGGATCTTGGGGGCATCCAATGCACCGATACTTTGTGGCATGCATTGCGGCTTTGGATGTACGTGATCTGTGTGCGGGTAAGCAGTAGTACGGTAGTACGGTACATATTGGTAGCAATCAGACAGCGTGCGTGCACGTCTCATGCCTTGGATGCAAGGGCCAAACAGAACACAGCAGCAGCGCTTGCCAGAATGAGCGGATTCATGCTCTCTACCCCCGTATTCTTTCTCTTGTGGTCGCGGTGCTTTGTCATGTGCGTGGGAGTGCGGTGAGGTGTGCTGCTGCGGAGCTGAGCTCTTGTCATGGTGGTCAGATGGGTGGCACGCAGGCACGGTGTGAGGCTTAGACATGCCAACCTTTGCAGTTACAGGCCGTGTGAGACGTGGCCGGCACACCGGTTGACTAATGACTATCGAGGGCCTGACTAGCCTATGTTATGGTACGTGCCAGACACGTTCGGCGTCGATGCTCGGACACCCTTGAGTATGGCCGTGCTTTGGCCTTGAAAGACCGCTGGCCAGCTGCTCCACACGTCACCACAACCAACCCCGTCGCGCGCACCATGACACAGGGCCCCGTCTACCGTCGTCCCTCACCGCGCCCCAACTACCTTTACCAAGTCTGCGTCCTGCGTCATGCGTGAGCGTTTGAGCAATGAAGCCTAAGAAGGAGTTCAGCTAAGATGTCTAGTACCGACAAGCGGGGCGCCCCCGAGGGGGCGGAAAACGAGGGCTCAGCCCCCCACCCATCTGCTACGCGACCCATTCCCCGTGGTATAAGGGAACTGAAGCTTGTGGCGTCGCAGGCTAGTACCGAAGAAGTAGTACAGGATTAGCGTCCCCCGACGAGCCTCACATCCCCGCATCGCTCCCCGCACCGCCCATCGACCCCTCCAGCTCTCGCGTCAACGCCGCGGCGTCCCGTGCCCACTCCAACCGAGCCGCCGCCGGGGCTTCCGGCACCGGCACTGGCATTGGCATTGCCGGCGGCGCCGTATCGATTTCCTCCGCCACCGCGCCCGCGTTGGGCGCTCCAGGGCACGTGCCTGAACCCAACCGCGCGCGGGCCGAGCTGAAGGAGAGCCCGTGGACGGCCGGCTCGCCCGCCTCTGCCAGGCTGGCCAGGCGCGGAAACCCGCCCCCAACCGCCAACCGTTTGGCACTGGCATCCGCACCGGCAACCGCGCCCTCCTGACCCGCCCCGTTACCCGCCTTTTTGGACCCCTCCTCCCCGGTCCACAGGAACCCCACTGCTGTCGCCGCCCGTGGGTCTGCTCCGCCGACGCTGCCTGCGCCCCCGCCGCTGCCCCCCTTGCCAGCTTCCGCCGCCTCCGCCGCGTCCGCCTGCGCCTCCTCCTGCTGCCGCTGCTCGCGCGTGGGGTACGGCGGCTGCTCGTCCTCCGACAGATCCAGATCCATGCCCTGCATGAGGAGCCATGCGAGCTCGTCCACCGAGTCACGCACGTGCATCATGCGCTCGGCCATGGGGCCCAGCTCGGACTGCCAGCTGGCGAGGAGCGCGTGCTGTCGGTCCAGCTGCGGGGGCAGCAGGCGGGAAGGCGCGAAGAAGGGGGGACGAACATACGTGGTGAAAAACTGATACCCGCCTTCGACTCAAGGTGCATGGGCGGGCGGGAAGCTTTCTACAGTCAGCGCAGCCGCAGTACCAGGTGTCCACGTGAAACAGGTCGTGGTGGCGTTCTGAGTGGTCTTCCAGGGCTTGGCTTGGCTCACGTGAGCGACTATGGCCTATGGGTGTATTGCAAGTCCTATGGGCATCCTAGCTTGTTGCAGGGTGGGCTGGAACCCCACCTGAGTGAGCTTGGAGGGGATGTCGTCAGATCGCAGCAGGTACGCTAATGACGCCAGCGTCAGCTGCTGGATCTTGAGATCCTCGGCACGTGCCGCCGCCTTCTCGGCTCGATCCAGCGCCGCCCTGGCCTCCTCCAGCGCCTCGTCCGTGACGTACACCGCCGGTGGCGCCTTGCCGTATGGCAGTACATCACCGTGTACGGCAGTCCGGCCGCTGGCGGAGGCGGCGTAGGACGTGCCCTCGGGAGTCGGCGCGGTGCTGAAGACGCGGTGGCGGAGCCTCTGGCCGAATGTGCTGCCGCCGCCGCCGCTGCCGCCAGCGGCAGCGTATTTCGAGCGGCTAACGCTCGACAAGGGCGTCGCGGCGACAGAGTGTGCCGGTGAGTGGGGCGGCGTGGTGAGGTGCGACGGCGTGGGCGGCATGGGCTGGAGATCGGGGGGGGCGGCGGACAGGGGCACGCCCGACCGAATGCTATGCAGCCCGGACGCATCCCCCTGGTACTCCGACGAACCCCACTCCAGGCCCAGGCCCAGGCCCAGCAGAGGCGGCGGCGGCGGCGGGGCCGGCGGCGGCGGAGCCGGCGCCAGCGGCGGCACGGGCGGGTTGAGCCTCGCCAGCCCAGACGCTGACGCCCCGCTCGCCGCCGTGCCCGAACTCGACCTTGCGTCAACCGCCGCGGCGGTTGCGCTACCCGGGCCCGCCTGGGCCTGGGCCTGGACCGAGCCGGCGGACCTGGCTGGGCCCGACGTGGCCGAGTGGCCGCTTTTCATACTGGCCTTCCTGCCGCTGCCTCGGTCTGTGAGGGGCCGCGCGTCGCCGCTCGGTCGGCTCTCGACGCTCGGCCGACCGGCGCTGAAGCGGCTCAGGCGGCCGCCAGTGCGCCGCCCTGCCGTACTGCGGGCATTAGTCACGCGCTCGCCCCACAGCATTCCCTCGGCCTGCATCGCGACGACGCGCCGTACGGCCCATCGGAACCGCTCCAGCGGCGCCGCCGGCATTGGCACCGGCGCCAGCGCCGCCTCCGCCTCCGCTGCCGCACCGCCGCCGCCGCCGCCGCCGCCGGCCTCCATCCCCAGAAGCGTCTCCAGCCCATGTGCCGTGCCCAAGCTCGTGGTAGATCCCAGTCCGGAGTGGCTAGTGCTCGAAGCGGCGCCGCCCAGCCATTTCTTCCGTTGTAACGCGGCCATGACTCCTCCAAACGAACTCATGTTCCTCTTGCTGCTGCTAGCCCTGCTCGACACGCTCATGCTGTCTTGGGCCACGCCGGCCACGGCGGCGGCAGCTTCCGCCGCCTTCCCGCCGCGGCTCCAGACGGCGCCGACGAGGCCCATGAATCCACGGGATCCAGCCCCCTTGGCGCTGGATCCATGGGATCCAAGCGCGGGGCTCAGCACGGTGCCGCGCTCGATGGCGGCCTTGGCGGCCGCCAGCTCGGTGCGCACCTGGATTCGGTTAGAGGGGTGGGGAGGGCCGTTGGGTTGGCGGTTGGGTTGACGGTTGGATTGGCGGTTGGGAGATGGTTGGGGAGACGGTTGGGAAAGGAGGGGGCGGGTGATGGAGGCATGAGGTGGGAAGCCGGCCGATTCTAGGCAGTCCCAATTCCCGTAAGCAGGGTGTGCGTGGGCGGGAAATTAGCCGCACGGCGGGTTCCGTATGGCTCAGCTGGTTGCTGGGGTGAAGGGGGGGCGGAGACGATGCTAAACCTCGAGCACAAGTACCGTAACTCGAGAAGGGCAGGGCGAGATGGGAGCTACAACCGCAAGAACAGCGCAGTGACAATCGCGCATCGCGGTCGGCTGTTTTGCAAACGTACCTTAACCACCTCGTTCTCCACCGCCTGCTCCCCGGCCTGCAGCTTGGACAGCACGTCATCCAGGCCCTGCTGGTAGCTGGGGGGTTGGGGGTGGAAGGGGAAGGGGGGAGGGGAAGGGCTCGGGGGGAGGGGGAAGGGGGGAGGGGTGCACGGGGGGTGCAGGGTCGGTGCAGGGCTCTTGTGGGGCCTGAGGTGGAGGCTCGGCTGCGGGGCGCAGGGGGGAAGAGGGCAGGCCTAGTGCCCTCCACTCGAGGTTCGAGCCACGCGTGCGGCGCTCACGTGACGAGGGCCTCCTTGAAGTCGTGGAAGGTGGGGCACACCTTGTTGGAGCGGTCCACGGAGGACTGGTCGGGGCGGGGGTGGGGAAGGGGCCGAGAGTGGCGTCAAGAGGACGTCAGCGCTAACTGCCAGGACGTGGTTGGGGGTGCATGGGGGGGAGCGTGTTCGAGCGGTCCACGGAGGACAGGTCGGGGCGGGGGTGGGGGTGGGGGTGGGTGGGAAAAGGTGGAGGGCGAGAGGGGCGACAGGGGGCGACGGCAGGGGCAGCAGCCATCTCAGCATAAGAGTCAGTGCCGCAGGTCCGGAACGAGTAACGGAGGGTTGCTCGGTGCGAGAGGACAGGGGCCGAGAGTGGCGTCAGGAGGCGGTCGGGAGGGGGGGGGGGAGGCAGCCATCTCGGCTGGGTGCCTCTTGGGCTGGCCGCACACCCTTCCCCTCCCCCATCTCTCGTTCTCTCCCCCCCTACATTTCGCCCCCATCTCCCCCGCCCACCCCCCCCCCCCACAACTCGCCCCCACCTGGAACTCCTTGAACTCAGTCCACCGGGTGGAGAAGTTGCCGCCGATGACGGCGATGGGCAGCGAGATGATCACCTGCCGTACGGTCGTACACGTGCACGTGCACACGGGCAATCCGCGTTCAGCCCACTCGTCACTCGAGGTCGACTTTTATTCCCACAGAGGACACACAGGAAAGGGTTTCTGGCGCGCCCAAAACGCTGTACGCGTGGTGGCGGGCACCCACCCACCCACCACCCATCCACCCATCCCCCACCCCACCCCCACCCACCCACCCACCATGCATAATAGCATCGCCAGGGAAGCCACGAACCTGCGCGGGCGAGGGTGGTCGGCGGGCCAGGCAACTTTGTGGGCAGACAACGGAAGCTGTGGAGAGCCTTGGCTGGGGAAACATTGTGCAGTCTTGGCTGGCCAGCGGATGGGGCAACCGGCAACGCAACAGCGCTGTTGGTGGGCTGCATTCACGTGCGTGGGCCTGGCAGCCTTCAAGGCTGCGTCTCGGACCTGACACCTGCATCCTACAATCAGCGGTGTACGGGATACGGCAGTCTCACCTGCCCCAGTTGGTCTTGGGGTAGAGGTCGCCGTATCCGGTGGTGGTGAACGTGGTCTGGGAGTAGTACATGCCCTGTCAGCATCCCAATGGGCATGGGATCGGGTACGGCATGACGTCAGCCTCATCTGCACCGCGCTTATCCACCAAGTGGAGGGGACAGGGGAGGAAGAGCCGATGAGGATGGTCTCGGTTACGGCATGCACACCATGACACCAGCAAGCAGCCCCCAACACCATCAGAGTCGGGAAGGGGGGCCGGACAGGACTGGGAACCCAAGCACGCCCGCAGTGGCAAATGGCACGCAGCCCGGAAGCAAGGTTTCCTTGAGCAGAGTGTCTGCCAAAACGGCCGGCAGCTGAAGCCCACCCGGCGGCCGCCGCACCTGGGGAATGGAATCGAAGGTCTGGGGCTCCACGAAATAGAAAATGGTTCCGAAGCACACGAGCAGGATGATGAGCAGGAAGCCCAGCATGCCCAGCACGTCGGCCGAGGTCTGCAGCGTGTTGACCACGATGGAGAGGTGCCGTAGCCTTTGGGGGGTTTTAGGGGAAGTGTGGAGGGGTTTGAGCGGTTTTAGGGGGTATTTGTGGGGGGGGAGGGCGGGGGCTGGAGGGTGGGATGCATGGTAAAGGTGCCAGCAGCTGCACGGTGAGGGTGCCGAGCAAGCGGGCGGTACACATCCAGGACGCGTCGCAAGCAGCAGGCACCGTACAAAAGTGCGGTACGCATGGCGCCTCCGTACGGTACGGCAACACCTACTTGGGCACAGAGCGGACCATGCGCAGCACGCGCAGCAGCCTCAGCAGCCGCACGATACGTGTGTGGAAGGCGTCTGCGGGGGGAGGGGCCGGGAGTGCACAGCGGTGCGATCGAGGTCGGCTCTCGTCTAGATGTGATGGCTCCAGCCTCGTCCGTAGCTGGCCACAGGGGCCTTATGCACACGATGCCGCTTCCTACTTGCAAGACGTAGAAACGGCAGCCCCCAGGACACAGCCGCTGGCGCCCACATCCCAAGCTCAGCCCGCAAGAGGCCCAACCCCACCCCCCAACCGCAACTCCCCAACACCAACCCCAGCCCCGACCCCGCTAGACTTACAGCCGCTGGTTCCGTTTACCATGAGCTCTATGTAGAATGGCAGGATGGCCACCGCGTCGACGAGGTTGAAGAAGTTTAGCCAGAAGCGCAGCATGTTGGGGCAGCACAGCAGGCGCGGCAGCCACTCCACGGTGAAGATGCCCATGCACACGTAGTCCACGATGCTGGCGGTTGGCGGTTGGTGGTTGGGAGTGGGCGGTCGGGAGTGGGCGGTTGGGTTGGGTGCAGCGGGCGTTTGGGGGTGGGGGCGGGACCCCTGCCCCACCGGACCTGCCAGACCTCGCCCCCTCAACGCCACGTCACACTCACATCCTCCGCCAAAGCCCCATGCCGCGCCATCCCAAAACCCCAACCACCAACCGAAACCCCACGTGCCCCCCAACCCCCGCAGCCCCCACGTGCTCACGTGAGCGCCTCCATGACGGGCGTGCCCCGGTAGTGCGGCACGGTCTCCACACAGAAGGTGGCGGTGTTTAGGCAGATGATGGCCATGATAAACCAACCGATCCAGAGGGCCAGAGGGGAATAGTCTGGGTAGGTGAGCGTCATGAAAACCTCCTTCCTGCGGTTGGCGGTTAGTTGGTTGGGAAGTTGGGTGGTTGGTGGTTGTGGAGCGGTTGGTTGGTTGGTTGCTGGCGGGGGGATGCCGGGGCGAGGCTCTCGCCGCCCGACAGACATACTGGCCGGGCCGTCGTGGCCAGGCCTCACCCGGCCTGGATGTGTACAGCCCCGCACCCGTGCGGTACCGCGGTACGGCACTCCGGCGGTACGGCACCCCGGCGGTACGGCACGGCACGGCACCTCCCGGGCCCCACCTGAAGCGGCTCCACCACAGCCGCTGCCAGGGGGTGGTGGCTTTGGCTCGCCGTATGTCCCAGTCCTGGGCCTTGGCCCCCGTCTGTGAGGTGGTGAAGTGGGCCCAGGTAGGGTGCTCCTCTGGGGGGGTGGGGAAGGTTGGGGGTGATTTTCGGAGCATTGGAGAGCGGAAGAAGAGATAGAGCGGCAGCCAGCGAGCCCGATGGGGAAGGTTGAGGGAAGGGGAGCAGAGCCCAAGAAGACTTCGTGAAAGGTGGGCTGGAGGGGGCAAGGGGGGCACGGAGGGCAGCAAGCTGGAGGGGCTGGTCCGCAGGGCCCAGGGAGTCCGACCGGTGCTGACAGGAGGCAGCCTTGGCGAGCTCTGAGTCCCAACAAGGGCAGCACACAGGTCGGACCCCGGCATTACCCAGTCTCCGTTATTTTCAGACATGCGCGCGCCATAGCAAGAGCCAGAGCCGTGCAGACCACCTCGCCATCCCCAGCCACCCGACCATCCCAAAGCTGTGCCCCACGCACCGAACAGGCCGAACGCAAACCGTCGCTCGACGAACCCCACCCGACACGCAGGAGTACTTCTGCCCATTCATACCGGTACCATCCTGTCATCCTCAACCACCCCACCCCCCCGAACCACGCACTGAACGGATCGAACGTACCGTAAACCGCCGCTCGTCGAATCCCACCCGACACGCAGGACAACCCCCCGAACCACGCACCGAACAGGTCGAACGTGAACGCCTCCTGCACCTGCTTCTCCGTCCCTGGCCCCAGCGGGGCCGACGCCAGCTCCCAGGGGTGGGGGTCCCGCGGCGACAACGGGCTTTCCTCGCCCACCGTCGTGAAGAGCGTGCTAAACCTGGCGCGTTTAAACAGGCTACTCAGCTTGTCTAGACCGCGGCCGCCCGTGAGGGAAGTGCCGCTCCCGCTCCCGCTGCCAACGGAGCCTCCGGGCTCAACCGAAGCGCCGGACGCAGGAACGAGAGCCTGGAGAGGGCCGGTGCCAGGGCCCGGGCGGGGCCCGAGCGCCAGCGGTGCGGGGCCCGGGCGGTCGGCAGGTGCGGGGCTGGCGTTGGGCCCGGCGGGGCCTGGCCCGGGCCCGGGGCCTCCGGTGGGAGGGGCCACAGGGCGCGTAGGCGACTCGTCCGGTCCTTCCCCTGCGCCGTGCTGCACCTCCAGATTCACCCGCGCGTCCACCCTTGCCTGGTCAGGGTGGGGTGTGAGGGCGGGAGGGCTTGGAGCCAGGACGGGGCGTGGGGTGGGGAGCCCAGGGATGTGCACTGAGACTGCTGACTAGGTTTCGGGTTGGGGGCCGCCGGGCAGGGGTGATGCAGGGCCCCACCACAAAGCCCATGCCTACGGTACCACACAGCACCACGTGCTACCCTCCGTTCCGAACTTCCCGGCGCCCCGGCCCCCCAAACCCCCCCAGCGTGCTCCCTCCACACAAAAGGACAGGACCTGCTCACCTAGTACCTCCCAACACATCCACTAAAGGTGTCTTCATGGTGTCACAAAGAAGCAACTTTTGAGCACCCCCTTACCTTGGCTCCGAACTTGTCCAGCGTCAGCCTCAACACTCGGTCCACCAGGCGGCCCACACGCACCGGCGCCGAGCCCTGCCCCGGCTCCCCGCCCGCCTGCGACTGCTGCGACGGCCGGTCCCCGGCCCAGGGCTCGGCCCCGGGCGCGGCTGAGGGCTGGAGGGCCAGGGAGGGGGCCTCCAGGGAGCCTTCAAGCCCGGAGGAGGTCACCGATGCGGCTCCCGGGGCAGCGCCTTCGGGCGCACTGCTGGTGGGGGTGAGGGAAGCCGGGACCGAGAAAGGGCTGGGCCCGATTGGGCGCTCCGGGACCGGCCCGGGCCTGGGCCCGGCACCCTTGCCAGGCCAGGCGTGGGGCGTGCTCTGGTCGGAGGGGCCCGATCGAGCGCCGCTGATGCGGCCGAGGCCGAGGCCGGAGCCGCCGCCCGCGGTAAGGCCGGTGCCGGAGCTATCCCGTCCGAGGCCGGAGGAGGCGGCCGTGCCAGCGCGGCGTGTGAGGGAGGGGGCGGAGGGGCCAGCGCCAGCACGCTAGGGGGGAGAGGCGGGGTGAGGGGAGGCGCCGTGGGGGTCGGGATCTAATCGGCTGTGCAGTTTAATAGTGACATGGGGAGGTAGCTCCAGGGCTGGCTGCCCTTGGGCACATGGTGAGCCGCCCGCAGCCAGGCCCCCGGTCTACCCTCGAGGGGGCAGCACGGACCCCCTGCGGAATTCGCTCACCGGTGACTCCAGCTCGGGCTCAACATAGGCGAGGGACATCGCCCGGCGAGCTTCAAGGCTATCGGTGCGCTCCTTCTCCCTCTCCCGGTCCCTTTCCAGCGCCTGCTTCCGACCATCTTGGGCCGAGCCCGCCACCGCGGCCGCTTGAATCATTCTGACAACTCAAGCGCCGAGGCTTTGCCAATAATTACACTGCCATCACCGAGACATAGCTGTGCGGTCAACGCGGTCACGGCATGCGCGCTCGAGCGCGGAGTCAGTTCGCCAGCGTTCGGCTATCCGTGGTTTGCAATCGAGTTGCATTCTGTTGGTTGCATTAACGCGCGATGCTTACGTCGCAAGTTCGTCCAAACAGACGTCCTCAAAGCAGAAACGCTCCGGCAAGCCCGACAGCGGTATGCTGCGAGCCAACCACGGCGGTGGCATAGGTCTATCTGTTGTTGATTGCAGTTCTCGACAACACGGGGAGCTACCGCCGTGCCCGCGTGCCGTTCCTCCCTGCTGCCCTCCGTCCCCCCCGCCGCGCTTGCTGCTGCTCGTTGCTTGCCCCGCACCCCTTCAATGCCCCCCCCCCCGCAGGAATGCAGGTCAACACCGGGTTCCTTTGTGCACGGTCGGGATGCGCCTGAACTGCATGGGAGCCGACCCGGCGGACCCCGGCAAAGTGGCCCAATTGCCACCAGAGAGTCACAAAGGGAGAGACAGTACTTTAAGCTAGTGTGCACACATGCAGCTTTAAAGTAACTCGCGACCTGCTTGCCGAACCTCCTGCGCTCGCTTTGGTCACAACGACGTGCACGACGTGGTCTTAGCAACCCATACATCAAGCGTGGTAACTTGATTGTAATTCAGCGCTGCCGTCTCCCCGCGAGCACTTTTAGCAATCAGTCGACTGCGATTCAGCGCAGCCCAGCTGTCGGCTCGGCTATCAGGATGAACGCCCATATGGGCTTGCAATCTCGCGGGTCTACGCTTCAAGGGAGGCAGCCGCAGCTGCCCCTCGCGGCGCCCGCTCCGATGACCCCGTCGGCGACTTCCAGCCGGCCATGCCGGGCCCACTCGAGCCGCTGTGGGCCCCTGCAATCTGGTCACAACCAGCCAAAGAGCCTGACGCCACTGCCCGGGCGGCTGGTGCCTCACCTGCTCCCTCGGGATCGAACATCCACCATCACCCGGACCTTCGCTGATCCCGTGATGGAGGCGCCGGACGTTGATGACGAGATTGAGGCGCCACGGTACGCATACGGACACAGGACCCTTATACGTGCTAACGTCCAACACTAGCACCTGCAAACCCAACGAAGGCCGAGGTGGCCGGCGGCGCGTGGGGGTCCTTCGGGGGAACGGGATGTCGGCCGCGGCGCCAGTGCCCTCTCCCTCCATCCGCCCATCCTTTCCCTCCCGCCCTCAGATGGGACCCAACCAAGCTGACGGCAGTCATTGTCGGCGCGGGGCCCACGGGGGCCCTGGCCGCACACTACTTCGCCATGCGGGGTTACACGGTGCAGGTGCGTGACCCTCGGGCCCGGGGCCCCTCCCGCCCGAACAACCGGCCCCCCCTCCCGGCCCGCCTCGCCCCACACCCCTCCAACCCCGACAGCCACCCGCACCCCCACGGCCCCACGGCCCCTCGGCCCTCGGCCCTGGGTCGCTCTCCCCTAAACGAACTACCCCCCACCCGGCCCGCGTTGCCCCACACCCATCGACAATGACGGTTCCTAGCGAACCACCTTCAGGACTTAGTTGGTTTCGATTTGGGTTTGGGGCCACGCCGGGACAGCTGCACGCCGGGCCCTGCCGTGCCACTAGCACTGGCCACGGCGCCGTGGGGCTGGCCGCGGCCCGTGTGGGCCGAGGCGGGCGGGGGGGCACAGCGCTGGAGCGGCAGAGCACAGGGTCGGGTTTGGCCTGCGTGGTCGTGTCGTGCTCAAGACGGAGCGGACAGGGGCCGGGCTTGCAGTCAGCGGACAGAGTCGCTTGCCACACCCTAAAGGCCTCCCCTCACCGCCGTACTGCATTATGCCCGGCCGCTGCCCCGCAGGTGTACGACAAGGGCCCTCGGCCGCAGCCCGGGGACGCCTCGAGCGTGCCCCTGGTCCTCACCAGCCGGTAGGGGTGAGGGGGGGGGGGCACGAGGGCTGGGGGGGGGGGGGTGACAGCGTGAGCCACGTCCGTTGTGCCGTGCCGAAGGGAGCCCTCACGACGACCCCTCGCCTTATCCCTCACGATGGGCGCCATCGCCCATGGGGCGCTATACCTGGGCCCCTCCTGCCCCCCACCTTCACCTCTCAATCTCCCTCTCCCGTCCTCGCCCTGACCTCTGCCCCCTCCTCAACCCTCTCTTGGGGCGCGATCACCCATGGGGAGCTGTACCTGGACTCCCATGCGCCCCATCCTTCCCCTTGACCTCCCGTCCTCCCCCTCACCCTCTCTACCCCCTTCCCCTACCCCCTCCACCCCTCCAGTGGCGCCATCGCGTATGAGGAGCTGTCCCTGGACTCGCAGCACCGCGTGGGCCCCCGCGGCACCCCCCTGAGGGGCGTGTGGCGCCTGGGGCAGGGCCGGGAGCTGCAGGAGGTGGACACCACCTCGGGATACCGCCGGACGTTCGTGGTGGACCGGTCGGGTGGGTAGGGGGGGGAGGCAAGAGGGGGGAGAGGCAAGAGGGAAGGGGGAGGAGGCAAGAGGGAAGGGGGATGCAAGAAGGAAGGGGGAGGAGGCAAGAGAGGGGGGATGCAAGAGGGACGGGGGCGGGAGGTGGACTCGACCTCCGGCTTTCACCGCACAGTAGTGGTGGACCGGTCGGGTGGGCATAGGGGGGGAGGCAGGAAGGGCAGGCAGACACGAGGAGGGGGGGCCAAGAGAAAGGGGAGTAGCATTGAGGAGGGGGGAGGCAAGAGGGAAGGAGGGAGGCAGGAGGGAGAGGGGAGTCAAGCGAGGGCGAGAGCGGTGGACAGGGATGGTAGAGGAGATGGACCTTCGTGGGAGACCCTTCGGCTTGAGCGGAAGCGCACCTGTGGACAGTGACGGGAGCAGCTTGCGCAGGGGGCACCTCATCAGGTGTGGCGTTGGTGAGGAGCTCGGGAGTCCCCTCTCGTAGGCGGGGACAGCGCCCAGGGCAAGAGGGGAGGGGAGGGAGGGTTGGGGAGGGAGGGAGAGACAAGAGGGAGGGGAAGAGATGGGGCGGCACACGGGCGGTGGCCAGATCTTTTGGAGTGGGGTGGAGGCCGCAGCAACGGGCGAACGACCCAGACTGGAGAGGCCAGCACGGCCACCCTCCCTCACCCGCCGTCCTCCTACCGCCCTCTTGCCTACCCCCTCCCCTTACCCCCTTCTCCCCCACCAACCTCAGGCATGGCCTCGGACCTGATTGCGGAGGCGGAGAAGCGCTACCCGGGCAAGGTGACCTTCCACTTCGGCACGGGTGAGTCATGCAGACACACGCATGAGTCACGCATGAGTCACGGCGTGGTCCGGCGGCCCGACGCGGGACTGCCGTACGGGCTTGGGCCACCAGAGGGCGGCTGCGCGCCCTGCCAACCGCCAGCAAAGGGGAGGGACCGGGAGTACAAAAGAAGTGCGGGCGTACATAAGAAGCTTCCCACACGAGTATTTCCAACTTCGTCCTTGGCGCGAACCTTCCAAACTCCCAACTGCACCACCCCCCAGAGCTGGTCCGCGCCGAGCTCAAGAACCGCAACGCCGTGGTGAAGCCCGCGGGGGCGGCCGCCGGGGAGGGCGAGGTGGAGGTGTCGTACGACCTGCTTGTGGGGGCGGACGGTGTGGGCAGCACGGTGCGGGACATCCTCAAGGTGGGCCACACGGGGGGGGGGGGAAGGGGGGGGGAGGGGAAGGGGGGGGCGGAGGAGGGGAAGGGGGCGAGGGGGGATGGCGGAGGTTACCGCAGGGAAAGCCAGGATACGTAGCGGGACATCCTCAAGGTGGGCTGGGGGGCAGGGGTGGGCCACATGGGGGAGGGCGGGAAAGGATGAAGGGGCAGCGGGGTTCGGGGAACGGAGCTGGGAGGTGGGGGGCCGGGCTTCCCTCTCAGCTGGGCTGAGGGACATCCCTCAAGGTGGGCCGAGGGCGAGGGGGCAGGGCGGGGAAGGGCGGGGAAGGGTAGGGGGAGTAACGGACCGAAGCTGGGAGGTGGGCGGCAGCAGGTGGTGAGGAGACTGGGGGCTCGCCTCTTGTTGGCTGCTCGCTTGCTCCGCGCCGATTGGCTGGATGCATGCAGAGGTGGAGCGGCGGCGGCCAAATTCCAAGCCAAGCCGCTTTTCTGGAGTCTTCTCGTTCGGTCCTCATGTCTTAGCCGAGCATCTCGTGGCACGCCCCAAACCCAACCCGGCCCTCCCCTCCCGCCCATCCCACCCCCCCTGCTCCCTCCCCCCAGGCCAAAGTCAAGGACTTCCGCGTCACCTCCCCCGTGGCGGACGAGGGCGCGGCCTTCAAGCCCCTGCGCCGCCTGCCCCCCCCCTCCAAGGAGTTCCTGCTGGGCTTCTTCACGCACCGGCCGCAGGCAAGGAGGGAGGGGGTGGGCCAAGGACGGGGGCGGGAATCGCAAGGGGCAGGGTCGGGTGCTGGGGGGCTGGTCAGGGGCGTATGCGTCCTACCCCGAATCCTACCCGAATCCTACCCTGAATCCCTAACCCTCGCACTTCAACATGCTTTCCTCCGATCTCACCCACGCCCACCCCACCCCAGGAGTACCTGTACGAGTGGTCCAAGCCCGGCGCCCCCACGCTGCGCCTCTTCCTGGACCAGGGCGGCACCGCCTGCGGGACACTGGCGGCGCCGCTGCCGGGGGGGTGGGGCGCCGCCGAGTGGGGCGACGGGGCGCGCGTGGCGGCGGCGCTGGCGGCGGCGTACCCTGGGTTGCCGGAGGAGTGGGTGACGGCGATCGGGGAGCAGGTGGGTGGGGGTGGGGGTGTATGGATGGGGCGGGGTGGCGGGGATTGGGGAGCAAGGTCGGGGGTACGTTGGAAGGGGAGGCGGCCTGTGGGCGCGGAGACTTGGGGGCCAAGCATCCAGCCCGTCTCCTTGCAGAGCTTTGACCTGGAAGTGGTGGCCTCATTGCAGGTGTCATCACCCTCCTCGGCGCCGCCACGGGTGCCCACATTGCTCCAGGTGGGGAGGGGCTGGCTTGGCCGTGCTGCACATAGGGCCCCTTGCATACATGCCCCCAGCCTGCCCCTGCCGGAATTTTCCTCTCACCCTAGGCGCCCCCGCTTGCGCTGAAGCCGGCCACACAGTTAGGTTACCGCATGCAAGCCCCACTGCACCACTGAACTCCCGCTTCTTTCCCCTGCCGTGCGCTGCGTGCTGCGAACGGCATGCAGTGCAACCAGTTCCACGGCCCGCGTGCTGTGCTGGTGGGGGACGCGGCGCACGGCGTGACGGCGGCGGGGACCCCAGTGGGCGCGGGGCAGGGGCCCTCGGCGGCGGTGGAGAGCGTGCGGACGCTGGCGCTGGTGCTGAGGGGGGCGCAGGTGGGTGGGGAGGGAGAGGGGGGGGGAGGGGGGGGGGGGGGGGGGGAGGGGGGGGGAAAGGTCAGCGGGTGTAGAGACCGGTAGGAGGGGGACGCGGGCTTAGCGAGCCGCACCACCCCCCGGTGCGGAGGCCCACTGAGGGGCAAGGGGGCCGCTCAAGCCTGCCAACCGCCTAACCACCCAACCGCCCAACCGCCAACCGCAGGACGACCTGGACAAGGTGCCCGAGGTGTACTCCAACGTCCGCAGCGATGCGGTTATGGCCATGCAGACCCTGGAGTTCATGGAGGCAAGGGGGGGGAGGGGAGGGAGGGGGGGGGAAGGAGAAGGGGAAAGGGTCGGGTTGCGACAACAGTATCGGGCGAGTCGTTTGGTTCAGTTCAGCTGGGTAGGGCAAGGACCCGTGCAAGTGGTCCGACACGCCCTTCCTCCTCCTCCCCCCCCCCCCCCCCTAGGTGACCAACCCCGACGCTGGGCGGCAGGTCAAGTTCGCCTCCCCCTGGTACTCCATAGCGGCCTTCTTCGTGCAGGTGGGGGGGAGAGGGGGAGGGGGGGAGGAGGGGGAAGGGACGGAGGCTGGGGAGGGCAGTGGCAGGCAAGCAGGGCGGGGCACAGCCTCGGGTGCGCCTTCGTGGTGTGGGTGTGGGTGTGGGAAAAGATTATGGAGGATGCAGGTGGATGGGTCTGGGCGAGCTGGGTGGAGGCACGCAGTAGGGTAGGCGACTGAGGAGGGCTTCCAGGCCGGCACGAGCAGCGGCAGGGGCTCGCTTACCTGGCCGCGTTACCCTGAAGCCGGCCGACTCACACCCTCAGCCTCCCTCGTCCACCCCAATGCCCCCCTCAGTGCTTCCGCGCGCTCTCCCACTTCGTGGGTGCCATCCTCTCCTTCATCGCGCCGGGGAGGTTCCTGTCGGCGCCACAGGTGAGAGGGGGAGCGCAGTCACTGTACTGACTGCATTTCTGAGCAGGCGCAACGATCTATGGCGCAACGGTCAATGTGCACTGGACTCAACACCTGGCTGTCTTCTTTGCCGTCCGCTTGCCGCCTGCGTACCGCCACCCCTCAAGCGGCAGCCCCACCCGTCCCGCCCCATCCTCACCCCAACCCCTTCCCTAACCTCAACTCCAACCCCCAACCCCAACCCCAGGTCGTGTCCCGTCTGGAGGACCGCCGCATCGGCTACAGCGAGGTCATGAAGATGCTGCAGGTACGACGCAACGTGTACGGCAACCCACGTGCGGTACACATCCGGTTCCGTACGCTTCCTCGCTGCGGGCGGTGTGCTTGCTGCTCCCTCGTTCCCGCCTTGGCGCCGAGGCTGCCCCTTCGCATCCCAGCCCCCACCCCACTCTCCCCCCACCCCTTGACCCCACCCTCCCCCAGGGCTACGCCACCCCCGTTGTGGTGCTGGTGCTGGGCTGCATCGTGTTCGCCCTGTTCAAGGGCTACAGCAGGGTGCTGGCGTAAGGAGCGGGGGCCACGGGGGCTGGCAGAGGGGCTATGGGAGAGGGCGAGGAAAGGGTGCTGGTCTGAGGTGCCCGGGGTTCAAGGAGGACGGATGCTGGGAGGCTGGCGCCGGGCGCGGGCGGTCCATACCGGTGAGCCTGAGGCGGCGCCGTCGGGTCAGCACGGCTGGGCCCTTGCAAGCGGCCCCACGGCGCAAGACCCCGGGCCCCAAGGAACGGTGCATGCAGGCAATTCCTCACGGCAGCTGAAGCGGCGGGTGCGGGCGGCGGGGTTACGATTACCATGACGACCTGGGGCTCGAGCACCGTGCTGGCAGGTTGTAGCCTGAGGATGAAGCGGGCATGGTTAGCTGGAGGCCAGTTGACCAGTTTTGACGAAGCTATGGCCAGCACGTCAGGCCCGGGGGTTAAGATGCGGGGAGGGCAGGTGATGCCTTTAGGCTAGCGTGCCCCATCAACCTGTAAGGTCTACGTAAGGTGTCTACATCCCTGCAGTAGGGTGGGCCTCGCCCGAACGCCAGATTCGGGTGCCACGCCCCACGGGAAACTGGACGCGGTGGCGGCAAGTGCGGGTCAGCTGACGGGCGTTCGTACAGTTGACCCTGCAACGCCCCAGGCCAGCAGCCTAAGGATGGCGTGGCGTGCATGAGACTGAGGCGCAGGCTGCAGGGGCAAGGAGGGGCGGGCTGGAGGGCTGGCGTGCGGGCGTGAAGGGCGTGGCACCCCAGTCCCCAGCGGACAAAGGGTGTGGAGTCCGGCAGAGGTGACAACTTGATGGAGGTCACTATGGAAACACAATGGAATCCACACACCAATGATCGTCGACATGCGCAGAATGGTGCAAGCAACGGATGGTGCAAGCACCGACAGAAGCCCAGAAGTCACTGTAACACACTCCTGTGCACGTAGGATGGCCTGCTCGGTGCGAGTCAGCCGGTAGCTGAGCACAAGACGCAGGATGAAACGGATGACCCGAGGCAGAGCCCCAATGTATCAAAGAAAGGAGCCTGAGTGCAAGGCCTAAACGGGGGCCGGGCGCCCGCGCGCCGGACCCCCGGACGCCCGCGCGCCGCCACCGCAACCACCAGCGCCGCCACAGGGGACACCGCTAGCAATAACAAGTTTCAACTCGTAAGGGCCCCCCGTTCATAGGCGGCTGCGCTTCACGCCCCGTTGTCTACAATACTCATCACTGCCGCCACCCCAACCAGTGGATCTCTGGCCCAATAAAAAGGGCAAAGCGTAAACGAGGGCCGGGCGCCCGCGCGCCGGACCCCCACGCGATGCGGCTTCCTGCCACGTTGATTTCTCGTCTCACCCCCGGACGCCCGCGCGCCGGATTCCCATTCGACGCGGCTTCCTGCCCCGGACGCCCGCGCGCCGCCACCGCATGCTTCGAATGCCACCGTTACCGTTACCGCCACCAACGGATCCACCCTCGAGCGCCGCCGCCGTTACCATCACCGCCGCCCGTTCACACCGCCCGTTCACACCGCGTCGGCAACAGCGTCGGCGGGTCCAGCAGAGACATTCTCCACGTCCACAGCGGCCGCGTTGATGGGGACGACAGCATTGGCAGCGTTGGCAGGGCCTGCGGGCAGACGGACAGGGACCGTCAGCATGGTACTTCCAAGGAGCCCACCCTGGTGTCTGTTGATGTTCACCGCCCCCCCCCTTTCAACCCTTCCGAGGGTTCCCCATGCTCTTGGCGTCTACATGCCCGCATGGCGCATGGCTGCTTCGCCTCCACGATGCGCCTGCTTGCCAAGTTGCTCATCCTCAAACCCTTTCACCACCACCACACACACACGACATGCCCGTTGGGTTCGGGGTGGGGCCCGGCCTCGGCCCCGGCGAAGCCCTCTCCGCTCGGGCTGCTCGGCCGGGTTCCAGTACTCCTCGCTCGCAATAATCGCATTCCCGCGTTCTCATTACCCTCGCATACTACTCGGCTACCCACGACGGAAAGCTCACCCCCGTGTCCCCGGGCAGCCAGCAGTGGGCCGAAGGTACGGATGGCCTGCGGGGGAGGGGGGGGGGCGGGGGAGGGCGGGGGAGGGCGAGGGGGGCACGGGTCAAGCTCATTATCTCCTGCTGTCTTCGGTATAGACAATGCTAAAGCTCTAGCCAGTTAAACAGAGTCCCACGGGTAGTAATGAGCCACAGCTTTGCATGGACAGGAACCCGACCCTCGGCATTCATCTAGGGTTGCACCCAAGGCCACACCGGCTCCTGCTTTCGCCACTCTCTTTGCCACAACTGCGAACCTACTCTGGCGCATACATGTACACATTCAAGCCATTATGAAAGGCCTACACTGCTGCACAAGGCTGACCTCGCGCTGCGGTCCTGCGAGACCTCGCTCAGACCTCGCTCCAATTGGCGTTGTGAGGAGCGCTGTCTTGGCTGAGATGTTGCAGCAGCGCTATTGCCCACTGCCAGTATTCGCGCAGCTGCACTGCGCCCGGCGAAGTCTGGAACTCGCCACGCGTCGTGTTCTGCGGCCCGGACGTCGTTGCTTCCAGCAATCGCATCGGTGAGTGTTCGCTGGCGGGCGGGTGCTTTGCCTCGCGTATAGCCTCTAGAACCGCTGGGCGTTCGGGCTCGTTGCCCTATGATGTGGAGAACTTGACCCCTAGGGTTCGGTCGGACGGGACGAATGGAAGGAAGGGACGACCTTGACCTGGCGGCACCTTTACGCCGCTTCGACAGCCGGGGCAGCGCTGATAGTAGGCCCCGTAAGTTTACTAGGCGCCCGGGCTTTGCTATCCAAGACGCTCGAGGACCGCCCGAGCGAGCCCGAGGACCAGCCCAGGACCAGGCCAGGACCACGCGGGTCCAGAGCGGGTCCATGCTCGTCCGCGTACGGTGTCCGCATCAGTGATGTATACCGGGGTGGCGCGGTTGGTAGAGCGCGGCGCGTGTGCGCTGGAAGCAATCTACCACAATGTCGGCGTCCGTCATCCTCCTTCCCACCCGAGCCCCACCCGCGAGCTCACCAGTTCAGTTAGCTCAAAGGCTGCGGTGAGGACGGTCAGCAGGATGGCTGCGAACGCGAGGCTGGTGTCTGCAGAGCTTGATTGGTTTGTCGTCGACGGCAGCATACGCCGCGGAACAGCAGCGACGCTCTGCGTCAGGAGGCACGCGAGGTGTCACACTCGGTGCCTAAGGAGGGTGCTCCGGCTACAGTGCGGCTGGCGGAGCCCTCGGAACCTACCGAGCTCAGGGCGCAGCCCATCGCGACGAGCGCCAGCAGGGCCGAACCGTTCTTCTGCAGCCGCATCTTCGCACGGGTTGCACGGCTCAGCTCTCGGCTCCTCGCGGGCTTGAGATGCGGCTCGTAACGCACGCAGGCAGTTCGATCGATTCCGGCGGTAGGCGCGGTCGGGCAGCTCGTGTCGCGAGGCAGGAGGTATGTAAGCTTAAGGTATGCACACCGAAGGTTTGGTAATACAGTAGCAGAGCGAGTTGCAGCAAGAAGATCGTCCTCCGCGCCTGCTTTCCGATCACTCAGTTTTGCCTGTTCTGCCCAGTTCTGTCGTCGCCACCACCCTCCCGCGCCTCCCCAACTCCGTGGCGCAGTCCCCCGTAAGCGGACTCCCCTTTTAGAGCGGTCAACCACCCGGCGTGGCCCACGCCAACTCCGAACTCTGCAATCGCTGGTTCGGTCTTTCTCAGGACCCCTTGACCTGGGACTCCTGCTGCCCCCCACGCCGCTCTGGGCTCGTTGCTGTCAACCAACGGTTATGCCCGCGTGACACCGGCTGACTCATGGGGACGCCGTCTACGGTGCAGCTGCGGCGGCGGAAGCAGGAGCGAGTGCCTGGCACCTGCGCCTGGACGGGCGGTGCGTCCCGGGCCCCTGCGCGGGCGCACACCCGCCATCCCCGGGACTCCCACCGGAGCACTGATGGAGGCAGCTGACGTGAACAGCGCGTCAGGCGGGGGTGCGTGGGGAATGGAATCGACGGAAGCACGGGACTCGGAGGATGGGGGCAGGGGATGAGACGGGATCGCCCGGAGGAGGAGCCACGCGTCAGGGTGGGAAGGAGGGAAGCGGGTCTGGGGGAGTCGCATACTGGTACTTGAATTGCTCCCCGTATCACCAGCTGGGAGGACAGCCGTGCGTGCAAGCCGGCAACACGCCGGGGTGTGACTCCTGCTGCCGCACACTGGCGGCCCCGCTGCCGGGGGGGTGGAGCGCGGCCGAGTGGGGCGACGGGGTGCGCGTGGTGGCGGCGCTGGCGGCGGCGTGCCCTGGTCTGCCGGAGGAGTGGGTGGCGGCGATAGGGGAGCAGGTGGGTGGGGAGGGAGGGGTGGGCTGGGGCACGGATGGGTGAAGCATCAATCCCGTCTCCTTGAAGAGCTCTGACCTCACCATGGCGGCCTGACTGGTATTGCAGGTGTCATCGCCCTCCTCGGCGCCGCCACGGGTGCCCAGGTGGGGAGAGGCTGCCCATACCGCATCCTGTCGGCGCCCTACCCACTCAAGCAATGACCCAAACGCTCACCTCCTCCGTCCCCCCATTTCCCCTCCCCTGCTGTGCCGTGCCGTGCGCTGCGTGCTGTGCCCCGCCTGCAGTGCAACCAGTTCCACGGCCCGCGTGCTGTGCTGGTGGGGGACGCGGCGCACGGCGTGACGGCGGCGGGGACCCCAGTGGGCGCGGGGCAGGGGCCATCGGCGGCGGTGGAGAGCGTGCGGACGCTGGCGCTGGTGCTGAGGGGGGCGCAGGTGGGGAGGGGGAGGGGGGGAGGGGGAAGGGGGGAGAGCGTGCGGACGCTGGCGCTGGTGCTGAGGGGGGCGCAGGTGGGGCTGGGTGGGGTTGGGGTTGGACCCTTGACATGACGTCAAGGGCGCAACAGTCGGGAAGGGGGAGGTAGGCGAGGGGGTGGTCAGCGGGCGTCTGTGTAGAAGGCATACGGCACCGAGGGGCCGGGCGCGGGGGGGGGGGGGGGGAAGCAGGGGACTGGGAGGATGAACGCGGTCTGGCATGGAGACGGACAGATGGTGGGTAACCGCCCAACCGCTCTAACCACCCAACCGCCAACCGCAGGACGACCTGGACAAGGTGCCCGAGGTGTACTCCAGCGTCCGCAGCGACGCAGTGATGGCCATGCAGACCCCGGGGGGAAGGGGGAGGGAGGGGAGGAGAGGAGAGAGTGGGGGGGCGACAACAGTTGCCCGCAATCTGGGCCGGCCGGGGGCGAAGGCACGAGGGCGAACAAGTGTCACGTCACCGCTCTACGGTATCAAGAAGGCCCGGCGGAAGGCCAAGTCACGTATTGAGGGAGTGGGTCAAGTGCAGATGTGTGCGGGTAGAGCAGGGCCCCACTCGACAAGCGCTTCCGCCTGCCCATCCCGGCCCCCCAGGTGACCAACCCCGACGCGGGGCGGCATGTCAAGTTCTCCTCCCCCTGGTACTCCATAGCGGCCTTCTTCGTGCAGGTGGGGGGGGGAGAGGGAAGGGGGGAGGGGGGGAGAGGGGCAGAGGAAGGGGGGAGGGTGCAGGGCAGGGGCGACAGAGGCTGGGGGAGGCGGTGGCAGGCAAGCAGGGCGGGGCGCAGCGTGGCGTGGGCTTTCATGGAGCAGGTGCGGGAAGGGGATAGCACAGGTAGATGGGGCTGAGGGAGCCGGCTTAAGGCACGCAGTAGGGTAGGCGACTGAGGAGGGCTCAGTGCCTTCCAGGCCGGCAAGAGCAGCGGCAGAGGCTCGCATTGCCCTCAAGCCCGCCGACTCACACCCTCAACCGCCTTCATCCTCCCCCATGCCCCCCTCAGTGCTTCCGCGCTCTGTCCCACTTCGTGGGTGCCGTCCTCTCCTTCATCGCGCCGGGGAGGTCCCTGTCGGCGCCACAGGTGAGGCGGCGGGCATAACCGTGGGGGCACCGCCGTCACCCCTCAAGCTCCGCCCCAAACCCTAACCCCAACCTCCAACCCCCAACCCCCAACCCCCAACCCCAACCCAAGGTCGTGTCCCGTCTGGAGGACCGCCGGAGCTGATACAGCGAGGTCATGAAGATGCTGCAGGCACGAGACGTACGACACAGATCGGACGGCGACCCATGTGCACGCCCGGCTCCGTACGCTTCCCTTCCCTTCCACACTGCGGCCAGTGCGCTTCCTGCTCCGCCGCCCCTGCCTTAGCGCCGAGCGTGCCCCGTGCTATGCGGCTCCCCCCGTCGCACCCAACCCTCACCCCCATCGCATCCCACCCACCCGCCCCCCCACCCCACCCCCCAGGGCTACGCCACCCCCGTTGTGGTTCTGGTGCTGGGCTGCATCGTGTTCGCCCTGTTCAAGGGCTACAGCAGGGTGCTGGCGTGAGGAGCGGGGGCCACGAGGGCTTGCAGAGGGGTTACGCGAGAGGGTGCTACCGCGTGGACCAGGGGTCTTTGCATAACAGGGAGACGAGCAGGCGGAGGAAGGGCTCAGGACGCAACCAAGTGGGCAGCTTCAGGAGGGACGGGAGGGGGCCAGAGGCTGGGAGGCTGGCGCTAGGCGTGGGTGGTCCCTACCGGTGGGGCTGAGGGATGGCCCGTACCGGTACGCTGGCGACAAGCAGCGCCGTCGGGTCAGCATGGGCACGCCACCACACGCAGAAAGGACACCACGTCGGCTGGGCCCTTGGGGCTGGGCCCAGGGCGCCAGACCCCAGCAGGCCCTAGGCCCCGAGGAACGGTGCATCCAGGCAATGCCTCGCGGCAGCGGATGCGGCGGGTGCGGGCGGCGGGGGTACGAGTACCGTAATGATCAGGGGCTTTACCACTGTGTTGGCGTGTTGTAGCCTGAGGAAGAACCGGGCATGGTTTTAAACGCAGGCCAGCTGGACGCCCCTCGACCAGTTTTGACGCATGGTGTGCGCTTACAAGCTGACGTGTGCAGCTAAATGCGAGGCCCGGGGCATGAGATGCGGGGGGGGGGGCAGGTGCTGTGTGCTTGGCTGGCTGGTCTCAACCTACCCTGCCGGAGCATCATTAATATGATACCCGATCAAGGACACGGACACCTGTGTTTTGAGAAGCCAGGAATGGCAAGGCCAGGCAGGGCTAGCGTTTCCCATCAGCCTGTGTAATGTCATCTTACTGGCGCTCGTACAGTCGTCATGCAGCGATGCAGGGGTGAGGCAGAGGGACCCCGCAACGCCCCGCCCAGGCCAGCAGCCTTAGGATGGCGTGGCTTGCATGAGCCTGAGGCGCAGGCTGCAGGGTCAAGGAGGGGCTGCAGGGCTGGCGTGCGGGCGTGAGGGGCGTGGCACCCCAGTAGTCCCCACCCTCCGCTGAAGCCGGGGGCTCACTGGATGTGCAACGGGAAGAGGCAGTAAGCCCGGCCTTACATCTCTGGTGGCCACCTGCCGAGCCCCTTGCAACTCTGCGGTCACCATCTGTACAACGCCTGACCCGGGCACAAAACCTCACTTAGCAACCCCGCCAAAAGGGTGTGGAGTCCGGCAGAGGTGACAAGTTGATGGAGGTCACTATGGAAACACAATGGAATCCACAAACCAACGGTCGTCGACATGCGCAGAATGGTGCAAGCAACGAATGGTGCGAGGCACCGACAGAAGCCCAGAAGTCACTGTAACACACTCCTGTGCACGTAGGATGGCCTGCTCGGTGCGAGTCAGCCGGTAGCTGAGCACAAGACGCAGAATGAAACAGATGACCCGAGGCAGAGCCCCAATGTATCAAAGAAAGGAGCCTGAGTGCAAGGCCTAAACGGGGGCCGGGCGCCCGCGCGCCGGACCCCCGGACGCCCGCGCGCCGCCACCGCAACCACCAGCGCCGCCACAGGGGACACCGCTAGCAATAACAAGTTTCAACTCGTAAGGGCCCCCCGTTCATAGGCGGCTGCGCTTCACGCCCCGTTGTCTACAATACTCATCACTGCCGCCACCGCAACCAGTGGATCTCTGGCCCAGTAAAACTGGGCAAGGCCTAAACGAGGGCCGGGCGCCCGCGCGCCGGACCCCCACGCGATGCGGCTTCCTGCCACGTTGTTTTCTCGTCTCACCCCCGGACGCCCGCGCGCCGGACCTTCACACGATGCGGCTTCCTGCCCCGTTCAAATGCGCCGTTACCGTTACCGGATCCACCCTCGACTGCCGCCGCCGTCACCGACGGACCTGCACCGCCCTCGACTGCCGCCGCCGTAACCATCACCGCCGCCCGTTCACACCGCCCGTTCACACCGCGTCGGCAACAGCGTCGGCGGATCCAGCAGCGACATTCTCCACGTCCACAGCGGCCGCGTTGATGGGGACGACAGCATTGGCAGCGTTGGCAGGGCCTGCGGGCAGACGGACAGGGACCTTCAGCATGGTACCTTAAAGGAGCCCACCCTGGTGTCCGTTGGACGGGCCGTACTCTCCCATCCCCGAAGCGACCTTCGCTTTGTTGATGTTCACCGCCCCCCCTTCCAACCCTTTCGAGGTTACCCATGCTGGCTTCCTCCGCACATGGGCGGCTTGGCCGCCCCCCTCCCCACCACGACACACACGACATGCCCGTGGGATCCAGGGTTGGGCTTCGCTCGGGCTGCTCGGCCGGGTGCCAGTACTCCTCGCTCGCAATCGCTTCGCCGCGCTCTCATCACCCTCGCATACTACTCGGCTACCCACGACGGAAAGCTCACCCCCGTGTCCCCGGGCAGCCAGCAGTGGGGTGAAGGTACGGATGGCCTGCGGGGGCGGGGGGCGGGGGAGGGCGGGGGAGGGCGGGGAAGGGCGAGGTGGGCAAGGGCGGGGTCAACCTCTCCGTCCTGAAATGCACGTCTTCGTTAGGGATCTTGCTAAACCTCCAGCCTGTTAATCCGAGGCCCGAGGGTGGTAACGAGCCGCAGCTTTGCATGGACAGGAACTCATCTAGGGTTGCACCGGCCGTTGCTTTCTCCACTCTCTATTGCCACAACTGCGAACCTACTCTGGCGCATACATGTACACATTCAAGCCATTATGAAAGGCCTACACTGCTTCACAAGGCTGACCTCGCGCTGCGGTCCTGCGAGACCTCGCTCAGACCTCCCATGGGAGTTGTGAGGAGCGGTATCTTAGCTGAGGCCGCGCAGCAGCGCTGTTGCCCAATGCCAGCATTCGCGGAGCGCAGCTGCACTGCGCCCGGCGAAGTCTGGAACTCGCCACGCGTCGTGTTCTGCGGCCCGGACGTCGGCGTAGCAGCATCGGTGAGTGTTCGCTGGCGGGCGGGTGCTTTGCCTCGCGTAGAGCCTCTAGAACCGCTGGGCGCTCGGGCTCGTTGCCCTATGATGTGGAAAACTTGACCCCTAGGGGTCGGCCGGACGGGACGAATGGAAGGAAGGGACGACCTTGACCTGGCGGCACCTTTACGCCGCTTCGACAGCCGGGGCAGCGCTGATAGTAGGCCCCGTAAGTTTCCTAGGCGCCCGGGCTTTGCTATCCAAGACGCTCGAGGACCGCCCGAGCGAGCCCGAGGACCAGGCCAGGACCAGGTCAGGACCACGCGGGTCCAGAGCGGGTCCATGCTCGTCCGCGTACGCAGAACAGGCAAAACTGAGTGATCGGAAAGCAGGCGCGGAGGACGATCTTCTTGCTGCAACTCGCTCTGCTACTGTATTACCAAACCTTCGGTGTGCATACCTGAAGCTTACATACCTCCTGCCTCGCGACACGAGCTGCCCGACCGCGCCTACCGCCGGAATCAGTCAAAATGCCTGCGAGCGTTAAGAACCGCAACGCGAGCCAGCGCGGAGCCGAGAGCTGGCGCCGCGCAACCCCTGCAAAGATGCGGCTGCGGAAGAACGGTTCGGCCCTGCTGGCGCTCGTCGCGATGGGCTGCGCCCTGAGCTCGGTAGGTTCCCCAGGGCTCCGCCAGCCGCACTGTAGCCGGAGCACCCTCCTTAGGCACCGAGTGTGACACCTCGCGTGTTCCGCGCGGCGAGCGGCGTATGCTGCCGGTGACGACAAACCCATCAAGCTCGGCAGACTCCAGCCTCGCATTCGCCGCCGTGCTGCTGACCCTCCTCACCGCAATCTTTGGGCTAACTGAACTGGTGAGCTCGCGGGTGGGGCTCGCGTGGGAAGTAGGATGACGGACGCCGACATTGTGGTAGATTGCTTCCAGCGCACACCTGCCGCGCCTCCCCAACTCCGTGGCGCAGTCCCCCGTAAGCGGACTCCCCTTTAAAACGGTCAACCACTCGGCGTGGCCCACGCCAACTCCGAACCTCTGCAATCGCTGGTTCGGTCTTTCTCAGGACCCCTTGACCTGGGACTCCTGCTGCCCCCCACGCCGCTCTGGGCTCGTTGCTGTCAACCAACGGTTATGCCCGCGTGACACCGGGTGACTCATGGGGACGCCGTCTACGGTGCAGCTGCGGCGGCGGCGGAAGCAGGAGCGAGTGCCTGGCACCTGCGCCTGGACGGGCGGTGCGTCCCGGGCCCCTGCGCGGGTGCACACCCGCCATCCCCGGGACTCCCGCTGGAGCACTGATGGAGGTAGCTGACGTGGACGGCGCGTCAGGCGGGGGTGCGTGGGGAGTGGCATCGACGGAAGCACGGGACTCGGAGGATGGGTGCAGGGGATGATTGAGACGGGATCGCCCGGGGGAGGAGCCACGCGTCGGGATGGGAAGGAGGGAAGCGGGTCTGGGGGAGTCGCATACTGGTACTTGAATTGCTTCCCGTACCACCAGCTGGGAAGACAACCGTGCGGGGGGCGGCCGGAGTTTGCTGGAGGCTGGGCCGAAGTCCATGGATGACGGGTGGGCAATGGGCACCAAATGCGCACCAAGGGTGCCCGGCGCAGCTTACAGGGCTGGCAGCCAACAAGTGCGGTCTGTGCGCCCTTCCTGCAATCGCCCGTCGCTCGTTCCACGCAGTTCCCTCACGAAGGCCCTTCGCGCCATCGCTGGGACGCGCTACCCCGGCGATTTGGCCCTCCAAGGGGGCTTGAACGGAGCCCGTCAGGATGCGACAACAGCTTCAGATCTTCCGTGCGGGGCTAGGGTGAGGTGGGGTGGGGTGAGGTCACGGAGGACGTTGGGGACAGCTCCGCACGGGGCTGGGACTGTGCGGTCGGCACGGGGAATGTTGGGTTACCCTTAAGACCTCCGATTCTGTGACGCCTCGGCCTGCTTGACCCCTCCTTCCGACCCCCCAGGGCTATGTCATTCCCGTTGTGATGCTGGTGCTGGGCGGCAACATGTTCGCCCTGTTCGAGGGCTACTGCCGGCTACAGCAGGGTGCCGGCGTGAGGCGCTGGATGGAGCAAGAGGAGCTGGGAACCTGCGCTTGAGGGGGCAGGGCAACCTAGACCCGATCCCAGTCCCGTTGTCGAGGGCGGAGGTGGAGGCAGGCTGGCAGGGGCAGACTGACGGTTGATGGAGCCTGATCGGCCCCTGCCTAGTCGGTTGTAACAGTGTTATGTCAGGCGATGGACGGTTGTGCTGTGGCTGTGGCATAGAATCCATGCAGCAAGCAGAAGTTAGCGGGAGAGGTCGAGGCTCATTCCGGCGCTGGGCTCAGTCGAGTTGTATCTCACTCTCGTGTGACGCCAGAGGCTTGCTCGGCCCTTGCTTGGGCCGTTGTGTGTAGTAGCACTAAATTCATCCAGCACAACACAGCACCGCACAGCTGCGAGAAGCTGCGCGCAGGCGGTTGTGTCATATTGTAGTGGCTGATGGGTGCGGTGCCCCTACTCCACACGGATGCTTAGATGCAGCGGTGCCAGCTGAAGCGGCCACTTTGACGTACAGCGGTACAGGCCACCTCACGGCGCCTACCACTGCTGTCTGCAGTCTGCGGCTGTACGCACGGTATCCATCCAGCACGGCTCAGCACTCAGCCCATGCTAGGGGTTGTGTGTACCGGTGGTAGTAGAGTCCATCCAGCCCAGCCCAGCCCAAGCAGCCTTACATGCCTTCCTCGCCGTCGAGCCTCCCCTCACAGCTCATCCCTGCCAGCCCTTGCCGCCTTGCTAGCCGCCCGGTACGAGCACCTCAGCGCCCGCATGACTCTCGCCATAGCGGCCGGCGAGTCCGTGAACAGCCCATCCACCCCCGCATCGACCGCTCGCGCCTCCCCGCCCTGCGCCTCCGCTTCCCCTGCCCCCTCGCCCGCTGCGTCCGCCGGCCCCTCAAGCCCCGTGCCCAGCAGCAGGGGCGCCACCTCCTCCTCCCAGCTCTGCACCCCGGGCAGCAGGTGGACGCGGGCGGGCTTGAACACGGATACCAGGACCTGGGGGCGGGGAGTGGAGGTTGTCAGGGCAGGCCAAAGCGCAAATCAACCTCGGCAAGGGTTAAACATGCAGAGCGTCGAGAGAGCGATGTCGAGCGATTAAGAGGTAGACAGTTGCAGCTGATTAACAGAACACCTGCCCGCTTCTGCCTGGTCGCACGCGCCTCACCTGCAGCCCTGCGCGCCGCATCCTGCCCAGGACCTCCGCAGCCACGAGCCCGGCTGCGCCTGCCCCCGCCTGCTGCGCTGGCCTCGTCAGCAGCTGCTGCCGCGCAACCGCCACGCTGCCCGCGTACGCACGGATGCGGGCCAAGCCCTCCTCGCTGGTGGCTGAATCCCAAGTCTCCCCCGTGTCAGGGATGGTGGGTCTGGGCGGGAGGCACGCGTTAGGGAGGGGGAGAGCGGGATGGGGGTGTTGGCAGCAGTGTGGGAAAGGGGGAGGTGGCAGGGAGGGGCGGCTGCGAGCAAGGAGCGCTCACCCTAGGACTTGAGTGAGGGGCGCGTCCGTCCGCTGTGCAAGGTACTTGAGGCTGCCAGCCTGCGGCGAGGACGGCCAGTAAGCCATGAGAAATGGGTTGAGGGTGGACGAATGACGGATGACTGGGTAAGAAGGGTCAATGACCGTCCCCCAGGAATGGCTGTCACACGTCAGCGTCACGCCCCCCTGCCCCCTGCCCCCTGCCCAACAAACCCTCCGCGTCTCGTGACTGCCCCTACCTCGAAAGCCATCATGAAGGTCGGCCGCTGCCGCCACTCCTCACTGCCGTACGGCCCACGCGCGTAGCCATACGACTGCATGGCTGACAGCAGGATGTCCTCGAAGCTGGTGTTGGCCTGCCGTACGGCCGGCAGCTGGTTGTGCCAGGCGCACGACTGGAGGTGGAGGGCCACACCCATCGCTGGTTCGGCGGCCTGCAGCGGATAACGGTTGCTTTGATGAGGCTGGTACTGTCCACCCACTTTCCAGGCTGCCAGAGGCCCAGTCGAAGGGCTCTGCTCCAGGCAGGGCCCCTGCCCTCTCTCTGCTCCCCTTTGTTTGCTTGGGGGTATGCGCTGACGGAGTGGACAGACGGACAGGACCCAAGAAGACCCCCTAGCACTCTAGCAGTGGAGGTGCTACTAGCCCCCAGGCCTCATGTTAGGACGTACTGATGCCAACTGCAGGAGCTCCGCCAGCGTTGCCACGCGATCATCCTCCGCTACCGAAGCGTCCGCCGCCCTAGAGGCGGCAGTGCCGGGCTCTATGGCCCTGAGCGCCTTGATCTCCGGTAGCGTGAGGTCAGACGCCAGGACGGCTAGGGGCTCGTCCTCCCCGGCTCTCCTCGGCGGCTGATGGGTCCGCCGTGCCAACACGTCCGTGGTTTCGGCAATGTTGGGTTCGTGCCGGCAGATGGGCACCAGGTCCTTCGTCAGGACGACGTCGCACTCGATGAAGCGAGCACCTTGGAGTGGACAGGGAGAATCGCGCGAGGGGGGGCTTGAAAGGTGAGCGGTGGTGGCGGGGTGCTTGCGCAGAATGCGCAGGGAGCGCGGGACTGGTCAAGCGGGGGGAAGCGCGCGAAGAGTGGCTGGGCCTGTGTTTGTGGAGCCCCGGTGGGGGCGTCGAGCCCCTCGCGTCGGGTGTCGCTCCATGCCTACCCTGAGCAAATGCGGCCCGGTACGCGCCAAGGCTGTGCTCGGGATGATCGGCCGACGCGCCGCGATAGGCCATGAGAAAGGGCGGCCCCGATGCATCCGCCTGCACGTACAACAAGCGGCGATGGAGCCATCTTGTGTGTTGTGTTTAATGCAAATACGCTAGCTCGATAGCGGTGGTGCGGTCTTGCCTGCCTATAGCAGGTCGTCAGCATGCTTGCCGGTTGGCAGCACATGGCGAGCAGGAGGCCAGCCAGCCAGCATAGCGTCCAGTGTTGCCCCATCGTGTGGAGTAGCAAGGGCAGGACCCTGATCGTGTAAGGCTGGTGATGTCCGAGGGCATGGGGGTGATGCTCAGGATGCGTGCCAATACACAATGGCGATGGACGGCCTTCTGAGGCACATTGCCAGGCTGTCTCCTCTCGAGTCCCGACGTAGTGGCTTGCCCTCACTCTTGCTGACATGCTGCAACGCGATGGCGGCGGTAGCACTCAAGGCTTCGAAGAGAACAGATACTCCTTATGCTAAACAGGCGTGGAGCCCCAACCACCCGGTGAGCTGCACGTTGCGTCGCCCCAACAGGAATCGGAGCTGAGGCTCCACCCCTGCCCAAGTTATTCACACGACACCAAGACTCCAGAGTGATCCGATTTGGGATTACAGTGCGAGCGTGAGCGTTCACGCTCGCGGAGTATGCCAGCGTAGCATGGACGTTGGCCCTGTATGATGGTTTCCTCCTATACACCTTCGCACGCAGCGCGCTCCTAGACCATCACCTATTCACAGTCGGGCCTCATTGGACCCTAATCAATGTGCACGAGTCACCATCCGCGCGAGCGTCACCCAAGTCCTTCCCACCTTCCCCTATCCACCCCGTCTAATGCATGTAAGAATCCGCCCACACCAGCACAACGCGCAATCAGCGGAGTGCTCGGCGCCGCACGGTGATATGTGGGCAGTACCGAATCAAGGTACAGGTCACCCCACACCCCAGCCATGCGCGTCAGGTTGTCCAGTAGAGGACCGCCGGCAAACGACCCCTGGGAAGCTCCCTCGGCGCCACCGCCTACGCAGCCCCCATCGCTGATAGCGCTTAGAACAAGCTGGTCTTCTTCATGATGCTGCGCAGAGAGAAAGGATCAACACGTTAGCTCAGGCGGGAGAACCCAGCGCAACCCTGTGCAGACAGAAAGAGGAACGCGGCGCTGCACGGGGAGGACGGTCTCACCGAATGAACTCGTCCTCGTTGATCTCGCCGTCGCCGTCGCGGTCCGCCTCGTCAATCATCTCTTGGAGCTCCTCGTCTGTGAGGTTCTCGCCCAGCTCCTTGGCCACGCGGCGCAGGTCCTGCGGACATAGGTATGCTCCCCTCAGGCCCCACCACGTGAGCAGCACCTGTGCCCTCAACGCATTTGGCTTTAAACCGCGCTATGTCCGTGAGCCTACAACTAGGGGCGCCTCACCTTGAGCGTGATGGTGCCCGAGCCGTCGTCGTCGAACAGGCGGAACGCCTTCAGGATCTCCTCTCGGGAGTCGCGCTCTCCCATCTTGGCCGTCATCTGCAATGAAACCCAACGTAGTGAGTGCCCGAAATGCCCACGCTTTCCCACCCACTAGAAACACCCCAAGGGGGGTGGCAGCTAGAGACAAAGGGGCGCCAGGAGGACTTGCGGACCAGACGGCTGAGCTCCCTCACCATCTGCAGGAACCTGCAGAAGCAAGTGGGAACATGGGTCAGACAGGGCTCAAGCCGAGGGGCAACGGTGTCCGTGTCGGCCATGGCACATGTCAAGCACGCCAACTCACTCCTCGAAGTCGATGGTGCCCGAGCCGTCCTTGTCAATGTCCGAGATCATCTTCTTGATCTGCAGCAGGCAAGAGAGGCTGGTAAGCGCGGTATCGCGGCGGTAACGTCCGGTCAACTTCCCGGTCAACAACGAGCCAAACTTACCTCCTCCTTCTTGGGCTCGAAGCCCAGCGCACGCATGGCGACCTTGAGCTCCTGCAGGTTTCGCAACGCGCACGAGGAACAACAAGAGGCTTATTAGAACGTTGAATTGACGCGGTCAAGCGACAGCCCTGCTGGGCCCCCAAACGCATGCGGGAAGCCATGCGTGCTGTCTGAATAACACGTAGCACTACAGGTTGCTTCCGGCAGACGGCCGGGCGCAGAGGCCCAGCCCGTTGCACCCGCAGCAGCAGAATGTGCTAGCACCCCTTGAGCCGCACCTTGGCGTCGATGGTGCCGCTGCCATCGGTGTCAAAGCTGGCAAGAGCAAGAACGGGGAATGAGCCCTTGAGGACATGCTGCGGGGCCGGTCTCCCGCTTCAAAGCTGCCCCCGCGCCCTCGCGCGGCAGAACTCACAGGTCGAACGCCTCCCGAATCTCCTGCTTCTGCTCCTCCGTCAGGCCAGCTCCACGCCCCTTCTTCTGATCGCGGCGGGCCGACACCACGGTCTTGGCCTTGTAAGACATCTTAAAGCTTCCGAGCGACTCTCAAAGTCTGGATCAAGTAGGAGTGAGGGCTACGACTCTGTGCAAGGTGGTATGGAGCACGGTGGCCTTGTTGGGAGCCTGCAGCGCGCAAGGAGCTCAACAAGGCGCCCAAAAAATGCCGTACAATTTCTGCTGCATGGTAGCGTTCTTTGAGGGCCGCTCCCGGCCTGCCCCAGTGCAATTCACGAGCTTGATACTGTGCCTAGCTTCACTGGGGACCACGGGTGGCTCGCAGCTGTCCTTGCCATTTCCCATTCTTGGGGCGTTGCGTGACCACCACTGCCTAGAGCATTCCGTGACAAGCATCTGCGTGCTCTCAACTCACCAACGATAACGCTCCGTGTCGGGTGTTGCATCACGCTTCCGGGACACGCAATGCTGGCGTGCGTGCCGGAGGCAGGGCCCTCGCCACGCTGTGGTTCGCTGAGGTCGCGGTCTACCAGGCTCATGTCGCCGGCTTTGCTGCCGACTGCGGCGCACCGGCGCGCCCTTAGCAGCGTTGTGTCGACGTCGACACGGCCGACCCCGCATGCCCGCTGCCAAGCCCATAAGCGGCCCGAGCCGTGCGGCACGGAGCAGACCTGGGGACTTTCGGACAAGCTGCGGGCGCTGGCTCTCGCTGCCGCGGCTTCCGCAGCGCTGGTACGTCCGTTGGGGTTACTGCAAGGTACCACACTAGAACTCCACCCCACTCTGCACGAATCCCCTCGTTCCTTCCCGCTTGGCTGTCCGGCAGGTGTTCGGGCCATGCGACACGGCTGAGGCTGCCCGCAGCGGTGGCCGCATTGGCGGACGCCACACCACGCACCTGGCCCGGAAGAGGTGGGGCTCGCTGCCGCGCACGTTCACCCCTCACGGTCCCCACGCCCAGCCTCCTGCGCACTAGCCTAGCCCATTCATACAGCTACAACCCAACCCCAGCCACAGCGCGGACCACTGCACCACGCCCGGCACGACCCTCGCACACACACCCACATACGCATGCACACACGCACCTCGGCACGTTGCCCCGGCTTAGACGCGCAGCCGTCCACACGCGCCTCGCACCTCTCGCCCCCCTCCACCGCCTGCTGCTTGCGGGGGGCCCGAGCCCGCACCCGCGCCCGCGCCCGCGCCCGCCCCGGCAGGGCCGTCGCGAGCCGGGCCAGCGGCACCGGCCTGGGCTCCCACCGCCTGGCCAAGCCGCGGCGCTACCGCGTCCCCATGTCACTGCGCATCCGCGCCCGCACACCGGCCCCCGGGGGTCCGCTCTTCGCCCTGCCCTGGGCAGCCGCCGAGTGCGTGCATTGGCGGCGCGGAGCGCCCCCCTTCCGCTTGGCGTAGACCAGTAGAGGCCTAGCGTAGAGACCGCGTGCTTGCACAACGTCGTTCGATGCATTAGTACAGGCACAGCGCACGCGGTCGCGTTGTCCTGGCGTGCGTTGCGTGGCGTGGTGTGCATAGCCGCCGCTCGACGTGCGTGATCCCTCCTGCCTTGCGCGCCCCTGCCCTGCCACCCGCCCCGCCTCGCAGCCCCAGCCCCGCCGCGGCCGCAGCCGTGGCCTCCCGGCCGCCTCTGCTGATCGGCGACATGCTGGCGTACCCAGGTGGGTGCAAGGCGGGTCGTCTGGACTCAGGTTGTCTGGGCTTGGTGCGCTGCTCACGCCCGTCCCCCCGACCTATCCTTCTTAGACTTGCTCGCACCGCCCCCTCCCGAGTCCCCAACCCTCCCGTGTCTCTCGCTCTCCCGCCCGCCCCCGCCCGCCCTTACCGGCTCCCACCCAGCCCCGCCACCCCCACCCCCACCAGCCTCGTTTACCCCACCCTACCCCCTACCCGCTCCCCGCCCTCCAGACCTGGCCGCGGGTCTGGACCTGGAGGCCCTCCCCCTGCCCGTGTCGCTGCTGGGCCTGGCGGTGGCCAACCTGGCGGGACTGGCGCTCACCATAGCGGTGCTGCGGAACCTGCAGGTGGGGGATTGGGGGTGGGGGAGGGGGTGTCCTGCAGGCGGGGGTGGGGGTGGGGGAGGGGGTGTTCTGCAGGTGGGGGTGGGGGTGGGGGTGGGGGAGGGGGTGGGCAAATTGCAGGTGGGGCCGGGAGGCAGGAAGGCGAGGGGTGAGGGGTGGCGGGTGTAGCAGCACGAGTTGAGGGGGCGTTGCGGAGCCCAGTGCCGCAAGTCAGTCAGCCCTGCTTGTCGCTCCGCTTGCCTGTCCCTCCCCTTACCCTGACAGGATGGCAGCGAGCCGGTCTCTGTGGTCAAGGTGCAGGTGGGCAGGGGCGGTGTGCAGGGGCCTTGAAGGCGTGGATGCGAGGCCCCAAGCCGGAGTAGGTGCATGGAAAGCGTAGGGACGGCCTTGTTACGGCGCCAAGCCCAGTCGGATGGGGCCGGGGCGGGTGTGGCACGTGGCGGTCAGGGGCATCGGAGGCACGGGCACCGGGACAGCATCGCTGCACTGGATGCCCCACGCCTGCGGGCGCGAGCCTCACGCCTCGTCTGCCCCCAACTGCTACTGTGCGTTTGGTTACTCGCGGCTCCTCCATCTCGCCTTCTGCGCTCATACCCCGACCCTCCCCCACCCCCACCCCCCTCCCCCCTCCCCCCAGGTGGCCCTGCTCGAGCGGCGCCCGCAGCTGCAGTCCAAGCTGGCGGAGCTCAACTCCATGATCCAGGCAGGGCCGGGCGTGGGGCGGGGGGCAGGGGGCAGGGCCGGGCCGGGGACAGGGCCGGGGGCAGGAGGCAGGGCCGGGGGTGGGGCGGGGGGCAGGAGGTAAGGCCGGGGGCGCTGGCCGACACGAACTCCGCGGCGCTGTGGGACCGGCGAAAGCGTCTCGTGGGCGTGGCTGATACTGCCCCACGCCCTGGTACCACACCACCTTTTCCCCCGCGTGCGAGACGGCCCACACAGCCCTGCCGCGGGCCCTGACCCCGACCCTCACCCCCACACACACACCCGTGTGCCCCCAGGTGGGCCAGCAGGGCACATGGCTGATCCTGGAGGAGGCCATCATGGAGGTCCTCAACCACCAGGTGCGCCGTACTGCCGTACCGTACAATGCGCCGTACCACATCCCGTCGAGCGCAAGTCGCCTTCGACCTCCCTGGCAACCCCCTTCACCCCTCCTTCCTCGCCCTTCTCTCCCTTCTTCCCCCAGTCCCGCATCGCCTACGGCTCCGTGTGTTCTCGCCCTCCCCTCGCAGCGCCTTTGTCTCGTCCCTCTTTATCCAACCTACTCCTCCCTCCCCCCCCTCCCCCCCTCCGCCACCCCCCCCTTCAGTCCCGCATCGCCTACGGCTCCGTGTCCAGCGAGGAGCTGACCTCCAAGAAGCAGGCCTACACGCTGTTCGGGTCTCTTGCGGAGACGGAGGCGCGCAAGGCACGGCGCGAGGAGGTGCGGGGGGGGCGCGGGGGCGGTATATAGTGGGGACGCGGCGTGGGGCAGGGGCAGGCGGCGTGGGCGGCGCGAAGGATGCCTGTCTGTTTGCTTCGACTGAGGGTGGTGGTCAGCTTACCTGTTCCGTTTGCCATACCCCCCTTTCTCCACCCGCCTTTCCCCGACTCTAGACGGTGGCGCTGCACATCGGCCGCGCGTCTCCCCCCTCATGCTTCTCTTGCGTTGTGCCTCATCCCGCGCTTGCCCCTTCCCCCTTCCCCCTCATCCCCCATCCACCCTCATTCCCCGACCCACATGGTGGTGCGCCACAGTGGCTGCTCTTCACCCCCCTCCCTTGATGGCTCCTTCCCTCCACCCGCCTGTTTCCGATTCTCTTTCCCGACTCTCTCTCCCGACTCTTTCCCGACCCAGATGGTGGTGCGCCACATTGGCGACTCATTCCCCAGCCTCTATGGCTGCCCCTCAATAGCAGCAACCCCAAAACTTATCATCCCCGAACCCGCCCATTCCCGACCCTCTCCCGACCCAGATGGTGGTGCGCCACATCGGCGAGACCACCGACGAGGACGAGGCCCCGGGCGGCGACGACGGCGGGGGCCTGCTGGGCGGCATGCTGCGGGGCCTGGCGGACCGCTTCGCGGCCCACCCCGCCAAGGAGCTGACCATAGTGACGCTGGTGGTGGCGGTGCGGGGGCGCTTCGGCTTCCACGGGGCAGACGTGAGGGGGCGGGGAGGGAGGGGGGAGGGAGGGGGCGTGCGGGTGCCACGGAGCTGGCGTGAAGGGGCCCGTTTACAATGGCCAGGGCACGAGCATGCTGATGCCAGGTGCATCGGGTTGACCCTGTGTGGAGGCCCCTGAAGCCCTGACCAAGGGTAGTGGAGATGCGGAGCTGACTGCAGGCACCAGGGCAGGAGCATGGGGTTGCAGCGACCTGAACCCGCCGCCCTGTGTCCCGCAGATCAACGACTGGGCGGGCCTGCGCGGGGTGCTGCAGCAGCTGACGGGCCTGTCCAGGTGCGGGGGGGGCTGGGCGCTTGTGCGAGGGGAGCGGATGCGGACCAGACGTGCAGAGGACGCCCCCGAGGGCGGGGATCCTGGGAAGCGGGTAGGGGAAGGGGAGCCGGAGCTGCTTGAATGACAGTGTCCTCCACCTGCTAGACCTCGCCAACACTCACCTGCATACCATCGGCTTTAGTCCCTTCCCTCTCAATCCCCAGCCCCTCCCCCCACACACCCTGACCCCGCAGCGACAAGATCATGGCCATCGAGCTGCTGTGGACGCCCCAGCGCGAGACCGACTACCTAACTCGGGCGCAGCTGGAGAACGACTACCCCGGACTGCTGCCCATGGGGCCGGCCATGGAGGAGGGCCGGGAGGAGGAGGCCCGCAGGGGCGCGGCGGCCAAGTGAGGCCGAGGGCGGAAGGGAGGCCGAGGCGGGGAGGGAAGGATCGGGTGGGCACAGGAGGCCGGGGCGGGCTGGAGGAGGCGTGGCGGGTGCGTGGAGAGGAGGAGCGGGGCGGATTGTGGCAGGGGCCGCGGAGGAGGATGGCGAGGCGGAGCCTGGTCGGAGGAGTGCGGTGGGGAGTCGTGGCGGCAGGGCTGCGTTGGCAAAGTGGAGGCGTGATGTTCATGGCGCGGAGGAGGGTGCTGCTTGTGGCGCCGGGCCTGTGCTGTGCGGCGGGAGGGAGCACGGACTCAGCACGGCGGGCCGAGGGCGGAGCCTGCATGCACTGCAGATGTACGGCAGCGGTACGTGTGCCCCTGCCAAGGGGCAGGCTGTCGGGCTTGTTGCTGGCTGAAGATTTGGCGGCAGAGGGCTCGGGGCCGGGTGACTGGCCATGTCAGGGACCGCTGCTTGCTGTGTGTGCCGGTTGGCGTGTTCCTTGCCTGAATTCATTGCTCGGGGTGCCTTATGGGCCACTCAACCGCGTGGGATGCGTTGCCGGTCGCATTCATACCAAACCTAAAATGTGCGCCCGCGCGTGAAGAACTAGACTGGGGACTTCTGCGGGACCTAGGATTGAGGAGGTGCAGGGCGTGAAATGCGTGCACGGACTAGAGAAGAAAGCCCATTCCTAATTCCAATTGTCTCTTGGCATCTGATGCCTGGATGGTGAAGTGCATGCCCTAAATGCTGCTGTTGTTCTGTACTGCGGGGCTTGAGTAGCGCAGGCTCCCTAGCGCATTGTTGCCTGTATCCCCGTCCGCATAAAGTGTAACCTAAAGCGCTCGAATCGTACGGGGTGCCCCACTTGAAAGGGACGCGTGACTGCACGCTGTAGATACCTGAAGGCCGGAGCAGGGGCCGTAGAACCCACAGGCCAAGTGGGGGCACTGTACTCGCAGAGGGGGTGGCAGAGAGAGGGCGTCGGCGCCGGACATATCTGCACGTGAACACTTTACAAGAGAGTCGAGAGAGCAAGTCCTTGGGGCTAGGGCTTTTAGGTCTCAATTATCACCTCAGCATACAATCCCTGGCCTGCCCGTCAGTCATCCTGCACTCCCCTGCGTTCTGCACGCGCCGACCAACCCAACACCGCGCGGTACCATTGCTCCTCTGCACGTCCTCAGTGTTCGGCTTCCCACCCTTTGGGCGCCCTTATTGCCGGTCCGCACAGTCTCCTCAATGCCCTGACTCAGCCCCGCCGCCAGCCTTTCCCCATCCTCAAAGTCCGAACTCCCTGAACTCTCTCCTTGCCAATCCTCCGTTCCGCCGACCCCACCGGGTGCTGGTCAACCAATGGCCGCACAACACGGGACTCTGGGGCCCGCCACGCACAGCCTCCGCACGCGCCTCACGGGGCGCTGGGCGCGCTGGCGCGCTTGCTGGCGTAGTTCATCTGCACACTGGCGGTGGTGGACTGGCGGAAGGCGGCCTTGCACTTGTGGTCTGCGGGGACGGGCAGGAGAGGCGAGAGGGCGCAAGCGTTGAGCTGAGGTGCTCCTCACAAGCCCTACGGAAAGAGTCGGTGGCCCAACAACGGCTCTCGTGGTCCGACAGATAGACAGTCATGCCTGAGCGCTAGGTACAGGAATAGACCCGACCCCAAGACGCCCAGGTCTCAGAACCTCACCGTAGCTGGCGTGGTGGTCCGCCGATGTCATGGTGGATGTGCCGATGCGCTGCTGCTTGAGGCCCTGCAAGGCGTTGGCCATGGTGCCCTGGGCGGCGTGGTCCAACTGGAGGGGAGGGTGAGGGGAGGGGGGGAGGCAGGCTGTCAGGAAACGTGCCGCGGCGTAAGGCTCACTCCCCTCACCCTCCCCTCCAGGCGGGGAGGCGGTCAGAAAGAGTGCTGCCGGCTCAAGGCTCTGTGCACCTGCTTGAGAGTGCGGGTCGACTGGGTTGAAAGCTCGCACCCCCCTTCTGCCCCCATGTTACCACCCCACCCCAGCCCGCGCACCGCCTCCCCAGCCAACCCCTCCCTTTCCCACCTCCCCTATCCTCACCCCATCCCCGTCCCTCCCCCTTTCCCTCCCCCCCCAAACCGCCCTCACCTCGGATCGCTTCTTGATGCTCTGCCGCGCCGCGCGCGTCTCCTCCGACAGCGCCTGCAGCTGCGGCGTCTGCAGCGCCCGCGGCGCCGAGGTGAGGCGGCCCAGGTGCGCGTCGAGCAGCTCGTGGGCACCCGTCAGGTCCTCACCGCCCGCGGCCTCGGCGGCGCGCTGAGCGGCCTCAATGGCGTCCAGGGTCTCGAAGCGGGCAGCCGTGACGAAGACCAGCTCCGAGGGCAGCGCGTCGGCGGGGCGGGGGTCGGGCGAGCGGAGGATGAGCAGGGCGGTGGAGCGGCGGACGGTGTGGGCCGCGGCCACGTCTATGTACTCGAGGTCGACCTGGTGGGGCGGAGAGGGGAGGGGAGAGGGGGAGGGGAAAGGTTAACATGAGAGAAGTGAAGGGTGAGGTGGGTGGGATGCGCGGCGAAGCAATGCAAGCGTGGATGGCTGGCGACGAGGAATGCGCGACCCGCGTTCCATGCCGCTTGCTGCGGTGCTCACCTCCGCCACCGCCACGCTGCCGGGCTGTAGGGCCGCGGGCAGGTCCAGCACGATCAGCGTCTCGCGCGTCTCCTCGGCAAACATGTCATTGTAAACGGCGGAGCTGGGCACAACAGCAGCGGCAGCGAGGGCGGCGGCCAAGCCCGGCCCCTGCTGGCTGGTGGCGGTGGTGCGGCGGCGCAGGGTGGCTGTGGGGTTGGCGGCCGCAGGGGCGCCGATGACTCGGCCGCCGGAGCGGAAGGCAGACAGCGCCACACCGGGCGCGGGGCGCACCGCCACGCGCACGTCCTTGGCCACCACGGAGAGGAGGCCTCCCAGGGCTGTCGGGGTAGAGAGGAGGAGGGTGGGGAATGAGGTGGTCATGCAGTCAGCAGAACGAGCTCCGCAGGCTACAATCCCTGTGCCTTCGCAGCCATCACGACGCGTGTACCGGTACCGGTCTCGCAGTATCACTGGTAACTCGTAGCTCACCGTCTCCGAAGCCGCCCGCGATGTCGTCGGCGTCCCGGATGTAGTAGTACACGCCCGACTGGCCGTCCGCCACGGCCTGCAGCAGCTCCACGGAGTGGCCCTCGCTGAAGCCAAACGTGTGAACGGTCACGTGGGTGGCCTCGGGCGCCTGCGGGGTCTTGGCATGGGGTGGGGCGGGTTGCGGTGAGCGGGGTGGGGTGGTTGGTGGGGTGGAATGGGGTGGAGGGGGGTGGAGGGGGGTGGGCGGGGTGGAGCGGGATGGAGCCGTGGAGGGGCGAGTGGGAGGAGGATGGAAGAGGACGGGATGGGAAGGGGCCACGGCCGGAGCCGGCGGTGAACCGCCCACCCACCCACCTGCAACTCCTTGAGTCCCTCCATGATCTCCTCGGGACTGCGGCGGCCTGTGAGGAGGCAGCGATAGGGGCAGCAGAGTTGGATTAGTACGTCAGGCCAGCGATGGAAAGAGACGACAGTGTGCAACTTGCAGTCTTGCACGACGGGTCGACACAGCGCCCCTGTCTAGCCACTATCCGAGCAGCGCCCTCACCGTCTGTGGCCTGACCGTCCGTGAAGAGGAAGCACGAGTGCACTAGCCGGGCCGCCTCGCCGCCCGCCTTGGCGAACGCCTGCTGCGCATCCATCTGCTGCCGTACGCCCTCCTCCAGTCCGGCGTACAGTGCCGTACTGCCGTCCGCCTCGATGTCCTCAACCACCACGTGGGCCAGTTGCCGTACGGGACCAGTCATGCGGCACAGCGGCAGGTCCTCCCGTACCGTACCGCTGTACGACACGAGGCCCAGGTAGTCGTTGTCCGTCAGCTGCGGGCGCGTGAGCGGCGGGCGGAGCCGGGGCGGGTGAGAGCTCTGAACCCACCACGCGGTGGCTCTTAATGGACACACCAAGTGATTACACAGTTACAGGGGCATGCTGAGGCCTCAGGGTTGCCAAATGCCCGCTGCTGTTCAACCGCTCACCTGGTCAATCAGGAAGTGCGCCGTCTCCTGCACCAGCTCGATGGGCTGCCCGCTCATGCTGCCCGAGCGGTCCAGCACGCACGTGAGCGCCACTCGGGCACGTGTCACCACCTCGGCCACAGCCTATGGAGGAGGGGGTGGGTCAGGACGAGGCGAGGTTGAAAGGGGGTTGATAGGGTGCTCATCAGGGCTAGCAGGCAGGGCTGATAAGGCCGAAACGGGGCCGACCCACATGGCGAGATGGCCGGGCGCGGCCGACCCACATCGATGATAGATCCCGACCTGCAACACCCCCCTCGTACCCCAACATGATCGCCCGGCCAGCCAGCGCCGCGCACCTTGATGCTGACCACTGCCCGTACCGCCTCGCTAGTCATGTCGTACTGCTCGTACTCGGGAATCACCGCCAGCTGCAGGGCATCGCCGGGGGCCTTGGCGCCCTCCTCCTTGGCTCCAACCGCCTCGGCAGTCGCCTCGGCAGTCGCCTCAGCCTTGGTCTCCGCAGTCGCCTCAGCCTTGGCCTCCGCAGTCACCTCGGTAGTCGCCTCAGCAGTCGCCTCAGCAGTCGCCTCCGCAGTCGCCTCGGCAGTCGCCTCGGCAGTCGCCTCGGCCTTGGTCTCAGCAGCGGCCTCCGCCGGCGGCGGCGCCTGTATCTGTGCCGCCTCCGCCGCCTCCGCCGGCGGCTGGGGCTGCGCGGACGGCGTCGTCGTCGGCGGCGCGCTCTTCACCTTTGCGTACAGCTCGTCCAGGATCTTGGCCAGCTCGTCCAAGCTGGGCAGCGGCGGCGCGTCTGGCTTGGCGGGCGTGGCGTTGGCGGGGTCGGCGGGCGGCTTGGACGCGCCGGCGGCGGGGGTGAAGCCGGGCCGGAAGAGCTGTGCCAGTTGGGGCAGCTCGGCGGCTGCATCGATGAGCTCGTGGCGACGATGGAGCGGCAGCTCGGCGGCCTGGGCGAGGGACGATGCGGGAGAAGGGGTGGGGGCATGGTCAGGGTTTGCTTGGTCAGGTTCATCTCCGCTGGGGCCTGCACCAGGTGTATGTTTTGGCGCACCGTGCACCCCCGTCGCCCCATGCCCATACCTTGGTGAGGATCGCGCACGCCAGCCGAGCGGGCTCGTCACCCCGGGGCTGCCGGGACTTGCGTGGGGCCTGCAAGCAGCGGGGAACACACAACAGTCAGGCAACCCGAGCCCATTGCAGTCCGATCATAAGGGCGTGGGGCTTGCGAGCGTCAGGCCCGGGCAGCTGCGGTGCCCATGCACGCACGCTCTTAACTGCGCCACTGTGCTGTAGGCCCCGCCTGGCGCGCCAAGCACCGTCACCTTGCAGCACCACCTGGCCTAGCTAGCTAGCAAGCCCTCCTCACGTGTGTTGCTAACCTCCAGCCGCACAACCCAGGCACTGCCCTTCCTTACCATTTGGTTGAGGGCCTGCAGTCGGTTGAGGCGGTTGGACATAAGGTTGGGAATTCCTGGCATGGGCGCCTGGCTGGGCCCGAGCTGCTGCTGCGGGGGCGCGCTGGTGGTGGCCGGCGACGGCGAGCCGCTGCGGTTGCGGCGGAAAACCGCGGACGCAACCGCGGCAGCGCCGGAGGAGATGCGCTGGAAGATGCCGCCGCCTGCACTGGAGTGCTGTTGGGGCACGGGAGGAGGCGGGGGCATTGGGCCTGGGGCGAGGACGAGGGGATCGATCTGGAGCTGGGGCGCCTGCGCGGGCGCCTGGGCCTGGGCTGGAAGTGGTGCCTGGGCGTCGGGGGCGGCTGATGCATCGAAGACGTTGGACAGGAGGGCGTTCGGGGGCGGCGGGGGAGGGGCGTTATCGAAGGGCTGGGGCGGTAGGTGCCGGTAGGAGGTAGGCGGGGGCGGGCGTCGGCGCAAGGGGGGAGGCGTGGGCTCCTGCTGCTGCTGCGCGTGCTCCTCGATGAGCTGCTTCAGCTCCTCGCGGTTCGGTGCCACACCAGCCGCGAGCGTGGGCATATCAATGTCAGCGGGCTCGGGCACGGTGTTCGTCGCGGCGGACATGCTCGGGGCCTGCTCCGCCATTGGTTGGGGTTGCGGAATTGTGCTGCGCAGGCGGGCAAGCGCGCTTGTTGTTGTGAGACGAGTTAAGATCTTGCGCAAAACGTATTGGGCCCCGCTGCGCAGAGCACGGCCTTGCAATTTAGGCCCGACACGGCGTAGAAGCACGAAACGCGGTCCGCGCGGCCCGCAAGACGCTCGCGGCTGACCTGCGATAAGTTTCAGCCAGATAACGACGTCGTCGCGACGCTGTAGGTTGTCGTCGGAAGCTGCCTGTCGAGGTTGCTGGATGTCGCTTCTAGCTTGTATGCTGACGCTGAAGCGGGGTGCTCTGTTGCTTTATTGTTGTGGCATCAGCCCTGGCTCTTATAGTCGGCAGCTGGGGGCGTGGACCTTCATGTACGGCGTGAGCAGTTGAGGCCCGCGCGGGCCGCGGACCGACGCAATGGGCTGGGCCTTGGCCCAGGCCCGCTGGCACGCACGGTGTCCCCCAGCCGCCGGCGCCAGGCGCCAAGGTCCCCATGCGGAGGTGTCCTCTGCCTTCCCCTAGTGACTGGGGGACCCTGGGGGAGTCTTGCAACCTGTACGCCCGTCAAGGGACGGGACGCCCATTCGCCAGCCCCCCAAACCCCAGGCCGTGCCCTCGCGCACTCGCTTGCCCTGTACCCCTGTTTTCACCCCCCCCCGGCACAGCTCTACACCGTCACCAGCAACAGCATGCCGGTTACTCTAGCATAGCCGTTCTCAGCCGCATCCCCGACTACATCTGCTGCGCATAACGCTCCGTGTAGTGCTAGATAGCCCTGTTGCTAGTGCACTGTATGGAGGCTATGCCCCCCGACCCCCCCAAACCCCGAGGCGTCCGCTTCCAACATAACGCGTTGCTGTCGACAAGAGTGAGACCAGCGCCCGCAATAGAAACCATCGTGACACCTTAACTTGCTCTGCTTACACTCCGGCAGAGTGTACAAGCCCTGCCCGGCGTGGGCTGGCCTTTCCGGGCCCTGTCTGCCAGCCCTGCGCTCCCTCCCGAATCCGACGTCTCTCCACCCAACCGCAGCACACACGCACCAAGCCAACCAGCTCGATGTCAAGCGCCCTCAAAAGGCCACAAGCCTGCATTTCGAACTCTTCCAAGCTTGCTTGCCCATGGGTCTACACTACACCGCTTCCAGCTCAGCACACCGCCCAACCGCGGCTCAGGTCGGCGTGTCTGCACGCCGCCACGGCTTTCACCCTGTCCAAAACCTCACCCACCCTACTCCGGCAATTGAGGAAGGCGTGTCTGCCTTGTCAGATGGATGGGCACGACACCGACGACCGGCCAGGGCCCCGACGAGTGCTAACCACAGCGATGCAGCAGCGCACGAGACCGGACCACAAGGCGAAGACCGTGTCCATGCCTTCGACCAGGCAAACTTAGAAGCCGAACTAAGGTAGCAGTCACTCCAATCCCAGTGGGGAAGGAAGTCACGTACGTCTTCTATGTACGGTACGCCGAAGCCATGTCCCCAAAGACGGCGGCCGCAGCAGGACACGCCACCAAACCGCCACACCATGACCATCTGACTCTGACCATCTAGAAAGGAGTGCAAGCCGTCAGACCGGGGTCTCCCAGTGGGGAGAGCCCGTACGTCTCCTATGTACGGTACACCGAAGCCATGTCACCGTATATCTCAACCACCGCACAGATGCATAACCCTTGGTGGCTCATACGTTGCACATCGAAACCAGGAGCCACAGGGCCGCCAGCACACCAATCCCCCCAAACACCATAACAAGTCACAAAATGCCTCAGCAATATCTCCAGCAATGGTGGCTAAGCGAGGCTCGCAATCACTCCGAAAGGAGCATGGAAAGCTAAGGAGGGGACTTGGCCGCCTCCTGGTGTCTCAAGATGCGTCCCCGGTTAGGGGCAAGCGGGGTTGGGTTGCGTCACTCAGAAGATCGGCAAACCCGTCTCAAAGAAATCCAGCAAGGTATACACACCTAGGGACCGGGGCCCTATACACATCTGGGCGGCCCCGAATCACTCCAAGAGGAGGGTTGGGACGTGTGGTCCCCACCCCGTGACAAAGTGAGATACGCCAAGGCCCCAGGGGAGCAGAAGCAAGGTCAAGGGGGCATGCACGATGATCCGCCCGCAACGGGCTCTAGACAAGGAATGTACCAGTTCTCTCCATTGGCTACCTAGCTACCAAGCTCTTGAAAGGACAATACCAATCCCTGCCTAGCCCCTACCTAGGATGCGCAGTGCGCTCCGGATGCCTAGCTCTGCATACGCACATACTCCTTCTGCCCAAACCATATAAACAGGCCGCCGGCCGAGGCAAGCTCGGCTCGGTCAAACAGTCGCAGCCCTTAAGCACATGAGTCCCCAATACACCATTCCAATCCTTAACCATAGCCCCTACCCCTAGCAAGCTGCTGAAACTATGTAACTGCTGTTGCGCGCTGTACCGTTCACAAGCCTACCCTGCTGCAACCCCCGACGGCCATCGCCCGGGCTTCCAGCCTGCGCTGATCGTGCGGTCGGGGCTGGCATGAGCCCTCCATGCACTCCGACCCTGCCCTTGCCGCGTGCTAGGAGGAGGGCAATAGAGCCCGCAGGTGGCGCCTTGACGAGGTCCGGAGCCTGAGCGACGGAACAGCGCCAGAGTCCGGCCCTGCAGTGGCACTCCGTGCGGCCCCATTCCTCCGTTTCCGGGGCGGCTTGCCCGCCGCCGCCAGCGGCGGCGGCGGGGAGGGCGGCGGCGGCGGCGGCGGGTTGCGCCGGCCTGCTTTGGGCGGCTTGGCCGCAAGTGCCGGCGACTGCTTGGGCGAGGGATCCTCCAGGTAAAAGGGCGGCAGGTTGGGCGCGCGCTGGGAGTTCTTCGCCCCGGGGCGCGGGGGCGTGGGCGAGGGCGGCCGCGGGGCGGCCGTGGTGGTGGTGGCCGGCAACCCCGACTGCATCCGACCGCCCAGCAGCGAGAGCGTGGAGAGGGACGTGTCGCAGCTCGACCAGTTTGGCGCGCCGCCCGGGAGGGCGGCGGCGCGGCAGACCACCACTCCGGCGTCGTTGGCTCCCACGTAGGCAATTCCGACCGCCAGGCCTGCGGGTTGATTTGAGGGCATGTGTGGGCACGTAGTGTTCGGATCTTGTGCGCGGGAGCAACCACGAGCCTACAGCTCTACCCCGTGAAAGCGGAAGCGCGAGGAAGCAAGGAGGCAAGGCTAGAGTACGTGAGGGCACAGGGTTAACCGTGCAAGCACGAAAGCGCGATAAGAAGCCGGCCGGACCGGGACACACGCTCGCGCTTGCGCAAGCGCTCCAGCCCTCCTTCCGACACAGTCCCAAAGGCCCCAACGCACCCCTGACGGTTCCCTACGACATGCCCCCAACTCCCCAGGCCCGTGCCTGCCCAAGCCCGATGGGATGACTCACGTGTGGCGGGGTCCTGCCACGTCAGCCCTGCGCGGGCGAACCTCGCCAGTTGCATGGTGTCCATCCCCTCCCCGGGGGTGGGGACGTCCCCTACGAACCGCTGGTGAAGCTGCAAGGGGAGGCGCAGACAGGAGGATTTATAGGCGGGAAAGGGACCAGGGGGAGGGTCAAGCGACGTGAGGGAGACAGGCACTGAGGGCGGAGGCAGTCCGTGGAGGGATGGGTAGGATGGGAAGGGTGGCCGCTCCGTCCACATGCCCAGATGATGGCCAGCAGCTGGGTTGGGCAGGGCCGCACCTGCACGTGACTGTAGCGGCCGTCCGTACCGACCACGTCATCGTACGGCGGTTCCGTACTGCGGTACGACAGGAAGAACTGCAGGCCCTTGCCCGTGCCTGCAGTAATAGGTTCGGGGTGGGGACCGAGGGTTGCCAACAAGGCTGGTTTGCCAAGCACCTTCCATCCACTCTGCTCCCGCCACGTCGCGTCACATGCCCTAAGCCACGCCAGCCACCCTAATCTCCAACCGCCAAACCCCACTTCTACCGCTTCCACCGACCCCTGTCGCCCGACCCCGCCCCAGCCGCCTCCTCACCGGCCCCGCCTCACCCCTCCTCATGCCCGAGCCCCCGCCCCACCAACTACCCGCCCATGCCAACAACCACCAGCCCCTTTCCACCCGTCCCCCGCCCCACCTGCCGTCGTGTCCACAACTGCCATGCTGCCCCCTACGGCGTGCTGCAGCGGCAGCCGCAGGGTCGTGAGGCGGCCCTCGGGCAGGGAGCCCAGGGCCAGGCTGCCGCCTGCCACAGGGTCCGCCCAGCCCAGCATCCGGAGGTGGGGCGCGTTGGGGCAGCGATTGGCGCAGCACCAGCCCATGACGCACGTCTGGAGAGGGCGCGGGGGCACGGTGGGGGACGGACATGATGGGTGGGGTTTGACGAAGACCGGGGGCAGGGGGTGAGGCGAGGCGGGGAACTGGCGAGGAGCGGTGGAAGGCCGGTGGGATGCGGAGCAAAGGGCAGGGTACGGACCACAAGGATGCTGAGGGCTTGGCATGGTTCTGCGGAAGGCAAGGGCGCTTGCAACTGGCAGGGTCCGTGCGCGGTCCGCGACGCTCCCGGCAGGTGTCCGCCCGTGCGCCCCCTCACCCAGTCGCAGTAGGGGCAGGCGGTGGCGTCGGCTGCGTGCCACAGCCCCAGGTTGTGCAGCAGCTCGTGCATGTAGATCGACAGGGTGGTGACCTTGTCGTCTGGGGGCAGCGTTTGGGGAGGGGAAAACGGAGAGGGACGTGGATTAGGACCGGGTGGGATTGGCAGAAACACACAACCCGGGGCACAAGGGTGGTGACCTTGTCGTCTGGGGTGGGCGGAAACCAGGGGTCGGGTTGGAGGGTTAGAAGAGGGTGGGTCAGGAGAGCCCCGGCATGAAGTCACACGCGGGGCAGCGTGGTGAGGGTGGTACGGGGTGCGCGACTGGGGTTGGCTTGGGAGGAGAGGCAGAACGAGGGGACCGGTGATTTTGGTGAGGGCAGGTCAGTAGAGATGCTTTGACCCCTCGCAGGCTTGCACGCGGCGGCGGCGCACCTGAGACCGCCGTGAGCGCGTAGCCTGGCCCCCCCGCCGCCGTACGGCGCCCGATGCCGACCTCGCCCACGCCGTACACGTCCTTGCACATGGGGTCCGCCTGGGACTTCCAACCGCTGGGCTGGAGCAGGACCACGTGGTGGAAGCTGCGAGGAAGGTGGGCATGGGGGAGAGGAAGGTGGGAATGAGGGACAGGAAGGCAGGCATGGGGGAGAGGAAGGTGGGAATGGGGGACAGGAAGGCAGGCATGGGGGAGAGGAAGGTGGGCATGGGGGAGAGGAAGGTGGGCATGGGGGAGAGGAAGGCAGGCATGGGGGAGAGGAAGGTGGGCATGGGGGAGAGGAAGGCAGGCATGGGGGAGAGGAAGGTGGGCATGGGGGAGAGGAAGGTGGGCATGAGGGACAGGAAGGTGGGCATGGGGGAGAGGAAGGTGGGCATGAGGGAGAGGAAGGTGGGCATGGGGGAGAGGAAGGTGGGCATGGGGGAGAGGAAGGTGGGCATGGGGGAGAGGAAGGCAGGCATGGGGGAGAGGAAGGTGGGAATGAGGGACAGGAAGGTGGGCATGGGGGAGAGGAAGGTGGGCATGGGGGAGAGGAAGGTGGGCATGGGGGAGAGGAAGGTGGGCATGGGGGAGAGGAAGGTGGGCATGGGGGAGAGGAAGGTGGGCATGGGGGAGAGGAAGGTGGGCATGGGGGAGAGGAAGGTGGGCATGGGGGAGAGGAAGGCGGGCATGGGGGAGAGGAAGGTGGGCATGGGGGAGAGGAAGGTGGGCATGGGGGAGAGGAAGGTGGGCATGGGGGAGAGGAAGGTGGGCATGGGGGAGAGGAAGGTGGGCATGGGGGAGAGGAAGGCGGGCATGGGGGAGAGGAAGGCGGGCATGGGGGAGAGGAAGGCGGGCATGGGGGAGAGGAAGGCAGGCATGGGGGAGAGGAAGGTGGGCATGGGGGAGAGGAAGGCAGGCATGGGGGAGAGGAAGGTGGGCATGGGGGGAGAGGAAGGTGGGCACGGGGAGAGAAGGTGGCATGGGGGAGAGGAAGGTGGGCATGGGGGAGAGGAAGGTGGGCATGGGGAGAGGAAGGCAGGCAATGGGGGAGAGGAAGGGGGCATGGGGGAGAGGAAGGTGGGCATGGGGGAAGGAAGGTGGGCATTGGGGGAGAGGAAGGTGGGCATTGGGGAGAGGAAGGTGGGCATGGGGGAGAGGACGGTGGGCATGGGGACGAGGAAGGTAGGCATGGGGGAGAGGAAGGTGGGCATGGGGGAGAGGAAGGTGGGAATGAGTGAGAGGAAGGGCAGCATGGGGGAGAGGAAGGTGGGCATGGGGGAGAGGAAGGTGGGCATGGGGGAGAGGAGGTGGGCATGGGGGAGAGGAAGGTGGGCATGGGGGAGAGGAAGGCGGGCATGGGGGAGAGGAAGGTGGGCATGGGGGAGAGGAAGGTGGGCATGGGGAGAGGAAGGTGGCATGGGGAAGGAGGTGGCATGGGGAGAGGAAGGTGGGCATGGGGGAGAGGAAGGTGGGCATGGGGGAGAGGAAGGTGGGCATGGGGAGAGGAAGAGGCTGGGGGAGAGGAGGTGGCATGGGGGAGAGGAAGGTGGGCATGGGGGAGAGGAAGTGGGCATGGGGGAGAGGAAGGTGGGCATGGGGGAGAGGAAGGTGGAATGAGGACAGGAAGGTGGGCATGGGGGAGAGGAAGGTGGGCAGGGGGGAGAGGAAGGTGGGCATGGGGGGAGAGGAAGGTGGGCATGGGGGAGAGGAGGTGGGCATGGGGGGAGAGGAAGGTGGGCATGGGGGAGAGGAAGGTGGGCATGGGGGAGAGGAAGGGCAGGCATGGGGGAGAGGAAGGTGGGCAATGGGGGAGAGGAAGGGCGGGCATGGGGGAGAGGAAGGCAGGCATGGGGGAGAGGAAGGTGGGCATGGGGGAGAGGAAGGTGGGAATGGGGAGAGGAAGGTGGGCATGGGGGAGAGGGAAGGTGGGCACGGGGGGAGCAGGAGGTGGGCATGGGGGAGAGGAAGGTGGGCATGGGGGAGAGGAAGTGGGAAGGTGGGCATGGGGGAGAGGAAGGCAGGCATGGGGGAGAGGAAGGTGGGCATGGGGGAGAGGAAGGTGGGCCATGGGGGAGAGGAAGGTGGGCATGGGGGAGAGGAAGGTGGGCATGGGGGAGAGGAAGGTGGGCATGGGGGAGAGGAAGGTGGGCATGGGGGAGAGGAAGGTGGGAATGAGTGACAGGAAGGTGGGCATGGGGGAGAGGAAGGTGGGCATGGGGGAGAGGAAGGTGGGCATGGGGGAGAGGAAGGTGGGCATGGGGGAGAGGAAGGTGGGCATGGGGGAGAGGAAGGTGGGCATGGGGGAGAGGAAGGTGGGCATGGGGGAGAGGAAGGTGGGCATGGGGGAGAGGAAGGCAGGCATGGGGGAGAGGAAGGTGGGCATGGGGGAGAGGAAGGTGGGCATGGGGGAGAGGAAGGTGGGCATGGGGGAGAGGAAGGTGGGCATGGGGGAGAGGAAGGTGGGCATGGGGAGAGGAAGGTGGGAATGGGGGAGAGGAAGGCAGGCATGGGGGAGAGGAAGGCAGGCATGGGGGAGAGGAAGGTGGGCATGGGGGAGAGGAAGGTGGGAATGGGGGAGAGGAAGGTGGGAATGGGGGAGAGGAAGGCAGGCATGGGGGAGAGGAAGGTGGGAATGGGGGAGAGGAAGGAGGGCACCGATGTGGGGGATGATGGGGCCGGCGCAGGGAAAGGGCTTGGACTGAAGCCCTCGCGCAGTCGCTGCTTGCCACCCAGCCAGATCCCCGGGCCGACACACCTGACCGCCCTCCGCGGCGCCACCCGAGGCCTGCCTCCCGCCCTGAGGCCTCCCACACAGCTCCCCAAAGCCCTTCCCACAGCCCCGCTCACAACACAAAGCCAGCGTCACCCCGATCGCCGTCGGAAGCGCCCAAAGAGCCCTGCGCCACCCCAAAGCCGCCGATAGGGCCCGTAGATCACAGCACCCTAACCTTTCCTGACCCAACCCTTCAGGCCTGTGACAGGACCCTCAGGACCTCGCTCCCGCCCGCTCACCGCTCGAACTCTGAGACATGTCCCCCCCCAAAGCCTCAGCGAGAGCTCCAGGGTCACAGCACCCAAACCCAGCCCCCGAAGCCTCCCACAGCGCTTTCCAACGCCCTTGCCATGGCCCCGCTTACCGCTCAAACTCAGCGTCACCCAGCCGCTGCCGCGCCTGCCCAGCTGCCAACTCTCCCCAGGCAAACGTGTCTTCAAAGGCACAGCTGGACGTTCGCCAGCGGCGCGGGCCGTACAGCGTACCGCCGCCGTCCCCCAGGGTGCCGTTGCATGGCACACGGATCCCGTCTAGAATCTGGGAGGGCAGGGATTGGACGGGAAGGGACGGGATGGGAGGGATTTGAGCCTGAGGTACTCAGCGGAAGGGATGCCGACGTGTGCCGTGCGGATAGGGGTAGCCCCTGCACTTGAGCTGCATGTAGGAGGCTTCCGAGGAGGAACGTACAGGATGGCGAGTTTCTAGCACTAGCAGAAACCGCTCACCCGCACGTTGCTCCTCGACAGCACGCTCCGGCCATTGGAGCAGTGCTCGAAGTAGCCCTGCAGGTGGGGCGCATCGCTGCCGTCGCCAAACAGCATTGCATCCAGGGCCTGGCAGGTGCAAGAGCGGCGGCGAGAAATGGGAGGGAAAGGCGGAAGGATGGGTCACTGGTGGGTTTGTGGCATGGTGAACGAAGGGCACGGATGGCGGGAAGGGAGACTGGGCTGGGTGGCGCGTGGGGCCGCGGCCTGCGCTGCTCAGCTCCCCACCCAGAAACCGCCTGTTTTGGAGCTGGAGAGCCCCGTCCGCCCACCTGTGGCGTGATGGACGGCCCCCTGTCGACGGCTTCGCAGAAGCGCACTATGAGGAAGAGAATCCGCAGGTCCGTGGTTGGGACCTGGGAGACTGGTGCCTCCTGGCCAATGCCATCCGAGCCCGCTCGCGTGGCCATGCCCCAAAAAACGGAGCCATCCTCGGCCACCGGACTGAGGTCGTCCACGATGATTTGGGGCGCCTCCTCATCAGCGCCCGAGCCCGAGGCCTTCGGTCCTTGGGCCGCGGACCTGGCCGACACCCCGGGGCTGGCTTTGGGTTGTTGGGACGGCCTCGTGACGGCAGCCGAACGGCCCCGGACTGCCACGAGAGAGCCCGCGCCGAGCTCCCGCGCCAGCGACAGGGGGTTTACGCTACCCGTCGCTAGCTCCAGCAGGTCGCCGTTGCTGGTCCGGAGCCACACGCCGGGGGCAGCCGCTTGATGCCCCGCCCCCGCGCCCTGAGGCGTGCGCAGAACGACGCCCACGAACAGCCATCCTGCGTGCGGCATACAAGTTCAAGACTTCGAAACTGATGTCTGGGAGCTTCCCTCTCGGGGCTAAGCCCGTCGTTTTCGGGGGCTGGAGCCGAAGAAGGGCTGTGCTAGCTCACCTGTGAGCTCCACCTCCTTTGCCCGCGCAAGACAAGCTAGAAGAAGGAGCCCGAACGAGAAGGCGTGGAGGTAGCTCGCTGACGCCCAGCGCTTCAAACCTCCAGCGCTCATGGCGTCGCCAACCACACTCCCGTTCGTGCGCTCGGGCTCCTAACTAGCACAAGTATCATGAACGCCTATCGACCGGGCTCCACGACCTCGACGGTCGGAGCTCCTGGCACGAGACGACCGGCAACTGTTTCTCCGGCTCAACTACGCCGCTAATCACGTAGCTGCATCCTACTTATGTAACTGGCGTCGGCCAGAGTAAGTTGGCCATAGTCGTTCCCGTCAGGCGGGCGGCTCGGATGCAGACCTTTTTCCTGACGGCCCCGTCCCGCTCACTGGGCGCAATGTATAGCCACTAGAGCATCGGCAACATAGCGAGGCGGGTTACAACTTGCGGCGCTAGCGCGAACTGTCGTGACCGCAACCCCCGCTCCGGCGCCCTTGGTCCGAAGCTGGCAGCGTCGATCCCGGAGGCCCTTGGTTCTGGGTACGACACCTTCCGGGCTAGAACTACAGGCCACTGCAACGGTCCCGTCTCCTGGCGAAGACAGCAAGGGCAAAAGCACTTCCACCGTGAGCAGCTGCCGAGTGCCTGAAGGCGTTCACGGCAATCGTTTCGTGCCGCACAGCCGCAGCCGCACTGTCACCGTACGGCCAGGAGCGGTGCACTGGTGCAGCTCCAAGACGCAGTGCACTTGGGCAATCTTGCTGAGCGCTTCTTTCCTGCAGACTGGCCGGATCACCCGACATCCGGAATGCAGTACTGAGACTCAGACTGGCATCCATGACGACTGCTCTCCCGTGCCTGCCAGTTCTGGTCCATTCGGCCTCAGACGCTTGAGATGCATCCAGTTCGTAAAGGGCCGGCACGCTTCGCCAGCCGTTATTAGGCCGGCCACGTCAGCACAAGCTGGCACGAGCAGGCATGAGCTGCAGGCTGGAGCCAACGCCCCCACAGCTCCACGGAGCATGTCATCCTGCAACACCGCCTCCCCACCGGAACTTTGCCCCCGCGCCGAGTCCTCTCCACCCCCCAACCCCCCTCGCCCTCCCCCTCGAAAACACGACATTCTACCCTAAGCGAAGTCCAATTGAGCCAGGTCTGTGCAAGGCGACGATGGGCGCTCATAAGCCCTACCCCACGCTCCGCAACCCACATCCCCTCCGCTTAGCCACCCCCACGCCGCATTGCAATGCCTGTCCGCTTTGGGCGCCTCAAGTGGACCCAGTCAGCCGCCCCTCGCCAAGACATCGCTGCGCTAGGCGGCATCCCAGCCGAGCTGTGCTGCCAGCGGAAGCACCCACGGCCCCTTGCTCCAAGCCGCCGGCTGTCTGCCCGAGCCTGGCCCCTCCAGCCAGTCCCCAGCAAACCGCTGGCTCCAGTGGATGGGCAAAGTGGCGGCTCCAGATGAAGTTCCAAGCCACCATACGCCCTGGATGAGATGGGCATGGATTCTGGTCGCAGACCCCGCTGGGGCCGACACGCCCAGGCTTCGCACCGAGTCTGCACCGGGGCTACGCAGCCACGCGCTGCAGTAGCGCGCGGGCTGGTGCAGGGCTGGCGCCGCCGGCCCCCCGGACCAGCGAGCAGGCGGGGGTATGGCCGGGCGTTGGGGGGAGGCACACCACCGCCGCTGCGGACAAGCGGCCGCAGCGCCGTCGGCCCTGTCTTGGGCCCGAGCGGCGCCGCTGCCACCATTGCCTCCCCCCCTCGCCTCCTCCGTCGCTGCCAGACGGCGCCGCCAAGTGCCGCAGCGACTGCCGGTAACGCCCTGCAATGCCGTACCACGGCAGCGCGCACGTGCACCCGGGGCCGCCCTCGCCCCGGGGCGGACGAGGACGACGCCCCCGCCTCTCCACCCCGCCGCTCCGCGGCTCAGGTCGCCGCCGCCTCTCAGCGCCGCCTCCCGCCGCCGCACCGCAACACCGGCTGATGGGGCTCTGGCACCGCCGCCGTTGCGTGCCACACTGTAGCGCCGGCTCGCCCTGCAGCGGCCGCCGGTTCCCGCTTGCTGGCGGCGCCGTCGTCCAGCCCCGGTGCCGGCGGCCCCTGGCTCGACCGCTCCGCTCCGCTGCCGCCCGCGGCGCCCCTAATGGCATGAAGCCTTGCGTACAGCGCCGCCGCTGCCCCGCTCCCTCAAGCCGTCACACGGCCGGCGCCCTGCAGCTCGCTGGCCTTTCACCAACCACTGCTCGGCGCTCGCCTTTCCAGCTCTGCTGCCGCCCTCTGCTCCTCCAGATCCCCGTCACGCCAGCCTCCGCTGCCCCGGCCTCCGCTCCTCGCCGCTCCCCGTCGCCGCTCCCCACCCTCAAGCCACCGCGTACACCACCAGGCGCTTGTCGTCCGCGACCGAGGCCAGGTGCCCCCCCGAGCCGCTGAACGCCACGCCCCACACCTGCAGCCGGGAGGGAGGACCCAGGGGTGGCAGGTTAGCGGAGGATCACCACTGTGCTGTCCACAAAACGCATTAGGGGAGGGAGCAGGGGCCTGGCTGCACCCAGGGGCCAAGGCTATGGCGCGTTTGGGGCCCGGTGCGGCGCGGGGTGGACAGTGGGATGGCACCACCTCGCGGCGCCACAACTAGGAGCGTGCCTGGCTGGCTTGCACCCCACGACGCCATCCTCCCAAGCCCATCCCGCCCCACATGCTTTGCGCCCGAGCCGACCTCCCATGCGCCAGCCCCAGCCCCAGCCCCAGCCTAAGCCCCGGCCCAGCTTGAACCTGCGACGGACGCCCCCACCTGCTCCAAAGCCAGCGTCTGCACGCACTACAATGGCCAAACCGCCCAGGCCCTGCCTTATGCCGAGCCCCAGCCCTGGCCCGCTCCCCTCCCGGGCCCCCCTCCCGGACCCCCCTCCCGGGCCCCCCTCCCGGGCCCCCCCACCTGGTCCGTGTGGTCCGACGCCAGCGTCTGCACGCACGTGCGCGTGTGCAGGTCCCACAGCTTGACGCGCGCGTCGGAGCCGCCGCTGGCGAAGGCGGCGCCGCCGGGGTGCGCCGCCACGGAGAGGACCCAGGACTCGTGGCCTGGTGAGGGGGTTGGGGGGGTTGGGGTGGGTGGGGGGAGGTTATTGACGGGCTCCCTTCGAGACCCCATCCTGCCCTACCGGTAACGTGCGCCTGCTCCCCTCGCCCCGTCCTATCCCCCCTCCCCCTTAGCCCCCACCCGAGAACGCCTCCACCAGGGCGCACCTCCCCTGCCCCCGCCCCTGCCCTCATGCCCCCATGCTCCTGTTATTCTGCCCGACGGACTTGTCCCCAAGGCCCTCCCTGCCCCCCACCCCTTGGCCCCACCCGAGAATGCCTCCACCAGCGCGCAGCTCTCCACGTCGTACAGGTGCACGTGCATGTCGTCACAGCCGGTCAGCAGCATGCGGGAGTCTGGGGGGGGAGGGGGCGGGATGCGGGGTACAGAGAAGGTGGGTGTTGAGAGGGGCACGCGAGGACCCTGACCCTCTCAGGACACCTCTGCCTCCCCATCCCCATTCCCCAGCTCGGCTCGGCTCGGCTCCCGCTCAGCTTCCAACACCCCCATTCCCCATCCCCCACCGCCTCCCCACAAACCGCTGGTGAAGGCCAGGCTGCGCACGGGCTTGTGGTGGCCCTCGCACTTGCCCAGCACCTTGGACGTGGCCAGGTCCCACACCGCCACCGTGCCGTCCATGCAGCCGGCCGCCAGCTTGGTGCCGTCGGGGCTGGCGGGAGGGGGGGAGGGCGGGGGCACACCAGGGAGAGGGTGCGGGGTGCGCGGTGAGGGGCTGGCGGGCGTGGCGGGGCGGGAGTGAGGGTGAGGGCGAGCGCGAGGGCGGGGCGGAGGGGCCGGGGGAGCGCGAGGGCGAGGGCGAGGGTATGGGAGAAGGGCACGCGGGAAAGGGCGTGCTGGGTGGATTGCCAGGTGAGCTCTGGCCTTGAGGCCCGAGCATGGCTCCCCATGGTGCAGCCGGCAAGGACCCTTGCTCAGGCGTTCTGCTAAGGGGCGGGCGTAAGCTCCGGGACCCTGCTGCTGCGGCGAAGGAGGGCTGTGCGGTCGGACCTGTTCTGCCCCCGACCGGCTCAGACGCCAGCCCCCCCTTCCCACACACACACACACCTGTACGCCGCGCTCAGCACGAACTGCTCGCGTTTGTGCGCCTTGCTCTCCGCCGCCGCCTGTGGAAGCACAGCACGTGGGTGATCAGCCCATGCCAATGTGTTTGGGGGCCCTTGTGGATTAAGCACGCAGCTTGGAAGGCCGCAGCACACGTCAAAACCCTAGGGTCCTCCGCTGCTTTGGCCCCCCCCCCAGCGCAACCGGCATCCCCACTCGGCCCCTGGCCTCACCGTCGGTGCTGCCAGCTCCCCCACGTTCTCCGTCCGGCCCTCTCCGATGCGCCAAAGCACCACAGTGTTACGCGTCCCTCCTGACACTGCAAGGTCGATGATGTCCGGGTTGGGTCCGAAGGCCACGGCCCACGTCTCGGTGGGCGCCATTTCGATGACCGAGACGTTGTTCGCGTGGTCGTTCACGTCCCAGACGCGAATGAGCGAGTCTAGGGAGCTGGAGGCCGCGAACTGGCCCGTCCCATGCGCAGCCACCGAGATCACTCCAAGGCCATGCCCGTCCTGCTTGTAGACCTCCGATAGTCCCGTATCCGTGACGTCCCATCGCTTGACGGACTCGTCTACCGAGCCGGTGAGCAGGCTATTCGTGTTGGGAATCCATGCGACTGACCAGACGCCCTCGTCATGTGCTACCGTATCGTATTGCTTTGTAAGCTTCATGCTGTTCGAAGACCGTCCGAGGGGTTAGGTTCTGCTTTCTAGCAAGTCGCAAGTGCAGCGTGCAGAATCCCAAGTCTGCCTTGCTTTAAATGAAGCTATCGGAATGCCTTGGTTAGTCGTGGGAGGCCTGTGTAACGCTGGGGCAAGTGGCGTGCCGAGGCAGGTGCGCATTGGGCGGGATCCGGCGACCACGGCACGCGGGGATGGCCATACCCCCCACGTCCCCCAGGCCTCCGTGAGAGCCCCGCTCCAACGAGCACACGCTCCTTCCAGCCCAGGCCGGGACTTCGAGCAGACGCCTTTGGCCCACTGGTACACACAAGTACGCCGCTCGGGGCAGGAGCCCAGTTCAGCGTTGCACGCGAGGCAGCGCCAGGCCAGCGCCAGAAGCCAGCAGTCCTGGACCCCCCGGGTCAGAAGACATCAACGCAGCGCTCCAGGGCTCCGACTCCCGGCGCTGCCTGGTGCCCTGGCCCATTCGCTTGACCGCCATGGACTTGCCGTCCAGCTGCCCCCACTGCACTGCCGCTAGGGCCGCAGCACAACCCGGCGCCCTCGATAAGAAGGAACGCCGCTTTGCATGCTATACCTCCCAGGTGTATGGCGGCAAGATACAGGGTGCTGAAGGAGGTGGAATCGCGCCGGCAGGCTCGTGAGAAGGGCGGACACAGGTTGTGCTCCTCGGCCCAACTTCGCGCGGGGAATTGCCCATCGTCGGCGTGCTCAGACCGCGAGGCTCGTGAGCTACGTTCGTGTGGGCACAAGTTACGGCCCTTGGTTGCTCCGGGGTGAGGTGTGAGAGCTCGCGGAGCGCGTGGGGCGCTGGCCGCACGGCGAGGGGGCGGAGGGGGCTGCGGGCACGATCTGGGGCACGCTGTACTGCAATAACGGTCTGCGAAGGGTGGGGAATTTCGTGAATCGTCGCTGTCCGGCGACAACACCGTCTACTCAGTGACCGTTTGCCACCCCCGTTAGAAGCCCGCGTGCTCGGTGCAAGCAGGAGTGAATTCCGAGTCGGTCGCTCCACACGAAGCACGCGTAGCCATGCTGACCGCCCAACCACAAGGTCTAGGTGTAGGGCGCCTTGTCGCGCAGCGCCAGCTGAGGAATGTGCGACCGGCGGTTTCGCGCGCGTCCCCGCTGCGCAGCGCTCTGGTTGTGCGGAGCCAGGTACGCTGAGGCCAGCTCGCCTTACGGACTCCGTTCCTGTTGGAGATGCGTTTCGCTCGGGACTCGGAAAGCGGAGTTCCGCGATCGTGAGTGCGCACTGTTCGCGATTGCCTGTCGCGCTCGCCGCTGCTGCCCCAGGCTGACAAGGACGCCTCGAGCGCTGGCGGCGTCAAGCGCATGGCTGCGGCATGGCTAAAGGTGGGCAAGTTGGCTCTAGCGCCGGTCGCTCCTGGGCTCCCGGGGTTAGAGCGGAACAGCCCCCTGGCGAGCGCCTACACCTGCTCCCTCGGTTATCATGGCCACCACGAGCAGCATCGCGGTGGCAAGCGGCGGTCTGGGGAGCCAGGCGCCAAAGGGCTTCTACCCCGCCTTCCCCACCAGCCCTGGACCAGCCTAGCCGCCGCCCCACCCCGCCATCCTCTCTTTAGCAGCTCTTGACACAATCCCGCTTCTGCGTTGACTGGACTCCTGTCAAACGCTAACCGCAGACGGGCCTACTGGCTGGCGCCTGCTACCTGACGGCCTTCAACACGGGGGCGGCCTACGCTGCTAAGAAGTCCTCCCCGGTGAGCCCAGAGGGCAGAGTGGGCGGGGAATGCTTCGAGGGGTCGGGGCCGTGGGCCGGCTCTAGGGCCTTGCGAGGCCCGCTGGGGCCCGGGGGGGGTCCGTGAGATTGACGGCCCCGACCGTCTACAGCGCCTTGCGGGGACTGGGGGGCAGCATGCTCGGGCCTTCCTTGTGAGGTCCCAGCCAGGCCCTGAGGCCTTGAGAGGCCGGTGCTCCAACGGGCTCGGCCCTGAATCAGCAAACGGCGAGGGCACGGGCGCCCTGGCTGGGGGCTCGTTTCGTTGGTGCCAGGCATGCAAGGGGGGCTTGGGGCTTCTCAAGCATAGGACGAGAGCCTGGGCCAACAGCCGGCTGCCTTCGGTGGGTCCAGCTGTTGGCCACGGCAAGGTCAGAGGCCTCCAGTGTCAAACAGTCAGGCCAGGCCAGGCCCACAGTAGCTATGCAACCTGCGCCGACAGCAAGGACGTACTGCGCAGGCGACCTGCCTGGCTCCGGGGCTCGGCGGCGCCCAGGCAGGCTCCCTAGGGCGGTGCGCCTGTTCCCGTGTGGCCGGGGTGGGTCATTGCCGCCAGCACTCGGTGGGCTGCTCGGCAGCGTGCGCCCTCAAACTTGGTCCTTGGGCCGCGGACCTGGCCGACACCCCGGGGCTGGCTTTGGGTTGTTGGGGCGGCCTCGTGACGGCAGCCGAACGGCCCCAGACTGCCACGAGAGAGCCCGCGCCGAGCTCCCGGGCCAGCGACAGGGGGTTCACGCTTCCCGTCGCTAGTTCCAGCAGGTCGCCGTTGCTGGTCCGGAGCCACACGCCGGGGGCAGCCGCTTGATGCCCCGCCCCCGCGCTCTGCGGCGTGCGAAGAACGACGCCCACGAACAGCCATCCTGCGTGCGGCATGCAGGGTCGATACCTCGAAACTGGTGTTTGGGAGCTTCTTTTTCTTGGCCAAGCCCACAGTTTTTGCGGGGGGCTGAAGCCGAACAAGGGCTGGTACTAGCACTCGTGACCCGCGCCTTCCTGGATGCATTTTGCACGCTCTGCTCCTGTGCCCTTTCGCGTCTGACCCTGAGGCTCCCCACCCTCCCCCTCCGCCCCCGCGCAGCCCCCTGCCACGGTGGCGACCACGGACGCCAAGGCTCCCTCCACGGACGCCTCCGCGGGCGCCTCCCAGGCGGTGGTGGGGCTGGACTGGCAGAAGCTGCAGCGGGACGTGCAGGCCTCGCCGGTGGGTGGGGGTGGGGGCGGGCTTAGAGGTAGGGGAAGGGACGTGCAGGCCTCGCCGGTGGGTGGGTGGGGGTGGGTGGAGGTGGGGTGGAGAAATCGATGGCTGGGAAAGGAAATGCGGGTGAGGGGGGGACGTGCAGGTTTCGCCGGTGGGTGGGGGTGGGGTGGGGGCCGTGTGGGACCTTCATGGCTTGACTGGGATTACGGGGAGGGGAGGGGACGTGCAGGCCTCGTCGGTGGTGTGGGGGGGTGGGGTGAGAGGGGGCCAGTGTCGCTAGACGAGTAGGAAGGGTCTGCACGTTTCGCCGGTGGGTGGTGGGTCGGGTTGAGTGGGGGCTGTGTGGGCGGGAACAGGGGTAGGATAAGGGACGTGCGGACGTCGCTGGTGTAGCGCGCGGGTCGGCGGGGGAGCGTCCGGCCACTACTGCCATGGGTATAGGCACGGGCCGGGGTGGGAGCGTAGGGCGTACAGGGCCGGCCGCCAGGACAGCGGGACGAGCGTGCGTTGCACCTGGGTGGGGTGTGGACGGAGGGCGGGTGCATGGGGACGGGTGAGCGAAGATGGTTGGGGCAAGTGCAGAGAGGCCAGAGGGCCCATCAGCAGCCAAGGGTCGGGCGCTCGGGGGTAGGCGGCAAGGAAAGCCTTTGAGCCAGCGGAGGAGGACGAGGTCTGCGAGTAGGGCACGGCAGGCCTGCGCACGGCACGTCCCTGGCAACGTGATGCACGTACAGGGTGTGCGTACGGCACCGCCCCGCTGACGCGTCTTTGCTCGTACCGCGCTGCAGTACACTGGGCCCGTCTTGGCGGTCGTGGTCCTCATGATGGGCCTCAGCCTGCTGGGCGGCGGCAAGAAGGAGGAGCCGGCGGCGCCGGCGCCGGCGGCGAAGACCGACAACGGCGTGCCGCCGCCGCCGCCACCGCCGGCCGCCGCCGCCACCCCGGCGGCGCCCAAGCCCGCACCCTTTGAGGTGAAGGTCAACATGCAGCCGGCAGCGGCGCCGGCCGCCGCGCTGCGGGCCGCGGCCCCGGCGGCGGCGCCGGCTCCGCCGCCGCCGGCGCCCAAGCCGGCTGCACCCGCGCCCGCGCCGGCGGCGCCCAAGCCGGTGGCGGCCGCCCCGGCCCCGCCGCCGCCGGCACCCAAGCCGGCGGCGGCCGCCCCGGCCCCGGCCCCAGCCGCGGCGGTTCCCAAGCCGGCAGCGCCGGCGCCTGCCCCGGCCCCTGCCGCGGCGGCACCCAAGCCCGCCGCGGCGGCGCCGCCACCTCCGCCGCCGGCCCCGGCGGCCCCCGTCAAGGACGACCGCCCGGCCGCCAAGGACTGGATCGCGAGCTGGCGCGCGCAGGCCCCGGCCCAGCCCGCCGCCGCCGCCGCCCCGGCCGCCAAGCCCGCGGCCGCCGCCGCCCCCGCCGCCGCCACCCCCAAGCCCGCCGCCGCGGCTCCCGCTCCCGCCGCCGCCGCCGCCGCGCCTGCCGCCGCCGCCGCCGCCGCCGCGGCCCCGGCCAAGGACGACCGGCCTCCGGCCAAGGAGTGGATCGCCAACTGGCGCTCGACCTCCGGCGGCGCCGCCAGGGCCTCCACCAAGGCCCCCGCCGACCTGCCCTCCGCCAAGGAGCTGCTGGAGCGCTTGCCCATGAAGGCCGCCTCCGACGCCGTCACGCCTAAGATCGTCAAGGACGCGGTGAGTCCGGTCCGGTTTGGGTCCGGTCTGGTTCTGGTCAGGTTCGGACACGGGAGGGGGTGCGCAGAGCGACTGCGCAAAGGAGCTGGGAGGGAGCCGGTTTGGGTTTTGGTCCGGTCGAGTCCGGTTCGGTTTACTTTCCAGTCCGGTCCGCCCCGGGACACGTGACTCCAAGGAGGTGCCCCTCACAGCTGACACTCACGTGCCCCCATGCGCCCCTGCCCGCAGCTGCTCTTCTCCTTCGACGAGGACTCGAGCGAGTCCCTGAAGCGGGCGCTGGAGAAGGCCCCGGCGGCGCCGGCACCGCCCGCCGCCTCGGCGGGCGCCGCCAAGCCCGCCGCCACGCGCGCCGCCGAGCCCGCGCCGTCGCGGCCCGCCGGCGCCGCCACCGCCACCTCCGCCACCAGCACTGCCCAGGCCCAGGCGCCGCGCCGCAACGCCTCCGCCGCGCCGGCGCCCGCTTCCGCGTCGTCCCCCAAGTCCTCCACCAAGACCTCCGCCTCTGCCTCCGACGGCGCCAGCAGCGCCAGCAGCGTCCGCGCCGACTCGCCCAGCAAGGCCGCCGACCCCGTCATCGTGACGGCCGCTGCGGCGGTGGCATTCTGGCGCATGATCAACCCCAAGACCAAGTAAGGGCCACAAGGTCTTGAGGCGCATGGTCGGAAACCCAAGACCAAAAAGTAACAGCCCACGTGGCCACGGAGTGGGTCCGTGGTTGGAAACCCTAGGCAAAGGGAAAAGGGGCCGGGAAGGGGTGAAGGGGCCGGGAACCGGTGAAGGGGCCGGAGGGGCGGCCGGAGCGATGGGTGGTGTTGAGCTGATGGGTTGAGGAGCTCAGCTGGCGGAGAGGGTGGAACTGGAGGAGGAAGGGGAGGAGGGGAGCGGGCGTTTATGGGTCAACGCAGGGCTTTGCGGGGGGTGGCGGCACACGGACGATGATGAGGGTTGCACAGGGCCTTGCGGATAAAGGCAAGGAGCGATGGCGTTTTGAGGGAATAGCCAGTCTTGCGAGAGGCCCCGAAAGGGAAGGCATCCAGCGCCTTCCGCTTGCTCAAGGCGCTTCGGGGAGGCGGGCACGCAAGCCATGTCGCAGCTTCCGTTCTGATGGAAGGCAAAGCGGTTCGACTATGTTTTGAGGGAATGGTGCAGCTGCGGGTTGCCGGGACGCTGATTGCATTGCGCAGTTTCACGTGGGTTTCGGATTGCGGGAGCCGGGGTGTTGCAGGCCGCACGTGGCGGCTACTGGCAAGGGATCGGGCTTCAGGGTCCGGGGACGGTAGCGGGCGAGCGCCGCTCGAGGCGCGGGGCGGAAGGTACAAAGGACGACGATACAGACAAAGTCAGAGGCTGCGCTGTTGAACGCTGGGACGGTTGAGCGTGCTGTCGAGATGGATCCCTGGAGAGAGGGGGGGGGGCAGGGCGGGGCGGGGCAAACCAGCGAGGGCTGGTATGAGCCGTGTTGACAACGGGATGAGCCCTGCTGAGGCGTGTGGTGGGGTTGTGGTGAGCAATGCGGGCAGGGTCCAGGGTGCTCGTTGTGTGAAGGGCGCTGGAATTGAGCCGCCGGTCTGAGGCGCAGCAGTGCGTGGAGGCGTGCCATGAGTAGAAACACTACGCACCCTTTGGGGGGTCCATGATGTATGATAGCTTTGCACATGGCGTGAGCTTTTGAGTTCCCTGTAGCCTTCGTGCGCCCTCGGCTCGGATGGCAGTGTTGTGTAAGTAACAGGAGCAGGAGGCCACTGGTGGGCCGCGCCTCCCTGCGCACTCCCTTCGTCTGAGGGGCGCAACCAGCGGGACGGTTTCCCCGGCCCCCGGTTTTCCCCCCCCGGCCAGTCACTGCGGCACTACGCCCCGTTGTCTATATTCATCCCCGCCCCCCCCACCCGGAGCTCTGGAGCTACGGATCTGCGCGACCCCTGCCCCCTCGGAGCTATTGGTATGGAGCTACAAACCGGCGGAGCACACCACCACCAGTGCTGGAGGCGCATGTGGTGGGTCGCCTCCTCAACATTCCCCAGCCTCGCCGCTGGCCGTGAGGTGGGTCGAGGCGTTACCTTTGAGATCTGGCCCGGCGCCTTCTCGCCCAGCGGCAAACCGTCTCGCCGGATCCTCGCTGCTCAACACCAGGGCAGACACTCTGCACCGGCATCATGCTTGCCTTCGCAGCGACCGCCCCGAGCGCCAACGAGGGCGCGGGCGCGTGTGCGGCAGCGGCTGGAGGCCCCTGCGGCTTCGCCTCCTCCCGGGCCGCGCCGCCCGCTAGCGCCCAAGGCTTGGGGCCCCAGGCAGCGTCGCGACGGCTCCTTGCGTCGACACGGATGCGTGACGGGCCGCACCGGGAGCACCAGTGCCTGGGCTGCCTGGGCTCTTTCCTTGCGCACCACATGCGCTGGGCGGAGGACCCGTGCTCCCTCGCTGCCCCCGCCCCCGGCCCCAGCCCCGGCCCCGCCTCCGCGGATGCTTCCTCATCCTTCCTCCCCACCACTACCGGCGGAGGGCGGGGCGGCCGCTCCTGTGCGCACGCCTACTGCCGCGGCTGCCTCAGCCGCTGCGTGTGTGTGGCGCTGGCCGGGGCAGGGGCTGAGGGCGAGGGCGAGGGGGGGAGCGCGGTGCCGGTCATGTGCCCGGGCCGCCACGGCCTGGGCGCCTGCCCGGCTCGTGTGCCGCGGGAGTGCGTGGAGGAGGCACTGTGCGAGCGGCCGCTGCTGCTGCGGGTGAGGTGGGGGGGGAGACACATGGGGGGAGGGCCTGTGGGTGCGGTGCGGGCCAAAGGCTGCCGTGGGCCACCGGGGGGTGGGTCTGCACACTCTGGGCAGCAGCCCTCCCATGAAAGGCCCTGAAAGCCCCCCTGGCCATGCAACATGCCCTGCATCCCCTGCTTTCGGTTTCCCTCTTACCCCACTCCTCCTTCTCCACCACTGAAGCTAATGGCCCTCCGGCCCACCCGCCCCTTGATTGCCCGCAGCGCTTCCGGCGCCTGCAGGCACGGCTGCTGCCCTGCATGGCCTGCGCCGACCCTTTCGCCCGGGGCGACCTGCTCAGCGCCTTCCACCCCGACCCGGGGGCACACGGCCGCGCGGGTGGCGGCGGCGGAGGCAGTGGCGGCGGAGGTGGCGGTGGTGGCGGCGGCTGTTGCGAGCACGTGTTCTGTGCGGGCTGCCTCGGGGCCTACGCGCAGGGGTGCGTACGGGAGCGACGCTACCCCCTGCCCTGCCCCATGGCGGGCGGCGGCTGCCGTGCCGTACTGCCGTACGGCCTCGTGGAGGGGCTGCTGGCGGGGCGGCCGGACCTGATGCAGGTGGGGTGTTTGCCGGACGCTAGCTTGGGTGTCCGAGCTCTCTGGGCAGCGAGACCGTCGGATGGTTGCCGTGCGTTCACCCCCATGGGCCGCCCTCCAGCGCATCCCATGCCCTCCCTGCCCCCGGCCACTTCTGTCCAAGTGCACCGGCTTACACCCTTTGTTCTGTCGAGCCCTGTCAGCTACACCCGCGCAACCTGCGTTGCATGCGCTACTATGCTACTCAACCCATACCCTGCCTGCCCCCGGACATCACCGCCCAGGCGCACGGGGCCTTGGCGGCAGAGGCCGTCGTGCCCCCCGCCCGCCTGGCCTACTGCCCCCACGCCGCCTGCTCCTCGCCCCTGGAGCTGCCCGAGGGGGGGCTGGCCCCGGACGCCCCCGTCCGCTGCCCCGCCTGCCGGGGGCAGCTGTGCGCCTGCATGCAGCCCGGCTGGCACAAGGTGGGTCAAGTGGGTGCCTGGGTCGGGGCTGGGGCCGGGCGTGGTCCCCCTCACTAGGCTGGGCTCATCGGACGCCGTAGTGGCACAAGGGAGTGGCCGCCTGTGCACGTGCGCCTTGCCGGCACATCTGTACCTGCGTCCGGTAGATCCCCGTGCCCAACAAGCAACCTGCTCTGCCCCATCCTCCCAGGGCTACACGTGCGCCCAGTTCCAGGCGCTCCCCCCCGAGCAGCGCTCGCTGGACGCCGCAGCCACCCTGGCCCTGGCTCGGCAGCGGGGCTGGCAGCGGTGTTCTGGGTGCAGGTGGGTGCGCATTGCGCAGGGCAGGGGGGGCTTAAGGAGCGGAGGGCGCATGAGGACCCTGGCACCCGGGGGTAGATGACATCAACGTAGCTCAAAGCGCCGGGGGTCCAGCCGGTGGTGCACGGGGCGGGGTCTAGAGCACCGCGCAACGCACGCAGAAGCACACGCAACGAGGGCGAAGCGCAACGCGCGGGTGTTGCCATCTCTCCGGTGCAGGAGCGCCAGGCCGCGCTGGGGCTCCGGTAGGGAGCACACGGCCCGCTGACAAAGCGCGGGCAACGTTCCCAAGAACGCCTGAGCGGCCGCTGTTCAGCATACCGCTGCCCCACGCTAGAGGGGCCGACCCTCCGCCTGCCCACGAAGTCCCTCCACCCTTCAAGCCCCCGACAGACCTTGTGCCTCCACCCCCTCCACCCCTTCCACCCCCCCAACCTACCGCAGGCTGCTCGTGGAGCGAACCGAGGGCTGCAGCTTCATGGCCTGCAGCCGCTGCCGGGCGCAGTTCTGCTACCTGTGCGGGGTGCAGACGCAGGGCCACCACCACCCGGGCCCCTGCGTGCCCCGCCTCTCGAGCGGCTGATCGGGTGACCGCAGGCCCCGATGCCGTGCGTGGAAATACGGCAAGGACAAAGGAGGGGCTTAGGTGCTGGTACAACGGCAGGGGGGGGGTCGGGATTCGACACAGCCGACGTCTTGTGACGATTGATACAGTGCAGAAGGGCGTCGGGGAGGGGGCACCGGGTCGCTCGGAGAAGAGCAGGGGGAGAGGGTTGCAATGGAGGCAGGGTCAGGGCAGGGTGGCAACGAAGGCGGCGTCATGCAGAGATACTCTGAAAGCCTTGTCTGAAAGCCTTCTCTGAAAGCCTTCTGATATGCGCCTGGATACCGGGAATTGACCAGGGTGGCTGCCCGAAGGCAGGAAAAGGGCTGAGCCCCGTGGTCCCCCCAGGTGGGCCTCTCCACCACCAGCCCGCACCACGGCACGCGGGCTCGCACCCGGCCATTAATCCGTTGGAACCCCGCACTACACGAGAGCATGTAGAGCGGGGTCGATAAGTTTCCTGCCCTCACCTACATGAGATACAGACAACGAGACTCAAGCTAGTGGCATCGAGGGCTGGGCGTGAATCCCGGGGGGCTTCGCCGCCCGAAGAGCCTAACGGCGGCGGCTCAGCCCGGGCGTGTCGATGCTGGGGCGTGGGGCGCACGACACGATCCTGAGTACCATTCGGCACGGTCTGTCCGCTCGATATCTTTCCAGCTTTTAACACGCATTGCCACAGAGGATGTAAGCCTGCTCGTGCATAACAATGGCGCCGCGCCGCGCGAGGCTTCACCGGACCCAGCCTGCAGCAGCTGCTTCGCCAGCCACTAGCGCTCCCCCGCACCTCCCGGGCCATGTGCTGACCTCGCTCAAGTCACTACAACGGCTGGCAGTCTCGCTCCAATCCGGGCCAGTGTCCGCTGAGCGCATTGACGAGGCTCTCGACCATGCCGAGACGCTCCTCACCTACACCTTTGCCGATGACACCGATAATGCGCTCCTAGACGCCTTCCTGGCCCGCGAGGGTACGGTGAAGGCGCTGGTCGGCATCCTCGCAAGCACGTTCCGGACGGAAATCCACGGCCCGCCCAGCGACCTGGTCGCAAAGCGATGGAATCTGGGCGCGGAGCTTGCGGACATGGTCGCGTTGCTGCTGACGTGCAGCTCCACGCACGGTAGGCAGGGACCGAGCTTGGGTGGGACACGCGGGGCCTGCCGCACCCTTCGCCGAGCCGAGCCACCTGTGACGCGCCCTGACCTGGCCCTGACCCCCCGTTCCCCTCTTCCCTGCCCTCTCCAGCCGACCAGCTGGCGACCCTGCTGCTGCGCACCGACGCCCTGCACGCCTGCGCCCAGCACATGGCGGCCGCTGCGGAGCTGCTCCAGCCCTACGCCAGCATCGCCCCCGCCTTTTATGCGGCCGCCTCCTCTGCTGCGGCTGGCTCCGTCCCCTCCACCTCCTCCTCCGCCTCGTCCTCCTCTTCCCCCTCCGCCGCTGCCTCCTCAGCCTCCTTTGCGGCCTCCTCCTCCGCCGGTACGGCCGTGACCGGGCCCTTCACCGGCGGCCCTCCTTCGCCCGCCCTCCTGTCGCTGGCAAGCGATACGCTTTGTTCCGCGATGCGACCGCTGTTTGGCATCGCTGACCGCGCACGCCACGGAAGCCCCGCGGTCTCGGCCGCCCTGGTATCCGCCCTCGCCAGCAGCAGTGTCATGGAGCACGCGGGCCGCCTGGTGCTGCTCATGGTTCAGGCAGTCGCGGGGGCCCCGGCGGGCGACGAAGAGCGGCTCACATTTGTTCGGGGTGCAGCTAGGCAGTACACCGAAGCATACAACAAGGTCGAGCGCCTCCGAGTTTCCCACAACGACACCAGGGATGCGGGGGAGGACGGGAAGACGCAGGGCACCGGCAGAGCCCAGCTGCAGCGCGTCCTCGCAGGCCGCTGCGCTCGGCACGCGGCCGTGAGCCTGGGCCTGGCGGTCGTCGCATCCGCGGACGGAGGGCCCACCTACGGCCTGCCGCCAGATGCGACCTACACGGCGTTCTGGGCCGAACCTGCGGCCGCCTCGGATGCCCAGCGCCTGTACAAGGAGCAGAGCGTCCCAGTCCAGACCCTGGCAGAGGCGGTGGATGAGGAGCTCATAGGCAGCAAGGCCGCATCCGGCGGTCCTCCCGACCTTTGCGGCCCTCCCGGCGTGCAAGCGAGCATGCGCCTCCTCCTGAGGGCGGGCCGCGTGGTCATTCTCTGGGTGAAGGACTTGGGCCAGAGTGAGCAACCTGCGGCGGCTCTCTGCGGCGTGATCGTGCACGGGCTGCAGCGGTACTGCCACAGGCTACGGCGTGTGCCGTACAGCGCAGGCTGGACGAGCGAGGCGGTGGCGGACACGTGGCGCCTGGTGGGAGAGGCAGCCGAGCACGTGATGCCGTACATGGCTACGTACAGCCAGCGGTACCTGGGCGAGGATGTGAGGAACCTCCTCGCGGCGTCCCTGGAACCGAAGAGCCCCGGCGCTGACCAAGGTGGGTAGGCGTCAGTCATCCGTGCGCTGGTTCCCTTGTGCTAGCTGTACACAAGTCAAAAGCGCTTGTCCTGCAGGCAGAGCTTACTGTTGTGGTGAACTTACTCATGGCAGCTTCCGCTTCTTCCAGGCCCCCTCACGTGCTGCCCGTCCGTTCTGCCCTGTCTCAGGCTCGTCCTGCGCGGCGGCCCTGCCGACCCCCGTCTCGCTACCTCTGCCGCCGGCCCCGGCCCTTTTGGCTGCGGCGCTGCGGGGCGGGGCGCTCCCCCTCCTGGAGCGCCTGCTGCGGCGGGCCTGTGTGGACCCCGCCGGGCCCGAGTCTCGCGCACTAGGCGGGGCTGCGGAGGGCGCGAGGCTCTCCGACTACCCGGGCAAGTGCCTCGTGCGGCTGCTAGCATACGGCGATGTACGGCAGGCGGCTTCGCTGGTGGCGACCCTTGGCAAGGTGCTGCGGGCGAAGGGGTGCAGGAGGCTTGGGGAGGGCAAGCTGGAAGTGGACGTCACGCTTGGCGGGAATATCCCTGGGCTTGAGTTCGCCGTGCTCGGGACGGCGGGGCTCCTGGCAGCCTTCCGTGGGTCTCAGTTGTCAGGTCTCCTGCGGTCCCTAGCGACCGCTGACGCAGTCCGTGCCGGCGAGGGACCCGCCGTCGGAGCCAGCGACAGCAGCGGCGGTGGAGGTGGGGCCAGTGCCAGCAGCAGCAGTACTGGCGGCGGTGGCAGCAGCAGCAGCAGCGACGGAGGCGGAGGCGGAGGCAGCGACGCGCAGAACCCCATTGGCGGCTCCGGCCCTACCGCCCAGCTGGGGTGGATGATGGCGATGGGTCTGCCGGCCTGGCTGCCGCCGCTGTCGCGAATGCTGGAGACTTGCCTGATGGAGGCAGCCAAGCCGGCCAATCAGAGCATGAACGGGGTCCCCAACCCAACCCGGAGCGCAGCCCCCGCGGACAAGCTGCCTCTTGCGCTGCTCGGCTATGCTGCCGGCGTGGGCGCTCTCCTGGAGCTCAGCTATCCGGCTGCCCCTGCTGACGGCCCGGAGCCCGGGGCCGGCCCTGCCGTAGACACCTCCGAAGCCGCGGCCTGGGCCCGGGCTCTGCTTGCGGAGGTGGCGGTGGGGCCGGTCTTTTGGCTAGCGATGAAGTACTTGTCACGGCCGGCGGACCAGCGTGGAGGGCTGGAGGATGGAGAGCTGCGGAGAGCAGCGACCATGGAGGTACTGAGCGTGGCCCACGCGTGGCTGGCGGCTGGATGCGGCGTGGAGCCGGGGATCACCAAGCTGTTGGCAGCTGCTCGGGCGCTGCAGCGCTCAGGGCAGACGATAGACGACGCATGCCGGGCCCTTGCCGCTAGGGTAGTGGCGGAGGCGGAGGCACGGTTGGAGGCGGCTGCAAGCGGCGCGGGCAACGGCGGCGAGCCGGCAGAGGCCAGCCCGGCGGCGGCGGCAGGGTGGGAGGCGGTCCTGCCGGCGTTCCCGGGGCTGCCGGCGGCTGTGGTGCTCCCCGCCTGCGCCTACCCCGCCTGCGCCAGCCTGGCCGGCGACAGCGAGGCGGGGCTGAAGCTGCAGCGGTGCGCGCGATGTGGGTTGGCGTCGTACTGCTGCCGCGAGTGCCAGACGGCGCACTGGCGGTCCGGGCACAAGGAGGCGTGTGTGGCCAAGGGCGGCTGAGGCCTTGCTTGAGGGTATGTAAATGTATGGCCTGCATAGCTTACGGGGCTACAAGATTTGCTGATGCGATGCCGTGCACCGGCCTGGCCGAGGCCGGGCCCGTAGACATACCGGTAGATGTGTCGTACAGTAGTTGACCGCACTGCATGGCCGTGTTGGAGCTGCACGTACACGGGGCTAAGATCGCTTTCGGCCGGTTTGTTGCTGGGCCTTTGTCTGCGTGTTGCCGGCCACGTCACTGGCCCGTTCAGCAGTCCACAATGATTCAGGCGCATGCATGGCCTACACGCAGCAATGGGGGCTACAGGTTTCTGTGCTGTGATGACCTGGGGTGTGTCCCAGGCCCGCGGGCTAGGGTCGATGCCGAGGGGCGGCGCAGCGTCCCCACATTGTGTGTCTCAGGAGCCCGGCTTCAAGTAATTAGCTGTGGCGGTGATAGAGGGACCCTCGTGAGGCATGCATCGTAAGACCGTTCGGTTTGTGTTGTGCTGGCTGGCAACGCCGCTGTTGTGCTGAGCTGGGGACGCCGGCTGCTAATGTGTTCGATGCCCCCAAGCACCTGGTCGAAGCTGCTGTGCAGCTCGAGTCCGATACTGTGTCCGCTGAGCGCAGACTGGGGTCAGCTGAGTGAGTGCACGTGAGGAGGAGGGGACTCAGCTGGGGTGGGCCACAGTGCACGTGCTCCGCCGGGGCAGCTGACCCGCGGGGATGCGGGCATAGCCCCCGCGCAGCACACAAGCAGCAAGGCTATCTAGCACTACACGGAGCGGTACGCGCAGAAGATGTAGTCGGTGATGCGGCTGATAGCGGCTATGCTAGAGTAACCGGCATGCTGTTGCTGTTGACGACGTAGAGCTGCGCCGGTTACCCCTAGCAGGCTGATACAGGCACTATGGGATACAGGCGCGAATAGCACTTTCCTGAGCCGCTTGAAGAAGCCCCCAGCCGTGAAGCGTGCCAGTCCACTATGGTCATCATGCGCGAGCGCTCACCTGCAGGTGGCGGAGACGAAGAAGACGAGTCAGCTGCAGCCCTAACCGAGCGTAAAGTGCGGTGTGTGCAAAATGCGAGCTGGGGGAAAGAAGCCGGCTGCGGGTCGCCGCCTGAAGGGCTGAGCTCCCTGGTGTCGTACGAGGTGGGCGGAAGATGCCACTGTGAAGATGCTGACCCCGAACCCAGCCCGTGCGTCTAGGAGCTACGTGAAGCGGCGGGAGAAAAGGAGTTTTTGGGTCCTAGGGCAATACGTGCCTGGGACGGAGACCCGGAGGAGCCGGAGGCGGAGAGGCGTGGCGTGGGCACGAAGGTGCGAAGTGGGAAGTAGCGTAGTCTGATGCAGCATCGCTCGTAGACACCTGAGCTGCCGGCTGGGTGCTGGTCAGCTGTGATGAAGATGAAGCCCAGCGGGCGTGCGGAAGTGGGAGGGTCGTGCGAGTCGTGTGCTGCTGCAGGTGGGGCCTGGGGCGTGGGCTGAGCGCGTCGGGCGGGGGAGGGGCGGCGGAGCCGCAGGCACAGACACAGAGACGGGAGGGCTGAGGCCCGAGGTATGGCCGTGGGGGACGACGGGCTGGGCTTCAGGCACGGAGGCGAGAGCCTGGGCTGCTGGCGTCGGGCGACGGGGCGAAGTTATATTCCTGTTTTGCTACATGTCCGGGCTCCGCTGAGCTCCCCGGTGATGACAGCCGTCCCATTTGTCCGTGCGTTCAAAACCATACTACAAACCAGCCCTGCAGCCAACGTAGGGGGGCCGCAAACGTAAGGGGGACAACAAACGTAGGGATCTACTGCAGAACAAAAAGGCACAAGGCGACGACGAAGCCCGGCTGAGCTCGCGGATCCCCGGCTGCCCGCAACACGGGCCCCGCCCTACGCCCGTACAACTGCCCGGCCACACTCCCACGTAGCCTGTGGCCTGACAGGCCGGCCTCCCCCGCGAAACTCCAGAGACGACACAGGCCCATGCACCCGCGCCCGTCGGCGGTCCACAGGTGCTCCACGACTCCGCGGGGATGGGGGATAGGGTCAGGGGACGGGGACGGGTGAGCGGCGCGATAGGGTTCAAGACAGGAGTGCACTGAAGCCGCGCCACACCTGTTTGTTCTTCATTGCTTTCCCCTCCTTGCCCATAGACGGTGGCGTGAGGCCGTGCATCAAGTGCGCCCTGGCAAACTGGCGTGTGTGTGCAATACTCGCTTTGCTACTGCATGACTCCCTAGCATTCGGTGCGTAGCATTCGGTGATGCCGCCGCGACAAAGGAAGCTGCGCGGGCCGACCGCATTAGCGCCGGCCAACGCCCAGGCAATCCTCCCCCCGGCTCATGTGCTCAATGCGCTGAAGCACCTTATGAAAGCTGCTGGTCAGCTTGAGTCGGGAAACATGTCCGCTGAGCGCATTGACGCGGCCTACGACCATGCCGAGACGCTCCTCACCTACGCCAAGACCGATAATCAGCACCTGCAAGCCGTCTTGGATCGCGAGGGCACGGTTAAGGTACTGGTCGGCATCCTCGCGCACACCCTGCGGTCGCAAATTCACGGCCCGCCCAGCCCCGACGACCCGGTCGCGAAACGCTGGAGGCTGGGCGCGGCAGTTGCGCACGTGACTTGCAAGATGCTTGTGAACAACAGCTCCGCACACGGTAGGCGGGGACCGGCTGAGGGCAGGGGCAGGCCGGCTCAGCGGGGACTGGTCGAGTTCGACTCCTGAACACCTTCGATGTGCCCTGACCCCCCGTTCCCTCTTCCCCACCTCTCCAGCCGACCAGCTGGCGACCCTGCTGCTGCGCACGGAGGCCCTGCACGCCTGCGCCCAGCAGATGGCGGCCGCTGCGGAGCTGCTCCGGCCCTACGCCTCCATCGCCCCATCCGCCCCCTCTGCGGCGGCGGCCTACTCCTCCGCCGCCTCCGCCTCCTCTTCCTCTGCATCCACCTCTGCCGTTCCTTCAGTCGCGCTCCTGGCGTTGGCGTGCGGTACGCTTGCTACTGCCATGGCAATGCTGTCCGGCATCGCTGACCGCGCACGTGACGGAAGCCCCGCGGTCTCGGCCGCCCTGGCATCCGCCCTCGCCAGCAGCAGTGTCATGGAGCACGCGGGCCGCCTGGTGCTGCTGATGGTGCAGGCGGTCGCGGCAGTCCCAGCGGGCGACACCAAGCGCATGGAGGTGGTCCGAGAGGCAGCAAACGCGTTCAGCAAGGCGTACAGCGAAGTGGAGAACGTGCGGGTTGAGCTCCGCGCTGTCGCAGCGCGGGTCAGCAACACAGCGGCTGCGGGGAATGAGGGGAACACGCAGGGGCAGGAGGCGTCGCGCGACGGCATTGACCTGCTCGGCGGCGTCGTCACGGGCCGCTGCGCGCGGCACGCGGCCGTGAGCCTGGGCCTGGCGGTCGTCGCATCCGCGGACGGAGGGCCCACCTACGGCCTGCCCCCTGCTGCGGCCTGCACGGCGTTCCGGGACGGTCTGCGCGATCTGGTTGGCATTGGGAGCGCTATCGAGGCGCTTGTAGATGCAGTCGACGAGGAGCAGGCAGGCAGGCAGGCCGCAACGGGGGGCCCCGGTCCGCATGCCAGCATGCGCCTGCTCCTGAGGGCGGGTCGCATGGGTGAAGGACACGGGCGAGGGGGACCAGCGACCGGCGTGGCTCTGTGGGTGGACCTTGCACGGGCTGCAGAGGTACTGCCACAGGCTACGGCGTGTGCCGTACAGCCCGGGCTGGACGAGCGAGGTGGTGGCGGACACGTGGCACCTGGTGGGAGAGGCGGCGGAGCACGTGCTGCCGTACATGAGCAAGGAGGATCAGCGGAACCTGGGCAAGGAACTGAGCGCACTGCTGGTTACATTCTTCAGCGCGTCAGGTATGCGTGCTGCGGGGCCGTCAGTACATGGGATGAAGGGGCAGCACCGTCCAAGTTGGAGTCTGTACAAGCTCCGGCCTCGGCTCTCTCCGTGGTCCTGCTGTGGGCACCCTCGACCATCACCGGCCCGCTCTGTCGGATCTCATTCCCTTTGCTCCAGGACCCCTCGACGCGCTCCCTTTCTATCCTGCCTTTCGCAGGCTCGTCCTGCGCGGCGGCCCTGCCGACCCCCGTCGCGCTACCTCTGCCGCCGGCCCCGGCCCTTTTGGCTGCGGCGCTGCGGGGCGGGGCGCTCCCCCTCCTGGAGCGCCTGCTGCGGCGGGCCTGTGTGGACCCCGCCGGGCCCGAGTCTCGCGCACTAGGCGGCGCTGCGGAGGGCGCGAGGCTCTCCGACTACCCGGGCGAGTGCCTCGTGGGGCTTCTTGCGTACGGCGATGTACGGCAGGCGGCGGCGCTGGTGACGACCCTTGGCAAGGTGCTGCGGGCGAAGGGGTGCAGGAGCCATGGGGAGGGCAAGCTGGAAGTGGACAATACGCTCGGTGCAACTACTCCTGCGCTGGAGTTCGCCGTGCTCGGGACGGCGGGGCTCCTGGCAGCCTTCCGTGGGTCTCACCTGGTGGATCTCCTGCGGTCCCTAGCGACCGCTGACGCCATCTGCGCCGGCGAGGGACCCGCTTCCGAAGCCAGCGGCGGGGCGGCGGCCGGCGGCAGCGGTGGCAGAGGCGGTGGGGACGGTGCAGGCAGCAGCAGTACCGGTGGTGATGGGACGAGCGGCAGCGGCGGCGGAGGCAGCGACGCGCACAACACCCCGTGCGGCTCCGGCCCTACCGCCCAACTGGGGTGGATGGTGGCGCTGGGTCTGCCGGCCTGGCTGCCGCCGCTGTCGTACATGCTGCAGGCGTGTCTCCTGCAGATGGCTACGCAAGCCAACAACGCCCGGATCATAGCCCCCACGGGCAAGCTTGTTACGGTCCTGGTCGGCTTCACGGAGGTCGTGTTCGCTCTCCTCGAGCTCGGCTATCCGGCTGCCCCTGTTGACGGCCGGGAGTCCGGGCCCAGCCCTGCCGCAGACACCTCCGAAGCCGCTGCCTGGGCCCGGGCTGTGCTTGCGGAGGTGGCGGTGGGGCCGGTCTTTTGGCTAGCGATGAAGTACTTGTCACGGCCGGCTGACGAGCGTGGAGGGCTGGAGGATGGAGAGCTGCGGAGAGCAGCGACCGTGGAGGTCCTGATCGTGTCCCACGCATGGCTGGCCGCTGGCTTAATCGACGTATATGCAATCAAAAAGCTGCTGGCAGCTGCTCGGGCGCTGCAGCGCTCAGGGCAGGCGGGCGACAACGAATGCCGGCTGCTCGTTGCTGACGTGGTTGAGAAGGCGGAGGCGCGGCTGGCGGCTGCTAGCGGCGCGGGCGCCGGCGGCGAGCCGGCAGAGGCCAGCCCGGCGGCGGCGGCAGGGTGGGTGGCGGTCCTGCCGGCGTTCCCGGGGCTGCCGGCGGCTGTGGTGCTCCCCGCCTGCGCCTACCCCGCCTGTGCCAGCCTGGCCGGCGACAGCGAGGCGGGGCTGAAGCTGCAGCGGTGCGCGCGATGTGGGTTGGCGTCGTACTGCTGCCGCGAGTGCCAGACGGCGCACTGGCGGTCCGGGCACAAGGAGGCGTGTGTGGCCAAGGGCGGCTGAGGCGCAGCGGGAGTATTGTTTGGATGCATGCATTCCCTGCATAATCCGGCTGGTTCGTGGGCGTGGCAGTGGGCATTGTCGGAGCGGAAATGCTAGGTTCGATCATGTAGACAGATATGAAAGGCATAGACCAAGGTACCGTTAGGTGTAGTTCTGGCGTGATACGGGCATTGTGTGAGAGGGAGGTTATGATACAGGCTGATGTTGAAGGTGGTGGTAGGAGGGGGTTGAGGGCTCCACGGAGCCAGACGTGTGAGCCAGCCAGACTTGTGAATATTTTACCCCCTGGTGAGACCAGGGGGCAGCTCTCTTCCTGCCTTTGGGCAGCCAGCCACCCTTGTCGTATAGCTACGGGTTGAAGGGGCCATGAGTGAGTGAGAGGGAGACCCTGCACAGGCCCTGGCTTGAAGGCCGGGTTTCGTGGATGTTACACATGATGCGTTTAGGGTTTCGTGGATGTTACGCATGATGGGCCGTGGACGCCCGCCCTTTGACCGCATTGAGGGGCGTTGTGGGGCTGCGCGCAACGGGGGCTGCAAGTTGATTCACTTGGCTGGCTGCGCCTGTGGAAGGAGCCAACGCATCGCTGAGCGTGTGCCAAAGATGTTATTGTGAGCCAGCGCTACACATTGAAGGAAGAGGGTTGGTGCTTGTGGGGTGTTGCGTGTGGGGTCGCTGGCGGCGACGGAGTCCAGCAGATGGCCATGTGCAGCGCAAGAGCAAAGTGGGCTGTGGTAAGAGACTGAGAGGGCCACAGATCTGATGGACAAGATGAACGATGGAGCGTGGGATGTCGTCTGGGAACGTCTGGGAGCGTGCCGAGGTGCCGTGGATAGTGTGCGGCAGGTAGCACGCCTGTGCTGGCAGTAATGCCGTGTTGGGCGGTACGCGGTACTGTGGCGGTACGTGGTGGTACTTTGAACGGTCCTGTTACTCGCCTATTAAAGCCGTGCGAGAGCCCCGAGACCACTGGCAACCGCACAGGGAAAGCTGTCACCTGTGCCTGCGCTCCCTTCCCTCCTTGCTCTCGCGCGCCTGGCCTGCCCCACGCACGCATCCTCAGTGCAATGCGCGCACCACCCCCCCAGCACAGGCTCCAAGCGTCCAGTCTACGTCACCCCGACGCCCCGCAGCCACCTCACCCAATTGGCGCCCGCCGCCATTTATTACCGATTCGTCCTTGTCCACAGCACCGCGCGCGAAACCCTCCACAGCCCGGCACGCACGCCACCAACGACCGTCGCATCCCGACGCACGCCCCGCCTTGTGCCAACGTGCCCTGGCCCCAAGGAAGCCTCGTCACGTGCAAGCCACCTGGCGGGTAGGTCCCACTGGCCCGCAGCTTCACAGCAAGGCCGCCTTCCCGCCGGCCACAGCCCCCGGTCTAAGCCCCAGCAGGTCCCCTAGCCACCCTCCCCGCCCCACTCCCTCCGCGTCGATGCGGACGCCCTCCAGTCCACTGGGCCTCTCTCGCCAACCAACGGCCCCGACCAGCTCCAGCCAGACAGTGCTCTCTGGGGCATCCGGCGGGCGCTCAGCAACCGGTCGAGTGTTCGTGCTCTGCTCCGCTCCGCTCCGGTCGTCTGGGTCCAGGACCCTAGTCCGCCGACACAGGCGTAGCGCCTCCGGTGCCCGGGCACGAGTTTGCTTTAGGGCAAGGGCTCCATGACGCTCCTAGGAGTTCAAGGCCAAGGCCCCCCTCCCTTGGGGGCAGGGTTTCAGGCCCCTAGTCGGCCTCCTCCCCGGGGCAGGGCCCCAGCGGGCCCAAGCGCCACACCTCGACACCGCGAGCGCCCTGCATGGTGGGGGGCAGTAGAAACGGAAACACGCAGAAGGTGAGCGACACCACAGGCGTTGTCGCGTGAGCCGGCCCGCACAAAAGCCACGAGCGCCTCCGCAGCTCCGCGCCTCCCCCCTGCTCCTCCAGTACGCTTGGCGACCTGGGTGCGGTACCGGTACCGCGCCCGTCCAGTAAGTAACCCTTGCCCCAGCCTGGAATGCCCCAGCCTGGAATGCCCCAGCCTGGAATGCCTCCCTAGTGCGCCTCGCCCCCCGCGACCCACCATGCGACAGCGGTGCACGCTCAGGCGCACGACGGCCGAGGCGGGGCGCGTCCACTCCTCCTCCACCACACCCCCGTCCTCCTGCGAGGCCCACAGCCGCTCCGCGCCCACTGCCACGCCGGGCCAGGCGCTGCGAGGCCGAGCGGTCAGGGTCGAGGGAAAGGAACGGGGACGAGGTCAGTGCATGATGTAACAAGGACCCTGCACCCGCACAGTCCCGTCCTGCAGCTCCTGGGGCCAGCGCCTTCCCTTGCGCCAGCGGTCCATCCCCACCCCAAGAAGCATCAGTCCCTCGCGGCGGTGCCTGGTGCGGCCGTCCCGAGCATGCCGAGCCCCCCTTTCGCTACGTGCTGCTATCCCCAGCAGCCCCGGAGCACCCCGTCCCCCGGCCCCCGACCCCCCAAGGCGCCGTGCTGGGACCTACAAGGCTGAGCTTTAGCCCCAGCGGCCCCGTAGCGGCCCGGCCCCCGCCCCCGCCCCACGCACCGTACCGCACACACCATAACCCGAAACCCCGTTCCCCTCATTACGGCGTGCACCGGTGCTGTGTGCAACCCTGGAGCCAAGCACCCAACCCAGCGCCCCCGGAGTGCCCCGGCCCCCGACCCCCCAAGGCGCCTCACCCCAGGAGGCCGTCGATGTCGTCCAGGGCGACCACCGCCTGGCCTGCGGGTGGGGAGGGGGTGGCAGGAGGGGGAGCGGCCGGGGCTTGCGTGGGGGGGGACATGGAGGGCGTATGGGAGGCATACGTGGCATTGCTCAGTTGCAGGCACCAGTAACGGTATCGGCAGCTCATGAACACAAGCTGGGTGGATCACGCCCGCCAGACGGTCCAGACCCTGCTGGGGCGCTGTGGTCCTGAGCCCTCAGCCACTGCTCTGGTGTAAGCCGCAAAAGCGGCAGCGCAGTACTCTGGCCCCGCCCCCCGACATCCGCCTGCGGCCGCCGATGGGGCGTCGCTCACATCAGTACGGTACCCTGGGTCCCGATTGAGCCACGTGCTCCAACCCCTGCCGTACCTGCGGCCCTCAGCAGATCCAGCGCCTGAGTCGACGAGCTGACCGGCCCGCGGATCGCGCCACGCGCCCCTGCCTTCGATCCATATCCAGATTCGGATCTCAGCGCCGCGGCGGTGGCGGCGACTGCGGAGGCGCGGGCGCGGATGCCCCGGGCCGCGGGCTGGATGTACGGCTCCCCCTCCAGGTCCACTGCGTCCTCTGCGTCATCGGCTTGGTCGTACCTTCCGGTGGGAAGGGGAAGGGCGGGAACGGAAGGGGGTTAGGGCAGGCCGAGCCATGGGGCGGGAGGCGGCTGGCAGGCAGCAGGAGGGGCAGCTCCCTACCCCAGCCACCTCACCTCTTCCACCGGCCCCTCCTCTCTCAACACGCCCCACGCCCCTGTGTCACCGCGCGTTTCGACCTCTGCGACCTCACCCCATCACCTCCTCTTTCCCCCCCGTCCCCACCTTACGCCACCCCCCGCCCGACCTCAGCCCCCGCCCCGCCCCACCCCCACCCCACCCCCCAGCCCCTCCGCCCCACCTCAGCCGCTGCCCCAGCAGCGCCCGGCGGCGGTACAGGTCCTGCGCGCTGCTGCGCTCGCGGTCCTCGTCGTCGTCGGAGAAGGAGTCGTCGCCGCCGCCAGTGGATGGGAGGACCTTCCGCTTCTTCTTCTGCAATAGTGTATGGGGAGCGCCGAGGCGTAAGCATAAGAAAGGGTGAGGAGAAAGTAGTGCAGTAAGGAAGGGCAGAAAGAAAGTGGTGCAGTAGGTGAGTGCACGGCGCCACAGGGCCGCAGCGGCGCAGGGACTAGGGGCTCAGCTGCTACACTTGCCCCATGACCCCACCCTTGCAATACCAGCTGTAGTTAGGGTCTGAGAGCGGCCAGTAGCGCTGCGACGCGTGATTCCTACCCTTGGGCGCATACGGGGCCATCTGGCTCAAGGGGCCAGAAATGGGTGTGTGGCCAGAATCTAACCCGCGTGGGAGTCCTCGGGACATGTCGGGCATGCGCATGCGTTGCGCCGGAGAAGCCGAGTTTGACTCAAACGCCCGCCGGGGCCAGTCTAATTAGCCAAGTATAGTGCTACAGCACTACGGTTGCGTCGCTTAGGGCTGCAATATCAACGGGTGAAGTCTAAGGAGGTCACTCGTCAGTGTCGTCGCGGCGACTAGGGATGCTCGAACACAAACTCGCCACCAAGTCCTCCCAGCAACCGAGCTTCCGCGTCAGTATAGCGTATGAATACCTTATTCACGCGCGGCTATGGGCTTTGCCTGTGTTTGGTGGGGTCGAGCTCCCATCGACGCATCCATGCGTGTCGCGAAACCCTGGGCACCCAAAAGCCAACCCCTCTTCAAATGTAAATGTAAACCAGCAAGCCTCAAGGGTACCCGTAGGACACCTTAAGTCCGGGAGTACGCTGTTCGAATCGCAAAGCCCAGCAAGAAAGGGCGGGTGTTGCATACACAGGACTGTGGCACAATATGGCACCTGTACCGGTAAGGGCTCGTTGCGTGGGCAGTGCACAGCGCACAGGGCAAGTGTGACTCGACCTACCATCTTTTTCTTCATCATCTTCTTTTTCTTCTTCACCATCTTGCGCCCGCCGGCACCCTGGCGCCAGCGGAAGGGGCAGAGGCAAAGCACGGCAGCAGCATGAAGTTGCGGCAGTGGCTGTGCGGCAGCCATGACTCCGGCTGTCTGATGCCGTCCGAGAGCGCGCCGCCTGAGCTCGGGGCTTGGCGGGCACTCCATGGATGCAACCCCAGGTCCCGGGCCTCCGCGCACCTCGCCATCGCCGTAGCCGGCGCCGCCCCCGCCCCCGCCGCGAATGAGGGAGCGGCCGGCCCCGCCCGACCGCCGCACGCCCGAGCCGCCCATGCGCCTCCCCTCGCCGTCCCCCGCCCCCTGCGCGCCCTTGTCCTTGCCGCCGCCAAACAGGAAGTCCAAAAAGAGCAGGCGGCGGCGGACCAGGTCCTGCGATCGAGCGCGCGAGCAAAGCTTGTGAGCAGAAGGAGCAAAGCTTGTGAGCAAGAGGCACATGTGTGAACAGAGTCACGCGGTCATGGTTGCTGCTTGCACGGTTGCGCGGGTGAGTCAGTGGCTGTGACGATACCGTAGCAGGCTGCAAGAAGTGGCAGGGGAGCGCTAACTAACCCGGCACCCGCCCTCTCGAGGACCGTCCCCACGCACCCGCGCCACGACCTCGGCCTCGAGGAGCTCCTTGGCCTCCTCCCGCTCCTCCTCGTCCAACAGGGGATCCGTATCTGGATCCGAATCGTAGTACGACAAGATCGGATCGTCGTTTTGCGGATCAGCCCGCCCCGCGGCGGCGGCCTCGTAGTCTGCCGCAGACATTGGCTGGGCCCACGAGAGCATCACCACATGGATGCCGCGTAGAGCAGCCTGCTCCATGATCCTACCACACACGAGGGTTGCAGCAGCAGACAGGGTTGCAAGCTGAGAATTAAACACTCCATTTCGGATGCAAGGTACGGAAACGCTGGTGGCAACAGCCAGGGCGCCCAGTGCATGCCCGCGGCCCCTGCCACCCCACCCCAACACCAAGCTCGCCCCTCTGCCCGACACCAACGGCTCCCCGACACCTCATCCCACCGCATCCCACGCTCCCACCTCGCATTGAACCTCCGCACATCCTCAGCTGCGCCCGCCCCCCCCCCCGCCCCGCTTACTCGCGTTGTGTGTCCTCCGGCACGCCCGCCCGCAGAGGCAGCCAGTAGAGCACGTTCAGCTTGCTGGGATCAGGGAGGCAGGCGGGCGCGGGGGGCAGAGCACGCAGTTCGGTTATTCCCCAGGGACTCGGGGCCAAAAGCTCCATGGCCGGGCAACGCAAGTCAAGACGGCACGTCTAGCAGGCTCGCAGCACTGGCCGCTCAAAGGCAAATGCGCAAACCGCACAAGCAAGCTGAGCAAGCCCCCGGTCCCTCACAGCGGCCCTGCCACTGCGCGCCGCACTAACAGCACAGCCTGCAAGCCAGCCAAGAGGCCTTGACACTGTCCGCCGTAATACCAGCACAGTCTTCATCATGTTGGTTAGCGATTGAGGCCACATCGCAGGCCTCATCCCACTTCAAGACCCCACTGCTAGACCCACCTCGAAGCCATGGTCTCGACGACCTCCATGGGTGTGCGCGGGAGGTAGGTGGCCTTGGTGCTATCCCACAGCAGGGCCCTGGGGACACATCAGCCGCACGGGGAGGGGACTTCAGGGGACCCGCAATCGGCAACCGCCCACCCGCCCCGCCACCCGCATGACGGCATTCGGAACCCGGAGCTTCACTCCGACCCGTGAACCCATGTGGACAGCACCCGTCGAACCACATCCGACCCGCACTCGCTCCCACAACCTCCGCAGCTCCAACACGCCTCTCATGCCCTGCACCCACCGCCCTCTACCCGCATCCCACCCGCCCACCCACCCACCTCCGGGCCACGCGTGGCCAGTCAGTGACGTTGCCCGCCGCCACCCACAGCCACGCGCGCTCCACCGAGCAGGCCGGCGCCTCGGTCGCCCCCACCGCCCCCGCGGCCCGCCCATGGGCGTCCCGGGGTTGGGCCGCGGTCGCCACAACCATCTGAGCCAGAGTCTCCAACGCACGGAGCGCCCCGACCTGGGGGCGGCAGAGGAGGACGCGGGGGAGGAGGAACGGGAGGAGGCGTATGAGGGCGAGAGACGGTGTGGGGGAGGAGGAAGGATGCAGCGAGGGGAGGAGCGGGCGGAGCTAGCAAAGCCCCCCGGCCACCCCACCCCAGCCACGCCCCACCCACCTCCGACACGGCACGGATAGCGATTGCGCCCGGTCCCGCCGGCGCCTGCGACACCAGGCCGCAGCGGGGCACACGTTGTGGGAGGGATACTGGGCTCAGGCGACTTCGGAAGCGCGCGACCGCTGCTCCCCGTCCTCCTCCCCTTCCCAAACCCAGTGTCCTACCCGCAGCCTCACTCCCCCCGTCATCGCCCTCACCACCCCGTCGTCACCGTCCCAGCCACCCCACGGTCCCGGCTCAGAGCACGTCGCTCCACGGGGCACGGGGGCCCAAACCCAAAGCTCAACGTGGCCTCCACCCTCACGACCCCGCCCTCAGCCTCACCGCCACCGCCCCACCTGGATCTCGTACCCCTCGTCCGGCCGGCCCCCCAGGGCCGGGGCCGCATGGGCCGACACGTGCACATCGATACGGCTTACGCAGCGCCCACTGCCGCTGCCTCCGGCGGCCGCCCAGCCGCCGGCGGGCGGTGAGCGGTAGGCGCTGCGGGGTGCCTGGGCCAGGAACCTGTGGTGGCGGGGGTGGGGAACGGTAGGGGAGGGCTGGGTGCGGAGGTCGCTGTGGGGCGGGGGCCTGTGGGGCCGCCCGCCGTGTCTCAGGCTGGCTCGGGAGGAGTGCTGTCTTTGCCCTGTACTGCAGCCCTGCCGTGTAGTGGCTGTCGCGGCGTGTCTTACACGGCAGCAGGTAGGTTGGCACATGACACAGACCCCCAACGAGGGGCCACCGGGCTGTTGAGGCTAGACCCTGCGGGAGGACGCCCCCCCAAACCCCTGTCTTGGGCCGTGCCCCCGGGCCCTCTTGCCTGTCGTATGCTGCCCTCAAGGTCTGGCTACATGCCTCCGGATAGCACGACAGCACCAGCGTCTCCCTGTCAAGCGGCAACAGCTCGCCGGGCAGGTCCTGTGAGAACGAACGAAACCCGCGGCTCCTTGGTCACAGCGCGACTGGATCAGGGTCTGGTTCAGCTGCCATGCTGCCGTTTCGTCCAAAGAGAGCAAGGGCAGCGCACCAGCTCTTTCGGCAGCGGCCAGAGCCCGAGTGTCGAGGCTAGGGCACGCTCAGGCTCCGCAGCATCAGTGATACAGAGAGAGGCCAGCAGGAGCACAGCAAGCCCCAGGGGCTGCGTTGCGGCCATTGCGTGCAGCAGACGCGAACTACCCGCGCAACATTGCCACGGACCACGGTCGAGTCTCTGGTGGTAGTGTGTACAGGGTAGTCTCTCAGTTGTAGAACGGGGATGCAGGAGTTACCGGGGTGATAGGGTGACAGCACCGTGCTCTGGAAGCTGCATGCGCAAAGCGTTTTCGATCCCGTTCCGCCGTTCGGAAGTGGCTTGCCACACGCTGCCTTCGCCTATTCTTTCAATCTAAGGAAGAGAGCACAGTCGAATCACACGCCTTGTCGCCGCACCTTTGCGCGTTCGAACAGCCACTGACTGGCCTGCGCTCAGACCCGCCAAAATGCGTAGCCTCCTAGCCCAGCGACCTGCTGGTGGAGTCACAAGGCGTAGCGCGGCCTCTGCCCGCCGTGTCGCTCGCGTCTCGCTGGTGGTGCGGGCGACCGCGGATGCCGTGCCGAAGCCCAAGAAGCCGCAGCAGATGCTGGTAAGGGCTGCATTCTGCTCAAGATAGCAATTGATCAAGTGATCAGGACCGGTCGATGCCTTGGCAAGCCGGCCAAGGCCCCACGTCGCGCCCAGGCGTTTTGCGCGTGGACGCACCCCCACCCCCGCGTCGCATCGACACCCTAGCGCTGACCCGCCAACCCCTGAGCCCCTCTGGACTGTCGTGTGGCTTTGTTTCCGCGTGGCCCTTGGCTGGGGCTAGCCGAACGCCTTAATCGGGAGGGGGGCGGCAAGCGGGCTCTGCCTGCCCACACGCTTTGTGTGGGGCGGGGCGGTTCCGAAGGGGCAGTCTGTAGGACTGTACCTCCGCTACCCAGACCTGCGTCCCAGCATGCGCCCGAGCACCCCGCTTACGCTATGTGCCTGGAGTCCGTAAGCCCTGTCTCGCTAGTACCATTCAGCCAATGCAGCTGCAGCCGGGGCGGGGGCCGTCTGGCTTCGACAGCCGCTTTGGCCCGGGCTCCTCGCACCCCTGGGCTCGACTGCACGGCCCTCCTAAACCTCTGCCCAGCAAGCGCTCTCGCAACATCAGATACCTGTCCCCAGTTCCTACAGCCACCTTCAATCTCCAGTCCCCACTTGCTGATGGCTCTGGAGCAACGCCAGTAGCCGCCGCCTTAGCGGCCGTGCGTGCGATGCTACTAGGTCCATGACTAACGACCCCACGGCGGTGCCAGCGCCACTCAACGGGTCATGCTCCAACGGCTTCAGCAGCGGGCGAGGGCGAGGAAAACATACCTGAGCACGCCACCGTGCGAACCCCAACGTGCTGGGCCCTGTGGGCCCACGCCACGCGACCCCGCCGCCCCGGCTTGGGCCCACGATCCCTCGCCCCTTCCCTACCTCTCAGATGCGTCCGCCTTCCCCGTTGCTCCCATTCCACACACCCCAGGTGTACGCGCCCCCCCACCCCCTCATCAAGCACTGGCTGGCGCTGCTCCGCTCCGAGTACACGCCGCCCCAGATGTTCCGGTGCGTGCGTCTTGAGGGGTTGGGTGGGCGGCCCTATGGCGGGAGACGGCAAGGGCAAGGGCCGTGCGCAAGTTGCGGTGGTGATCGTGATGGGTGGGAGACATGCTGCGTGTGACGCCAAGCCACCCGCAGCGCCACGGCTCCGTAACCGTGCCGCTCCCTGCGTAAACCGCCCTCGCAACCCCAGCTCCGCCTGCGCCGAGCTGGGCCGACTGCTGATCTACGAGGCGGTGCGGGACTTCCTGCCCACCATCGAGCAGCAGGTGGGGGTGAGGGGGGCCAGGGTGCGGGTGTATGTAGGTAGCCTGGGGCTGAGGGGCTTGCCTGCCCACCATCGAGCAGCCGGTGGGGGTGAGGGGCCAAGTGGGCGTTGGGCCACGCCAACACGGCATGTGGGGCGGAGCAGGGTCAGTGTAGGCCGGAGCAGGGTCAGCATCTGTGGTGAGGGGTGTGCGTGGGGGCTAGGTGCTTGCTCGTCAGGAGCGCGAGGGGCAGAGCGTGTGGGGCCCGCAACAGCAACAGCAAGCTCCCCAGCGGGGGGAGCTGTTGGAGCGGGAGCACCGGCCTGCCCTCTGCACGGAGGCTGCAGTGGCCTGCTTCTGGGGGCGTTTGGAGCGAGGGAGCGCTCGCCTGCCAGCCATCAGCCTGTTGCACGTGCGGCGGCGCTCTCATGCGCCGCATGGGCACATGCCCACATGGCCCTGGGCACTTGGATGTCGCGGCTTGCGGGCGAGGCGCTAGGCAGCGTGGGCACACCGGTAGTTCGGCAATGCATCTGCACTTCACGTGCGTGTGGCGCGCCGTACGGGGGTCGCAGGGCCCAGGGACGGGTTGGGACCTCGAAGCCCACTCGCAGGGGGCGGAGGGACCAAGAGCATGTCCCGCCCCCAGGAGCTGAGGAGCGTTTTTAGTCTGCAGCTTTGTCACTGCAGGCCTTAGACCCGTCGCCATACGTGCGGGCGGGGGCTCCCTGGTGTTAGGCCCCCAGGGGCTATGGAGCCTTCGAGTCTGCAGCTTTGGGCCCGTCGCCTGCTGACAGATCTCTCAACCCTATACCCATGCCTGCTGGCCGCTTCTCAACCCCCCACAGGTCCAGACCCCGCTGGGCGCTGTGGCGGACGCCACCCTGTGCGACCCCACCAAGCCCATCAAGGTACGGCACGGGGCCGTACAGCCAGGTGCACCGTACAGTACGGAAGGGGTGCTCTCGTTCTTACGGCCCCTGCGTATCGACACCCCTCCCCCTCAGTCCTTCACTTCCTTGCCCATGCCTTTGCTGCTGCTGCCCTGTCCTGCAATCCCCTCCCTGCTCCCTCCCTCTCTACCCCCTCCTCCCTCCCCTTGGCAGGTGGTGCCCATTTTGATGGGCGCCAATCCGTCTCACTTCCTCCTTCCCTTCCGCTCCTCCTTACCCCTTCTCTCCATCCTCCTCCCCACTCTCCATCCCCCTCCCCCCCTGTCAGGTGGTGCCCATCCTCCGCGCCGGCCTGGTGCTGCTGGAGCAGGCGGGGCAGGTCATGCCCTTCCAGGAGACGTACCACGTGGGCTACGTGCGCGACCCCAAGACCCTGCAGGTGCGCGCGCCGGTGGCAAAGGATGGCATGGACTCACACACACCCTTAGGAGCTCTGTCCCGTGCAGCCGCGTATTGTCTTGGCAGCGAATGCAAAGCAGAGCTGCGGCCCTGACGCCCATGCCTACACTGGCCGTTCGTTACTCGGAGGGGATCTGTTTCTGCTACTCCATCGTGCTTACTCCATCTCGGTCCATCTCTCGTCCAACCCCGCAGGCCACGGCCTACCTCAACAAGCTGCCGGCAAAGGTGGGGCGGGGCGCCCGGGGATGAGGCTGCACGGGCTGCCGCTCTGCCCATTGCCGCCTGGGGGCCCTTGGCTCTGACGGTTCATGTTAGGCCCCACGGGACCACGCCCGGGGATGGGGCCTCACGTGTTTCCGCTTCGTCTTGCTGAATGCCTCTGCCTGGCAAAGACGGGTGTCGGGGGGCTTCCTTAAGACGGACCGGCACGACCTTGGTCTCCCTGCGTTGACGGGCCCTGATGGACTGCCGGGCGTGGCGGGACCGCGGCCCTCCCTCCTGGCCCCAGACTGCCTGAATGGCCCCAGACTGCCTGAATGGCCCCAGACTGCCTGAATGGCCCCAGACTGCCTGAATGGCCCCAGACTGCCTGAATGGCCCCAGACTGCCTGAATGGCCCCAGACTGCCCGAGTGTGACTGCTGTGATGCGGCCTCCCAACCCCGTGGCCCCTGCCTCTCTCCCTCTCTACCCCCTGTCAGGTCTCCCCCGATGACCTGTTCCTGATCACGGACCCCATGCTGGCAACCGGGGGGACCATCGTGCAGGTACGGACTCGTACGGACGCCAAGTTGGCTGGTCGTACAGCCGCTGAAAGGCGCGGGGCTTCCCGGGAAGCTAAGTCCCAATGAGGAGCCACACCGGCAGCCCTAAGAAGAGACGATGCAGGTGTCGAGGCTCGGCGCTCGTGTCAACCCACTGCTTGCAATCCGCAAGCCACTCCGTTTTTGCCGGTCCTTCTTGCCTGCCTGACTGTTTCTCGGTTCCCCCCGCAGGTGATCGAGGACATTGTGTCCCGCGGCGGCAAGGCGGAGAACATCCGGGTGGTGGCGGTGGTGGTGGCGCCGCCCGCGCTCAAGAAGCTGGCGGACAGGTTCCCGGGGCTCAAGGTGGGGAGGGGATGGGGGCGGAAGAGGGAATGTGGGAGGAAACGTTCCAGTCTCAAGGTGGGAGGGCTGGCTCCAGGGGGTTGGTGAGCCAGTTTGGGCGATGGCGCCAAGGGGGCGTACGCGTGAGGGAAAACGGATTAAAGCCTAGGGGTGGGTCAAGGCCAAGCAGTGGTATGAGTGCTCGAATTCAGGCTACAGCCGCACTAATCCCGACGCAAACATCCCGTACATCCCGTGCGTACCGCACAGGTGTACACGGCCATGATTGACGAGCAAGTGGACGAGCGGGGCTACATCATTCCGGGCCTCGGGGACGCCGGGGACCGCGCGTACGGCACGCCGCACTGATGACGTGCCGTAAGTGCGCCGTACGTGGGTGTCAATGTATGTGGGCCTGTGGTGGGTGCTGTGCTGTTGGGTCGTGGGGAACGGAGGTAAAAGGGCTGGGGCGACTTCGCAAGGGGGGGGGGATGAGGGCGTGCGTGTGCGTGAGGGTAACTGGCGTCGAGGGCTCGTAGAGATCTCGTGGAGGTCTCGTGGAGGAAGCGGTTTCTGGGCGGCTGTAGAAATGGGCCCAAGGCGGATGGGCCATGTCACATGTGAAGGCGCCGGTAGGAATGCGGGGCGGGGCAGTGCGGTAGGGCCCGCCTGCGCTTGGGCGCGGAGCGTTGGCGCAGCACGAACAGCCCAGCCCTCGCAGTCTGCAGAGCGCTTCTGAGTGCAAGCGGTGCAAGCGGGGGTGCTGGCAGGGTCTGGCGTGGCGGCTGTAAGGACATGTCGAGCTTGTCGAGTGCCTTCACCCTGTCTGAAGCGTGCATGTGTGCATGTCGGGCCAGGTCCCTGGCGAAGGTAGACTGCAGCCTGTGTACAATGTGTAGCCTGTAGGAGGGAAGTGAGGGGGGGGGGGTGCCAGCAACGCGCACTTGTGAGGCCGGAGGAGGAGGGGGGAAAGCAAGATGAGAACGTGGCGCCCACCGAGTACGTTCCAGTACGTGTCGTTCGTGCTGGCACAATTGTCACGACTTCCCCGCCATCAAAGCAGACTAGAATGGGCCACTTGATCGCGCTAAAATGTTTAACACGCACAGGTTGACGGCCGCTGACCGCGAGGGTTTAACACCAAACACGCCCGGCGACAACCAAGCAGCCTCTGCCGGCTATGGGGCGTATAGAGCGATGGAGCCGATGTCGCAGAATGCGGTTGACGGGCTGATTGAGATGCAAAGGGTGCACATGTCTGCAATTCGGGACCAGGTCCTTGGGAGATCTGTTCGTTTCATGTCACGGACGCTAAGCAGCATCAGGAGCTTTCAGATGATGTTGGCTGTCGGCCTGACGCCCATGGAGGTCCGCTCGCGGCTCATCACCGAGTTCACGGAGCTGGTAGGTGCGCCCGGTGCACAGCAGCTGAGCGAGAGCAGCTAACCGAGCAGTCACAGGGGATTGGGGGCGCCGCCTCCGCCCTCCTTTGCTGTTTCACACCCACCCTGCTTCCCTCCCTTCCCCCACCTGCTGGCAGGGCGTGGTGACTGCCCTGCTGGCGGGACTGGGCTTCACCGCCCTCGCCGAGGCACCGGACAGACTGCTGAAGCACGAGGCGGTAAGCCGCGCACTGCCCGCACCTAGGGGTTCCAGGGTGTCATCCGTGTCAAGCGCTCCACACAGTACGGTACTGCCCTGCCTCAGGTGCTCCCCTTGATTGCGGCTACGGCCCCCGTAGCAGCACGCTACCTGCTACCCAGGGAATGAAAGCGCTAACGTTCGAGAGAGGGGTCCCTGTCAAGTCTAGACCGGCCTAGTGCGGTAAGACGCATCTGCTACAGCCCCACGCCCCTCCTTCATACAGGCCTCCGCGGCCTTCTGCCTGGTGACGCTGCTCAGCATCTTCTGCAACCTCGCCTGCGTGGGCTTCAGCACGCTTATGGTGCGTTGCGTACGGCAGACTCGTACGGCAGGCGCGGGCCGTACGGCATGAGTGGTGCAGTAGTCATGTTGGCTCGGGCGTGGCCGTGGCGGTGGCGGGCAGCAGGTTCCCTGAGGACGCGCCCTCGAGCTTGAGGCCTTCCGTCGTCTGGTCTGGTCTCGGTCCCGGACGCAGATCACCAGATCACCAGATCACCAGATCAGCAGATCAGCTTCAACCAATTTCACCCTGATGCAGATCAGCTCTGTGAACAAGCTGACCGATGAGCTCACGCCCTGGTTCATCGGCACGCATGGGGCCACGGTCACGGGAGTCAGCTTCCAGTGCTTCAACGCAGGTGCGTGTGCCGTAACCGGTTGTAATTGGCCCATAGACAGAGGGGGGAGCTGGCGTCGCAGACGGGGTGGTCTACGGGCTGAAGATTTGGTATGCGGAGGGCGGCAGAGAGGGAGAGAGTGAAGGACGGCCCACTCGGCCCGTGACCCCGCCCTGCCATTCTGGGCCGGCCCCTTTTGGGCTGCGTACCGGTAAGCTGAGAAGGCAACCGCGCGCGCGCATGCGACGCTCTCAACAGGGTTCAACGTGCCACCCCTCGCCGGTGAAGCCTCACCTCCGCCGCCGCCGCCGCCGCCGCAGGCTTTGCGCTGCTGTCAGTAACGTTAGTCATGTTCGCGGCCTTTAAGTTCCCGCCGTACATGGCCTACACGTGCGGAGGCCTGGCCCTGGCCATCGCCGTCCTGGTCATCACCATGTACTTCATCGTAGAATCGGACAGGTACGGCGGGGTACGTGTAGAACTGCGTCAGTTATCGTCGTACGTTTGTAAGGGTACTTTAGGTGTCAAGCGTCGTGGCGTGCGGTACACGGCAGGACGGTACCACTCGTGATGCTTTCTGGGGTGCGCTACATGGGACGGGGAGGGGTCGCCGACTTGCTCTTTAGCTTCAGCATGCTGTCGATCACCGGTATCGGTCCGGCCGCTGTCTACGCTTCTTGTGTCGTGTGCCTCGCTCCGTGCCCCGTCACCTTCCCGTGACACAGGTACGTCCAGCTGGAGGCGCAGACGCGGATCGTGCTCGGCCAGGATCAACAGTACGGCACCAAATGCAGCGGGCATTGCCGTACGGTCGCCTGCGGGAGATGCGGCGGCGGTAACGGTGGAGGGGCCGAGGGAGGGGCCCCAGCTGTGGAGGTGGCCGGGCATACCGGTACCGTCGGCGGAAGCGACACTGCCCATAGCAACGGCGGGGGCTTGGATGTGCAAGCGCAAGGGCCACCCTTGCAAGGCAGTCGGACTGTGCAAGGGACGGTGGTAGTTTCCACGGACGTCGCTAACGGTGGTTGCCCGGGCGGCGGCGGTTGCGGCGGCGGCGGCTCATGGCATTCTGAGGGCGTTCTCAGACCGTGAGGGCGGACCAACGGATCGGATAGGCGGACAGGACAAATGCATGAACGCATGAACCACGAATAATGAACGGCCCGAAAAGACGAGTGGGTTGGGGCGGAGGAAGCCCCCGCCCACGGGCATTGGCGCTTCGCAGCGACGCTTGACGGCTTGATGTGCGAGGTGTAGGTCGAGGCACTTGGCGGACCACGAGGGCCGTTGCGCTCGGAGGAGGGTTCGATTGGGCTAGTGAGGCCTGGGACCCATGTGTATTACAGGCCCCCTGGACGGGGTTGACGCTTGTAACCTTTGTGTAAGCCCGGATCCTACCGAGTCTTGACCCGACAGCCAAGAGATGCCCCCGCCGACGTGGTTGGGCTCAGCCCCTTCCTTCCCCTCACGAGCCCGACCTGGACGCCCCGCCCCATCAATGGGGCTTGTATACTCACACACGCACACAAGGGTTGACGCCTTGTAAGCCCGGATCCTGCCGACTCGTGATCCGAGGCAAACCCCCGCCGACTTGAATGGGCCCCTCACGAGCCCGACCTGGACGCTCCGCCCCCCGCTGATGCCTTAGTCAAGCTGCAGGATCCGGATGGGGCTCCTCTACTCACGCACACATGCACACAAGGGTGCTCTCTTATGTTTCACTCTGCCAGCACGTTTCTTAAAGCAACACACTCACACAAGGGCGCTCTGGCGCTGACCTCCGCTGCTGCTGCCGCCCAAGTCAGCCCCAGGTGGCCCACGGTAAGGCCCGGGGGTGCAGCGCACGTGTCACCGCAGCAACACCCTTGCTGCGCAGTTCATGCCTGCTCCAAACCCCGCAATAATGCCAAGTCGTGTCGCTCCACTCCACCTTTGCACCAAGCCGGCCGCGTAGCTCAGCCTAGAGCGCCCGCCGCCCCTGGCTGGCTGTCGCTCCCTACTCCGCATCAGCTACCTCATTGCGGGGGCGCACCGGTCCCTGCTCAGCTCAGACGTCAAGCGCCGGCCGGCTCCCATGCAGGCGCAGGCCTTGAGCTGCTGCTGCACCCGGAGACCCCCTCCTGTGTTCCCTTCACCGCTGCACCTTGGCGGCTTTGCTCCTGCTCCTGCACGTCGCAAGACGTGGCGACGCCGCCGCCGCCCCTCCCTTCGCGGGGTGGCGCTTGTGCAGGCTAGCAGCGATGGCCTCTGGCGTGCCTCCCTCACTGCACCTCGGCGGCGGCGAAGCGGAAGAAGGGCGGCAGCACGGGGCTGAGGCTGCGCCAGCGGCGGTGCGGGTAGAGCGCGGCGGCCACCTGGGCGCGGGGAGCGAGGTGCGGAGGGGTGTGCATGGGGCAAGGCAGGGGAGAGCAGCGGATGGCCAGTTTAGGGGGAAGGCAGACCCGGCCCAAACATCGCACCCGCAACCGTGCCCCTGACACGGCCGCACGTACCCACCTCTGCCACTCCCAGCCCCGCCCCCGCGCCCCTCTGCCTCGTCCTCCTCCCCCGTCACCCCGCCGGCGCCAACCCCCCCAACACGCACAAACGCGCACCTCCTGGGGCGAGGGCGCCGCCGCGAGCCGCCAGCCCCTCTCTCCCAGGTAGGGCCCCAGCTCCGCGGGGTCGAGGCCGGAGCGCTTGGGCTCGCCCTTGTTCGCCACCGTCTTCGGATGGGAGGTGGGGGGAGTTGGCGTTAGGGGCAGGGGGTACGGAGGTTGGGACACAATGTCCCACCCTCTACAGACGCCTTCAGGAGAGACAGGTGAACGCCCGGCACTGCACGCAGGCACATTACCAACGCGAAGCCATGGCCCCCACACCGGCGAAAGGGAGGGCAGTGAACAGAGAGCCGACAGGTTGCTGACGGCCAACAGCAGAAGGCTACCACAGAGGCAATGCACGGGCACCGAGGCCCCCACACCGGCTCACCAGCCTCAGCGTCTCGTACCCCGGCTCCCAGGCTGCACCGCTGAACACGTCAGCGCGCAGGAAGTCGAACGCCACGCGGCTGCCTGCATGGGTGGGAGAGAGGGCGAAGGGCCGGAGGGGTGACCGGGGGAGACAGTGCACACAGTGTGTACAGTGCGCATAAGGCACCCCATGGGGCGATGGGGCGATGGGGCGCAGGCCAGGCATGGGCGGCGGTGCGGGAGTGCGGAACCCAACCGACCCCGCACGCCTTGAGCCCACCCCACCCGTTACCCCACCCCACCTCACCCGGCGCCGCCACGGAGCGGATGCTGACCAGCAGCTGGGACACGGCGTCGGGGGGGAGGTAGTACTGGGGGGGAGGGGAGGGGGTGCAAGGTGGAAGAGGGGGGCAAGATGAGGGCACGTGGGTAGTGGGTGGGCTGGGGGACAGGGCCCTGGCTTCAACGGCCCAAGAAGAGCCCTGCGCCGGACCCTCCCTGGCCTCCCACCAGCAGGCCCTCAACGGTGAAGAGGGTGCGGGCGGCGGGGTCGAACCGCGCCCCGCCGCCGCCGCCCCCGCCGCCTCCAGCGCCGCCGCTGCCCCCCGCGCCCCCCGCTGTGAGGGCCTGGGCCAGGGGGAGGACGGAGAGGTCGGCCGCGATGTAGGCGGGGCGGGGGAACTGCGGGTAGGGAAGGGGGGAGGGTCAGGGGGGGCGGGTGTTCAAATGGTACGGAGCACGGACCGCCGCCGACCCCGTGGAACCGCCACCGCATTGGAGCCAATCCGAGCCAGTCCGGACCCGGCGCCCAACGCATGGCGGCCATTCCTGCAGGCCCTCTTCCACCACACACCCCTCGCTCGGCTTCCCTGGGCGTCTGCCCCGGCGGCGGGCGCCCCCTCTCGACCCGCCCCTCGGCACTCTTTGGCTCCCAGTGCCATGTGCCTCTCGCCTGTTCCCCTCTCCTAATTCTCCCCCCCAACCCTCCCCCTGCCACCTGTCCCGGCGGCAGGGTGGCGTCCACCATCCGCCGCTTGGCCTCGGAGGCCTCGGGCAGATCCACCTGGGGGGAAGGGAGGATGAGTCATGCATCATGCTTTACGTAATACGTGCACGTGCATCTAGCAGGTGGTGCTTTGAAGGCCTCGGGCAGATCCACCTGGGGGGAAGGGAGGATGAGTCATGCATCATGCTTTACGTAATACGTGCACGTGCATCTAGCAGGTGGTGCTTTGAAGGCCTCGGGCAGGTCCACCTGGGGGGAAGGGAGGATGAGTCATGCATCATGCTTTACGTAATACCTGCACGTGCATCTAGCAGGTGGTGCTTTGAAGGCCTCGGGCAGATCCACCTGGGGGGAAGGGAGGATGAGTCATGCATCATGCTTTACGTAATACGTGCACGGTGCATCTAGCAGGTGGTGCTTTGAAGGCCTCGGGCAGGTCCACCTGGGGGGAGGGAGGATGAGTCATGCATCATGCTTGACGTAATACGTGCACGTGCATCTAGCAGGTGGTGCTTTGAAGGCCTCGGGCAGGTCCAGCTGGGGGGAAGGGAGGATGAGTCATGCATCATGCTTTACGTAATACCTGCACGTGCATCTAGCAGGTGGTGCTTTGAAGGCCTCGGGCAGGTCCACCTGGGGGAAGGGAGGATGAGTCATGCATCATGCTTTACGTAATACCTGCACGTGCATCTAGCAGGTGGTGCTTTGAAGGCCTCGGGCAGGTCCACCTGGGGGAAGGGAGGATGAGTCATGCATCATGCTTTACGTAATACGTGCACGTGCATCTAGCAGGTGGTGCTTTGAAGGCCTCGGGCAGGTCCACCTGGGGGGGGAGGGGAGCATGACTGCATGAGTCATGCGTCATGCGTCTCATGCTTGACGTAAAACACAACAACCTGGTTGCCTGTGCATAGCACTTCATGTACAAAACGCTCGAGAGAAGCAAGAGCGACACCACATGATAAGGATCCCGCGATTCCCCCGATTGCCGGCTGGTGGGCCAGGCCCGTTTGCACACTGCCTTAACCCCCTCCCACTCGCCGCTCGCTATCACGCCCCCACTCCAACCCACCTCGAAGAAGGTCACCCCGGGGGCGGCGAAGCGGTAGGCCCGGGAGTCGAACCCCGCCGCCACGACCACCACCTGCAGGGGATGGGGGATTAGCGGTGCGTGGGGCGCCGTACCGTATGTATGGTCGTACGGACGGGTGCAGTGATCGTCTCCAGCTACTTGCACGTTCCTCACGATACTCCTCCGGTCGCTTACTGTATCATAATGAATGTGAGTCAAGCCCCCGTCTCTGATATCAGGATCTACAAAAGGACCTGCCTGCGTGAAGCCCTCCGTCAGGGCCGTGGCCACCTCCTGGTCCAGCCACCTGTCAGGGGGGGGAGAAGGTTCGGGGGGGGAGGGAGAGAGGGGAGGGCTGGGTCGGGCCACTACGGTACCCCTCACCTCCCCCGCGCCGGTGCCCGCCCCCAGCCCCCACCGCATGTGAGCGTCCAGGTACCCCGTGATGCCGGGGCAGCCCTCCCCCTGGAACCCTCCCCCCTCCCCTTGCCTCTATGTCTGCCCCTTCACTACCCCCCCGCCCCCAGCCCCCACCGAGTGCGGGCATCCAGGTACCCCACGATGCCGGGGCAGCCCTCCCCCTTGGAACCCTCCCCCCTCCCCTTGCCTCTATGTCTGCCCCTTCACTACCCCCCCGCCCCCAGCCCCCACCGAGTGCGGGCGTCCAGGTACCCCACGATGCCGGGGCAGCCCTCCCCCTTGGAACCCTCCCCCCTCCTCTTGCCTCTATGTCTGCCCCTTCACTACCCCCCCGCCCCCAGCCCCCACCGAGTGCGGGCGTCCAGGTACCCCACGATGCCGGGGCAGCCCTCCCCCTTGGAACCCTCCCCCCTCCTCTTGCCTCTATGTCTGGCCCTTTACTAAAGCCCCCCCCCTTGCCGCTATGTCTGCCCCTTCACTACCCCCCCTCCCCTTACCGAGTGCGGGCATCCAGGTATCGCATGATGCCGGGGCAGCCGAAGGGGAGGCTCTGGATGAAGCGCTGCGGGACGATAGGGATTGAGGGCCGGGTGTGCGAAAGGAAAGGGAGGGCTGGTCGCTCCGCATGAGCATTTGTACGGTATGTCGTACACGCCGCACCTTGTTCACGTGAAGCAGCAGCGGTGTGTTGCGGTGCACCCAGCCCCTACAGCGACGAGGGCGCGGCTTTGTCAGTATGGGGGCACAACCCGAGCCACCCTCCGTACCCACGTGACTGCCGTACATCGTACGCCGCGACTGTCGTACGCCGTACCTCAGGGGCATGAGGTAGTCACGGAAGGTGGCCGCCAGTCGGTCCTCGTTGGAGCCTTTGTAGCCCAGGTCCTGGAACAGCGTACGGTAGCACAGCTTTGGGGGGGAAGGAGGCCGGGAGCGCGGGAAGTGGGGACAGAGGAAGGCAGACTTTGTAACGTGATGCCGTACGGCCGTACGGGATCTCGGGGTGCTTGGAGCAACAAGGGCAAGGGTGGGCCCTCCGAGGGCCGGTGGAGCGACCCCGGCTTGGTCTGGCCCAACTCGCGACCCCGAGCTTCCATCCTCTGCCCTCTGCCCCTCTGCGGGTGGATGCCCTGCTCCACCCGTACCACGCCCCCATCCCTTGCCCAAACTGTGCCTCTCCAGCGTTACCCCACCATGACTTTGTTCGTTGCCTTGTAGTGCGTGAAGGGCCAGAGCCACAGATTCTGAACCGACAGGACGGACCTTGGGAAGGGAGAAGGCGACGGCCCGACAGGCAACAAGGGGCACGTGCGGGAGTTGGGAGGGTGGGGCTGGAAGAGTGACCCGTGCGAGAGCCTCTAGATAGCACCAGGAGCGAAGAGAGCAATAAAGGTAGGACTCAACGCCAGACCCCCCTGTTCCAACCTCGCCTCCCCTTCAGCCCTCCACAGCCCCTCAACCTTCATGGTACTCCGGAGCCCTCCCGGCCGCACCTCCGTAGTCTCGCCAGCGCCGGCGGCTTCGTGGATCCGCCCTCCTGGATCCGGACCTCCGCGTGCAGCTCGTGGGCCCCAGTGGGCCTCGCCCTGTCGGGCCCAGATCCAGGGCCCGAGGCCGCCGCCTTGAGGCCCGGGGCCGGGCCCCGGGTCACAGTCGCCGTGGCCGTGGCCATCGGAAGACGGGGTGAGGGATGGAGGGCTGGGTGGGCAAGGTTGGAAATGCAAGTGCGCAAGCAGCCGTCAGGAGCTGTTGCAGCTAAGGTAGCAGTGGCTTGAGCTCGCAGTGCCGGGCGTGGGCGCCGTGGGTACAAAAGACGAAGGTGGCAGCGGCGCCCGGGTGCGGCGGGTATCGCCGACGGCGCGGGGGTCAAGATGGCGCAAGCGAGGGGGTCCCTGTTGGCGCCTCTCTTTGCGGCGTTTGCCCGCCAAAGCAAATGCCATTTTGCAGGAATGAGGTTTTGGGGTGAGTGCGTGCGGTCGGACGACACAAGGACGACAGCGGGGGCTCAGAACCGCCCGGCGCGCACGTCACGACGTCTTGACTCCTCGCGACCCGGCCGGCCAGCCAAATGCGGGAATGCAGGTATAGGCATGCAGCAGCCATGGTGCCGCTCGAGAAGCCACGAAGCTATCCGAGCGCTCGGGCCCGCGGATGGTGGAGGCTGGGCCATCTGGCCGGGATGTTGCAGGGCACGCAGGCGATGTAAGGAGCACCATGTTGAGAGCTAGAGCAGCTTCGATTGGCGACGTCTGGACCCGGCGGAGGCTGCCTGCAAGCTTCCCGAGCAGGTGCTTGCGTCAACCGCGTCAATGTACAAATTGCACGGCAGGGGCTCTTAACGCCGCGGGCATACTGTGCAGAGATACATGCTATATACAGTACACGTCGGGCACAGAGTCAAGTCAACGCCTATAACAACTCGGCACATCTCACTTGAGCATCCCTGACGAGCTGCTCCCGAAGACTCGACATGTCGCTCAGAACGCAAATTGAGATCAACGTAAGCTCCGTGGCCCTTCCCTGACTGCCCGCTGCCCGCTGCCGGAATGTTCTCGAAGAACAGCCCCCCACCCGGTCTCGCGCCGCGGAAAGTCACCTGCGCCCCCGCACGCTGCCTTTACCCCCTGGCACCGCACCTCCCCCACCCGCCATACTCGCAGGCGCCATCCGAGCGCGTGTGGGAGGTGCTCAGCAACTACCCCGGCTGGAGCGCCTGGAACTCCTTCCTCAACATGGACCAGCAGCCCGCGGGGAAGCTGGAGCCGGGCCAGGCCCTGGCTGTGGCCTTCCAGCCCCCTGGACAGAGCAAGCCAACGAAGATGAAGCCACAGGTGCGCATGGTCCATCTGTCGCACTGGATGCCGTACCCCAACCCATCATTCCCATGCCAGATGACGCCGCACCAGCTTGGAAACGCTCTTACTTCAACCCCCAGCATACCCATGGCCCTCGCCGCCTGCCACGCACACGGCACACCTTCTCACCCTTCTCTCACACGCGCTACACACTCTTGCCTTGTATACAATCACGGTCAGCACACGCTTGCCTTGTGCAGGTCCTGCGCTACACGGACGGCTCGGAGCTGGCCTGGCGGGGGCGGCTGCTGGGCACCGACCTTCTGTTCGTGGGGGAGCACTTCTTCCGCCTGGAGGCGCAGGGGCCCAAGAAGACGGTGCTGCACCACGGTAAGGGGAGGGGGGAATAGAGGGGACGGGGAGGGGGACAAAGGGAGGGGGGAGAAGGGGGGCAAGTCTTACGGCTGGAGGCGCAGGGGCCGGGGAGGACGGTGATGAGCCACGGTAAGGGGATTAGCGGGGGTGCCGTATGAGGGGACAAGGGGGTTCAGGGCTGCTCGTGTCGGGGCAAGAGGTGAGAGGGACGAGGGAAGAGGCACGGGGAGAGAGGGAGGGAGACAGAGTGGAGTGCAAAGCTGGAAGGCAGGGGAGGAAGAGCGGAGACAGATGGTGGGCGGGTAGGCTTGTGTGATCGCCCTCTCGATGCCGAGGACCAATGAGCAACCACGGAGGAGCCCTCCTGCCTCCTCATCAGCCCTCTCCTCTCCTTGAGCCTAACTTGCTCATGGCTTCCTCCCCGTGCTCGTTACCGTGCTCCTGCAGGCGAGGACTTCAGGGGCCTCTTGGTGCCCCTGGTGGGGGGAATGCTGAAGAACACGGAGAAGGGCTTCCTGGTGAGTACGGCGCCGTACGGGAGTACGGCAAGCGTGGTCGAGGAGGGCAGATAGAAGCCGGCACAGCGTGGGCGTGGCGAGCTAGGGCAGCCTGCATACGATACCGTGGGCGGGGGGCAGTGGGCCTGCTTCGGGTTGCCTTCTTGCGCTAGGCTTCCGACTCTGCCCACCCATGCACCCCCACCCCCACCCCACCCCCCACCCGCCTCCCCAGGCCTTCAATGAGGGGCTCAAGAAGGCGGCCGAGGAGGGCCGGTAGAGGCGGCTCAGGCAATCGGGGACCGAAGGCCCTCACGGCGCTCCCGTCCCGGCGCTCCCTTCCCGGCCGTGGAGTTAGGGCAGCGGCAAGTCGCCGTCGCGAGGCTACATTGGAGGGACGAAGCCATGCCGGGTTGCTGCACTGGTGGCTGACTTGTACGCTGGCTGAAGGACGAGAGAGGGGGGGGGGGTGCTGGCTGGGGTCGTCCGTGGCCTCCACACACACAGGCTGAGTGGTGTGTTGTTACGAGGCGATGGGGTGCGTTAGCATTGGGAGCCTGCTTCACGTCTTGCACAACCGACGTCGGCTTGTGATTGCGGGTCTGGACAGACAAGCGCTGCGGAGGTTGAGCCCCCAGACATGTCGCCGGCATGTTGGAGCGTGGTCGATAACTTTCCCTGCTCTTAATCACAAGCGATGGACAGAAGATTTTGGATGTACAGCAGCTAGGGTGGTAGGATGAGAGGCCACGTGGGCTTAAAGGTGTCGGGGGTTCACTGCAAGCAGCATTCTGGTCGGGGGTTGAGGGGGTGTTGCAAGCTCTGCTGATGAACTGCATATGCTCGGATGCTGATTGTGAGTCTTCTTGCCCTGCATGGTTGCTATTCATGACATCCGGTTGGGCCACCTCATTCCTTGGCTGGGCCCTTGTGCCGATACTTATGACCCATAACTTTGAAGCAAGCGCGGTACCGGATACCGATGTTGACACTTTTGTGCACCGAGAGTTAACAAGCAGGGCCGTCGCCACTCGGGGCAGCTGTACCCCGCAATCCCTCTGTATCTGAGCCGCACAGCCGGGCAAGATTGCGCCAGCACACGGCCTCCTGCGGCTTCATTCCGCTGCAGCCGCCACTCTGGAGCCACTCCGAGTGCCCTGACTGCCACTCCACTCCCCATGCGTGCCCACTACTCAGCGGTGCGACGGGCGGTAGCGCCATACACCTCGTACCGTTACAAAAGTGCGCACTCCGTGTTACATGTCCAAGTGCGAACGGGAGTAGCCGTAATCTTGAAGCTCACTAGCCACGCGGGCTTCTTTCGAGTCCGAATCCCAGCCGCGCCGACTCACCCCCCCCCCCCCCCTGCCGGTGCCCGCCTGCCTGCAACGCTCCGCGTCACCCCGCCTTGTTCGTCCCCAAGCAAGAAGCAACCTACGCTCCTGCCACGCCCCTAAATCCCTGCCGATGCCCGCCTGCTCCTGCCAGGCCGCGTGTCACCACGCCTCATTTCCCCCCAAGCAGGACATGCCTACGCCCGAGGATATCACACGGCCCACCCTGTCCAGGCACCTTACCCGTACTCAGCAACCGCTCCGTCAGCACCCCCACGCCCCGCCGACCCTCACGGCCTCCCTGTCCCCCCGATCCTGCCGACCGCGATCACACCGCACCCCCAAACGGACCCCAGAAGGGGCACTGGCGAGCAGGCGCACCGCCCCCCTCGCTCCCTCAGGCGGCCACGCTCCAAGGCACCTCCTCGCCCGCCCACATGGGAATGACCTCGCTGTCCCCAAACCGGAAAGAGTCCGGCACGCGCTGGGCCGAGCGCACCAGCGTCAGCTTGTCGGTGTTGCGGGGCAGTCCGTAGAAGTCGGGGCCGTTGAAGCTGCGGCGCGAGGGGTGGTTTTCGTGGCGAGGGGCAGCATGTGGGACACGTCGGGCTTACCCGTACTGCCCTGCCCCTGCCCCACGTGTCTGTGTCCGTCCCTCTAGTCCGCTTGACTCCAGTCCCTTGCCTGCGTCCTCAGCCTCCGACCCCTGACCGCAGCCACTACCGGTACGGCACCCCTTAGTCATCCCCCAGCCCGAGCCTTAGTCAGCCAACCACCGCCCCACCTGGCGAACGCCTCCAGGTTGCCCAGCGCCCCCGCCTTCTCAAAGGCGGTTGCGTAGATGGCCATGGCCACGGGCGCAGAGTACATGCCCGCACACCCGCACGACGACTCCTGCGACAGGGTTGCGTATGGTGTGTGGGGGGAAAGCAAGACACGCACACGTTTCAGCAGGCTCCGCACGCATGGCTGATGAGTAGTGGATTGCAGTCGAGCCAATCGCCAGGGGGCACCGCATAGCTCTGGGCACCGCATAGCGCAAAGCAGCGTAGCACAGCATGCGCGCCGCACCTTGGCGTGCTTTGCGTGCGGCGCCGAGTCGGTGCCCAGGAAGAACTTCCTGGACCCGCCCACGGCCGCACCCATGATGGCCTCACCTGCGGGGTGGGGGGCAGGGGGCAAGCGGTGAGAGAGCGATGGCAGAAGTTTCGGAAACGCAATGATGATGTTTTTTTTGAAAGGGATCGCTGAAGCGACGGCGCTCCTCAGCATACGCACCCGCTGCAGACCCGCCCTCTGCTTTGGTCTGGCCCGCCTGGCCCACTCCAGAGACCCGCTGTCCCCTTCCTCCTCCGCCGCGCCTTCCCCCGCCCTCCTCCACCGCGCCTCCCCCTCCCTCCCCTTCCCCTCCCCCCTTGGCCTCACGGTGCTTCTCCCGCTTGAGAATGGGCAGGCAGTAGTTGTGGGGCCGCAGGCCCTTGGCGAAGAGGGCGTTGCGGTTGAGCAGCATGTGCTGGGGCGTGATGGATGCGCCCACGTTGGCGGGGGCCGAGGCCACGAAGTCAGCCTGGGGTTGGGGGCGGAGGGGGGTATTTTTTCGAGCGGGAAACGATAAGGCGGCGGCCGGCGAGCCCGATGCGCACCGAGGTCCAGAGCGGAAGGTCCGTCGTCGATGCCAGTTGCGGGTCCCAGCGTGGCGAGCTGTGCTGACATAGTGGCGTAGGCTAGAGCGGCTGGACGCAGACCGGTGGTGGAAGCTGGCGTGCTTTGCGTGCTTGCCGGCGTGCATTCGGGGCTGCGCTCCGGCCGCAGAGCGCCCCGGCCCCACAACAGGGGGGTGGGAAGAAGGGTGTGTGTATGGCACGGCGCGGTGGCGACTACACGCTGGCTTGCGACACGCTTGCAAGCCGTCTACGCAGCCCCCCCACCGCCCCCCTGGCACCCGCGTCCTTGGTGGTGTTAATGTGCTCCATGTCAGCTTCCTGCCAGCTTCTTGTGTCCTATGACCTCCCTACCCCTCTAGCTCGGGCCGGGGACCCCCCCCCCCTCACCGCGTCCTTGGTGGTGATGTGCTCCATGACAACCCTCAGGTTGGGCACCTGCTCCAGCAGGGGGACCTGAGGGGGGGGGGAGGGGCAGGGGGGTTAAGGTGAGGGGAGGGGCAGGCCAGGACCTCAGGGCGAGTTGGAGGGCACAGCGGTGGCTCCAGCGCAGTGCCAGGCAAGCGCACGGCATGATGCCGTGCACGTCGTACATGCCGTATGGCTCTCATCGCTCACCAGCTTGGTCTTGATGAAGACCGCCTCCCGGTCAAACATGTCCACCTCGGCGTCCGTCACCTCGCCGTGCACCAGCAGGAGCGTGCCGGTCTCGGCCATGGCCTGGGGGGGGTGGGGGAGGGGCGCGGGCGCAAAGGCGGGAAGAGGTGTGACAATATGACAAGCTTATCAACCACCAGCGTGTGCCCGGCTAGTTGCCCTGCTGGGCTAGGGGGCCGTTGTGGTTGCGGCGTCGTGTTGCTGCCCCCTGCCTTTGACACAATGCAACCAGGCGGGACATCGCACCTTGAGTGCGGCCATGGGTTTCTTGAGGTCAGTGACGCCCGAGTCCGAGTTGGTGGTGGCGCCTGCAGCAACAAAGACAAAGAGTGGGTGAATGAGTCTAGAACTCCGTTGTGATGTAGTGTTCCCCTGCAACGTACGCCTGGTTCCCGTCTGCGGTGTCCACAGAGGACAGGAGCGGTGTGCCACCAAACATACGGCAGGATACCTGCCCGCAACATGGTGTAGTGCATGCCCCCCCTTCCTCGCCCCGCTCAAGCATATCCATGGCCCCGAAGTCGCCGGCCCACTGCTCCCTGCCAGCCCTGGCTTAACCACCCCAGAGCAGATTAGCGTGCTCATCCCCAGCCCCATGCTAATTTACTGACAGGCCCCTACCCTCCGACACACACCCCGTTCCCCGACCCACCCGCTGGGTAGAGCTTGAAGGCGGGGATGCCCGCCGCCTTGGCCGCATACACATCCTCGGGCGTGGTCCTGACAGTTGGAAGCAGCAGTTGGAGGTTGTCGTTTGGCGGTTAGGGGGGCCCTTTGCCCTGGCCGCGCTTGCCTCCTAGCCCTGCCCCAGCCCCACCCCCAGCCCAGCCCAGCGCCTGCCTCCGTCCGCGGCGCTCCGCCCTGAACCGAGGGCGCCGTTGCATCCGGCCGCTTGGCCCGCCCCGCTCCCCACCCGGCCCCCCCAGCCGCCCACCGGTCCGTGAGGTAGAGGGTCATGAGGGGCGTGAAGTTGGACCCCGGGGGCACCGCCGCCTCGATGCGCTGCTTGTACTCGAGCGCCTGGCGGGGGGCCAGGGGAAAGGGGAAGGTGGGGGCAGGGGTAGGGGTAGGGGGTCCGGGTCCGGGCACAGTTGGAAGCCCTCCCCCTGTTATCCCCCTGACACTATCTGATCCGTGACCCTCCCAAGCCCCCCTCTCTCCCTGGCGTCGGCGCGTTCCCGCTCAGCAACAAACACCCCCTCTCTCCACCGCCCCCAGCCGCCGCCTTGATGGCGGTGACGTGTGACCCCTGAGACCCCACCCCCACCCCCCGATGCCACCCTCCCATCCCCTCCCTTCCTCGCTTCCTCCCCCGCTCCCCCATCCTCCTCATCCCTCCCTCCCTTCCCCTCGCCGACCCCCAACCCGACTCCCCCACCCACCGCCTTGGTGGTGGTGACGGGGGGCACCAGGTTGGGCATGATGATGGCACGGGCGAAGTGGGCGGCGGTGTGGGGGACCACGTCCTGAGAGGGGGGGACCGGGGGTGGTGGTGCGGAAGGCAGGAGTTGTAGGGGCAGTGGGGACGGAGCTTAGAGGGTTTCGGGGCGCGGGGGGTGGGGGTACTGTCTGACGGTTTAGCCATCCTGGAGTGACAGTTGGTCGGCCCCTCGTCTTCCGCCGTGTCCGGTCTGCCGGCGTCGGACGTTCCGGACTAGTGCTTTTGACAAGAGATGAAACCTTCATTAACCGACCTCCAATGCCCCCCCCCCCAGTGAGGCTCCTGGACACTCATGGTTGGGGGTCGGCATGCCTGCAAGCTAACTCCTGCTGCCCGCCTGTCCCTGACGCCCCTGCCCTACCCGCATGGGCTGCCCATCCCGGACGTGCAGGTGCCAGTCGTCGGGGCGGGTGATGGTGAGCGTCTGCACGCCCGCGGGAGCCGCGGCGTGCACCGCGGTGGCGGAGGCAGGGGCGCTAGGGCGCACGGAGAGCGGCCGTGCGCTGGTCAGGGCCGGCGAGGCTGCGGAGGGGCGTGTGGAGGCGCGAGCAGGGAGGATGCGGTGAAGCAGCCAGCCATGCCGCATGCCGACACGCCGGAGGGTGCACGCGAGTGCCGGTCGGCGGCTCCCAACATGCTAGACGTAAGCCGTTAGTGCTGGAGTAGCTGCTTTGGCGTTGTAAGAGACGAGTTGCAGCAGCGCGGCGCGGACCGCAATTCACCTGCGGCGCCTCGCCCGGCGCTTCGCCCAGAGCACCTCAGCGACGTCTGCATCATTCTACACACAGTACCTAGCATGCACGGGTGCCGAAGGTCGTGTCGCGAAGGCTGGGTCGGTCGACCGGCGGCGATGCGCACTGGTGTGGACTTAACACCGCAAATGGCTGTGTCTTTATGGAGTTAAGGCGGGGGGCGCAGGGGAAAGCAGCGGGGTGGAGGTATACAGCCAGCAAACCCTCGGGCGGTTTGGCCCATGAAGCGTGTGGGCGTTGACTTGCACCACGCCCAGCACCACAGCCGTTCCTCGCTGCAACCATTCATAGTGAGCTGTACAGACGCATTGATTACCACGGCTCACCCGGCTCGCGCTACACCTCTAAACAACAGAACGAGCTCGCTAGAAGAGCATGCCTCGCAAACCCTGATTGCTGTTGCCAGGCGGTACGCAGCATAGCTCGTGGCTGCGGGCAACATAGCTTTAGGAGGACTGCACTCCATTGGCAGCAGCAGCGACCATGGTCCGCGACGCTTGGGCGGAGCGGCGGGAGCTGCTGGAGTATGTGCTCAAGGCAAGGAGCGTTCACACTCACGCGTTGGCCTGCAACACACTGCTAGGGAGGCACAATCAGCATCCGACAGCTGCCGAACGACTCCGTGCGTGGTTGGCACTGCTCACAGGACCACGTCAAGCGGGGAGGCAAGATTCAGACGCCTCCCCAGACAGCAATCTATGACCCGAAGGTCCTCGACCAGCTCGACGTGACCGGGCTCTGCAAGCAACTGATGGGAGGTGGGATGGGTTTGGGACCAGGGCCTCGCTGCGTGACGCTGGAACAGACACAGCGCCGAGCAACCACGCGGACCGGTGTGTGGTATCCCAGCTGTGGGGGGGGTCAGGGGCTGCCCTACAGCCCTGCGGGGGGTGAGCCCCACGGGGCAGCTCCGACGGGGCAGCTCCGGCTAGCAGGGGCAGGCGGTCCCAGCTCAGTCCGTGCCTTGGGCCTCCACCCTCCGCTGCATTGGTCCTCTCCGTCATTCGCGTAGCCCCCACTTCCCCCCCTCAGGCGGTCCCGTGGAGTACGGACGCATCCTCCTCCCAGCCTCCAACGGCAGCCCAGCCCGGCCCTCCTCCGGGGTCCCGGCCTCGGCGGACAATCCCTTCGGCCCCACGCCTTCGGGCCGAGCCAGCCCCGCACCCGGCTCTGCCATGTCCGTGGGTGGGGACAACCCCTTCGGCCCTGGGAACGGTGCTCCTTCGCTCGCGCCCTCGGCCTCACAAGGGCCAAAGCACGCGCACCACCTCTCGGCCGATAACCCCTTCGGCGGAGGTTCAGGTCCCAGCATGGGCGGTGGCAAGCCCCCGGCAGCACCGTCCAGCGTCCTGGATGGTTCCATCTTTGCCAAGAAGCGGGTGCGTCTGGGGCCCTGTCCTTTCCGCTCAACCGCCCTGTTCTATTGTAACAGCTCAAGCCATGCAGCGCAGTCGAAAGGGCAAGGCAGGGCCAGGGCCAGGCCCTGGGCCTGGGCAGGGCACGCCCGGGGCTCGGGGTGTGCTCGGGGGGTGCCGGGTGCTCGGGGTGTGCTCGGGGGGTGCTGGCGCGCACGAGGGCCTGCGCAACAGTGCGCAACAGCACAACTCAGCAGCCATCTGCTGAGGGAGGGATGGAGAAAGGGTGGCGGAACCCAAGTCGAGCGCACTACAGCGGGGCGTCACCCCTCACCTCGTCTGCGGCCGCACGTGCCGACCCACATCGAGCCACGCACCTCCTTCACGGAAGACTGAGCCCTCCACCTCGAAACCGCGCAGGGTGTGAGCGGCAGCGGCGCCGGGGAGCCCCCCGTTGTGGCCCTGGCCTCAGCCGTAAAGCTGTCTTACACGGCCGGCCCCTCCACGGGGGGCGGCGGCGCGGGGGACGCGGGGCGGCGGGTCTATGACGACGAGGGCGAGGAGGCGCCGGGGCTGACGGGCGTGCGGCCGCCGAGGCTGGACCTGCCGCAGCTGGAGACGGGTGCGTGGGGAAGCGCGGGCGTCGGGGAGAGGGCGCTTGACCAGAGCCGCGGAGCCATGCCCCTCGTTCCTGGCAGCAAGATGCCTGAGCAAAGCATGGAGTCGTGGGATCGTACCGCACGAGGGACCCTGGAGAAGCTGGATCACCTGATTCACATGGCGCCACAGTTCCTGTTCCCTCCCGCTCAGCCTCCACTCCGCATCCCCTTCCGCACCCTCCGCATCCCCCACCGCGCCCCCCCCTCTGCCCCCCGCGTCGGCGCGATGCCGCTCAGCAACAAACACCTCCTCCCCCCCCCCCAGGCCAGTCCGAGGAGCAGCTCCGCGACCTGGCCTACCTGCTGTTCGCCGCCGTGGCGGTGGGCACCGGCATGCCGCAGCACGCCGGCCTGCTGCCCGTGCTGCGCGCGCAGCTGGGCATCGACGAGGCGCGTGCGGCGGACGTGGTGCGCGTGCTGAGGCACATCCAGCCGGGTGGGTGGGAGGGTGGGAGGGTGCGGTTAATGTGGTGGGTGCGTGGGTGTGGTGAGTAGATGGATGGGTGCCGTGGGTGGATGGGCGTGGGTAGATGGGTGGGTGGGTGGAGGGTGTGGACTGTGGAGGAAGGCAGGGTATCGGTACGCCTGGCTCGAACCACCCCTCTCCCTCACCCGCCTCCGGCTTCCACACCCCTCCCCCCCCGCCCAGGCCAGCCCACGCTGCTGGACGCCGCGCACCCCTCGCACGGCGGCGGCGCTGCGGGCGCCGGCGGCTGGCGGCCCAGCCAGCGGGCCTCCCTGGAGCTCCTGCTGCGGCTCATCACGGTGGTGCGGCCCACGGACTTCGACACGTTCAGGGGCTTCCTCAGGTGCGCAGGGGAGGAGGAGGGTGCGGCGATGGTGGGAGTGTGAAGGGTGCATGGAGGGGGTGGGGGCTGCCTCAGGTGTGCGGGGTGGAGGGTGCGTTGGCTGGAGGGAGGGGTGAACGGTGAGGGTAGAAGGCACGGCGATGGCTACACGAGAGATAATGTGGGGTGCCGGGAGAGGGTGGGGTTCATGGGCAGGGAGCGGCATCGGGGCGCAACTGAGGAGCCTGACCGCCTGTGCCTTTGCTTCCTCTAGTTCCCCTCGTGTTATCTTAATAGGCGGAACAACCTGTGTCCATCGGCTTAAGCCTTCCCTGCTCCCTTTGGGTTTGCCTCCCCCTGGCCTTGGGTCCACTTCCCCCTCCCCTTTGAACCGCTCCTCCCCCCCCCCCAGGTGGAAGGACCTGACGGTGGCGGTGCTGGAGCGGCAGATGGCGGCCGCCACGGCCGGGGGTTGGACGGGGGACCAGACGCAGCTGCGGAAGCTGCTGGCCAGGTGGGCTCATGGGAGGGGGTGGGGCGAGGGTGACTGTGGGGCCAGGTGGGCCTGCAGGTTCACGGACAGGGGTAGGGGAGGAGTGGGGGGCAACGGCAGGGGCGGGGCGTAGCATGGCCGCAGCTGCGGAAGCTGCTGGCCAGGTGAGACAGGTCTGGGGCGTGGAGCGGTGGCATGGCGGGGCGGCGTGGCAGGGAGATCTAGCTTGGGCATGAGCACGGTAGTATGGCGTGCGGGGGCCTGGGCGCAGGGCGAGGCGGGTTGGGCCGTGATGAGTGGGCCGACCAGGGAATGGGCAGGCGTGCGCCAGGACCAGTGTTGCGCAAGGGTGGCAGAGGGCAGAGCCATGAGCAATGGCAGGGGCGGAGACGTAGCCCATACCCGCATACCCGTGTCCAGGGGGTAAGGGCGGGGGGTAAGAGAGGCAGGCGCTTCCACCGGGATCGGGGTTGTAGCATGGCGCGAGGCCATACCCGCATACCCGTCAACCCCACCCATCTTGTTCCTCCTCTCCTCTCCTCTCCCCCCTCCCCAAAGGCTGCACGGCGCGGCGCGGCGTGCCGACGTGCGCGGCGAGGACGACTTTGAGGAGGAGGAGTACGGCGAGGCCACCCGCGCCTTCGCGGCCGTGGCCCAGCAGGTGGCGGCGGCGTGCGCCACGGGGCTGCGCTTCCCCTGGGCGGTGCGCGTGCGGCTGTGCGAGGTGCTCTACACGGGTGGGTGCCGCCAAGCGAATCGGCGGTGCCGGTATGCTTTGGAGGGTCGTGCGCTTGGGGCGGGGTACACGGGTTGAGGCGGCGCAAGCCGTGTCGGCCCTTCCTTCCCAGCTGCCCTCTCCGCGGTTCCAGAGCGCTCATTACACCCACACAGCCCAACACACAAAGACAGCCCCTCCCCACTGCCAGCCGTAGCCCCCTGACCCTGGGTCGATGCCCGCTTCCCCCCCCTGATACCCGCCCCGACTGGCACCCCTTCCGTCATCAACACACCTACGCCTGCCCCCCGACCCCGCTTATCAGATTCAAACACCCCCCTCCCCCCCCCTCCCACCCTCCCACCCTCCCCCCCGCCCCCCCTTCCAGCCCTGTTCGACCGCACCGAGGAGGGCACGCTCATCGACGAGGCCGCCCTGGTGCTGCAGTTCATGGACGACGTCTTCTGGCCCGCGCTGGGCGTGTCGGAGCCGGCGGCCATGGCGGTGCGTGGGGCTCCTACGGGAAGGGAGGCAGGGAGCTCTTTTTAGGGGGGAAGCAGGGCTCGGGAAAGCTACCCTGTAGATTGAAGGGCAGGGCCTGGGCCTGGGAGCGCTGGGGGTGTCGGAGCCGGCGGCCAGGGCGGTGCGTGGGGCGTACCAGGGGCAGGAGTTCCTGCATATGGAAGGGCGGGGCCTGGGCCGTCGGTGGCCCGCACTGGGCGTGTCAAGGCCGGCGGCCAGGGCGGTGGGTGGGGCTCCTACGGGAAGGGAGGCAGGGAGCTCTGTTCAGGGGGAGGCAGGGTGCTGCTCGGGAAAGCGAAAGGGCCTGGGGCTGGGAGCGCTGGGGGTGTCGGAGCCGGCGGCCAGGGCGGTGGGTGGGCTTGAAGGGGTTGGGCGGGAAAGCTTCGCTGTGGTTGGAAGGGCTGTGGTTGGGAGGGCCGTAGAGGGCGTACTCGGCTGAAGGGCTGTTGCTGGGAGGGCCGCTGAAAACTTGGGCTTGGGGTTGGGAGCCGGTGGCCATGGCGGTGGGACATCCTTTGAGAGGGCTATCGTGTAGATGGGAAGGGCAGGGCCGGGGCCTGAAGGAGCCCGCGATAGGGGTGCCGGAGCTGGCGGCCAGGGCAGTAGTTCGGCTAGCGTCAGAGCACGGGGGCACGGGGTGGGGCGTGGGCGGCTGACGTCGGGCAGAGCGGGGAGCAGGGAGCGTTCGGCCGGCGAATGCGACTCCCTCACATCACACCGTCCGCCCCCACCCGCCGCTTGCCGCCTCCCCAGGTGTCCGCCTGGGTGCACTTCAGCATGTACGTGGGCACGGGCTGCAAGGAGCAGCGCCTGGTGAAGCAGCTCAAGGGGCAGATCGGCAAGCTGGCCTCGGCGGCGGAGGAGGCGCCCAGCAAGGCCAGGTGGGCAGGCAGGCTGGGCGGCCGCCTAGGAGCCCGGGTGGGGGTGGGGTTGCGGCAGCGGGGAAAGTATCCATCTCGCTTGCGTGCGTAGGGGCCGGCCCATTCAGGTTAGTGATGAAGCAGCGATCGGACTCCCTGCCAGGGCGCAGCGTGTTTATGGGTGACGGGGCAAGCTTGGCCAAGCTGCGGCCTGATCTCCACCACCCTGTGCCCCCTGCTTCCAGCGACCCCTTCGGCATCGGCACCCAAGTGGGCGCGCCCCCGCCCCTGGCCTCCGAGCTCGCCACGGACAAGACGCTGTGCTCGCAGGTGTGGGAGCCGTGCTCATGCTGTGGAGAGCAGAGGAGATGAGAGGGAGGAAAAGGGGTGGCGGCGAAGGCGCTCGCGTCACCGTGTGTGCGCTGGGGCACATGGGTCGGGAGTCCTGCACTCTCGCCGCATCATACACACATGCGCCGCCGCTTCGCTTTCCTGGCTGATACCAGCAGCCCTTCACACGCCCTAGCGTTTGAGCCGGGTTCTCGCTTTTTGCCGCTTTGGGTTTACTTCAGCAGTCACTACTCAGGGTCAGCACACACCCCATCCCCTCTTCCCTGCCCCCCCTCCCCAGGTGGCCAACCACATTGTGGACTGGCTCTACGTGCGGCTCAGCGACTACTACGCCACCTTCCCCAAGTAAGCCGCGCGACGCCCGGGGGCCCTTGGCTGGGTTGCGTCAGGATCTGCGGCCACGCCGGCACATGGGCCGTCTCTTTCGTCCCTCACCTCCGCTCCAGGCAGCGTTGTGGACCCCCACAGCGATCACCTACTCACCCACTCTTCCCGCCCGCCTGCTCTTCATGCCACTCAATACTGCAGGGGCGAGGCGCTGAACCCCCCTGCTGCTGGATGTTTTCTTCCACCCATGCCTCACCTCTCCCTCACCTGCCCCGCACTTACCGACTCCTCCCGCCCGCCTGCAATCCGTGTCATGCCATGCCATGCCGCAGGGGCGAGGCGCTGGCCCCGCTGCTGGACGTGTTTGTGTTTGCGGCGCGCAGCCGCGGCGACGGCCCCGAGCGCCTGTCGCAGCTGCTGGTGGAGGCGGTGTGCGCATCGTCGGCGGCGCAGTTTTCCAGGCAGCTGCGGAGGGCGGACGGGTCGGGTGAGCTGCTGGAAAGTGGGGACGTGTGGGTGCCGGAGCTGGGCAGCGGGGGCCAACGAGGGAGACGGGGACGGGGGCGGGGCAGAAGCGGGTGGTGGACAAGCGGGGTCGCGTGGACTTGGTATCGAAGCCTATGACAATGCTTTTGAAACCCCTCTCCCTCGCAATCCTTGAACCACGCCGCGCAACCCCAGGCGAGGCGCGGCTGCTGCAGCTGGCCTCGGGCGTGCACGACATGATGGACGGGGCCGAGGGCACCTACACGCCCGCGCTGGGGCCGCACCTGCCCGCGGCGCTGGCGGTGGCGGCGGTGCAGCTGCACACGCTGTACGGCGCGCAGCTGCAGCCCTGGCTGGGGCAGGGTGAGCGCGTTTGAGCTTCTGTTCTTGGGTTGACTTCCCCGACAGGCTGGGGGCCGCGGACAAGAACGGGGAGCGCAGGATTACTGGGGCGGGTCGATTCGGCACAAACGAACGTCCAAGCAGTAAGTATGGAAGCATACAACAGCTAGTGGAACACCCTGCCCAACGCTTACCTCTTACCTCCTTTACGTCCCCGCCACTCCGCCACTCCGCTCCAACAGTCAGCGGCGTCAACACGGCCGTCCTGGACGTCTTCCGCACCGTCAACGCCCTCGAGGCGCGCCTGGCCTCGCCCATCGACAAGGCGGCGGCGGGGCTGCCGGGCGCCGCCGCCTCCGAGGGCGGCGCCGCCAGCACTGGCGGCGCCGCCGGGTCCAAGGGCGTGCTGCCGCCCGCTGTGGTGGACGTTGTGTCGAGCCACCGCCGCTGGGAGCTGCAGAGCCCGCTCAAGACCGGACTGCTGCAGGTGGGCGTGGGTGTTCGGGTGCGGTGTAAACCCTCCTGACTGTGAGTGGGGGAGGAAAGACGCGAAGGCTCGGCGGGAAAAGCTCGCTTGCACCCATTTGGCGCAATTTCCTGGCCGCTTGGCCTGGTGTGGGCCTAGGATGGGCCTGACGTCCCCGCCTTTGCCCCTTCGCTCTCCTCCCCCTGTCCCGGCCCTCCCCAGTGGGTGGCGACCCAAGTGGCTAACATGGGCACGTGGGTCACACGCGCCCTCAGCACCGAGAAGTGGAAGCCGCTGGGTGGGTGGCGCGGCGCAGGCCCGGAAGGGCGGGGGGGCAGCCTTCTGACAAGGGGACAGGGGGAATGTTGTCTTTACAGGCACGCATTACCGGCCTTGCAGGCTGTCACAGGGCGAAAGAGGGGAGGGCAGCCTCCTGATGAGGGCAGGAACCGCAGGCTGTCGCAGGGTGCACTAGGGCATCAGGCGCTCGGTCCGGCCTCAGCGAAACCCCCAAATCGCCCAATTCACTCGCCCACCTCCCCGCGTTCCACCGCAGGCGCCGGCCCCGACGCCTCCCACGCGCCCTCCGCCGTGGAGGTGTACCGCATGACTAATGAGGCCCTTGAGGCGCTGTACGGCATGGACGTGCCCATGCCCCCCGAGGTGCCGGCGGCGCTGCTGAACGGGATCGACGGCGTGTACCGCAAGTGGGTGCCAAGAGATCCAAGTCAAAAGGCGTGGCCTGACTTGGCCTAGCGACAAGGGTGGCTGCATGGATGCAGGAATCGACCTCTCTCCCCTACGCGGTGTGGGGAAGGCTGCATTGTCCGCTCCCCTCCTGGTAGTCCCCGTTTAAAGGCTGTTCCTTCTGCCGCCATGGCATCTCACGAGGCCAGGCTGTGCCCTCACTCCCACCTTCACACGCACTCTCCTGCCTAAGGGAGCAGGCCCTAACACCCCCCTTCGCCCCCTGCCCTAGGTACGTGACCTACGTGAATGAGAAGCTGGGACCCCTGCAGCGCCTGCAGCCGCCGGTGCCGGCCATCCTGCGCTACAAGAAGGTGAGCGGTCGCGGTCGCGGCCTGGCTCCGTCGCCTTAGGGGGTGTTCACATGTTACGGGGTCCCTCGGGGTTCGGGCGTGCCAGAACGGCACATGTGAATAGGGTTCGCCCGAACCCCCCGGGGTTCGCATGAACCCCGCGCGAACCCCGGTGCGCATGTGAACGCCCCCTCAGGCCAGGGTACTGCACCGGGCAGAGGGGAGTGAGTCGCGGCACCAGGCAATCGTGCACAGCTTGCCTGCCCTTGCCACGCACCCCGCCGGTTCAGTCCTTCCTTGCGATCTGCATCTGCTTCCTCCACCTCAAACGCTGCAAACCCTCTGAAAAAACCTGCCCTTCCACCCCACCCGCCCTCCTCCCTCCCCTTGCCAGGACATTGCTGCCAAGCACGAGGCTGCCGAGCTGGAGGTGGTGCCCAAGAAGGGCTCCAAGGACGTAAAGAGCCCCGCCTTCCTGCCCAGCGTGCCCTCGGTGAGCCTGCCGCGCATTAGTGGTGGGGGTACCGCGTGGGGGGGTACCGTGATGAGTGCCAGCCACGGGGGGCTCATGTACCCTGGTACCTTTGAGCTCAAGCTCGAGTCCGGGACAACTGGGACGTGCTTCACGTGTGTCGCTAAACATCGCCTCCGCATCCTACCGTACTCCATTCGCCGCATAGACTGTGTCTGTTGTGTCCCTAGGGCCGGCCGGCTCCCTGCCGCGCCTAAGCTTCCTCGAGCAACCCCTACTACGACTACCACACTCCCCCTTCCTTGTGTGCTGCAGATCCAGTCCTCCCCCGACTTCACCAACATCAGCTCTTCGCTGCCGGATGACGTCATCGCCACCGCCGCCTGCTCGCTGCACTACCTGGACCTACGGGCAGAGATGCTGGGGCAGGTGGGCGGGTGCGGTGTGGTGTGGTGCGGGGTGACGAACACAGCCACAAAGCGGAGGCCGCTTGGTTGTGGCGTGGGGCGGGTGTGTGGGGCCGCGGCCGTGAGTACCCATGGCGGCGGCGCTACCTGCTGCCAAAGTGCCTGCCCCATACCCCTGCCCACTCCACGCCCCACCCTATCGCCCCTCTTGTTCCATGGCACGCCCCGTACCCCTGTCAGCTTCACCACCCATGTCACAAACCCGCCTCCCTGCCCTGTCCCCCACCCCGCCCCCACCCGTGATCTACGGCAGCCTTCCCTTACTTTTGCCCCTCCCGTTCTAGGCTTTAACTCTGGTCCTCTTCCACCCCCAGGCCGCCAAGGAACGCCTGGAGCTCAACCAGCAGGTGCACCCCCCCGCATCCCGGCCGCAGCCCTCGGGGGCGGCCTCGGACAAGGCCCTGGGGAGTCCGGCGGTGAGGGACCGGGTGCCGAGCACGCAGGTGTCGGGCAGGGGCCCCGGGGTGCATCTGGGCGGGGGCTGGCTCGCCGACAGCCACACGCAAACCCTTTCCCGCCAGCTCGCCCCAATCCCCATCCCTCTCAACACCTTCGGAGTCTGTGGGAAGGGGGGGGCTGGGGTGCGTCTCAGGCACGCCCAGCCTGGGGCCCTTCGACCTCTCCAAACCTCCCGTGTCTCCCCGACCTCCCTTCCCCCACCAGTCCCAGGGCGGAGCGGGCGTCCCCGGCGCCAGCTCGCCCGCCAAGGCGCCCCCCGAGGCCCTGGTGGAGGCGCGCACCGCCCTGCTGACCGGCATGCAATACGCCTGCCGCTTCCTGGCAACCAAGGTGGGGCGCCGCGTGGGGGCGGGGACGGTGGCTGGGGTCGGGTGTAGATGGTGCTTTGCTCAACTCAGTTGGCGGCGCAGTCGCCAAGATCGAGTCGCCTCTCTGTCCTCCTCCACTATCCACCCCACCCCGCCAAGCCTCCCCATCCCCCCCACCGTCAACCCCCACGTCATGTCCTGGTGCCGGCCGCACGCCCATGCCCCTCCCCCGCTCCAGGCATCCGACGACGCACGTCGCCTGCTTACCAGTCCCTCCCGACACCGCCCCTGCTCCCCATCCCCCAACGCCCACCCCCCAGGTCATCTTCTGGGACGGCCGCACGCCCTGGCTGGAGCAGCTGTACCGCTTCCACGTCAGCCCGCCGCCGCAGCCCGCGGGCGCGCTGCCGCCCGCTGCGCCCTCGCTGCGCCTGGACGCCCTGCTGGGCTCCCTGCACCGCTGCCTGGCCGCCCGCTGCCCCAGCATGCCGGAGGCAGTGCGGACGGCCTTCGCGCGGCAGCTGCTGCTGGCTTCCATCGCGGTGGGCAGGGGCTGGGTGGGTGGTTGAGTTGGCGTGGTGGTTTGGCGTGGTGGTGGATGCGCTCGGGTGGTTGTCGATCGGTGGTGGTCGGTCGCGGTGAGCAGGGGCTCGGCGGGTGGGTGGTTGGGTTGACTTAATTTGGCTCGGAAATTGAAGGTTGGATCGTTTTGTCAGACGAGTGGCCAGAGCTTTGGGTTTGACCGCACCCCGCACCCATCCCACCCGTCCTGCGCCGCCTTCGCGCCTCCCTGGCTCACCACAGGCCACGGAGCGAGTGCTGCTGGACGGGGGCGCGTGCCGCTGGTTCGTGCCCTCGGACGTGCCGGCCATCGAGCAGGTGAGCGGGCGGGGGCGGGGCCGGGCGTACGGGCGGTGGTGCACCTGCTGTGGGGATTGGGAAGGACAGTGAAGGTGCGAGGCCGTACCCACCGCACCCATCCACATCCTCAAGCTGCGGGCTCTTACAGGGGGGTGCCTGCAAGCCCCCACTGACACTTCATATACCGGTACTCCGCACCCCGTTCTACCCGTCGCGTCGCTGTCTGAAAGACAGGGCGAAACCCTTCCGCCCCTTCCACCTTCAGGACATCCTCAAGCTGCCCGCTTCCTCCCCCCCTCCCTTGCTCAACCCCCCCAGGACATCCTCAAGCTGCGCGCCCTCTTCCACGCGGACGGCGAGGGCCTGGACCGCGAGGCCATCGACGGCGAGCTGGAGCGGCTGCGGCGCCTGGTGCCGCTGCTGCGCACCGAGGTGGGGCCGCTCATGGACCTACTCAAGATGGTGAGCGGGGGCGGGGCCGGGCGGGGGTGCGGGCCGCTGATGCACGCGTGCGAAGTCGGGAGGGAAGGGTGGCCGGAAGGTGTTGGGGGAGGGACACGGGCCTCCCATGGGGCCGCTCATGGACCTGCTCAAGACGGTGAGTGGGGCAGGCGGGAGCTCTGCGGGCTGGGGTGTGGGCACCTGAGCATCGCACGCGCAGACGATGAGTGGGGCCGGGGAGCGCAGCGGGCTGTGCGGGCTGTGCAGTGCGGGCTGGGGAGCGCAGCGCAGTAGCGGCTCCAGATGCTGATGCCCGCGTGCGGTGTCGGGAGGAAAGGGCGGCCGGACGGGGCTCTCGGGTTCCAGTGTAAGCCCTCTGCCCTGCAACGTCCGTCCGGCGCCGCCTCAGCCCACCCTCCCTTCCTGCCCTCATCCCCCCTCACCATACCCTCCCCCCCTGATCACCCCCCCTATCTCTTTGCAGGCCCGCACGCACGGCACCGCCCAGCTGGTGCCCCCCGGCGGCGGCCCCCCCCTGGTGTACGACGAGAGCACCATAATGCGTGTCATCGCGCACCGCCCCGAGCGCAACGGCTCCAAGCTGATGAAGCAGCTCTACAAGCTCGGCAAGCGGCCAAAGTAAAATCTCACTTGGTAATTAGAAAGTGGTGGCAGGAGCTGCCAAAGGAAAAGGAAGCAATCTTGTGGCGTACCATACAGGTGACAGGTGCAAGGGCTGCGCGGAAATCAGCATGGATGTGGATTGCCAGTGGATCGGAGCTGCCAACGACCATGGCGTAGTGTGGGACTGCCTGGGCTTGGAGGGGGGGGGCGAAGGCAATGGGGGGAAAGGGGTGGAAGACAGACCTGTCCCGGGCGGAGCGCACGCACGGCAAGGGAAGGTTCGTGATGATCTACTGCCAAGTGTCGGATCGTGAACGGCTCGGTGGTGTGTGATCTAGACTACGCAGCAGGTGCATCTGTTGGGCTGAGGGCGGGGGCGGGGTGCCCGGTGTGTGCGGGGCTTAAAGGCGGTGGGGAGCGCAGCTTGGCCGTCGCGTGCGTGTCGGGGCTTGCAAGGACGGGTGGGGTGTGGACTTCTTGCGGTGTTGTGTACGGTATGAGTGCCTATCATCGGGGTGCAAGGGCAAGCCTCCACAGTTGGGGCGTGGTCAGTAGGCAACTCGGAAGGACTCGGACGTCGGAAATACGGCTGGGTGAACCGGGCACAAGGCGCGACGGACTTGCTGGGCAGAGTGCACATACCTGCGTGTACATAGCAGTCGTGGAGAGGAGGCACACATACGCACACGCAGATGATACCTGCAAATGACTTGCTCGGGGCCTCGGGGAAAGAACAATTATGGGAGGCCACGAGGGGAAGGGGACACCCATCCACCACCACCCCACCCCCCTCATGGTCACGGGTCGGGATGCCTGCAAGCTCTCTCCTGCTGCCCTCCAGTCCCTGCCAGCATAGTAATCGTTCTGGGCAGAGCAGTCCTGCAGCGTTTAGGCAGCCAGCTGGGTGAGTCCACTACGCTCCCCTGCCTGCTCCCACCATGGCACGAACACACCGGTCGGTGGACACCGTGTCTTGTCACCCACGCGCGTTCACGCGGAATTTTGTTCTACGCACCAGTTACAAGCAAAAGCACATTGGTTCGCTGCACAACGTTCAGCAATTGCAACCGAGCATTCCGCGCTGACTTCGCACCCCGTGATGTGGCAATGAGCCCCTTGAGATAGTGATACGGTGCTCAGAATGGCACGGCGGTGCTCGCGACGCCAGGCGCAACTCGTCGCGGGCCTGCTGTGCCTCGTCGCGGTCCAGCAGCCGCTTCTTAGTCTAAGCGCTGGACCTGGGATAAACGTGATCACCGATGCGGCAAGCTCGTTTGCCTGGCCGGACCCGAGCGAGCCCAAATACGTTGTGGCACTCGATCATGGTGCGTCCTTGCTAACCAGAGTGGACAGCGTGCGTTATCGTGCCTAGGGCTGGTAGCAAACGGGGCTGGGTAACTGGGGGTGGGCGCTCTCCTTCGGCTCCCGTCCCCCGCCCTATTCCCCTCCGCCCCACCCCTCCCACCCACGTTGCCTCGTGGCTTCCTCAGCACGGAAGCCTGGGCAAGCAGGCGGCCTCTCCACCCATCTCTCGGCTCCCGCGACGGAGTCTCTCCCCGACGCGTCGGAGGAGGAGGAGGAGCTGCCGGAGGGGGTGCGGCGAATGCGAATGACCGCGGCCAATGGCCGCCAGTACATGTGCACGCTGCCCAAAGCCCCCGCGGTCCCGCCCAGCGCGGACGAGCTTCTAGAAGCGGCCAGCACAGATCCTACAGCCACCAAGACGCCCTTTGAGCTGCTGGAGGCCATGAGTAAGCTCAGGGCTTGGTTGCCGAGCGGGCTGTGCCGGGCGTGGTTGTTCGGCCATGGTTCCTTGCGGTTGGCGCAGCAGTTGCAGTGTTTGAGAGCGCCAGGCGGCAGAATGTTGAGCTGGGTGCGCGTGAGCTAGCAAGGGCTTCTCGGCACCTGGCGCCTGAGCCACCACCGGCGGCGTCCGCATCGGGTCTCTTCTGGACCCAGGGGCGTCGTGGAGGCGGGGAGCAGAAGCCTTCACTCCAGTCAGCAAGCAGCGGTGCAGGCCTTGCCTGCAGGCTCAGCTGCACAGGGGACCTGCTAGGTGGTCGACTCGGGTCATAACGCACTGGAGACACGGAACCGGGCACGGGGTCACGTGAGAAGGGCCCGCAGCCTCGGGCCATGTCCGCATCCGCCGGCTTGGCATCTTGGCCGTTCCCGACCAACCCCTGCACCCTGTCCCCCTCTCCCCCGCGCAGACTCGCTGTGCCTGTACCGGCAGGAGGGGCTGTGGACGTACGAGGTGTGCTACAAGAAGGGCACCCGACAGTTCCGGCATGTGGGTCGGGGGACTACGGGCTGGGGCGGTGGGGTCCCGCCCGCGCTGGAGCGCACTGCGGCACACACCCCCTTCCTGCATCCCCGGGGGGGGGGGGCGAACTCGCTCTGACCAGCAAGAGGCAACACGTACTGAAGATAGACTGTGTGCAGCCTTGCAGCGCTCAAGCCGCCGTGCCGCACGCACTCGGGTACTGCCCCTGCACTGCCGAAGCGCTGCCAAACTGAGCCCGTACAACCTGGACTGACGGCCTGCTGCCCTGCGCCCCACTCTTTTCCTGGGCCTCCCGCAGGACACCAGTGGCCGGGGCGAGGACTTCAGCTGCGGGAAGTGGCCGGGGGAGGAGGTGCAGGACGAGAGCATTCAGGTGAGCCTGCACCGCAGGGCCAGCGGCCGGATAGGCGAACAGGGTCACCGGTGGTGCGGACAGCCCGGGGGTCAGCGGCTGACAGGGATCCAGGGATCAGCCATCGACACGGATCAGCTTGGGGCGGTCGTGTGATATGCTTGAGGCCGCGCCGAATGCAGGCAGCTCCGCCGCTGCCTCCAGCCCTTAACGCTTAGGGCGCCCTCTGCGACATCCCCTCGCGCACCACTTCGCATCCGGCTCCCTACCGCTGCCGCTCACACAACCGTTACCTTCTTCCTCTCCCTCCCCCCACAGGCCGACTCCAGCTCCACCCCCGTGCCCATCCGCTACGTGTCGCACATCTTCCACGAGGGGGCCAAGTGCGTCCTGACGGGCGCGGCCCGCACCTCCGAGGTACGCACGTGGGCCCCCATGCGACAACGTATGGCCGCGACGCCTCTCGGTCAAGTGCAGGGTACTGTGTGCTGTCCGGGATGCCTGGGCCTGGGCCTGGGCCTGGGCCCGAACCTGGGCCTGGGCCTGGGCCGCAGCTGGGGCCTGGTGCAGCGCCGGCTGGGTGCCGTGTTTCAGCACAGAGGTGCCGATGAGGAGCGCGTTTCAAAGTATCAGCGACGCCCTCACCCACCCCACGGGGCCCCCTTACTTGCCCACGTGAGCTTATGCCTTCCTCAGCCACCCAAACACGCACCCACCCACGCACCCACACGCCCAACCAACCAACCGTCCGACCCCACCAACCACTGACCAACCAACCAACCGACCAACCGCCAGGTCCGGTTCACGTGCATGCCCGACACGCCCGACAACACCATCATGTCCATCAAGGAGTTCCCCACCTGCAACTACGTCTTCGTGGTGTCCACGCCCTTCCTCTGCAAGCACCCCGCCTTCAAGCCGCTGGTAGGCGGGGTGGGGTAGGGCGGGGTGGGGTAGGGCGGGGTGGGGTAGGGCGGGGTGGGGTAGGGCGGGGTGGAGTAGGGCGGGGTTGGGTACGGCGGGGTTGGGTAGGGCGGGGTGGAGAAGGGCGGGGTGGGGTAGGGCGGGGTGGGGTAGGGCGGGGTGGGGTAGGGCGGGGTGGGGTAGGGCGGGGCGCTCCGGCGCGTGAGGCTGGGGCACTGGGGCACGGAGCGGGGCCTGGGGTCGCGGGGCCAGGAAGGGCGGTTTGGCATTACCGGCATGACAAGGGGCCTCACGGACGCCGGGCAGTCCTGTAGCATCTTTGCCTGGCGCCCTGCAAGAAACTGCATCTGCACTCCTTGCGTTCCCTTCATTCAGACTACCATTATGACCTCGTGCTTCCCTACCTCTCCACCTTCTCCCCCCCGCAGCCCGAGCAGCACCTCCAGATCCGCTGCGTGCCCATCGCTCTGGAGCCAGAGGCCTCCGTGGGCGCTGAAGGGCAAGAGCCGTCGGAAGTTGAAACGTCGCAACACGCGGGCGCGAGCGAGGGCGAGGGCGAGCTGGGGGCAGCACCAGGGTCCGCGCAGGGTGGATCGGAGTCGTGTGCGGCGGCGGGCGGGGACGGTTCGGGCACGTGCAGTGCGGGGAGCGAGGCGGGGGAGGACGGGGCGGAGGATGGGGACGGAGAGGGGGAGGGGTATGGGGACGACGATGAGGAGGAGGAGGACGAGGAGGAGGAGCTGGAGTGGGAGGCGGTGGCGGCAGAGGATGCGGCGACGAGAGCGGGAGAAGAGGCAGCGGTTGGGAAGGAGGAGGAGGAGGATGCTTAAGAGCGATGTGGATGTCCCCGGCTGCCTTGTGGCAGGTGCTCCCTGTCTGCGGTGTAAGACAGTGGAGAGAGAAGGCCGCGCCCGCGCCACTGCCTACCGTGCCTACCATTCGTACCCTAGAGCTGCGTCGCTGGCCCAGCCGCTATCGGGGTTACGCCTTACGCGTGATACAAATTACCGTGGCGCCCCAGGCCCCCGGCCCCTCTGGCACGCGCCCCTTGCTTCAACTTCCATGCAGCCTTCGCTGCCCTACAGCCAACGCCAAAGCCCAGAAGGACAGTCCAGATCAAGTGTCTGCAGCTACCACCAGCAGTCTGTACTTGCCACCAACTCGCATCACACACTTCTCAAGTCTTCAGTCACGTCTGTCCCAGGTCTGGCCGAGTCCCCGAGTGTCCTGTGCATGCACGGCAGCAGGCAGCCCCAATCCCCCGAAGCGCACGCATCTTGCCCCATCCAACAGTGTAAGCAGGAAAGTCCTGCGTGGCATCCTAGGAGGCTTTTAACTGCTTACAATGGTTGGTGACAAAGGCTGCTCCCGCCTCATGACCTCCGCCCCTGCTGCCCCCGTGTGACCACCATCGGCACCATGCCGTGCAGGAGCTTCTCTGACCAGGATGGACCTGGATGGGCAACCTCACTCCTCCCCGTATTCCAGCTCTCCTAGCGCTAGGTCCCCTCGTCCCCTACCACCCTAACGGGAGCTATGTATGTCCTGATACCATTGGTGGCGACGCAAGCTGTCGCTCGGCTGCCTTGTCCCGCGCCGCACTAGGCTGTATGTCCACATAGCGCACCCCATGATCAAAGGCAACATGTGCAACCCGGTCTGCCCCCCCGGGGCCGCATTAGGCTCGCAAGAGCAGGGCTGCGGATAGTTGCCGACCAGTGCACTTGTTGCATTTGCTGGCCTTGCTTTTCGCGTAACTCGTCTCCCGTGTCTCCTTTCCCCCGGGGCCCCATGAGAGGTTGCTTGCCACGATGGGGCGGCAAGACAACGGCCGGCGCGAGAGTACTCACGCGCCCTTGTCAAGCATGTGGAGGGTCAAGGAGTGGAGGGGGACGCGCGGTGGAGGAACGGTACCGGTACCCTGTGCGTCATGAGTTCTGGGAGACATGGTGACCCCGCCTCGGCCCGGGGTGGCGGGGACAGGGGTTTTGAGGGAGATAAGTTTTGTTCTTCAGTCTGCCCGCCACAGCTGCATATCCGCAGTGCGATAGCAGCACCGCTCGCAGCGGACTCGGGGCCGAAGTTCGTGCCATCCGGTGGGCGCGAGCTCTTGCGACCCCACAGCCGCGCTGAGCCGCGCGCAGGATTCTTTCTGATAACACGACTTAGGTTCAGACCGACGAGTGTCACAGGGAATGACGCGGGTTTGGCAACGCCTATTTACAACGCCCAAACCATCACGGATGTAACTGTGTTCAGAGCCACCGAGCAACAACCACAGGCGCAACGAGCAACCCTCCTTACCATAAATTCAGCGTCAACAATCAAGTGAGTGGAGTATGGAATCTGCGGACGCCAGTTGGCACTTCGGCCCGCTCGCTCCAGAAGTCGTCGCAAACCCTAGCGGCAGGTATCTTAGCGACAAAACGTGTGCAGGTTGTACATAGCTTGAACCTCTTAGGCGCGTTGCTTCCGCACTCCGCACATGAGCAACTAAACCCTGGTCAGCCCGACAGGTCGCAGTCCGGACTGGAGTCGCCAGTTCGCCCCTCCCTTTCAACTGCAATTTACCACATAAGGAGGCTGCTTGCTGCGCTCCACTACGATGGAATGCTGTCGTGCTTTGATTGGTGTGGAATTCGTACGGCCCGGTACTGCAGGTGCAGTGGTGCCCACATAAGGCCGGTGGCCCACACTGAACCGGCATCCCAAAACTAAACCTGTAGCACTCAGAGCCTGCCAGGTCTGCGCTGTCACACCGGTCGTCGGGACCGACGCGTGGTCGCTCGCTGGTGGTCGGGCGTTCCCCATCACCCGCCGCAATGACTCTCTACCGTGCGGGCACCGCCGCGTCTGCGAGCACGAACACCCTCAGCAGTGGCTCCTCCGACTCTGGCGACTACTCTCGCGACCCGAGCGGCGACGGCACGCCAACCAAGCTTGATGGGCAGGCCAAGGGCCAAGCCGCCCCTGTCGCCAAAACCTGCAACAGCATTTACGCTGCGGTCGCTGACCCCGACTTCGTGCGTCGCATGTACACGCGGGAGAGGGCTGCGGCGCCGTGGGTGTTGCGAATCGCGACTGTCTGCCAAGTTCTCCTCACGGCGGCCGCTATGGTGCTAGTCCTCGTCAACCTCGTGCGCCAAGGCTATATGGATATTTTCTGGGCGATGCTCGCCGGTGTGGTGCTCACGTCCATCACCCTGGTGACCGTTGGCAGCCCCGTCCTCCCTTTCCTGGGACAGCAGCGTCCGCTTCCAAAGGTCCAGCCGAGCGAGTCAACGCCTGAGAAGCCGAAAGTAAGGTTGCTCCTGGAACTGTTGACCACTTGATTGCACTTTGTCGGCTTGTGCCGCACCGCCCCGGCCGCTTGTCTATACATTCTACTGTGGTCATCCTTGATATGGGCATCATCGCGCTTCTGTGTCGCAGGTGTGGTCGCAACAGCCCGCCATCGACTTTCTGATTCCCTGCTGCAAGGAGCCGACCGACGTCGTCGTGGTGAGTCTAGATGCAGCAACGCACCGGTCCTGCACAAGGGAAATCGGTCGCTCACTCGTAACTGACAACTGGGAGCGGTCGAGCAACTGTTCAGTCTGGAGGCGCCTTCCGGCAGCCTTCCTGGCCAATACCACGACCCTCGTCCCAGAATGCCACCAACTTCATTACTCAGGCGCAAGCCTTGGGGGAGCAGGCCTTGAGCTCTGTCATAACACTCATATGCGCAGAGGACACCGCTCACCCCAGCTAGCCAACCCCCAAACCCCTTCCCGCGCCGCGCCCCCCACGAGGTATAAATTGGACCGTAGCGTGGTTTGTTCGCAACAGGAAGAGGATGTAAAATATATCATGAATGGCGGTGTCTTCGCATGAGCCCCTTTGCAACACGCACAGGGGCGGCACGTGCTCCTCAGGGGGGCAGACGTGCGTAACAGCTCACGCAGTTGGCTTAGCAGGCGGGGACAGGGCGGCAGTGCGCGCACGCCGTGTGGGCAGGGCCAGACACAGGCAGGCAGGCAGCGGCGGGCGGGGGCAAACACAGGCACACACAGAAGCCAAAGCAAGGTGCAATCCAAAGGCGCACATACACGGCCCTACACGGCTGGAAAGCGGGGAAAGCGCCGTGGCCACCCAACAGTCCCCAACAGCAACCGCAAACAGTAAACGGCTTTCACAATTGTAGACAAGAAAGGTAGTCAATTGCTTACGCAATAGCAGCAACTACAATGAGAAACACGCGTGAGCGGGGGCTCCGACGGGTCCCGCGGGGTTGGGGCCGGTGATCCGGTCCGGGGCGTGCGGAAGCGTCTCTCGCACGCCGGGAACCATAATATGGTCCCAAACGTGCGAAAGCCGCTTAACCCGCAAGACAGCCCGCTAAGCACCCAACAAGCCATCATGAATGCTCCCAGGTCGATACGGGGCTGCAATCAAGCGCAGCGGCGGTCGGCTGGTGTGCGCACTGCGCTGGGATGCGGTTTGACTTCTGCGGGCCTGCCGGGGCGCGAGCCCCTAGCCGACGACGCTGCTATGTGCACACGAGGGCGAAGGATAGTGCGGCTACAAGGGCGTCTGCACCCCCGCGAGCAAGAATCATCGTGCTGCAGCGGTGCTCGACTCCTGGCAGCGCGCAAGGTGCAGCAAGCGCTGGCACCAGCAGCATGTAGAGTGCTAGCCTGGCAGCGACTCTAACGCGACAGCGTCGCTGCTATTGCGGTCAAACTGTCGTCTGGAGGACGCATCCCCCCGGACTTGGACAGCTTGCGCCCAGAACGGAGCAAGAGTGCATTGCCTATATGCGCTCAACACGCCAAACGTTTCTTGCACCAGTCGGCCAGCCCTTCGGTTGAGGCGCAGACCCGCCCATGCCCATGCACTCGAGTGTACCCGAACGCCGCTGCGTACCCACAGGTCCCACACCACATGCCCCCTGACAACTCAAGGCATATTACCGTAGGCTATACTGCACTTCCCAGCTCTTATGACAGAAGCCAACCATGGCAGATAAGGCGAACTCACCTCCGCGACCACGCGCCCGTGGGCGTCCGAGGCTTCATTCTGCGTTTACCATCGACGCTAATGGAAACACAATCCTTGCGGAGATGGGGACCACCGGCGGGGTGCAGACAGCAGCGCCCGTAGGCGGAATACCATCCGGACCTCCCGGAGCGCCTACATTGTCAGAAGCAGTAGCACAGGACATTACTGCGGCTGGAGAGGACACTCCTCCACCCCCTGGCGACGAGGAGTGGCGGAGCCCGGAGCCCGCAGTCAGCCCGGCACCTCGCGCTGTGGAGTGGCGCACCGCGTTCACGTGCTGTGCGCCTTGCGGGTGTCCGTCTTTCATGACCCCTGAGCTGGCGGCGTACGTTAACGCCTGCCAGACCATTTGCGGTGATGACTTGCCCGCTCCCGTGGCCACGACGGCAACGAAGACTGTATACTGCCTCCCCACTGCTAGACCAGTGCGGGAGTTCGTCTTCACCACCTTCAGGACCGTGCAGCTCGCGGATGGCCCGCATGTGCTCTCTTGGTGCACTTGCGAGAGCTCCTGTTCCTCGAAAGCACGGCTTTTTGACCGCGATTCGCTGCCTGGGTGGCCTCGAGCTGCCGTGCTCGAAGAAGCAATGCACGCATGCGTGCACGCCCGGGCGCTCCAGGTGTGAACAATTGTTTGTGGCCTCACGGTTGGGTACTGGACTAATGGACTAATCTCACTGATTTTGGCTTCGCAGGTCTGGTGCGGCTGGCGCCGAAGGTCTTTCGAGGAGCTGCACCCGCCCGCGCGGGACTTCCAGGCCGGGCCTCCCCCACCACGGCACGAGCTGTCTTTCCCAGGGGCGGATGACCACATGCGCTGCGTATGGGTTGCTGGAGATCCTCTCTCCACCGACGCAGCTGTTGTCTATCAGCGCAGCGGCATCTTCCGCTGTACGGCATGCTCCGCAGGCAAGGCGTGCCGACACGTACGTCAGCATACCGCCTGCGGGCTCGCAGGCCATGCCGGCGTGCCTATGGATGCTGCCGACGGCTCTCCAGATGATGACAGCATTGCTGAACTCGACAAACTTATCAGCAGCTTCTTGGACGAGGACGGGAAACTGAGAGTCACTGCCAAAAGCAGGGTGCGCTTGGGCCTACGGTTCGTGTCGGGGTGGGTCGGGCAGCCTCACCACCCTGCCGCGTCAAGCGCTTGCTCGGATTCTTACCCCTACCGCGCTTCGTCCACGCTACCTCCCCCAGGCACGCATTCTCGATGGGCTTGTGCATCGTGGTGTCCAGCGTGTTTACCCAGAGCACTCGTCGTTGTCCTGCGAGCTCCTCCCGCAACCAAAACCTGGCCAGGCCTGCGACAAGTGCAAGGCCCCTTGGGAAGGGGCATCGCGCCACCGCTCAAACTGCACCGTCTACGGCATGTCTTGGTTTCGTGAAGTGGAGGTTTCCCACCTGAGGTGCAAGACGCCCAACTGCACAGGACGATTGCACTTCGACGGCGGCGAGATGGGGATACTCAACCTCAACGACACGGACCTGTTCAGCCATGAACTGCTTCAATGGTAAGCATGGAAGCCTCTAGCGACCCCTGGAGCCCACCCAGCCCTGGGCCCGTCGCCTGGGCCCGTCGCCTGGGCCCGTCGCCGGGACCCGAGCCCCCACGCCTCTCAATCTGAGTCCATTCAGTCCTTTGTTGCTGTGGCCCGCAGGTATAGCATCCAGCTCGCAACCACCCGAGTTCCGTTCTACTCACTCTGGGTGGCCGTGGTGAAGTCGTACGTGTCGCGTGGCCTGCTTGCGCCTGGGTCCCCAGAGGAGCTGTACTACGCCAACAAGCGCGCTGTGTAAGCCTGCTTCATTGTCCACTGACAATGTTGGGGCCTGTGCGCAGACTCAACCTTTTCTTTCGTCCCCACCGCTTTCGTCCCCACAGCTTCCAGGCTGCTTGGCTCAATTACATCGCCTTGCAGGACCTCGACTACACGCCGGCCTTCACGTGCAGTTGCCCTGGCGGACAGTGTGATGCCGTGATTGCTGACGGCATCATGGTTGGGATGAAGAAGGAGAAGGTGGGTGCGTTCAAGCATGATCCGTTCATCGGGGGTTGGCCTAATGACAGCGTTTGACACGCAGAGCCACCTGGTGAAGCCGTGGGGGCCCAGCCCCAGCGAGGAAGCTCGGGCGGGCTCGTTGCACAGTGGCCGCTCTTTGCTTGCCGTCCCTGCTCTCCGATCAACACTCAAGAAGTTGTGCGAGTCGGAGTCTGTCAGGATCTCCACGGATGAGTATGAGCGCTTCTGGATGGCACTGGACACGCAGGCTGGGCTCCGCCAGTACCTGGTGGGCAGGGTTGGAGGGCGATGGAGGGAGGGAGCGGCAGCTTAGCTAGGAGAGGAGGGCTCAGACATTGATTATCACTGTCTTACGAAGGCGAAGTCTTGGCCAACGGCTTCCGCCCCTTCCCCACCCTCACGCCCTTGTGCTGCAGTCCGACTTCAAGTCGACCACGGTGGACGGGGTATGCATCGACGCGCCAGCTGGTGTGCGACAGCTCTTGCGCGCCATTGCTTCTGAAAGCCCAGTGTGCGCTTTCATCCCATTCGCCGTCCACACGTGGCTTGAGCGAGCGTTGCAGCCAGAGCAGCCCTTACCTGGGCCAGCAGAGCTCCTTCAGCTGGCGGTGAGGATGTTGCCTGAATCTTTCCATCTCCCAGTGGTAAACCTGCTCCTAATGAGAGGCCCTTTCCCTCCATCCCCACAGAACGAAGCGCCTTTGCTGAGCAGCTTTGTGATGGAGGAGACTGCATGCCGCGGTAGCCGCGGCTCTGGCGGCTCGAGTGGCTTCTTGCACCCAAGAGCCATGGCCCTACTCAGCAAGTTGCTGGAGCTTGCTCGGGCCGCATATGACGCTGCCAACCCTGCCGCCTACGGCAAAGCTACAAAGGACAGGGCTGCGCGTGATGCGCAGGCCCACCAGGACCCTGCGCTGTCCGGTAGGATGAGTGAGGAGCAGGGGCACGGGGCGGCTTTGGCTGTCTACCTGGCACCTCCAATGAAACTGTCCTTCTCCTTGACCCCTCTTCACAGACGCGGGGCCTGACCTGGAGTTGCTGGGCCCAGATGCGGAGTTTCTGCGCACTGGCTTCTTTTACCCCTCCATGCCAAGGGTGCGCAGGCTGGGGCGGTACCTGGCTGACTTTAAGAGCCAATCTACTGGCAGTGCTCGATGCACAAAGTATAAGTACGATGCTAAGAAGTTGACGCCTGGGCTCTTTGTGCTTCACTGTTTGAAGTGTGGCGCGTGCCTGGGGTTTCACATGATGCGTTCGGCTGAGTCGCCCCAGGCGCTTTTTGAAGTTTTGTACACTCGGTTTCCACGTTGCCCAAAGATCATAGTGTACGACAATAACTGCCACGGTCACGCATACTTCCTCAACCGCCAGCCGCGTTGGGCACGTAGCTCGTTATTCCTCATAGATAAGCTGCATTTCGCGGGACACAGCGGTTGCTGCGGGGCATACAACATAGCGGCTTACCCGGAGCTGTCACAACTAAACTCACAACTTGCTGAGCAGCGAAACGCAAGGCTGGCTTTGCTCAAGTCCCATTGCGCATTCATGACTCAGCCCATGTTTTTGATATATGTGCGGTATTTTCTGTTTATGAGGGCTCTGCTTGATTGATTATTGAGTGAGCATCCGGGTTAACACTCACGCGCTGGACCCCCTGCGCCGCTGCGGACCTGGCGGCGGCGACGGCCTGCGCTGGAGTGCGGAGCGCTGGACCCCCTGCGCCGCTGCGGACCTGGCGGCGGCGGCGGCCTGCGCCGGAGGGCGTTGCGCTGGAGGCCCCTTCACCGCTGCGGAGCTGGCGGCGGCGACGGCATGCGCTGGAGTGCGGAGCGCTGGACCCCCTGTGCCGCTGCGGACCTGGCGGCGGCGGCGGCCTGCGCTGGAGTGCGGAGCGCTGGACCCCCTGTGCCGCTGAGGGCGTTGCGCTGGAGGCCCCTTCACCGCTGCGGAGCTGGCGGTATCCGCCGGTCCACAGGGTTGGTTCAACCCTTCCTGCCGTCGGTGTTTCTCAACACCATCACCCCAGGCTTCGCTGACGCTTGCGGTATTGAGCCTTGCCCACACTCGCAGCAACGATGAAGCGGCTTCACCAGGATTGTGCTCCAGTGCAGGGCAGCGGAATGCGTTGGAGGCCACTTCTTCGTGCCCTGCCGCCGGGTGAGCTGTACAACGCACATGTGCCGATGTGGCGGCTGTAGGATGGACTAGAATAATGGGGTTTGGACTGCCTGTGCCGGTTGACCTGGAGCAAGGGGCGGTCAGCGCGTCCACCCGTATGGTGGAGGCAGGATAAGCTGCGGTAGAGCCCTGTGCCGGTGTGGCCACTGCAGGATGGACTGGGGGGTGGATCAGCATAGCTCTCGGCTCGGCTCCCGTTGTGGCGGCGGCAGGCTGGGCTGCGGTTGTGGGGCGGCGGACTTTGAGGCGGCTCTGCCACACGCCTCCAGCCTATCCTGCCGCCTTCAATCCGGTTTGACGACCGCAGGATAGGCTGGAGGCATGTGGCGGCAGAATACGGCTTGGGGGTGCACTGTCGACAGGCCCCTTTCGCAGGCACCGCAATGCCCCGTTTCGCCCGGCCTGCGTCCGGCAGCCACGGACCCGGCGATGGGCACAGCCACTGGAAGGAGCGGTGTGGGTCCCGGCAGCGATGTCACTGGCGGAGGCGTTGGCGAGGAGAGGTGACGCACTGCTGGAGCCCCCTGTGCCGCTGCGGACCTTCATGACTCAGCCCATGTTTTTGATATATGTGCGGTATTTTTTGTTTATGAGGGCTCTGCTTGATTGATTGTTGAGTGAGCATCCGGGTTAACACTCACGCGCTGGACCCCCTGTGCCGCTGGGGACCTGCCGTCGGCGGCGGCATGCGCCGGAGCGCGGAGCGCTGGACCCCCTGCGCCGCTGGGGACCTGCCGTCGGCGGCGGCATGCGCTGGAGGGCGTTGCGCTGGAGGCCCCTTCACCGCTGCGGACCTGCCGTCGGCGGCGGCATGCGCCGGAGTGCGGAGCACTGGACCCCCCTGCGCCGCTGCGGACCTGGCGGCGGCGACGGCATGCGCTGGAGTGCGGAGCGCTGGACCCCCTGCGCCGCTGCGGACCTGGCGGCGGCGACGGCCTGCGCTGGAGTGCGGAGCGCTGGACCCCCTGTGCCGCTGAGGGCGTTGCGCTGGAGGCCCCTTCACCGCTGCGGAGTTGGCGGTATCCGCCGGTCCACAGGGTTGGTTCAACCCTTCCTGCCGTCGGTGTTTCTCAACACCATCACCCCAGGCTTCGCTGACGCTTGCGGTATTGAGCCTTGCCCACACTCGCAGCAACGATGAAGCGGCTTCACCAGGATTGTGCTCCAGTGCAGGGCAGCGGAATGCGTTGGAGGCCACTTCTTCGTGCCCTGCCGCCGGGTGAGCTGTACAACGCACATGTGCCGATGTGGTGGCTGTAGGATGGACTAGAATAATGGGGTTTGGACTGCCTGTGCTGGTCTGGCGGCGACCGCATGCCTTCGAACAGAAGACCCATGCACCCCACCCCATGTTGCTGTCCCGTCGTCGGCAGCAGGTTGACCTGGAGCAAGGGGCGGTCAGCGCGTCCACCCGTATGGTGGAGGCAGGATAAGCTGCGGTAGAGCCCTGTGCCGGTGTGGCCACTGCAGGATGGACTGGGGGGTGGATCAGCATAGCTCTCGGCTCGGCTCCCGTTGTGGCGGCGGCAGGCTGGGCTGCGGTTGTGGGGCGGCGGACTTTGAGGCGGCTTTGCCACACGCCTCCAGCCTATCCTGCCGCCTTCAATCCGGTTTGACGACCGCAGGATAGGCTGGAGGCATGTGGCGGCAGAATACGGCTAGGGAGTGCACTGTCGACAGGCCCCTTTCGCAGGCACCGCAATGCCCCGTTTCGCCCGGCCTGCGTCCGGCAGCCATGGACCCGGCGATGGGCACAGCCACTGGAAGGAGCGGTGTGGGTCCCGGCAGCGATGTCACTGGCGGAGGCGTTGGCGAGGAGAGGTGACGCACTGCTGGAGCCCCCTGTGCCGCTGCGGACCTTCATGACTCAGCCCATGTTTTTGATATATGTGCGGTATTTTTTGTTTATGAGGGCTCTGCTTGATTGATTGTTGAGTGAGCATCCGGGTTAACACTCACGCGCTGGACCCCCTGTGCCGCTGGGGACCTGCCGTCGGCGGCGGCATGCGCCGGAGCGCGGAGCGCTGGACCCCCCTGCGCCGCTGGGGACCTGCCGTCGGCGGCGGCATGCGCTGGAGGGCGTTGCGCTGGAGGCCCCTTCACCGCTGCGGACCTGCCGTCGGCGGCGGCATGCGCCGGAGTGCGGAGCACTGGACCCCCCTGCGCCGCTGCGGACCTGGCGGCGGCGACGGCATGCGCTGGAGTGCGGAGCACTGGACCTCCCTGCGCCGCTGCGGACCTGCCGTCGGCGGCGGCATGCGCCGGAGTGCGGAGCACTGGACCCCCCTGCGCCGCTGCGGACCTGGCGGCGGCGACGGCATGCGCTGGAGTGCGGAGCGCTGGACCCCCCCTGCGCCGCTGCGGACCTGGCGGCGGCGACGGCATGCGCTGGAGTGCGGAGCACCGGACCCCCCTGTGCCGCTGCGGACCTGGCGGCGGCGGCATGCGCCGGAGTGCGGAGCACTGGACCCCCCTGCGCCGCTGCGGACCTGGCGGCGGCGACGGCATGCGCTGGAGTGCGGAGCGCTGGACCCCCCTGCGCCGCTGCGGACCTGGCGGCGGCGACGGCATGCGCTGGAGTGCGGAGCACTGGACCCCCTGTGCCGCTGCGGACCTGGCGGCGGCGACAGCCTGCGCTGGAGTGCGGAGCACTGGACCTCCCTGCGCCGCTGCGGACCTGCCGTCGGCGGCGGCATGCGCCGGAGTGCGGAGCACTGGACCCCCCTGCGCCGCTGCGGACCTGGCGGCGGCGACGGCATGCGCTGGAGTGCGGAGCGCTGGACCCCCCTGCGCCGCTGCGGACCTGGCGGCGGCGACGGCATGCGCTGGAGTGCGGAGCACCGGACCCCCCTGTGCCGCTGCGGACCTGGCGGCGGCGGCATGCGCCGGAGTGCGGAGCACTGGACCCCCCTGCGCCGCTGCGGACCTGGCGGCGGCGACGGCATGCGCTGGAGTGCGGAGCGCTGGACCCCCCTGCGCCGCTGCGGACCTGGCGGCGGCGACGGCATGCGCTGGAGTGCGGAGCACTGGACCCCCTGTGCCGCTGCGGACCTGGCGGCGGCGACAGCCTGCGCTGGAGTGCGGAGCACTGGACCTCCCTGCGCCGCTGCGGACCTGCCGTCGGCGGCGGCATGCGCCGGAGTGCGGAGCACTGGACCCCCCTGCGCCGCTGCGGACCTGGCGGCGGCGACGGCATGCGCTGGAGTGCGGAGCGCTGGACCCCCCTGCGCCGCTGCGGACCTGGCGGCGGCGACGGCATGCGCTGGAGTGCGGAGCACTGGACCCCCTGTGCCGCTGCGGACCTGGCGGCGGCGGCATGCGCCGGAGTGCGGAGCACTGGACCCCCCTGCGCCGCTGCGGACCTGGCGGCGGCGACGGCATGCGCTGGAGTGCGGAGCGCTGGACCCCCCTGCGCCGCTGCGGACCTGGCGGCGGCGACGGCATGCGCTGGAGTGCGGAGCACTGGACCCCCTGTGCCGCTGCGGACCTGGCGGCGGCGGCGGCATGCGCTGGAGTGCGGAGCGCTGGACCCCCTGTGCTGCTGCGGACCTGGCGGCGGCGACGGCATGCGCTGGAGTGCGGAGCACTGGACCTCCCTGCGCCGCTGCGGACCTGGCGGCGGCGACGGCATGCGTTGGAGTGCGGAGCGCTGGACCCCCTGTGCCGCTGCGGACCTGGCGTAGGCGACGGCATGCGCTGGAGTGCGGAGCACTGGACCTCCCTTCGCCGCTGCGGAGCTGGCGTAGGCGACGGCATGCGCTGGAGTGCGGAGCGCTGGACCCCCTGTGCCGCTGCGGACCTGGCGGCGGCGACAGCCTGCGCAGGAGTGCGGAGCACTGGACCTCCCTGCGCCGCTGCGGACCTGCCGTCGGCGGCGGCATGCGCCGGAGTGCGGAGCACTGGACCCCCCTGCGCCGCTGCGGACCTGGCGGCGGCGACGGCATGCGCTGGAGTGCGGAGCGCTGGACCCCCCTGCGCCGCTGCGGACCTGGCGGCGGCGACGGCATGCGCTGGAGTGCGGAGCACTGGACCCCCTGTGCCGCTGCGGACCTGGCGGCGGCGGCATGCGCCGGAGTGCGGAGCACTGGACCCCCCTGCGCCGCTGCGGACCTGGCGGCGGCGACGGCATGCGCTGGAGTGCGGAGCGCTGGACCCCCCTGCGCCGCTGCGGACCTGGCGGCGGCGACGGCATGCGCTGGAGTGCGGAGCACTGGACCCCCTGTGCCGCTGCGGACCTGGCGGCGGCGGCGGCATGCGCTGGAGTGCGGAGCGCTGGACCCCCTGTGCTGCTGCGGACCTGGCGGCGGCGACGGCATGCGCTGGAGTGCGGAGCACTGGACCTCCCTGCGCCGCTGCGGACCTGGCGGCGGCGACGGCATGCGTTGGAGTGCGGAGCGCTGGACCCCCTGTGCCGCTGCGGACCTGGCGTAGGCGACGGCATGCGCTGGAGTGCGGAGCACTGGACCTCCCTTCGCCGCTGCGGAGCTGGCGTAGGCGACGGCATGCGCTGGAGTGCGGAGCGCTGGACCCCCTGTGCCGCTGCGGACCTGGCGGCGGCGACAGCCTGCGCAGGAGTGCGGAGCACTGGACCTCCCTGCGCCGCTGCGGACCTGGCGGCGGCGACGGCATGCGCTGGAGTGCGGAGCACTGGACCTCCCTGCGCCGCTGCGGACCTGGCGGCGGCGACGGCATGCGCTGGAGTGCGGAGCGCTGGACCCCCCTGCGCCGCTGCGGACCTGGCGGCGGCGACGGCATGCGCTGGAGTGCGGAGCACTGGACCCCCTGTGCCGCTGCGGACCTGGCGGCGGCGGCGGCATGCGCTGGAGTGCGGAGCGCTGGACCCCCTGTGCTGCTGCGGACCTGGCGGCGGCGACGGCATGCGCTGGAGTGCGGAGCACTGGACCTCCCTGCGCCGCTGCGGACCTGGCGGCGGCGACGGCATGCGTTGGAGTGCGGAGCGCTGGACCCCCTGTGCCGCTGCGGACCTGGCGTAGGCGACGGCATGCGCTGGAGTGCGGAGCACTGGACCTCCCTTCGCCGCTGCGGAGCTGGCGTAGGCGACGGCATGCGCTGGAGTGCGGAGCGCTGGACCCCCTGTGCCGCTGCGGACCTGGCGGCGGCGACAGCCTGCGCAGGAGTGCGGAGCACTGGACCTCCCTGCGCCGCTGCGGACCTGGCGGCGGCGACGGCATGCGCTGGAGTGCGGAGCACTGGACCCTCCCTGCGCCGCTGCGGACCTGGCGGCGGCGACGGCATGCGCTGGAGTGCGGAGCGCTGGACCCCCTGTGCCGCTGGGGACCTGCCGTCGGCGGCGGCATGCGCCGGAGTGCGGAGCACTGGACCCCCCTGTGCCGCTGCGGACCTGGCGGCGGCGGCGGCATGCGCCGGAGGGCGTTGCGCTGGAGGCCCCTTCACCGCTGCGGAGCTGGCGGTATCCGCCGGTCCACAGGAGCGGGGGTAGCGCCGCGGGGACCGGGGTGGGGGCGGTGGTGGGATGAGATGGGGTTGGTCATAGGAGGGGCGAGAGCTGGTTGGGCGTTTGGGTGCATGGGGCGGGGCAGGGCACGCGGGTTGTCCTGGGCATGGAGTGGGGCCCGGACTGTCAGGTGGCCGGAACGAGCAAGGTCACCTGCAGCATGGCGGGAATAAAGGGGGCGAGCAGCCCTGCTCTTGCAAGCAGTGAAGTGCAACCCCGTGCTGGCCTGGGGCTGGGGCGCAGATGGGCAGCTGCCAGAACCCAGACTGGCACCGAGCGCGGAGGCTAGCGCCGAGCGCTCACGGGCGGGAGGGGAAGGGAGGGTAGGCAGTGTGCCGTTGACCGCAGTTGAGGGGAGCCAGCTATGCTGTTGAGGAGGTTCCGGACTCACCCCGGGCAGGTACCGTGTCAGCCCAGCCCGCTGCCCAGGCGTAGCCGGTCTCACCTCATAACGATACCATCACGATACCGCTAGTGCTAGTGCTAGTGCTAGTGCTACGCGGGTGGGAACAGGCCAAGAGGACCGGACGTGCTGGCACCCAGCCATGTTGGAGGTGTGGTCCAGCCTCCAGCCCTTGCTTTAGGCTGTCCCCACTCGTCCTGAGTCCTGCCCTCGCACCACCAGCTCGAGTAGGGCAGGGGCTTAGGGACTAGCACGCCAGATCCGACACACTAGTCGATTGGCACGTTTGGGAGTCCGACCTGCCACGCAGCTCCGCCAGCGGGCTGGTCCGAAACCCTAACAGCCTGGCGGCACCGAGCCCCCTGCCAGCTGTCCGATTATGCATCCATCCCCATCTCTTGTCCCCCTTCACCCGCCCACCCAACGCCACCGCGTGGAAGAGCGACTCGTCAGCTGGTCAGCAGCGCTATGGCTGACTGGTTGCTGTGCAGAAGCCTGGGGCGGGAGGGAACCTAGGAGATGGCTGATGAGCGTTATCTGGGCAGCACTCTGGCCAACGGAAGATTGGTCAAGTACAGCTCCTGTGGGCTGACATTGAGAACAACGTGGCAGAGAGTCTCATTGTTCCAGCTGACCCAAATGCGTAACACGAAAGGGCATGTCCCGCTGGCAGGTTGAGCTGTCAGAGGTGCGCACAGAATGAAGTGCTAGCCGGCATAAAGGGAGAGCTAGGATCGGAGCGAGGGACTTGAGGTTTCAACAGCATGAAATACCTGCCACCATTGCAAGCCCCCTGCCAAAGTATAGGTTACCCCCTGCCTCGGCGATGCACACCGCTGGCACCCTGCCTACTTCTCTCGCGTTGCGGACCTGGTGGCGACACGCTCAGCTGCATCCCCTTTCGTCGTCATCCGAAGTACGCTGCACGGCCCCTGCGAGCACTGCACCCGCTGCCAAAGTCCCCTCGTCCCCGCTTCTCCTTCCGTTCAAGTTTTCGTCGTCGTGATAGGCTATCCATGAGCCCGGCTATCCGCCTCTGCCTTATTGCTATCCGCCTGACAAGCCTTGGCCTTTCATCGACAAGCCTGCTGCCTCCAACCGCCCGACAAGCCGCTGCCTCCAACCGCCCAACAAGCCGCTGCCTCCAACCGCCCGACAAGCGGCTGCCTCCAACCGCCCGACAAGCCGCTGCCGCCAACCGCCCGACAAGCCTCCGCGCTGGCCATGTCACAGAACCCTCCCTTGCGGCTGCAGTGGCGTCCTGGGTGTTCTCACGGTAGCCTCTGCGAGAGCGGTTTCTACAGCCTCGCGGTCACCCGCTGACACGTGCGGCAGCAGCCACTTGAGCGCCAGCGCACGCAGCTTCCACCGTAGGGCGGCCGCCTCGCCCGAGGTGTACCACTTGATGTTGCTCAGGTCGTGCTGCACCGCGCCGCCATCGGCTAGCTCCACCAAGGACGGCGCTGGTCATGGGCAACGGCACAAGCGTCAGTGGCAAGCCACACTAAACGCCCTGATAACAAGGGGATTCACCACGGCTCATGCACTCACTCTTGCGCTCTGTGCCCCTGAGCTCCACCCGCTCGGGACGTCGTGCCAGGAAGTGCTCCAGGGTGGACAGCATGAAGACGGCGCAGTGCTTGGTCATGCCCTGGTGGGGCGCGCGCACGTCACTCCGGGCTGGGAAACTGCCAGCCGTGACCCGCACTGTGCCGTGGCCAGCGCTGCGCAGCTGACAGGACAGGTAGTGGCGAATCTTGCCGTACTCGGGTGCGTGGAAGTTGCCACCATCGTCTGCATGTGAAGAAGTCCTGTCAAGGAGAGGAGTAGCAGTGCCACAACAGCAGTGCGGCAGTGCCCACCCCATGAGGAGTCGAAGTGCAGAATCATCGGTGTGCCGGGCGCTTTGGGGTCCACGAGCCGGGGCAGGTGGCAGATGACGAGAAGGGACCAGTGGAACCCGGTGTGCATGGGCAGAAACACGAAGTCCTTCTTGGAGAGGTCCACCACCTACAAAAAGACAACTGCTTGAGTGCAGTCTACATTCTAACTTCAGCTAGCCCCTAACACCAGGCCGCACCCACCTCGTGGCGCCCCGAGAGAGATTCCCACAACTCCTTCGGTCGAAGCCGCGTCCAGGCCTCCTCCGCAGCGCCCTTCTCGACAATCTTGCTGTACATGTGGGTGCCGAGCAGGCAGCAGCGCGTGCGTGTCTCCGGTGGCATGTGGTCCCAGAGCCACCTGAGGGCCACACCAGGGCGGGGTTACTCGGGTGGTTAAGGATATATAACGGCGAAGGGTGCAGGTTGCAGGGCACCCAGGTGAGGAGATGCTTGGAAACGGGCTCACAAGATGTAGAGGTTGATGGACGTGTCCGACAAGTCGCAGTCGGCATCTCCCTGCAGCCGCTGGAGCTCCGAACCCCAGAGGTCCCAGTTGCGGTTGCGAGGGTTGAACGGGACGGACTTGACGGCTGCGAGTCTCTGAGCCAGGGGGTCCGTCAGTCCACAGGAGGGCGGCTGGCGCGATGGACCGACCGTTAGTTCATGGGTGATCACCCACTCATCGTCGCCGTCGCCCACACCGCCACTGCCCGGCGGCGGCTGGTCGCTGGGCGCGGCTGAGGGGCGTGGGTCCGGCTGGAGGCCGGCGGTGCCCCTGTGGCCACCGTCGCCGTCGCCCAGACCGCCACCGCCCGATTGGCCTCCTCCTCCGCCGCCGCCGGCGCCAAGGCCCCCGCTGCTCGTGCCAGCCGTGGCGCTGCCGTGCCCCCCGCCCGGTCCCGTGGCGGTGTGCGGGCCCGGCGGCGGAGGGGGCGCGCTGGGGACTTGAGGCGCCTGCGGAAGGGGCAGGGGGAGGGAGCCGTGACACAGGAAGCCGCGCAGAACGCAAGCAAGGCAGGCATGCTGAGGGGGAGCACAGCTGTCGGTGGAGATGAAGCCAGCCCCGCTAGACTCCAAGCGGCCCCTTGAACGCACCTGCACGGAGGCGGACGCAGGCGGCGGCTGGTCGCTGGGCGCGGCTGAGGGGCGTGGGTCCGGCTGGAGGCCGGCGGTGCCCCTGTGGCCACCGTCGCCGTCGCCCAGACTGCCACCGCCCGATTGGCCTCCTCCGCCGCCGCCGCCGGCGCCAAGGCCCCCGCTGCTCGTGCCAGCCGTGGCGCTGCCGTGCCCCCCGCCCGGTCCCGTGGCGGTGTGCGGGCCCGGCGGCGGAGGGGGCGCGCTGGGGACTTGAGGCGCCTGCGGAAGGGGCAGGGGGAGGGAGCCGTGACACAGGTAGCCGCGCAGAACGCAAGCAAGGCAGGCATGCTGAGGGGGAGCACAGCTGTCGGTGGAGATGAAGCCAGCCCCGCTAGACTCCAAGCGGCCCCTTGAACGCACCTGCACGGAGGCGGACGCAGGCGGCGGCTGGGCGCTGGGCGCGGCTGAGGGGCATGGGTCCGGCTGGAGGCCGGCGGTGCCCCTGTGGCCACCGTCGCCGTCGCCCAGACCGCCACCGCCCGATTGGCCTCCTCCGCCGCCGCCGCCGGCGCCAAGGCCCCCGCTGCTCGTGCCAGCCGTGGCGCTGCCGTGCCCCCCGCCCGGTCCCGTGGCGGTGTGCGGGCCCGGCGGCGGAGGGGGCGCGCTGGGGACTCGAGGCGCCTGCGGAAGGGGCAGGGGGAGGGAGCCGTGACACAGGTAGCCGCGCAGAACGCAAGCAAGGCAGGCATGCTGAGGGGGGAGCACAGCTGTCGGTGGAGATGAAGCCAGCCCCGCTAGACTCCAAGCGGCCCCTTGAACGCACCTGCACGGAGGCGGACGCAGGCGGCGGCTGGTCGCTGGGCGCGGCTGAGGGGCGTGGGTCCGGCTGGAGGCCGGCGGTGCCCCTGTGGCCACCGTCGCCGTCGCCCAGACCGCCACCGCCCGATTGGCCTCCTCCTCCGCCGCCGCCGCCGGCGCCAAGGCCCCCGCTGCTCGTGCCAGCCGTGGCGCTGCCGTGCCCCCCGCCCGGTCCCGTGGCGGTGTGCGGGCCCGGCGGCGGAGGGGGCGCGCTGGGGACTTGAGGCGCCTGCGGAAGGGGCAGGGGGAGGGAGCCGTGATACAGGAAGCCGCGCAGAACGCAAGCAAGGCAGGCATGCTGAGGGGGGAGCACAGCTGTCGGTGGAGATGAAGCCAGCCCCGCTAGACCGCGAGCGGCCCCTTGAACGCACCTGCACGGAGGCGGACGCAGGCGGCGGCTGGTCGCTGGGCGCGGCTGAGGGGCGTGGGCCCGGCTGGAGGCCGGCGGCGACCTCCCCGCTACCAGAGGCAGAGTCGCATGCTGCTTGAAGCGGCAATCCGAGGAAACGCTTGGAGTCGTCGTCAAGGGGCGACACTGCCGACGACACAACATACATCTCGTTAGATAGGAAAACTTTCAACGCGGCTGTGCTCACTTACGAGGTGTGGCATCGAACGGATTGTACTCCTGCGCGGGGCGTTCCTCCTTCGGCACATCCGCACGTGCTGCTGCCTCCGCTGCTTCTTCAGCCACCCTTTCACAGTGGTCTCCATACGTCTGCAATGTGTGTTTGCACGTTTTAACTCATTGAAAAGTCTCGCTGCTCTGGTACTGGACTCACCCCACGCCATTCGCCTCTGAGCGTTTCTCGCAGCGGTGGGCTCTTCTTCTGCCGCCTCCCCTTCTTCTTCTCCCCGGCCTGAAGGGCCGCGTCCGCAGCTTCGATGGTCCTTGCGAGCCTAGCGTTGAAGAGCCATGTCTCTTCACCCGTCATGCCCTACACAAAGGAAGAATCAAGGCAACCGCATAGGCTAACCCTGCGTCCGACCCTAACACTCTAGGCGATGGGCGCATGCAAAGGAGACCAACTAACCTAGAAGCCGCCCTGCCCTCCTAGACCGCCGCTGTCGAGCCCCGCGGTGCTCGTGCCAGCCCCAGCGCCGCTGAATCCCTCGCCCGGTTCCGTGGCGGCGGGCGGCGGGCCCGGCGGCGGAGGGGGCGCGCTGGGGTCTTGAGGCGCCTGCGGAAGGGGCAGGGGGAGGGAGCCGTGACACAGGTAGCCGCGCAGAACGCAAGCAAGGCAGGCATGCTGAGGGGGAGCACAGCTGTCGGTGGAGATGAAGCCAGCCCCGCTAGACCGCGAGCGGCCCCTTGAACGCACCTGCACGGAGGCGGACGCAGGCAGCGGCTGGGCGCTGGGCGCGGCTGAGGGGCGTGGGCCCGGCTGGAGGCCGGCGGTGCTCCTGTAGGCAGGCGCTGGCTGGGCCGTCTCACCCTGTAAGGGTGCAGTAACAACTTGTAAGCTGAGGCGTGTCCTGGCAAGGAGAGTCGGGTGAATTTGAGAGGAAAGGGCGGTGTCACATCACCTGTTCTGCCCTTCGCTTCATTGCACGCGTGGTTGGCCCGCCTGCAGACCTCCCGCAAGAGTCAGCGGGTTCTGCCGTTGTTGGGCGAGTGTCCAAGCCAGCTGCAGCGGCCTGCAGGTGTTGAGTATGCATGTCACGGAGCGAGCAGGAAGGGCAGTTGCTCAAGAGATAAGACCTACCGGTGCGCACTGGGGGCAGAACCATTTCCCCCGCGGCTTCTTAGCCAAGCCCAGGCACGTCACGTGGTAGCCCTTGTTGCACACGCCGCCCTCAGGAAGTTGGGTATCACACAGGAGCAGCGCTCCCAGGGGCCCGCTCTCGTCTGAGCTCGTGTCCTTGCATAGCTCGCAAGCGTGGTCATCCGCCACCCGAGGGAGCTTCCGGCGCGCACTGCCGGAGGGTGTTGTCCCCGGCCGCTTCCGCCCAGGTTGCTGCTGGATGCGGGGTGGCGTAGTTAGAGGCCCAGCGTGGACGTCGTCTTCTGGAATAGAGGATAAGTGATTGGCCCAGGGCAGGCGGGTGCAACCCTTGCACCGGTACACGCCACCAGGCTCATCACGGGCGCAAGCGGTATGGGCACGGCTGCGACCGCACAAACAGGATAGCATGGGGCCGAGAGGGCCACCGCATGTCGAATCCGAGCAGATAGCGCAAGGCTGAGGCGGCACAACGGCTCCGGAAGCGACCTGCAACCGACAGGGACAACAAGACCGATGGGGTATCAGCACAACCGGAGCACCGCTGCAGGCCGAGATGCAGGCAGGCATGCTGAGGGGGAGCACAGCTGTCGGTGGAGATGAAGCCAGCCCCGCTAGCTAGACTGCCAGCGGCCCCCTGAACGCACCTGCACGGAGGCGGACGCAGGCGGCGGCTGGGCGCTGGGCGCGGCCCTGGCCTGTGGGCCCGGCTGGAGGCCGGCGGTGCCCCTGTGGCCACCGTCGCCGTCGCCCAGACCGCCACCGCCCGATTGGCCTCCTCCGCCGCCGCCGCCGGCGCCAAGGCCCGCGCTGCCCGTGCCAGCCGTGGCGCTGCCGTGCCCCCCGCCCGGTCCCGTGGCGGTGTGCGGGCCCGGCGGCGGAGGGGGCGCGCTGGGGACTTGAGGCGCCTGCGGAAGGGGCAGGGGGAGGGAGCCGTGACACAGGTAGCCGCGCAGAACGCAGCAAAGCAAGCCTAAACACATCACGGCTTACGCTGCACAGGTGGGCAACTTTCGCCGTTATGGATTCTTGTTAAGGTTACCTGTTCCGCCACCAGGTCGCCAAAGTGGTCCGCCATGCCTCGTTTTCTCGAGCGCCCTTTCGAGTGGCCACGGTTGCGCCCGCCTGAGCTGCTGCGCCCACGTGTTTCCTGCACAACTCGTGTGCCACGGCCTCGCCCCCGCTGACCACTCCGGCCCGTGCCCGTGTTGCCACCGCCGCCAGATCCCTCCGCTGCTGAGAGCTGCTGCAGGGACGTGCCGGGAACATAGCCTTCGACCTTAAAAGCGTCCACAAGCGTGTCGAGTGTTCCCGGCATCTTGCTCCAGGTACTGCTCTCCTTCTCCGTGTCACGGTATTGGGCAAGGCAGTCGTACATCAGCGTCTTGAGGAACAGGGTTGAACACGCGGCTCGAATCAGCATGGGGAAGATCGTGTTGCACTGCGCCTTGCTGTAATCGTTCCCGCTCTCTGGCGGTGGCAGCTCGGGGCACACGGTGTCCAGCAGGCCAGCTTCCGCCTGGCTGCCGTCAGACCTGCTGCCTCCACCGCCAGCCCCATTGTTACCGCTGCCAGGCCCCTCGCGAGTGCTGCCGCTGGCGGTGAGCCCTGCGTTGTCCTGGGCGCTGGGCGCGGCCCTGGCCTGTGGGCCCGGCTGGAGGCCGGCGGTGCCCCTGTGGCCACCGTCTCCGTCGCCCAGACCGCCACCGCCCGATTGGCCTCCTCCGCCACCGCCGCCGGCGCCAAGGCCCGCGCTGCCCGTGCCAGCCGTGGCGCTGCCGTGCCCCCCGCCCGGTCCCGTGGCGGTGTGCGGGCCCGGCGGCGGAGGGGGCGCGCTGGGGACTTGAGGCGCCTGCGGAAGGGGCAGAGGGAGGGAGCCGTGACACAGGTAGCCGCGCAGAACGCAAGCAAGGCAGGCATGCTGAGGGGGAGCACAGCTGTCGGTGGAGATGAAGCCAGCCCCGCTAGACTGCGAGTGGCCCCTTGAACGCACCTGCACGGAGGCGGACGCAGGCGGCGGCTGGTCGCTGGGCGCGGCTGAGGGGCGTGGGCCCGGCTGGAGGCCGGCGGTGCCCCTGTGGCCGCCCTCGCCGTCGACCTCACCGCCACCACCCGTTTGGCCAACCCCGCCACCGCTGCTACCGCCAAGGCCCGCGCTGCTCGTGCCAGCCGCGGCACTGCCGTGCCCCCCGCCCGGTCCCATGTTGGAAGGAGGCGGGCCCGGCGGCGGAGGGGGCACGACGGGGTCTTGCGGCTCCTGTGAACGGGGCAGGGGGAGTGCATGTGTGTGTGGGAGGGGGCAGCTGAGGCAAGCGTCGTCATACAGGACGAGAGGCAGGCACTTTCAGCAGAGCACAGCTGTTGCAGGGGAGGATGAAAGCCCCGCTGGACATTCCTTCGGCTAGCACGGAACAGTGCAGGAGGCTGCCTGTATCCGTTTCTTGCTCACCCCTGCCGCGGTGGCCAGGTTGGCGGCGGCAGCCAAGCCAGTGGGCAGGCCAGCTTCCGCCTGGCTGCCGTCAGACCTGCTGCCTCCACCGCCAGCCCCATTGTTACCGCTGCCAGGACCCTCGCGAGTGCTGCCGCTGGCGGTGAGCCCTGCGTTGTCCACCCGCTTCAGGACACCCTTGAAGAGGGTGATTAGCCGCCGTATGGGGGGGCATGTCTTGCACGCCTCCGTGTAGACCGCCACGACCCCATCTGCCTCCAGCTCTGCATGCAAGCAGCAGGGCACAGTCTGCAATGTCATAGAGGTCGGGAAAGGGGCTACATTGGCGGAAGCTCTATCCGCAAAGCCTGCCCCCTCGACCCCTGCCCCCTCGACCCCTTCCATTGGACGCACCTTCGCCAACCACGGGCGGTATCGTGGACCCGATCGCCTGGCAGAGCAAGCCCACCAGAGCCTCGTACACCTTGGTGTCGCCGTTGCCGTTGTTAAGGGCTTTGAGCTCGTCCAGCGTCATGGTTTGCATCAGCTCTTTGACCGCCGCTGGCATGAAAGCGGGCGTCATGGGGTTTTCCTTGCCCTTGGAGCTGGGCCCACTGCGGCGATAAGCCACCCGTCGTGACGTCACGCAGGCGACGCCAATGCGCCCCTTCCCAGTTTCGGGATGCGTCTCAATGATCTTCTTGATATATTTTCTGATCAACCCCATATACCGGTAAATTTGGCGATCGGCGGCTATCTGGGCCTTCTTGATGGCCTCGACGCCCTCAGGCCCCCCGCTGCCGCTGCCTCCAGGCGGAGGTTGGGAGCCGTCCTCAGGGCAGGCGGCGTCGCCAGCACGGTCGCCACTGCCGTCATCGGCGCCGCTGCCGGGAGCGGCGCCTGCACCATCCGCGTTGGTACCGTCCCCGCCACCTCCGCCCTCAGCTGCTTCCCCGCCCGCAGCGGCCGCACCACCCGCATCGGTGTGGGCAGCAGCCTCGACGCCGCTGGTAGCGTTGACGCCAGTAGCGGCTTCTACTTTAGCTAGCGCCTTGGCCTTTAGGGCGACATGGAGGAGTCTGTCAGCTTTCTTTGCCATGGCTTGGCGCAGGAGCTGCGTGTCTGTGGAAGTCTGCTCCTTCATTGTCTCCACGGCCTCCAGGGCGTCTCGGAAGTGATCAGCCACTTGCTGAAGTTTGCGGGCAAGCGAGGTGTCGGCATTCTGTGCGGCATCCTCAACCTCCGTTTCCAGGTCGTCCATGTCGGCGTCATCGCTGCTGGAGCAACTTTCAGCTTCATAGCTCGAATCATCGCCCGAAGCTGACATTGTAGTCAGGGCCTCTTGGGCCGTGCCATCGCCAGTTACGCCAGAGTGTGTTTGGCCGGGCTAGCTGGGAGATGCAGTATAGCCTACGGTAATATGCCTTGAGTTGTCAGGGGGCATGTGGTGTGGGACCTGTGGGTACGCAGCGGCGTTCGGGTACACTCGAGTGCATGGGCATGGGCGGGTCTGTGCCTCAACCGAAGGGCTGGCCGACTGGTGCAAGAAACGTTTGGCGTGTTGAGCACATATAGGCAATGCACTCTTGCTCCGTTCTGGGCGCAAGCTGTCCAAGTCCGGGGGGATGCGTCCTCCAGACGACAGTTTGACCGCAATAGCAGCGACGCTGTCGCGTTAGAGTCGCTGCCAGGCTAGCACTCTACATGCTGCTGGTGCCAGCGCTTGCTGCACCTTGCGCACTGCCAGGAGTCGAGCACCGCTGCAGCACGATGATTCTTGCTCGCGGGGGTGCAGACGCCCTTGTAGCCGCACTATCCTTCGCCCTCGTGTGTGCATAGCAGCGTCGTCGGCTAGGGGCTCGCGCCCCGGCAGGCCCGCAGAAGTCAAACCGCATCCCAGCGCAGTGCGCACACCAGCCGACCGCCGCTGCGCTTGATTGCAGCCCCGTATCGACCTGGGAGCATTCATGATGGCTTGTTGGGTGCTTAGCGGGCTGTCTTGCGGGTTAAGCGGCTTTCGCACGTTTGGGACCATATTATGGTTCCCCGCGTGCGAGAGACGCTTCCGCACGCCCCGGACCGGATCACCGGCCCCAACCCCGCGAGACCCGTCGGAGCCCCCGCTCACGCGTGTTTCTCATTGTAGTTGCTGCTATTGCGTAAGCAATTGACTACCTTTCTTGTCTACAATTGTGAAAGCCGTTTACTGTTTGCGGTTGCCGTTGGGGACTGTTGGGTGGCCACGGCGCTTTCCAGCCGTGTAGGGCCGTGTATGTGCGCCTTTGGATTGCACCTTGCTTTGGCTTCTGTGTGTGCCTGTGTTTGCCCCCGCCCGCCGCTGCCTGCCTGCCTGTGTCTGGCCCTGCCCACCGGCGTGAGCGCACTGCCGCCCTGTCCCCGCCTGCTAAGCCAACTGCGTGAGCTGTTACGCACGTCTGCCCCCTTGAGGGGCACGTGCCGCCCCTATGCGTGTTACAGAGGGGCTCATGCGAACACACCGCCATTCATGATTTATTTTACATCCTCTTCCTGTTGCGAACAAACCACAGATAGGTGCGTTTCCTAACTGCCCCCCACCCCGTCCCGCCCTCGCAGGACACGGTGCTTGCGTGCCTGCAGCAAGACTACGAGGGCCCTTACGTCATCCACGTGCTCGATGACGGCGGTGACGACAAGCTCCGGGACTGGGTCGAGTCCATGGCGGCCGAGGGCCATGCCAAGCGGCTGCAGTACATCAGGTGTGTGTGAGCACCTGCAGTACAGCACCAGCCCCGCAGGGCCTGTTTGCACCCGGTGTCGGCTCGTAGCCTTCCCCCTACAGTTCAATGCTCTTGGTAAAAGCTGAGCCCTGACCAGCATCTTTATCGCCCGCCCCTGTGATACTGATGGCCGCAGGCGCGAGAAGAAGCCGGGTGTGCCCCACCACTTCAAGGTGAGGCGGGCGCACTACTGCCTCCCACATGCATGCCCTCTGGCTGTATGCTACGCCGGCTCTGTACGGCATCGCGCCCCCTACTCCCGTGCCTGTGCCGCGCCACACGTGCCCACCGCACTGCTCGCCACGGACCCTTGCTCGACCGCAGGCTGGCAACATGAACCACGCTCTGGGCCTGACGTCTGCGCCCTACATCGCTCAGCTGGATGCGGACATGATCCCCACCCCCAAGTGAGCGAGCCCGGGGCGGGTCTGCTGCCATTGGTCGAATTTCAGATGCGTGCTGCTGCTGTGTGGTGCACTGCTCTGGTGGTTACCTGCCTCCTTGGGGCCCTGCGCGTGCGCGCTAGAGGGAACCGAGGGTGCTAGCTTCTAACCGGCCCTTGTGCTTCCGCTCTTGCCCCCCACCCTCAGCTTCCTGAGCCGCCTGATGGCTGAAGTGGTTGCTGACCCCAAGGTTGCCTACGCCTACTGCCCCCAGGTGCGTGTTTGCGTACACATGCATGCGCGAAATGCTGATGTTGCCCTCGCCCACGGCGAGCTACCCCTGCTCCTGTGTCTCCATCCTCACGACCACCCTGCCCGCTGCTGCCGCCCCCCCTCGCCCCTCTCTCCGCAGTCGTTCTACAACTGGGGCGCCATGGATGTGATGGACGACCACCAGGTGCGGATCTGATCCCGGATTCTACTCGGCACTGGATCTGGATTCTGTGTACTAGGCCTGGATCGATCCCACGATGCCACGGGAGCACCCATGATCCTCTTTCCTCTAGTCTCCACCTCAAGCCCCCACCAAACCCTCACCCACTCGGCCGCTCCCCAACCCGCAGATGAGCAACTACCTCACGCTCAGCAGCCACTGCGGTATGTCTTCCGTGGGCCTCGGGCCCAACGGCGGATCGGGCGTCGTCTGGCGGCGCGAGGCGCTCGCCGAGATCAACGGCTTCCGTACCGAGTCGCTCGGCGAGGACTACCTGACGTCATACGACCTGCTCGCCCGCGGCTGGAAGAGTGTGTACGTTCGCGAGCCCATGCAGACCGGCCTCATCCCGTGGACCGCTCAGGTGGGTGCATGCGGCTGGGGGGTGGGGGCGCGACCCAGCTACAGGGGGTGCACAGGTAGGAACGGCCCTCGCGAAGGCCGCCACGCCCATGCGAAGGTGTTGTTTTACCAGTACGCTGACGGTTGCTGTGCTGCTATTCCTCTGCAGGCATGGCTGAAGCAGCACCACCGCTGGGCCATCTGCGGTCTAGAGCAGGTGGGGACTGGGGGGCTGCTGAGGGGCGGGTGCAGGGGCTTACTCCGCGGCGCTCCCTGTCCCTGCAAGGACTCATGCCTGACCCCGACCGACCCCTCCCATGCCCGCCACCCACGCTTCGCAGTGCTCGCTGCTGTTCAAGCACGTCCTGACCTCGCCGCACCTCAACTTCAAGCAGAAGTACCTCCTGCTCGCGGCCGCGCTGCCAGCGCGGTACATGATGATGGCAATGTTCCTGGGATCTACGGCCATGCTCGCCGTAATGTCGTACCTGTGGCTCGCCACCGTCCGCGCTGACGGCGCTACCATCGACAGCCCGCTGCTGCGCATTGCTCTTTACGTCGGCGTCGCGGCCATGGCGGCAAGCCAGCTGATGTCAGCGCTGCAGTACATCGACCTGCCAGTGAGCGCACGGGCTTTCTGCCCTCTTTTGTGATGTGCGAAAGCTGCCTTGCCCCTGGGCTCTTGCACCTGGACAGCCCGCCTTGACTTTAAGAAGGAGCCCTTCTGACATGTCTGTGTCCCTGCCCGCCCTTGCTTCGCCCTCAGGTTGCATGGCTCTGGGTTATGATCGTTCGCCAAGTCGGCCTGGTCGTAGAGGCGCCGTACAGCCTGTGGTGGGCTTTCTGCTTCATGGCGGGCCGCGACGGCGGCTGGAAGGCCACCGGCAAGTACAACACCGGCCCCGAGGGCCCCGGCCTGCTGTCCGCCCTCCGCCGCATGGCCGCCAACACGTGGCTCGTGGGCTGGAACCTGGTGCTGTGGGCCGCCGGGGTGGCGGTGCTCTCGGTCATGACGGCGCGCATCCTCAAGTGCGGCCACCCGTTCTGGGCGGTCCTGATCGGCGGCCTCCTCGTGACAATGGTCGTGATGGTGATTCCGCTGCTGATGCCCCTTTACTACTACGCCTGCTGCATGGTGAGCGAGAAGGGCTGAGCGCCGAGGGACGGCACACACCTGACCGTTGGTTGCCCGTCACAGCCCTACGGTACATACCGGTACCCTGTCTGATCTTATGGTTCACTGAGCCTCCCCTGTGCCCTACCTTTCCTCCCGTTGCATTTCCCGCGCAGCCCAAGCCCTCTGAGCGCGCAGCCATGGTGCCACGTGACCCCATCAGCGGCGTGCCCACCATCGATCCGGCTTACGTGATGCCCAAGATCCACGTCGGCATCGTGACGGCGCTCTCGATCCCCGTGGTCGTGACGTTTGCTTTCGGCGTGGCCGTGATCGTTGCGTCCGTGGTCTTCCCACCGGGCTACGAGCACAGGCTGTTCTGCTAGAGCAAGCAAGACTGACGCATCAGCCCTGGCCCCGGCGGCCCGTCTGCCGTCCTCTGGCGGGTTGGCGGGGTTTGCACGTCCAGTCTCCAGGTTGTACGGGGCTGGGCGTTAGATGTATGATTGGGAACGAAGTTTGAGGGAGTGAACCATTGAGAGTGTGAGAATGAGGATTTGTTTGTCAGACGCCGGCAGTGTGTCCCAGCCCCTCGAGCGCCATGCAGGCAACAAAGCCCGCAGGATGCGATCTTGATGCTAATGCTAAAGAGTCTTTTGCGTAATGTTGTTCGCGCATATTTCTCAGGGCGTGCGATATTCACACGTCGAGAGCTGGGGACATAGACCCACCTGATACCCCTGTTGCCCACATATCCTTACGTACATCTCCCTAGACTGCTGAGGCCTAGGCTCATACATGCCGGGCCTTAGTGAGGACATAGCGCACCCGGAGAGGTGCTGAGACTCGTACGAAGAGGCCGGGGGTTGCGCTGTCGGGTTGGCCGGGGATAGATGTGAGCACCGCAATGCCCCTACATGGGGGCCAGAAGGTTGCTGTGAGCGTCTCTGGGGTCTGTCTGCGCTCGATGCGCATGGAACACATAGCTTGAACTACCGGTACTAGTCGCTAGTGGGTTGTGGTGCTGCTGCTAGAGGGGTGTGAGTATGCACTTGGCATCACGCACGGGGTCAGTAATGTGGGGTTTTGCCGGAGTCTGGTTGGGAGCGGAAGAGAGTCTCTACAACCTGTTCTCGTTCAGGGCCGACGGGCCACGCTAGCCTTAGTGTATGTGGTGTGCGCTGAGTTACGTCCTCCCAAGCTTGGGGGACAGCGTCGGTCAAAGCGAAATGCTGGGGAGGAAGGTGCAGTGTCAAGCACCCCTGGAGTCGTGCTTCCTTGAGCCGCCCTGCGGATTTGCAGGGCACATGATGAGCTCGTGAGAATGTTTGGGAATGGGGGAGCAATGGCTGAACCAGGTGCTTAGCTCAGGCTATCACCATCAAATGCATCGTCACCTGTTGTTCTACCTCGTCACATCCCGGTCATGAGGGCTTGACATGAAGATGTGCTCGGCATGGGCGTGCGTGTTTCTATTGTTCTAATCTTTCTCTCTCATTAGCGGTTGGAGTTTGACCGGTGGTACGGCAGGTGCTAGCCAGGTACAGTTAGCGCCACCGGTAGGGTTCGGCGTGTAAATGAGCCGTCATACTTGTAAAGCAGTAAAGGCATCCGAGGAGAGGCCGGCTCATGAGCAGGGGGGGTGAGGGGCGGGGGGAACGGCCCTGGGAATGCAACGTAGGGAACAAAAGGCGGGGGCAGGCGACATGAATGTAGCGCGAAGCGCCTTGTTGTGGGCGTAGGGCGAGGGTCGCAAACTACGCAGACCTGTGGGCACCCGGCCTAAGTGTCGTCGTCGCCTGTGGAAAGGGAGGGCCCGCGAGGGCAAGGAGGCAAGGGGACAAAGGACGGGGGTAGTAGTGCAGCGTTGAATAGAGTTATGCGCAGCGGTGCATGCCGGCCGTGCTGCAGCCGAGGTGACGATTGACTTGCGCCGCGCCCGACATGGGCCAAGCAACTAGCACTCGCCCCCAGGTCGGTCAGAGCACGGCAGCACGGTGGACCGGAAGACAGGTAGGGAGCGGAGGGCCTGTGATCCACCGCCGCAGCGCCCACCGTGCGCTGCACTAAAACACCGAAGGCCAGGCTTGGCCCCCCAAACCTCCACGTACCCCGTCGTGGCTCAGACTGCGTGCCAGCCACGCCAGCAGACGCCCACAGCCAGGTGACCTCCGCGGCATCGGACCCCTCAACCTCCACTTGCACAACCTACCCCGGGAAGCTGCCCCTGCTTGTCGTTACCCCTTGGCGCGTGGTAGTTACCCCAACACAGTAGCATCGGTGTGCAGCTGCGGCGCAGACAGTCAGATGACAGACAGTCAGAAGGCGGCATTGGGCTGACAGGATAGGAGCTACCGAGAGGCAGCGGCCAGGCCGCAGACAGTCAGATGTCACGGGCGTTGACCCAACCTGCACGCTTGGGGCCAGCGGTGGGGCATACCAAGGGCAGGGGCAAGAAGAAATGGAGGGCCAAAGCTAGGAGCCGGTTTGGGTGCGGGAGGCCAGCGGGGTGGTGGTGGCGCCGTACCTCACGGCCCTAGGGAGGGCGCTGCGGAAGGAGCGGCAGCCAGTCTTTGCAAGGCTCCGCACCAAAGGGCTCAAGCCTCGCTGGGTCAAAGGGCGAGGCGGACATACTGTACTGAGAGGGGGACGGCTGGAGAGGGGGACTGGTGGAGAGGGGCAAGTAAGGTTATATGTGAGCCCGGGGTCATGGTGTGCGTGTGGCTGTCAGAACCCTTACTTGTGGTCGGTGGCCCACGGTCGGGCAGGCACACTCCCCTTGGCGGCTCCCTAGCTGAGGCTCACCGCCCTGTGGGCTGCTAATAGGGGGCAGACTGGGGCAAGCCAGGCTTGCAGGCGACAAGCTCGTGCGGGCGGCCAGCTGGTCGAGGCGTTCCGCGCTTAGCACCCCCTCGTAGGGTTAAAAGCAAAGCGCTATGCAGCGCAGAGCACGATGGCACGCTTGGCTCCGGACCCCCCTCGTAGGGTACCACGCCCTACGGCCTCCGCCCCAACGTAGCGCGAGGGGGTCCTCACGTAGGGGTCCCGCATTGTGTCCACCGATGACTGGGCTGGGGGTTTTGTAGGGGCTAGAGAAGAGAGGCTGAGCGGGGCAAGGAGGGGCTAGGCGGGGCTAGGCGGGGGTAGGAGCTCCATAGCTAGTTATTGATGGTGACAAGGTGTACACAATCAAGTTGGGTGGTAAACAGGTCCAGGAGCAACCTTACCTTCGGCTTCTGAGGCGTTGGCTCGCTTGGCTGGGCCTGTGGAAGCGGACGCTGCTGTCCCAGGAAAGGGAGGACGGGGCTGCCAACGGTCACCAGGGTGATGGACGTGAGCACCACACCGGCGAGCATCGCCCAGAAGATATCCATGCAGCCTTGGCGCATGAGGTTGACGAGGTCTAGCACCATAGCGGCCGCCGTGAGGAGAACTTGGCAAACAGTCGCGATTCGCAACACCCACGGCGCCGCAGCCCTCTCCCGCGTGTACATGCGACGCACGAAGTCAGGGTCGGCGACCGCAGCGTGTATGCTGTTGCAGGTTTTGGCGATCGGGGCGGCCTGGCCCTTGGCCTGCCCATCAAGCTTGGTTGGCGTGCTTACTGTTGTAAGACCCTGGCTGTTGCGCTCCCCTCGGATGGTCTTTGCCTTCCCCCATCCCCTCCCCAGGCCGCGGAGCTACATTCTTCCGTCACCCGGGTCAAGCCGCTGGGGCCCCTGCAAAGGCATTGCCAGCAAGCTATGCCCTCCCACCCCGTCCTCGGGCATCGCTGGCCTAACGTCCCTTGTCTTTCGTAGCTTCATTGAAAGGCTGCCAAAGGCTGCACAGGGCTTGGGCTGCAGACCGAGGGCCGGAGGGCAGAGCCCAACGGTAGCCTCTAGACGGTGGCATCGTGGCAAGCTCTCGACAGAAGGGAGAAAGAGCAGGACCAGGTCCAGACGGTTTCTGAAGCGTTACAGGTGTCAACAAGGACCCTTCCTTGCACGGCCACCCACACACGCAGCACCAGCCCACAGCAAAACGGGACGGGCAAAACCCCGGTGGGAAAGGTACAACATGGGGGCAGAGGTACAGTTCTCTCTCTGTGGGGCGAATTGAGGCCACACTCCTTTCGGTGCGCAAATCCTCTCCCCGCGTCATCCTCCTGCTTATGCCGCTGCTACCCACAAGCTCGGGAGCTAGCGTCCGACAGTCACACACGCCCCGCTTATCAGCGCGCCAGGCCCGAGCCGGCGGCTTGCGCCTAGGGCGTCCCTCACTCACATCGCGTTTCTTCTCCAGATCCGCCTCCGCAGGGACAGCTCAACTCCGCTCTCGCGAAGTCCGTCTCCCGCCATTTCCAAGCCACCACAACGCCACTCAAACAACCACCAATCGAGATCCAACCTCGCTCCGCTCCATCGCGCTGTGCTCCGCTGCCAGCTCTCGCTCCCGGGCTGCAAGACAAACAGCCGCAGGGCGGTGCTGACAGCGAGCTCCCCCGCGTGTCAGGCGATCAGAAGCTTGCTGCCATGCACGGGTTTTGGGGCCCGGGCGAGGCGCTTACTTCTTCTCGTCCAGGGCGGCCTGCGGGGAAGGACGGGGAATGAAAGACGGAGCGTGGTCAGACACACGAGCGCAGAACTGAGCCCCGAGGCACAGAGGTGCACAAGGAGAACGCTTTTGTCCACCATTCCACCTTTCGACACAACCTCAAGCACATACCCTTGCCCATGACCGGTGACCTGCCATGTCCCCCTTCCGATCCCCAGCCCCGCCCATTCATTAGCCCCACCCCCTGCACGGAGCACACAGCCCAGTCACTCACCACGCCGGGCAGGACGCGGCCCTCGAGCAGCTCCAGGGAGGCACCGCCGCCGGTGGAGATGTGCGACATCTTCTCGGCAACGCCGGCCTGCTCGACGGCGGCCACGGAGTCACCGCCACCGATGATGGTGATGCAGCCCTTGGGCGTCAGGCTGCGCGGAAAACAAGGACGAAACGGTCAGTTCGTTTAGATCAAGGCCAGCGAAAGTGCGGATCAGATCAACCACAATTCTATTGCTCCTGGCCGCAGCGTGCGCCGTCCCGCACTAGCTCCAGGCACGGCCGAGCGGCCAGGGCCACCGAGAGGAGGAACGCGCCGAGCAAACGCCGGTCGCTCACCCGGCCAGGGTGTTGGCGATCGACACGGTGCCGGTGGCGAACTTGGGGAACTCGAACACGCCCATGGGGCCGTTCCAGACAACGGTCTTGGCGTCAGCCAGGGCGTCGTTGAAGGACTTGATCGAGTCCGGGCCAATGTCCAGGCCCATCCAGCCGTCAGGGATCTTGTCCACGGACACGATCTGTAGATGTACGGCACGGATTCAGGATTGGTTCTAAAACTCCTTGTCGTGCGGGAGGCCAGGGCTATTGTCAGTGCCAGGGAGACCTCTCCCAGACGGGGACCAGGCTGGCTCCCCTCGCCCCCTACCACGCCCCTGTCCTTCTCGCCACACTCTTTACTCAGCCCCGATGCCCTTGCTCGGACCCCTCAGCAGCCAGCCCTTCACAAAAGCGCACCTGGGTGTTGGCGTTGGCGTCGAACTTGTCGGCGATCACCACGTCGGTGGGCAGCAGCAGCTGCACGCCCTTCTCCTGTGGGGTGAGAAAAAAACAACATGGCAGTCGGGCGAGCATCGGGTCAGTACCGTGTCGCACATGCCCACAAAGCGTCACGAAATCCGAGCACCTGATGTCAAGGGATCTCATGCCCCGTGGATCTCGTCCCTGCCCCTGCCCACCTTGGCCATCTCCTCGAGCTTCTTGGCCAGGTCCAGCTTGTCCTCCTCCACCAGCGAGGAGCCGACCTTGAGGCCGCGGGCCTTGTAGAAGGTGAAGACCATGCCACCACTGCAGGCAGGTGGGGAAACAGGGACGAACGCAGGGCGGTCAGCCGATTAGAAAGAACTTGAGACCAGCGGCGATGCTTCACGGGGGTGCGTGCAGCAACCGGGCAAGGAGGGTGCTGACTCACCCGATGATGATCTTGTCGCACTTGGACATGAGCGACTCAATCACGGTGATCTTGGACGACACCTTGGAGCCACCCACGATGGCCACGAAGGGGCGCTTGGGGGCGGTCACGGCGCCATCGAGGTAGTCCTGGCGGGACACAAACGCAGGCGGGAAACAGGGGTGAGATGGGGAGGAGCGCAAACCAGGTGGCCATGAGGTGGCCAAATGGAGCATTCCTCCACCGCTCAACGAGTGCCGTGCAGGGTAAACGATGTCACAGAGCCCGCAAAAAGGCCATCTTCAGTTGTTCATTTTTGCTCTTTCGTCGCCGCTCCTCACCAGCTCCTTCTGCAGCAGGAAGCCGGCCACGGAGGGCTTCAGGAACTTGGTCACACCCTCGGTCGAGGCGTGGGCGCGGTGGGCAGTGCCGAAGGCGTCGTTCACGTACAGGTCGGCGTTGGCGGCCAGCTGCGGAGCGGGGTGGAGGGGATCAAGGGGATCAATATGAATCCACCGAACCGTAGTGGAGACGGGAAGCCCAACAATAGCTGTTGCAGAGTGTACCCCAAGCGGCACGCACCCAAAAACGGTGGCTTCAACCACGGGTGTGCCGTTGACTAACACCGACCACAGACCCCTGCTGATCATGCCAAGCCTTACCTTCTTGGCGAACTCGGCGTCGTTCTTCTCCTCCTCCTTGTAGAAGCGCACGTTCTCCAGCAGCAGCAGCTCGCCGTTCTTCATGGCGCCGACGGCGTCCTCGACGGCCTTGCCGATGCAGTCATCGACCTTCTTCACCTGTTGGTAGAGGGGCGAAGGAAGTGGGATAGGAAGAGGGGCGGGGGAGGGGTCAGGTGAGGGCTGGTAGGGCGGGGACCGCAGAGGCTGCAGGGGTGAACCCGGGGGGGATGCACAGGAGTTCGGCGCTGCTGCGCGACGGTGGGATGCCAGGTGAGGGCTGTATGCACACGAGGCCAGAAGGCGAGAAGGCCAGCTTTTTCTCACCGGCTTGCCCAGGAGCTCGGACAGGCGGGCGACCACGGGGGTCAGGCGGTACTTGTCCTCGGGGCCACCCTTGGGGCGGCCCTGTGGAGGAGGGGCGAGGAGAGGGGTGAGGAGGGAGCGAGCAAGGGCGTTGAGGACGTGCGGGTTACGGCAGCAGCAGGCGGGTCCGGGGCGACGGACCGAGGAGCTACTGCAGAAACGCGAGCCTTGTCGCGTGTAGGAAGCTTTGCTGTGGAGTATTGGGCGCTGATTGGGACAGAGAGGTGCGTTTCGGCGAGCGATGGCTCACCAGGTGAGAGGTGAGCAGGACCTTGGCGCCGTTCTCCAGCAGGTACTTCAGGGTGGGGACGGCAGCGCGGATGCGGGTGTCGTCGGTAATGGCCAGGGTGGCCTTGTCGAGAGGCACGTTCAGGTCAGCGCGGACGAAGACGCGCTTGCCTGCGAGAATGGAAGCATGCGCGCGGAGGGTCAGAATTGCTGCCTCGCCGGGTGTGCTTGCTAACTCAGGGGTAACCCAGTCGAGTCGAGATATAGTGAAGGGATCAAGGAAGCGCGCAGAGGCCTCGCGGCGCGAGTTGTAGGAGTGATCGGGCGAAACGCGACAGGCCCGCGAGCGCTCTGGCCTTGTCCTCACCCTCCAGGTCGGCCTTGTGCAGGTCACCGACGGACTTCTTGACCTGCAGGGCAATGCGAGGGAGCGGAAGCTCAGCACCGAAGCCCTCGCGACCGACCAATCTGGGTCATGGCGACGACTTAGCACCCTCGGGTCGCTCACCGCCTCGACGACGACGCGGGAGCGGCCAGCGCGGCCGATCTGGATGGACACCTCGGGGGCGAAGGTGCTGCGCAGCACGGGGCTGGAGACCGACGAGAGCTGGGCCACGCGGGGCGCGACCGCAGCGACGCGGCGGCCAGAGACCACACGCGCGCTGGCACGAACGTTCTTCATGGTGAGGGCCATTTTTGCTGAGTGGGGCTGCGACTGTGATGCCGGGCTCGGGCTGCACAAGTGTGCTCGCGGAGTCTTATCCCGAACGCGGTCGTGTACGGCAGAATTTATCGCCGAGCGCGATGATCAATGGCGAGGAAGCGTCGACCGTCCAAGCCGACCGGCCACGCGCTATGTCCTGCACACTTGCGAGGGTGCAATGCGCTTGAAAGCACCGTAGCCGTTACAGGACAGCGCAGAAACACCCCGCGCGAGCGACACGCTGCGCAGGGGCGCGCGGGCTCTGCTCTGGCCCGTGTACATCGCGCAGCGTATGCGTGGCACGGAATTTCGATACAGCAGCAGGCGTCTCGGAGTACGCGCCTGGCGCGACCCAAAACTTAGCGACCCGCAACACCCCGGCCAAGCTTCCACAGCACCATTGCGCCTCCGAGCAAGACGGGGTGTCAAGTGTATTTCGCGGTTTCATATGCTCTGCGCGTCGGGCGCAACTACGCGATCTGTGCGGAACTCGGTTGTGCATGGAGGAGCGCAACAACGAAGCCCACAGCAATTGATTGCCGCGCGAAGCATAACACAAGGCGTTACACCAGTCGACCTGTCCCGCAGGGGCCGCAGGGGCACGCTGCCGTGTGTCACACGGACCGTTCTTCGCCCTCGCCCATCCTCGCGTGCGCCTTCCCGCACGCAACTGCCCAGCCCGCTCTCTCCACTCCACTTCACCTCGCCGCGCCCCGCTGGCTGAACTCAGCAGCTCAGGAGCACAACTCGCGGCACGCGGGAACTCCCCACTGGATGGCCTCAGCAGACGCTTGGCAGCACCGGGCAGCATGCACACTCCTCCCCATACCGATACAAGCATGCGGCCCTCTACACCGCTCTCACCGCACCAGCCGCACGCCGCCAGCCGCCGCCCCCATGCCTCTCAAGGCCCGTCCCGCCGCCGCCGCCACGAGCGTCGGCCCCGGGCCTGCCCTGGGCCTCCCTAGGGCCCCCGGACTGCGTTGCAACCCCCGCAACGCCACGGCCGCCGGGCTGCAGTCCAGCCGCGCTGCCGCCAACGCCGCCAGCGGCCGACCCCGCTCACACCTCGTCCCCGTGCGGCCGGCGCCGGCGCCTGCCCGCCACGCCGCCATGCCGTAACGCACATCACTCACCCTTGTACTGCAGGAGCTCTTGTACGACAGTGCGCTGGCGCCTGCCGCGCCGCTGCCGCCGTCCGTCGACAGCGCGCGAGGTGGCTGCGGCGACCGCGCCGATCCACTGCCGCTGCCGCCGCCGCCGCCGGCTCCTGGCGCGCTGCCGCCGCTGCCGCTGCCGCCACCGCCGCTGCCGTTCCCGCTCCCGCTGCTGCTTGCGTCGCCGGCCCCCGTGCCGCTGGGCCCCGCCGCCGCGGGCCCCGCCCGCCCTGGCGTCGACGCTGCTGGCGGCCCTGCCGCTGCCGCCGCCGCTGACGTCGACGCCGCCGCTGCCGCCGCGGCCTCCGGCTGCCCCACATACACCATCAGCACCCGCTGGTCCTCCGCCCGCTGCCACAACCCACCCTGCCGCACCCCCGCCGCAGCGTCCGCCCGCCGCCGCGCCCACGAAAGCGCGGAGCCCACCACCGCCGCCGCGGCGGCGGCGAAAGCTAGGACCGGCCGGACGTCCGCCAACGGCGCGACGGCGGCGGCGCCTGGCGGCGGCGCCAGGCCCGCCAGGACGGCGGCGGCGGCGCCTGCCAGCATGAGCGGCACACACACGGCGACGGAGGCGGCGTGCATGGCGGCGGCAGTGGCTTCGTTGAGGCGGAAGCGGCGCGCGTTTGCGAGTGCCTGCAACGGGGAAGGAGAAGGCAGGAATGGTGGGGTGCCATTCCGTCCGACAGGCCGACAGGCGGACAGCGGCACGAGCCTGCATGTCTTCAGCACAACAGGTGCTGTACGTCTACCCTTGCCGTACCAGATCCTCATGCCCATCAAAATCCGAATCCAGATCCAAAACCCCACCTGCAGCGGCACCGGAGCCAGCAGCGCCACCATCATGACCGCCAGCGGCAGCAGCGCCCCCGACGGCACCTGCCAGGCAGCTCCCGCCGCCCCCGCTGCCGCCGCCGCCGCCGCCGAGGCAGCCTCCGTCACCGCCGCCGCCGCTGCATCGGCCGCCGCCGACCCCGCGGCTGACGTCGCTGCATCAGCCGCCGCCGACCCGGCCGCCGCCGCCGCTGCGGCCGCCGGGGCCGCGGGGCCCGAGAGCAGGAGGGTGCCCACGAGCGCTGCGCTGACGGTGAGGGGCAGCAGCAGGCGTGCGGAGAGGAGCGCTGCCACGTCAGACAGCACCGAGGCCGGGAGCAGCTGCGGGGGGGTTGGGGTGATAGAGGGGAGACAAGGGGGATGGTCTCTCGAAGCATTGGAAAACGGTGACAAAAGGAGTGGCAGCAGTCAGCGAGCTCGATGCCCGGGCGCGGCGGGATGAGGAGAGGGGGGTAGGGATAAGGAGCGACAGGGAGCGATGAGGAGTCAGAGCGTGGGGCCCCCCAGGTGCCCCGCATACACGCACACACGCACGGTCAGGCCCACGCCTCCCGCCCGCACCGCCTCCATCCCCTCACGAGCACCCCATCGCCCACCTCCCACCCCCCACCCGCACAGCTCCCACCCCCCACCCCCCACCCGCACGTGCGCACAACCGCACCTTGTCCCATGCCTCCCTGCTGAGCAGCGGCAGCGTAACGCCCGCGGCCAGGAGCGTGAGGGGCGTGTTGGCCGTGGCCAGGACCCCCGTGAGGAGATCCACCGAGGTGGGGAGGGGGACCTGACAGGGGGGGTGGGCGGTGGTGCGGGGGTGTTGGAGCGCTCGAGTCGTGTGGCCGGGCCACACCTGCCCCTTCGCCCTCGAGTGTTGCACACGTGCCCCGGCAAGCCCATTGCTCGGTCCCTGCCGCTGCTCCCCTCTCGCTCCTCACTTGCAAACCTAACACCGCAGTACCCCCACTGCCCCCAAGCAGGTGCATCGCCAGCCCAGACACCACCAGGGCCCGCACCACCAGCCCCCTCCCTCCCTTGCCCTCCCTGCACCCCCACGAGGATGGGCCAGGCCTGCAGGCGGGCCACGGGGCAGGCTACCGCAGCCGTATGGTCTTGCTTGCTCATCCCATCCCGTTGCAACCTGCCTCGTGCACCCAAGCACCCCCACGCATCCGCATCAGCTTCACCTCCAGCCCCGCCCAGCCACCACCGGGGCCCACAACGTCTCCCCAGCTTCGACCCCTTACGCCTCCCCCTTCCCCTCCTCCCCCCCTCCCCCACACGCGCTCATGAGATTCCTTCCAATCACCTGGACCTGGACCTGCTCCCGTACCCGCCCCCTCCCCCCTCCCCCACACGCGCTCACCCGCATCAAGTTCACCGCCAGGCCCCCCACCAGGGCCCACAGCGTGGGTTGGGCCGCCAGCATCTGAGCCGCGTCTTGCCACCGCCCGCCGCCCACTTCCACCCTGGGAGGCAGGGGAGGCAGGGGCAGGAGGGAGGGGCACAGCGAGAGGCGAGGCCAGTGAGCTCGGGTGGGAATGGGTAACAGGAGGGAGGCAGACAAGCAAGAGGCGTGGCCGGTAAGCCCGGAGCTCCCCTCCCTGGCTCTCCCCGCGGGGTAGACCCACAGCCGCCCTCCCCACAAGACGGAGGAACCCCACGACGCCAAAACGTGCCAAAACACACCCTTCCCCCTCACACCCCGCGCGGCCGCAGCCATGGTACTGCCCCCCTCCAACGCGAGGGCCACGCCCGGCACCGACCCCTGGGACCGTGTCAAAACACGCCCTTCCCCCCTCCCAGCCCCCCTCACCCCCGCGCCGCCGCTGCCACCGTGCTGGCCCCCTCCGCCGCCAGCGCCACCTGCCACAGCTCCAGGGGGGCTTCCAGCTGCCCGTCCCGCCACCGGCCGGCCTGGGGGGAAACGGGGGCCGACAGGTGCAGTGCGAGGTCAGCGAGACAGGTCAGGACAAGGCAGATCAAGGCAGATCAATCCAATAAACTCTCCCTGCCCGTGGCGCTCATCCCAGCATGTCGGTTGGGCGGGCACTACGCGGAGCTAATCACACCTTCGGAGTCTCGCCGGGCTTTCCGCTTGCTTACAGTTTCCTCGTTGCCTATCACTCTCCCTGCCCGTCGCCGTCCCCGCCCCTCTCCCCACCTTGACCTGCCCCGTGCTCATCGTCCGCACCCCCAGTCCGTTCATGGAGCCATTGGCCCACTCGCCCTCGTACACACCGCCCTGTTTGGGGGGTGAAAGGTCGGGGAGGCAAGAGGAAAGAAGGTTGAGGGAAGGCAGGGATGGTGTGGGCCAGTCGACGTGGTCAGAGTCCGCCCAACTCCCAACTCCCAAAGGTGGTCCCCCCCCTCCCCGTCCTCCCGTCCCTTCCCATCCCCCAAACCACCCCCACCTTGGGGAAGTGGTACACCCCCCGCCCCTCCTTGAGGTTGTTGCGCCACTCGCCCTCGTAGCGGGCACCGCTGGCGTAGCTGCGGGGGGCGGGTTGTGGGTGTGTGTGTGGGTGTGTGGGTGTGGGGGTGGAAGGGAGGAGACGGGAAGGACAGAGCGGGGCAGGCGGCAACGGCGCAGAAGCGGCTGTCCCGTGCGCCTGGAATGCCCTCCAGCACCCGTCCTGCCATCGGACACACCCCCCAGCCCCCCCACCCCCTCCCACCCCAGCGACTCACGTGTACACCCCCAGCCCCTCCTTGCGCATGCCCCGCCACTGCCCCCGGTAGTCGCCCCCGTCCTCGTGCTTGAAGGAGGCGGGGAAGGCAGGGCCGGCGGAGGCGGACAGCATGTACGACCCGATCCAGACTGAAGCGAGGGGGGGGGAGCAAGGAAGGTAGGACGCGGGTTAAGGGCGGCAGGACGGGGGAAGGGCTGTAGGACGGGAGAGGGCGGGCTGGGACGTTGATTGTGATCGGTGATAAAGATTGCCCGGATGAGATCCTGTACCCCTGTGCCCCCTCACCCGCCACGTGGTTGAGGAGATCCACCAGCGCCACCACCTGACAGGGGGGGGAGGGGAGGAGGGGTGAAGGGGTCGGAGCAGGTCCAAGCCACCGCCTGCCTCAGTGGAAAGCGGAGGCCGCCTCGGGGTGGCTGCTCCCCGCCCAAGCCCCACTGGTGGGCCTCTTGCCCCCGCCTGGATCTGCCCAGCCCCACCACCGCATCCCTGTACGGACAGCCCCCCTCGCCTCAGCGTGTCAAAACACACCATTCCCTCCCCTTCCCCCGCCCCCGCCACCCCACCTGCGCCCCCGCCGCCCCCAGGAAGCAGTCCGCCATCGGGTAGCCGCCCCCTCACGGACACGACCGCCCTGATGCGTGTCAAAACACACCATTCCCTCCCCTTCCCCCGCCCCCGGCACACACCTGGGCCCCCGCCGCCCCCAGGAAGCAGTCCGCCACGGGGTAGCCCCACAGCGCCAGCCCCAGGCCCGAGGAGCTGCCGCCCAGCACCGCCCGCTCCCGCTTGGAGCGCTGGGCCACGTGGAGCCTTAGTAAGAGGGGGGGTGAGTAAGGGAGGGGGCGGCCTTAGTAAGAGGAGGTGGGGGTCAAGGGGAGAGCAGGGAGGGTGGAGGGTTTGCGAGTCCTCTGCCACGGCGAGACCGTGGTGGCGTGGCTGGGGCCCCACCCCCGTGCTCCACTCCCCGTGCGGCCAGGCCCTGACCCGGGTCCCTCATCCGCCGCCCTAATGCAATGATCACGTGCTACCCCCCACAGGACACCTGGCCCCCTCCACTGGTAGTCCCCTCCCCCGTGGCGCTTACCAGCCAGCGGCGATCTGAGCGCCCATGCAGATCCCGGCCACCCCCAGTAGGGGCAGGAACCCGGCGCCAGCCAGGGGGCCGCCCCTGGGGTGACGAGGCGGGAGGGGAAGGGGGGGAGGGGGAGGGGGACGGGGGGGACGGGGGGCAAGTGGGCCCTGGCAACATGGGTTCCGGGTTCGGGGCCCACGCCCGCGGACCCCCGACACCCGACCTGACTCCTAGCTGCGCTGGCCCCTTCCTGTGGGCCTCCGGGGGGCCCTGGGGTGTTGCTGTGCATTCCCCGCTTGGCCTTCTTGCTCCTCCGTGCCCAGGGCCCTGCTTACGTGCCCAGGGCCTGAACGATGACCGATGGCAGCGTCAGAGTGGTCGCGACCTTGATGGCCGTCTGCGACATAAGCACCCAGGCAGCACATGTGGTCGGTACGTCGACAGCGGGGACTCGTCGCAGCAAGACAGCGGCCTTCCCGCCACCCGCCGGAACGCCGGCATTGCCATCGGGAACCCTCGCACCTCGCCGTCGCTCGTCCTCAGAATGCCATTTTGCTTTAGGTTGTAGCCGATCGCCACCAGAGCACAGCACTCGGCGAGCCGCGAGGCTGCCTGCACAAGCGGTTCGCCCATGGTGCTGGGCAATAATATGCTGGGCGTGGTCAAAGGAAGAGTACCATGGCAACGCGGAATTGCCAGAAGTATCAGTAAGGGGTGAGCCTCACCGTTTGTGTGAAGCGAGGTCCAGGCCCCATGCGACCGAACAGCTTCTTCCGCAGACCCCCACCCGCTCGTGTTGCCTCGTTATCAGACTTCCTTGTCACTGTCAACTTAACCCGGTACAGCACAACTGCAAGGATGCAGCTCGCTCAGCGCCAGAACGTCGCGACTGCCCGCAGCGGCTCGGCCCGCGTGTGCGCCCCGGCTGCTCAGCGGGTGAGGACTGATGTGCTGGAGACGTGGCAAGCCGTCGCCAGGTGTTCGCGCGCGGTCGTGATCCCTCTCACGAATGGATCGGCCTCGCAAGTCGTCCACCTGCACCTGTGCCTCCAAATGCTGGGTGTCACGCGACGTGCTGCATCGATTGCTGCATCGGGTTTCCTCGACTTGCTACCAAGGCCGGGATGTGTGGCTCACATCGCTCGTGCCCTCAGTGCGTGCGGCTGCGGGTAGCCACCTAGGCACCCTCCTGCTGGGGCTGCAGCCTGTGTCCCCCCCCCCACTTGCGCATCCCCCACACCCTGCTGACACGCACCCTATCTTACCCTACCCCTTCGCCCCTTCCCTGCCACTTCCCTCTCAGCCCGGCCGCGCTGCGCGCCGTCCCGTGGCGCCCGCTGCGGCTGCCTCCGACGCCCCCGGCCCCAACCCCGTGCGCCAGGCGCTCTCACAGGCGAGCATTACTTACGCAGCACGTATAGCACGGGTCGCTGCTGTGCTGTGCTGCGGCCTATGAGGGTCCGAGAGTACTGGCGCTGGGGGGAGTCGGGTTCGGTACCCGGCGGGGGCCATGGGCAATGGGGCTTGGCATTGGGGCAAATCGCGCGGACGGCTGATGGGCTGGGGTGGATGGCAGGGAGTGCGAATGTGAAAGCAAGGCCTGTGAAACGGCTCGGCGCCCAGCGCTCAAAAGGATCACCACGGCACGGCCAGTAATATAGATCCCCTCAGTAAGATGCCGCCTGTCACCCCACGCCGCCCCACTCTCCACCCCCCAGGTGGCCAGCACCGTTTACAAGGTCTCGGCCGCCATGTCCAAGCCGGGTGCGTGCGGCTGCTGCTGTACGGCTGTACGACAGGGACGTACGGCACTTAGCGGCGTCACGTGCGATGCGATCCCTTCCGCCAACGACGCTTTTCCTGCCTCCCGCCAACCTCCTCCGCCCTCAAACCCGCCCTCCCTTGCCCGCCTTCCTCCCTCCTCCAACCGACAGAGCCCGCCCAGTCCCCCCTGTGGACCGGCCTGAAGAAGCTGGATCTGGGTGCCGTACAGACCGCCATACGTTCGGGCGCGGACCTGAACGAGCGGGAGGTGGGCAGCGGCGACACGCCCCTGCTCATGATTGCGCGCCAGGGTAAGGGAGGGCTTGGGAGGGGAGGGGTCAAGGATGGGGGAAGGAAGGGGACTGGACGAGAAGGGGAGGGGAGGGAGGATGGAGAAGGAGGGGAGGATGGAGAAGGGACAGGGAACGGGGAGAGCGGTGGGGGACAGGAAGGGGGTGGCGGGGATGGAGCAGGGCGGCAGCGGAAGCCCTCGCAGTTGAGTCAAAGGAAGCCAGGAGGCCCGGAGCCGGTGGGGAAGCGGACGGCGGGGGCAAGGCATGGGGCAAATGATGAAGCCGAGACGTTGGACACCAGATGAAGCGAGCGAGGGCGGCGAGAACCAGGGCGGCCAGCCATTCACTCGAAGCGGGCGGGGCGGGGGGCCTCCGGCGCGGACGACGGACGAGCAGCACGGCTGGCCTGGTTCGCACCAACTCAGTCGCGTAGGCGGGCCCAGGGGAGACAGGGCCGGCGCAGGAGGACCAGGGCAGCTTGGAGCAAAGACATGCGCTGGCTGGTCAGGCGTACGACGGATCTGGATCCGACTTACACGACCTGGTGTATGGTTGCTTGGCCCTGATGCCAACACACGCGTACTAGTACCCCCTGCGGTTCCCTCAAGTCACCTGTAACCGTAACATGCGTTTCCAATCTGACTTGCAGGCCACTACAAGTACCCGCCCGCTGAGATCCCCGCGGTAGGCAGGGGCGCGACCCTGGCGCGGGGCTGGGGCTATTAGCTCCTGGCGCTAGGGGCCCCAGCGCAGCGCATGAACTTGGGCCAAGGGTGACGTCTGATGCGCGGGGCGGGAGCAAGCCGGCCGAAAGCTGCCTCGAGCATGTCTTGGCCTGGGCTGCTTTGCCGGAAGCCGGGCAAACAGGAACGGCCAAAGCGGTCACAAAGTACCTGCAGTTATAGGAGGTTGTCCAGCTAAATGCAGCCGTGTTCCTTGCTCCTCCATCTCTCTCACAGGCCCTGGTCAAAGCGGGCGCTGACATGGAGGCCAAGGACGGCAAGGGCATGACTGCCCTGCAGGTGGGGCCGGGGGAAAGCGGACGGAGGGTTGGTGCTTTGGGCAGTCGCGGGGCGCGGCGCGGCGGGGCGGGGGTAGGGAAGGACACCCGCGGCAGCCTGAGTGCTGCGGGCTTCGGCTTTGCAGGCCGCAGACGCAGCTGCTGGCCTGTCCCGCCGCCATCCCGCTACGGCGGCGTGGAGTGGGACGCCGGGATGCCACAGCCACAGCCGCAGCCGCGGCCCCCGTGGCCTGCCCCTTACCAAAGCTACGCCGACCGCCGCTGGGGCGCAAGCACTGCTCCCAGACCTGCGGAACAACAGAGCGAATGCTCTCAGGTCGTTGGAATTCTGATCTTAAATCTCTTCTGTCCATGCCCTCGTCGCAGGTCTCGCTCCTCGCGGGATGGCAGAACATTGCTGAGCTGCTGATCAAGTCTGGCGCTTCAACCGCCGGTGTGGCGGCCGTTAAGCCCCGGCTCACGTGCCCCGACTGCAAGCGCCTGGTCGCGCAGTACAACCTCTAACCGACTCAACTGCCAACGACCGCAACGGTCAACGGGCGGTGGCGGCGGAGTTGAGGGGGGCAGAGAAGATCAGCAGCGGCAGCAGCAGACCGCCAAGCCTAATGGGCAAATTGCAAACACGCGAGTGGTGCGTGTGGACGGCTGGCGGTTGGCGGCTATGCCTGGACAGGCATGAGGGGCGTGGCGTGGCTGGGCAGGGCAGGAGTCGAGGATGGCAAGGGGTGCGGCTGCCCAGGGACTGCAAGCACGTGAGCGCATGACAAGACGGCGCCGAAATGTGCGTGAGAGGGCAAAGGGCAAAGGGCGATGCAGCGGAACGCACGGTGGCACGCTTGGCTCCGGGCCCCCAGTCACCTCGCGTGAGAGGGTGAGCGAAGTTTGACGGTGATACGAGCAAAGCTGTGCGAGGCATGACAGACATAATACCGTATAACAGCTCTGCGAGTGGCAAGAATGCTTGTGTCAGAGTGTTGGAACAGTCGAATCTTATTGATGGGAGCGTAATTTTGAGCTGGGCCCCCGCCAGGCTCTGGGGGAGGCGAACGCCCATCCAGGTCTGCTCCCTTTGGGCCTTGGTACGCAAAGTGCGCAGAACGGCACCAGTACGGTACGGCGCAGAACCTGGGCGAAGCGCCGTGCGTGTGTAACGAGAAATCATTCCTTTTGTCGGGACACTTCCCGGTAAGTATCCTTGGCGGGGTTGTTTGTCGGCGTTTCAGCCATTCAGCGGTTCCCCCTGCCCATCCAACACACTGGACCGGACACCGAACACCACTGCAGTTGCTACGCCAGTCTTGCTGGGCTAGAGGCGGTGAGGCGCACACAGCTTTGACCGTTCGGGCTCAATCCTCTGCTTCTGGATGGGCCAGGCCTCGGCTGCCAGCTAGTGCCGGTCCCCGCAGGCCTTCCGTGCTCAAAGTAGCTCAAGGTGACCTGACGGGATGAGGGCAGAGGGCCTGGCGGCCTGCGTATCCCGGGCTGCAACCCTGGCAGCAGTTCTCGAATGCTCTGGGAGGGCAGGCATGGTTGGACGCTTTGTCAGGCTTCAGCCGCTTCGCAGCTCCGTGGCTGGGCGCTGCCGACCTGCCGCACAGGGTGTCTGGGCGTCTGGGACGAATCAGGAAAGTGCATCCTAGATTCTGGACTTTGGGGAGGACTCCGAAGCAGACACTGCGGCGTGCGGCCCGAAACCCTGCCGTGCGGCGTGGACATACGCCCCAGCGCTGCCATGCCCTTGCCTGCTGGGTACCGGCATGGGGCTTTGGGCGAAGAGGATGCGGACGGGCGATACGCCTCGACTTCGTCCCCAGAGATAAGTTACCCGCAGTGCGGCGCAGACCCTCGGCCCTGAAACGGCCCGAAACGGCCCGACAGACTCTGGGCCCCGACCCCCGAGAGGGGCCGAGCATAACTGCACCCACGCCCGCTCTCGGCGAGTGCGACGACTCTGAGGACCCCGGCACTCGCTCAGGCTGCGTTGCACAGTGTGGAAGGGCGTGAATGCGCACACAGCGTGCGAACCTGCCGTGCGCTTGCCGCGCCGGGCCAGGCTGGGCCGCGCGCGCAGGCGCGCTTTGCCAGTCGCTTTCGCGAGCTTGGGGTTTGTGCGAAAGCAAGCTCTTGTCTTCTCGTGATTGGTCCCCGCTTGTGCACGCTCTGCGGTGCGGCGGCTGTTCTGTGAGACCCGGCCCGAAACGGAGTTGAAGTCGGGCCACGGGCACATGGCCCACGCTTGGCCGCCTGATCTTCCTAGCGTTTATGATGCATGCCTTTGGCGCTATCAGCACAGGGCGCAGGGTGAAGGCCAGGTGAGGAAAACAGTATTTAAGAATTTCGAGTCGCCCGCCGTTCAGCGCGCCAGCCCTACCCTTCTCTGCAATAAGCTTCAACTGCAATTGGCTTGATAGAAACGGCATTGAACGGAGCGAACAACGAGAAATACAGTGGGAAGTCGCCGAGGTACGTCCCGGGTCCACATGGCCCGGTAACTTGATCTGTGACATCAGCCAGCTGTGGACAACAGTGCGTACTCTGACAGGTTTCGGGGTCCAGCCAGCCGGCGCCGTGAGGTGCGTTGACTGGGGACGACTGGGGCTTGGCCGTTAGGCGAGGTTGGCCCTAGCCAGGGCTTTAGGCCGTAAACTTGCTCTATAGACATTCCTATGTCATAGAAGCTAGCGATCCGAGATGGTAGCCCTGCTGAGCGTTGGCGTTAGCGGCTCACTGACGCCGCGGGCATCCCCCAGACCCGCCCAACGAAACCCGGTAGCCCGTGGCGATGTCCTCAAGACGAGTGTTCTGACGCTGACGTTGATGTGAGGCAATCCGCTGTGCGCGGCACATGGCCGCGAACCCAATGAAAGCGTGTACTGCATGGCCGAACCCGAGTGAGTTTATGTTTGCGTTATCATTGCGGAGACACTCCCCTTACACTTACAATGATAATGTGGTGCTGAAAGCGGCGTCCTGGACCTAAACGCCACCTCCAGAGCGCGGCCCTCTACGAATCCTTACCCCCGCGCAGCGGACGCGTGCACTGGGCGGTCGGCCCGATGGACGCTGATACGGCTATGGTGACCGTTCGGGTAGGCGCGCGGCGCGTAGCGGCTGCTGCGTTGGGGCGCCGTGACGTCGGGGGGGATGCCCAGCCCTCCCTTCGTTGTCACGCAGGCCTTCCCCCCACGCGGGATGGCATCTTCTTACGACAACGAGCCTTCCAGCCCGTCATCGCTGGGGTCAGGGGGCCTGCCGTCGCTCGCCTCCACCGGTTCACTGGACGATTTGCTGCTGTGCACGGAGGACGCAGCCGACTTCTTCGATCAGGAGCCTGATCGAGAGGAGTATGGCCGCTTGGCAGAGCAGACTCAGGAGCTTGCCGGTTGCCTGCGGTTCGAGTTGCGGCCCGTGGAAGCGGCGCGCGCCACCGCGCCGGAGATAGCAGCAGCTATCAGGTATGCATTCGCCGCCAACAAACAAATAGCGGGGTCATAGGTTGGCGTGCGGCAGCTCGTTACCACCCTGCGCGCGATTCTCGTGCCCGCACAGAATCGCGGGTTGGCGCACCAACCGCGCTTTCGCCGCAGCTCAATACACTTGCTTCCATGGCATCGCTTGTGGCCGTTGCTGCTGCTGTCGTGATACCTTGCCCGTGCAGCTGCTGCGGGCGGGCTACTGCTTCACTGCGCCCTCCCGCGCCCCCGCCCACCGTGTGCCCGTGTGTTGTCCTTACCCAGGGACGACCTCCAAAAGCAGCACCAAGCGGCCCGGATGTTGACCGAATCTCCGCGGAACTGCGAGCGCGTCTCCGCCAGCTCGGGCGCCGCCTCGCTCGGGTCCATGCCGGCCGCCATGGATGCGGAGGGCGTGCCCTGCCATTCGCACCGCCGCTTGCCTCCCGCACACCGGGCAAGGGTGGTGGGCTGGATGCAACAGGTCCACACGGAGCTTGGTCTGCAGCTCTCGACGCTCTTTTCCGCCGTGTCCCTGCTGGACCGGTTCGCGGCCTGCGCCACGGTACGGCAAGCCACGATGGCCAGTGTCTGGGGGGCTGGGGTGGGCCGCAATCGCAACCATTATCAGGCCTCGAGCCTCCGGTATGCCAGCGCTTCATCCCGATTTGCTCTGTGCTTGGCCGCGTCTTACGGTGCCGCTGCGCGCTGGGTCCCTGCGCTCGAACCCGTCTGCTGCAGACACTCCCGCCGGACCACATGCTCCAACTGCTGGCCCTTTCGTGCATGTCGGTTGCCACCAAGTACAACGAGGTGAGCCACGTGGTCGTTGGCGGTTGGCGGTTGTATGGAGGCGATGCCGGGCAGGGGGAGGGCGGGTGTTGCGCTACTGGTTCAAGGCCGGGTAGTCTTCTGGGTCACAGGCCCCCCATCGGCGTCACTGCCCTACTGCCCCCAACACATTGCGCAGTACGGCCGGTACGGCCGTGTCGGTTGCCGGCAAGCTCCGTATCCACGAGCATCTTCCGATCCTTGTCCGCTACCCGTGACCCGTGCGCCCCCAGGTCGCGCAGGTGCACCAGGGGTCCTGGCTGGACCTCGCCGTGGACACCTCTATGCAGCCCGCGCAACGGCTGTACGGGGTGAGCCGGGCTGACCGCCGCAGCCGTAGCCGTACGGCCGTGACGGTTTCTGCCGTACCCGGTCTTGCCGTGACGGCCGTACCGCCCGGTTTCATCGGTACGGATCGCGGCCCGACCCGGCCGTACGGCCTTCATTTGCCTTTCGTAATTGTATATTTGTATCAGCTTCCGCTGTCTGCCTGCTGCAGCGACAGCCCCTTTCTCGCGCTTCTCGTTGCTTATCCGTGTGCCTTGTCCTTATCGACCTCAGGGCCTGGACCTGCAGAGGATGGAGTGGCTGCTGCTGCAGACCACGGGCTGGTTGCTGCACACCCCCAACGCCTACACCTTCCTCGCCCACTACCTCGCCTGCCTGCCGCAAGAGGCGGCCGCGGAGGGCCCCATGTGCGGGGGCGGTACTGGCGCTGGCACGGATCACGGGCGCAAGCGCTGGTTGCCGGTGGCAGCCAAGGCCCTGGCCCTGGCGGTAAGTCTGGCAGGATGGGTTCTGGCGGCAATCTGGGCTGGGGCTGGTGATGTCTGAGCTTCAGTTAGTGCGCCAACACTATGTCAGTAGCAAGCAAGTCTGTAGCAGCAGATTGTGTGTGACGGGATGGCATGCCGAACTTGTGAACACTGCGGCCGCAACCGCCTCCGCACTCCTCCTGACGCCGTGCAGGAGATCTCGCTCATGTACGACAGCTTCCTGTCGTACGACCACAGCGCGGTCGCCATGGCCTGCGTCGCGCTGGCGGAGCAGCAGACCTGCGCCGCCGCCGCCGCCGCCTTCACTGCCGCCACTGCCGCCGCTGGCGGCGTCGGGCTCGTCAGCATCGGCGTCACTCCGCGGCGCGGCGTCGCCGCCAGCACCGTTGCTACGCTGGCGGTCGTGGCGACGTCGGGCCTTCCCATGAGCCGCCTGGCACGTGAGCTGGAGCCGTGTACGGCAGCCCTGGAGCGATGCCAGGAGCTCGTCCAGGCGCAGCTGGAGGCGGCGAACGCCGCCGCCGCCAGCGCCGCCTTCGACTACGGCGCCTATTGCGGCGATGACGGAGGCTACGACGACATGGGCGCCTAAGCGCGCAGCCCCAGGCCAGCTGGCCGAAGCTGCGCTTTGCTGCGCAAAGCCTGGCGGCGGCGGAATCTTGGTGTGCGCACGTCAGGGCGCGGCGCGCAAGCCGGTATCTTGCGCTGCTGTGGTGGCGGCGGCTGCAGAGCGGCGCACGGCTGCTTAGCGTCGAGAGCGGACGACGGCGACACATCAAGATGAAGATATCACTGACAGCAGGATACGGGGCCGCGTCCTGTTTACTCGTGCTTTCCCGGTGTGCACCGCACGTCCTGGTACCGGATACGGATTACTAGCGCTGCGCCCGAAACAACGCTCCAACAACATTCGCTAGCCGCATCTCTCCTGCTTGGTCCACTTGGCCGAATACTTCACGATGGATTCGTCGCAATGCTGGGGCGTTGCGAGGTGCGCACATTCAGGCAACAACGCGGAGAAGACATTTTAGAGCGCCATCACATGCTTATGCGGGGCGGGAGGACGGGGGCGGTTTGTCCCTCGCCCCCGGCCCCGCTGGCGTAGAGAGAGCAGGCGAAGACCAGCTATCCCAGCTGCCAAGCCCTCCCTCTTGTATGGGAGCTTGGCGGCGAACCTTTTCGTAGGTAGGCAGGCACGGCTTAGGAAGGAAAGTAGGATGTCAGCGAGGTTGAATGCCTGTACGCCATGTTGTGCCATGTTGTGCCGTGCTGTGCTGTGCTGTGCTATGATGTGCTGCGCTTGTGTTGTGCTGCGCCGCGTTGCGTGCGCAAGACGAAGGGATTCTTTCTTCTTGGCAGGGGTGTGCGTGCTTTTTGCATCTTTGCACGCAATGTCGCAGCTCTTCACGTCGTGCATTGTGCGGGTTATGGGGGGTCACAGTCCTCAGACTTACGTGCGTCCAAATGCGCATTTGTCTGCGTGCCCTTGCGCCGGCAAAGGCGGAGTTTTGTCTGCTCTTTGCTCTGGCAAGGGGAGCTCCTGTCCTGTCCGGTTTCTGTCCTGTCTTGGTCCGGTTCCTGTCCTGTCTTGGTCCGGTTCCTGTCCTGTCTTGGTCCGGTTTCTGTCCTGTGTGCCCGACGCCCTGGCCCCTGCCGCCCGTAGCGGCTCAGGGGCCAAGGCGAGGGCTGTGGGCCTAGTGCCAGTGGGCTATTGGCATTGACGGAGCAAGCTGGCTGCAGCAAAAGCAGGGAGAAGCAGGAAGGGAGGGCGACCCGTGGTCATTGCGCCTTTCACACCTGGGGCAATGGCTGGGGTGGGGGATGCATGTGTCATTCGGGAGGGCAGGACATAGGGGAGACGCAGTGCCAGAAGACCAGCGAGGTAACGACACAACCTCCGTACAGTACAGCTAGGTGTTGATGCAGCTTTGGCTTTGCTGGGGCTCCGAGCTGTTGTGTATTGAGGCGATTTAGACTGTCCTTTATGGATGTATACCGGCAGCTTGCTTGTTGCGAGCTGTGTGTTTCACCCCCGTGCGCGGGTGTTGGGGTTGATTTTCGAATAGCCGGGCTTAGTACTCTTCACCCACCGCAGCTTAGCCCCTGATCGTCACGCGGCAACTGCGATCGCCAACACGTCCAGGCCGGCTGTCTGCGTGTCTTGCGTGGATTGCCCCCGCATGTGCGGATGGGCACGCAGTTGTGACAACCTCAGGCGCTTGGCGCGGGACTTCGGGGAAGGCTTGGGTTGTCCTAGGTAGATGGGTAGGTAGGGTTTAGGTAGGTAGTCTGTAGCTCGTGTGGGATTGATAGAGCTTGCACATGCCCCTCTTCGGGGCCAGGGCTCCCTTGCCTCGCTGCGCGCCGGCGGCATTGCTATGGGTGCAGAGAGGCGGGGTGGTTGTCACTAACGGTCACTAACGGCTGCTCACTTTGTGTGTCTTTAGGTAGGAGCGCCTTGCGAGTGGGGCCATTGGGTGGCAACATTTGGCGCTGTTGAGGCCGGGCGCGGCTTGCCGCCTGGCATATTAGCTTTAGGGGAAGGTGTAGAAGAGGTCAAGGCAGTTGGGCGGGCGGGGAACACCGATACTGTGATGCATCGTCGGCAATGTGCGGGGGAGCTTGGGAGCTGGGCCAAAGGTTATGCCAGGGACACGCGCCGCTGGGACACCATTGACCATGCGCGGGGTTAGCCTGGGTTAGGCCGCTTCCTCTGTGGGCTCCTCCTTAGAATGATGGCTTCAAGTTTGGGGACGAAATCCCAAAGGAGGGGTTGTATGGCAATGCTGAGCAAGAAAGGGGACTCATTCCGGGTGGGTCCGGCTTCCCTCGAACTTCAACACCTTTAGGCAACTTTGCGTTGCGGGGTGTACTGGTGGGGGAAAGCAAGCTGGTTTCGCAATTGTGGCCCCAAGCTGGATGGGGCCCTCCAGGCTGTCCCGATTGTGAACTCGGCACTCGCGCTCATTTGGGGTGAGGGTTAGGCTTGTAGAGGGAAGTCAGCGGTTAAAGAGTCTAGGGATGTGTGATGGGAGTCCGCGCTACGTGCAGCGTTGTGATAACCTGATCTCTTGTTGCGATGCTCCTCTTCATCGGTCGTCTTGGCCATGTTCCGGACCCGCCTAACGGCCGGCCGTTGTGCGTCTCTTGATACGCTGTGGCCAGCCAGGGGAGCAACTCTCTTGGGCTGATTTGTGACTCATTTCTAGGTAGGCAGGGCGGGCCCTTGCCGCCCGGTAACCCGCGCGAAGATGGTCAGGCGGGGGCAGTATTATCAATGAGCTGGGCGCCGGCGCAAATGTAGGGTGCCACCCACAAGGGGAGTGAGTAGGGGTCGTTGTGCAGGCCGCGAGGAGCCAGGAGGGTGTGCGGCGCTCTGAAGCGGTTTAGCCTGTCAAGTAAAGGCAAAACATGCGCAAGAGGCGTTCCGCGAAGTGCTTGGCTCACGTTCCGAGTTGTAGCGCTCATTAAGTGATAGGGTTGGTAGCGTAGGCAGCGGTTGGTAGGGGTTCACAAGAGCGTGTTGCGTGTGTATCGGGCGAGAGAGAAGCGGCGAAGCCAGGGCGGTGTTCAAGCCCTGCTAACGGGCTTGAGACGGCTTGAGTACGCCTTTGTACGCTGCGCGCCGTGGCACGTGCTAGCTTGAGCGGTAGGGGTAGCAGTACGGGTTGATGTTAGCAATACGAGTAGAGGCTGCGTGGGGCTCGAATGCGGGGGACTGCACGCTTGCCAACCCCACCTGTGCCGGTGCGCACGCCCGGCGTGCGAACATGGATCAAGGGGCGGAGACGCCTCTCAGGCCTGCCATTGCCAGGGCGATCCTTGCGGTTCTGTTCATCGTGGGTTCCAGGGAAGACCTCGTGGTTATACCTTTAAGGCTAAGCTAAGCTACTACTACTAGCAGTGGTATTCCGTGAGGCGGCAGGGAGGCGTCTGGTCTGGAGGTGAGGGGCGGAACACCGGTGGGAGGCGGACGGAGGCGGGGGCGACCTATTTCTGAACGTGCTGCTCTGTGTGTCTGTCTCACGGCAGAGCGCCGCGTTTCCGTACATAGCGGTCTGTAGTAGGAGGCTGCGGAGTTGGTGGCTGTAACGCGGTGGCCGTATCTGCGTTGTACTCGTCCCGTTCAGTTTCGTGGACACCGTCCCGAACGCCCGATGCATCAGGCGCCCCTCGTCAGTCTGTCCCCTTCCGATTGTTCGGAAAGGAACCTGGATCTGCACTTTGCTGGCCTGCTTTCAGCGTTGCTATCTTCCCTGGGCCGAAGTGAGGGAGGTCCCGCACTCGGACCTCGGGTCCAAGCCCAAGAGTGCGAAAGCGGGCCGCACTTCGTGGCCCTTGGCGGCCCAAAACGTGCGACCGCACTTGGCAAGCGCTTGCCGCCCAGAAGTGCGGGAGAGTGCGGTGGAGTGTAGCGGAGGGCGCGGCGTTCTGGAGGCCTGTTTCAAGCGGATGAGTCTGCCTGGCTCTCGCCCTAGTGCATGAGCTGATGTAGGCGGGCAACTGGGGGTCTTGAATTCCAGCAGCAACCCCGTAGTGTATGCTGCAAGTGCATGTGATGCGGGCTGGACGGTGGGGGTGGGAAGGGGAGTGCCTGCCCGGCTGGCCGCGCCCGTTCGGTGGGCCCCCCAGGGGTTGAGGGGCCCCCGCACCTGAGCCGCCAGAAGGCTCAAAAATGTGCCGGCGCGGGCCGCACTCGCAACCAAACTTTGCTACAAAAGTGCGGGAGCTTCCGCACATGAGGCTCTTTCCGTCACCGAAAGTGCGGGCCATCCATGGCCTCACTCCCCCGCACTTCCGCACTAAGATAGCAACACTGCCTGCTTTTCGCGTTTCCCCTTCCCCCTTGCCGCGTCTCCCTGGAACAGGGAGTCCCTGCGCCGTACCCAGCGTCGCGCAAGTCCGTCAGGGTGCGAGGCGGACGCCAGGACGACAGTCATCCGTCAACCCCATTCCCCCAACTGCCCAGTCAGGGCCTTAACCCCTAATTGCCGAACTGCGCCCAGGCCGGCCCGCTTGGCCGGACTGGCCAAGGCAGGCCTCTGCTAGACTCTTCGTAGTCAGCGACCGTACCCTCGGCTTATCGACCCGTCAAGTAACCTACGCCCTCGGCCGCGACGTCAGCCTGGGCGCCCAAGCCACCCAAGCAGGTATGCTTTCAGACAACGTTGCCCGGGGCAGGCCCAAGCAGGGAGCGCCCATGTCCGGCGGGGGGGAAGGGGGGCGGGGCCGCATGCGTGGCCGGCACGGGTCAGCCATGCACGGAGGCACTGTGGACTGTGTATCGGTATCAGCCGCAAGGCAGTTCATCGGAGGGGTAAAGAGCTGGGGAAGAGGCCCTCATGGCTGTGCGTCTCTGTTCGCGGAACAGTGAGGATGGGTGAGGATGGGCACAAACGCGCCACTGATCGAGCTTCTGCCCGCATCCACTTGCGTCGGCTGCAGTGGCAACCGGCGTTCGAAGCTGCACCTTCGATCGATCAGTCTCGATCGTCCTGAGGCACGACAGGTGTGGCAACCAAGTTTCACATACGGCCACCCAAGCCCCAATCGTGCAGCCTGCACACACACAAATGCGCTAGCGTTCGGCTAGGCATCACGTGGAGGTCCAGCGCGCGCTATCTGTAACCGCCGCGTGGCGTAGACGCGCGGTAGAGTGGCTCCTCGTGCCCAACCGATAGGCCTGGCGTCATAGTGAAAGAAGAACAGGAGGTGAGCATCGCGGAGGCCCGAACTCCCGCGATTGGGCGCGTCCCCGTTGGGCGCGCCTTTGGCGGCGACAAAGCGCGTTGGCGGTCCCTCTGTGTCCAGGGGCACTATAGCTGACTGGAATGCAGGTTTTGGCAGCTTGAGCCGGAGGAAAGCAAACACATGCCACTTGGCCACGATTGCAACAGTGCTTAGGACCCCGCGTTCGGTGGCTGAGAGTGAGCTGAGCGTACCGTTAAGCACCAGGCACCGTATCGTCGTCGGTGCTTGCGCGCCTTCGTAAAATGTGTGTTTGTCGCGTTCTGCGTTGCAGGCTGGTACGCTCTTGGTAAAGAGTCAGGCCAGGGCCTACTTGAATGCTGGGCATCCGCCTGGGCCCTCTTCAACACCCCTGTGCGCGGGCAGTCGTCCCGGTGCCGGCATTTGCGCGGGCGGACTGACGGCCCTTTCGCCGGCACTTGAGCCAGACCTATGGAGACATCAACGAGTTGCTTTGCGGCGGCCGCTGCACATGCGCCGTCGAAGGCGCCCCCCCGCCGTCAGAGCGCAGCGGCGCAGCCCAGCGTTGGCCATGCCCAGCCCCCGAACCACGCCTCAACGTTCGACACGTGTGCCTCGAGCACTCCGCACGCAGCCAGCTCGTGCATGATGCTGACCACGCCGCCCATCCTCTCCTCGCGGGCAAACGCGTGGGCCCTGCAGAGCAGCGCAGCAAGCAGCTCCCTCCTGCCCTTCGTCGGCGGCGACGATCTGCTCGCGCTCGACTCCCTGGCGGATGCCTTGACGGCCGCCCGGGCTGCCGCCATCACATGTGCGAGCCGCGCCGCAGCGGGTTCAATCAAGAGCTGCAATGCGACTGCAGCTGCGCCCGCGCTGCCGCCATCGGAAGGGACCCGGATGCTGGGCCGCACTTCAGCACCTACGCCCAGTGGCTCCCTCGTGATGCCACGTGGACCAGACGCTGGTACTGCCGCCGTACCGAAACCCGTACTGATCCTGGCGGCTGCGGCTGCGGCTGCGGCGGCAGCAGCGGCCGCTGCGGCGGCCTCGGAGTCCCCCGCTGGCGCAGGCTTCAGCCCACGCAGCCCCTCGCCCAAGCTGCCGTGTCCCACGCCAGCATCACGGCTCTCCTCCTCCCTGGCCCCCGCCCCCGCCGCTCGCCAGCTCGTGCCGGCCTACAGCCCCGATTCCCACGCTGCCAGCACGTTTGGGACTGCCTCTGCAGCCAATTGCGCGGCTGCAGGGGGCCTCCGTGCGATCGACCTTGTGGCGGCGGATAGCGTGGGCGGTCGGTCCAAGCACTCGACCTCGGTCGAGGTCACGGTGAACGGCATGGCGGAGTGCCACACGCTGGGCCCGACCCAGATCGGCCCTGGCGTACGGCGATCTGCCGAGAACGAGATGATCCACGAGATCCGCGGGTCCGCCGCCAGCTCGCGGCTGAGGCTTTCCGCGCTTCTGTTTCGAGAGGACAACACGCTAGGGTTAATGCGGTGAGCGGAGAGGGCATATGGGCTCGATGCAGACGTATGGCGTGCGAACGCAGTTACGAGAGCTGCTGGGGGGAGGGCTTAAAGTGGGGCTTTAAGTCAAAGCCATGGCGGGGGCTTGGGGGACATAGGCCGGATGCGCAATCACACGTGTAGGCCACTGGGGCCCGGGCCGTGCTCGCGTCACCCGCCCACCCCTTGATCCTTCCCGCGATCCCCTTTCCCACAGATCCACGCACACCCTGACCTGCGCCGTTGACTCCGGGGGCAGCTCCGACTATGACCCCCTGTGCGGCCACACACCCGAAGCCCCGCACCGCCCGCGCTGGGCCTTCGACACCCCCGGTGACAGCGGCGACGGCAGCGATGGCGGCTTTCCTGGCACTGACGCTGGCGGCGCCGCCACTGACGGCGCTGGAGAGCAGGGCGTCGGCGGCGGCGGTCTGGGTGCGAGGACCGGCTTAGCCGGCTACGTCGACATGCCGGCCGAGCCCGCGGGCTCCCGCTCGCGAGCCTGTGTGTTAGGCTACGTGGCCTCAGCCCACGACAGCGCCGCCGCCGCCAGCAGCGGCGGCGGCGGCTGTCCGCTGTCGGTGACGTCACTGGCGGCGCTCCTGTCCGCGCGGACGGCGGCGCTGTCGTCCACCGTCAACCGCCCCGTCACGCCAGCGGCGGCGGCGGCAGGGCCCAGCCAGCGGCGGCTGGCAGCGCCGCACAAGGGCGACGCCGCCGCCGTCGTGGCGGCGGACGAGATGGACAACTGCTACGGTTACGGCGCCCGTCCGTACGGCGGCTCCGACGGTGGCCGCATGTACGGCACGGGTCTCTCTGGCGGCTCCGACGATGCGATGGGCGCGGAGCCGCGCGGCGGTGCAGCGAACGGCGTCGAGTGGACTGGACGTACGGCTGCCGTACCCGTGTACTGCAGGAGCAGCGCTCCCATGGACGGAGCGGCGACGGGACCAGCCGGACCCCAGAACTGGGAGCGTGTCGTACAGACCCCGCCGCAGCCGCATATGCCGTACGACTGCCTGCCCCAGGACGAATGGACCTACGGTACGGCTCTGCCTGGGCCTGTCCTTCGGGGTCCCGGTCCACACGGGCCCTTGGGCCTGCCGCGGATCCGTACGACATCGGGCCGCAATGCAGCCTTTCATAGCCAGAACGCTGGCATCTCAGCAGCCCTGGCCGCCGAGTCCATCACCGACGCTGCGGCGAGCAAGGCGCGAAAGGTGGACCGCAATAGGGCCGCACGGGAGCCGCCCCTGCTGCACCGCAGTGCGTGGCGGCGCTGGCTAACGTGTTTTGGGCGGTAAGGGCTTCATGTGTCCGCGGCTGCATGCATGCGTCACGGCCATTCGGCTCGTGCTCCTAAGTTGGGGCTGTTCCGTAGCTCCATGACACGAGAGCGCCGGGTGCTTGGTGATAGACCGTTCGCAATGGACGTAGAGGTCGCTTTTAAGACCACGAGACGGGGCGGCGGCGAATGAAAGCGGGATGCGAGGGGCCCTAGCTTTGGGCCGCCGGCGCGGCGCAAACGGGAAGACTCACACCCTAATGCACCCAACATGCGGAGAGACCCCAGAATGTCGTTGTGGATCCTCCACCTAAACTGCGGGTATGCATTGCCGGCTCGCCAACCGCGAGCTCCTTTTTGCCTAGGAAAGCAATTCTTGGCTGGTGTGGCGGCAGCGGAAGTCGTGCGTGGCTGGGAGTGCGGCCGCTTTTGTGGAACGCCAGTGGTGACAACTTGGGTAAGAGCTTGGGATTCGTACGCTCCGCCACTGTTCCTTCATGCTTCGTGGAAGGACCCTTTTTGGTTGTTTCGAGGAATGGTTGATGGTTGGGATTGGTCGACACCGGGGATTATGGGCGGGTTCAGGACAAGGCAAGGGTCAGTCACCCTCAATCGGGGTCAGGGTATGGCAAGAAGGGTTTGAGGTCTAATGTATGGGTAGGGATCGTGGGTGTCGGCGCCCTTGGTGGAGCGCCTTGGGACGTGTGAGATAGACGCGCATAGTTGCTATGAGGCCCACGCTTGCAGGCTGACCGGATTCTTGTACCCACATCCGCTCTGGCTTAGAGCGGCTGTGTGCCCATCAACCGGGATTGCGCACTTAAGCGCGCCTTGCAATTCTTTTTGCGGTGTCCTCGAATTGACAAGCCAGCAATGGCACATGCTGTCTGAGGCGCAAAGAGATGCTGCTGCACGCTGTGAGCGTTGTACGGCGATCTTGTACGGCTGCCTGATGTGTGATCTTTTACGGCCCCTAAGGTGCCGGTCCGGGATGGTCACCCTGCATGCGAGGGGGCCGTCGAGGCTGATTTGGTGCTCCGTTGCCTGGACTGGTGCTCCGCTGCTTGGTCGGTGACGCTTTGCAGTCCTGCCTGCGGTTGTTTGATGGCGGCCTCGTTTTCCGGGCTGTAGGCCGGTGGGTGTACGTGGCTTTGGTTTGGTGTGATTCAGGGGCAGCTTTGCCTGCCGGCAGTGTTGATGGCGATCCATGGGCGTTGAAGCGTGGGGGGTTGAAGCGTGGGGGGTTGAAGCGTGGTATGGGTGAGGGCAGTCAGGTCTACAGTATCGCCATTCTTCCGGGCTCTTGCGGTTCCTCGCCCATTGCTTGGTCTCTTGCGCACTGAAATCATTCTTACTGGGGCTGTCGCCGTCGCTGTCAGGGATGGCCGCTTAGCCGTGGGCCTACCTTTGATGTGACACATCTGCTCTCGGCGTGTCCTTCCTTAGCTGCCGTGTCACTGCTGCCATGACGGATGGCAACCTTGAGTTGCGTGCGGTTGCCGGCTATCGATTACTTGGGCTTCTATCATGAGATTGAGAACTGGACCGATTGACTTAGAGCAAGTCAATGGGCTATGCGTGAGGGCCGCGATTGGGCCAGGGTCGTAACACTCCTGCTGCCCGCTTGTGTGTGTAGGGTGGTACCCACGGTGGTATCCCGATTTGCATCATGTTGCCAAGTGTCATCTTGCTAGCTGCGCTGGCCACGCGACAGGCGAGATTGCTGCAAGCACTGCTGATGGTCATGTATTCATGGCTCTGGTGACGCCGCGTGTGGTGATGCTAGCGTCGTGTGGGTGGTGAGGAGCGGTGAGAGCAGTAGGTGCAGGCCCGATGCCTGAGCGCCCCAGTCGTACAAGTTGCTGTACTTTGGCGGGCATTACCTCTTCTCTGTCATACTGAGCTGCTTGTGTCGTGCGCCGCCTGCGTGGTGGCCAAGGCCCACGGCCGCGGGGGGGTGCGGGTAGAATGTGACAGTCTATTGTTACCGGCCTCCTTTCCGGTATGGACATTTCCCCATTCGTTGGCTCGCCCCTTCAGGGGCAAGACAGGGCTTTTGGGGTCTAAGGCACCCCCGGCCCTTAGTTTAATTCGCCCCGGATCTGAGTTTAATTCGCCCGCCGGGACGAGATGGGGGAGCGAGATTAGAAGTCTCAGCCGTATGAATAGGTCGTGGACGGCGGCGCAGGCGCGGCGGTAAGGGTAGTGCAAAGGCCGCGATTTCCCCCTCGCAAGTATAAGCGATCCGCCGATCCGGTCCAGCGCGGCGAGCGCTGTTGCGAACTGCCTCGCAAGAGGCAACCGGTTGTATACGCTGTGTCCGCCCGATAGCGTTATCCTATTTGGCTGTGAAAAAGTTCGCCTGGATGGCCGCATGTCCGCCGTCGCGACCATACTTTGCAAACGGCGCCGACTGCAGCCATCTCCCCCCACAGCTTTCCCATCCCATCCCATCCCGCCACGTCTCACGCGGCTGTGTTTATTTCTCGGGGGGCGAGCCCGCCTCGCTGCGCAGCAGGACGTTTCGGGGGCATTCATGGGCCCACATGGCTTGCGTGTTAGATGGGGCAGGAGCCTCTGATTTTGTGCGTGCGGTCTTGTGGCGGCGCTGGCTGGGACTTACGTACGGCGCGGGCACTTTCCCTCTTGCTTGAGGTACGGATGTATGCAAACAGACGCGTCTGAGGTTACGTGGGCGGACTGTGTAGGCCGTGGCGGCTTGACTAGTCCGCTGTGCAGGCTTGCGCATCCGTGCTCTACCGGCTCTAGCCGTCGATGCGTCACGATGCTTGGTGTGCTTGGGGTGCGAGAGGGCTAACGCTTGGCAACTCAAACAAGTCACGCCGCATAGGTACAGAGCCGCTGCGTCTGTTACGGCCTGGCGTGAAGGCACCTTCAGCTTTGGGCGTACTGGCATTTGGCTGAGCCCTGCTCCGCAAAGCTTTGGCGTTTCGGCAGCCAAGGTGCGGCAAGGGAGCGGCCTGGTCTGGACGGCCTGCGGTTAGCCACCTTGCGTATGTAACAAGCGGCCTGACCTGCTTAGACCGCCTACAACTCCCGCCCTCGAACCTTCCCAGTCCATCACAGCAATTAATTTGTCTGTACCGAGCCGCTGCAGGCGATGGCGCAGCAGGGCGCAACTCCTGACTCATGAAAGTGTAAGATCTCGTGCAACCCTGGTAGGTAGCTAGGTAGACGGCGCGGCCAGGGAAAGCCATCGCCGCGCGCAAAGAGAGGGGCTAGAGGCAAGCCCTCATCTGGCAGCATTGAGTTGTGCCGACACCCCTCAGGCCAGCGCACTATGGTTGATGGCAGCAGCAAGCCAGAGCTCAGGCCACCGGTGGGCTCTGCCCTCCCGGCTCAACCACGTTAGCAATACAAGTTGCCGCGTCAACATGACCCTAATGACAAAGGGCGCACACATTATTCGACGGCACGCTGCACCCAGCGTTGCTATCTTCCCTGGGCCGAAGTGCGGGAGGTCCCGCACTCGGACCTCGGGTCCAAGCCCAAGAGTGCGAAAGCGGGCCGCACTTCGTGGCCCTTGGCGGCCCAAAACGTGCGACCGCACTTGGCAAGCGCTTGCCGCCCAGAAGTGCGGGAGAGTGCGGTGGAGTGTAGCGGAGGGCGCGGCGTTCTGGAGGTCTGTTTCAAGCGGATGAGTCTGCCTGGCTCTCGCCCTAGTGCATGAGCTGATGTAGGCGGGCAACTGGGGGTCTTGAATTCCAGCAGCAACCCCGTAGTGTATGCTGCAAGTGCATGTGATGCGGGCTGGACGGTGGGGGTGGGAAGGGGACTGCCTGCCCGGCTGGCCGCGCCCGTTCGGTGGGCCCCCCAGGGGTTGAGGGGCCCCCGCACCTGAGCCGCCAGAAGGCTCAAAAATGTGCCGGCGCGGGCCGCACTCGCAACCAAACTTTGCTACAAAAGTGCGGGAGCTTCCGCACATGAGGCTCTTTCCGTCACCGAAAGTGCGGGATGGCCTCACTCCCCCGCACTTCCGCACTAAGATAGCAACACTGGCTGCACCTCGCCCTCCCTCCAAGCATCTAAGTGATGCACCTCGCCTGTAAGAGGCGCGAACGGGCGCAAGCCCCGTTCCGCCTTATTCACACCTACCGCCTCTTCCGCGCTGGTCGCCCCCATTGGGTAGTGCGATCCAACTTGCCCAGCCTCGGAGGCCAGTACTCCGGGCTTACAGCCTGCCCTGGCACGTGTCTGGGACTCACGCAGACCCGACGGCCGACGGCCCACCAAGAATCAAGGAACCCGGAACCCGGAATCCACAATCCAGGAATCCAGCCGTACCAAAATACAGAATCGCCGCAATTGCGAGGCCAAACAAGTGGCCGAACCCTTTATGGATGAACGCAACAAACAGGAGACCAAATCTTATTATTGCTGAAGCCGGCAAGTGCCGTTCAATGCGCGACCACGCCACAACACCTCACGCGATGCCGCGCAAACGCTGCTCAAAGACATCCACACACACACACATCAGGCAAGGAGTCAGTACTCACAAAGACACGCACAGATGTACAGTGCTAGCGTCGTGACGGCCACCCTCAATCCACCCAGGCCGAGCTGCCGTAGGCCCCACGCATGAGATGCACCCTCGCAGCGCGGCCTGATCCAGATCCATATCAGCCCTATGAAGTGGCGCAAGAAGCATCCAGATCTTTATTACTGCTGCCCAAACAAGCCGCGCAGACCATAGCCAAGCTGGGCCCATACAGGTGCAACACGCGCCGACGGACCACACGCCGATGCTTACTAAGCCATCCTGGCAGGCGGGGGCGCTAGCCCCTTATCAAAGGTGCAATTCCGCCCTAGCTCCGCGGATAAATACTCCAGGTAAAGAAGGGGTCCGCACGTGTCACTTGGCGCACAAGAATGCCCATCGGTCGCTCGAACACCACCGGTCTCCTCCAACCACACCACACCCGAGCCGCATGAGACGCCGCAGACCCCCTGCCTCAGGCGCCTCCCATGCGCTCTACCCCTCGGAATGCACTTGGCCCGTCAGCGTGCTATCTCAGTATCCGTACAGCATGCAAACGGCGTTCTCACGGACCTGGTGATACCGTAAACTAACCCTCGAATCATGAACCAGCGCTCCCGAAAAGCGTCTTGGCAAAAGAAAGCACCCGCACGCGTCTGCGCCCAACGCGGAAGACGGAAGACGAACACGCAGCCATCCTTGGCATTCGCGTAGCCAAGCCTCCGGTTCGCATGGGGTATCTTCCAAGTCCCCGGGGATCTAGTGCAGCAAACCAGCTGATCTGAAGGCGCTCCTTGCGTCAAAAATGATCAGGCCGGACGCTATGACTCAGCAGCGAACACACCCATCTCTAGGGAAGGCTTCGCCCGCACAACGCTGAGGCGTTGAGTCGAAGCCCACCGGACTTGCAGCCCAGGGCACACCACAATTCAAAGTGCTTCCAGCCAGCCGCCCTGACTTCGACCGAAAGGATCGCAAAGGGTAAAAGGGTAAAGGTAAAGGGCCCAACATGAATCTCCCGATGCGCCGCCTCACAATGGCCATGCCAGGTCAGCACAGACCCCCCCTGGCCTCTCACGCTCCGCCCGAGGCCTCACGTCGCCGTCCCTAACCGCGGACCGCCGCCACTGACCGGCATCTGTTATCACCCAGACCCACACATCTAGAGGAGTCCAGACAAGCGTTGGAGTAAGGTCAGTGCCCTTGTAATACCCGCAGCAAACGTCCGGGTACCGCTGGGGCATGGCAACGAGCATAGCGCGGCTGGGGTTGCGCATGCTGTGCCCATGCCCTGAGGGCACCGCGAAGAGCAACTAAGGGCTCAGTACTGCTTTTGTAATGCAGCCACGCCAGCAAAATTGCGTGCGCTTGGGTCTCAAAGGAGCGGTAGTGAAGCGCGTGTGAGCAGCTTTGGGGCTCAGCAGTGGTCGGGCGCGGCCCTCGGCTCAGCTGGCCCAAAGCCACAGCAGGAAACATAGCTAGGAGGTGCCATCGGCCAAAGCCGAGTCACACAAAGACGCAAAGGGCTCGGCGTCAATAAAGGCTATGGACCAATCAAGGGCACTTAGACTCAAAACGAACTCCACGGGGCGTGGTCATGGAGGCAGGCCCCGCCCGGTCAGTCGCCGGGCGGTGACATAGCAGCCCCTGCGCGCGCACAAATACAATCTACACAGTACGACACTATCCGTACTTAAGACACGGACATACACACTTGACGCCACCCACCAAGCCTGGACCATCCCGAGGCTCAAGCCAAGGGCATAAATAGGCCTCAGACCATGCTTGCAACACACCAAACGACTGCCCCTAGCGCGCTTCCACAAAACTTGCGCTCGGGTCACTAGCGCTGCCGGCCCTGCCCTGAGCAGCCAGCGTCACGCCAAATAAACAAACCCATCATTCATTCCAGGTTGCCTCGAGCGCCGCAAAATGGCACGCTGGAGGTCGCGTGACCGCAACCGCAAGGTGTAAAAGCTGGCGCAGAGGCTTGCTTGGTTGCAAAACACCCCCCCAGTCCTTCCCAAGGATGTCTTCAAGTCGCACACCCGCGACTGATCCGGCCTCCGACAGTCACCGCTCATTTGTTTGGCCACCCGCAGCGTCCGCCGGCCCCCAGCACCCACAGCGATCGAGACACGCGAGTAGCTTCGATTCGGCTTTCTTCTGCTTCCGCCATCCCCACACCCCAGCCGTGTAATCTTCTGGCGTGCACGCTCGCTTGCGTGCCTGCGTGCGGGTGCGGCTTTGCGCGCGCCGGCGGCCACATGCCAGCGGCCACGCGCCACGACCCAAAAACGCAAGCGCAAGCTGCAAGCAAGCATGCAGGCCATCTCGGCGCATGCAGGCCACCTCCAGCTGCTAGGCGCCATCGTGGATAGCACGTCAGCGGCCCGTCACGTTAACGGAACGTTGCGATGCGCCATCCTCGAAAAGCCGCGACCTCAGCGGCCGCCCATCACGTGCTGATACTCGGCGGCGCAACGGTGCTCGGCGCCCATCAGCGCCGCAGCGATCGGGTCCAGCCGGTCGTCGAAACCCTTGACGTTGATCTTGTTGCTGTTGTTCTTGTGGCCGCTGCTGCAGGCGTTGTTGTTGTTGTTGGGGCTGTTGTTGTTGCGCGATCGCGGGGCGTCGCAGCACAGCGCGTCCAGCAGGGCCTCGCAGTCGAGGCTGCCGGTTATGATGGTCAGGTCGCTGGCGCCCTCGTCATCCGGGCCCCAGCTCCAGCTGTCCTCCGCCCACGGCGACAGCGCCGGCGGCGGCGGCGGCGGAGGCGGCGGCATGGGCCTGCCAGTCCGAACCGCCGGCAGGCCGTAGCCCAGCAGCGGCCCCGTTCCGATCTCGGGCTCCCACACGGGGCTGGGGAACGGTTGGTCGGGCCGGGGCGGCATGGGCGACGGTTGGGCGGAGGAGCGGGGGCTGTAGAACACGTCAGCCGGCGGTTGGCCGTGAGGCGGCGCCGGCGTGGACTGCCCGGCGGCGGCGGCCAGCGGCACCATGCCCAGCATGCTCAGCATGCGGCCCTGGGAGACGTACGGCGGCAGTACCGGCGGCGGCGGCGGCATGTGCGCGGCTGGCGGCCGGCCGCCGGCCGAGTCAGCGGCACTCGAACTGGCCTTCATCATTTGCGGTACGACGCGCCCGCAGCCGTACAGCATGTGGAGCGGTACGGCTGCGGGCGTCAGGCCGGTGGCGGCGCACGTGGGCGTGCCGCTCGTCCAGGCGTGCAGCTTGCGCGGGTGCCAGGCTGCGGGCGTCTGTGGGCAGGTCTTGGAGCCGCAGCCGACGCTGCCGCAGCCGGCGCCGGCGACCGGCGACATGCACGGGACCCCGCTGGCCCGCATAGCAATGCAGGCTGTGACGCGGACCAGCGGCTGCAGCCGCGTTGCGTTGGCATGGCTGTTGCCGGAGCATGCGCCGGTGCCGGTGCAGCGCGTGTCGCTGCGGCAGCGGTCCGCATCCGGGCCCAAGCTCGCGCCGTGGTCACAGGCGCAGAACGGGCTGGCGTCATCGTTGTCGTCGGCGTGGGGCTCGACGCCGTCGATCATGTCTGCGTGTTGGGGGGGGAGGGATGGCGGCGTTTGTTGAGAGATAGATTTAACTCGGGTTGAAGGATGTGGCTGACGAAAGCCATCTAGCTCCAACGTCGCGACACGACTTACCCGCGACGTCCAGCAAAACGTCCAGCCAGTCGGTAGCAGGGACCGACGAGACGGTCGATCGCGCCTGGTTCGTGCTGGTCGCGCCCGTCGTCAGCAGCCCGGTTCGGGCGCTAGCGCCTGTCGCGAGCTCGCAGTCCACACTACCCGTCTGAGTAGACGGACGGGTCGCAGCGAGCTGAGTGGCGTCAACCGGCTCAAGAGCCGCCATGTCCCCCGCGGCGTCCATGGCAAGCTGCTGGCCGATCGCCGCACAGTAAGACGCGACGCCGTATTGTGACAAACCGGAGAGAGTGAGCTTGCGGCCTGCGGGGAACGCAGGAGCGCAGGGACGTTTTCTTTGCTCCAGTGTCCCGGCCATGGCGGGCGGCAAGTCAACCGGCAACCGGTCCCACCGCTGCCCACGAAGCGCACCTGCCGGTAGCTCCAGCTCGAAGACAGGCTCCGCGTCCGCCGGGAGGCCCCCGCGCGTCTTGGCAGCCAGAGCGAGAATGAATGCCTCCAGCCCGACCCGCCCGGGCCACACACGGAGCGACCCCAGGCTTGCAGAGGAGCTGCTGCAGCATATGTGCATCTCCGCTGGCCGAAGTGAACAACAGGTAATTCCAGACGCGCTTCCGGCCGCTTGCCCGAGCGACTCCGCAAGCAGCTCGCGCGCCTGCTGGAATTCAGGCTCTAGGGCGTGCTCACAGCAAGCGTTCCTCCTACAAAAAGCGGAGCGGTTGGCATTTGCAAATTGCCTTCCTGCGCACGCGAAGACGACGCAGCCTACCCAGCATTAATTTACAGGCTAACCCACCTGCAGGCGTCAGCCATGACTGGGCGCCGGCTGGCAGCGCCTACGCGGTCCCGCTGCCAGTGCTGCGGTGCCTTTCGCAAGAGCCGCAGTCGCTCAACACCTTACAGCCGCACCCTATGCACTACGTGCTTCAGCCAGGCTAGCCGTGCGGAGGGAACAGTCGCTGAAAATGCAGAGGAGCTGAACTGCCCCTCTTGGTGTCGTGAATCAAGGGCTGCCTATGTGTTGGTTGTGTGTTCAGTGTAAGCAATTAGGATTTGGAAGTGTTAGCATCCAGCGGCTTGTGCTGGGGCTACGATACGATTGCGTGCCATCATCGAGCGAACACGAGGGCACGTAAGGGCCATCGACAAGACCGCCTCGATAGCTGCAGACGGCTTGCCTTCAATCCTTGTACTCCAAGTGCGATGCGTCCCTACCCCCAAGAAACGAGTCTGACCTAGGTCTGACCCACCCTCGCGACGCGCCAAGCCTCCTTATCAGGGCCGGCGTATCTCTCAGAAGCTGCGTTACAACACGGAGTAAGGAGCCCTTAGGCAGTAAGGTGGGAGTTGCCGACGAGGATGGTTCCACACGCGATCCTGCGCGGGCAAAGAGCCCCCGAAACTCCCCTCGGGTCGCAAGCCTCAGCATAATTGCTGCGCATTGAATGAGGTGGGGCCCAACCGATTCATTTTATCCTGAGGATTGCGAGGGGGGTGCAGGGGTTCAAGCCAAGCAGGGCCAAGCGCAATGTAGCGCACTGCACGATAGCACGCTTGGCTCCAGGCCCCCAGTCACCTGGCGGCCGTAGCAAAATGAGTTTGAGGTCGGGCAAGTAGCAGAGCAGATCACGTGTTACCGCGATGCAGAGGGCTGCACGACGGTTGCACATACCCATAACCCCAGGGGCACGACGGTTGCACATACCCATCACCCCTGCATAACCCGGGGGTAACCGGCACGTGCACGCACCAAACGCGCGCGTTCTGCTGTTGATATCTTGACTGATGATCACAAGCTGGCTTGTCAGCTGGGGGGCTTTAGGTGCCCCACTGTCGTCTGCTTGGGGCGGCGTCAACCTTCTTCAACATGTCGAAACATGCTGAGCCAACTTGGGCCGACCCAGTCCTGGTGCTGGTGTGAGTGGTGTCACAGACATCATACCGGTGAATGCCACCGCTCCTACTTACGCTAGGCTACACAAAACAGTAAAGAAGATGAAAGGCCCCCTCATAGCGCGCGCCGCGCGCTCAGATCTTGTCATTCAGTCTTTCAGTCTCATCATCCGGGGTCCATCTATATAGGGAAGGCTACACAAGTACGGCAACTTTCTCCCTGGTGCATCATGCGGGCTGCTATTGCTTGCTATGACTTTATGGGACTCTTGGCTTTTACAGTGCTACGCGGCAGGTGTTCGCGTCGCTTCTCGGCGATTTCCGTCCTCGCATGTCGCATGGCCTTTGCGCCCTGGGCACTTCCGGTCCCACGCTCCATCGTTATGTATTCACATTGACACCTTGTTGCGGGTGTAACACAGGGAGTCTACGTTGCGTCCGTCGGGGCCATAGTCAATTCGCGATTTGGGAAATTTTGGTGAGCCTTGTCTTGCTCTCAGGCAGCTGCAGCAACCTATAACTTCCTTGTAGCACCCATAGCTCAGCATCACCTCATAGAGCGCCGTGGACCCTCTGCAGCCTTTCGGTGGGACGCTGCTGGCGGGGTTAACAACGCGCCCTTCGGCCTGCCCGTGCCAGCCACGCCATCTAGCGGGTCGCCCTCGAAGTCCGAAGGTAGAGTCTCACCAACGACATGGCTAGAAGGGAGGGCCCTTGGGGTCCTTGGTTGCTCAAACGGGCAAGGCAGGGGCAAGGTGCCACACTCCCCCAGGGGTGCCCTGCACTTCCCCTCCCACCAGCCCCCGCCTCAGCCCCCGCCTCAGCCACGGGGGAGGAAGGGGTCAAGCGGTTCAGTCTGACCCGCGATGACCCCGCACTTCCCCTACCCAAATCACGCCTGTAACGAATCGGAGGAGCGGTGGCCCCCCTGATTAAAACGTAGTGATGGGTGATCTGCACGGGGATGACGAGGAGCAGTGTAGCGGGGAGCCTGGCTGGAGGTGCCGCACAGGGCCGCACTTGGAACGTCTTGGGAGCGGGGTTTGAAGAGCGCAACGTGGCAAGAAGCGGGGTTACTATAGAAGCGGGGTGATGGGGAGGAACAAGAGGTGACCTGCAGGCGTAGCCAGCAACTTCAATATGCGAAGCGGCGTACAGGGGTAATGGAAGGGACATTGGGCGTGCGGGCTGAGCGGGGCAACCGGGGGCCTCGCCCGCGGCGGGGGCGACGGGGGAACCGTGGGGAGGCGTGGGGGACACGCGGTGCTCCACTCCTCACCCCGATCAGTAGCATCCCACGCGCAATACAAAAGTGCGACAGGGGACAGCGTGGAGGCGAGGCCCGCTGGTGAGCAGGGTGCATGCGCGCTGACGAGGACGAGGGCTGACTTGTCACAACGGCGACGACGCAACTGCTGGCATGCCGAACAACGTCGAGACACGTATATAGTTGCGCTCCCGTATAGAGAACCTCTATAGCTGCGCTGTGCTCTCCTGTATCGCGATACGCGGCTGCGTCAAAGATTGCCCGACCTTTAGCTGCAGCTCTATAGCCACCGAGTCCGCCACCAACACAAATCCAACATGGACGAGGCGACGCGGAGGCTACGGATTGTGTCGGGGCACTTCTACCATGTTGAGCACCAGAATCCCACCGCGCCCGCGCCGTTCTCGGTGGCGGAGCTGAACCACATCCTCGACCACGATAACTACGAGGACCGTGCCGCGATGAAGGAATTCACGAGCAAGGACCCCATATTCGTTCCGTGAGTTCGGCCCCGGCCCCGCAGACTTCTGACCCCGGGACCAGGATGGGGTCGAAAATTGCAGAGGCCCCCCCCTCCTGGGCCCCGCGACGGTTCCATCCCCGCAACCGCCAGCCCACGTCAGTCACGCCAGAAACACACACAAGTGTTCCCCGCGGCCTGTCTGCTCATGATTGCACTGATACTTATCACGCGCCGACCCTACGCATCCTAAACACACACGTGTTGACTTTCCCCTCCCTCCCCTTGCCGTCCCCACCAGGCGCTACGACATCACTCTGGCGGAGGAGCGTGAGGTGGCTCTGCAGCGCCTGCAGAAGCTGTGCCGGGCCGGCTTCGTCTCCGTCACAGGCGAGCGGGGGCGCGGGGACTGAAAGCGGGGCGCGGGCAGTCAGCATCGTCGCCTCCCACAACTCCCTTCGTTGCCCCCTCTATCTTGCCTTCGGAATGACTCCACACAAGCGCCCTCCACGCGGCTTTGTCCGGCCCCTTGTCGTGCTCACGCCATTCTCAACCCCAACCCCACAGCGCCCCACCCCCACACTGCCACCCCCCACCCTCGACCCCTGACTCCCAGCATCTCCCCAACCCCCTTCACCGACCAACGCCCCCGCCCACACCCCACCCCCACCCCCCAGACTTCCGCACCAACCCCTACCGCATCTTCGCCGCCCACGAGGTTGCGGCCATGGTCGACCCAAGCATGGGCACCAAGATGACCGTGCAGTTCAACCTGGTGAGTCAGCAGCCATTATTCGCCCCAAAGGCTCGATGTAGGGCTCCGTTCCTAGTGGGGCGCACACTGCCTGAGTGAGGGTTCGGGAGTAAGAAGTTATGGTGGGGCGGAGGGCACGTGGCGACCCCCATGGGCACCAAGATGACCGTGCAGTTCAACCTGGTGGGCAGGGTTAGAGATTGTGTGTGGACAGAGAAGGAAAGGGGCATCGGGAGCCTAGGGAGATCAACGTGGAGTTCAACCCTGGTGGAGCTCTCTTGGGGTGTGGTGCGGGCAGTAGTGAGGGGTCGAAAGTAAAAGGGGCGGTGGGCCCGCCAGCCTGGTGAGTCAGCAGCACCTGACCTGGTGGGGTCAAGGGCGGGGCTGTAGGCTGGTGGGGCCGGGGAAGGGGATGAAGGGGTGTCAGGGGACGAGTGCACAGTGAACACAGTAGTTGCGCAATCATGGGGTCTGGTTTGGATAGCAGGAAGGGTTCGGGAGTCGGAGGGGAGTAGACGGGGCTGTGGGTCCGAGGGCGCATGGGTCCCTTCATGGGCACGGAAACAACGGTGCAGTTGAATCTGGTGGGCGCGCAGGCCTCCGCGGGTTGCCGACCGACGAGGGGCCGAGCGACTGGCTGGCTACGCGGTACAGTGCTGGTGCTCCCTTCTCCGCCCCTTCCCCCGCAACCCCGCCGTCTCCTGACCACCCCCCCAATCCCCTCCCTTTCCCCTCCCTTTCCCCTTCCTCCCCCCTACTCAACCCCAAGTTCGGCGGCACGGTGCTCAAGCTGGGCACGGAGCGCCACCACGGCCCCTTCCTGGCCGCCATGGACCGCATCGACGCGGTGGGCTGCTTCGCGCTCACCGAGCTGGGCTTCGGTGAGTAAGCCGCTGGGCCTGATGTGGGCCTGGGCGGGGCTTGATGTGGGCCTGGACGGGGCCTGAAGGGGCCCGGTGGTTGGGGGTGGGGGTGGGAGCCGGCGGGGGCAGGGGGCCCCATGTGGGTCGGGCGCGTGTGGGTCGGGTCCATGTGGGTTGGGTCCACTGAGGGCGCTTGGGTGGGCGGCTCTCAACCGGGGGCCTGTTTGGGTGCCGGCAATTAGGGCGGCTCCTGAGGTGGGCTCGGACAGGACTTTGGCGGGGCGGGGTCCATCTGGGTCGGGTGCCGGAAGTCTGGGCGGCACGTCCTGGTGTGGGCGAGGGTGGGTCCTGGACGGGGCCTGGCCCATCTGCGTCGGTCGGAGGCTTCAGAAGCGGGGGCGGTACTGGGGGGGGGGGTCTCTGGGCAGGGTGCGCCTCACTGGCTTAGCGGCGCCTGCGTCCCTGAACCCCGGCGCGAGTTCTGCCCCTTCCGTTTGCCCGAACCCCCTTTTCCCTTTCCCTCCCCCCCTCTTGTCCTGTGTAGGCAACAACGCGGTCGAGATGCAGACCACGGCGGTGTACGACAGATCCACCCAGGAGTTCATCATCAACACGCCCGGCAGCCTGGCGCAGAAGTGCGTCTTGGTCTGGGGGCCTGGCGGGTGGCGGGGTTCGGGACCGGGAGTCTAGCTGGTGTCTGGTGGAGGGGTTATTGAGGGGTGGCACGAAAGGAGGGGGGAGGGTCGGGGCAGGGAGCGCTCTGATGTTACGACTCCAAACTCTTCGTCCGGGACTGGGGGCCTGACTGGTTAAAGGGTATGGGATTCGGGCGGGGAGGGCTCTGTCCCGGCTCCCGGTTGTCCCGAGGACTGGTCCGAGGCAAGGGTGGTGTGGAAGGGACAAGAGGAAGGCGCATACGTTGTGGGGGCCGGGCAGGGGGCGGGATCCTCTCTTCAATAGAGGACCGGATGAGGTTTGGGTTGGCAGCGTGGGTACGGGTCTAGGTGTCGTGCTGTGCGTTACTCCACCCTGTCCACCTTGTCCACCCTGTCCTTGTCCTTTCTCTTCTTCCCCAGGTACTGGATCACCAGCGCGCCAGACCAACTCACCCTTCCCCCCGCCTTCCCCTTCCCCCCTCCCTGCCAACCTCCCCCCCTTTCCGCGCTCTGCCCCTACATCCGCTCCCCCTTCCGCCCCAGGTACTGGATCACCAACTCTGCGGTGCACGCGCAGTGGTGTGTGGTGTTTGCGCAGCTGGAGGTGGCCGGACGGCAGGAGGGCATCCACGGCTTCCTGGTCCGCATCCGGTGAGGGGGGGAAGGCGTGTGTGTGTGCGGAGAGGGACAGGAGCCCGGGGATCGGGACGGGTAACAGGTGAGGAGGGTTTACGTAACAGGGCGAGTGGCGGTGTGCTCAGGGTGCGGCTGCGTTGAGCCCCGTGTGCCCCGTTCGGCCCAGCCCTCTGTCCATCGGCCCCGAACCTGCGCCCCCCGCCCCCCTCCCCCTCCCCCTCCCGCCCCCCAGCAACGACGACATGTCGGTGTGCCGCGGCGTGCGCGTGGAGGACATGGGCCACAAGATGGGCTGCAACGGGGTGGACAACGGCAAGGTGGGGAGACGGGGGGAGGCAAGAGGCAAGGGACTGGGGGAGGGGGCCAAGAGGGAAGGAGGGGGGTAAGAGGCGAGGTGCAGATCCGCCCCTTCTTGCCCCACAACCGCCATTACCGGTGTCCGCAAGTACAGCTCTGGTTCGAGCACGTGCGCGCGCCCTCCTGCCCCCCTCCACCTTCCCCCTCATCCCCCTCATCCCCCCCCTCTCCCCCCCCCCCACCCCCGAACACAGCTCTGGTTTGACCACGTGCGCGTGCCCCGCACGGCCCTGCTCCCCCCCACTTCCCAATCCCCCCATGCCCCCTTCCTAACCCCAGAACCCCCCCCCCCCCTCTCCCACCCACCCCCCTACAGCTCTGGTTTGACCACGTGCGCGTGCCCCGCACGGCCCTGCTCAACGCCTTCTCGGACGTGGCGCCCGACGGCTCCTTCTCCTCGGCCATCGCCAAGCCGCGCGACCGCTTCCTGCGCGTGGCCGACCAGCTGCTCAGCGGCCGCCTGTGCATCGCCAGCATGATGCAGAGCGGCAGCAAGCTGGCGCTCACCATCGCGTTCAGGTGGGTCTGGGGTGGGGTGTCCGGAGCAGTCCGGTCCGGGTCCGGTCCGGGTCCGGGTCCGGGTCCGGGTCCGGTCCGGGTCCGGGTCCGGGTCCGGTCCGGGTCGGGTTTTGGGAAGTTTTGAATCTGGGCAGTACGGGGGGGTCTGGGCATCGCCAGCACGATGCAGAGCGGCCGCGGAGTCCGGTCCGATCTTTTCGCGATTCGGGCCCGGCCGGGTGGGAGTCGGGTCAAGGATGGATTGAAGTGTTTGCTACACCGCCTCAACACCCGTTCCCCCCCCACACACACAAACCCGCAGGTACGCCGCCTCCCGCCTGTGCGTGGGCCCCACCGGCAAGTCCGACACGCCCATCCTGGACTACCAGCTGCAGCAGCGGGGTGAGGGGATGGGGGTGTCAGCGCGTGTTTTAGGGAAGCCATGGCGGAGGGCATCAATGGCTACTTTTGGCTACTTCGCTCTTACGTTCCACTCCCCTTCTTGCCTCTCTCACCCCATCCCCCCCAGCCCTGGTCCCCCTCCTGGCTCGCACCATCGCCCTCAACCTGGGCCTCAACTACGTCAAGGAGCGCTGGGCGGCGGCATCGGGCTTCAACTCGGGGCAGAAGGTGGACCCCACGGTGAGGAAGAGGGGGGGGGGGCAAGGGACCGGGAGAGGGGCAGGGGAGCGGGGGAGGAGGAGGGAGAGAGGGAGAATAGGAGGGTCGCGCGGACGGCGTAGGGGGAGGTGGGGAGAGATGGGGCCCGGGGCAGAAGGTGGACCCCACGGTGAGGGGGGGAAAGCGAGAAGGGGGGAAACTGCACGGTGAGGGAGGGAGGAAGGGGAGGCGCGGTCAAGAGTTTGGGCTAGTGGAAGGAGGTTGAAGGAACGGGGCCCTGGTCGGAAGGTGCACCCCATGGTGAGGGGGTGCGGCAGCGGGGTGACGGCAATGCGCAGCGGAGATGCACATGTGCTGCAGCAAGTCTAGGGCCAATCCGCGTATAGCCGCGCGGAGTTCCCCCCCCCTGTGTACCGTGCCGTGCCGTCAAAGCACACGCCCGCACCCCCCGCCCTCCTCCCCAGACCGCCACCGAGGTGGTGGTCCTGTGCTGCGCCATCAAGCCGCTGTGCTCCCCCCCGTGTGTCGTGCCTTGCCCGTGCCAAAACACACGCCCGCACCCCCCCCCCTCCTCCCTAGACCGCCACCGAGGTGGTGGTCCTGTGCTGCGCCATCAAGCCGCTGTGCTCCCCCCCGTGTGTCGTGCCTTGCCCGTGCCAAAACACACGCCCGCACCCCCCCCCCCCGCCCCCTCCTCCCCAGACCGCCACCGAGGTGGTGGTCCTGTGCTGCGCCATCAAGCCGCTGTGCTCCCCCCCGTGTGTCGTGCCTTGCCCGTGCCAAAACACACGCCCGCACCCCCCCCCCCCGCCCCCTCCTCCCCAGACCGCCACCGAGGTGGTGGTCCTGTGCTGCGCCATCAAGCCGCTGTGCTCCCCCCCGTGTGTCGTGCCTTGCCCGTGCCAAAACACACGCCCGCACCCCCCCCCCCGCCCCCTCCTCCCCAGACCGCCACCGAGGTGGTGGTCCTGTGCTGCGCCATCAAGCCGCTGTGCTCCCCCCCGTGTGTCGTGCCTTGCCCGTGCCAAAACACACGCCCGCCACCCCCCCCCCTCCTCCCTAGACCGCCACCGAGGTGGTGGTCCTGTGCTGCGCCATCAAGCCGCTGTGCTCCCCCCCGTGTGTCGTGCCTTGCCCGTGCCAAAACACACGCCCGCACCCCCCCCCCCGCCCCCTCCTCCCCAGACCGCCACCGAGGTGGTGGTCCTGTGCTGCGCCATCAAGCCGCTGTGCTCCCCCCCGTGTGTCGTGCCTTGCCCGTGCCAAAACACACGCCCGCACCCCCCCCGCCCCCTCCTCCCCAGACCGCCACCGAGGTGGTGGTCCTGTGCTGCGCCATCAAGCCGCTGTGCTCCCCCCCGTGTGTCGTGCCTTGCCCGTGCCAAAACACACGCCCGCACCCCCCCCCCCTCCTCCCCAGACCGCCACCGAGGTGGTGGTCCTGTGCTGCGCCATCAAGCCGCTGTGCTCCCCCCCGTGTGTCGTGCCTTGCCCGTGCCAAAACACACGCCCGCACCCCCCCCCCCCCGCCCCCTCCTCCCCAGACCGCCACCGAGGTGGTGGTCCTCTGCTGCGCCATCAAGCCGCTGTGCTCCCCCCCGTGTGTCGTGCCTTGCCCGTGCCAAAACACACGCCCGCACCCCCCCCCCCCCGCACCCTCCTCCCCAGACCGCCACCGAGGTGGTGGTCCTCTGCTGCGCCATCAAGCCGCTGTGCTCCCCCCCGTGTGTCGTGCCTTGCCCGTGCCAAAACACACGCCCGCACCACCACCCCCCCGCCCCCTCCTCCCCAGACCGCCACCGAGGTGGTGGTCCTCTGCTGCGCCATCAAGCCGCTGTGCTCCCCCCCGTGTGTCGTGCCTTGCCCGTGCCAAAACACACGCCCGCACCCCCCCCCCGCCCCCTCCTCCCTAGACCGCCACCGAGGTGGTGGTCCTGTGCTGCGCCATCAAGCCGCTGTGCTCCCCCCCGTGTGTCGTGCCTTGCCCGTGCCAAAACACACGCCCGCACCCCCCCCGCCCCCTCCTCCCCAGACCGCCACCGAGGTGGTGGTCCTGTGCTGCGCCATCAAGCCGCTGTGCTCCCCCCCGTGTGTCGTGCCTTGCCCGTGCCAAAACACACGCCCGCACCCCCCCCCGCCCCCTCCTCCCCAGACCGCCACCGAGGTGGTGGTCCTGTGCTGCGCCATCAAGCCGCTGTGCTCCCCCCCGTGTGTCGTGCCTTGCCCGTGCCAAAACACACGCCCGCACCCCCCCCCGCCCCCTCCTCCCCAGACCGCCACCGAGGTGGTGGTCCTGTGCTGCGCCATCAAGCCGCTGTGCTCCCCCCCGTGTGTCGTGCCTTGCCCGTGCCAAAACACACGCCCGCACCCCCCCCCCCCGCCCCCTCCTCCCCAGACCGCCACCGAGGTGGTGGTCCTGTGCTGCGCCATCAAGCCGCTGTGCTCCCCCCCGTGTGTCGTGCCTTGCCCGTGCCAAAACACACGCCCGCACCCCCCCCCCCCGCCCCCTCCTCCCCAGACCGCCACCGAGGTGGTGGTCCTCTGCTGCGCCATCAAGCCGCTGTGCTCCCCCCCGTGTGTCGTGCCTTGCCCGTGCCAAAACACACGCCCGCACCCCCCCCCCCCGCCCCCTCCTCCCCAGACCGCCACCGAGGTGGTGGTCCTCTGCTGCGCCATCAAGCCGCTGTGCTCCCCCCCGTGTGTCGTGCCTTGCCCGTGCCAAAACACACGCCCGCACCCCCCCCCCCGCCCCCTCCTCCCCAGACCGCCACCGAGGTGGTGGTCCTGTGCTGCGCCATCAAGCCGCTGTGCTCCCCCCCGTGTGTCGTGCCTTGCCCGTGCCAAAACACACGCCCGCACCCCCCCCCCCCCGCCCCCTCCTCCCCAGACCGCCACCGAGGTGGTGGTCCTGTGCTGCGCCATCAAGCCGCTGTGCTCCCCCCCGTGTGTCGTGCCTTGCCCGTGCCAAAACACACGCCCGCACCCCCCCCCCCCCCGCCCCCTCCTCCCCAGACCTCCACCGAGGTGGTGGTCCTGTGCTGCGCCATCAAGCCGCTGTGCTCCCCCCCGTGTGTCGTGCCTTGCCCGTGCCAAAACACACGCCCGCACCCCCCCCCCCCCGCCCCCTCCTCCCCAGACCGCCACCGAGGTGGTGGTCCTCTGCTGCGCCATCAAGCCGCTGTGCTCCCCCCCGTGTGTCGTGCCTTGCCCGTGCCAAAACACACGCCCGCACCCCCCCCCCCCCCCCCCCTCCTCCCCAGACCGCCACCGAGGTGGTGGTCCTCTGCTGCGCCATCAAGCCGCTGTGCTCCCCCCCGTGTGTCGTGCCTTGCCCGTGCCAAAACACACGCCCGCACCCCCCCCCCCCGCCCCCTCCTCCCCAGACCGCCACCGAGGTGGTGGTCCTGTGCTGCGCCATCAAGCCGCTGTGCTCCCCCCCGTGTGTCGTGCCTTGCCCGTGCCAAAACACACGCCCGCACCCCCCCCCCCCGCCCCCTCCTCCCCAGACCGCCACCGAGGTGGTGGTCCTGTGCTGCGCCATCAAGCCGCTGTGCTCCCCCCCGTGTGTCGTGCCTTGCCCGTGCCAAAACACACGCCCGCACCCCCCCCCCCTCCTCCCTAGACCGCCACCGAGGTGGTGGTCCTGTGCTGCGCCATCAAGCCGCTGTGCTCCCCCCCGTGTGTCGTGCCTTGCCCGTGCCAAAACACACGCCCGCACCCCCCCCGCCCCCTCCTCCCCAGACCGCCACCGAGGTGGTGGTCCTGTGCTGCGCCATCAAGCCGCTGTGCTCCCCCCCGTGTGTCGTGCCTTGCCCGTGCCAAAACACACGCCCGCACCCCCCCCCCCGCCCCCTCCTCCCCAGACCGCCACCGAGGTGGTGGTCCTGTGCTGCGCCATCAAGCCGCTGTGCTCCCCCCCGTGTGTCGTGCCTTGCCCGTGCCAAAACACACGCCCGCACCCCCCCCCCCCCGCCCCCTCCTCCCCAGACCGCCACCGAGGTGGTGGTCCTGTGCTGCGCCATCAAGCCGCTGTGCTCCTGGAACATCGAGCAGGCGGCCACCGTGTGCCGCGAGCGCTGCGGGGGGCAGGGCTATCTGTCGTGCAACAGGCGAGCCGGATGCGGGCGGGGGCGGGCGGCGGACTGTGCAGCTGGAGGGGACGGTCGTGGATGGCTCCTTGCGAGCATGGATGGCCGTGGCGTAACGACATCACTGGCCGTGTCACTGGCCGTGTGCGGACTGTGAAGCGGCGGGGGATGCGGAGCTGGCTCCTAGCGGGCATGGATTGGCGGACTGTGCAGGGAAAGCCAGGCTAGGGCCTCCCGGTCGTGGACGGATCTGGCGTGGCGACATCCTCCCTCCCGTCCCTCCCCTCCCCGATCCCGCTCAGCAACAAACGCCCTCCACTCCCACACCCTCCACTCCCACACCCTCCCTTCCCGCTGCCCCCCCCCCAGGTTCGGTTCCATCCTGGGCTTTGCGCACGCCGGCATGACGGCCGAGGGGGACAACAGGTGAGGAGGGTCAAGGCGGGACGGGACAACCGGGGAGGGGGAGCCGTCTCTCCTTACCCACCCCCTCATGCCTCGGTGCGCATCGGGCTCGCTGGCGGCCGCCATACCATCTGGGCTATCCAACCTCAAACTCGTCAAGGACCATCCCCTCTTGCCTGTCCCCCCCCATCCCTCCAGGGTGCTCATGCAGAAGGTGGCCAAGGAGCTGCTGGGACTGGCGCCCCGCCTGGCCCCCCTCAAGGCCCGCCTGGAGGCGGCGGCCGGGCCCGCGCTGGGCCCGCAGCAGATGGCGGCGGTGGCGGCTGGGCCCACGGTGGGCCCGGGGCGGGCCCGACACAAGGGACAGGGGCTTGCTGACTGGGCCTTTATGGCTCGTGTTCTGCGTGGCCCTTCCCTTATCCTCCCCCTCCCCACTCACCCCGCTGCCGAGGCGTCGGTCTCCCGCTCAGCTTGAACACCCCCTCTCCATCCCCCCTATCCCTCTCCCCCCCCTGACAGGGCTCCGCCGCACTGTCTGGCCCCCTAGGGGACCTGGGGGTGCTGGCCCGGCTGCTGGCGGTGCGCGAGGGCCGTATGCTGCGGCAGCTGGGGGCGGCGGTGGCGGCGGCGCAGGCGGGCGCGGGCCCCGGCGGCGCGGGTGCGGCGGAGGCGGGGTTCGAGTCGTGGATGAAGCGGGAGAGCGACCTGGTGCAGGTGAGGAGGGGGAACGGGCTCTCTGGCATCGTAGCACGATTAGCCTTTGTGCCGCTAGGTAAGGCTAGGATTGTCGCGTCGGGTGTGTGGGTGAAGCGGGAGGGCGACCTGGTGCACAGGGCTTGGTGAGGAGTAGGGTGGGTCGCTGCTGTCGCCATTGCCCGCCCCGCAGCCCAGCTCATCCACCCCCAACCCCCACCCCACCCACCCCACCCCCAACCCCCAGGGCACGGCGCTGGCCTTCGCCGAGCGGGAGGTGATGGACGCCTGCCTGCGCACCGCGGCGGGGCCGCAGGTGGGGAGGGGGGGGCATGGGGGGGATCATGGGGGCTTGTGGGTGGTGGTTGAGTCGGGGGCGTTGAGTGCGACGTGGGAGCGGGGAGTGGGGGCTGAAGCCTGCTCGGCAAGGTGGGCGCTGGAGGGGGGGGCTGGAGGAAGACGCAAGTCGTGGACGGTGGGGAGATGTCCCCCGGGAGGCATCCCACCCACCCATCCTCACCACCCACCCACCCCCCAGGTGTCCACCGGGAGGTGTCCCCAATCCCACCCATCCCAACTACCCCCCCACCCACCCAACCCCAACCCCCCAGGTGTCCACCGGCGTGGCGGGCGTGCTGCGCTCCGTGGCCCAGCTGTACGGCCTGCGGTGCGTGGAGTGCGACCTGGCCTGGTTCATCGCCGAGGGGGAGCTGCCGGCCAAGGTGGGTGCTAGAGAGGGGCCAGGAGGGGGCGGAGGGGAAAGAAGAGACAGGGGGGAGCGCACAAGCGATGGGAAGGGATGTGGGGAGGAAGAGCTGCCGGCCAAGTTGGGTGCTACGGTAGGGGGGATGTGTCCCCATGCCTCCGTGTCCCTTCCCACCTCCTGCCTCCCTCCCTCCCTCCCCCCCTCACCTCCCCCCTCGCCCCCCCTCACCCCTCACCCCCCCGCCCTCCCCTCAGGCCGGCCGCTCCGTGCCCGAGGCCGTCCGCGCCTGCGTGGCCTCCTTCTCCCCCGCCGCCTGCACGGCCCTGGTGGCGGCCTTCGGCATCCCCGACCACCTGGTGGCGGCGCCCATCGCGGGGGACTGGGCGCGGTACAACCTGGTGGACAACAAGGGGGAGCTGTTCGGGGTGCAGGTGTAGGGGGGCCTGGGAGGAGAGGAGGCAACAGGGGCGAGCTGACCGGGGTGCAGGTCTAGGGGCCCGATGCGGGAGGGGACGAGGGGGAGGCGGGGAGCAGGAGGGGAGGAGGAGGAGGAGCAGCAAAGCAAGGAGGGGTGGAGAGGTGCCGGTCGGGGAGGCTGCGCTGCGCCCTCCGTCCCCGACAGCATGTGGAGGAGGGGGGGGTGCCGGTGGTGGGGGGTGGGGTGGGGTGCGCGGGGGCTGCGCTGTCCCCTCCGCCCTGGCAACAGCAGGTCGAGGAGGAGGGGGACGGAGGAGGAGCGAGAGGAGGAGCTGGCGCGGGTGTTGGGTCGTGGAGTAGGACTGGAGCCAGGGCCGGGGAGGCGGAGGCGGGGTTAGACGTGCGTGTGAGGGCCATTGCGCCGGGCTGGGCGCGCGGCCGGGGGCCGATGCCGGGTGCGCGGCGCCCGGGGTCCGAATGAGGAGCGGGGGCCCATGACGCACGCAGGTGCGGATGACGGGTGCGGGGCACCCCCAGGCGCAACAATCAGGTGTTCTTTGTGCGTGTTACGTGTTTCTGGCGCTCGGTTGGTGGTTCTTTGCTCTTTTGCCCTGCGTGACTGTTGTGGGCAGCCAACCATGGCCTGTCGTAGGAGAATACGTTTTCGCCAACGGAATTGGCGAGCGCCTGTATTGACACGGGCGTGCGTACCCATCGGTCGGGCGGTGGATTGCCCAACCCCGAGAGGGCGGCAAGTGGTTTGAGTTGCCAGCCCCGGGGCACATCGAAGCGGCAAACGTGTAGGTGTGTACGTGTGCTAGTTTGGGGCCGGCGGGGAAAGGGGCCATGCCATTGTGCAGCTGTCCGGGGTCTGGGCCCCTAGAGGTGCATGTGGTTCCGCCGTGGTTGCAGCTGATTAGGCATTGTCCTGTGGGCCCAGGTTGGGCGAGCAGAAGTTGTAACAATGTCTGCTGCATTCCGACGATGCCCCCCTTTCGCCGCCCCCCGCCCGGGCGAACACCCCCAGCACTGGCATCCCCGCGGGGCGCTGCCCCCACCCCTCGTCAGCCTGTGTCCGCTCCGCAGCGGGTAGAGCAGCTAAGCCCGCAAGCCGTGCGCAGTTGCGGCCAACTGCGTGTGGCGCTTCGCTGGAACCGCTCCGGCCCCCACCCCTCGTCCCCGTTTCCCACCTCCCCCACCCCTCGTCCCCGTTTCCCACCTCCCCCACCCCTCAGGCTGAATCTGACCCCCAGCTCCGATAGTATCCACGCCCAGCTTTGGGGTTTCTGTGCTCGCAGGGGCCGTGCAGCGTAGTCCGGAAGATGACGAAGGGGGATGCAGCTGAGCGCGCTGTCGCAACGCGAGAGAAGAGTGCCAGCTCTGGGGCTGCCTCGCTGAGACACGATTGGGCTGCAACACGGGGGAGTGAAGCTGTCAAGGGCAGCTTTGGGGCTGTAGCTTACACGGCTCGGCACTCGACACCCATACATGCAACCGCCCGCCCGCTAGTCGGGCACCAGCGCGACACCGTCATGTCAGCACCGGCCAGTCTGCTCGGTCCATCCTTTATTAATATCCCAAGGGCCGACAAGGGCCAACGCCTTGCACGCCATGCCATGTACTCGCTACTGCATGCGCTGCCGTATCTCCCTCCAGCATCAGGAAAGCAGGCAATGTTTGCAGATACCGCAAGCAAGGGTTGACACCGGTAGTAAGGATGTGCATCAAACGGGCCCGAGCGGGCCTGGAAAGGGCCCCCACAGGCTTCAACGTCATTGCAACGAGGTTGGATTCATGCTCCCAGCGGGCAGCGGCAGCAGGCAGCATCACGGCCGCATCGTTTCAGCCGAGGAAAGCCGATGACGAGTTTGAAGCCCTGCGCATCATATTATGCGGGGCGGGTCTCCGTTCGTGGAATAGTATAACAACACGCACACAAGCGCCCCAGGCGGTGTCCATGCGCGCCCAAGCCTGTGTTATGGATAAAGGCTAAACATATTCTCGAATGATTGTCGTACAAACTGGATCCCATGATGCCACACGTGGCCCGTGGACGCTGCCGCAACGTAGAGGGTGGGCTTGCCTGCCGCCTGCCGGCCTCTGCCGTCAGTCGCCGTCTGCGTTGGCATGCAAGCTCCGACCCACACGTGTTCGCAGCAACGAGCAGCCATAGCTTGTGAGCTCCAAGCAAGCAAAGGCTTGTTCGGGACCAACACACGCGCCGACTAGCCTGCCCAAATGACACTAAACGGTACTATGACAAGGAGAAAGAACGCTCCCCACTGGACCTTTATTCGTCCGTATTGGGCCTCTCGTGGACCCATGAAACCGCACGCAACCCGCGGCACCACACCACAGACACATCAACACAACGCCGCACAGCAATCAGTGTTAGGCGGGGCGCCTCCTGACCTACGTCTTCTGCTGCCTGCCTGATCAGACAGGGTGAGTGGGAACCCTTAGGGCATTGCCCGTCATGTGGAAAGCCCGCTCACAAAAGTGCCGTTCGTCTCCGCAGCTTGCGATCTCGCACCAGCATCATAGTTGTCCAAGTCCAAGTCTGGCGCGCAAAGGCGCAGGCCCCAAAACTGAAAAGCACGTGCGAAGCACACGGCGCGGCACCGCACGGCCGTACAGCGCCGACGCACATCGGCAGCACACCAACCGTACATTAGTATTCGTATCCCGCCAGGCCGTGACGCACCCACACCCACACCCACGCCCCGCACATCCTCGCACGCGCGTTGCTTGCAGCGCTGGCAAGGAGGGTCAAGGGCCCCGGTCCATCTGACGGCCGGGCTTTATGCAACGCAGAACAATCGTAGATGCCGGTCACCCAACCAGCGCTAAAGCGTCTGTGGTCCGTTGGATCTGACACAGGCACACGAGAGCAAAACACGGCAGCCTTCCATCCCACTGAGCCAGAATTGCCTTTTCCTCAGCACGCTCAGCTCAGCACGCAACAAAATCAAGCTGGCGGTTGCCGTACATATCTCACTCCCCTGCGGTAGTCCGACGCGTTTGTTCCTTACGTTCGTTTTGGCTGCGTCAGTTGACGGAAGGGCCTCGCATATCCTACCAGGTCCCATCCGCTGCGGCAGGGAATTTCCCCGCGGTTTTTGGCCAGGGATTCAACCCATGCTGGCCCCACGCCCGCTTCGGGCCCGAGCGATCAGCGTTTGCCGTTCCTCACCCTACCCTGAGAAGCAGCCAAACAGCCTCGCAAGCAGGCGCCCTCGCTTGTGCTCCTTCCGTGCGCCGACCGTGTCCGTCTCCGCCTCAGCGGCCTTCGCCACCTGAGCCGCCGCCTCCGGTCCGGCCTGGCTCGACGGCGCCGCCAGCGGCCCGACCACCTCAACCACCTCAACCGCCACGTCGTCCGTCTGCGTCACCGTCTCCGCCGCCGGCGGCACGGCCAGCTTGGTGTCGGTTGCCAGCCAGGACAACCGATTGTACGACAGGCCCTCGGGCAGGCCGAAAAGGTCGGCGCGGGTTGACAGGGCTGACGGGGGCTCCGTGGGCCGAAGGGACGCGCGGGCGTGGTGTGATGAAGCCTGCTGGCCAAGGGCCACGGCCGCGGCCCATGCCGTAAGCCAATCGTGGCCGAAGCCGGGCGGGGGGGCGGCGCCGCCGCAGCTGGCGGCGGCGGCGGCGAAGAGGCCGGCGGCGGCCTGGGTTTGCGCGTCGTAGCCCATCTCGCAGCAGCGGCGGCGGCGGTGCCTCTCCCGGTCGGCGGGGGTGGGCGCCGGCAGGGGGCCGGCGTTGAAGTGCGGCGCCAGCGCGGCGGCGGCAGAGGAGCGGAACTCGCCGGCGGAGTTGACCGCCGACGCCGCGGCGGACGGCCCCGGCGGCGCCGTCGGGACGGCGGAGGCGGTCGCGCGCGCGGCGCGCACTGCCGCCGCCGGGACGGCGGCGGCGCGGTAAAAGGCCTCGGCGGCAAAGCTGCGGCTGCTGCCGCCGCGGCGGGGCATCGGCGGCAGCATCGGCGGCCGCCCGTAGGCGGCCGCGGCGGCGGCGGGGGCCAGCGGCGGACCTGCCAGGTCGTCCTCTGTCAGCAGGCCGACCGCCCGTCCGGCTGAGGCTGAGTTCAGGGCCATCAGGTTGGTGAAGGATGAAGAGTCTAAGATCGCGGCCCACATCGCCCCGGCGTGGCCGTTGGTGGTGTTTGAACGGCACGCGCCGGCGGCGGCGTCGCCAAAGCCGGGGGCGCCGCCGCCGGCGCCGTTGGTGACGGTTAGGAGTTGGACGGTGTCGATGGCGCGGGCGTTGGCGGCTCCATGGGGGACAGGGAAGCGCTCCCGTACGAAGTCCATGTCCGTGATGAACAGGGCCTCCGCCTCCGCCGCCTCCGCTGCGGCCTTTGCCGCCGCCGCCGCCCCTGCCGTCGCCGCCGCCGGCGCGTCCGCCACCGTCGCGGAGGCCGACTCGATGCCGTCCGCCGACGCCGCTATGGGGCTGAGCTTGGCGGCGGGCGCGGTCCGGGAGGCACGCGGCGGCTGCGGCCCGTCCGTGGAGCCGCGACCGCTGGCCACCGTCGACGGCCCAAGCGAAGACATGTTGCCGTTGCTCCCGACCGTGCCGGTCCCCGTGCGGCCGTTCAGCCAGCGAGAACCGCAGTGTCCGGCGTCGGTCGAGGCATCGCCGATCTCGCCGTCCGAGCCGCTGCCCAGGTCGTGGTCGTTGTCCACGTGGTACGCGGGTGGATAGAACGGTGACGACGCCGAGGAGGAGGATAGCGCGCACGACGCAGCGGAGATGGGCGCTGGCTTGGCGTGAGCGCTGGGCATTGATGCGCCGCGGAAACCGCTCTTTGTCATGTCACGGAGCGACTCGGGCAGCGTGCTGAGCGGCGAGGAGTTGGATGCATGGTCGTATTTGCGCTCAAAGGTATCAAAGAAGTCGTGGGCAGGAGTCTTGAGCGTCAGAGGGCAGCTGTCGCGCGGTGCGTGGCCATCCTCGAATGCTGCGGCAGGTGCGAACTCCTCCACCCCCGAGTCCGCCCGACCCGAACATGCGTTCATGCCTGCTGTATTCATCCGCGCGCCTCCAAGCGCCCAGCGACCTGCGCGGACGCGGCAAAACAACGTCGGTTGGGAAATCTTCAGTGTGATAATGCTGTCAGTCCACAGGCTTGCGCCATCGCTCAAAGACCGCGTTCGCTATCGCACTGGTGGACGGAGCTCAGGAGCCACAGCGGAAGGAGCCACCTCTGCGGACCGCGGAGGATCCGCTGTGCCCTATCAGACAGGAAGCCACGGGCACGTTCCTTACAGCAGGCAGGCATGCTAATGTTGCCACTGTACGCGGCCGCTGCCCTGACCGCGGGACTGCCAGCGCGGAGTGCGAATCGTCACCGCTTACCCTTAAGGTTGAGCCCGGAGAGATGAAAGCAGGCTTGGTATTGTCTAGCGTCTTCAGCACGAGCCGCACTGCGTCTCGGGTACAAGACAAGGAGACCGGCGCGCGCCCAACTCTCCGCGGCTACTGCGCTTATGTGTGCTACTTGTGTGCCAGCACCGGATGTATGTTATGTGTGCTAATGAGGTGTGCTGAGCTACAGCGGCGGCCTCGCTTCGGGTTCGCGCACGTACGGCGTTTTTCAGGCTTATTGCGCTGCGTCACCCGCGCGTGAGGGAGATTAGCAGTAAGCCTGGTTCAAGCCTGCGACCGCGACCCCTTTCAGTTGCGGGTCCCAGTCATGCCGACGTTCAAGTGCTGCCGCCGCGCAGGGTAAGCGACTCGAGGTCGGCGACTGGTTTTTACCCGCCCTATGCCCCAGCTTAAGTTAGCTATGCAGTAGAGCAGCTATTAGAGGCACGGACACGCTTAGGGCGATGCACCTGGGGGCCGCCTGGGGGATGCGGGACCCGTGCAGTGTAGTGCGAAGTATCGCAGTGTATTGCAATGGGAGAAACGGCCTCAAGTCGAGCCAAGCAACTCCTGGACAGCGCGATACGACTGGTGCTGAAAGCCTGGGGTCTACGGAGTTGGGGGAGGCACCACCGATGCTTGGTGACTTAGCTGCGTGGCTGGAGGCTATGCCCTCCGACCCCCATCAGCCTCCATGTTAACCTCTCTCCCTCTCCTCTAGCTCAAGCACTCGGCGTGTCCACACGGTCCAAACCCTCCCCCTCGACCCCCCTCCCCAGCTTGTTCCCTCTTGTCTTGTTAGTTGCCTGGGCAGCAGGGCAGTTACAGGCAGGTCGGACGAGGGCAGTGCCCCGCGCCAGAGCCCTTGCTTTTCGCGTACCCTCGTCGCCCGTTTCTCCTTCCCCCGTCAGAGCCCTTGGCGGCATCTCTTCTCAGCGCCCTCGCAGCTCTCAGCGCTTTGGCCAGGAATTGCGGAGAGCGAGATATTACACAGGCCACACCTGCGGAGAGGAGAGTTTGTGCAGGCAAACAGAGGTGCGAGCAAACGCAGGGTGGGTGGGTCAGGAGGGTCGTCAGGAACTCTTGTGGCATGGGGTGCAAAACTTTCGTCCCTACCCCCCCCCCTGACCCCACGTCCGCCGCCCGGGTGTCCGGAGAGGAGGATTTGTGCGGGGATATGCAGGGTACGAGCGTACGACCGCCTCAGCCGAGCCCCCAGCCCCCTTGGCCGCTGTGTCCCCGGCTTTGGCCCTGTCGGCAGGATGGGGTTAGGAGGCATGAGGACAATGGTGTTTGATGGGCTCACCCGAGGGCTCACCCCCTTTCGGAATGCGCCCCCTGTCGTCATCCTCCGGACTGCGCTGCACGGCCCCTGCACCCCTTTCGCGGGCACAGAAACTCCGCACAACTGGCCTTCACTTCACCGCTTTGTTGTTCTCCTGACGTGTGGTATTCTGCACCCGGGGGTTGGGGACTGGGGAGCGGGCGACGGAGGACGGGCCCCTCGGCCTCGTCGTCTACGCGGCTTGACTCCTGCGAGCCCAGACCCCTCAGCCTGCGTAGTCTGCGACCCTCGCCCTACGCCCACAACGAGGCGCTTCGCCCTACGTTGATGTCTTCTCACCCCTCAGCCTCCACAACTGTAACCTGCCCTTCGCGTGCGTGACCCGCCCCACGCCGGATGCGGAGGCACTGATGCACGGCCCCCAAGGCCCGAGCAACCCGCTGCACGGCCCCACAGGCCCCTCAAGCGCACCATGCAGCATTACGTCGCCAGACATTCCAACGGTCCGCTGTCTGCGCTGGACCTAGCGGGTGGACGCCGGCACCCGCGGGGGCCACACCCAGTTGCACATAACCCTAGGGAGCGCGCATTTCACAGGTTTACACACCCTTGCCTTTAGGATCTATAGCATCGTGTAGACACTCACGGCTGTGTGCGGGGCCCGCATGTGGCTTTCGGCTGTCACATTAGGCCCGTGCCCCGCACCAATGCTTGCCATCCCGCGCTCGCTGGGGCTCGACTGCACGCAAAACACACACTCCGTACCATTTCACGAAGCGCGAGGGCCCACGAAACAAGTCTGGATCACGTCTATCGTACCCCTGGCCCCTGATGCGCGAACGAGGATGCGATGCCCCAATACATGCGAGCCGTGGCTCCGCGCCGGAAACCTACAGTCAGCACGGTGCTATCGTGTGATCTCTCTAGAGAAAGCTAATTGCGGTATGCATGTCTGGGCATGCAGCGGTGGGATATGCGACTGATGCGACTGAGGAGCTCACGACGCCTATCTACCTAGGCCACCAAAGAGGAGATTACCCAGATCACCCTGCTGTCAACCCAACTGTCATGTGTCCACACACATTGTCACTCGCGGGCCCACCTCGATCGCAAGACGTCGAACCCGAGGGCTGGCTCATCCATACGAAGGCTCTTCGAGGCGTGGCAGAACGGGCAATCCCCTGCTCTGTGCTTTTGTGTCCTGCCACTACCACCTTCCCACATCGCCATATAACCACACACAAACAAAGAGAATAGGCAGCTCACGAAGTAGAGCTCCTGGCACACACATCCAGCTCACGGTCACACCACACGCATAACACATATGTTCCACCCCGCCCGCAGACACAGGGACGATGACCACGTTCATCGCAACACACACAGAAAGGAATGCCGGTACGCCCTACCAGGAAGCATGCAGGTTGCTCAATGAATCCAATCCACGGCTCACCGAGCGCCCTACCGTCCCCGCCTCCTCGCCGCACAGGAGAAGCTCGCCCCTCCCCCCGCCTTGAGACTCCGCCTCGCAGGGTCAGGGACTCCAACCACGGCCACCACAGCTTGCTCGCGCACTCCTGCCTCCTGCCTGCCTGCCTCAGCGCTTCAGCCACACCACTACACTAGATGTACGGTACACTAGATGAGCGACTCGGACGGCGGCCGCGGCGCTGGCGGCGCCGAGGGCTGCCCCGACGCGTCCCGCGGCGTGGGCGGCGGCGCCTGCGCCGCCGCCGCCATCTGCCCCCGCAGCGCCGACGCCTGCCGCTGCGCCTGCTGCTGCGCCGACGCCAGGCTGGCGGCGATGGCTGCGTCCATGGCCGCTGCCTCGGCGTCGGCGGCGCTGCGGGCGGCGGACTCCTTGGCGGCCTGGGGCGGGGGAGGGTGGGGATGGGGATGGGGGTGGGGGTGGGGATGGCGTGGGGTAATGAGGGGCGGGTGTTGGCCAGGGGGTGTTTGGCACTGAGCGCGATCGTGGGTGGTCAGGGGGCCGGAAGAGCGGGCAGCCGACGCATTGGCGGCTTGCTGGGGTGGAGGAGGGTGCCAGGGTGGAGAAGGGAAGAGGACCCCCGCAGAATCGTACCCTCAATACTGGTGAACGACCCGCACCAAACCGCCAACCGCCAACCGCCAACAAACCACCCCAATACTCACCACTGCCAAGCTGGCCTGCATCGCCCTCCGCAGGTTCTCCTCCTCGATAGACGCCGCAATGGCACGCCGCACCCGCTCCTCTTCCGCCGCCTCCACTCGCGACCGTTCGGCTTCCGCCGCGCTCGCCGCCAGCGCCGCCGCCAGCGCGGGGTCGGTCGGCACGCCAACCGCCGGGCCGTACGACATTGTCGCGTACGGCATGGGTACGACGCCGCCGCTCGACGACGGCGGGAGTGGAAGTGACGGGTTCGGCGAGCCGAGGGCGGCGGAAGAGTTGCCGCGAGCGTTACGGGACCCGGCGCCGCCGCCGCCGTGGGAGAGGTTGCGCATGCTGTTCTGACCGTTGAGGTGGCCGTTGGAGTGACCGTTGGAGTACCCGACGGAGCCCATCGGCTGCATGGAGATGCCGTTGCCCACGTGGACCGCCGGTGGCGCGTTGTACCGCTTCCGCAGGTGGCGGCGGCGCGCGTACACGATGCCAACCGTCGCGGCGACGATGACGATCGCGCCCACGGCCACCAGTACGGCAATCACGATCGTACGGGTGGATCCAGAAGATCCGCCCGACGGTTGGCCGACTTCGATGGTGGTTGAGCCGTCGGGCGGTAGGGTGTCATCGACAGCGAAGAAGTACGCCTGACAAGAGGGGCAACAGGGCAGGGCAGCGTGCGGGACGTGAGGGCTGAACAAAGGGCCTGTGAAGGGTCCATAAAAAGCAGGAGGGAAAGCACGCCAAGACGCCCAGCCCCAACAAGAAAGCTCCCAAAACGCAAAGCAGCTCATGTGGGAGGCCCTGCCTTGCTAGCCACAACCGTTTCCTCGGGGGGCGGCTGCAGGTGACCTCAAAGCGCCCTTGCCCCCTGCTCTCACCGGCTGCCGCTCATCTGATGGCACCCCAAAGCTAGATGCCACCTCACCTGGGTCGGGTCGCCCACGTTACCCGCTCGGTCCATGGCTCGGACCTGGAAGGTGTAGTATCCGGAGCTGCGGGGGGATAAGGGGGGGGTGGGCAAGTGGCGGGGGTCGGGTCGCTGCGGTAGGGACGGAGCCCTAGGATCCAGCACTGCGGGCTCAAATAGCACATACAGACGCAAGAATGCGGTTCGGGGGCCATCCCCTCCATCGCCCCTCCGCAGCGCCTGTACGGCAGGGGTTGCAAGCCGCACCACAACGACCGTTCGCCCACCTGAAGCCGTCGTACGTGACGTTGGTGGCCGTGCCGTTGGCGTCGCACACGTGCCAACTGCTGAGCTGTACGGCAGATCCGTTGGAGATGCGCAGGCCGATCACCTGAGGTGCGGAGTGGGAGTGGGTGGGAGATGTGGGATGTGAGATGTGAGACCATCCAGGCTATCCAGGCTGCGCTGTGTCCATTGCGCCCAGAGGCTATACTGCCATCCCGCTGCCCCCGTGCCCCTCTCCCCTCTGCCTGCTCTCTCCCAGCCCCCAGCACTCGTGCACTATTATGCGCCCTGCGCCCGCCCCCCTCTCTTCCCGCGCACTCGCATCCGTACGGACCGCACGTCTGTACGACCGCTTGCATCCCCTCTCTTCCTGGCTACCCCCGCGCCCCATGTGCATCTACTTCTAGCACCCCGCACCTCGCCCTACGGACACGTCGCCCGCACCTCCCAGATGTGCCCCGCATTGCAGTCCGCTCTCAACCCCGCACCTGCTGGAGCAGCGACCGAGCGGCGCCCCCAGCCCCCAGCACTCATGCCCCCAGTTGCACCCCCTCTCCTCTCCTCTGCCCCCGCGCCCCAATTGCATCTTCTTCCAGAACCCCGCACCTGTTGGAGCAGGGACCGAGCGGCGCGACGGCTGGCGCCCCCAGGGGTCAGCAGCGGCACGGCCGCCGTCTTGGCTGAGCCAGTGACGTTGGCGAGTGGAGGCGAGGGCGCGGGCAGCGGGGCCGGCGGCGCGGGCGGCGGCGAGGCGGGCGGCGGCGCCGAGACGGCTGTTAGCAGGCACTGCTGCTGGGACAGGCCGCTGGGCGAGGCGTCGGGTTTGTCGGTGGAGGCAAAGGAGAAGGAAACCTGCGAAAGAGGTGGGATAGAACAGGACGATGTGGAATGGGACACAGCGTTTCCAAGCTGATCGGGTGGAGACTGCCAGCCAGGGGACCAAGGTTCCACGGGGCAGGGGCAGATGGAGCCTAGGATACCAACGGCCACTGAAGATCGGAAGCCCCAATCGGAGATGCGGCTGTTGCAAATCTCCCCCGCAGCCGATTAGGGCTAAGGATGAGGGATATGAACGGCGACTGATGGTCGACGATCACCCGCGGCCGAGCTCACCCGCGGCGGCAGCATGCGTCCCGCCGCGAGCGGCGGCGTGAAGATCCGACTGCGGGGAGAGAGGGCGGCGGGGTGGGCGGGGGCGCTGTTGGCGGGGGCAAGGGAGCCGGTAAGCAATCGGTCACGAAGACGCGGCGGCCAAAGGCAAGCGGGTGCGATCGGCGCCGGTGTGCCCATGCATGGGCCAGAATGCTACATACGCCAGGTTCTGTGCCTGGACACATCTTGACGTGGACAAGGACTTGATGCTTGCCTGATGGGCGGCGTGCGGTCGATCACAATGGGGAAGTCGGCGCTGGCCCGCAGGCCCGCACCGTCCGCGGCGGCAATGGACCACAGGTAGGAGCCCTCCTGCACCGTGTACCTGTCAGGGGGGGGAGGGGAAGGCGGGGGGGGGGCAAGGAAAGGGCGGAAGAGGTGAGAGGGGGGGCGGGTGGGGGCTAAATCTGAAGGCGGCGGCCCCGCCCGTTCGCGCCCCCCTGACCAGGGAGGGAAAGGCGGAAAGGGGGGTGGAAAGGTGCCCAAACCCGCTCCCTGTCCCCCACCCTCAGCAAACGCCCTGTCAATCCCTCGCCTCCCCTCTCCCCACACACGCACCTCGCGGGGTTGGGGCAGGGCGTGACCCATCTGGCCGAGGGGGACCCGGGCGGGAACTGGGCGTCCCCCACCGACACATTAGTAATGTCGACCAGGAAGGTCCAGCGCAGGGAGCAGCTCACGTTGGCCACGCCTGTACGAGGGAGGGGATGGATATTACGTAAGGAGGTTACGTAATGGGGGAGGGCGACAGTCATTAGTCATGTCCACAAGGAAGATGGTCAGAGAGCGCAGGGAGCAGCTCACATTGGCCACGCCTACACGGGCCACGCCTACATTGGCCACGTGATGGCTGTCTCTCCGCTAAAACCATCTGCTGCATTCCAGTGCTGCCCTCCCACACAGCTGCAGTGTAGTTGCATTAACCCTGCCCCCATTCCAAGTTTTAAACCCAGAAAGCCGCACGTCCTGCCCTCCCGGATAGCATTCATAATTTCAAACCCAGAAAGCCTGGGGCCCCACCTGTGCCGCTCGCCCGTCATCCATTCATTGGAAGGTCAGAGGAGCTCCTGACTCATTACTACCTATCGGCCATGCGCTATTCCTCGACTCGATCCTTTCCCACCTGTGCCGCTGGGCCCGTCATCCACCGTGAAGTTCCACGCGAGGCGCGAGGCGGTGGCGGCGGGGGGCACCAGGGCCGTGATGACGGGGGGGGACAGGTCGGTGCGGAAGGGCACGGCCGTGGGGTCGCCCATGTTGCCCGCGGCGTCGCGGCCCTGCGGGGCGGGTTCGGTTGGGTTGGTTGGGTTGGTTGACAGGTTGCAAGGCGGCTTGGTTAGTTGGTTAGCATTTGTTGGGGCCGGGCGTGGAACCCGTGGCTTGGAACCCATGGAGTAGCAAGCTTGTGACAAGTTAAAACTCCATCACCTCCATCACACGTTTCAGACGGCGTCTTCACGCCAAACGCCTTACCTTGACTTGGAAAAGCCAGAAGCCCTCGGTCACGTTGTCGTGCGTGGAGGTCCCGGCGCAGGGCGCAAAGGCGTTTGGCGGCGCGTCGGGTGTGTCGGGGTCGGGGGCGGAGGAGGCGGGTCCCATCCAACGGCAGAAGAAGGCGCGGACGTCCCCCTCAGAGCCGCCGTCGCCGAAGGCGATCGTGACCCGCGGGTCGGACTGCGTGGCGCCGGGCTTGCGAGTGACGTTGACGATGGGCGGAGTGGTGTCCACCTGTGGACGGGGTGTAACGGGGTTGGGAGGGAGGCAGGGATGGGGGGTGGGGTGGGTGGGGTGGGTGTGGGGCTGAAGTGGAGTCAAGTAAGGCAGCGCAAGCGAAGCTATGACGGCCTGGGACTGGTCGTGAACGGGAGCCCGCTCAATCTCATGAGTATCATAGATGTAAATGTAGATCTAGATTGGCTTTATAGGGTGACCTGCAGTGACCAAAACCCACCGTAACGCTCGCCACCGCCCACGTGGAAGCGTCGGTGCTGCCCGTGGGTCGTACGGCAACCAGGTACTGCCCATCGGTTGGGACCCGGACCTGAGAGGGGGCAGAGGAAGGGGAGGGGTTGAATGATTCTGGTTCCTCGGCCCGGCCGCCCCTGGCTCCCCGCGCCAACCGCCAACCACCCACGGGTCCAACCGCAACCGCCAACCACCGCCTCACGTTGAGCGAGCTCGAGCCCAGAGCCGTCCAGGTCGTTGCGGCCGTGAGCGACGTAACGCTCGCGGGCACCCCCGCAGGCACCAGCACAACCGTCGACTGGTAGTCGGTGGATGCTGCAACCACACAGCAGGCAGGGCAATGATAGGAGCTCAGAAAACGACGTGCGCAACGCAGGCTGAGGAACTCGGCCTTCGCATACCCCACGTCGACATTCCCTTGGCAATGGAATGGGCAAACGGATCATCCGCACTGCCCGCACCCAGTTAACCCAACCCCGAGCCCCAACGCCGCTCCGTCCCGTCCCGCCCCGCCACGCAAGCTCCGCTCGCTCAGCCGAGTCACAACCCCATGCCCCCATGCCCCACTGCAACCCCGCCTGCCTGCGGTTCCGTCGGCCGCCGCCAGGACCCTCTCCAGCGGCGGTTGGTTGGGGTCGGGTGCGCCCACGAACAGGGTGACCGTGTAGTCGAGGGAGTCGTTTGCGATCACGCCGCCCACGGGGCCCGAGGCGAGTCGTGCGTAGGGCGTGTTGGGCTGGTAGCTGTGTGGCGGGCGGGGGGGGGCGGAGGGGCGGTTAGGGATATGGGTTGAGGGGCGGGGTTGGGGCAGAAGAAAAGGGGCAAAGAGATTCGCGCAGTGAGGCAACAGGCAAGCCAAGACAAGAACGCACCGGTCGACCGGGTCTACCAGGCCGATTTCCACTGCTCACTGTAGCCGCCCCACTCACCGCGTCTTCCACGTGACCTGCTTATTCTGCGTCTCGGCGTTCTTGGCTGCATCGTAGGCCAGCACCTGGGGGGGGGGGGGGGGGCGGCGGCCAGGACTACAGTCAATGACCTCTTCAGGGCACAGACGTCACACACGACCCACACTTCGTCCCCCTGTTTGACGCCTCGCGATTCCATCCATTCGTGTGTACGCCCATCTGCCGCACATACAGACACCGCCGCCGTGCACGTGCCGTACGCACGTCGTACACACCTGCATCTCGTAGTCGCCGAAGCTCAGGCCCGCCAGCTCCAGGGGGCTGCTGCAGGCGAACCACTGCTGTACGGCAACCGGCACGAAGGCCGTGCCGCCCTCGCCTGTTATGCCCGGACGCGGCAAGGGGTAATTAAAAGGGTCAAAGTCTATTGGATGAAGTGGAGAGCGCAGGGGTCAAAACCTGAGGGTAGTGCCAGTGCACGAGCCGCTGGATGCTGAGTGAAGGCCCCCAGCGCCCCACCACACGATGCCCTCTCCGCCAGCCTTGCAAGCATGCCACGAGAGGTCTCCCCTGCCCAGGACCTGCGAATTGTTGCATCCTACCCAGGAACCCCAGACCAAAGCACCCCCGTCGAGGCCCAGCGTATCACCCACCCAGATACACGCTCCGGCGGATGCGCGGCGGCGCGTCCTGCCCGGGCGGCCCGTTACTGAACGCAATGAAGCACGTGAAGTTGACCGACGTCGACGTGTCCGACGCGACAAAGTAGAAGGTGGCGTTGTCGGACGAGGTGGTGATGGAGGTGGCGTTGGCGGCGGGCTGCAGGCTGGATGTGAGCGTGGTGACGGGGGGCGTGGCGTCGACGGTGAGGGGGCGGATGGCGGCGACCTCCTCGTTCTTGACCCGGACCTGGCGGAAGCGGGTGGGCATGGGTAAGAAGGGATGAGCGAGGAGGGGGCAGCGCTGCTCTTTCACTCTGTTAACAACACGCCCCCCTCCCCAGATCCCACACGAGCGCCGGATGTGGGTGTGGTGTGTGCAGCGAGTAAGCGAACCCAACAGAGCAAAAGGCAAGACCCTGGCTGAAGTGGGCCGTTGAATGTGCGCGGAAAGCTGCCTACCTGGAAGCTGTACCGCCCGTCCTGCAGGGCCGTGTAGGTGGTGGGGCTAACGCAGGGCAGCCAGGCCCCGGCACCGGTGCTGTTGGAGGAGCTGTTGGACGCCCGGGATGGCGGCGGCGAGGAGGCGAAGAAGCCCACGCCGCCGCCGTCCGAGGTGGTTGAGTCGGTTGAGTCGGTTGGCGCGCCGCGCGTGGAGGTGGTTGAGGTTTCGGGCGCCAGGCGGCACTCGAAACCCGACGCCGTGGCGGAGAGGTCGGAGGTGGAGAAGTAAAAGGTCACGTCCCTGGGGGGCGGGAAGGGTGGGTGGGTGGGGAGAGGCAGGCGAGGGAATAGCAAATGTGAGGAGGCAGGGGGCCTGAAGGGCGGGAGGATGGGCCAGAGACCAGGGGCCAGGAGCCGGAGGCCAGAGCGCGGAGGTTGGGTGCGAGAAGCGGGAGGTGGCAGACAGAAGGCGGGACGACGGAAAGCAGCAAGCTCACCTCCTGTTGGTGAGGATGGGGGAGGACATGTTGTCATCGATCACCGCCAGCTGCACCACACAGGCGGGGGCCGAGACGTTGCCGGAGCCGGGGGTGGGTGCGCGGAGCGTGCCGCTGAAACGGCCCTGCGGGTGTTGGAGGAGGGTGGGGTGGGGCAAAGGGGGTGGGGCGGAGGAGGGACAGTTAGTTCGTGACGGGTGGGCGAACGGGTGTGCATGTGCTTGTGACGGGTAGATACAGCGTAGATACAGCTCGAAGCAGCTAGCGCGACCAAAAGCGTGCCCTGCCCTGCCAAACCCCGTGCGACTCACGTGTACCGCCAGGGCGTACGGCTGCCGGCCGGCACGTGAGAAGACGGTGGGGGCCGACACGGTGATTGACACGTCACCCGCCGGCAGGCTGTCGTACCAGACCTAATGGGGACAAGGGCGACGGGCGGTAGAGAATACCGCTCACAAAACGAAGGGCTTGAAAACTGACACGCGAGCTGACCGGAGGTGTGACCCGACCTGTCCCCCACCTGCTCGACCGTGTTGACCGAGTCAATCACGCCATTGCCGTAATCAACCAGTCCGGCACGGCCCGCAGCGCGGACCTACACAGGAGAGAGAGAGGGGGGGGCAAGAGACAGGGGGAACACGCATGACGTAATGAGGCTAGGCTAGGAGAGTACCAACAGAGACTCCGGAACGTCGGCAGCCCCAGGCTCCGCGGCGAGTGCCGGGGTGCTGCCGCCATCGCTTCCCCCCCGGTCCCAAGCCCCGCCTGCAGGACCAGGTTGTCGACCGACCGTACCTCTCCCCCATCCGGCCCCCTGTAACGTGTGCTTCGTCCACCTCCTCCCACAGTCCCCCCCTCTTTCCCCCCCCCCCCAAACCCCCGCCCCAGCCCCACCTGTAGGTCCAGGTTGTTGACCAGCACGCGGGAAGCCGAGGGGTCGCCCGGCCAGTCAAACCTGTGGGGCGGTTTTGAGGGGGAGGGCAGGGCGGGGTATGTTACGGCAAGGTACGGCACGTGACGCCCAGTGCGTACAGCCACACACGGCACCGCCTCTTCCCGACAAGCCGCAGCGGCCCCTTACCCCTATCGGACTCACCAGACCAGGGCGATCCGCAGCGGCCCCGTTCCCCTGCCACCCTCTCCCTCTTCACTCTCACTACTTGCCCCCCAACCCCCCCTCCCGACCCTTCCCTCCCCCCCCCCAAAGCCCCCAAGAGGCTCACCACACCAGGGTGATCCGCAGCGGACCCGACCCCGTGGACCGCACGCAGAAGCGGTGCAACTCGCCCTGGGCCAGGGAGGCGCCGTCAACCACCTGGGCGGTTGGGAGTTGGTTGGGCGGTGGTTGGGAGTTAGTTGGGGGTTAACTAAACGGTTGTTGGAAGGTGGTTGGGACCACCGGAGGCCAACGCTGCTCAGCCTTGGATCGCCTCCCTTTGCCCTAGCAGTGCCCAAAGCACTTCCCCCTGGGGCCTCTCGGCTTCCTCCTCGCAACCATCCCGAACGCCCCCCCCCCTTGTTCTCTTCAATGCCCCCCCTTCCTTGCCACCCCCCCTTTCCTGCCCCCCCCCCCTTGCCTGCAGCCTCCAGCCCGGGTTCATGGCTGCTGCCACGGTGGGCAGCGGCAGGGAGTGGAGCAGCGAGGCGCGGCCGAAGCCCTGGCGGTAGGAGGGCACGTCTTCCAGGGGCATGCCGGTGCCAGACACAGAGCCCTGTCAGGGGGTGGAGGAGGAGGGGGGGTGCATGAGGGTTAGGGTGTTCAGCGGGGCAGGTCCCAGCCGAGGTGCGTCCATCCTCTCCTCGTCGCCCTGTTGAGGCATGGGGGTATGACCCCCGTTGGACGTCGCCACTCGCGCCCAGCTCTCCCGTAGCATGAGTCCTCGATCCAGTAGCCCTAGGTCCCAACAACCAACCAACAAGATCCCAACAACCAACCAACAACGAACAAATGCGTCACCACGAGAAGCAACTCACGTCCATGTGTTGTGCGCCGCCAAGCAAGACGGCCTTGATGAGTGCGCCGCTGGGGCTGAACCCGGCTCCCGGGGTGGCGCGGCCGTCGGGGTAGAATCCGTCCGTGAAGTACTGCCGTACGAGCAGCGCGGATCCGGCGATGGCGGGCGTGGCCATGGAGGTGCCCTGAGAGGGGGGGAGGGGGAGGGGGGGGGAAGGGAGGGGGGAAGGAAGGGGTCGTAAAGTTGAGGGGAGATTAGTCACCTACGCCAGGGGAGTGAAGCTGAGGGGAGGGAAGGGGGCGGAGGGAGGAGTAAGGGGGGGGGGGATGAGGGAGAGCGAAGGGGCAGCCGGGCGCAAAGCGGCCGGGCCCAGGCAAGACCGGCAAACACTTGACCCCGTCCTTCCCCCCTTAGCTCCAATCCGGCTCACGTGCAATGACTTGTAGGCGGCGGAGTTGCAGGTGGGCGTGGCGCCGTCGGGTTGGAGCGTGCCGCTGCGGGAGTGGGTGTGGGAGCGGGAGGGGGGAAGACGTCACAGCACGTCCCTGCATACAGAACCCTGCTGCCACCTCTGCACAGCCCGCGGCCCCAGGCGAGAGTCAACGCTGAGCCCCACGCAGGCCGCTGCACGATGCAGCTTCCACTCGCGATCCAACCGACGCAATAACCACCGCTATCTGCCGTACCGACATCAGTCATCACACAGAAAGATCTGCAAACCCCCCAGAAAATATCTCACCTGGATGCGGCGGACAGCAGCGACCCCGGTGCCGTGATCTCGGGCTTGATCCGCCCATCGGTGGTGGGGCCAAAGGAGGAGTATGTGGCGACGTCCTCGTATCCCGCGGGGGCGGTGTCGGGGGCGCGCCTGAAGCTCACACTCACGCTTCCTGGGGGTTGGGGGTTCGGGGGTTGGAGGGGGGTGGGAAGGGTGAGTGGTAGTGGTTGGGGCTGGGGGAGGGCAATGTTTACGTAGCCCGCGGGGGCGGAGTTGGGAGCACGCCTGTGGGATACGCTGACGCTGGCTGGAGGATTGAGGTTGGGAGTTGGATGAAGGGTGTTGTTGGGTAAGGAGGGGCAAAAGAGGTTTTATTTTCTGGCGGTGGGGGGTGGGGTGGAGTCGGGGGCGACAGAAGGGTGGTAACGCTGCCTGGGGAGAGGTGAGGAGGTTCGGGGTTGAAACGGGGGCCCGGGTGGTGGGGGCCAAACCAGAGGGGCTCTAGAGGGGCAGAAGAGGGGCACTAGAGGGGCACCTGACCACAAGGAAACCGCCCGGAGCCTGCAGCACCGGTGGTGCCGTTTCGCGAGTGGGAAAGGGGTCATGCCGCAAGACCCATTCCCATGCTGTGTGCCGGCGCCGGTCACATCAGGCTGTTCACTTGCAAGGGGCGGCCGGCTCCACCCCGCACCTGAGCTGACCGCAGCCAGCGGCCCCCACCCCGCAGCCCGCAGCACCGGTGCACGGAACAGGCGCTACACAACTCCCTGCTCTACCAGCCCCTTAGCCCTTGAGCCCCATGTGCACCTGAGCTGACCGCAACCCAACCACAACCCAATCAAATACCCTCCACTGGCCCCCCATGCGCACCTGAGCCCACTGCCGCCAGCAGCCATCGGCCCGTGGACAGCGGCACGGAGCCCATGGGCACCGCGGGGGTGGCGCTGGCTCCGTCGGCGGAGAGCATTTGGAAGTAGCCGTCCTGTGGGGCGGGGACGGGCAAGGGAGGGAGGCGGGATATGGGAGGTTGAGGACGCGAGTGAAGTGGAAGACACCCCCCGTTGGAGGCCGAGAGCACCTGTAGGTAGCCGTCCTGTGGGGCGGGGACGGGCACGGGAGCGGGAGGCAGTTGAGGAGAAGAGAAGCACCCCCCCTACCCGCTGCCGACCTTGAGGGGCAGGGGGGTGGAGGGATGAACGACGACATGGGAGGTTTATGACAGTAGTGAGATGCATTGTTTCGCCCCGTCAGTGGTCGCCCCCGCCTTCCCCTTGCCCCTCCCCTCCCACACACACAAGCGACCGTTGCTTCAAGCTTTCGGGTTTGCTTGGTGCCTCTTCCCCGCGGCCTGTCTGCTCACGACTGCACTAATACTTATCACGCGCCGACCCTACGCATCCTAAACACAAGCGAGCAGCCATTCACACACCCCCACGCCCTTCCTGCTCCCCCCTCCCCCTCAACCCCCCCTGACAGGGCTCCGCCGCACTGTCTGGCCCCCTAGGGGACCTCCCCCCCACCCACCTGGCGGTCGTTGTACACCACCACCCCCACGGCCCCCGCCGTGGCCGCCGCCTTCATCTTGTCCGTGAAGTAGCAGCGGCCCCTCTGGATGAGGACCACGCGGCCGCGGATGCCGCCTGGGGGGGAGAGGGGAAGGGGGTAGAGGGACAGGGAGAGGGAGAGGGGTGAGGGGCCAGCTCGCCTAATCGACTTGTGTGATTAAAGGGAGGATCACGCGGCCGCGGATGCCGCCTGGGGGGGGGAGGGGAAGGGGGTAGAGGGACAGGGAGAGGGAGAGGGGTGAGGGGCCAGCTCGCCTAATCGACTTGTGTGATTAAAGGGAGGACCACGCGGCCGCGGATGCCGCCTGGGGGCAGGGGGGATTCAGGTCAGGAGTATGGGTTGAGAGCGAAGTTGGAAAACAAAGTCAGACGAGACACACGGGCGGCTCAGACGTAACGTCGGGAGCTAAGCAGGGTATTGGCCGACACTGCAGCGACATTGCGCCGACCCAGCCCGAAGAGCTGGAGCTAGGCACTCGGGGCAGGTCCCTCCTCCCCCCTCCCATTGCCCCATCCCCAAACCCCGCCCTCCCCCAAAAACCTACCCACCTGCGTTGCTGATACCCAAACAGGCGTCCTCCATCCCACTCCCTTCCCTACACACACACACACACCTTGATCTCTCCCCTCCCATTCCCCATCCCCCACTCCCCAAGCCCGCCCCCACCTGCGTTGCTGATGCCCGAGCAGGCGTCCGCGGGGGTGGCCGCCACAAGGCCCGCGCTGGCGATGGTGCCAAGGTCCCCTCCGAACCCCGCCCCCACCACCCGCACGGTGCGGGAGCCGCCCTGGGGTGGGGTGTGTGGGGGGAGAGGTGTGAGGACAAGGTGGGTTTTGGGTTGGGTTGGAATGGGTTGGCGTCCAGGATGGGGGTTGTGGGAAGTGGGGGTCGTGGGGGTTGTGGGAAGACGCGTGCGGACCGGGGTGGGTCGAGAGGGTTTGCAGGCGGAGCGGTAACCCACACACACAAGCGAAAGGGCCCTGGGCCTGGTCGGCCCTGGTTGGGCCCCAGAATTCCAACCGTCAGCACGTGGGCCCCCGCACCTGCCCGCCCGCCATGTTCATGGTTACTGTCATGCTGAACACAGTCACCCCGTAGGCCGATGGCTTGTCACCGGAAGTGGTCTGGGGGGGGCCAAAGGGGGGCGAAAGGGGGGCCAATGGAGCAAGCGAGAGGATTCCGACGTCTGTCGAAGGAGCGGATTGATGTGGGCAACGCGGGGCCGAGGCCGAGGACCGGTACGGTACCCATTGTGTGGCCTTGCCTGGCGAAGGGCAGAGCCTCTTTCCCTCTCTCTCCCCCATGGGTCCCAGCCCCCCGGGTCCCACAGCCCACCGATGCCAGGGCCACGTGGCTGGGGTCACCCCCGAGGGGTTTACGGACTAAGCAACCGCCATGCGGCGGGTTTGCTGGGCGAATTCGAGCGGGCCTACGGCCCTGATCGCCCTGATCGAAGCTTTCATGACCGCGAGACTCTGCCCCCCACACACAGCCCACCGATGCCAAGGTGGCTCCCGCCCCCCGGACCCCACTCCCCCCGCCCCTGGCTCCCCCGAGACCGCTGGGCCTTTGCCTTCCACTTCCGACGCCCGGCCCCTCCCCCCCCCCAAGCTCACCGAGGCCAGGGTGGCTCCCGCCGTGAGGCAGTTCTTGGCGACAGCAGGGGATGTGACGGTGGTGGTGGCGGTGGTGGTGGCGCCGTAGTTGCCTGCGCGGGGAAAGGGGGGTTGCGCGAGGGGGTGGGAGTTGTGTGAGGGGGTGGGGGGTGAGGTGGATGACGTGCCACGGGGAGCATGTGCGGGGAATGTACGGGTGGGGTGGGGTGGGAATGTGGGAGGGGACCATGGGTGGTGGTGGCGGCGCCGCACGGTACTTCCCTGGGGGTGGGGGTGGGATGACGTGAGAATGGGAGCAAGTGTGGAGCATGTGAGGATGGGGTAGGGTGGGACGTTGGGTGGGGGGAGGTGGTGGTGGCTCCGTAATTCCCTGGGGGGGTGGGGGGCGGAGGTGCGGAGGCGCTTTGGTGAGGGCGTGTGTGCGGATGCAGGGTGGTCGATACGGGAGGGGTGGAAGTGTTGGCGCCGTAGTTTCCTGTGAAGAAAAATGGTTTGGGTTTGGTTGGGGTGGAAGGATGCGCAGTAGAAGTGCGACGCGTGAGCCTGACGCGCACACAGAGCTGGGTGGGGGTGCGGGTGAGTGTGGAAATACGGGAGGGGGTCGGATTAGGTACGGGCGGCACCGGCCGGCTTGGTTGCAGACCCCGCAGAGCCTTCATGACGCTCCGCACCAACCGCCCAACAACGACAGAAGGTTGCCCCCTCCCTCGATATCGACTGTCGTGACTTCCTATCCCCCTTCTTCCCTCTACTGCTGTGCTCTGTACCGTTGCCGTACCTGCCGCGAACACGGACAGGAAGTCCTGATTGGCCCACGTGAATCGATCCAGCGCCGACGCCATGCTGTCGTACGCCGTCAGATCAGATCCCCATGAGTCAGAGTGCACGCGGGCACCCACGGAGTAGGTTAGGTTGAAGTAGGAGCGGGCTAGGTCGCCGGGGGTCCACACCTGACAGGGGCAGGGGAGGAGAGGGAGGGGAGGATGAGTCATGGGGGGGAGGGATGAGTCATGGGGGGAGGGGGGGGACGAGGGCCTACCATCAGGGTAGAGGGATAGGGTGTGGGATGAGGGTCCGCGGCAAAGGCCCCCCCCCCCCCCATGGCACACCCCCGCTGCCCCCCGCTCCCCCCCTTCCTCTTCCTTTCACCCTCCGTGGCGTTCCGTAACAACAGCCCCTCCTTCCCTTGCACCCCCTTCACCACCTCCGACCCTCCCTCCGGCCCTCACCACGTCCCCCCTGTCCCAGCCCAGGTCCATAAAGGCCATCCCAACCCCTCTCTCCGCCCTCCCCCCCACTCATTCCCCCCCTGCCATGTGGGTTCCCACCCCACCCCCAGGCCCTCACCCCGTCCCCCTTGTCCCGGCTGAGATCCATGAAGGCGATCTTGGCGGCGGGTGCCTGGCCGGTGGCTGGATCCAGGGGCTCAGAGGTGCCGGAGGGGCGGTCGAACCTTTGCGGGAGGGGGAGGGTGGGGGGGAGGGCGACGGTGGAGGGGAGGTGAACGGGGAGGAAGTCAAGGGTGATCATATGGGGAGAGTGAGCTGGGCCCTCCCAGCGGGACCGCCCAGCCGCGTTCCATACATAAATGCAGCACAGCAGTGGGCGCGCACGCCGCAGGGGAGGGGGAGGGGGGGGTGATCTTTGACGAGTTAGAGGTTGGATAGCCCAGAAGGTAAGACGAGGGGGAGGGGGGGTGATCCGAGCCAGCAGGCGGGCAGGGATGAAGGATGAAGCCACGAAGGGGGCGGGCACAGCGGGGTTGCAACCTCCACCGTACGCCGCACGCACCTGCTGCCCACGAGCGTGCCTGACACGTGCGTCCCGTGACCGAACGAGTCGTACAGATCCTGAGTACGGCAGGTGAGAGCGGGAGGGGCCAGAGGGGCGAAGGCTTTGTGGGGCTTGTGCACGTTGGGAACCCCTCGTCTTACGCTCAGTCGGGCCTCGCGCGAAAACCCTGCAACCTCCCCCTAACCGACCGGCGTTGTACCCACTGGCCTTTGCCTTTCCCCTTCTGCCAGCACGTACCTCCTTCCCCGCGACCACCCCCAAACCCCCCACTTCCCTCCCAGAGGCACGCACCTGTACGACAGCCAGATAGTACCGCAGCTTGCGGTGCCGCGTGGACAGGAAGTACTGCGGAGTACGACGGAGTACGACAATGTCAATGCCGGATCATCGCTCTCCATGAGCCATTTCATGAACCCGTCATGTTCAAGAACACCATGTCAGCACCCTTACGCGTTACTGAAGGCGTGCGAGAGATGGGCTCCTCTCCAGCACAAGCCAGCACGAGCCGCGGTCGGCCTAGCTTGCTTTCCCCCCGCCCTCCATCGCCCCCCCCCACCACCACCACACACACACGGCTAACACGAGCAGCCGTTCACACACGCCTGCATCCCTGGCTTGCACGAGCAGCCCTTCGCACACCTGCATCCCGTTTGCGTCCGTCTGCACGTTCTGCATGAAGGGCACGGCTGGGTCGTAGAAGTAGCAGTTGCCCACGTCCAGGCCAGAGTCGCCGCAGCCCACGGTCTGTGGGGGAGAGGGAGAGGAGGGTGTTTGTTGCTGAGCGGGATCGCGCCGACACCAGGGAAGCATAGCTTGCGAAGAGGTGGAGCGGGAGGGGAGGCAGGAGCTCCGAGGACAGCAGGCTGCGAACTGCCCCTGTGGCTACAACACCCGCTACGCTAACGCACGGTCAAATACGTTGCGCCCGTCGAGGCACGCTGCCTGCCCACCCCCTGTGGTCGCAGCCCACACCCGGCTGCGCACATCCGGTGGGGCCTACGGTCCGCAGGCTGCAACCGCCAGCAGCAGTGGTGCAGCCTACCGGTGTTCACCTCGATATAACTCGCCACCCCACGGCCAAACAACCCGCGTCCCCACCCCGGCCCCCACCTGGTTGCGGCCACCCAGCCCCTTATTCGCAGCCCCCACCCAACTGCGACCATCATTATGGCCTAAGCTTCGCAGGCAGCTATTCACTGCCTGACAACACCCGCCATCGCAGGACCAAAACCTACTGCAGCTCGGCCCCACCTGAACACGACCAAACCACGTCCCCGCCCCGGCCCCAGCCCGGCCCCACCTGGTTGCGTCCGTCCAGCCCCGCCGCCCAGAAGGGGTGCATGGACAGCAGCTGCGCCTGCGCCGGGGCGTCCGGGTAGCCCCCCGTCTGGATGACGGCCGAGGCGAGCAGGTTGTGCACCCGGGCCGCCATGCGGGGGGCCAGCCAGGAGACCTGTTGGGGTGGAGGGGGGAGGGGAGGGGAGGGGCTAGCGTAAGACGTGTCGGGAGGCCGAGGGAGAGGGAGAGCGGCAGCTGGCGAGCGGGCGGCCATGAGGGGAGCCAGCCAGGAGACCTGTTGGGGTGGAGGGGGGAGAGGGGAGGGGAGGGGAAGGGTGAGGGGAGGGGTGGAGCGGGGGGTTGGGTGGAGACCCGGGCAGGCGGCGCGAGCAGTGGTTTGGGTCGGCGCGTACGGGGCCGTTCGCAGGCCAGGGAGCAGCCCCCCGCCCCTGGCAGCGCTCAGCGGCGAGCACGCAGCCGACACTCCGACCGCACCCCCCCGCTCCCACAAGCAAGCACCCGCCTGTTCCGTAAGCTCCCTCCCCACACCAGTACCACCCAACACTGTCTGTCCTATGCAGATAGGACGACGAAGCGGTCCCGTGATCACACCACTCGCCGCCAGAAACCTCGAACGGCTAGCCGCACACGCACCTGGGGCGCCGCCGCGAGCCATTCCGCGGTCGCCTCGAGCGCCTCGGGGCACACTGCCACCGTCAGGACGGTGGGACTGTCCCGGTCAGGGGCCAGCAGGGGGGGGCAGGCGCGGGGCGACAGCGCCGCGAGCGCCTCAGCCCAGTCGGCAGCGGCCGCGTGGGCGGGGCGGTAGGGCGGCAGGACCACGCCCCCGTCCCCCGCCCCCGCCTCCCGCCCCCGCCCTGCAGCACCATCATCCTGCCCTGGCGCCTGGGCCTGGGCCTGGGCCTGGGCCTCGCTGGCTCGCTGCCCTGGCGTGCTTTCGGAGCCCGAGTTGGGCGCCGACGGGTGCGGCAGAGTCAGCCCCGCGAGTGTGGCCAGGTCCTCGTGCTCCAGGTGGGGGAAGGAGACCTCCAGCACAACGCGTGTGGGGCCCGCGGGCGAGGCGGAGGAGGCGGAGGAGGCGTTGCCGGGGGCGGAGGAGGTGGAGGCGGGTGCGCGAGGGGCGGCGTGCCGCCGCATGGCGCCCAGTACCACGGTCGCGGCCTGGAGGGGACGCGGAGCAGAGGTGTCCAGCAAGAAAGGCAGGATTCTGCTTGGCAGGCACGCACGGTGGACCCCTTGCCAGCTGGCAGCACCGTGCACCCCGTCCCGCCCCACCCTCGTGCATCCGCCCCCAGCCGCCCCGTGCCGCCGGCCCCTTCCTCCACCCCATACCCACGCCGCCACGCCCTCACCTCGGCCCCGCCCGCCGCGGCCAGCAGCTCATCCAGCCGCCCCCCGCCCGCCAGCGCCTCCGCCGCCGCCTGACGCGCCTCCTTGAGAAGGTGCAGAACGGAGTGGAGCTCGGGAGCGATGCGGCGGTGGGGGGGCCCATAGGGAGCCTACGGTCGGGATGTGGGTCGGGGTCAGGCGCGCATGGGTCGAGGGCGCACACCGGGGGCAGGTATGGTGCGTGGCGACCCGTGCCAGCTCGGCCATACCGGCACCCATCCGCCGGTTTGGGCTCTCTGGGTGATCAGCGTTCCCGCTCACGAATGCAGCGCGGAGCCGTGGGCGAGGTCTCGGGTCCCCGACACCCAACTGCCTACTCGGACGCCTAGGGCACCGCCCGCACCCGGCCAACCCCGCCCCCCCCCTCCCCCAACCCGACCCGTCTCTCCCCTCCCCAGATGTCCACTCCGTCCCGCTGACCCCACCCACCACAATGAAACCCCAGCAATGCCCTTCCCCGCTCCCGCTCCCGCCCCTGCTCCCACCTGCCCTGCCCCTGCCCTCCCGCTGCACCCGCCCCGGCCGAACCCCCGACCCGACGCACCGCTCTGAGCCCCGGGTACTCGGACAGCACCCCGGCCAGATCCGCATCCGCCGAAACCGCCAGCAGCCAGGCGGCGGGGGGCAGGAAGGAAACCACTGCCACGCCCTCGGCCCTCAATCGGGCCAGCAGCAGATCCTGGTCGGCTGCGAACTGGGGCAGCTCCCGTTCCCTTTCCCCTTGGCCCAGAAAGAGGCTGGCGTCAAAGCTGCCGGCATCATCGGCTGCTAGAAATGGGTCGCCGGTTGCGTCGTCGTCGGCCTCTGAGGCGGGGAGGGAGTCGAGGGGCTGGGCCCGGCCGGGCCCGGTCTGCGTTCGCGGCTGCGCGGGCTGCGGGTCCGCGTCTGTGTCCGGAACTGGTTCCGGATCGGACTCTGGACCCCCGTGGGCCTCAGTGGGCCCGTGCGCTGCTTCGTGGTAGTGCAGATCCGGGCCCAAGGTGAGGAGCCAGAGCTGGGAGTCCGAGAGTGGGCCCCATTCCGGCGAGGATGTGGGCACATGGACCGAGGCCCGCTGAGCAAGCAGCCGCCGTGCTAGGGGCGTGGGGGCTGGGAGCCTGCGGCGGCAAGGAGGATGGATGCAAGAGCGAAGCGGGATTGCAGTGTAAGGACGAGCCTCGCGGGCTGGCCCCCGGGGGTAGAGGCGTGTCCAGGGCGGACCTGACAGGTAGGGCGCTCAGCTGCTGCCCAGCTCCAAGCACGTACGCACCTGCTGTGCTCCGCGTCCACATCCACCACGCCTGTCCGGAGATGCACCTCGTGCACTCCTCTATACGTGGACCGAGCGGCGCGAGCTAGGCGCCCGCGGCCGGGCGATTTCTCCGATGCATCGCCTCGTCCGTTTGTGGAAGTCGCCGCGCAGGCTGACCCCCACAGCAACAGCACACATAGCCCAATCGAGATGCGGCGCATCCTCGTGCGTTCGCCTAGCGGGCTCCTACGCGTCTGCTCGCATTTACTTTGCCCAGCCGCGAACCGTGGAGTATACGAAACCTTACGAACTGTATGGGTAGGTGAGATTATGGAGCTCCTGTTACTGGGGGGTGGTGCAGCAACAGCGTCCTGAACGTCGCCGAGGTCCGAGTTGAGCTAAGCGGGAAACGACAGGAGTGCGCGTCTAGGCTCGTCTACGGGCGGAAGGAGTTCCACGAAGCTACGTATGATCACTGCGATTACCTTTCGAGCGCTTAGCGCGTGGCCATGGCCTTTGTGCATAAGCAAATGGATCGGTGTTGCGGCACGAACCCCGGACCACTTCAACTCCCGGGTCCCGCCCCAGAGGCCACCCTGCGACGTGAACTTCGCCTGGCACCATATGTCGAATTGGACAGTGTGATGCTCAGCAACGCTTGTGCATAGCGGTGCGAACCGCAGGTTCCACGCTCCACAAAGTGCAAGCGGCCGCCCATAAGCGTGCTACGGCCCCAACCCCATCCAAGCAGCAGGATAGAGCAGCAGGGCGATCTGGGGTGCTCCCAAGCGTAGCAAGGACGTAATGGCACAACAACGCAAATGCGTCACCATATGGCATATGCCAGTTGTGCCAGCCGCCCTCTGTGTTGGGCGGCGCAAGAGGGCGCAAGGGCAGCACGATCAATGGCGGGGCACTCCGAGCGGGGCACCCCTGACCCGACCTGACGACCCCTCCTGCGTGACCCCCCTTTGCCCTTTCATTGCTGCTTGCATCCCCAATCCTCCCCATCCAGTCTGCAGTGGATGTCTGCGCATCGTCTCATGCGGGGTCAGCGCACTATGCACATGCACTGCGCGCAGTCGATCGCCAAAGAGAACATGCCGAGAGAACAACATATATGCCAGGCCCCCAATCTCTTGCATCCCGTACGTATGCCATACGGTCTCGGTCAGCCCAGTGCCCAGTGTATGGGGCTTGGGGCACCGGCTTAGGCCAAAGTCACAGCCCGCCGCCAAATGAGGCCAGTAATCAGCACAGCGGCCTCTTGGCACTGAGCAAGATGGGCCCCAGGCAGCCCCCTCACTACACACAGCACACGAAATCCTCCCTAAAAGCGCTTTGATAGCAATCGTGGAACCGGGTGACTGATCGCCAAGATAGCGGCGATGCGGTCACCTCACTGCAAACAATGTGCTGATGAGCAGGACGTACGTCCCAGAATCCATACAGCGCTGACCCATGCATATGCTAATGCCTCCAGTTCGGGGCACGTCCTACATTTACGGCACCTACCTCCATCGTGGGTCACCCCTGCATTAGACCGTTGCCGCCTTGAACGAATTGCGGACGCACAACCTGCCGCAATGCCCACACCAATGCTCACAGCAGCCCCTCGCGCTCGCAACCCGTTGAAATGATAACTTGATAAGCCAATCCAATGCACGCAAGCATGCGGCCCCTGCAGTAGCACTCTTCCTTCCCAAACCACCCATGCCACCTGCTGAGCCTACGGAAACGATGCCGCTACCAAGCTAAACGCATTCGCCCTCGGAAACCACCTTCCGGTTGCTGCACTCCGCCAGGCAGGACGTGCCGTACGTGATGCCGTCATCGCCACACACGGGCTTGAGGGGCAGCTCGGCGCAGGCCTTGCAGCTCTCTGCGCCGAGCTTGCCCTTGGGGCATGGCCCCCGGGTCCAGGAGACGCCCGTGCAGGTTGCGAAGCACTGCGCGGTGGGTGGGGAAGTAAAGAGTACGCGCGTGAGCGGTTTGAGGAATAGAGGAAGACATGGCGGGCAGCCCCATCAGACAGCCATATATCCCCGTCAGGAAGGCCCCGACCTCGTGGTTGAAAGACAAGGTTGACCATGGGGGTTATGACCCAGGTCTCACCTCGTTTCGGTACTCCTCTCCGTTGTTTCCGCACACGGGGTCCAGCTGAGTCATGCATCGCACGGTCCAGCAGCCCTCTGCGGGGCGGAGCAACAAGGAGGGACGCGGGCGGAGATGAAGAGAACGCCGAGGCCAGGCGGCGGCCCAATTCCGGTCTGGTGAGCTTCAGTGACGAACGAAGGGCGATAGTACGACCGGGCGGCTACGGCGTACTAGGAAAGCTCAAGGCATTTACTCCAGAAACGCTTACTCGGGTCAGCGCATTTGCCCTCGTAGCGGGTCGTGGTTTTGGCGCACTCGGCCTGGCAGGCGTTGTCGTACGTCTGACGGGATGTACGACAGGCCGGGACAGTAAGGGGACAAGAGGTCAGGGGGGAGGTTGCTCTGACAGCACAGTCGCAGGCAAACACATGGCAGAGGAGGCGGGCGTGGGAGGAGCACCTCCCCGCCAGTCACCGCCAGTACCTTGCTAGACATCACGAGCCCAAGGCTGCTCCACTTAAGATCAAGGACATGAGCATGCGCAACGTCGCCGTACTAGCCGTACCGCCTGCCGTACAACACACCTTGCCGTCAAAACCGCAGACGGGGGCGCGGACGAGGTCGCACACGCAGCGGCGGGCGGGGCACGTGCCGTTCGACACGATGGTGACCCCCGTGCATTCGGCCATGCATCGGTTGCCGTACGTCTGGGTGGCGGGCCGGGTAGGGGGCGGGGAGGAGGATGACGTTGCGGTGGCACAGGGGCACACACAGCGGAAGGGCCATTCGTCAGGGCTGCAGCCGCCCGGCTAGATACGGCAGGTTACCAGCACTCCCGCCTCACTCACCTCTCCGTTGGCGCCGCACACGGGCCGCCAGTCCATGGTGCACACCTTGCCCTTGCAGCCCTCTGCAGTAGCAGAAGACGTGGCGCCAGGGGGGATTAGATGGGGAGGCGTGCATTCCTAAGCCCTCTTCGCCTGGCCTTCTAGGGTTGTGACTTTTGCTGGACGGTTCGGTTTAGGTGGCGGACTCAGTGTGTGACTCTCCTCTGTGGGGCCGGCAGCTCGTCTGCCCGCTGGCCGCAACCCTGCAACGCGTCATTCCTAAGCCCCCGCGCACCTGCCCTTACCTGCTGCCATGCCACCCCGCAACCACTTCATTCAGTGACGTGGGGACACACCTGGCCTCCGCCTACGCCTGGCCTGTGTGCTTGCCTGGACCCTTACCCCTGCTCCCCGCAGCCAGCCTAAAGCCAGCCCAAAATGTGTTTGCCTGCCTGGGGTGCAGCCCTAGGGATATCCCTCGACGCCGCACCTGGGTCCGCGCACTGGCCCGGGTAGGCGACGGTGACGCCCGTGCAGTTGGCCGCGCAGGCATTGCCGTAGGTCTGCGAGGCGCAGAACGCGCGCGGGGCAGGAGAGAAGGCATGCCAAGTTAGGATGCGATATTTACAATAGGAACCAGCTCCGAGCCGAGGCTGAGAGAGGTTAGGCCCCAGGGCGAAGACTACGTCTGTCTGATGAGCTGTAAGAGTTCAAGCGAAGCCGGGGCGCGGCACGAACCCCAGGCAGCATGCATGAGCCCTTGGTAGAGCGTGCAGCACACAGACTGCCCCTCCTCATCACGACTCGCCTTTCCGTCGTTTCCGCAAACGGGTGTGTAGTCCAAGGTACAGGCGATGTCCTTGCAGCCCGCTGCAAACAGAGATAGAGGAGCAGCGCGTTCGTGGCTTGGGATTGCGGAGTACTAAGCTTGATCCCCCGTGCAACTCGTTCCCACGCACGCTGCTAGCGACGTCGTTTCAGACGGGCAGCCCGCGCCCCGCCCTCGAGCTGCCCACCTGGGTCTGCGCACTTGCCCTCGTAGGCAATGGTCACTCCCGTGCACTTGGCGTTACACAGGTTGGGGTAGGTCTGTGGGTGTGGGGCCGGGGCAAGCGAGGCGGAGGATTGACCGACCCGCTCGAGAGACAGAGGGCTAGCAGGAGCGAGAGAGTTAAAGAGCCGTGCTCACGAACAAAGCGCAAGGTAACGCCAGACTGAGAGCGAGGTCGGCTCACAAGAGGGGCGAGCAGGGAGTTAGCAGCTAATTGCGTGGAGCCCCAGACGCCAGAGCCCCACCTCCGGTGCTTCAATTGCATGCGGCCCTGATCCCTGCTAGCAATGCTGCCCAGCCACTTGCCTTGCGATCATTGCCGCAGACGGGCTTCCATTCATCGCTGCACGTCACGGCGGCGCAGCCCGCTGGAAGGGGCGAGGGCAGCAGAGGGCAGGGACCGGAGAGTGCGTGAGCGGACATGGGCCCCAGAGACGAGAAGCACCCAACCCAGCGGGTCCGGTGTTGCATGCTTGTCTGTATCTTCCTGTCAAAACCCAACCCAGGCCCGTGTCTGCCCTTGCAGCCCTCACCTGGGTCTGCGCACTTGCCCGCGTAGTCGACCTCCACCTTGGCACAGCGGGCCAGGCACGGGTTGGCGTAGCTCTGTGGCAGTGAGCGAGGTTTGTGAACAAATTGAGGACACGTGGGCTTGACAAGATTGTGCTGTTACGTGCGCCGCATGGCGGCTTGTTTGGCCCCAGCACGCTAAGGGCAACGCAGAGGAAGCGGCCAACCTCGCGCACGGCCCTCACCTTGCCGTCCTTTCCGCACTGCCAGTTTAGCTCCTTTGTGCATGGGCAGGCCGCGGGGGAGGGCGAAGGCTTGGGCGAGGGCGACGGCTTGGGAGAGGGCGACCGCTTGGGAGAGGGCGACTTCGTTATGGGCGGAGGCCGGGGAGGGCGCGAGGCCCTGGGCGGAGGCGCGGGGCACGCGCTCTCTGACACAATGGTCACGCCCGTGCATGCCGCCAAACATAGGTTGCCGTACGTCTGGGGATTGGAGCGGGAGAGGGGGGCGGAGGATGGATCTGGGATGGCAAATAAGGACGCGGCACGAGCGCCTTGCTAGCGGCTGTATCCGTACACGGTACTCCCGCCCCATCCCACCCACCACTCCGTTGGCTCCGCACACGGGTTTGTACTGCATCGTGCAAACCTTGCCGATGCAGCCCTCTGCAGTGGGAGAAGGCGCGGCGAGGTTCGTTTTAGACACGCTTATCGCTCGGGCAAGATCGACCGGGGACCTTGCACCTCAATCTGCAAGCGCGTGCTAGTCTCGCGCCTAGCTCTTGTTGGGCCATCCCCACGCACGGTGCAGACCAGCCACAGGGCAAGCGAACAAACGAATAAGTCCCAGGGTGTGACAAAAATCCCGATGTGAATGTGTTTGCCACAGCGCGCGGGAACCGGCCGCCCACCGCCACCCGAACGCGGGTGCCGCCTAGACCCGTGAGAAGCTGAGAACCCAAACCTACTCGGGTCAGCGCACTGCCCATCGTAAGCGATCGTTACGCCCGTGCACTCGGCCATGCACAGATTGCTGTACGTCTGGGGGGAGGAGGGCCGTGGAGGGACGGGGAGGACCGGGAGTCATCAGTTGTGCCCCACCAGGCGAAAGGACCTGGCGCCGAAACGCGGTACGGCACTGCGAAGGCCCCGCACGCCATGGTCCCGTACAATCTGACTCTGACCAACATTCTGACCAACTAGCGAAGGTTGCCTAGAAGATCAAGACAAAACCCTGCCGTGGTACGGCACGCACCACTTTGTTGGCTCCGCACACGGGACGCCAGTCCATGGTGCAGACCTTGCCCTCACAGCCCTCTGCAGACGGAGCAGTGCGCCGTATCCAGCCATCAAACGGATGCAGGGGAAGGCAAAAGCTAGGCCTTGGCCCTCACATGAACGTTGACCGTTGGCCGTGACACCCAACGAGGCGCGCCCAATGCTTCGTTCCAACTACCATAGCCACGGTGCCAGGCCCGAACACCCAATCGCCACTCCAAGCCCCCGTCCGACTCTGCAAACAAAGCAAGAGCGCCCCAACGAGCTTCTTCTAATCGCTCCCTGCCCAAATCCGTGGGGTGGAGTCGAGCCATGGCGTCAACTCACTTGGGTCGGCGCAGTTGCCCGGGTACGCAATGCCGGTCCCCGAGCAGCGAGCCATGCAGCCATTGGCGTAAGTCTGCAGGACGTCACATTCAAGCATGCAAGGGGGGCTCAGAGGTTGGCCCGAGGATGACCGCAGACGCATGGCACGATACAGTACGACATGCTACGGTGGTCAATCCAGCGCAAACCCGTCCGCGAAGCAGTCAAGTCCACCACAGCCCCCAGGGAGGGACGGGCGGTAACAGGCAGGGCAATTTGGTGTTTGGTCACGGACGCTAGCTTGTGTTTACTGGCGCCGCAAACGTCAACCCCGATGAGGTCCCGCACACGCCAGTCCAGCACCGTCATCACAGCTGCTGGCTTCAGTCCCTCCGTCTCCCACCTTTCCGTCCTTTCCGCAGACAGGCGCCTTGATGCGGCTGCAGCGGCACGGCGCCGGAGAGGGCGAGGGCGAAGGGGATTTTGTCGACTGGCACGTGCCGTTCGACACGATGGTAACGCCCGTGCACTCGGCGAAACAGCGGTTTGAGTAGGTCTGGGGGGAGGGACCGGGGCGAAGGATGGAGGTTGGGGCTGGGATGACGCATGGCCACAGCGGCAGCAAGTCGACCGCACGCAGGATTGCGGCTCACCACTCCGTTGGCTCCGCACACGGGTCGGTACAGCTCGTAACAAAATTTGCCCTTGCAGCCCTCTGCGTTGAGTGGCGAGGAAAATGGCGGTTGGCTCAAGGCACGGGTAGGTGCGCTTTCAGCGCAAGCTCGAGGGAGGGTGAGCGGGTAAAGGCCTTCGGGTGAAGGAGCACCAACCTCCCCGGTCCGCGATAGCCCGTCTAGCGTGTTGGCGCCAGTAGCCAGTTTCCTTTGTTTGTATCTATCCATGTAACGACCAAAGCCAGGCCCGTATCTGCCCTTGCAGCCCTCACCTGGGTCTGCGCACTTGCCCGCGTAGTCGACCTCCACCTTGGCACAGCGGGCCAGACACGGGTTGGCGTAGTTCTGTGGCAGTGGAAATGGTGCACGGAGGGGGGATTGAGGTAAGGTTTGAAAGCCATCGAGTGCCGTGCTACAGGACGGATCGGTTGGGGCTGGCCCCAGCAGTACCCCGGGCCGCCTTGCCTTGCCGTCCTTTCCGCACTGCCAGTTAAGCTCCTTGGTGCAGGGGCAGGCCGCGGGGGAGGGCGACGGCTTGGGGGAGGGCGACGGCTTGGGGGAGGGCGACGGCGAGGGCGACGGGGAGCTCTTGGGCTGGCACTGGCCCGGAGAGACGATCGTGACGCCCGTGCACTCGGCCTCGCAGCGGTTAGGGTAGCTCTGGCAAGCGACAGGACCCGGCAAGAGGGAGGTGCAACAGGAGTCAAGGGCGGTTGGGGCAACAGGCAGAGGGGCGGGCTTTGAGTAAGGGGCAGAGAGACCGTGCTATGGAACGGCATTAGAACGAAGCCAGCTGCCCTTTCTACGAACTACGAACTGCACCCAGCTAGAGCGCTCTAGCGCCTCGCTCACCACTCCGTCGGCACCGCATACCGGCCTCCACTCCGTCGTGCACACTTTGCCGATGCACGCCTCTGCATCATGGCATGTAGAGAGGGGCTCATAGGTGGGGAATCTCACTGACAACTGGCATGACTGCCCTGCCACCACCTCCCTTCCCAAGGAATCGTGCTTCCACGGGGGGACCCATCCGTGACCCTGCATCCCAACAACACGAACACCCCCCGCAAGGCGCCGCAACGCACTTTTGTCAGCGCATTTGCCCTGATACGCCACTTGCACGTCACCAGCTGCGCAGGCGTTCGGGTATGTCTGTTGGGGGTGGGCGGCGCAATGGTGGGGACACACGGGTCGGACGCAACACGACACCGTAGGCCCCGGGGCCCACGGAGGCCCATCAATGCTACCAACAGGACAGAGCCTGTTCTGGCGCGCGTTGCACGCACTGGTGGCCGGGAGCTCGCCGCCGCGAACCGCTAAGAGACAGCCCGCCAGGTCACACATGGCAAACTACACCCGGATGCGCCGAGGGCGTCCTTCCTGCTCGTCTGTTGCGTAACGATACCAACCTTGCCGTCGGAGCCACACACAGGCTCGTAAACGTCCGCGCAGGCGCGCACCGTTCCCAGGAAGCCTGCAAGAGACGACGCGGTGAGTCGCCATGCACCGCGCCGTGCGTAATGTTCCATCCTACTGTCACTTACTCAGGATAACTGCTGCTGATAACACGGCTGTCGCCCGCAGACCTCGAGAGCTAGACATCATTCTCGGTTCAGTTTCAACGCGCCTCATGCTAAGGTGTGTTCTACGCTGCTCTCTTGAGATGTTAGCTAGCGAACTTTAGCAGTGCACTGCTAGGCCGACACAGCCCTGACGACTGGACGTGGACGCAATTGCAAGCGTAAGCCGAAACGGTGCAGACCGGCGCTCTGTGGTATCGAGGCTAATGCTAGTATGTGTTCCCTGAGTGTGTTGGAGATAACGTGTTATGGCGTACGTCATGGGAAGCTTCCCCAGTCCAGTGTCAGGCGGTGTTCTGATGGGCGCGGATCGGACTCTCCCCTTGGCGCCGATCGGACTGTCCCTGACTGTCCCCGACTCCCTTAACCCCCTCCATGCGGCCTGCCCCATATGCTCCCCTCCTTTGCTTCAATGAAGGCGGACTACTGCGGGCACGATTCGTCACCAGGAGGCGGGCGGCACGCCCTGCGCGTGGCCTGCTTGCCTGCGAGGAAACAATGCGACAAAAACCCACAGCGTGTCAGAGGAGCGCTGAGGCGTGTTCAAGAGGAGCTGGGGGGCGCGCGGGCGGCGTCGGGTGGCGCGGGGCTGTCAAACGGGTTCGTGTCCACGACAGCCCACGCGAGGGTGTGTCGACCCCGGTGGTTGAGGCGATGCGACTGCTCCGTGCAACTCCTGAAGTGAGACATCAACGGCAAGCGAGAGCCCTTATCCCGCAGCTGTGCTTTGCTCGGGACCACCGGCAAATTCCGGCATTCGTCAGGACGACTTAGCTAGCACTATAGCTTAGGATTCCGAATAACAAGCTCATAGCACATAGACTGCAACTATCGTTGAGCGCAGCACCGGCGTCACGGTTGCCCGCGCCTGGATCCATTCGCTCTGCGACTAGGAGGGCGCAGCCGCGCCGGCGCGAGTCGCAAACATGCCGCGCACATATGCAGAGGTGCGCGACGGCGGAGCCTGGGCCCGGCGTGCCGCCCCTGGGGCCAAGGGGCCTGGGCCTTTGGTGCGCGGTGCCAGGGCTGTGCTGCCCTAGGTGTCAGTCGCCTGCAGCTCGTGGGCTTGCAGTGCGATTTAAGGGAGGACAGGCCCGGGGGCAGGGCGTAGGTTGCGGGGCGCTGCGGGGTGGGGGTGGGGGATACGGCGAGGAGGGGCGGTGACTAACGGCCTCAGCCTCACCGAGCGGCGCCGTGCTATCCTCGGGGGACCCCGGCAGCGAGGCGAGCGGTTGGAGGGGGGGGGGGTGAACTGGGAGAAAGGTCTGCTTCCGGTTCCCGGCTTCCAATCCCCGTCCCTCTTCATAGCACAGCAGGCCTCGCCCTCCCAACCCGAACCCCCAACCCCAAGTCCCCAACCCCTCACCCCCTATCCCACTCCTCCCCCCACATGCGCCGCCCCGCCCCCGTACAGGAGATGTCGTACATACGGCAGCTGAGCCCCGTGTCGTACGAGGTCGCGCCGGGGTTCGTACCGGGCATGCGCGTGCCGGGCACCTTTTATGTCAACGACTCGCTCAAGGGACTGCTCTTCGAGGAGCTGCAGGCTGCGGTGCAAAGAGGCGACGTGAGTTCTTGCTAGCTAGCAGCTGCTGCTAGAGGCTGCTAGCAGCTGTCAGCTTTGTTATCATGGAGACTTAGTTATCAGGCGGATTGCGAACGGGAGGCTGCTGTTCGAGGAATTGCAGGCGGCGGTGCACCGGGTGACGTGGGTGGGACCGCTGGCTAGCAGGGGGCGTGGCCAGGGCTTGTGAAGGGGAGGCCCATCGGCCCACCCCCGGCCTAGCCCCCTGCCCCCTCCTCTTTCCATCATCCCGCCTCCCCCGCCTCCCCCCTGCAGCACGGCGGCTTCCTGCCGGCGGTCAAGCAGCTAGCCAACGTGGCGGCCCTGCCCGGCATCGTCAAGGTGGGGAGGATGAAGGGCGGGGTGGGGAGTGTTGACGTGGGAGCGAAGGGTTTGGGCGGCCCTGCCCGGCATTGTCAAGGTGAGTGGTGCTGGGGGACGAGACGACGGGTGGCATTTATGTTGGCAATCTTAACGTTGTCTTGATGTTGTCTCTGTGTTTGTGGGGTGACGAGCAGGGGGGGTACAGGGGGCATAGGGCGTAGAGTACAGGGCCCGCGACCTTGGGCAGTGGCCACCGGACATCAGGGTGGGGCGTGGGGAGGCCCGGGCAGGGTAGTGGCAGGGCAGTGGCCAGATTGGCGCGTGACGCTGCGTGCCTGGAGAAGGCTGCTGAGATCCATCTGATCTGCATTCAAGCACGTCTAACTCGCCCTCTCTCGATCCCCGTTGTGCGCCGTCCTCGACCCCAGTGTTCCATCGCCCTTCCCGACGTACACTCCGGCTACGGCTTCGCGAGTGAGTCGCTTATTGGGGCCCCCGCATCTGATGTGGCTTTCGCATGGGTTGGGCTCCGGTGCAGGGTGTGAGGGCCGGGGGGGCGGGGGAGGATCAGGTGGTGTGTGTCGGGGAGGGTGGGAGGTGTGGAAGCCACAATGCCCTGGTCGCCACGTGCCCGACTGCATGCATGCGTGCGACTCGGGTGCAGGGCAGGTGGCGGTGGTGGGGGTGACGAGGTGTTGGTGTGTCTGGGAGGGTTCAAGGCCTGCCGTCTCAGCGTATTTCCGCCTCATGCCTTGCGTGGCCCCCTCTTCTGCCCCAGTCGGCAACGTGGCGGCATTTGACATGGACAACCCCGAGGTGTGTGCGGGGGGGGGGCGGGGGGGGGGGCATGGGAAGTGGCACATGGCGGTCGGGCGCAGGGGCCTGTTGGTGGTAGAAATGCGTGGAAATTGAGGTGGGATAAGGGGGTTGCGGGGGATTTGCAGACATGGACAATCCCGAGGTGGGGGGGCGGGGTGGGGGGCAGGCCGGGCGCATGGGAGGCGGCTCGGGAGAAGGCCGGGCAGGGAGGAGGGGTATGGGGAAAGGGGCCTGACAGGATTGTATGCTCGAAGAAGACAATCCCGAGGTGGGGGGCAGGGGCATGGGAAGAAGGGCAGGGGAGGCGGCTCAGTCGAGCTGGGGGGGAGGGGGTGCGGTGGCCGGTCCTGGGGCCCGAACGGGTGAGTGTTAGAAGGAGCGCGGCCTCTAGGCAGAGCGGTGGAACTGCGGAGTTCGATAGCCTGGTGTGCCCTGACGCGTTGCTCCCCTTCTCTGCCCCTTGGGCGATGGTGTGTGGGCCCACGCAGGCGGTGGTGTCCCCTGGCGGCGTGGGCTTTGGTGAGCGCTCGGGCGGTCCCCGGGGGGATGAGACCGCGGGGTGTGCTCACTCGCGCTGCATAGGGTGAGGGGGGTCCACGCTGCAACAAGCCCCTTTGTCTCCGCACTTCAAATCCTTACGTGGTAAAACGTTCTGATATGAAGCTATGTGGGGGGTGGAGGGCTTCCGGTCAGGGAACCTCAGGCGATGCGTTCCCCTCACCCCCCAGACATCAACTGCGGCGTGCGGCTGCTCCGCACCAACCTGACGGAGGCTGACGTGGCGCCCCACCGGGAGCAGCTGGCGCAGTCCCTGTTCGATCACATCCCCGTGGGGGTGGGGTCGCAGGTAAGGGGGGAGCCCCTGTGCGGTTGGGGGGAGTTGGTGGACGGCATGGGGCGGTCGTCGGGTTGGGAAGGGCTCGTGGGGGTGGGGTCGCCGGTAAGGGGGGGGCAGGGGCCCGAGGGGGCGACTTCTGGTACTGGTGCCGGTACCGTGAAGAAGGGAGAGACGTGGCGGCAGCCTGCCTAGGGAGGGTTGGCGGATGGCAGGAGTGGCGTGGGGGTGGGGTCGCAGGTGCGGACTCCCCCCCCCCTTGTGTGGTTTGGGGGAGTCACGGGGCAGGAGGCCTAGGGTGCTGGGAGTTGGCAGGAGCAGAGTGGGCGGTGGATCACATTTCGCGGGCGTCGTCTGTGATGAGGGAAGGGCGGATGGGGGAGGCGGGGGGCCCGGGGTGGTTTGGGGGGGGGGCAAGCAGGGGTAGGAGCAGCGTGCGCGTGGGTGTCATCTGCGGTGTGGGAAGGGCGGTCCTCTGATGGACACTGGTCCTTTTTGTCGGCTTTGCTCCCCACGCGCAGGGAATCATCCCCACCACCGCAAAGGATATGGAGGTGGGTGGGTGGGCGCTGGGCGGCCGGTGGAGGGGTTGGACGGGTGAGACAGGGCATGGAATCCCTGGGCCTGCAACCACCCCCAGCCCAACCCCGGACACAAATCCCCCTCCCGTGTCTCTCCCCTCCACCCTAAAAGGCCGCCCTTGAGCTGGGCACTCACCCCTTGCCTCCAACGGTCTCTCTTGCCTCCGACGATCTCCCTTGCCTCCCCCCCCTTCCCCCTGCCCTGTGCTGTCACCCCTCAACCCCCCCCCCCCAGGCCGCCCTGGAGCTGGGCATGGACTGGTCCCTGCGCGAGGGCTACGCCTGGGCGGAGGATAAGGAGCACTGCGAAGAGTACGGCCGCATGCTCAGCGCAGGTACGGCGTACGGGTACGGCGTGCGGGTACGGCGTACGGGTACGGCGTACGGGTACGGCAATTCCAGTGGGGAACGCCGCCAGGTCCCGAGCGGTCTTGCTCTGATCTTGGGGTTTCAGCCGTGTTGGTTCCTAGCCTCCCCCCCCCCGCCCCCCCAGACCCCCGCTACGTGAGCGCCCCCCGCCTCCTCCCTGTCCTCGTCGTCCGCCTTTTCCCCGTCCATCTATCACCCATTACCCTTCATTCGCCCAACCTCCCCCCGCCCTCCCCGCCCCCCCAGACCCCCGCTACGTGAGCGCCCGGGCCAAGAAGCGGGGGCTGCCCCAGATGGGCACCCTGGGGGCGGGCAACCACTACGCCGAGGTGCAGGTGTGTGTGTGGGGGGGGGTTCCTGGACAGGCGCCAAGTTGGTAAACCTTATGTTCATGAACGAAGAGTACAGTCGGGGATAGGGGCACGGAGGGGACATGTCAAGGTGAGAGGTGGGGGGCGGGCAACCACTGCGCAGAGGTGCAGGTGTGAGCGGGAGGAGGGGGCGAGGGGTGGATGGAAGCGTAGGGGGTGGAACTTGCGGATTCAGAAGGGAGCCAACTGGGTACCGCCCTGGGAAGCGGGGAGCAGGCCAGCGTCTCGATCCGCGGCGCCGCGGTTGCCGCCAACCGTTAACCGTTCTAAAGGTCAACCGTCAACCCTAACCGCCAGGTGGTTGACGAGGTGTTCGACGAGGTGGCGGCGCGGCGAATGGGGATCGACCAAGTCGGGCAGGCGAGAGAGGGCGAGAGGGGGGAAAGGGGGGGGGGAGAGGGGGCGAGAGGGGGGGGAAGGGGGGGAGGAGAAGGGATGGGTGCCGCGGACGAGGTGGCGCCACCAGACGCGTCGCGCCGGGTGGGTTCGGGGACGGGGGGCAGGGACGAGGGGCGGGGACGAGCCTTCAGGCGGTGCGAATGGTGGGGCGATCCTCACACCGCCCTGCCCAACGTCCCACACTGCCCCCCCCCCCCCACACACACACACACACACACACAGGTGGTGGTGATGATTCACTCGGGCAGCCGCGGCCTCGGACACCAGGTGGGGTGGGGTGGGGTGGGGGGCTGGGGGCATCGGCTTGGGACATTGGCGGGCCTCGTGGTGAGCGTATTCCCCGAAACGGCTCACCTCGCCCGTGCCCGCTCGCATGTCGCCGTCGGCGTAAAACCCAACTGCTTTCGTCTTGCCACCCCATGCCAATCCCCTAACACGCAGCCCTTTGCCCTAACCCTTACCCTTACCCCAACCCTCACTCTTCCTCAGGTGGCGACGGACGCTTTGGTCGCGATGGAGCGGGCAATGGCGAGGGACGGCATCGTAACCAACGACAGGTGGGGCGGATGCGTCGGTGATCGATGGTCCTGGCTAGGTGGGTTTCCCAAGGTGAAGGTTTTGGGCGAAACGTCGGTGCTGCGAATGGGCATCTCTGCGTGTCTGTGCCAGGTCCGCATGTCTACGAGGCGTATCCCCTCCCTGCCCACCCACCCTCTGCACGCCGCTGGCGTGCGGCCACACCCGCTCAAGCTCCTTTCCGGCCCACCTCACCACACCTCCTGCTTTCAGGCCACCCAGTAAGCCCCTTTCGCCCTTGCCCCCCTGCCACCCCCCCCTCCTCCTCCCCTCACAGGCAGCTGGCCTGCGCCCGCATTCAGTCCGAGGAGGGCCAGGCCTACCTCAAGGCAATGGCATGCGCCGCCAACTACGCATGGGTCAACCGCAGCAGCATGACGTTCCTGGCGCGGCAGGTGGGGGGGGAGCTCCCTGAGGAAGGGGGAGGAAGTGATCTTTGACACTGGAAACTGGAGAGCCCGAAAGGCATGGCGGCAGCCAGCGAGCCCGATGCGCACCGAGGTCCAGACGGTGTGGTAGGAAACGAGACGGTGTGTGTGTGTGTGTGATTAGGAGCACTGCGAGGCTGGCGACTCCGCGTACGGTAGGGGGCGAGGAGGGCAACCGTAGCCGCATGACGTTCCTGGCGCGACAGGTTGGGTTGGGTGGGCTCCTTAGGTGGCGCCTCAAAAGTAAGGGGGGAGCGGGGCTGGTCAAGAGGATAAGGGCGAGGGAGGACGCAGCTGACTGGGAGGATGCGTCGGGTCAACCGCAGCAGCATGGTCTTCCTGGCGTGGCAAGGCGAGCTGGAAAGGGTCACAGAGATAATTTCACATTGACGGTATGGGATTTGGATCTGGATCTGGATCTACGCCCGTCCCCAGGCCTTCGCCAAGGTGTTCAGCTCCACGCCCGATGACCTGGACATGCACGTGGTGTACGACGTGTCGCACAACATCGCCAAGGTACGGTACGGCACGCACACGGGTGACGTACGGCAGGGCCCTGTGGCCCTCCGCCCTCATCAGGTCCAAGGTCCGCGTTTCAATTCCGGGTCTTGCGCCCCGCTCCCATCTCGTTCCCCCCTGCCTGCCTTTTATCAAGTCCTTGACCCGCGTGACCATCTGATCCTCTGATCCGGGTCTACCCACTGGATCTTGTGTTCCCCATCTTGTACGACACCCACCCCTCCCATGCAGGTGGAGCAGCACATGGTGGACGGCAAGCCCATGCGGCTGCTGGTGCACCGCAAGGGCTCCACGCGCGCCTTCCCGCCGCACCACCCCCTCATCCCGGCGGGTGCGCGCCCGGGCGCATGGGTGCAGGGTGGAATGGCGACGGGGAGGAATGCGGAGGGTGGTGGAGGCCGAGACCATTGGGCATCTACCCTCCATACACTTGCTGATACCGGTACCAGCATCTCATCCGCAATTCTTCCATCTCCCCCCCTGCCCCCTGGCCCCCTGCCCCCTGGCCCCCTCCCCCCTGGCCCCCTGCCCCCCCAGACTACCAGCTCATAGGGCAGCCGGTGCTCATCGGCGGCACCATGGGCACATCCTCCTACGTGCTCACGGGCACGGACCGGGGCTTCGCAGAGACCTTTGGGTCCACCTGCCACGGAGCGGGTGCGGGCGGGCGGGCGGGCACGCCGGGGAGGCACTGCCTGAGTCGAGGCAGCGCAGGGGGAGGGTGGGGACGGGGGAGCCGCCGTGGAGCGTGCTCCACCGGGGGGGGGGGGGGCAGGCGGTCCACGTGTGTAACTTTGGACAGGCTCCTTGACGGCCCCCGCCCCCACGTGTGCCCCCACGAGCGCGGCAGCCCGTGCCTCCACCCCTCCGTATCAAAATGCTGGGGCCCTGCCGTATCCCCACTTTTGCCGTACATCCGTACCGCCGTACTCCGTACAGGCCGCGCCCGCTCCCGCAACAACTCGCGCAACAAGCTGGACTACACCGAGGTGCTCGACTCGCTCAAGGTGGGGTTGGAAGGTTGGGACTGGGGTTTCGAGTGGGGAACTGGCACTGTCACGATAACGTGCGACGAGGCTAGGCGGCTAGGAGGCTGGGACGTACACTCGAGGAACTGGGGAGGCTGGGAGACCCGCTCAGGTGGGGGCGGGAAGGTTACTGGGATCTGTCGGAAGCGGAGGGGGCTGGACAAAGCGACGGACGTGCGTTCGGTGGCCGGCCGACTGCGTGCTCCCAGCTCCTACTCCCGACCTGCCCTGGGCGCTTGCTTGGCTCGCACGCTGCCTCGCGCGCGTGCCCCCCGAAAACCAACTGACGCCCACTCACCTAACACAACCAACCAACCACCAACCGCCAGGCCAAGGGCATCTCCATCCGCGTGGCCTCGCCCAAATTAGTCATGGAGGAGGCGCCCGAGTCGTACAAGGACGTCAGCGCCGTGGTGGACACGTGCCACGCGGCGGGCATTAGTAATAAGGCGGTTAAGCTGCGGCCCATCGCTGTCATCAAGGGGTGACGGACGGGGTTGCTGGGAGGGAAGGGGGTGGGGGAGGGGCGTGGAGCTCACGGGAGCGACGGGAGATGAAGGTTGCCGGAGGAAGGAGGTTTAAGAAGGGTGTGGAGCGTGGGGAGGGAGCGAGGGGCTGTGGTTGCAGGGTGGGTGGCCGAGGGGTGGATGGCGGAGGGAAGGACTGAGTCAGCAAGGGAAGCCGGGGCAAACAGTGCTCGGCACAACGCAGTGCATGTGGGGGGAAGGGGCCGCGGCTGGGTTTTGGCGCAGGCGTCGACTCAGCCCGCACACAGGACGTCGGCGTTGTCCGATGCCTGAGAACGCCGCAAAGGCGTCGTCAGGGTTGCGTTCAGGGATGTTGTGTTTGGAGTTGGTAGTCAGGCGGGCTGATCTGGGCGCACGAAGGGGGAAGACCGTCTAGGCCGGTTGAGGCAAGCTCGGGCTTTTGAGAGCATTATGCATACTGCGGGGAGAGGCTCTGTGCCGTGTGAGGTTTGATGCAGGGCACCCCGGGTTTGATGTCCACGGATACAGCAGTCGCTTTAGGTGTCCTTACTCAATAGGCAATGAGGTTGCTGTGTTCGTACCAGCTACCGAGATCCAGGAGGCTCCGGTTGTCAAGGAGGTTCTGACACGATGCAGGCGGAAGGGGGCGCAGTTACGGCCGCCCGCAGACAGTGAGTGGACGGTAGTCGCAAAGGAGCAATGCGGAAGGCAGGGGTTCGTGGGCCGATCCCCCCGTGCAACACGACATCCAATTCGACTTCAGCGTCCTCGTCTTGGAATGAGAGGCGGGCATGACTGCAGCCGAAGATGACGAGGCCTTTTACTGCTGACGAGGGCCAGTGCAAGTGAAACTGTACTGCTGTCGTATTGGTATGCGCAGGCATCGACGCCGGACGCCAGTCTGAGCCAGCGATTTCGCCCATCGACTCCCCACCCTGCATGAGCTTCTTCCAGCCCTACCCTCGCCAGGCCTGGCATGAGATGTGCTGCTGGAGAGGCAGTGCGTTGTGGACAGCAACATGCATGTGGAGTTGCATGCTTCGGGGCCCTAGAGATAGTAGATAGCGCAATGTGTGTTAGGTACTGGTGTTGGTCACGTTGACCGGGGCGCGGGGCATCTGCGTTGTGGCCTGCAATGCTGTGCCGGGTCATGGCTAGCCGGCGGCATCACCGGTACCCTTGACGCATCCTGAGCGCCCCATTGAGTGCTCCGAATAAGAAGCATAATCCCATTGTGTTTCATGGCACGGAGGTTACAAGTCTGGCTTCCGGTAGAGTGCGCGGCCGGGTGTCTTTCAGCGTGCGTGTCCGCAATTGTCCAACCCTTGCCCCAATACTAACGCCCCACAAGCCGGAATAACGAAGCTCTCAGCCGAGAGGATGAAGTACTGATATGAAGGATCCATTTACTATGTGCATCATTGTGTGTTTCTCCTTCTTGCGCACGCCCCATTCACATGGGGCGAGGCATTCAAGCTAATGCATAGAAATGTCATTCATCCGACCAAACTGGATTGCGCCGTGAATGAGGGGCTGGCAAATTTCCATATGCTGTAAGGCAATCACCCCCATGATCTTGCTGTCGCTCTCCACACACAGGGAGCTGTTGCTCCCTAGTTCGGGTCAAGGCTTTGGGCCGTGGTGACGTGGGTGCATTGGTTAGTTGTCGTGGTGCCGTGCGTGTGCCGTACCAGGATGAAGACATGTTGGACGTAATGCAGGTGCCCAGGATCCACATATTAAGTCAAGCTCGCTATCTGATATTGAGGTTACTACTGGCAAAAGATAAGAGAATCCGCGTGGAGGGTTTTGTTGGGTAGCCCATCGCATGGGGTCTTGCCGTACCGCAATGTGGAAACAACCGTCCACCTCCTCCACCGGATCAAGTACTGATAATCTCCAGGGCCAGTCTGCCCAGCAATAGCATACCCAGGATCCACATCCTGTGCCCTGACATGGATCCTATCTACCGGTACCTACACCACCAGCCGCAGCGCGGCACCCTGCAGAGCCGTGGCCAGAGCCAGCAGCACGCCCAGCCGCAGGGGCGGCTCCAAACGCTGGGCGGAGCCTCCGTTGGGTCCCCTTCGCGCCCCACACAGCGGCAGCGAGGCGTTCGCGTCGGTCACTGGGGAGAGCGCAAGGGGAGGGCGTGCGGAAAGCAGGTGGGGTGAGGGTGTGAGAAAAAGAGTGAGAGAAGGGTGCGTCAGACCAAAGCGAACGCGCCGCCCTGAGCCATCCTGCTCCAGGGAGGCCCGCCCCGTCCCTTGCTTTCCATCCCCGCGGCCTAGCGCTTACTGGCGGTCATTGTGAGTGGGCAGCTGCCGTCGTAGGCGACCGCCGCATTGGCGCAGCGCGCCAGGCACGCAGAGGCGTAGGTCTGCGGGGTTGGCAAAGCAAGTGGGGGTGGAAGCACTGCGGATGAGTAGAAACAAGGACGGGGGGCAGCACATGCGGCATTTGTGGTCTCAGGCGGGGCCCGGCAAGCAATTATCCATGCATTCACCACGGCCCGCCCTTACTTGCGCCTACCAAATTACCAGGGCTCAATCCTAGGAGCAAGGCCAACCAGCCCTAAAGTCGAGGAAGGTCCCGACCTGTGGGATCCTTTCTAATAGCCCCCCTTCCCGGCCCCACCGTTCCGTCCACTGCGCACACCGCCTCCGCAGAACCCGGCGCCGGGCAGTCACAGGATGCGTTGGAGGGGTTCCCGGGCGCAGAGGCGTTGGAGGGGGGCTGCGGGCAGTCGCCGTAGCAGGCGGCTGCCACACCAGCGCAGATGGCCCCACATGGGTTGGGGTACGTCTACACACGAGGAGGAAAGGGGCCGTTCGCGAGATGGGGGCATGCGTAGCTAGGCCGTCAAGGATTGACACCTTGCTGTGCTCATTCGTCGGCGCACCTTGCCGTCGGTGCCGCACACGGGGCGCGCCGCCGCCGGACAGCTCACGTTGGCACAGCCGACTGGGTTGGACGATGGGGGGGGGGGATGGAGCGGGATGTCAAGGGCACGCAAGGCATCAGGGAAGGGAAGAGCGCACGCAAAGTTTTTGGCAAGTACCGCCAGTTCCAAAGTCAAGGCCTTCGAGCCCTAGGCCACGCTGTGTTGACATGCATGGGAGGCGCAGCCGAGGAATGGACTCACACGAGTTTGCGCACGGTCCCCGATGACTCAGCCCCACGCCCTCCAGCTCCACTCCACAGACGCTAGCGTGCGTCTGCAATCATCAAGAGGCAAGAGGAAGCAGGGGAGGGATGATGGCAGTAGTAGTAGTTTTGCGGTGGGCATTCCTTAGGTACGTCGTACAGCCAAGTTTTGCGTGTGCCAGTGGTGCCCCTTTCGCCCTGCGCCACCCCCTCTACCCCCTCTAGCCCTGCCTTGGCACCGTACAAGCGAGCTTGGGGCCCACCCACATCGCTTCGGCCCGTGCCCCTTGCAGTCTCACCCGGCTGCCTGGCCCTGCCCCTGCCCCTGCCCCTGCCCCTGCCCTGCCTCGGCCCTGCCCCTGCCCTGCCCCTGCCCCAGCCCTGCCCTGCCCCGGCCCGTGCCCCTTGCAGTCTCACCGGCCGTCCGGGCCGCACACGGGCCCCGAGGCGCCCGAAGCACACAGCGCGGAGGACTGGTTGTTGTACCGGGCCCCGCACGTGGGCAGTACGGCCCGGGGCGCGGTACAGAAGGTACACGCCGTACAGCCAGTGGTGTTGCAGTACGCTTCGGGGGGAGAAACCGAGACACGGCACGGCTTTGGAAACAAGACCGTGCTTTGGGTTGACTTCCGGGTGCGTGAGAGATGATGATGAGCCGGATTGTGCATGAGCCAAACTTGCTCCAGGCCTTGCTCAGCCTACCCCGCCACCGACCCGAACCCACCTGCCTCCGGGTTGCACTTGCCCCCATAGGCAATGCCTGCGCCAACGCAGTTCGCGAGGCATGCAGAGGAGTAGGTCTGGCGGGCGGGGGCGGGGACCGAGCCAAGGCACAAGCAAGGTGAGAGGGCAGGTGTGACGGCACCATGTCCGGGCCGGTCCGGGAGCGAGGTGGGTTGAGACCTCCAACGCCCCAAACGTGATTGTAATTTTATACATCGCACTCAGCCGCGTGTTGTAACTCTCGGACAAGCTTCATCCCGCACCCTCTCACCGTTCCGTTCACCGCGCACACGGGCGAGCCTCCCTCCGCGCAGCCACACGCGCCCAAGCTCGTGCCCGTCGTTACCCTCGTGATGCTGCCGGCTGCTGGCGAGGGGCAGCGGCCCCGGCACACCACCGTCACTCCGGTGCACGCAGACTCGGCCCCGTTGCCATAGGTCTGTGTGTTCGGCGGGCGATCAAGCATCAGGGTGCATGCATCAGGACAATAACCATGACGGAGAGATGGACAGGTTCCACAGCGGGCTTGTGGCTGGGCGCACCACCGCCCACCAGACACCATCTTACGCCTGCTCGCCGAGCCTTTGTACCCGCCTAAGATCCAGGCGCACCCACCACTCCGTCGGCGCCGCAGACGGGGTCATCGATTGCGGGAATTGGCACGAGCTTGCAGCCGTCTGCACGCGGCCGAAACGCACGTTGCACACTTCACTCCAACTCAGGGCGTGTATGTAGGGGCAGCAGTTAACCAGCTGACAGCAAAGCCGTACGCAAGCCATCCTGCGCCCTGGCCTCGGATGGGGAGCGATACAAAGTGCGGGGTTCTCGTGAGGAGGCCCTGGGCGGGGAAGGGGCAGTGGTCCCAATGCGATAGCTCTCAACACCTACCTCCCGGAGCTCTAAAGTCCCTTACCCGCACTCACCCGGGTCCGCGCACCGGCCCACGTGCACCGAGGCCTGAGTACGGCATGCGTCACCGCACGGGGTCCAGAAGGTCTGGGGGGTTGGCATGGTTGTATAGGGAATTGTGTCCCACACAGCAGGGGCATTGATAGGTGGGCATGGGGTTGGGGAAGTTGGTCCCTCCTTTGCGGCGCGTGTCATAACCCCCCGGGCCGGACCCTGCCGTACGCGCATCTCAAACGGACTTCCAGGCTGGCAAGCGCCGAGCGGGATACTGGCTCCTCCCAGCGGCAGTGCCTCCCCCTGACGAACAAAGCTTGACAGGACCGCGCCCCACGCACCTTCCCGCCCGGGCCACACATTTGCTGCGGGGCCGCGTAGCCACTGCACACCGCGGCGGCTGGGCCACTTGACATGTTGCGGCACGCGCCCCCGTACGCAGGCGCAATGCCCGTGCAGTTTGATTCGCACGTGTTTGAGTAGGTCTGGGGGCGGGTAAAGGGGGCGGGCCAGAGCGTTTGCAGCGTTTTCAGCGCTAGCCATCAATCCCTCCGCCGCTCCTTGTTGCGGCGCCCCGGGAGGTGGGGAGCAGTTGCACAACCCCGCACCCATGTCCCCCACAGCCGAGCGGCCCAGAGTAATCAAGCGCTCAAAGCAAGCACAGGCACGGTAGCCCTACCTCGGCCCACGCACCTTTCCATCGAGACCGCAGACCAGGCACCAGTCAGCCGAGACCCTCGCACAGCCCCCTGGGATGGGGGTTGCAGGCAACAGAGCGGGCAGGACAAGTCAGCAGGGGTGCGCAGGCCGTTGGCCGTGGCGACGCTAGCGAGGCCGATTTGGGGACCCAGCTCCTAGCCTTGCCCCTCCTACTGTCAGCGCCCCTCCTTCCGTCCACAGCCCCACGCACGACTCCAGTTCCCCAAGTGGGTGCACGGCGGGTGGTACGGCCCGACAACCGCCAACTAAACCCCAACCGCAAACCGCCAGAGCGCCGATACCGTCGCGGCCAGGCCCTAGCTAGCGCGATGTATGTTCACCACTGCGCGGCAGGACCCCTAACCCGGCGCCCATACCTGGGTCGGCGCATGGGCCCTTGTGCGCAGTCGAAACGTTCAGTGCTCCAGCATAGCAAGAGCTAGGATAGGTCTGCAGGTTGGGGACAAGGTTATTAGCAGGCAGAAGAGATTCCATTGGCGTGTGTGGAGCAACCATGCATGCAGCGGCTGCCATCTCCTGAGGTGCGTGACCTTGCCGTACAACATGCCGTACGTACCTTTCCGTCCGTACCGCACACGGGTTCGTACTGGGAGTCGCAGTAGTACCACTGAGTGGCGTTACGGGCGGGTTGGGAGCCTGGGTGGGGGTGGGGTGTGTGTGGAGGGAACCGATGAGGGGCGGGTGGGGGAGGGGCGGACACTGAGAGGGATGGACGCCGCCGCAATCAGCAATTCTATCTGCACCAGACCACGTCAAGACACACCGCTCCCTCACCAGCTGGCAGACACCCAAGAGGGCTTCTACACGCCAAGGCGTACTGTTCCCGGATGCCGAGTTGCAGACTTGCTTACCGGGGGGCGGGCAAGGCGTGGCGGGGTAGTCAAAGGGGTATGTAACTAGGGGTGGGTAAGCCAGGGGGGCGTTTGCCGCTGAGGCGTGGCACTCGTTCGTGTAGCTCTGCAGTGAATCGAGAGGGGTGGCATGTTCGGGGGCACACAGTGAGCATGGAGGAAAGCTAGCTGTTGTGCGACCACGCCCTCACGCCCCGCGTCCCGCCCGCTGTGCCCACGTGCCGAATGCCACATGCCAGTTAAGGCCCGACAATGAGCAGGGCTCAAGATAGAGCAGCAGGACCTTTCCCCAGGCACTTCCTCGTGGCTCTGTTTCCCACCAAGCAATCTAACCCAACCCGACCCGCGTTGTTCAACTCGCCCACCAAACCATCCACGATCCACCGCCCCACGTGCGCACCCACCTTGCCGTCGGCTCCGCACACGGGCTGAGACATGTTGGAACAGTGCCCAAAGAAGCTCATGACGGGGGGGTCAGCGGCTCTGAACACGGGCGGAGCGGAGCCTGAGGGTTGGGCCGAAGCCCAGGGGCGCAGATTAACCATGCCGCGAGTACAGGTAGGGTCATGGGGTGCTCGTGCACAGTCTTGGGGACTGCATCAGGGCGCGTGCGCGTGCGACTTGGTTGGTCCATTCGTACCAAGAGTGCAGCGCAGGGGACGGAGGCCCTGCCCTTCCGCCGTTCAACCTCTCTCTGCGCCTCGTCGGTCAGCCCCCCGCCCCTAGACGCACCCGGCGCAGCGCAGGCCCCCAGGTAGGGGACAGTGGCGCCAGCGTCGCGGGAGAGGCAGGGGTTCATGTAGGTCTGGAGGGTAGAGGGGGGACATGGAGGAGGGAGGGAGCGAAATTGAGGGTGTGGAGGAAAGGACTCGAGGAGGAGGGGGCAGGGATCGTCGGGTGGGTGCCGGGTGGGGGACAGTTGTGTGAAGCGGGCTCACGCAGGATTACTGCAGCTCCTCAATCCACGTCCAAGCGGGCTGGGCAGCAGTGCTTAATGTGTGGAGTTGGTCGAGGATGAGAGCGCTAACCGGCGCAAGTGGCGCCCTCGGGCCGTCGAAGCCTTGCCAAGCTCGTGGCCTAAGCAACCCGGCAGCACTGACCCCGCCCGCCGCCCGAGGCACCTGGCCGTCAGATCCGCAAACCATGAGCACGTAGGACGCCGCATTCGCGCACATCCGATCCGTTTGCGCCTCGGCTGCAGGAACCTGAGAGCAGCCAGGAAAGGGAGCAGGCGGTTACAAGGGCCAGCGGGTGGGATCGAGGAAATTTCCGGCGGGAAGGCGACCGCCACGCACCGCCAAACAGCAGGACGACCGCAAGCATAGCAGCTAGCGTCAGCATGTATGCAGTCCACGTTCTTCCTCGTGCCATCCTTGCGACGCGCACAAAGGGCTCCTGTGCAATGTACGCAACTCGACGTGCGTACAGTTCTACGTGTTTGACTGAGACTTGCGCTGTTGAATACTGATCGTGGGGATGAATACATGACTGAAATGCGTGTTGCCAAGTAAGGCATCGTGGCCGAGCGGTCCTGAGCACCAAGGTCGGTCTGTGAGGTCGATCGTCAGAAGCCGGGCCCTGACGGGTGCAGCGACCTGCAGTGTTGCTAAGCCGAAGAATGTAAGTCGCTTGACGCTTGATTGGCACCGCCGTGACGCCCCCCGCCATGCCACGCCCATCCCCCCGCCACCCCCGCTGGCCCCACATATTCTCCCATCAACGCAACGAACTTAAGGCCGCAAGCCCCCTCCCGTTTGCCTCGACCTCACAGCGTTCCACCACAGTCACCCGATGACGACCCGACTGTCAAGATGTCCGTGTCCCGTCCGGTCAGGGGGGGGGTAGGTCCTCCTCAGACATACATCATGCCTCTTCTGTACAGAGCTTGCCGAGATCCCAAATCCGCTTTCAGAATTAAAAACGACCGTTTTATTGCAAAGTTATGGGGGCCCAAAGTTCTCGGTCGGTCGTCGGTCGGGGGGGGGTGGGGGGACTTTGGGAGGCTGTGTGGCGGGACTTTGTCACCGCGGCGTAGAGCAGCGCCCAGCATCATCCCGCACGCCCTGAGCATGCAGCATGGCAAGAACTTATGCTGGCAAGTCACTGGTGCCCTTCCAGCGGTGTTAGGGAGTCGGGACCGGTGGGACATGTCGGCATGCCGGGCCCCGGGCACACACGCGGCCACCCAAACGCGTCTCCCAGGTGCTCCCGGAAGCCCGCCTTCCACTCCCGCACCTCAGATCGCACAGTAGTAGTAAACTAAAGCCCTGATATCGCCCCTCGGTGCCGAGCCGTTGGTCAATTGACGGGTTGGGGTCGTGGCATGGTTGGTGGTACCCGACCAACGTGGGCCACCGGGCGTGCTGTGCGCGCCCATGGATAGAGCACACGGTCAGCAGTCCAGCGAAACGCGAAAGGCATAAAATGGAGTACGTACAGGCCTTATATGACAGTGTCGTACACTGTACAGGTCGGTCGGTCGTCGGTCCTGGGGGTTCGGGGAACTTTGGACCATGGCTGGTGGACGGGTCACCGATGCCTCTAGCTCAATGGGACATAACTGAGCCTCCGATTACAGAACGGGGCCCCTGCTGAAGGATCGGTGCATGTCTGCGGGAGGCAGCAGCTCAAACCCCTCGCAGCCTCGCAGCGCGGCTTGCCAAATAAACCCACGCACTGGCCTGGCAGTTGCAGACTTGGAAGGCAGTCCCCTAGGGACCCCTGCAAGCCCCTGCACACGCGGCTCCGTAAGCCAACGCCAACGCCAGCGCCTGCGAGCGAAGAATCCACCCTGCCCGTCAAAGGGCCATGGGCTCATCAAGAGCCTCCAACCTGCTCGTCTTGTGGCAATGGGCTCCGTCTTAAGGAGCCGTGCCACATGAGCCGTCGTCTGCCTCCCGGATACCGGTAGGCGCAGGTTGCCCTGCCTCCCGCCCTTCAGTCGCGCCCCATTACGACCAGGCTCGCAGGAGCACGCGAGCGCAGTGGACACATAGCAGCACAGGCGCTTACGACGCACGATTAACGTAATCCATAAGGGCAGGAAGCGCCCAAGCATCAGAACACGCACAAAGAAGTAGCTTGAGGCCACACGGCGGGGCCATCCAGTACAATTGTCTATTGCAAAACGGCAAACAACTCACACCACCGCATGAAGAAGCAAAACAAGGAGAAGATCACAAGATCACGGGAAATCAAGAAGACATGGAATGAAGGGTAGGGGATAGTAGCAGAGAGAAACGCCTTGCTAAGCTAGTCACTCCCGCAGCACGGCCTGCGCCCTTGTTCTATTCAAAAGCGCAGCAGTAGTAGCAGCAGAACACGCCATCATGTACCGTATGGCCCTTGCGCATGTGCGCGGGGGAGCACAATGGCGGTCATCGAAACCCCAGGGGCTCAAGAGCAGGACTGAATGTGCATGCCCCACACCCCAAGCACCGCCAGCACACAGCACAACTACTACACACCGCAGTCCCCGGGTTGCGGGTTTGCACTTGTTTGTGTTCCAAAAGCTCCCATTGTGTGCCGGCCTGTGCCGCCGGCAGCCGTCATGGTGCGCTGTGCCGCTACCATGCTTCCGCCCCGGGCCAGGGCCAGGGCCTGGGTTGTGGCCAGGGCCTGGAGTCCGCCCAGTCTCATCCCTACGATCTAGATAGGTCCGCAGATCTTGCTTGTGTCATGACACTGCATGCCTACAGGTATCTATCTAAACCAGCAGCAGCAGCGCTGCACCCACAGCAGCAGTCAGCGCCAGGAGCACACCGGGCGGCAGCAGCGGCGCCAGGCGCTGGGCGGAGCCGGGGCTCGGAGAGCCCGACTCAGTGCTCGGTCCGTTGGCCGTACGACACATGGGCAGAGCCGCGTTGGGGTCACTCACTGTGGGGTGGGGAAGGAAAGACGTGCGCGGTGCGTGGGGGGCAGGCGTCAGTGTATCGGGATAGGGTGAGTCGGGAGCTAGGGGACTAGCGGCTGATTAGGGGAGAACGCCGAGAAACGTGCAAGGCCTCCGAGGGGATGCGGACGGCAAGCGAGGGGGCAAGGGACCAGTGGCATGCTCAAGCCCAGCTGCGGCCTAGCGCTTACTGGCGGTCATTGTGAGCGGGCAGCTGCCGTCATAGGCGACCGCCGCATTGGCGCAGCGCGCCAGGCACGCAGAGGCGTAGGCCTGGGCGTGGGGAGTTGGCGGGGTCGGCAACATAGGGGGCGAGGTAGGCCCTAGTAGCCAAGCAGAATCCAGGCCCACGTGCTTATGCCCCCCTTAGTCTGCGCGGGGCCCTTTCCGCCTGCCATCCAGACCCCGATCCCACCGTTCCGTCCACTGCACACACGGCCTCCGCGGGCCCCGGCGCAGGGCAGTTGCAGGCGGCGGATCCAGAGGTGGCCGAGGGCCGCGGGGGACACTCTCCGTAGCATGCAGCCGCGATGCCGGAACAGACCGTCGCGCACGGGCTGCGGGTCTGTTGGGAGGACGGAGGGGCAGGGGGTTGCTTGTTCAATTTGGCCACGCAAGTTGGCTTCACCAGCACCTGCACCTTCACAGCTGGGCTTGGCCCGAGAACAAAGACGCACTAGTTGCACGGGCTGCGGGTCTGTTGGGAGCATGGGATGGAGGGAGGGGCGTGCGGCATTGCTGTACGCAGTTGGCCGCTGCCGCGGCTTTGCTCTCGTCGCCTCCAGCCAAACACCCCTGCACTGCCACTGCCACTGCCACTGCCTCTCCTCTCCTCACCTCTCCGTCCGTACCGCACACGTAGCGGGCGTTGGAGCGGCATGCCTCGTAGGGGTTACCGGCCATCATGCAACCCGACCAGGCGGCTGGGCGGGGTGGAGGCGAGCAGGAAATTAATTGCGTTGAGGGAGGGAGGTTGGAGGCAGGGCGAGCACGGCCGTACGACAGCAAAGGTCTGGGCGGGAGGGCCCGAACGAAGGGCCGCACCCAGCACGCACCCGCCCTTCGTCACCCTTAGTCAGGCTATCACGGGGACGGATTGACTTACTAATGTTGGCGCACGGCCCCCGGTGCCTCAATCCCACGCCCACTAGGTCGGGATCGCAGGCACTGGCGCGCGTCTATGGGTGGGGCAGCGGAAAAACCCGCGGGCAAGGGTTGCGGAATGCGCCAATGTAAAGGAGCTTCGCCGCAATACGGTGCGGTAGAGCGAGCGCTTCGGACGCCCATCGGTCGACCCACGCCCATCCGTCGACCCACAACGAGCATCCGGATGGGTGGGCTGCGCGGCCGTCTCACTGCCCCTGCCCCCCCCCCTGCCCCAGCACCGGCCCCTGCCCTCTCACCGGCCGTCCGGGCCGCACACGGGCCCCGAGGCGCCCGAAGCACACAGGGCGGAGGACTGGTCGTTCAGCCTGGCCCCGCACGTGGGCAGTACGGCCCGAGGCGCGGTACAGAAGGTACACGCCGTACAGCCGGTGGTGTCACAGTAGGCTACGGGAGGACAGGTGGCAGCACTGTCTCAGATGTCGCGGTGTGAGAGATGATGATGATGATGATGATGATGATGATGATGATGATGATGATGATGATTGTTCCGGACTGTGCATGAGCCAAACTTGCTCCAGGCCTTGCTCAGCCTACCCCGCCACCGACCCGAACCCACCTGCCTCCGGGTTGCACTTGCCCCAATAAGCAATGCCCGCGCTGACGCACTTCGCGAGACACTCAGAGGAGTATGTCTGTCGGAAGAGGATGGCAGACGGCAGGCGCGGCACCGTGACGCAAGGGCATAGCCAAGACCAAAACTCTGCCATCTGCAGTCTCAGCCCGACACACACCACTGCGCAGTCGTTTGCAGTCACAGGCAAAGCCCCCATCCACACTGACAATCCCGGCTGAGCCCCCACGCCCACGCACTCACCGTTCCGTTCACCGCGCACACGGGCGAGCCTCCCTCCGCACAGCCGCAAGAGCCCAGGCTGGCGCCCGCGGCAAGCTTGGGCGTTGGTGGCTCCGGGCAGGAACCCTTGCAGACCACCGTCACATAGGCGGCCTCAGCCTCATTCGGATTCCGGTAGGTCTGCCGTGCAGACGAGGAACAAGGAGCCAGCAGGCGGCGGGCGGGGAGGCTTAGCAGCTGACAGGCAACAGAACAGCGGCCTGATCGAGAAACTCCCGTGGTCCTCGCTCCCGTGCACTCACAACGCCATCAGCTCCACAGGCGGGGTCCCTGTACACCTCAATCCCAGTCAAGAGGCGGCCTGTGGCACGGCAGGGGGTACGCAGCACATGAGCAGACCGAAGGGTCCGGACAAACGACGCATGCACTACACGCACGGCGGTACAACGCTAGCTCAGCCCAGGACTACTGAGGCTAAGCCGCGCCAGGGCGATTGAGGGCCCGGCCACCTCGCTTGTGGCCGATGGTGGGGAGCTTTTCCTGCCCTGACCCCTCCAACCGCCGAGTGGACCACGCGCGTGGTCTCACGTTGCGTAGCTGATTACGTGGCTACGGCCATGACTAATCACTGGAGCGCGCTCGCTTGCAGCCCGGAGCGCGGAGCCACGCACGGCGACGGCTACGGCCGATCCGCCACTCGTCTAATGACCTCCCATCGCACTCACTCGGGTCCGCGCACCGGCCCATGTGCACCGAGGGCTGTGTACGGCATGCGTCACCGCACGGGGTCCAAAAGGTCTGGGGGATGCGTGGGGGAAGGCGCAGTGGAGGGCGGGAGATGGAGGGTGAGGGTTGATGCCGCACCATACGCCTCCCTAACCCCTGGCAAGCTTGGATCGCGCCCTGCCTTGCGCCTTCGCTTCGCGTCAGTGCCTCCCACGGTTCCAAGCCATTGTAAGTACTTCAGCCTTTACGGGTACTTCAGCCCCTCCCCACCCGACCCTGACTTCATCCCAGCCTTACCTTTCCGTCGGGGCCGCACATGGGATGAGAACCCGTGGGGCCACTGCAGCACGCCGGGGCCGAGGAAACGTTGCGGCAAGCGCCTCCGTACGACGGGGCGATTCCCGTACAGTTGGCCGTACAGGTGTTGGGGTATGTCTGAGGGGCGGGCAAGTGGTTGGCAGAGCCACATAACGAAGTCATCTAGTTGGCGCCTCTCGCGATCACGCTAAGCGCCCTTGAGCCCAGGGTACCCGAAAGGAAGACACGTTGCACGCTGTCCTGGTTCGCCCACCTTCCCATCAATCCCGCACACCGGGCAAGAGTCCAGGGGGCAGGCCCCGCCCGCACAGCCAGCTGGGTGCGAGAGACGGGGGGGAGGCGTGGGGGCGGGGAGGAGGTCAGGAGGTCAGGAGCCGGGGTCGGGTTTAGAACAGGAGTGCCAGGCAAGCGAGTGCACAAGGGCACGGCACGGCTCGGGGCCGGGTCTTACGCACGGTCCACTGACTAAGAGGGCTGTATGGGGTCGCCCGCCCCCCACCCGCACTTGGGGACATGCGGCGCCCCTAGCGATACCACGCGCTCGTGCGCTGCCTTCCGTGCTGCGAGCGAGATCCCTTCGTCTGGCAGCCCCGACCCGAGAGCGCAACCCTAGGCAGCCTCGCCCAAAGCGCGCTGCCTGGGCGATGCCGACCAAACCCTGACGGCGCTACGCCTCCCCCCTACCCCTCGCTCCATGCAACACCTGGGGGCCGTTCCAGCGCACACACCTGGGTCGGCGCATGGGCCCTCGTGTGCAGTCGAAACGTTCAGTGACTGGGCAAAGCAGAAGCTAGGATAGGTCTGCAGGTTGGGGCGGCACAAGAAGATGCACAAGCAGGAGTTGGGAAACTCTGTGCACGCACGGGGTACACGCGAGGTGACTAGTAACTTGACACTAAACATACCCTGCGCAAGGAGGGCTGGACGAGCTAAAGACGACAGTTGCTTGCACGTACCTTTCCGTCCGTACCACACATGGGGTCGTACACTGAGTCACAATAGTAGTACAGGGTAGGGGTAGGGGCAGGCGAGCCTGGCGGAGGACATAGAGGTTAAGACGGGTTGAGAGGCAGTGGGACCCTGCAAGACAAAGTCCCCTCCAAGAGCCTGCTGCAATAAACGCCCCTTTCATAGCCCGCCTCACCGGGAGCCGGGCAGGGTGTCGCGGGGTAGCCGATTGTAGCTGGGAACGCCAGGGACACGTTTGCCGCTCTGGCGTAGCATTCGTTCGTGTAATTCTGCGGTCAATGCAGAAAGAAGAGTGTGGTGGGTTCGGCGGCACACAGAGAGGGCGAGAGTGTCAACTGGAGTGTCGACCGCATCCCGCGCGCAGTGCCCACGTGCTGCGTGGTGATCCGGTGTGCGGAGGCATGCCGGGCTTGTACGGCAGATGAGTCAAAACTCAGAACGAGCTCTGCCGCCTACCGATTCTCACCCCGTCGACAGCGCCGTCAGAGCAAGCGTGACTGCGTGAGCGAGGCCCCTGTCAGGGAGGCTCCCCTCCCGCTTACCCCGACCCCCGCCCCCGCCCCAAACCGAAACCCCCTTGCCCCTTGGCCCCAAACACAGCAGCAGCGGGCCCCTCAGCTAATCAGCCACCCACCAAGTCGGCGTCACTCCACCGCGCCTATTCGCTACAGCTACTGTCCAACCCACCGCCGCCGCTCCGCCTGCCCGCCCGATCCGCAGCTCCGCCCGATTCTACCAGGTAGGGTCTCCCCAGGAACCCACCTTGCCGTCGGCACCGCATGCGGTCTGTTCAATGGTGGAGCAAGGGGGAAGACCACCGGTACCGGCCACAATCGGCTGGGGCACACCGGCTCGGATAGCGGGCGGAGCGGAGCCTACGAGTCCAGGATGATTACTCATGAGCACATCTGGAGCCATTATCGAGAGACGTCTGCGCAGGGGTCGGAGGCCCTGCCCTTCCGCCTTGCAGCCTCTCTAAGCCCCTCGGTGGTCTAGCCCCCCGCCCGACACGCACCTGGCGCAGCGCAGGTCCCCCAGGTAGGCGACAGTGGCGCCAGCGTCGCGGAAGAGGCAGGGGTTCATGTAGGTCTGGAGGGGAGGGAGGGGACATGGAGGAGGGAGGGAGCGAATACGGGGGTGTGCAAGAGGAGGTGAAGCGGGGATCGGGGGGGAGGTGCCGGGCGGGGGACGTGGGCGCGCGTGACCGGGGCAAATGCAGGGTAACTGCAGCGCCGAAGTCCAGGTCCAAGCGGGCTTGACAACGAGGCTTTATATGTGAAACAAGTCGAGGATGAGAGCGAGAACTGGCGATAGTGGCGCCCTCGGGCTGTCGAGGCCTTGCAAAGCCCGTGGCCCCCGGAAACCGGCGGCACGCGCCTCCCCCCCGGCGGGGCCCGACGCACCTGGCCGTCGGACCCGCAAACCGTGAGCACGTAGGACGCCGCGTTCGCGCACATCCGGTCCGTTTGCGCCTCGGCTGCAGGAAGGAAACAGAGGCAGCCCGTGGAATGCGTTGAAAGGGGCGGCGGGTGCGATCGAAGGAATTTCCGGCGGGAAGCTGCACGCACCGCCAAACAGCAGGACGGCTGCAAGCGCAGCAGCCACCGTCAGCACATATGCAGTCCACTTTCTTCCTCGCGCCATGCTTGCGTGCACAGAGGGCTCCTGTGCAATGTACGCAGCTCGACGTGCGTACAGTTCTGCGTGTTTGACTGAGCCCTGCGCTGTAGAATACTGATCGTGGGGATAAAACACTTGGAATGCGTGTTGCCAAGTAAGGCATCGTGGCCGAGCGGTCCTGAGCACCAAGGTCGGTCTGAGAGGTCGGTCGTAAGAAGCCGGGCCCTGACGGGTGCAACCACCTGTTGTGTTAATAAGCAGAAGAATGCTGCAAGGGGAAGTCGCTTGACGCTTGATTGTCACCGCCGTCGCGCCCTCGCCGTGCCACGCCCATCCCCCCGCAGGCCCCCACCACCCCCGCCGGCCCCACATGTTCTCCCATCGACGCAATGGACTTCAGGCCGCAAGCCCCCTCCCGTTTTGCCCCGACCTCCCAGCGCTCCACCCCAGTTAGCCGAACACCCGACCCGACTATCAAGATGTCCATGTCCCGTTCGGTGTGGCCATGGCTGGCGGACGGGTCAACGATGTCTCGAGCGCGATGGGACATAACTGAGCCTCCAATTACAGACCGGGCCCCCTGCTGTAGGATCGGTGCATGTCTGTGGGAGACAACAGCTTAACCCCCTCGCAGCGCGGCCTCCCAACCTGAACACCGCTAGGCCCATGCGAACCTGGGCGACCCCTGCCAGGCCCTATGGCCCCGCCGACACATGCGGCTCAATGTGGCACCGATGCAGGTACTTGCGAGCGGAAGCCCAAACCCCGCCCGTCATTGGGCTACGGGTTCTTGCGGAGCCGTGCCGCATCCAGCCGTCGTCTGCCTCCCGGGGCAGGTTCGTTCCCCTGCCCCCCTTCAGTCGGGCCCTATGACGACAACGAGGCTCTTGGGTGCACGCGAGCACAGTGGACACGTATACGCACAGGCAGATTTGACGCATGACAAGCAACATAATCCCTAAGGTCCGGAAGAGGGCTGAAGGCACCAACATAAGAACACGCATAGAGAAGTGACGGCTGAAGCTTAACGGGGTAATCCCGCGCAAGGGCGGCTTAAGGGGCTTCGCCCGCCTGTACGTGTCACGCCAGGGGATCAGCCCCCAATCAAGGATAGAAGAGGTTCACGCACAAAAGACAGAGAGGGGCATTGTCCAAACCGGTACAGAGCTCACTTCCGCACCAAAAGATGGGAGAACATCAAGAAGGCATGTAATGAAGTAAGGGCAGGGCTTAGTAGCAGACACACGCCGTACTAAGTTTTAGTCTCTCGCAACATGGCATGCATCCTTTATCGCTCGCAGCAGCAGAAAAACGCCAAACTATGTGGCCCCTTGCTTCAAGGCTGGATCGACAAGCACATGGGCGGTCACCGAAATACCAGAAGCCCAAGAACCGCATTCGATGAGCCCCACACCACAAATGCCGCCAACAAACAATACAACGGTTGCAGGTTCGTTCACTTTCTGTTGTGTTCCGCCCTAGGCCACCCGCCTCGGCGCTGCACCCGCAGCCGTGGCCCTCGCCTCCGATCTAGGTCCGAAGATCTTGCTTGTGTCATGACACTGCCTGTACCCCTGTCTAAACCAGCAGCAGCAGCGCTGCACCCACAGCAGCCGTCAGCGCCAGGAGCAGACCGGGCGGCAGAAGCGGCGCCACGTGCTGGGCGGAGCCGGGGCTTGAAGAGCCAGGCTCAAAGGTTCTGGGGCTGTTGCTGCCCCTTGTCCAGCCGCACATGGGAAGCGCCACGTTGGGGTCAGTCACTGCGGGCGGGGAGAGGAGTGCGGCGTGCGAAGGAGGGGGTTGCGTGGGTGTGCGAGTTCGGAGGGGACTTGCCGCGGATCCGGAATGACCGTCGTCGGGGCGGAAAACAAACCGGCAAGGGCAACACATGCTAGCACGCCAAGTATCGTTATATGCCTTTCATGGATGGCCCGCCCCGTCCCTTGCTTTCCATCCCCGCCGCGGCCCCGCGCTTACTGGCGGTCATTGTGAGCGGGCAGCTGCCGTCGTAGGCGACCGCCGCATTGGCGCAGCGCGCCAGGCACGCAGAGGCGTAGGTCTGCGTGTTGCGGTGCGTGTTTGCAAGCAACAGACGTGGCATGAAGACGACGGGTGTGAGGGATGCAAGTATTGTCCAGGAAGAGCCCATCCCCTGACCCAGGTTCCTGGCCACCTGCCACATGCCTCTCGCACGTACGGCAGAATCCCACATGGCACCCTGCTGCAGTAGTACCGTATCTGCTCTCCCCGCCCGCCACCGGACCCCGCCCCACCGTTCCGTCCACCGCACACACCGCCTCCGCAGGACCCGGCGAGGGGCAGTTGCAGGCGGCGGAGGCGGCATCGAAAGTGGACTCGTTGAAGGGCCGCCTGGGGCAACTGCCACGGCATGCCGCCGCCGTGCCGGTGCAGATTGCGTAGCAAGGGTTGTCCCAGGCCTGCGGACGGTGGGGTTCGGAATGAGCACCAGGCCCATCCAGCAGCACCAATCCATGAGCATGAGGCAAAGGCGTCGCAGGCAAGACAGGACAGGGCAGCCAAGCATGGTGTTGATCGGGACTGCTGCGCATGCCCTCGTCACACATTCCCCTCTCTCCCACCCATCACGAATTCCTCCCACCCATTGCAATCGCACTTGCTGCTTCCCGGACCGGAGCTGTATGTTGCGCCCTCAATTCGCAGCCCAGCAGGTTCATTCCCCACTGACCTCTCCGTCAGCCATGCACACAGGGTAGCCTGAGCGAATTGTAGCTGCTTCGCATGCCGCGAAGCCAGGTGAGACAAAACAGCTCCGCACGGCATCTGAACGGAGGGGCGGCGGAAAGGAGCAAGAAAGCAACGAAGGAAGGAAGGAAGTTCTGGGCGGAGCGAGGCAATGAAAGAAAGGAGGGAAGATGGCGCCCGTCAACCTCCAACACCCGCCACCCCGGACCCCATCGCCAACCTGCACCGGTGACGGTGCGTCCCCGTCAGACAGTTGCTGCTGCTGGTTGCGGGCCTGATGGACTGTGAGGACTCACCGTCGTTAGCGCACGCCCCCCGGTGCTTCAGCCCCACGCCCACGAGATCGGCCTCACAGGCACTGGCGCGCGTCTGTGGGCGGGGGCGGGGGAGTGCGGCGGTGGATGGAAACGCGATTACAACTGTGTATGCTGTGATGTGAAAACCGGGAGACGGCGGGCCCCTGCTGACTGGTTCCAGTTGCATCGCTTCGGCCCCTGCATGGGTGCGTGGGCTGCGCGGCGGCCACAACCTCCTGTCAGGCCCCGGCCCGGCCCCGGCCCTTGCTGCCCCTGCCCCTGCCCCTGCCCCTGCCCCCGCCGGCGCTGCCCCGGCACCGGCCCGTGCCCCTGCCCTCTCACCCGGCGGTCCGGGCCGCACACGGGCCCTGAGGCGCCCGCAGCGCACAAGGCGGAGGACTGGTTGTTGTACCTGCCGCCACATGTGGGCAGTACGGCCCGCGGTGACGAGCAGAAGGTGCATGCCGTACAGCCGGTGGTGTCACAGTAGGCTACGGGAGGACAAGTGGCAGCACTGACTCAGATGACGCGGCCTGTCATTTTCATGACTCACATCGCCTTGCTCCTTCCGCCCACACTCACCTGCTTCCGGGTTGCACTTGCCCCAGTAAGCAATGCCCGCGCCGACACAATTCGCGAGACACTCAGAGGAGTAGGTCTGGCGGATGGGGGTGAGGGCCGAGCGAAGGCAGGGCACAAGCCAGGTGAGAGGGCAGGTGTGGCAGGCTCATGGGGTAGGGACAGGGGCACCCCGAAGATGTGCCGTACTTCTTCTGTACGGCATCTTCATCTCCCGCGTAACTCGGTACCTCCCACACCCATACCCACTCACCGTTCCGTTCACCGCGCACACGGGCGAGCCTCCCTCCTCGCAGCCACACGAGCCCAGGCTGGCGCCCGCGGCGGCAAGCTTGGGCGCTGGCGGCACCGGACAGGGGCCGCTGCAAACCACCATCACACCGACGCTCTCTGCCTCAAGCTTGCTCGGATATGACTGGCGTACAGACCGGTAAGGGGCGGTAAGAGGCGGCGGGTGGGGTGGCTCAGAACCTCAGAAGCCAACACAACCGTCGAGGGCAGGTGGCGGCACATCGTGGAGGCTTCAGTGCATCCTGCTCCCGTGCACTCACAATGCCATCTGCTCCGCACACAGGCCTGGCGGGTGGTCCAAACTTGAAGAGGCGGCCTGAGGTGAGGGACGATCGGGTGTGCGCCCAGGGATGGCATCTGCTTGCAGGGAAGGGTGCCGGGTGACGTGCACGTGGGCTTCGCCGCTCCGATTTGGGGCAACGAGGATTGGATGGTGGAAAGGGATCGGATGGATGGGACGCAGCTCAAAGGTGGCCACAGGGCCCCACCACACCGCCAAGCATGGCTGAATTGACATCGGCGCGGGACCGCCCGCCACCCCATGTTGTCCAAATTGTCCCCGCACCCACTCGCGTCGGCGCATGGGCCGATGTGCACCGAGGGCTGTGTACGGCATGCGTCACCGCACGGGGTCCAGAAGGTCTGGAAGAGGAGGAGGGCGCAGCGGAGGTTAGATGAAGCAGGGAGCAAACGTGGGTGCCGCCACGCGCCCATGCGCAGAGCGCGTGACTGGTGCGAGGGACCAATTGGCTCAGCCTCAGCTCAGGCCCCCGCTTCCCTGCCCTCCCGTGTACCCTTGTTCTGGACATACGGTTCGCGTTTGTCTCCTGTTCCCTACCACCTATGCCGTTGCTTAAGCCTGACCTTTCCGTCGGGGCCGCACATGGGATGAGAACCCGTAGGGCCCGTGCAGCTGGCTGGGTCGGAGGATGCGTTGCGGCATGCGCCTCCGGTGTAGTACACTCCCGTACAGTTGGCCGTACAGATATTGGGGTACGTCTGAGGGACATCAAAACCAGTTAAATAGCTGGCCTCCCGGAAGAAAGGCCGGACTCAAGGCAAGGCCAGACCTCGACCCACCTGGCCATCGTAACCGCATACGGGGCAGACTTCAACGGGGCAGGCCGCACCGGTGCATCCACCTGGGGAGAGGGGCGGGGTGCGGAGGGGGGAGGGTAGGGAGTGATGAGGGGTGTAAAGGGCGGCAACACGCACGTGGCGACTGGCCCAGCCGTGGGTAGGAGGGCACAAGGTTGCTTGCAGGCCATGCTTGCGTGCACAGAGGGCTCCTGTGCAATGTACGCAGCTCGACGTGCGTACAGTTCTGCGTGTTTGACTGAGCCCTGCGCTGTAGAATACTGATCGTGGGGATAAAACACTTGGAATGCGTGTTGCCAAGTAAGGCATCGTGGCCGAGCGGTGAGCACCAAGGTCGGTCTGAGAGGTCGGTCGTAAGAAGCCGGGCCCTGACGGGTGCAACCACCTGTTGTGTTAATAAGCAGAAGAATGCTGCAAGGGGAAGTCGCTTGACGCTTGATTGTCACCGCCGTCGCGCCCTCGCCGTGCCACGCCCATCCCCCCGCAGGCCCCCGCCACCCCCGCCGGCCCCACATGTTCTCCCATCGACGCAATGGACTTCAGGCCGCAAGCCCCCTCCCGTTTTGCCCCGACCTCCCAGCGCTCCACCCCAGTTAGCCGAACACCCGACCCGACTATCAAGATGTCCATGTCCCGTTCGGTGTGGCCATGGCTGGCGGACGGGTCAACGATGTCTCGAGCGCGATGGGACATAACTGAGCCTCCAATTACAGACCGGGCCCCCTGCTGTAGGATCGGTGCATGTCTGTGGGAGACAACAGCTTAACCCCCTCGCAGCGCGGCCTCCCAACCTGAACACCGCTAGGCCCATGCGAACCTGGGCGACCCCTGCCAGGCCCTATGGCCCCGCCGACACATGCGGCTCAATGTGGCACCGATGCAGGTACTTGCGAGCGGAAGCCCAAACCCCGCCCGTCATTGGGCTACGGGTTCTTGCGGAGCCGTGCCGCATCCAGCCGTCGTCTGCCTCCCGGGGCAGGTTCGTTCCCCTGCCCCCCTTCAGTCGGGCCCTATGACGACAACGAGGCTCTTGGGTGCACGCGAGCACAGTGGACACGTATACGCACAGGCAGATTTGACGCATGACAAGCAACATAATCCCTAAGGTCCGGAAGAGGGCTGAAGGCACCAACATAAGAACACGCATAGAGAAGTGACGGCTGAAGCTTAACGGGGTAATCCCGCGCAAGGGCGGCTTAAGGGGCTTCGCCCGCCTGTACGTGTCACGCCAGGGGATCAGCCCCCAATCAAGGATAGAAGAGGTTCACGCACAAAAGACAGAGAGGGGCATTGTCCAAACCGGTACAGAGCTCACTTCCGCACCAAAAGATGGGAGAACATCAAGAAGGCATGTAATGAAGTAAGGGCAGGGCTTAGTAGCAGACACACGCCGTACTAAGTTTTAGTCTCTCGCAACATGGCATGCATCCTTTATCGCTCGCAGCAGCAGAAAAACGCCAAACTATGTGGCCCCTTGCTTCAAGGCTGGATCGACAAGCACATGGGCGGTCACCGAAATACCAGAAGCCCAAGAACCGCATTCGATGAGCCCCACACCACAAATGCCGCCAACAAACAATACAACGGTTGCAGGTTCGTTCACTTTCTGTTGTGTTCCGCCCTAGGCCACCCGCCTCGGCGCTGCACCCGCAGCCGTGGCCCTCGCCTCCGATCTAGGTCCGAAGATCTTGCTTGTGTCATGACACTGCCTGTACCCCTGTCTAAACCAGCAGCAGCAGCGCTGCACCCACAGCAGCCGTCAGCGCCAGGAGCGGACCGGGCGGCAGAAGCGGCGCCACGTGCTGGGCGGAGCCGGGGCTTGAAGAGCCAGGCTCAAAGGTTCTGGGGCTGTTGCTGCCCCTTGTCCAGCCGCACATGGGAAGCGCCACGTTGGGGTCAGTCACTGCGGGCGGGGAGAGGAGTGCGGCGTGCGAAGGAGGGGGTTGCGTGGGTGTGCGAGTTCGGAGGGGACTTGCCGCGGATCCGGAATGACCGTCGTCGGGGCGGAAAACAAACCGGCAAGGGCAACACATGCTAGCACGCCAAGTATCGTTATATGCCTTTCATGGATGGCCCGCCCCGTCCCTTGCTTTCCATCCCCGCCGCGGCCCCGCGCTTACTGGCGGTCATTGTGAGCGGGCAGCTGCCGTCGTAGGCGACCGCCGCATTGGCGCAACGCGCCAGGCACGCAGAGGCGTAGGTCTGCGTGTTGCGGTGCGTGTTTGCAAGCAACAGACGTGGCATGAAGACGACGGGTGTGAGGGATGCAAGTATTGTCCAGGAAGAGCCCATCCCCTGACCCAGGTTCCTGGCCACCTGCCACATGCCTCTCGCACGTACGGCAGAATCCCACATGGCACCCTGCTGCAGTAGTACCGTATCTGCTCTCCCCGCCCGCCACCGGACCCCGCCCCACCGTTCCGTCCACCGCACACACCGCCTCCGCAGGACCCGGCGAGGGGCAGTTGCAGGCGGCGGAGGCGGCATCGAAAGTGGACTCGTTGAAGGGCCGCCTGGGGCAACTGCCACGGCATGCCGCCGCCGTGCCGGTGCAGATTGCGTAGCAAGGGTTGTCCCAGGCCTGCGGACGGTGGGGTTTCGGAATGAGCACCAGGCCCATCCAGCAGCACCAATCCATAAAAGGAGCATGAGGCAAAGGCGTCGCAGGCAAGACAGGACAGGGCAGCCAAGCATGGTGTTGATCGGGACTGCTGCGCATGCCCTCGTCACACATTCCCCTCTCTTCCACCCATCACGAATTCCTCCCACCCATTGCAATCGCACTTGCTGCTTCCCGGACCGGAGCTGTATGTTGCGCCCCTCAATTCGCAGCCCAGCAGGTTCATTCCCCACTGACCTCTCCGTCAGCCATGCACACAGGGTAGCCTGAGCGAATTGTAGCTGCTTCGCATGCCGCGAAGCCAGGTGAGACAAAACAGCTCCGCACGGCATCTGAACGGAGGGGCGGCGGAAAGGAGCAAGAAAGCAACGAAGGAAGGAAGGAAGTTCTGGGCGGAGCGAGGCAATGAAAGAAAGGAGGGAAGATGGCGCCCGTCAACCTCCAACACCCGCCACCCCGGACCCCATCGCCAACCTGCACCGGTGACGGTGCGTCCCCGTCAGACAGTTGCTGCTGCTGGTTGCGGGCCTGATGGACTGTGAGGACTCACCGTCGTTAGCGCACGCCCCCCGGTGCTTCAGCCCCACGCCCACGAGATCGGCCTCACAGGCACTGGCGCGCGTCTGTGGGCGGGGGCGGGGGAGTGCGGCGGTGGATGGAAACGCGATTACAACTGTGTATGCTGTGATGTGAAAACCGGGAGACGGCGGGCCCCTGCTGACTGGTTCCAGTTGCATCGCTTCGGCCCCTGCATGGGTGCGTGGGCTGCGCGGCGGCCACAACCTCCTGTCAGGCCCCGGCCCGGCCCCGGCCCTTGCTGCCCCTGCCCCTGCCCCTGCCCCTGCCCCCGCCGGCGCTGCCCCGGCACCGGCCCGTGCCCCTGCCCTCTCACCCGGCGGTCCGGGCCGCACACGGGCCCTGAGGCGCCCGCAGCGCACAAGGCGGAGGACTGGTTGTTGTACCTGCCGCCACATGTGGGCAGTACGGCCCGCGGTGACGAGCAGAAGGTGCATGCCGTACAGCCGGTGGTGTCACAGTAGGCTACGGGAGGACAAGTGGCAGCACTGACTCAGATGACGCGGCCTGTCATTTTCATGACTCACATCGCCTTGCTCCTTCCGCCCACACTCACCTGCTTCCGGGTTGCACTTGCCCCAGTAAGCAATGCCCGCGCCGACACAATTCGCGAGACACTCAGAGGAGTAGGTCTGGCGGATGGGGGTGAGGGCCGAGCGAAGGCAGGGCACAAGCCAGGTGAGAGGGCAGGTGTGGCAGGCTCATGGGGTAGGGACAGGGGCACCCCGAAGATGTGCCGTACTTCTTCTGTACGGCATCTTCATCTCCCGCGTAACTCGGTACCTCCCACACCCATACCCACTCACCGTTCCGTTCACCGCGCACACGGGCGAGCCTCCCTCCTCGCAGCCACACGAGCCCAGGCTGGCGCCCGCGGCGGCAAGCTTGGGCGCTGGCGGCACCGGACAGGGGCCGCTGCAAACCACCATCACACCGACGCTCTCTGCCTCAAGCTTGCTCGGATATGACTGGCGTACAGACCGGTAAGGGGCGGTAAGAGGCGGCGGGTGGGGTGGCTCAGAACCTCAGAAGCCAACACAACCGTCGAGGGCAGGTGGCGGCACATCGTGGAGGCTTCAGTGCATCCTGCTCCCGTGCACTCACAATGCCATCTGCTCCGCACACAGGCCTGGCGGGTGGTCCAAACTTGAAGAGGCGGCCTGAGGTGAGGGACGATCGGGTGTGCGCCCAGGGATGGCATCTGCTTGCAGGGAAGGGTGCCGGGTGACGTGCACGTGGGCTTCGCCGCTCCGATTTGGGGCAACGAGGATTGGATGGTGGAAAGGGATCGGATGGATGGGACGCAGCTCAAAGGTGGCCACAGGGCCCCACCACACCGCCAAGCATGGCTGAATTGACATCGGCGCGGGACCGCCCGCCACCCCATGTTGTCCAAATTGTCCCCGCACCCACTCGCGTCGGCGCATGGGCCGATGTGCACCGAGGGCTGTGTACGGCATGCGTCACCGCACGGGGTCCAGAAGGTCTGGAAGAGGAGGAGGGCGCAGCGGAGGTTAGATGAAGCAGGGAGCAAACGTGGGTGCCGCCACGCGCCCATGCGCAGAGCGCGTGACTGGTGCGAGGGACCAATTGGCTCAGCCTCAGCTCAGGCCCCCGCTTCCCTGCCCTCCCGTGTACCCTTGTTCTGGACATACGGTTCGCGTTTGTCTCCTGTTCCCTACCACCTATGCCGTTGCTTAAGCCTGACCTTTCCGTCGGGGCCGCACATGGGATGAGAACCCGTAGGGCCCGTGCAGCTGGCTGGGTCGGAGGATGCGTTGCGGCATGCGCCTCCGGTGTAGTACACTCCCGTACAGTTGGCCGTACAGATATTGGGGTACGTCTGAGGGACATCAAAACCAGTTAAATAGCTGGCCTCCCGGAAGAAAGGCCGGACTCAAGGCAAGGCCAGACCTCGACCCACCTGGCCATCGTAACCGCATACGGGGCAGACTTCAACGGGGCAGGCCGCACCGGTGCATCCACCTGGGGAGAGGGGCGGGGTGCGGAGGGGGGAGGGTAGGGAGTGATGAGGGGTGTAAAGGGCGGCAACACGCACGTGGCGACTGGCCCAGCCGTGGGTAGGAGGGCACAAGGTTGCTTGCAGGCCATGCTTGCGTGCACAGAGGGCTCCTGTGCAATGTACGCAGCTCGACGTGCGTACAGTTCTGCGTGTTTGACTGAGCCCTGCGCTGTAGAATACTGATCGTGGGGATAAAACACTTGGAATGCGTGTTGCCAAGTAAGGCATCGTGGCCGAGCGGTCCTGAGCACCAAGGTCGGTCTGAGAGGTCGGTCGTAAGAAGCCGGGCCCTGACGGGTGCAACCACCTGTTGTGTTAATAAGCAGAAGAATGCTGCAAGGGGAAGTCGCTTGACGCTTGATTGTCACCGCCGTCGCGCCCTCGCCGTGCCACGCCCATCCCCCCGCCGGCCCCCGCCACCCCCGCCGGCCCCACATGTTCTCCCATCGACGCAATGGACTTCAGGCCGCAAGCCCCCTCCCGTTTTGCCCCGACCTCCCAGCGCTCCACCCCAGTTAGCCGAACACCCGACCCGACTATCAAGATGTCCATGTCCCGTTCGGTGTGGCCATGGCTGGCGGACGGGTCAACGATGTCTCGAGCGCGATGGGACATAACTGAGCCTCCAATTACAGACCGGGCCCCCTGCTGTAGGATCGGTGCATGTCTGTGGGAGACAACAGCTTAACCCCCTCGCAGCGCGGCCTCCCAACCTGAACACCGCTAGGCCCATGCGAACCTGGGCGACCCCTGCCAGGCCCTATGGCCCCGCCGACACATGCGGCTCAATGTGGCACCGATGCAGGTACTTGCGAGCGGAAGCCCAAACCCCGCCCGTCATTGGGCTACGGGTTCTTGCGGAGCCGTGCCGCATCCAGCCGTCGTCTGCCTCCCGGGGCAGGTTCGTTCCCCTGCCCCCCTTCAGTCGGGCCCTATGACGACAACGCGGCTCTTGGGTGCACGCGAGCACAGTGGACACGTATACGCACAGGCAGATTTGACGCATGACAAGCAACATAATCCCTAAGGTCCGGAAGAGGGCTGAAGGCACCAACATAAGAACACGCATAGAGAAGTGACGGCTGAAGCTTAACGGGGTAATCCCGCGCAAGGGCGGCTTAAGGGGCTTCGCCCGCCTGTACGTGTCACGCCAGGGGATCAGCCCCCAATCAAGGATAGAAGAGGTTCACGCACAAAAGACAGAGAGGGGCATTGTCCAAACCGGTACAGAGCTCACTTCCGCACCAAAAGATGGGAGAACATCAAGAAGGCATGTAATGAAGTAAGGGCAGGGCTTAGTAGCAGACACACGCCGTACTAAGTTTTAGTCTCTCGCAACATGGCATGCATCCTTTATCGCTCGCAGCAGCAGAAAAACGCCAAACTATGTGGCCCCTTGCTTCAAGGCTGGATCGACAAGCACATGGGCGGTCACCGAAATACCAGAAGCCCAAGAACCGCATTCGATGAGCCCCACACCACAAATGCCGCCAACAAACAATACAACGGTTGCAGGTTCGTTCACTTTCTGTTGTGTTCCGCCCTAGGCCACCCGCCTCGGCGCTGCACCCGCAGCCGTGGCCCTCGCCTCCGATCTAGGTCCGAAGATCTTGCTTGTGTCATGACACTGCCTGTACCCCTGTCTAAACCAGCAGCAGCAGCGCTGCACCCACAGCAGCCGTCAGCGCCAGGAGCAGACCGGGCGGCAGAAGCGGCGCCACGTGCTGGGCGGAGCCGGGGCTTGAAGAGCCAGGCTCAAAGGTTCTGGGGCTGTTGCTGCCCCTTGTCCAGCCGCACATGGGAAGCGCCACGTTGGGGTCAGTCACTGCGGGCGGGGAGAGGAGTGCGGCGTGCGAAGGAGGGGGTTGCGTGGGTGTGCGAGTTCGGAGGGGACTTGCCGCGGATCCGGAATGACCGTCGTCGGGGCGGAAAACAAACCGGCAAGGGCAACACATGCTAGCACGCCAAGTATCGTTATATGCCTTTCATGGATGGCCCGCCCCGTCCCTTGCTTTCCATCCCCGCCGCGGCCCCGCGCTTACTGGCGGTCATTGTGAGCGGGCAGCTGCCGTCGTAGGCGACCGCCGCATTGGCGCAACGCGCCAGGCACGCAGAGGCGTAGGTCTGCGTGTTGCGGTGCGTGTTTGCAAGCAACAGACGTGGCATGAAGACGACGGGTGTGAGGGATGCAAGTATTGTCCAGGAAGAGCCCATCCCCTGACCCAGGTTCCTGGCCACCTGCCACATGCCTCTCGCACGTACGGCAGAATCCCACATGGCACCCTGCTGCAGTAGTACCGTATCTGCTCTCCCCGCCCGCCACCGGACCCCGCCCCACCGTTCCGTCCACCGCACACACCGCCTCCGCAGGACCCGGCGAGGGGCAGTTGCAGGCGGCGGAGGCGGCATCGAAAGTGGACTCGTTGAAGGGCCGCCTGGGGCAACTGCCACGGCATGCCGCCGCCGTGCCGGTGCAGATTGCGTAGCAAGGGTTGTCCCAGGCCTGCGGACGGTGGGGTTTCGGAATGAGCACCAGGCCCATCCAGCAGCACCAATCCATAAAAGGAGCATGAGGCAAAGGCGTCGCAGGCAAGACAGGACAGGGCAGCCAAGCATGGTGTTGATCGGGACTGCTGCGCATGCCCTCGTCACACATTCCCCTCTCTTCCACCCATCACGAATTCCTCCCACCCATTGCAATCGCACTTGCTGCTTCCCGGACCGGAGCTGTATGTTGCGCCCTCAATTCGCAGCCCAGCAGGTTCATTCCCCACTGACCTCTCCGTCAGCCATGCACACAGGGTAGCCTGAGCGAATTGTAGCTGCTTCGCATGCCGCGAAGCCAGGTGAGACAAAACAGCTCCGCACGGCATCTGAACGGAGGGGCGGCGGAAAGGAGCAAGAAAGCAACGAAGGAAGGAAGGAAGTTCTGGGCGGAGCGAGGCAATGAAAGAAAGGAGGGAAGATGGCGCCCGTCAACCTCCAACACCCGCCACCCCGGACCCCATCGCCAACCTGCACCGGTGACGGTGCGTCCCCGTCAGACAGTTGCTGCTGCTGGTTGCGGGCCTGATGGACTGTGAGGACTCACCGTCGTTAGCGCACGCCCCCCGGTGCTTCAGCCCCACGCCCACGAGATCGGCCTCACAGGCACTGGCGCGCGTCTGTGGGCGGGGGCGGGGGAGTGCGGCGGTGGATGGAAACGCGATTACAACTGTGTATGCTGTGATGTGAAAACCGGGAGACGGCGGGCCCCTGCTGACTGGTTCCAGTTGCATCGCTTCGGCCCCTGCATGGGTGCGTGGGCTGCGCGGCGGCCACAACCTCCTGTCAGGCCCCGGCCCGGCCCCGGCCCTTGCTGCCCCTGCCCCTGCCCCTGCCCCCGCCGGCGCTGCCCCGGCACCGGCCCGTGCCCCTGCCCTCTCACCCGGCGGTCCGGGCCGCACACGGGCCCTGAGGCGCCCGCAGCGCACAAGGCGGAGGACTGGTTGTTGTACCTGCCGCCACATGTGGGCAGTACGGCCCGCGGTGACGAGCAGAAGGTGCATGCCGTACAGCCGGTGGTGTCACAGTAGGCTACGGGAGGACAAGTGGCAGCACTGACTCAGATGACGCGGCCTGTCATTTTCATGACTCACATCGCCTTGCTCCTTCCGCCCACACTCACCTGCTTCCGGGTTGCACTTGCCCCAGTAAGCAATGCCCGCGCCGACACAATTCGCGAGACACTCAGAGGAGTAGGTCTGGCGGATGGGGGTGAGGGCCGAGCGAAGGCAGGGCACAAGCCAGGTGAGAGGGCAGGTGTGGCAGGCTCATGGGGTAGGGACAGGGGCACCCCGAAGATGTGCCGTACTTCTTCTGTACGGCATCTTCATCTCCCGCGTAACTCGGTACCTCCCACACCCATACCCACTCACCGTTCCGTTCACCGCGCACACGGGCGAGCCTCCCTCCTCGCAGCCACACGAGCCCAGGCTGGCGCCCGCGGCGGCAAGCTTGGGCGCTGGCGGCACCGGACAGGGGCCGCTGCAAACCACCATCACACCGACGCTCTCTGCCTCAAGCTTGCTCGGATATGACTGGCGTACAGACCGGTAAGGGGCGGTAAGAGGCGGCGGGTGGGGTGGCTCAGAACCTCAGAAGCCAACACAACCGTCGAGGGCAGGTGGCGGCACATCGTGGAGGCTTCAGTGCATCCTGCTCCCGTGCACTCACAATGCCATCTGCTCCGCACACAGGCCTGGCGGGTGGTCCAAACTTGAAGAGGCGGCCTGAGGTGAGGGACGATCGGGTGTGCGCCCAGGGATGGCATCTGCTTGCAGGGAAGGGTGCCGGGTGACGTGCACGTGGGCTTCGCCGCTCCGATTTGGGGAAACGAGGATTGGATGGTGGAAAGGGATCGGATGGATGGGACGCAGCTCAAAGGTGGCCACAGGGCCCCACCACACCGCCAAGCATGGCTGAATTGACATCGGCGCGGGACCGCCCGCCACCCCATGTTGTCCAAATTGTCCCCGCACCCACTCGCGTCGGCGCATGGGCCGATGTGCACCGAGGGCTGTGTACGGCATGCGTCACCGCACGGGGTCCAGAAGGTCTGGAAGAGGAGGAGGGCGCAGCGGAGGTTAGATGAAGCAGGGAGCAAACGTGGGTGCCGCCACGCGCCCATGCGCAGAGCGCGTGACTGGTGCGAGGGACCAATTGGCTCAGCCTCAGCTCAGGCCCCCGCTTCCCTGCCCTCCCGTGTACCCTTGTTCTGGACATACGGTTCGCGTTTGTCTCCTGTTCCCTACCACCTATGCCGTTGCTTAAGCCTGACCTTTCCGTCGGGGCCGCACATGGGATGAGAACCCGTAGGGCCCGTGCAGCTGGCTGGGTCGGAGGATGCGTTGCGGCATGCGCCTCCGGTGTAGTACACTCCCGTACAGTTGGCCGTACAGATATTGGGGTACGTCTGAGGGACATCAAAACCAGTTAAATAGCTGGCCTCCCGGAAGAAAGGCCGGACTCAAGGCAAGGCCAGACCTCGACCCACCTGGCCATCGTAACCGCATACGGGGCAGACTTCAACGGGGCAGGCCGCACCGGTGCATCCACCTGGGGAGAGGGGCGGGGTGCGGAGGGGGGAGGGTAGGGAGTGATGAGGGGTGTAAAGGGCGGCAACACGCACGTGGCGACTGGCCCAGCCGTGGGTAGGAGGGCACAAGGTCAGGGGGGTCAGGGGGACGGTTGCCCAGAAGGGGCGCACGGGGTGGCTGCCCCACGGCCCCTGCAACTGAGGGCATGTGTTGTTCGGCGGAGGACGTTGCGTGCCGAGAGCGAGGTCCCTTGGCCCCAGGCCGCAACCCGAGAGTGTAACCCTCGGCACCCACCCACCCCGAAGCTCAAGCCTCAAGCCTCAAGCCTCAAGCCTCAAGCCTCAAGCCTCAAGCCTCAAGCCTCAAGCCTCAAGCCTCAAGCCTCAAGCCTCAAGCCTCAAGCCTCAAGCCTCAAGCCTCAAGCCTCAAGCCTCAAGCCTCAAGCCTCAAGCCTCAAGCCGGGCCTGGCATGACATGCAACACCTGGGGGCGTTCCAGCTCACGCACCTGGGTCGGGGCATGGGCCCTCGTATGCCGTCGAAACGTTGAGTGACTGGGCAAAGCAGTAGCTTGGATAGGTCTGCACGTTGGGGAAAAGGGACAGCAGCAAGCGTGCATCAAGGGAAGCCATGGGCGTGACCACACCAAGGTGCGTGCCTGGCGCAGCCGCAAGCAGTGGACGAGCCACCGGCAGTTGCCGTACCGCCTGCCGTACGAACCTTGCAGTCCACGCCGCACTCGGGTTTGTAGAAGGAGTCACACATGTACCATTGCGTCGGGGGCGGGGCAGGCTGCGAGCCTGGCAAAACAAAAGGGGGGATGCGTTGAAGCGTTGCGTCAAATGATGCAGGGAGACAAGAGCTCTACAATGTCCGCTCTTTCAGCCACGTTTTTGCATTACCCAATACCCAACACCCCAGGCCCGGTTCACCTGGCGGCGGGCAGGGTGTGGCAGGGTAACCCCTGGTAGATTGCGGGTTAGCCAGGGACACGTTGGCCGCCAGCGCGACACACTCATTCGTGTAGTTCTGCAGAATGGTAGGGTAGGGTAAACAAGGCATGGGCGGAAGAGAGCGCCTGAGTAGGAGACATTTCGCTGGAGATTGGGTATGCCGGTAGTGCGCGTGCGTGGGGAGGCGTGGAGCACCGCAGACAGGGCGGGCGAACACCCTATCTACCCCTTATCCAGACCCCCTGCCCCCTCGCTCCCCTGCCCCCAGCGTTACCAGCGTCCCCGCAGCCCACAACTCACAGCGGGACCCCGCTGCCCCTAGCCATGACTCCATCAGCTTGCTGCTCTGATTCACCACCTACGATCAGGTCCATGTCTGTCCGCCTTACATACCTTGCCGTCGACTCCGCACACCGGCTGATACAGGTTCGCGCACGGCGGCATGGTGCCGGCAGCAACCACAACGCGGGGGCCATCACCAGCTCAGATGACAGGCGGAGCAGAGCCTGCAAGTAAGTGAGGTTGGAAGTGTGATGTCTGGCGCGATCGTTGAGCACGTAATGCATGGGGTGTGCTAGGCTATGCGTGAGCGAGGAGGCAGGGTCGGCCTCCATTCCCTCCAGCCCATGGTCAGTCGGTCCCAAACGCACCCGGCGCAGCGCAGGCCCCCAGGTAGGAGACAGTGGCGCCAGCGTCGCGGGCGAAGCAGGGGTTCATGTAGGTCTGACGGGGGAGGGGGAAGGGGGACGGATGGAGGGGGACTGGGAAGGGGGTCGCGGGGAGGGAGGGGCCGGAGTGGCGGGGGGAAGGGGCTGGGGTGGCGGGGTCAACGGAAGACTGCAGCGCCTAGGGCCCCGGGTTCTTGAAGCAGTATGTCGATGTTACCATTCCAGCAGTCAGGAGGCGCGCCCACGCCCAGAACGGAAGCAGATCCGAGCGCCGGGGCACGCACGCACCCCAGCGCACCTGGCCATCGGACCCGCAAACCGTGAGCACGTAGGACGTCGCGTTCGCGCACATCAAGGCCGCCCTGAATGTTGTTTGCGCCTCAGCTGCAGGTGCTAGAAAGCAGCCTGCAATGGAGAGGCGGGGAATGTCGGTACCGGCGGAATCGAGCATTGTGCAGCCTTTCGGCCACCCGCACGCACCGAGCATCAGGACGGCCGCCAGTGCAGTGGCTTCCATTAGACAGTTCTTGCGCCTCATGCTGGAAGCTGAGAAGTACAAAAACGAGCCGCCTTGACTCCTCAGCAGATGTATGTATGACCGCGCATAAATGGCTGTGTTATTCCCCCTTTACTATATCGAGCTGAAGTCGACAAGCATTTAATGGGGGTCGGACGGGCGCGAAAACCAGCGTGCGCTCCTTCCCGATTAGGCGACAGCTCGCGAAACCCAGAACTCCGGCGACCTCCAGCACCTCAAGCACTCCTCTAAACATGACAATCGCTATGTCAACGAGGGGAAGCAGCCCCGGGGCCCTGCACTTGACGGCCCGTAACCGTGCGGCACCCGGGCCCACCCGCCGTTCACGCCACCTCCCGCCGCCCCGGCCGGCCCCGCGCTTGGCGCGCTTTACGGTACTCGAGCCCCACTCGTCCTCCCGTGCCATCCGGGCAAGCTCTTCCTCCTTCTGCTGGCCTTACGCATAGTGGCGATCCCTCGCACACAACCGCCTCGCCGGTGGCAGGAGCACGATCGTCGCACAGTTCAGAATGGCTCGCTGGGTAGTCCGAACATACACCAGCAAACCGATAACCCGGGCTCCCGGCACACGCTTCGACGTGACAAGGGATCACGCATGCATACCTAGTCAAGTCCCGGGCCACGGCTGCCCTTAGCTCTGCCTCCCTCGTTCAGCAAACCGTCGAGGTTGCTATTCCCCGGGCCTTGTCTGCACCTGCCCCTCAGCCCTCACCCTCCCGCTCTTCTCTTCCCTCATTCGCGCTAGCTGCCGAGTTCCTGTCAGTTCACGACCCCATCCCAACCTTTGCCCGTCCTCGCCCGCCTCCCTCGTTGCCCGTCACCTCCACCAGTAACTCACCGAGAAGCTGACGCTGAGGGACCGCACAAAGTGCCACCAGCCGCGCGGAATGAACAGCATCTGCCCCGGCTCCAGTACGACGTCCTCGTACGGCAGGGCGCCCACGCCCGGAAAGTACGACAGGGAAGATCCCGACACGGCGCGGCCGCGTGGAGCGCTCCCCGGCACCTCCGTCCCGCCGTCCGCAGGCACGTCTTGCACCTCCCCAGGCGGCTCCTCGGGGGTGATGAGGTCGAGATCCACCTAAGACACGCGGAGGGAGGGGAGAACAAGGGATGAGGAAGCGCCTGCTCATCTTCTACTGGCCTAACCTTGGGATCCAGAATCCACGATCCAGGTCCCCACCTGGCTGCTGTTGCTGGTGACTGTGTCCGCGGGGAAGGGGTGGAGCCGGGGCGTGAGGCGGGGGTGGTACAGACGCACGTACTTGCGCCCGACCACCTGCGTGACGTTGAGGTGATGAGGCAATCACGAGCGTCACTACTTGTGAAAGCAACGCGATCCCCTGTGCCGTCAGCCCCTGTTACAGACCCTCTACCTTCCAGCTTCACCTCGCAAAACCCAGCCCCTCCCCTACTTCCTCGCCTCCCCATCCTCCCCGAACCCCACCGTAACCGCACCTGGGCCAACAGGTTGTGGTGCGGGTCCGTGTGGAGCGGCGTGGTGGTGCCCGCGGGCCCGAACCAGGCGTTGACGGCCTGTGGAGGGAGGCAAGCGCCGGTGGGGGCAGGAGAGCAAGCGAGCGGCTTCACTGCATCGGTCTGTGCTATTGCCGGCTCTGAGCTGATGGGTGGAGGGCTGCGGCCTAGGCTCGAGCTAGAGGGCAGCGCACCGCGGGGACCACAGTTGGGACAGCCGGTGGCCCGACTGAAACGGCACTGTACCCGGCACTGTACCCGGCACAAACCCTAGATGGCCGGCGGCAAGCCAATAAGGGTGGGGGCCAACGGAGGGGCCAGAGCGCAGCGTACGCACCTGCACCTCCCCGCCCTCCTCGCCCTCGCCGAGTCCGCAATAGTCTGGCTCCAGGATGTCGGCCCGCAGCACGGGGATCTGCGACCAGGGCCAGGGGTCCTCGGTCGCACGACCATCGGCGTGATCCCGGGCTCGGTGCCCGCTCAGACATACAGGGGGCAGAGCCAGGATGACGGTGAGGGACCACGAATCAAAGACTAAAGTTATGGTACTCATGGTCTAGAGCACTACTAGGACCAAAGGCCGCAACGCACAGCTTGCCTGCTCGAACAAGGGATGCTGTGCCAGGTAGCCAAGGGCCGCCCCAGGCGCCGCCTCCAGCGCCGAACCGCTTGCGTCAGTCGCGTTGCCTTCCGCGAGCCCTGAAGCACGGCTCTCCTCTTCCGTCGCCGTGACTTCGCGTGCTCCAGCCGTCGCCCCCGCTCCTCTTCCCGCGCCGCCGCCACCGCCCCGGATGTGCAGGGCCAGGAAGTCGCCAAAGGTCATGAGGCGCTGGCCCCAGCCTTCGGCCAGGTAGTGTGCCCCCACCTAGGCATTGGCAGGTTAAGGTAAGAGCCAGAGGTTAAGGGGCACATGGGGCATGAGATGCCGATGCCCCACAACGCCCCGCCCCAACCTACAACCTACAACCCTCGCATGTTTGCGGGTCGTTGCACAAAGCCCGAAACCCCACATAAACGGACACAGAGGACCCAGCCCGACAACGCCACAGCCCACCTCGACGGGCACGGTGCGCGCCCCCGCCACCCGCTGCAGATAGCCCAGGTCGCCCCAGCGCCGCAGTGCCGGCCAGTGCTCCATGGCGCCTGGGGAGCACGGGGGGAAGGGGTGGCGGGGAGGCGGCCGGCTCAGGGTAAATATATGCCGGGAGCAAGCCGTCGCGCCCGCTTTGGGAGGAAGCAGGAGCCACCGTGCGGGAGGGGGTGGACCTCACAGGGCGCAGGGCTGCCAACGATCGGGAAAGGCGTGGTGTGCGGCAGTGCCTAACTCACCCGTGATCACGACCGGCTGCTGCGGCAGTAAGTACGACAGCAGGAACTCCTCCAGGTCGGGCGCATCGGCGTACGGCACCCGGGCCCCCGGAGGCCCACCCAGGGACCCGGGCGGCAGGCGCACGTGCCCGGGCCCGGGCCCGCCTCTGCCTGCAGCGGCGCCGCCTAGGACCCCGCCGTCCTCACAAGGAGCGCCTTTCGGTCCCTCGACCCCATGAGTCCGCTGCCGCTTGGCGCTCCTGCCCTCGTGCTCCGCCTCCTCTCCCCCCGCCGAGTCCGCCTCTTCCCCGACGCTGAGCCCCTCCGCCTCCCCCGCTCCCGCCTCTTGATCTGCTGCCACCGCCTCCTGATCTGCTCGCACCACATCCTGATCTGCCGCCGCCTCCGCCTGATCTGCTGCCGCTGCCTCCGACGCCTCCGCCAGCGCCGCCTGCGCCGCCGTCACGAAGGCGTGGGCGTGCGGCCGCCACAGCGGGCCCCCCATCATCAGCCCCAGGTCCACCTGGCGCAACACGTCCCCCAGCGTGGCCAGGGATGCACGGGGGACCCGTGGGATGGCATCATGGGCCGTGTGGGGAGGAGGCTGGGATGACGGTTGGTCGGCTGGTGGTAGCAGCAGGCGCAGGTGGGCGTCGAGGAGGCAGGCCAGGGAGTAGGCGTTGCGCCAGGCCTTGCGGGTTGGTGGGGGCACGGTGGGGGCGGAGGGAGGACGCAGCGGGGAAAGGCGATCAGCAGGCAGGAACGTGCAAGGGCTAGGTGGACTTCCGACACGGGCCACCCGCCCACCACCACCCAGTTAAACTCGCACGTCCTCCCTACCCCTGCCCGATCCCCTCCTCCACCCTCCCCAGGTCCCCTCCCCTCCTCCGCCTCCTCTCCTCCCCCCTCCACCCACCACCGCCACGTCCTTCCAGTAGCCCAGGTGCAGCTTGGACCAGCAAAGCTCCAGCAGCGCCCCGGCAGTGGCCAGCACTGAAGCCGATGCCAGCGCCCCCCCTGACGCCAACCCAGGGACATGGGTCGAGGGCGGCCCGTCAGCGGAGCCGGGGCCGCCTACTGCAGCCGCCGCTCCGGGTGCACTGGGAGACGGGCGGTGGTGATCGGTTGCCCAGCTGGGACTAGGTTCAGATGCCGTCGGCTGCCCGGTGGGGTCGGGTGCACCACTGGAGGGGTGCTCGAGCCCCACATGCGCCTCCAGCAGCCTCTGCACCCACACCCAATGGGGAGGAGAGGGCGAGACACACGACGAGTAATGTCAGAGGCGCTGAGGCGTGCAGTGGTCAGGCGAATGGACCCCCAGGAAATGACGGGCGGCACGCAACTAAGTTGCACGCAAAACACGAAACCCCAAAGCGGTCAGCGGGCAAACGGGATCTGCCACATGCCCCCGTACCTGCGTGGCTGCAAGCAGCTGCCCGATGGACTCCACCGCTGCGCCACCGCTGTTGGCAGCCAGATCTGCGCCCAGACATGGATACGGTAGGAACATGCGTGAACATGCGTGAACTCGAAGATCAGCGGAACCCGGGGTAGTCGGACTGAGCGAGACGAGCTTGCATACACAGGCCTCTACGCACTCCCCTTGCCCTCGGCTTCACATGTGTTGCTGAAGCGGGTGGCTGGGCGCAGCTCACCGTCAAAAAGGGCAGCCACCGCCGCGTCTTGCCGCCACGCCAGCAGGTACCCGACCTCCAACGGCAGCGCCACCGAGCAGCCCCTCGCTGCATCATCACCAACGGTAACGCCAGCAGGAGCGCTATGACCGAAGTTTGACGTTATAGCAGCGCTGTTGTTGGGAGTCAAGCCGCCGCACGCTGAGATGAGCACCTTGACGACGCATGATGCGGGCTCCGGCGGCGGTGTGCCGCCAGACGCACCCGCGTCGCTTCCGGGGCCGCGCGAGTGCGCTGCCTTGGCGCTGTCAGGGTCTGCAGCGTCTGGGCAGGGAGGCGATGGAATCTGTGGCGAGCTGTGACCAGCGCCGCGGTTATTGGGGTTGCGAGGGTTATCCGGGTCGGGAGACATCGGGGGCGGCATGGTCCCCGTGCCGCCCAGACGCCCTGGGAAGGCGGCCACGGCCCGCGACCAGTTTGGTGGCTAAGACTGTACTAGCACACGAGAGACATGTACATGGGCGTGGCGTGCTGTCCGGGTAAAGCAGTTTGCGCGTGTCGATGGTCGCGCCGATGGTCCCGAGACGGGGCGGTTTCGGCAGTGCTAAGTAGTGAACTCAGCAGCGGTCTCTTAGACTTTTGATTGCTGTGCATGCTTCAGTATTAGCCTGCAGCCGAGCTGCGAGAGTCTGTGTGGTACGGCGCATGCTGCTCGCGAGAATCGAGACACGCGCTCGGGCCCCGCAGAGGTGCTGTTGGACACCTAGTGAAACGACGTGTAGACGCCCGGCTCAGCTGGCCCGTCGGTGGCTTCAAGGGGCGAGCATTTCTCGCGTAGGTCCAACCTTTGTAGCTTCTGAAGCCCCTGAAAGCGACACAGTATAGCCATGTCGCTCACGGGATACGTCGGGCGGCTGCTGGACGTCCAGAACAAGAAGTCGCTGTTCGGGTGGCTCTTCTCATGGGAGACCGCCAAGGCCATCCAGGACGGCAACCTTGCGTGAGTAGGAACAGCAAACTGGGAAGAGGTGGAGGAAAGGCGGAGCCCTCTTCGGCGAGGTGCATCGGCCATCGCGTTGCTCCAGCGGAACGAGGGCGGGCGTCGGCCTGCCTGGTCGCATCAGACGAGAGCTAGGCCATGCATGGTGCAGCTGCTGCTTGCTCGAGGCGCGGCGTCTACACGTGCGCGTGTGCTCGCTGGGCACCGCTGCGCTGAGCTCCGCTGCCTGCAGCGAGTGCACTGCACCTGGCGTTGCTCACCTGGCTCAACCTAGGGCAGCCATAGCCTCCTCCTCACCCGGGCACGACGGCACGCCCCCCGCTCGCTGCCACCATCGCAGGCACAACACCCTCTTCCGCGGGCCCACGCGCGGTGCCACCCTGGCGGGTACCGACTACTTCGGTAACAAGTACTATGAGGAGAATGAGGAGGCCGCCTACGGTGGGAGGGGCACCGCAGCCGGGGGCCTGCACTGCTTGGGGTCGCTGACTTCCAGCACGGCGTCTTCACCCGGGCACTCTGCCGTTGCGGGGACAGCGGCAGGCGTGGGCTTAATGAGCGGACGCCTCTGGAGTTGGAGCACGCGGGTGCTCTGCTTCAGAAGTTTGGCCGCACGGAGGAAGCGGCATGGGGCCATGGCGTGAGAGGCCGCTTTCCCGATTCGCTTGGTGCGCTTCAGCCCACGCGACGCAAGGGACCGAGCGCTCTGCAGGCGGAGTGCTGATATGCGGGGACCATGGCGACTAGAGGCTAGAGACTGCTGGCAGCGGGTATTGCTGATCGCCGTGGTCCCCGCTTACTATCACCCCGCACGCGGCTGCGCACCGTGGGGCCTTTCCGAAGGACGCAAGAGGGCCTCTTCAGGGTTTGGGGCTCAATGAGCCTGCATGACTGGTTCAGGCTGCGGGTCGGCGGCCAGCGGGGGAGCGGAGCCCTGCAGTCACGGGGCCGGCACATGGGCGCGCTGCGTGCGGGGTGCTGGTAGGCGGTCTCCTTGGAGGCCAGCAACACCCGCAGCGGTGTGCAGCGGGTCTTGCTGATCGCCATGGGGCCCGCCTACCATCACCCCCGCACGCAGCTGTGGAACGCGGGGTGTCCCCATGAAGCGCCAGCGGGGGCTGCGGCGGGGGCTCCAGGCTGCCGGGGCCTGGTGGTCGTCTCGGAGCTGGGACCGGGGCCCTGCCTACGCACGCACCGTGCCATCGCTCACCCCTGCTTCCTGGCTGTGGCGATGACGGCAGCCCAGGCCGCTCCCTCGCTCCGCTTGCGTGCAAGCCCCACCACCACGTCCATATCACACATGGCACCAATGCCATCCTACTCACTTGCAACTCTCCATTTTACGCACAGGCCGCCGGCGCTGGGTGGTGTTCGCCGACAAGTTCGACTACAACATCACCTCGGTGCCGCCCGAGTGGCACGGCTGGCTCAACTACGTCAACGACTACAACCCCACCAAGCACGAGTTCAAGAAGCCCATCTACCACGTGAGCAGCCAAGGGGGAGCAGGCGGCCTGCATGCCGGAGACCGGGATGCAGGGTGATGCGTGGACCGTTGCCGCAACCGCACGTGAAGGGGCTTGAGGCTGGCCCACACCGGCTGGTCTTCCTAGGCATCGCTGACTGCCCATGCCTTGCTCCTCCGCTGCGATCTACACACAAGCCCCGTCACCCCCTCACCTTTCCCGCCCGGCTCACAGATGGATACCTACATCACGCGCACCGGCACCCTGTCGTGCTACAACCCCAAGGGCTCCTGGCACAACCCCAAGGTGGGGCGGTTGGGCCCAGGGGCCGGGCTTGCCTGGTGGGGAACACCGCTGTCCCTCCTCGTGCTGTCTCCTCCCTCCTTACCTACCAAACCCCAGCACGCGCAACAGGTGCTAACCTAGTAGCAGTGCCCTCGCCGCGCAATGACCGTGTCGCGTCACCTTTCCGCGTCCCTGTGTCCCTTCTGTCTTGCGCAGCCTCGCAACTGGAGGAAGTACGAGGCGTGGAACCCCCAGCAGAGCTCCTAAGCTGCTTGCTGAGGCAGTCCTAGACGCCCTCAAGCTCAATGGAGCAGCGGAGAAGAGCGTGTCTTGGAGGCCCAGCGGCAGACTGGGAGCGAGCGGCGAGCCGCTGGCACGTGTGGCCTGATGAGCAGCGGAGGAGTACGGATGCGGCTGCCAGGGTTGCACTGCGCGCTTTGGGTGGGCGCTCGCGGCTGAATTCCCTCTAGGGAGACACATGGCTATTGGGAGGAAGCGCCAGCTGCCGACATGGTGGTGGCTTGGGAAGGAGCGCCTGGGAGCCTACACGGCGGACAGGGCTCGAGGGGGAATCACGGGGGACTCCGTGAACGGCGCGAAGTGGTGGAGATGGCGACAGGCGGACTTGCTTGGCAACCTGATTCGGAGGCTAGAGACTGCCGTTGTGTGTGGATGCTCTAAGGAGCGTACCTGATTACGTCAGAGCGGCGCAGTCCCGCGAACGAGCTTATGACTGGATTGAGGGAGGGTGACGGGGCTGGGGTGAACGACAACTAGTAGTCTGTGTGGAGTGGACGTGTAAACGCAGGTCAAGCGCGTGAAAGCCCAGAGCCGAAATGACATCGGCCCAGTATAGCAGTACGTGGTGGGGTAAAGCCCTACCCCTCCTGATCGGTGGCATGTGCCACTCCCCCAGAACGAGCAAGCCCCGATTGCTGTGCAACGCAGTGGTTGGGGAACGCACTGAAAGCCGTTCACAGCCGTACTTCACGTCCGTACTCGAGTGTGTACTTCGCCGCGCAAGGCTCGAAGGGCGGACGCGACTCCTACCTGCGCTGTTCTCACCGCCGCTGCAGCTTGGCTCATCACGGTGCATTGACGGCTTTACGTGCTTGCTCGATAAACGCTAAGAACGCAAAATGGGCAAGGACGACGAACCCAAGCAGCCTGACCTAGCCGCGGATTCCGTATGCAATACGATATCTAGCAGTCTCATAGGCGATGCACGCTCTCACGACCGGAAGGATGTGCGGGCGCGGGCAAAGCTGGTGTCGCGCGGCCTTAAGGAGCTGGCCGAGGTTTGCGATGCTCATGAGCACGGACCCCTGGGTAGCACGCTACGGACCGCGGGAAAGTTGCTCGAGACCTTAGAGCGGGTGGACTACATGGGAGTCGATGCTGTCCGCGTGCTGGTCTTTGAGGCCATGCTTGCCTACGAGATCATCAACGCGATCAAAGTTTCGGGAGGAGACGGGACCGCCAATGCGACCGACTCAACGCCCGAGCAGCTCAGGTGCGGGCGGAACACAGCTGGAAAGCAGGGCGCCGTCACGGCACGCCACGGCCGCGTGGGCGCACGGGCTGTGACAGGGGAAACCTGCCAGCACAAGCGGACACAGATGCATCACAGACAGATATGGGATGACCGTGGAGGGGATGACCGCGGCTGTGCGGCCAGAGGCTGGCCGGCCCCAGCGTCACCATCATGCCGCCATCCACGCCCGCAACCCACCCCAGGCTCAACGCCGAGTACTGGAGCAGCGCCGCCGGTTTCCTGCACACCGCGGGCATCAAGCAGGTGGGTTGTTGACTGCTGAGATCTGGGGCCCGTGAGGGCCGTGGCCAGGTTGGCTCCGCCGGACGACGGGCAATGTTGCAGTCGATCCTCAACGTGACCAACTCCTGCCCCACCCCTTTCCATCACCGAGCCCTTGCACCGACGCAACCATCCTCTGCAGGCCATGGCTGACGCCATCTCCGTGTGCCGGTCGTATGGCAGCCTGCTGCGGGCGTGCTGCTGCTCAGCGGCCAGCGAGAAGGACCTGGCGGAGGCTGCGCGGTGAGGGCCGTTCAAGGGCGCCGTTCGCTTTTTGAGGCGCAGTCCTAGCTAGCCCCAACTTTCGGGCACGGTCTCTCCGCAAGTGTGCTGCCCAGGTGTCCGCGACTGAGCAGCTCGGCGCCCCCTCGTGCCCACCCCAACCCTGTCCTTGCCCCCCCACTCCAGCTCCCTGGCGGAGGCGCGGCGGGGCTTTGCGGAGCCCATCATTGCTCGGGACGTGCTGGGGGAGGCGGTGGGGGGCTACATGGAGGACCTGGTGGCTCGGCAGGTGGGGATGGGGGGGAGGTGGAGGGAGGGGGGGGCAGGTGGGGATGGGGGGGGAGGTGGAGGGAAGGCAAGCTGGGCGAGTGACACTTGCCACGAACCTAGGTGACAAGGGCTGCGGGCTGTGGGCGCCGGGGCATGCCCAACATTGGCCGGTGCAGGGTGTGCCGTGGTCCCGCACCTGACAAGACACGAAAATAGCCTTCCCCCCTTCCATCTCGCCCCAGTCCCTCGGCATCTTCACGCTGCGGCTGGAGGGCATGTCGGGGACGCCCCGGTTCCGGCTGTACCACGAGTTCCTGGTCAGGAGCCGGGAGGAGGTGGGCATGGGGCCGGATGGGGGGGAGGGGGGAGCGGAAGGAATGGGGAAGTAAAGCCAAGGAAGGGTTGCGAGCGAGCTCCTGGTCAGGAGCCGGGAGGGCAGGCATGGGGGGCGGGGAGGTTGAGGTGAAGCCGTGGGGAGGAGGTGGGGAGGAATGGGGCGGTGAAGGCTGAGGGAGGCGGTCGGGAGGAATGCGGAGCAAGGGCAGGAGGGTGGTCCCCGCAGGGCAAGGACGGCTGTGAAGGCAAGAGCGGGTAGGAGGTGGGGAGGAGGTGGGGAGGAGGGGGGAGGGATGGAGAGGTGGGAAGGCATGTCCCGCAGGGGGAAGGGAAGGACTGTCAATGCGGAGGCCGTCTGCGGCGATGCCGTCAACTGAGCCATCGCTCCGGTCTACCGTCCTCCAAACAGGTCGCGGAGATGGCGGCTGGAGCCGATGGAGGCTGGCCGGCGCTGGTGTCGGGCCGGCGATGCGGCGCGCTTACGAATGCGCAGGTGGGTGGGTGCTGTCAGCGTGGGGGTGCAGGACCGGATTGAAAGTCACTTGCTCGCCACCGTAAACTTACTTCGAAACCAGTGACGAGTGGAGTTGTAGCAGTACGGTACCCAACTGATGCCTGTCCATTGGCACTACCTGCCGCAGCTGACCCCTGCCCACCTACCGCCCAACCCCTCAATCTCCATCCCACGCAGGGCAAGCGCTGCACCAACGAGGCCGCCAAGGTCTTTGTCGTACACGAGCGCACGTACACGCCGTACAGGTACGGACTACGTTGTCTGCGGTCGAAGACGGAAACGGATGCCACATCAGCTCGCCCACGCCATACACGAAGCACTAGCGTTGCCCTTCCTATTGCCCTTGTGCCTAGCGCAACATCCACAACACACGCACTGCTCCCTCCGCCTCCCTCCTCCGTGACCCCTGCACAGGCCCAGCCCCGGTCGAGAGCGCGTCGAGGTGCTGTGTGTGTGCGGCACACACGCCAAGGACACGTCAGACGCCTTCCTGCCACACAAGATGGGCGGGGCGGTGGAGCAGGTCCGTAAACGCACGGGGCGGGCATGGGGTATCGTCGGGACAGCCCCAGGCCTTTTGCCCTGCCTTCCCTCCCCTCCGCTTCCCCCCTGTCTGGGACCACATCCAAGCCGCCGCACAACCGTACACGAACGCTGCATCCCCTGCCTCTCTCTCGCGTGCGTAGGTTTTCGGAACGGGCACGCCCGCCGCGCCGGCCCCTCCCATGATGCCGCCCGCCGGAGGGCACGAGGACGATTACGACAACGGCGTCGCAAGCAAGGCCGGCAAGCACTCCTTACTCGGCCTGGGCGGCGGCGACGACGGCGCCGGTGCCCTAGAGGGCAGCAACAGGCCTAGCCTGGACCTGACCAAGGGAAAGGGTCAGCCCGGCCGGCCCCAAATGATGGGCAGCCTGGGCGGCGGCGGCGACAGCATGGGACGCGACAGCAATGACGCGTCTCGCATGGGCTCAGGTGTGGCGGGAGCCGATAGCTACGGTCCGAGTGCTGCCGCCGGCGGGTTTGGCGGCAGAGGCGGAGGCCTGCCGCCGCTGGGCGGCGGCCCGAGGGCCGAGAGCCCCATGCATCCCGGCGGGGCCCCGGGCCCGAGCGGGTACGGCATGGGCCCGGGCCCGGGCATGGGACTGGGACTGGGTACGGCAGATGCGGACGAGGATCCGTTCCGGAACCCACGGCCCAACCCGCGCCATGATCTGGGTCCGCTCGGCGGCGGTGACGCGCTGCGAGGCGGCAGCGGGTCGGGCGGGGGAGGGGAGGATGGGTCGCCGTTGCGCGGGGGGCTGCCGCCTCTGGACGTTGGCGGCGGCGGGCGAGCGCCGCTGCCGCCTCTCGGCGGGCGAGCACCGCTGCCGCCTCTCGGCGCGCGCGGGAACCAGATTGCGCCGCTGTGAGGAGCAGACTGGGCGGCATGCAGACCCAGATCCAGATCCAGATCGAGGGAAGTTGGATTCCGGGTTGGCGTGGAGGAACAGCGGTAGGGCCACGGGCGCCAGGGCACCGGGTTACATGTGTATAGGAGCTCGCATTGAGGCCCGGGGTGATGGTGACGAGGGGCTGGATCGGGGCATGGTGCAGCACGTGTGCAGTGCAATACCGTACTTAATAGCAGCATGGGCTCGGATCTTGTTTTGGTGATTCTTTTGTGGGGTGCTTCAGTACTGATACCGGTTCGGTTGATACGTGTTTGGTAGTCCGGTTATGCGCTGGCATTCTTACTTTCGCAAGGCAGCTAGCTGGCCGCAAGGCCTGGCAGGTGGCATGAACTCTTGTGTGGCCGAAGGGGCGCCGGAAGGGGGCAAGCAGCACTCGCTCAATCGTGGTCGGCCGGAAGGCCGAAAGTTTCAGGCACATCGGAGGTAGCCAGGTAGGCTCACGCGCCACTGCGTGCCTAGACAGCTCGGTCTGAGAGCTGGTTGCATTGCCTCTGTGCGAATCGGAGTGGTCCATTCATGTTCGGAGAGGGAAGGGGGGGTGTTGCTGGTGCTGGAAGGTGGGTAGGAAGGAGCGCAATCCGCTGCATGAGACCATAGCTGTACGTTGGACCAGCACCCCGCGTCCAGACGGCGGGAGGTGTTGCATGGTCCAGACGGCGCGGGATGGGCCTTCATTGATACATATTGGCGGTACGGGGTCAATACCCAATAGAGAGCCACGGCAGGCGGCTGTGTAGGGTCGGATGCACGGGCCGCCGGGGCCACCCACGCTCTGCCGGCGGGAAGGCTCCGGGGAGACCCTAGCGAGGCATGCGTCTTAGCGTATCTCAGTTTGAGAGCTGGAGCAGGAGGATGGTTGCTGTGAAGTGCTCAAGCGCTGGCAGGTGCTACGTAACCTATTGGGTCCCTTGCCCTTGGATATTGATGCTCGATGAGGAGCGGGGTGGGGTACAACGGTACATGTGAAGGAGGACGCAGGCGAGGAAGGTGGTGCTGACGTGCTGTGACTGGCCATGGCTGGAACGCCTCGTCCCTCGTGGCCTCGACGATAAGCCAAATCAGCTGCACACAACCCTGCCACCGTGTACAGCTCACAGCTATCTGCACCAAGTGTTCAGCCCAGGCCGCCAAAGCTGCGCAATAGGAGACCCTGCAGCCAAAGCGATGCTAGGCTAGCCAACAGCAGAACTGCAGGAGCCGGGGTTGCTTTGGCACCTGCGGAGAGAGGACTAGCAGCGGCAAGGACAGGGCCTGCTGTGATCAAAGACAGGAGCCCTGCACTTATGGCTGCAGCGCATTTTGCACTGGCCCGACTTCCATCCACCTCCCTCGGGGCCCCAGCCCCCACCAGACCCCCGTGTACGCACGTGCGCGCGCGCCAAGCCACCACAGCAAACCTTGAAACTACAACCGCTTGAAGGCGGTGGGCGATGCCAAAAGCGCTCATGTCCAAGTCAGGCTGTCCACCAAACAGCTACGGTACACCTAATTTGCCCCAGATCACTTCCGCACGCCAGCTTTCACGCCCTGCACTCTGATACGCGAAGCCCTCCAGCCCATGTATGTGCGGACCCGCTCACGCTGTCTTGCCCCTCCCTACCCGCGTCCGCAATCCAAATGACTCACACCATGATATCACGTGCGGCCTCAACCCATGCAGAGTGCACGATCTGCAACGCCCTCGCCACGACGCGCCACATTGCGCCGACCCGAGTCTTCTATGTGCACTGCAATGCATCATACCCTAGGACAGAAACGACACTGCCACGTACTGCAACACTCCCATTCGAGGGGGCAAAATGGCCCGCAAGTGCGGCAAACGTTCATTGCTTGCGTTCATGCATCTGTCACGAGCCCCGATGCTAGCAAGAGCCTATCGTACAAAGTCCCAGTCAGATCAACGCTGCCTCTCCTCCCGCTCTCGCTGCACTCCCGCCCAGCTTTGGCAACAACCCTCTGGCTCGCACACGTGCCCCGCTCCCCCGCACGCTCCCGTTCCGCCCAACAGCACTCGCACTACTCCCCCAGCCCCACCCTGCCTCCTCGTCTGCGCGCACCGCTGGCCACCAACCCCCGCAAGCTTTGCGCTCGCAACCCCGGCTCATCAGGCCTTCGACGGTGGGACCGGGGGCTGATGCGGCGGCTGCGTGTCGGGCTCCTGCTTGGGCGGTGACGCGACCGGGAGGAAAGGGCGCCACCTCTTCAGCGCATACGCCAAGCACCTGTCCTCGGGGGCGTACGACGCCTCAAGCACCAGCCGCTCGGCCACCACCGGCGGTACCTGCCGGTACTCCTTGCATCTCGCGAGCATCATGACCATGTTTGCGAAGTCCTCGACGTCCACATATGCACAGATTTCCGACAGGTACCGGGGATCGTCGGCTTCGTCCGCCCACTCCACATCATCGTCGCCCAGCCTGTAGTCCGCGGCGATCAGCAGCAGCCGGTACCAAGACTCGGCTTCGGCTGCTGTCGGCTGATAGCCCATCGCGACGCAGTCCCGGAGGATGAGCGTGAGGTTGCTCATGCCGAGTATGCCACCGGCGATCATCATCGGCATGGATGGCACCGCTTGCGCAAGGGCCGCCACCGTCTCGGCTCCGAGCGGGAGCGAGAGTGCTCGCGCCGCGAACGTTGCTCCTGTGAGGTTGAAGAGCGTCTCCTCCTGCAGCTCGCCGAGGCCCTCGAGGACCCGCATGACATGTCGCGTCAGCTCGGTCTTCTGTTCCGGGCTGAGCATGGGCCGCAGCAGGGCCATGTACCCTGCTGCGTTGCTGACGCGCTCAACGTCCCAGCCGTCCATCGCTGTGAGCGTGGCGGCAGTGAGCTGGTTCAGGAGCTTGGGGCCCCAGGGGTAGCGGGACGTGGCTAGACCCAGCCTGCGCCAAGGGCGGGAAGAGGGAGGGCCGGAGGGGGTCGTGGGAGGGAGCAGATTCAAGCCAGACGCTCGTAACTGAGGAGGTGAGCGGTCGAGGGACTGCAGGTTGCACACCTTGCCGGCTAGTGAGGCGCTGTGCAGGCCAGCGCCCGTCCCCGCAGCGCCCTTCTGTCTTCGCCCGCACCTCCCGTCCCTCTATCAGGTCTCCAGAGTGCCCACCACCTAAACATATACCGGTAAGCATGCAGCATGTTATGCCCACCACAAAGCTGGAGCGAAGACCAGGTACCGCGTGCGGGACCCGCGGAACTGGTACCCTTTGAGCAGGTGCAAGAGGCGCGTCTCGATCTTCTCCGCCAGGTGGGGCCCCAGGGGCTCCTCCTCCGCCAACCGGAGCCGTAGCTTGCCTGATCCGGTACGGTACGGTGGGGCGTGTTGGCGAGGGGCAAGTATGACGGGGGAGCCTTGGGCGCAATCGCTCTGCCAGGCCGGTGGTTTGCCTCCCCCGCATAAGCATCGTTCCTGTTCCTGTTGGATGCCCGGGTCCCGGTTTGGACCCGACCCGTGCCAAACCCGCCGTTGCAAACCCCCCGGCCCACCCCTCACCTATGCCGTAAAGCACGGTTGCTACTTCGCTCGCCGTGAGCTTGTGCACGAGCCCCAGAGTCCGCTCCAACAGGCTGCGCCCGAACTCGACGAGGAGCGTCGCCTTCAAGGCGTAACTGCCATCAATGCCAGCCAGGTGGCTCACTGTACTCCATGTATCGATCAAGACCCTGACGCGCTTGCTGCTCTCGCGGCTGTCAATGTCGCTCCTCTTGAGCTTATCGGACAGCTTTCGCAGGTCTTCGGCGATGTGCGAGTCCGCGTTATCCGCCGGGTCGATGCCACCGCTAAATGTCACAGGCCTTGCGTTTGTGGTGATAGCGCGGTGGCACGGCGGGTTTGAGGGGACGCGAGGCGCGACTCTCCGCGACAAAGCTTGCACTATCGGAGTGGGGCCTGCGGTGCTGAGACGTGGACTGGCGAGCCTATTCAGCATCGCGGTGAGCGAGCATGAACAACCTGGGACTATGCTGGCTCGCGGGAGAGCTACACACACAGGTTTGGGCGCGTCCCGCCCATGGTGCCGTGCGCTTCCCGCGCATCCCGCCACGCGTCGCGGAACTCTCCGGCCCCTGCCGGCCCCGCCCCGCCGTGTTGTTCTTCCTCGGCCTCCGCCCTCTCCCTACTCACCTGTAACATCCCTGCTCCTTGATACATTGCCGTCAGCCATTTCAAGTTCCCCTGACGGCCCGTCACGACTCCCCCCTAGTCCGTGACCCCATACGTGCCTCTTCGGGGAGGCAGGCGGAGGCGACCGGTAGAGCCCTGTTGTTGCCCTTGCACTACCGGTACACGCAGCGGAAGTGCGGAACACACGTACGATTCCCAAGGGGGCCTCTGCATGCCCTAGCCTTGGCTAGGCGCCATGGCTTCTACTCAATAGACCCGAGGGCAGTGGCACTGTACCGAGCGAAACACGTGGAAGCTCTTCAATATGGATGTTAACTCCCCCAAGCTCGTCTACCACGGCCTCGTTGGATAACTTGCTAGCCCGTCTTAAAATACACCAAGCCTTTGCCAGGTCCTGCCAACACCTGCCAACACCTGTCAACACCGTTGCCAGGGCGGTCACCCTGCCCGCCAACACCACCCTGCACTTGTGCATGCACTCAGCCCCCGGCACACAGAATGCTGCTGGGCCGCTATGGTACAAGACTTCGACGCTGTAACCTGTAAGCGCAACACAGATACCGTACGTCAGATACCGAGCAGTATGTTCGTGAGCCATGCAACGTTGTGTTCAATGCATACGACATTCCACCCCCCTGCTGGCAAGTCTGCTCTCAGCCCTCAATGTGACTAAGGAACCGCCCTCCCGAGCCCCCTCCCCCCTGTCGGCAGTGCATGCAAGGCATGCGACACCATGCAGTGTTCCTTGGCCCCAGCACCATGTTGTTGTTGCTGCGCGCATGCGAGCCTGTGCGCTACATCATGCCCACATCATACCCCACATGAAGCCACCCGCCTCTTAGCCGCTGCAAATGTCCAGTAGCCCCGCTCTGGCGCGCCTTTGCCCCAACGCTTACGCCCTCCACCTCCCGTCCCGTCTCGGACAGCATGTAATCATCAGTCAGTCAGACGCTGCCAGGGTCCAGTAGCCCCGCCTTTGCACGCCTCTGCCCCTGTCCGCCCCAACGCTTACGCCGGCCTCGACCGTCTCGCTGACCCTGGGCTGAGCCTGGTGCCCACTCCGCAGTCAGCGCCGCCTCTGCCTCTTCTCCTGCCCCGCTTCCGCTTTGGGCCGCCGGGGCCGGGCGGGTGCCGCCCCGCCATTGCCGCCGCGGGGAGCCGCGTCAGGCGGTGGCGTGCTCGTGCTGGCGGCAGCTCCAGGCGTGGGGACAGAGATGGCCCACGCTTGCGCTGCGGCCCGCAGCCAATTGTCCTGGGGCTGCCGAACGAGCTCCCGGGCCACAAGCTGCCGGAAGTACGGCGGCGGGCGGAACCCATCGGCCAGTACAAGCGCCTCTGCCGTAGGGATCACGTCCTGGCTCTTCCACGTGTCGTTCGTAGACTCAAGGACCCGGAAGAGCCCCGCCGCCTCGTGGCCTGACAGTGCGTAGCCCAGGCGGTTGAAGTACGGCAGGTCTGCAGCCATGCTGCTCGTCGTCAGCCGGACGGCCACATCGGGCGGGACGGACACGTAGGTCTGCACAGTTCGAGCCAGCGTGAGTAGCGACAGGGGAATCTCGAGGCGGTGTGCCGCTAGGAGGATGCAGCTTATGCTCTGCATGTGGTAGTCGTCGGCCCTTGGTACGGACCCAAGCCGGCTCTCCAGCTCGTTTGTCAGCTTTTGGCGTTGCTCGGCCGTCAGGCTCAGCCGGTGTGCGAGCTCGGCCATGTGCGATGCGGCTTGCGCCACGCCGCGGAGCTCCCAGGTCTCCATGGCCTCCAGTGTGGCCTCCACAACCCGCCGCAGGAGCCGATCGGACCAGAGGTACTCGCACATGCCCAGGCCCAGCCTGAGGGACGCGCGGGATGCAGTGGAGGGTAACGGTCATGCGGGAAAGGGACTTGAGTCCTGGACTCGACTGGCGGCCACGCACCAGAGCTGCGCCCCGTGGGCCACGTTCCCGAAGCCAACCGTGTCCAGCAGCTTGACGATGCGGGCCTCAAAGAGCTCCGCCAGGTAGGGACCGCCCTCCTCCTCCGCCAGCTTGAAGCGGAGCTTGCCTGCAGGGCGGCAGGAAAAGTGATTGGTTGGCCCCCGCCAAGCTTCTCGCCTCCCGCCTGCATCGGTTCCGGGACTCACGGTCCCTCCACCCCGCCTTTTGCCATCCTGTTCGGCAGACCTGCCTCTATCTCCCCACCCCGCCCCCAATCCCCTGAGTGCACTCACCGACGCCCCATAAGGCGGCAGAGACTCCCCGCATGTCCAGTTCGCGCACCACCTCGCGCGTCCGGGGCAGCAGCTTCTCACGGGCGAAGGCCACGGCCAGAGGGTCCACCGAGCGCTCACGCCGCTTGCCGGGGCCGGGGGCGTCCAGGGGGTTGACGGCGCCACCGCGCTTGGTGCAGAGCTTGCCAACTTGGTTCCACGCGGTCGACAAGCTGATGTAGCTGATAGTGTATTCGTTGTCCTCGTACACGGACTGCAAGTCCGCAATGTTGTTGGCGCGATCCAGTGCAGCGGTGACTTGTCTGGATATTGTGGGGTGCACGGCGCCAGAGTTTGTTCTGCTGAGCTCTGCGGCCATCAGCTTCTTCATGGCGTCGCTGAGGTAGCCGCGACGCCAGCGCGCAACCAGGGCGATTCCCGCTGCGGGGTTGCAGCTGTCGCCTTGCCGCGTTACCGATGTGCCAATAGGCACATAGTACATGCTGCTACTGCTGCTGCTCACAGCCGGCGCAAGCGCTGGGATGCTGAGGCTCCGCGCTGCATGTCCAAGAGCCTCAACGCCCGCGCCGCGGCCAGCCAGCGAGCTGGTGACTGCGCTGCTAGTCAAGCCCTCTAGGCCACTGCAGGCCACGCGAGCGAGAGCGGGAGCTCCAGAGCCCTGCACCCCGCGCATGCATGAGCACTGCCTGCTAAAAGTCGTCGGAAACTTCGGGCGTTCCCCGTCGCCGCGCACCGACCCTGTTTCGCTCGTGCCACACAAGTCGACCAGCCCTATCGAATGAACCCGCCAGGCCTTGCACGCGTGGCCCCTAGCGCCCAAACGAGTTTGCCGTACGTTTGCCCGAACACCCAGGGCGCGTATCTAGGGACGGCACGGCGTGCCGTCCGTACCAAAGGCATGATTACGCTCTACTAGAATGGGCTGGTCGCGCGAGATGGCGTGCTCAAGGTCTGGCCGGCCTTATCCTGCACTGCGCTCCTGCCCATGGCCAGCCCCCCACGGAGTATGTTCGCCCATAGGCCTGGGATCTAACGACCTCGAGCCTGTGGCGGCGCGGGGCGCAGCTGAGCCGCGGGGGGGGCGCTGAAAGGTGGGGGAGCGGCCTGCCGCTGTGGTGCGGGGGGGCAGGTAGGGGTTTCGCCCTCCCCGTGGGAAGCCTTCTCCATGCCTGCCCCCATTGCTCACGCATCATATATGCTAGCTAATTATGGGGCGGGGGATGCGGGGGGTGAGTTTTTCGCGTGGGCGCAATGAAGGTCCGGCATGGGGGCGGCCGGCGGGTGGACCCTGGCTTGCGCGGCATGGCGCTGTCGCACTACCGGCCCGAGACGCGCGCTCTACGCAACCGCATACACAAGCTTACCTTGCTATACTGTGAAGCAGCTGCGGTCGGCGCCCCGTCTCTTATTGCTTTTTGAGCAAGGAGCTCCGACCGATGGCTCGGGCGCGAAGCCAAGTTTCCGACGACTTTTAGCACGTAGTGGAGCCTGCGAGTGCCCAGAGCATCGTGGAAAGAGCGTGTGTGCTAGTGCGGCATCGGCTGTGATAACAACTATGATATGCGAAGGCCGCGTGGCACCAACACGGTCGCTTTCGTTGGGCAGCTGAAGGGCCTCGATGCGGGCCCCTGAGTGCCGACCCGGCGACCCTCCACCCCTCGACCGCGCCGCCCCGCCCCGCCCCATACCTCTTCCCGCAGCCTGCAGCTCCGGTGCTCTACGACTGCCCACCCCCGCATCGCGCCTCATCGCCAGCGCCAGTCCCACCTTAATCCCCACACGCCAGCATTCGACGCCTGCCAGCCCCACCTGCTAGGAGGTAGCCCGTGGCTGCGTCCCGATGCGTCCCGAAGTGTAGTGTAGTGTATCGTCCGTACGTAAGGGTATGACATGAATAGATACATATTGACCGCATGCCAACACTGTTCGTCATAATCTAGTCATCTGCCCTGCTCTGTCCGTCCACCGTCCCTCGAGTTCTGACACATTCACACATGTAGCGCACGGTACCGGACCAACCCGGTCCCGGCCCCTGACGCTCTAGTGCTCCCTCTCACTCTAGAAGGCTGCACCTTTCGGAGCAATGGCATCTAGTGAGGGCCAGCCACGAGCCACCCGACCTGGGCTACATGTGCTGGAGCACGAGCGGCCCCAGGAACTTGGGCTTCCCTTGCCTCAGGTCCTCCTGCACCAACAACAAGTGCTTCGCCACCTCGGAGGCAGCGGGGCGCCTCAGCGGGTCCTCCTCCCAACAGGACTTGAGCAGCATGATGATCCGCTCGGGGCAGCGCTCCCGCTGCAGCCCCTGCAGCGGCGGCCTGCGGCCCTTGACGCCGACTTCTACGGCCATCTGAAGAAGGGTCAGCCCCTGCCAGGGCGGCTGGCCCGCCAGCATCTCCCACAGGATGACGCCCAGGGCGTAAATGTCCTGAGGCGGGTGGTGGGACGAAAGGGCGGATGGATGCACAAGTGCGGAACGAGGTTGTTTGACCGTTGGCGGAGGATGTAACTGCCCGCCCGCCCCGGCCCTGCCGTACTAGCCGTACCACGTGGTGCGTGACTGTGTGGTTGTAGGGGCTGAGAGTCTCGGGGCTCATGTAGGCAGCCTGAGGGGGGAGGCGGTTGGTAAGGAAAGCCGGGGTAAGGGCACGGCACGGCAGGGGCTATGGCGAACGCTCTCGACATTTCCGCCCCACCGCAAGCCCATGCTTGCAGCAAGGCCGCTCCCGCCCTTTCCTCCTGCGCACTAGCTATAGCTACTGCACTAGCTACTGCACGCTTGCACAGCACCTCGCTCGGCCCGACGCATGCTCATAGCGCCACAGCCCCGCTCCCGCCCCTTCCTCCTGCGCACCGTGCCTCCGTGCGCATGCCGCGTGGCCCGGACCGTAGCCTGGAGCCTCGACAGTCCGAAGTCCTGGGGGCGGCACGTACGTGCGGCATCAGGGTGGCAGCGACGGGTGGCAGCCATTGGCAAGCCCCATGCAAGTCAACGCTCAACCAGTCCTGCGACAAGCCGCTCCGAGCCTCTGACAGCACTCGAGCAGCGAGCCAGGCCCCAGACCTACGGGTACATCGTGCCTAGGCTCACTCAGTCCTGCCACGAGCCGCAGTGGCAGCAAGGAACGAGCAGCCGGTCACGAGCCGGACCCCGGACCCCGGACCCGGGTCCAGCCCGTGCCTGACGCCAGCTCACCCCTAGCTTGACTGTGGGCGTGGGGCTGTCTGTGTGGCTGAGCAGGATGTTGCCGGGCTTGAGGTCACAGTGGATGACCTGTGGCGGGATGGGCAGGGCGCTAGGTCTGGACCCTGACAACGTCACATGGGTGTGACACCCGACAGCCTCACATCCTGCTGGCAGCCCACTCCCCACGTACGGGTCCCAACCCCCACAAAGCCCACACACACCGTTGGGTGCATGTAGCTGAGAGCCTGTGCCACCTGCAGCGCGATGTGCACCACCTGCAAGGTGGGGGGAGCAGGACAGGGCGGAAGAGGGGGTCGGAGATCCCACTCGTCGCCCTCTCCTAAGTGCCCCTCGCACCCATCCATGCACCCGAGACATTCAGCCGCGTCCACCCACCGTGGGCAGCGGTAACAGCTCCCTGGGCTCACCGCCCCGCGGCCCGCTGCCGTACAGCAGTCGGCCCAGGGAGGTGTCCATCAGCTCGAGTACCAGAACATGCGGGGGGGCCTGAGGGAAGTGAGGGGAGCACAGGGCGGCACGAGACCAGGCTTGGGGACCCAGACAGTATGTTGGCATCCCGGTGCCTACTCCCGCCCCGCTCCTTGGGAGGTCCCCGGTATCCCTTTCCCGCTTCGATCGCCGTAGGCTAGCCGCAACCGCGCCCTGTCCCTGTTCCTGTCTCTCTCCCTGCCAAGCCTCCCCGTTTCCCCGCCTCAGCCGCCCTTTCGCCTGCCTCTCGTACCCTTCAACCCTTCAACCCGCCTCCCAAAGTCTCCAGACTCCCCAGTGCCCATCCCTTTCCCCCCCGCTCACTGCAGGCTAGCTGCCAACAGCCGCACAATGTTGGGGTGGCTCATGCGGGCCATGACCTCCACCTCGGCCCGGAAGCTGCGGCACAGAGCCGAGGCGGTCTCCCGCCCCGCCGCCGCCTCGTTGCTCCCCTGCGGTTCTGCTCTTGGTGGGGCCGGCAACCCGGCATCCATCGCCGCGGCCTGCCGCACCGGCACCGCAGCCGCGCCCCGCGTCGGCGGGACTGGCAGCGGGAGCGGGTGCCGGCCGCCGGCGGCGCCATAGCTCTGGAAGGGGGACTGGCTCTCAACGATGCAGTGAATCATGTCAGCGCTAGGAAACATGGCGTCGGAGGTCAGAGTACCGCCGCCCTGGTCCTGGGTGCCGTCCGCTGAAGCCTTGTCGCCCACGGGCACACCGCCGAGGAGGGCTGGGCGGGCAGCTGGCGGGGGCTGGTTGGCGGGAGGCACGGGCTCCGCTGGGCTCGAGCTCTTGTGGCAGGTCGCAGTGGCAGGCTCCGTGTGGGGTTCCGGGACCACGGTGGAGTATGGATCGTTGGGGATGGCTGCCCCGTGTTGGAGAGCGGGTCCCAGGGCGGGCGGAGCGAGACTGGGTGCTTCGCGCAAGCAAAGGCTGCCCGTCAGCGGCGGCAGGCTGGGCCTTTGAGAGGGTTCAGTCTGCGCCTCCGGCTTTGCTCCCGCTGCCTGCTGCTGGACGCTGAGGCAGGGCCGCTCCGGAACAGACGACGCCGTCAGCCTCGCGAGCGTTGGGAGGGCCAGGGCCGGGGTGGTGTGGCCGGCGCACGCCTCCGTCGGCTGCTGGGAACAGCCAGGGGGTGGCGGCAAGCGAACGGCGGCTGGCGGCTCGTGTGCCCTCAGCAGGCTGCCGCCGTCCCACTCCTCCCCAGCACCGCGGCGCCACAGCTCCGGCGGCGTGGCGTCAAAAAGGAAGGCGGCGGGCTGATGCGCCGGTGGAGCAGCTGGGCCTGCCGCAGTACAGGAAGTACTGCTCCCGTCTCCTTCGGGGGGGAGCATCAGCCTGGAAGAGGACCCCATGGATGAGTCCCGCGGGGGCTCGGCCGGCGGCCTGGCCGCTGCTAAATGGCGCTCGGCTACTGGTATTTGCCTGGCCGCTGCCTCCACCGCTGGCCTGGCCGCTGCCGCCGCCCCCTCTACAAGCGGTGGGGCCGCAGCTTGCGGGTCCCATGCCGCGGACGCCAGCTCGGGAGAGAGTAGCCCCAGGTTGAGCAGCTTCACCGCCACGCGCCGCCCGCCCCACAGGCCCTGCTGCACCCGGCCAAAGGTGCCCTTGCCCAGGACCTGGGGCAGCAGGGTCACCACCCCCGACTCGGCTGGGCCGTGTTGCGACTCCGCCTCCGCCGCTGCCTCCGCCGAGTCATAAGCGCGCCCGGAGCGGGAGGTGCGGGCCGAGGTGTTTCCGGCTTGTCGTCGCCCCGGCCCTTCCGGGGCGGTGCGCTGGAGCTTGATGCCCGCGACGACTCCTATTCCGGGGATCATGGCAGTGCTGGGCGTGATGACCTCGTCTGGGAGGGCGGGGTAACGGGAGGGCAACAAACATGGCTTTGTCATTGACCCGGGCTGCAAACAACGATGGCAAGGGGCGACCGCTATTATGGGACCTCCCATAGGCTGGTAGCATCAAAGGCATTCGTTGCTCCCTTGCAAGGCCCCAACCCTGATAGGTCTTGCGCACCGGCTTTGAGGCGGGAGGACGAGCCCGGAGGTACCCGCAGGGCCATGCGAGGCGGGTCCGTGGGGCCACTTGTGTCATCGGCAGTCGTCAGCATTTGGCTCGAAGAAGCACTGCGCGGGCGGGGCGGCAAGCAGGCAAGGTCGGGCGACGACGGCTACCTGGGGCATGGGGAGGTTTACGTGCACAGTGCACAGCGAGGGCCATGACACTTGGTGTGCATGTGATTCGTGTGGTGGGGTCGTCTGAGAAGTGCTGCGTACGTACCTGGTGTTCTTGCTGCGCTGCAGCAGCCCGTGCTTGGACCCGGCGGCCTCCCCCCCGCGCCGGCGCAGGATCAGCACCCAGGCCAGCGCCGCCAGCAGGCACAGGGCTGCCAGACCTGCGGGGCGCGCATGGAGCAGTGCATGGTTTCGTCTGCCTGGCGTCCGTTGAAAAACAGCGCTGCGGCGCCATGCACGCGTCGTTCGCGTGTGGCCAGCCCTCTCTCATTATTGCCCCCGGGGGAAAGGTGCTTCCCCTGAATTTCGATCCAGGCAGGGATCCCTCTCACCGCCGAGCACGCAGCCCAGCACCGCACCCAGCGTGGCGTCCGAGCTTCCTCCGCCGCCGCCGCCCCCTGCCGCTGGCGCCTGCTGCGCACTCGTTCCCGCCACAAGCGTGCCAGGCGTCCGCGGCAGCGCACCGGCTGCTGCGGGTACAACCGGCACGGACGTGTTAGCGGTCCTCGGGAAGAGGGAGTAGAAGCAGCCCAGCGAGCCCAGCCGGGCGACGCACTCGGAGTCCAGTACTGTCTCGCACTGCGGGGGTTAACAAACAGAGAGACTGCGTGGGTCCATTCAGTGGCGCCCTTGGCCGGGGGCGTGGGGCGGGTGTGGTTGCTTGGGGCGGGTGTGATTGCTTGGGGCTTGATGCCCAGGGCTGGCCCCTCCCTCCACGAGGGCGAGGCGGGGGTGTGGGGATCACCCCCCGGGATCATCCACCGACCGCCGCCCCACGCTGGCCCAGATCAAGCAAAACCCCCGGTCCGCCCCCGCCCCGGGGATCCTGCTGCTGCAACCCCCCGCACCTTGATCTCCGTGTCTAGAAACTCCAGCCAGTAACCCGCCAGGGTGTGCTTATCGTAGGGCCCCAACGCAGCGCTGTATAAGATGACGTCAGCTGCCAGAAGGGCGCTGGCGTAGCACGTCGTAACCAGGGAGGCCCCGGCAGGTGTGCCGAGCGGTACGGCAGTCGGACTAGGAGGTACGCAGTCGGGCTGGGGGATGTTGGGTACGACTCGCTGCCGTCCGAGGGCTGCGACGGGTCTGGAGCCGGCCGCTGCTGTGTCGATCACACCCGGCCCAAGACAAGCCCCTGCGTGAGATGGGGCACAGTTAGCTTCAGTTCCTTTGCCTTGCTGGGAGATGTACCACTAGTGAGAAGGAGAAGAAGGACAGAGGGGTCAAGTTCCGGACATGGCCTACGGCGGTACTCACGGTTTATGAGGACCACGCTTGAAATCTGCACGTGTCCCCATGCACTCGCAGGCGCGTCCGGGGCCGGCGCGCTTCCCGGTGCCAGGAGGTCCAGACCGGGCACCTGTGATCAGCACCGGGCTGTGGGTTGCACAGTGCGTTGCTGCCCGTCTTGGGGGAGGGGCGACGGCAGAGAAGCGCCCCGCCGCCCGTGCCACGCCAGTGCGTGCCATCTTGCTTCCCACCTGGAAGCCCGGGCCCTCGCTCTGCCAGCGTGTCAGCACCACACGGCTGAACAGCATGGTCACTCCGGGGTCGAGAAGCATCTGCGGGCACATGAAGGCAAGAGGGTGGCCGCAGGCAGGAGCAGTAGTTCCTTCTGACAGGCCCGCCCGGTCCGGGAGAGCAGGCCCCCCTGGGGGGCTCTATCTGGGGGGAGCCGTGGGGGCAGGTGGGGGGAGCTACGGCTGCACAGCGAAGACTACGGTACGGTTGCGGCTCCCGGCACACGCTCACCTTGTCTGACACGAAGCCCAGGTCCAGCACAGGCCAGCGAGCGCGGTCGCTCTGAGCTCCTGTGATTGTCAGGTTCGCGCTTCGGCGTTGCCGCTGCGGCGCCCCAACCGGCATGCAAGCGTCCCAGTCGTGAAGGGCCGCGTCAGAGACCAACACGATAACCGACACGCTGTTGTCGCACATAAGAGCTGCCAGCTCGCATCCGGAGGTGGCGTCCCGGAGTTCGGCTACCGCATTTACGGCATTGCTAGCGGCGAGCGTTGCCGCCAAGCACAACAATACGGATAACATCATGCTACCATATGACCGCATATAGCCTGAACAGCAGCTTTGCGGCTGTTACGTGACCAAACACTTAACGCGATGTGTGCCAGTGACAAAAGCACGCATACAAACACTTAACTCTAATGTATAACGGTGTATAGGGTATGGGGGACAAGTTGCCCTCCGGCGACAGGCCATGCCACACCATGTGGCATGGGGCCCCTGCCACCCCCACGCCACCGCGCGGTGCCTCCTTCCGCCCAAAAGTGTACCGGTAAGAAGCGCCGCAAGCCACCCCAAGGTTGGCATACAAACAGGCGCATCTCCGGCTTCGTAACAGAACACGAAAGGCCCTTTGTTGTAGCCGCCGAAGCACCGAACACCCAGAGAGACCACTTCGTGTCAACCCCAGGCCAGGGCATTCCCGCCGAGAGCTCAAGTCACACACGCAGCGCCTGCCGATGCGCAAATCTGATTCAACCCTACAACATGCATGAAATAACCGATCGTGTGCAGGCGCCGGTCACGATGCAGCAAAAGTTAGAGATCCTGCGCTCTCCACATCCTGACGCCTGCAATCTCACCGTCCACATCACGGCACAGCGGCACTTCCCCGCTCTGCCAGTCCAGCCCAACAGGCGTCGGGCCTCGGGCCCAAGCGCCCGCGTACGCTCACCTCCGCCCCCTGCGACGCCGGCTTCTCCCGCTCTGCGCGTTTCGGCACGCCTGGCTGCAGGTCCACGTGTGCCCCCTCTCCAGGGAGCAGTGACAGCATAAGTCTGTGTCCACGCGCCCGCCGCACCAGCTGCAGTCTGGCAGCTGCAGGGCAGGGCAGGGCGGGGCAGGGCAGGGCAAAGGGGCAAGGACGATCCGTAAATGGCAGGACTATGCGGGGTCGGGCTGGACGCTTGCTGACCCGCAGTGGACCCCGTGCGGGTGTACGGCACGGGCCTGCGATGGGCCTGTAGACCACGTACCTCGAGGGGCCACGAGCCACACTCGGCGCATGTGTCGCTGTCCAGATGGGGCATGGACTCATCCTCCCTGAGCGGATGGGCACAGAGGAGTAGAAAGGGGCAGAGGGGCCCGGTTCAGTGGATGGTTCAAACTTGTGGCCCCGTCAACCCCGCACCCCATCTCTTCTTGATCTTGGCCCGTTCCCGTCGGCTGGCCCCGTGTGGGGGCCTCAGCTGCTACACATTCCAGCACACCAGCACACAGCACTTCTCTGGCCTAACAGCCGGCAACAGTACGTCTCTGGCCTGGCCTCGCCTAGCCTAGCCGTGGTGTGTGCTACAGCGTCCCGATGAAGCGGGTTGTCGCCCCCGCGCCGAGTGGCGCGCGGGCCCCGCCTCGCATGTTCCGCATAGCCAGTGTTCCTGCCTATCGCGCGGAGCGGGTCGCTGCGCGGACGGTCTCCGTGGTCTTCGAAGCGCGTTTCCCATCGCAATGCCTCCACGTGGCGTGCGGTCGGCCTCAGCAGCTCTCGGCGGCGCTGCTACGTGCGCTGACTCTGGGGGGCTCGATGGCGGACGCGCCGGCCCTTGTCGGTGCATGGGAGTTCAAGCAGGCAGCCTCGCTGGCAGTCCACGCTCGGCGGGAGGCCCGCTTCACGCTTCCCCAGTTTGAGGCCCTGAAGCTGCGGCTCAACGAGCGCAGTGAGCTGTCGGCGGATGGTCGGGCCTTCCTGGCCGCCGCCCCCATCATCCGCTTCCTCGCCTCCCGCGGCACTCTGGCCGCCTGCCTCCCCGTCCGCCCGCTACCCGACCCCCCGTTCGGCATCTACACGGCGGGATGGCACGCTGCGACTACCGTCGTTGGCGCCCTCTCCCAGCTGCGCGCCGCCATCCCCGACGTGCTTTCGGTCATCCCGTTTCGTGATCTGCTGTCCGGCGGCTGCTACGGCGACCGCTACTGCGCCCTGGTTCCCGCTGGCACGGACCTCGGCCTCGGCCCTGGGGAGACCTCCTTCACTCTGGCGCTAGTCACTGAGGGCTGCCCCGACGAGCTCCTCGAGTGCTACTGCATCTCCCATGATGAGTACCTGGCGATGGAGGCGGCGCCGGCGGCCCGGGCAGCCCCGGCGGCTCCGGCGGCCCGGGCAGCCCCGGCGGCTCCGGCGGCGGGCGTGCCGACGTGGGCGACGATGGCAGCGGCGGCGCCCGGGCAGGACCCGGTGGTCGTGGCCGACGCCGCGCAGGAGGCGGCGTTTGCCTTGGTCCAGCGGCAGACGGCGGTGGCGGCGGCGGAGGCCGCGGCGGAGGCGGGGGCTGCGGCCGCGGCGGCAGCGGCGGCGGCGGCGAGCGGCGGCAGTGCCGCCGGCGGCAGCGGTGAGGGACGCGGCGGGGCGGCTGCGGCTGCCCCTGGCCCTGCGGCCCTGGCCCTGGGTGCGCCCCCCGGCCCGGCCGGCCCCCTGCCCGGCGACCCGCAGGAGCCCATGGCGGTGGACACTGGGGCGGATCCCCTCCTCCTGGCCTCCCTGCTCGCGGTGGCCGCCCCCGACGCGGCGAGGGGGCTCCCGCTTGCCCCCGACCCCAAGCGCGCGCGCGCCGCGCCGCCCGCGGCCGCCCCCACGGGGCCCCCCGCTGCTGCGGGCGCCGCGGACTCCGCTGGTGACACCACGATGGCGGACACACCCTGCGCTGGGCAACGTGGCGGGCCCTCCCAGGCTCCCCCCGACCCCACGGTCTAATGGCGCACGCCGCGCCCCCCGCCGCGCCCCGCGCGGCTCGCCCCTTGCGGGTTGGCTCCCACAATGTGCGCGGGCTCCTTGGGCCCGGCGGGCTGCATGGGCCCCCCACCCAGCTGGCACGGCACGCTCTCCTCTGGCATCGGCAGCGCCTGGACATTGTCTGCCTCCAGGAAACGTGGATTCCCGCCTCTGCCCAAGCCGCTGCCGCGACGGCCCTGGGTGCCGTCGCCTCCAGCCTGCACTGCGGCCTCTGGCACGCCTTCTGGGCGCCTGCTCCGAATAATTTCTCCGGGGGCACTGCCATCCTGATTCGGCGATCCCTGCTCACCACCGGCGCGCTCACCTTCCCCGGGGGGGTGGCCGCTCCTGTCGCCTCCCCGGATGGGCGCCTCCTCCACCTCCCCGTCTCCTGGGGGGGCCACACCGTGCGCCTCCTCTCCGCCTACCTGCCCAGCGGCAAACCCACCCTGCAGCGCGCCTTCATTGCAGACCGCCTTCAGCCCCTTGCCCAGGGCCCGGGGCTCCATCTCTGGGCTGGTGACTTCAACTTCGTCTGCTCCCCCGCCCTGGACAGCACGGCCGGCGCCGGCGGACGCGCGCCTGACGTGCGCACGGCCGCCGCCTTCGGTGCTGCCTGCCCCGGCCTGGGTGATGTGTTCCGCCTTCTTCACCCCTCCCGCCGCGTCTACACCTGCGTCCGCGGCGCTTCTGGCTCCCGCCTCGACCGCTTCCACGCCTCCGCAGCCCTCCTCCCCTTCCTGCCGGCCTGTGGCACGGCTCCGGGCAGCGCCTCTGACCACCGGCTCCTTGTCTGCCGCCTTCGCCCTTCCCCTGCGGCCCCGCCGCTCGGCCCCGGACTGCGCCGCACGCGCCTGTACTTTCTTGATCACCCCGACCTGGTCGACGCCTTCCAAGCCTGGCTTGCCCCCGCGGTCGCGGCGGCCCCCGTCGCCGACAGCGCCTTGCTCCTCTGGTGGCCTTCCTTCAAGCGGGCTGTCGCCGCCACCGCTCGTGCCCTCAACGACCAAGCCCGCTCCCGCCGCCTGGCTGCCTCCGATGCTGAAGCTGCCGCTCGTGCGGTGGCTGAGGCTGCCTTCGCCGCCGTGGAGGCGGGCGACGCAGCTGCTGTCCCTGCCGCTGTGGCGGCCCACGGCGCCTCCGCCGCAGCTGCAGCTGCCGGCGCCACGCGCCTTGCCCGGCGTACCCACCATGCCTGGCTGGGCACGGGGGAGCGCCCCTCCCCCGCCATCACCCAGCACCTGCGTCCCCACGCTGCCGCCCCCCCTGTCACCGCCCTGCGCTGCCCCGACGGCACCTACGTGACCGACCCCCGCCGGCTCCCTGCCGTGGTCGCTGCCTTCTGGCAGCGCGTCTGCTCGGCGCCCGCCCCCAATCCCGGCGCCCGTGCCCAGGTCCTTGCGGCGCTGCAGGCCTCCGGGGTTCGCCTGGACCCGGCGGGGGCGGCGGCTGCCGGCTCCTTCCTTGTCTCCGCCGACGAGGTCGCCGCCTCGCTGGCGGCCGCTCGCCCCGCCGCCTCTCCTGGGCGGGACGGGCTCCCGCCTGGCCTGTTTCACAGCTTCTCCGGCACCTTCTCTCCCATCCTCGCCCGCCTCTTCTCCGCCATTGGCGCCACCGGCGCTCTGCCAGCTGGCTTCCTCGACGGCGTTATCGTCAGCCTCCCCAAGGCCGGCCCCGATCCCGCCCGTCCCCCGGATCCTGCGCCGCCAACTATCGCCCCATCACCCTCCTGGACACCGACTACCGCACCCTTGCCCGCGTCCTGAGTCGCCGCCTGTCGCCCCTCCTTGGGGCCTGCTTGGACCCAGAGCAAACCGCCTACCTCCCGGACCGGCTCATTGCCGACAATGTCTTGCTCCTGCAACTCCTGCCCGAGCTCCTCGCTGCGTCCGGCGGCTCCGCCGTGGTCGCGTTCCTGGACTTCTACAAGGCGTACGACACCATTGATCGCGGCTTCCTCCTCGCCGCCATGGCCACCACTGGGGCCGGCCCTGGCCTCCTGTCCTGGGCGTGGACCCTGCTGGCTGGGGCCCGCTCGTCCGCCCTGGTCAACGGCTACACCTCTGCCCCCGTCCCCATTGCCGCCGGCGTCCGGCAGGGCTGCCCTCTCTCCCCCCTGCTATACCTCTTTATTGCCCAGGCGCTCCTCTCGTGGCTCAAGTCCAACCACGTTGGCATCACCCTTGACGGCCTCACCATCACTGCAGCCCAGTACGCTGACGACGGCCAGCCCGTCCTCCCCTCCCTGGCGGCCATCCCCGCCTTCCTCGCCCACATGGACACCTTTGGGGCAGCGTCGGGGCAGCGGCTGAATCTGGACAAGGTCAAGTACCTCTGTGTTGGTGCACCCGCTCCCCCTCCCCCGCTGCCTGCGGCCCCTGCGGCGGCCCCTGCTGTGGCCGCCCCGGCCCCTGCCGCCCCTCCCCCGTCCCGCCGCCGCCGCCGCTCCCCGTCGCCCACCTCCCGTGGCCGCGGTGCGAGGGCCCCGCCGCCTCCTCCCCCCGTCCCCGCCGGCGTCCTCCCACCTGCCCCCCCGCCCATCCCGTCCGCCCCGTCCGCGCCTCCCCCACGCGTCGTCGCGTCGGCTGTGGCGCTGGGTGTCCCGTTCCCCAGCGGCCCCGGCGCCCCCTCCCCCTGGCCTGGCCGCCTGGCTGGTGTCTGGCGAGCCTACACGCTGGTCGCCGCCCTCCCCCTCTCCGCCTTTGGCCGTGCCTTCGCCGCTTCTGGGTACGGCCTTAGCAAGCTCCTATACCTCGCGGAGTTCCTTGGCCTCCCCGCTGGCGCTGCCCTCGCCGACCTCGTGCGCTTCACCGCCGCGCTGGTCGACCGGCGCTCCACCCCCGCCGCCCATGCTGCCCGCCCCCACGCCTGGCTGGTCGGCCTGGGCCACGCCTCCCTGGCCCTCCCCCCTGCCGCCGGCGGCATGGGCCTCCTGCCCCTCCCCGAGCACGTCCGGGCTCGCCATGCTGTCGCCGCCGCTCGCTGCGTGCTGGGCAGCGTTCCCGGATTGCTGCGCACCCGGCCGCTCTGGATCCCCGTGGCGCACGCGCTCCTCCGCCGCCTCCACCCTCAGTTCCACCCCTTATGCCTCCTCACGGCTGGCCGCCCCTCCCCGCCGCCCGTGGGGGGGCCCCGGCCCGCCGTCTACCGCCTCGGCACGCTGCCCCTCCCGTCGTCCCCGGCCCTTCAGCAGCTCGTCCGCGCCTTCTCCTTCCTCCCGCCCATCCGCTCTCTCTCGGCGCCTGCTGCGGGGCCGTGGTGTGCGGCTGCCCCGCTCTTCGGCAACCCCTTCCTGGCGGACGCGGCGGGCTGCGGCCTGGAGCAGCGCTGCCCGCTCTGGCGCTCGGTCCGTGGCTTCGCCACCGTCGCGGACGCGGTGCGGACGTGGGATGCGATGGCACCTCTCGCCGCGCAGTGGGCTGGTGCCGCCCCGCTCCATGCGTGCCCTCCGTACCGGCTTGCTGTCGCCGCCTCCTATCGCCAGCGCCTCTTGGACGCCCTCGCCCTCCCCCTCTCCGCCCTGCCCCTTCCGCTCCGCGCCTTCGACACGGGCCTCCCGTCCCTTCAGCTCGTGTTCACGTGCATCCCGCCCGCATGGGTGGCCGCAACTCGGGCTGCGGCTGCCTCCCCGGGGGTTGGCCCCCCCCCGTCCACTGCGGATGCCTGTGCCCGCCTCATTCGCTCGCTTGGGTGGCGCCTCCCTGGCGGCACCGCCGTCTCCCTTGGCGCCCTTACAGTCAAGATTGCCACGTCCCTCCAGCTGGGCCCGGCCCGGGCTGCCCTGCGGGCCCGCCATGTCGCCTTCTGCTCCTCCCTTGCGCTGCTCCCGCCCCCGCCTGCAGGCCTTGGCGCCCCGGCGGCCCTCACTCCCCCGGTGGCCCTCGCCCTCGCCACCCTCCAGTCTACTCTGTCTCGTCTCTGGGCGCTCAAGTGGGACAACTGTCACAAGGAAGCCCTCTGGCGGCTGGCCCTCGATGGCTTCCCCGCGTTCCCCTTGCATGCGTGCGCCCTGGTCCCGCCTGTGTGTGCGTGTGGCGCCCCCATGGTCGATCCCTCGGGGAGGGGCTCTGCCCGCTGGCATCACTTTTGGGGCTGCCCTGTCGCGCATGGTGTCGTCTCTGTCCTCTTGGCGACTGTTGGGGCTCCAGTTACTCCCTTTCAGTTGTGGCTTGCCGCCTGCCCCCCTGGGCTGTCGTCCGTGGTTTGGGATGTTGTTGTGCTTGCTGCCGTGTCCGCTATGGAGTGTGGGCGGCGGTCCCTGTTTGCGTCACGGCCTGTCCTTCATGGGGTTCGTGCTCCTGTTGTCTCTGCGGGGGTCCTTGCCCGTGTATCTGCTCTTGCTGTCGCTGATTTTTGGGCCCGCCTTCGGGGCTTTGCTGCCCTGCAGCTTCCTCCCCCCCAGTGGGACCGTGTGTCTGTTGTGCATCCTTTTCTGGCGGCTTCCGCGGAGGGCGAGGTGGTGTATCGCGGGCCGCTCTAGTGCGTTGTGTTTTGGCACGCTGTGCCCTGGCGTTGTTGGTGTTCGGCCTGTCCTGCGACTCTGACACTCTGGCATTCCTGGCTATCCATCGGCAGCTCCCGAACGATATCGGGGCATGCAGTGTGCGGTCTGGCACAATCAGGCCATTGCGAGTGGATTGCGATCCCTCGCCACTGTAATCGCTGCTTCACATTCCATCCAGCGTCAGTCCTGCCTCTTGCTCCGTAGCATCACACAAAACCCTGTTATCCACATCTCTCTGGCTTGCTGTGGGCTCGCTGTGGGCTAGGGGCTACCCGCCTGGGCTCAAAGTGCCAGTCCTGCGCCGAGTCGATGAAGCTCATCCGAGCACGGTATCGCTCCTGGTACCATGCGTTGCCGTAGCCGTAGTAGTCCTCCATGACGCGCTCTCGGCACACTTCTCGCGGGGCGGAGCACCAAATGAAGCTGCAAGGACGGGCAGGCGGGTTTGGCACAATTGGGCATGGGTCTGGGGCGCCCCTGCCCCCCCCTCACAGGACTCCCTCCACCCCGACCGCGACCCCGCGACCCCACCTCACCGCACGCGGAAGTCGTAGTCATCCGCAATATGCAGCACCTCGCGGCGCTGTTGAGAACTCGGGCAGAAGAAGGCCTCCATCACGATGCTGCTGCTGTCATCGTCCTCCAGCTGATCGCGCAATCGCTGCATAAGCTTCCATCTAGCTTCCTGCTTGCTGATGCCCTCGTTATCGTTGTAGATGTCCGCTATGTCGAGCCGCGGCAAGTCCTCGAGAAGATTCCTCGGATTAGCGTGGACTTGCCCGTGCCCGATACGCCACCGACACAGAATATGGTGGGCATCCTAGCATTTCAGGCTGCAGGCGGATGTGAAGGAGTTCGGCGCTTCAAGCGCTGCCGAGTCCACTGTGGCGTCTGGTCTGCGAAGCAGAATGTTGACGAGCAGCAGCAGTCTGCTATTGCAAGGAGTGGTTGACGGGAGGAGACGGCGGGCTGCGCAGTTGACGACCCGTGATCCTGCTATGCATGCGGAGGCAGCGGAGCCCGCTTGCCCTGGCTCGCCCTGGCCACCCTGGCCACTCTGGGCCACTCCGCCCGCCCCACTTCCCCACTGCCCCACGGCACACCACAACCAAGCGCTTCGCTTCGTTGATGTTCTTCTGCCCCAGGCCGGACTCTCGCTTACAGAGTCCGCATACATACTTCCGCACACGCTCATAATGTTGCCACTCGTCCCCTGCGGCCCACTCCCCACTGCCCCAGACCGGGCGCTCCACACTAGTGGCGACGGCAAATGCTCAACGGAACAGCGAGCAGGCAATACACCAGGCCAGGCCAGACCCTGCGCCAGTGCCGCCCATACAATCATGAGTCCCAACACCACTCAATGCGAATACTAGGGTATGGAGGGACAAAGGGTTGGCCACCTCCTCACCCCCACCGGCTCCGTGCTGGTCCAGCCGCAAAAGGTCAGGCATTACCAAAGCCGTCGCAGCACAGGGAAGCCGTCGGTACCCTGAAGCACAGAGCACGTGAAGCACGGTCTTCCAACCCCTCGTCAGCCCTACAAAACTCGTGCCTAGGCCCCAGAGTAGGGGCCACCTAACGGTGACCGCCGCTGCCCACCTGCCGGCACACACCCTGCTCAACTGCCCCAAAGTCCCAGGACCGCCCAACCCTCTCCCGCTACGAAAATTACTCAGTAGTGTGTCCGACTCAGCTCCACAAGCAATACTCAACTCACGAGAGCAGTGTTGGCTTGCCCCATCCTCCGCCAGAGGCGGACCAGGGAAGGAAGTTCTAGAGTCATTGACGTGCTCGGGCGCCCCCGCCGCCAGACAGAGCCACAGCGTAGAAGCAGACTGCCGTTTGAACCAAAGGGCAGAACGCAGGGGCCGCGGGAAGCCCTGGCGAGCGACGCGGGCCTTCTGTTTGCGGACCGCCGACGCGAGTCCCCGCGGGCAGGGCCCCCGCGTGCCTCCCTCCCCGCGCGGCCCCCTGTGCCGCCCGCGACCCACCGGCGACCCACCGGCTATGCAACCCCAACCCCAAAGTCCCGGGCCCAAGAAGGGGGCAAGCCCCGACTGCTGCGCGTGATTGTTCTGCTGACCAACAATCCACCGCACACGCCAGCGTTACGTCATCCCCACTACGTCGGCCCAGCCCAGCCCAGCAGGCCTGGGGCCTCAAGCCCGACCCTGAGTTCCTGCGTGCCCTCACCTCCGGCCCATGCGGCTGCGGCTGCGGCGGACCCTGCGGCTGCGGCTGCGGCTGCGGCGCCGCCCGCCGCTCTTGGCGTTCTCGCACGCCTGGCTGCAGGTCCGGACAGCGCCCTGCTGCCCTGCGCAGTGGCAGCACTCGCTCGTGTCCACGACCCCGCCGCACCAGCTGCACCAGATGCGCTCAGGCCGCTGTGGCAGGGCATTGTGGATCAAGGCAGAAAGCAAAGTGGGCGTGAAAAGCTGGCATGGGCACAGGAGGGGCATTAGGGTGAGGGGACAACCCTGGACCCTTGCTGACCCCGGGCTCGCCCCTGTGCATCGGTTCGAGGGCGTACCTCAAGGGGCCACGAGTAGCACGAGGAGCAGTGCTTATTCTCCAGGCAGGGCATCGCCTCTCCGGACCTGGGCGGAGCACAGCAGCTGCGGTTAGTGGCTCGTCATGCTGCGTGTCGTACAATGAGAATTGTGCGCGGTGGTCAGATGCGGCGCTGCGGCCTCGCGCCTCTGCCGCTGAGGTGGGCTGAGTCCTCACCACTTAGGCCCTCGCGGCCGTCACCCGTTGTCAGATTCGCATTCAGCCGCCATGCCACTCCGACGTCCGGCCCACCCTCGACTGCTTGCCTGGGCTCGAAGTGTTTGGCCTGGACCCGGTTGATGAATCCAATGCGTGCCCGGGATCGCTCCGGATACCATGCGGCGCCGTAGCCGTCATAGTCCTGCATCACGCGCTGGCGGCAATCGTCTCGCGGAGCGAAGCACCAGATGAAGCTGCGAGGAGACCCAGGCATGCGACGGATTGAGGTATCAACACCCGAGGGGGACCGGCTAGGTCCACAGGGGCCCGGTTTGGCCACGCACCCACCCTCACGGCCTCACCTCCCCCCGCTGCCCCCCCCCCCCCAACCAGCACCACCGCCACCCCGCGGCTCCGCCTCACCGCACGCGGAAGCCGTAGTCGCTCGCGATCTGCAGAACCTCGCGGCGCTGAAGAGAACCAGAGTCTGGGCAGAAGAAGGCCTCCACCACAACGCCGGTGTTGCCGTTGGCCTTGAGTTGTCGCTTTAACGCCCTCATCAATCTCCCTCTCGCTGCATGCTTGCTGATGCCCGCGTTCGCGTTGTAAATGTCCGCAATGTCGAGCCGCGGCAAGCAGTTGAGAAGGCTTCCCTTGATCAAAGTCGTCTTGCCCGTGCCTGAGACACCACCAACGCAGTATATGGTGGGCATCCTGGCCTTCTGGGTCACGCTGCGGGCGGCATGCGCGGGTATTCGGGCCGTGTGGTTGGGGCTTTACTGCCCGAACAGGTGACTTGAACATGATGGCAGAGGTGAGCAAGAGGACCTGTGTCGCAGTGTCGATGGCCGCCTGCGGGCGCCCGATCCTGCTGCGCGTGCGGAGCGCGGGATCGCGACCCTCTCCGAAGTGAAGCAAGTGCACTGGGGCCTCTGCAGCAGTTCGTGGCCCTGCGGTACTAATGCAAGTCACGCGCTTTGCCCGGCCACAAATGCACTTGGCTGAACTTACCGCGCGCAGCGTTCCCTTCACGCCCTGCGACCGCGAGGAGGAGGATGCTTGGATGCTAGCACGTCGGATCGCCTGCAAGCAATGGTTCTTCTCCCCGGCGCGGGAAGCCATCCATCTCCACCCCCAATTGGCCCACTCGCCGGACACTCACGCGGCCAGCCTCGGTGCCGTCCCAACCGGAGCAAGAGGAAGAGCGGTGGCAATGCACCCCCTTCTGACCCGTTCGTCGAGGTAGGTTTGTGACAGAAGTGACTGAATTCCACTGAACTCCGCTTGCCTCTCTCCTCCCTGCTCCTCCCTTCACCTCACTCCCCTCCCCTGCCCTCCATGCACGCCGTGCGGCGTGGCGCCGCTCCCTCGGGAGGCCTCCAACAGGGCGGGTAAGTGGTGTGATGGGGGCGGGGGCAGGTGTGGGAAATGGGTCGGGCCTGCAGGTGGTCCTGCAACCCGTGTGAAGAGTAAGGGGCGTAGGCTTGTTGCTAGTGGATTGGGAAGGGCGGGTCCAGGCCGCTTCAGGCGGGGTTGGTCAGGGCGGGTTGAGCCGGGTCCAGGCAGGGCAGGGCGGGTCGAGGCGGTATGCCTGCCGTGATGGGTGAAGACACGGGTCATGTCGACTAAGGGGGGTGGCGGGCGCCGTACGGCCCCTTGCTGCGCGGCCCTTTCAGGCGACACCGACTTCGACTCATGATGACTCGCTCCCTGGCCTCTGCCCCCATCAACCACATCCACGTCTTCATGCCCGGACAGTTGGGTGCAGAGGTCCCTGGTTTCCGGGTTTCCTGGTTTCCCTGGCTTACACGATCAGCCCCTCACACCACACTGGTCCCCGCAGCGGCCGCCGGAGCCTCCGCCGCGGGCAGCGTGGGCCTGCCTCCGCTCACACCGCCGCTGCAGCTGCCGCCCAGCTCCTTCTTCAATCAAGCCTTCCTGCAGAAGCTGGTCGGCGTGGGTGAGAGCCGTTTCGCACACGCACAGGACCCTTCACCTCACGCAAATCCCTAGCCCTCGCATCACTGCACCGTCCAGCTCTGTACCGTCCACCCTCCCCCACACCCAGCCCACCTTCTCCCACCCTCTCCCACACCACAACATACACAATCCTCGTTCAGGCGTCAAGCGCCTGCGCTTCATGGACTGGGGCAGCACCAACAACAACAACCTGGCGCGCCACTTGGACGACAGAAGCCATCGAGCATGAGCCAGGTGGGTGCGTGCCGGTGCATGCGTGCGGCCAGCCCCCCTCCGCCTGGTCCCTGAGGGCACCATTCTTGACCCGCTCTGCTCCGTGCGCCCTATCTTCTACCGGTCCCGCACTCCGTCATCGACCTAAGACTCCCTTATACTTCGAGCTTTGACCCTCTTGCTGACAGCGCTCCCCGACGCGATCCCTCCTTCCTGTGTTTCCCAACTCGCTTGCCGCCAGGTCGCGGGCCGCGTCCGCCGCGTCCCCGTCGCCTCCATCACGTGTACGGCACCCACGGCCGCCGCCGCCGCCGCCGCCGCAAGTGCCTTCATCCCCGAGCCGCTGCGCGTGTACGTCACCACTGCCGTGCCGCACGGCCTCGTCACGGGAAATACGATCGGATAACCTGACGGCGGTTCCAACCCGCTCTCGATCGCTTCTGATGCAGGGCACTGATGGGACTCTGCAGTACAGCTCCGGGGGCGTGTCGTACAACATGACGCACACACCCCGTCCTCCCGGTCCCCCATGATCATGGTCACGGACCCCTCCAGCTTCGCCGTGTCCCTCGCATCTTGGGGTGAGTGGCCAAATGCTTCCATCCCTAGACAGACAGATCTTCAACGAATCACAGTAGCGGTGATGATGGGGGGATGCATGCGAACCCGAGCTTCAAACCCTTGCATTTGGTGTGCATGCGTGCCGCAGGCACTCCCAAAGCGCCGCCGGATCTGTCGTACTGCAGATCAGCCCCGGGGTATCGTACGAAGTCATAATCAGCCTGGCCAACACCATCGGCGCAGGTAAGCGACAGCGGCACCAGCCAGGAGCAGCATTGCCCGTACCGCAGTAGTGCTCGTACTGTAGTACGGCACGTCCACCGCCTGGCCTTGAACAAACCCTCCCTAAAGCAGGGTCCGGCCGCCTGCCCCTCACACCCGCCCGCCTCAGCCCTCCCCACCTATCCCCCCACCAGATGCCTGGATCACGGTACGCCTGGCCACGCTGGCACGAGACAAGTTGCAGGTCGGTGGCAGGGATAGAGGGGCCCCCGCCTGGCAGGCGGGCCAAGCGATGTTGGGGGGTAGGGGTCGCAGAGGGCCTGGAGCGTGAGTCCTGGACTCGGGATTGCGTACGGTGATTGGCGGCCCTAGGGTGCAGTCTGACATACAGGCGGAGGAGGGCAAGGGGCGGGGCACGCCAGCACCTCACGTGCCGGCCTGCGCGCGCCGGTCATCAGCTATGTCGAGTCGAGCACACCCTGCTTTGCATATGCCGTGCCGCGCCCTCTGCCGCGTCCTCCTACGCCCTGACATTCCCGCCCCTCTCGCGTGCTTCCTCCCGCAGGGCAAGCTGTACCTCGAGTATTCGAATGAGGTCTGGGTAGGTCCGGTCCCGTCTTGCTAGCTGCGAGGCGGGCACAGGGGAAACACCGCCAGGGCAAACGGGAGCCGGGCTCGAGAGGTGTTCTGATTTGCCCTGACCCGTTGATCCGTGCCGTGCCTCCTAATACCCCATGCTTTCTCCCTCGCCACATGCCGTGCACGCACGGCCCCCAGAACTGGATGTTTGCTCAGACCGATTACGCCTCTCGCATGGTCGCTCTGGAGGGCAGCAGTGGCGGCAACCGGCAACTCAACCGCTCTGGAGGGCACCTCAACCGCTCTGGAGGGCACCTCAACTGGATGGCGCGGCGGAGCGTGGCGATATTCCGCATCTTCGACCAGGCATCTTCGGCCGTCCTCCCCCCGTCCTGCCCCCGCTGTCCCGCACGCAGAGGCCAACTCGCCCAAGTGGGCCGGGATGCTTCCCTTCTTCGCCATATGCACAATAAGCAGCAAAGCCCTTGTCTGGCCCGCCCGTGGGCAACACCTGCGGACAAGGCCTTGATGTGCAGTACAGATGGCGGGGCGTTGAGGCAGCACGACGCTGCAGAGCTGTCGGTTATTCATAGGCGTGCGGCCAGTGTGCTCCACGCCGTTATCTATCTATTAGCTCCGGGGCGCTGCAGAATGTGCTGCCGGGTATGCAGTCGGTTGGTTGGGTGCTGCTTAGCTTGTGGGCATCGACCCGAGACAGTGCGGAGGCGTGGCCGTAGGGGCGTGCGAGAAGCCAGGCATGGGCAAAGCCCTGGCTACGCAGACGACAAGGCCCGCACACCGCAGAACGACGCAGAACGGCCGGCGGGCGGGGCGTTGTGGCCACACACTGTCTTGATACATCCTCGGGTATTGAAGTAGTCTAGAACTTTAGATGCGCAGATGTGCATTACTAAGTGTACGGTGGAGGGTAGTTCGTGCGGATGTCATCGGTGGTCGTCGGTGCGTACATATCGGAAGCAGTGCACAGGATAGGCGGGGGCTACTGAGGTAGATGTGTGACACAGATATATCAGGAGGTGGTGCCGTGTCCGGGGGGTGCTTGATCATCTATTCATAATGCTGGAGGATGATGGCCGCCTTGCTTGCGTGGGGGGAGCGGGACGTTCCGACGCTTTGTGATATGCTGCGGCGCGCCTAGCGCATGGCCCGCACACGCCCCACGCACGCCACGCCAACACAGTGCCTTCCCTTGCTACCGGTACACAGGCAGTGGTCTCCCTCGTCGTCCACCTCGGGTTCCGACGCATCCTGCTCGGTACTCACTCTCGCCAACCCGTCCTCTACAGCGTGCTACGATCGCCTCGGGTTTCAATGCATCCTGCTTGACAAGTGTGACAGAGCACAGTACCGTCGCTGTCACAGTATGGTTGCCGGTTTGGAGTTGAGGTAGGGTGCTGGAGGTTTGTGGTTGGTCTGCTGGTTGGTGCCGGAGGTTACGTCTAGGGTTGAGACTAGGGTTGTGACACCAGGGTTTGGCTCGTGAGACACGTGGCATGAGCACCTGAGGTACGGCAAAGAGCCCTTCCGATCGGGGCGACTTAGGCGAACGCCCAGCTTCCGACTGGCAAGTCGGAAGCACTACTTGCTGCGGATCTACTCTGCTGTGACTGTAACTACTAGAGTGTTGCTGCTCTGCTGCCTCTAGCGCCTGCGGCGCGGTCTCTGTGCCATCCGACGACTTCCCGAGGAGCCTTCGCTCGACCCAGCTGCTGAGCCTCGGCGCTGGTCCTAGAAGTGAGCCCAGGCACCGCCTGCGTCTTTGCTCGCCGATTTGCTTCCGACTTCTCTTTCGTCCGCTGGCGCCGCGCGCTACGGACTTCCAGACTCGATCGCTCCGGGCTCCGCCCGCGCTGCGATCTGGCTTCCAAGGAGTCTTCTAGGAAGTCTAAGCAACAGACTGCGTCTGGTGCTGATAGGCGTGGGCCCGCGGCCGCGCCTCTGCCGATTCCTCAGCTCACGCCCGTGTCCACGACCGCGAGTCGAGCTGTGGCGCGCGAGCTCCGTAGACAAGAAGAGCAGGAGGCTAATCTCCCTATTGATCGTTTGGCTGCTCTGCTGAACGCCCGAAACGCAGGTACTCCCATACGCTCGGCACCTGCAAGCCCAACTCGGGGACGAGGCCTCGCTGACCCGCGAACGGCTACAACTGCTCTCCGCGGCAACCCGCTATTTGAGCAAGACCCCACCGGCTCCGCCGGTGCTGGGCCATCCAACTCCGGAGGCTCCGGCGAGCCTCAACATCGTCGCACGCCTTCGGCCGACCTCGCGACTGAGCCAACCTGCAACGACGTTGCAGGTCCTTCTGGCTCCAACTCCGGTGGCAGCGCTGCTGGAGCGTCTTCAGGACCGGGCCCCGCCCGCGTTCCCTCTCCGCCAGCCCCGCAGCCCTCGGCTGCGGGGGCTCTACCTGCACTCGCCGAGGAGCTCGGGCAACGCCAGCCGGCACCGCCTGACGCGCCTGGTGAGCAGCAAGATCTCGGCCCGGGCCCCGCCCCGGCCGATCAAGCACAGCCTCCCCAGCCTGCGGCTGCGGGGGCTCTAGACTTAGCACCTGCTGAGGAGGGCGACGGGGAGCAACCTCCTCCCGCCCCGGCGCTGCCTGCGCCGGCACCTGCCGCCCAGCTAGCTCCCCGGGCTCCGCCCAGGCGGAGTGAAGACGAAGACATGGGTGACCGCAACTGCCCCAGCTTTGATGCTAAGCCAACTTCCCTTCCCGCCTTCCTGCAGTCCGCTCGCCTGTTCGTCAAGCAGTGGGCCATGAGCGACAGAGGCGACAACAAGGCCCTGATAGCCGAGCTCATCCTCGCCGGCATGGCCGGTGGGCTCACCAAGGATGGCGGCAACAACCTCAACCTGGTCGTGCAAGGCTGGTGCGCGACCGAGGGCACCGAGGCCCTGACTGAGCACAAGGACAAGTGGACCCTGCTCCACGCCGGCGTCGCCAATCCCCCCGAGTACAAGGGCCAGGCCAAGCTCCCTGACCTCAAGCTTGACGCCTGCGAGTACCTGCTGGAGGCCCTGGCCAAGAAGTTCGGTCGCGAGGACCCCACGTCCAAGAAGAGCTACGATAACTTCGGCGTCGAGCCCCTCGAGGACCCCATGACGGCGGGCGCCCGCTTCCTCTCCATCGTCAGGCCCATCAGCGAGGCCAGCATCTCGAGGCGCGTCCGCACCGAGCGCTGGCTCCGGGCCGTCATGGAGTCGCACTGGGTCAAGGCCAGCTTCATGAACGACACCATCAAGGTCAGCTACCTGGGCAAGGAGGACAGCGACCCCACCGCGTGGGACCTCGCCAAGGCCATCGTCCGCTGCCACGAGATATACAGTGCCTTCAGGGTCGAGCAGGAGGCCGCCGACAGCAAGGTCAAGGACCCCAAGAAGGTCAAGGCGTTCGCCACGTCTGCTGGCCCCGTCTCCGAGGGCACCAGCGCCTCCGGCGTGGGCTCGGCCGACATCGCCCGCCTCTCGTCGCAGATCGAGCGCATGGCCAACAGCGTCTCGGCTCTGGCCACGCACTCCGGTCGCCAGGACCACGGCAAGGGCTACGGCGGCCAGGCGGGCGGGCGCCAGCAGCAGCAGCAGTCGAGCGGCGGCAGCAAGCCCCGCTGGCCCAAGGCGGAGCCCGGCCCCGCCACCGGCTCCACGGGCGACTGCTCCTTCTGCAACGCCAAGCACCACTCGGTGGACTTCTGCACGGCCAACGCCAAGGCCGGCAACCTGACCGCGCTGCCCGGCCACCCCAAGTCCATCAACATGGACAATGCCTGGGCGGAGCTGGTCCGCAAGAAGCCGGAGTATGCGGCGCTGCTCTCGGCTCCGCGCCAGCAGCAGCTGCAGGGCGACCGCCCCCGCAGGCAGGACTACGCCAAGCCCAAGGACAACAACCGAGGCAAGGGCAACCCGCAGCACGCGGCCTACGCTGCAGAGGCCTCGCCGTACCTGCAGTCCCAGGCGCCGCCTGCGGCGCTGCACTACGGCCAGGGTCCCGCGTCCTACGGCTACGGCTACGGCTACTCCACGCCGCCGCCCTCGTCGTACGGCCACAGCTACGGCTACGGCCAGGGCTCTCAGGCTCCGCCTGCAGGTGCCTTCGCGTCCTCGGCCTCCTTCCGGGCCCCGACGGCCCCGCCGCCCGGTGTGCCGCCGCCACCGTCCTGGCCCATGGGCTACGGGGCTCCGCCCTTCTCGCACCCACCGCCAGCCTCGTACGCGCCGAGCTCGGCGTCCGCTCTGCACACGGACGTTCTCTCGGTGGCCCAGCACCCGTACAACAGTACGTTCGTCACGTACGTGGAGTACGGCAACCCCGGCGCAGCCCTGGCCACGTCGGCTTCGGTCTCCCAGCTGGGGGGGGGTATGAGCACGTGCAACAGCGTCGGCAGCTTCGCCAGCAAGGAGACCGGCCCCGCCGTGTCCCCGACTGGGCCGCCAACGCCAATCCAGGGCCAGACTGTGTGGCCGCCGCAGGCCTCCGCGGCCGCGGCCGCGGCCTTCAACACCACCAAGGAGCCCATGCCTGCCAGCTTCCGGCAGCTGCCCCCCGGGCCGCTGCCCAGCTCCATGCGCCTGCCGCCCGTGGAGCAGGTCTCCTTCTCGCACATGAAGGACGGCAGCTCTAACGTCCGCTTCGGCCCCATGGCGCCGGGCAAGACGGCGGCGGCGCTCGAGATCCTGGGTAAGATGATGGCCGAGCTGCTGGATCTGCTCAAGACCCCCGAGGTGGTGCCCGAGGCCTCCGCCCTCGCCTGCTCATCCATGGCCGCCACCGCCGGCTCCAAGATGGAGGACATCAAGCAGTACCTGAAGAGCGAGCTCGCCAGCTCCCTTCACTACGTCGACAACAGCGACCCCAAGCGCGGCGCTGGCCTGCTCAAGGCCGACGGCACCCTGATCTTCCCTCCCGGCATCGGGCCAGACACCATGTGCAACACGGTGGGCCTGATGGTCCAGAGCTTGTACGAGAACCTCGGCGTCGAGCTGGAGCCCTGCAATGCCGGCGTCAAGTCCCTGCGCCAGAGCAGCCGACCCCTCGGCATCGCCCGCGTGTGGAACGTCATCACGCCCGGCACCGCGTCCGAGCTGCGCGTCTGCGGGGATTTCCTGGTCGTCCCCGACGACTGGGCGGCCGGTCTCTTCACCATGCTGTGGGGCGGACCGCTCTTCCACCAGTGCGGCATGCTCTACGACTACTACCCGCGCCCGCACCTCCGCTTCCGCTCCGGGCTGCACCAGGGCGACGAGACCATCAACGGCCACGTGGCGCTAGTTCCGGCCCCGCCGGAGCTGGAGAAGGTGGCAGCCTCGCTCCGGGCCTGCTACGCCACGGCCCTGCTGCCTTTCGATCCCTCGCCGCCTCCGGTGGCTGAGACCAAGGCCCAGCCCAAGACCATCTCTGTGCGCATCCCCACCATGCGGTTCGATCCCAGCGACTACGCCCGCCCGCTGGCGTCTTCGCTGGGGCTGAGCGACCGCCGCATCCGCATATGGGACTGGAGCCGCACGGACGGCGCCAGCGTGGCCTTCGCCACCAGCCTCGACACCGCGGAGGAACTGGACGAGGAGGAGATGCTCGTGTACGAGGACGAGGAGCTGGCGGAGGCTGACGCGCGTGGGGAGCTGTCTGGGCCCCAACTCGAGGAGGTGGAGCCGCACCACACCCAAGTGCCTACGTCCGCCGCCTCGGCTCCGCCGAGGGGGGGGCCCGAGATCCAGGCCCTGGCTACGCACGACCGCCCACGGCGCCCCGCCTCATCCCGAGATGAAGGGCGTCAGTCCAGCCGCGGCCGCTCCCGTTCCCGCGACGGAGGTGCTGAGAGCCGAGGCCGTGACCACGAGCGCGAGCGCTCAGGCGACCGTCAACCCCGCCGCAGCGGCAGTGGCGGAGCTGGCGGCCGCCGACCTTCAGGCTCTCCGCAGAGGTCCCGCAGTCGATCCCCTGGGACGCCTGGACGGCTCTCAGGCTCGCGCCGCCCCTGCACCCTCTGCAGCTGTCTGCGCGAGGCGACAAAGCTGCAGGCTTACCGAGATCTGGCCGTCTTCCCTGGTCACGAGAACTACCGAGGTGCCGGCCCCCGGCTCGGCAACCCGCTGCGCTACCCACCTTGGTCGCGGCACAGCCAGGACTACTGCCTGCTGCACGCTTTGCTGGGTGGACCCACGCTGCTACGGTGGACCCCGGAGCTGCAGGACTCTCTCGGCAGCCTGGACATCAAGGGCTTCTTCCAGCCCGTTAACGAGGTCGATCTGCAACCGTGGCCTGAGGACCTGCCTGCGCTCCCTCTGGCCAAGGCGTACGACCGAGGTGACAAGCAGCTTCGCCGCGAGTGCCGGTGGACGGAGGAGGTGCTGGCGCGCATGGGCCCCGACCTAGATCGCCCCAACGTCTCCGTCTACCGCCAGAGTGAACGCCACATCCACTCCAGTACCTACTTCATCGGTGCTTACATCGACTGGTGCCGTAAGCTCCGGGACTGGCTCGCTTTCAAGGGGCAGACCATCGGCTGGCGGGAGCAGCGACCGCTCCCGGCACCTCAGCCAACCCCGACACCGCCGCCGCGCAAGGAGCGCAGCCGACCCTCTGAGGCGCCCCCTGCCGCAGCCGCTGGTCCCTCGACCTCAGCGGCGCCCCAGCGCGACGCAGCAGCGGCGGGCCCCAGCGGCAGTGCCCAAGGGCGCAGCCGAGAAGCGCTGGAGGCTGGCACCCAGGCCCCGCCTGCGGTGCCTTCGCCCAAGCGCCAAGCGACCGCGACTCCCGCGACTCGGGCGCCGCCCGCAGCTCTGGAGGCGGCAGCTTCTGCGGACCAAGGCCCGCGCCCCGCGGGGGCGAAGCCCGTATCCACAGCCCCAGCGCTGACTGCGGCTCTGGCGTCGCGGCACCCTTACCTGCCGCCACCGCTGCCTGCCCCAGCAGTCCGCGATGCCCTTGTGCCTCCGCTACCGGCCGAGCAACCTGGTTCGGACCCCCAAGCCCTGCCGGCCAGCCAGCAGGCCTACATGTGGCGCCGGGCTTCGGCCATCATGGTAGGAGACGTCACCTTCGGTGAAGGCTGCGCGGACACGTATCAGCGCTATACGGAACGCGAAGCCGCGGTCGCCCTGCCGAGGCCGCCGCCTCCCGTCTGCGTCCTGGCATCCGCCTGCTACCACGGGTCCTCACTCACTGACGACGTCACGCCCATGGACCGTAACGACCTGTGCACCGGTCTGCTGTTTGGCGACAACGAGCGATCCCGGTGGGAGTCACAAGGCCTCCCCAAGATCGAGATCACGTGCGCGGGGTTCGACATCACGTCGGCGTCATACAGCGTCGACATGGGCCTCACCGGGGCATGCTGCCTCATGCGGCAAGACCTTTTCAACGGCGTTCCCGTTGCCGTGCTGCAAGACACAGCGGTCACTACCCCCGGTCTCTACCACGAGGACGAGGGGATCAAGATCTTCGGAGCGCGTGGGGTTGAGAAGTCGTTCTACTCCACCAAGCGCACGGCACGCGACGTACGCATCTTCATCAACGGCGCCCTGGGACGCGACGGCGCCCCAGATGAACCCGCAGCGATCATGGTGCAAGTGCCCGTGGCACCTGTCCTGCCCGTGGAGGACCTGCCCTACGGCATCGTGTTTGGGCGCCCATTCCTCTCCCTGCTGCGGGCAAACATCAGCGTCCGCACCGCAGGCGACGAGTACTGGCTGAGCTACCCCGTCGATGACACCGCCTCCTGGCGCACTCGGCTCTGGCTCTGCAACCGGTTCACGGACAACGCCATCCGCTTCTGCGCCCTAGCGTCAGCCCCGGCTTCGAGCAGGGGGGGGGTAGAGTCCGAGCCTGAGTCGGAGCCCGAGCCCGAGTCCAAGCTCTCCTCGTCTGCAAAGCTGCTCGAGCCGGCCCCGCCGCTCGCGGCCATGCCCGGGGACGAGCAACCCGACTCTGCCAGTGGTAACTCCGGCCCCGGCCCCGCCGGCGAGCGGGATGGGAAGGCGCTGCCCGACAGCAGGTACTGTGCGACTCCGCGCCAGCTGCCCTTCAGGGTCAAGGCCAACACCCCCGCCAAGCGCAGCATCAACGGCCCCGGCGCCGCCGGTCTCAGCCCCACTGCGGAGCCCCTCGAGGCTGGTGAGTCCCCGGCTCCCGGCGCCGCCGGTGCAGAGTCGCGGGCCAAGGCCTCCTGCTTCCTCCCCGGCTGCGGCCTGATTGACCATGACGTCTACGGCGTGTCCTTCGCTCGTGCCCTGCACCTGCTCTGCGATCTCGGTGCCCGCACGATTGCTTACGGTGCCACCACCTTCGGCATCTGGGTTCCCCTCCCGCACTGCCCCAGGGCCATCGCGCGCCTGATCGCGGCCAGCCCTGTCTACGGCCCCGTGCAGCCGTACGACACCTTCGGTGCCAACACCACCGACACCGAGTATGAGGACTGGCACTCGACCAGCAGTGAGGAGGAGTCTGATGATGACGCGGAGCTAGACGAGCAGCTGGATGACTGGATGGAGCACGTCCAGTGGAGGCTGGGCTGCATGATCCTGCGTCGCGTCACGCGCAGCATCAACCGCAAGCTGGCCCGCCAAGCGAGGCGCGAGCTGCGCCGACGGGAGGAGCTGCGTGCGCAGGCCTTCGCTGCTATGGAGCAGGCGCGTCGCCGGTACCTGAGCCTGGTCAAGCGACAGCTCCTGCAGCAACGGGCGGAGCGCTGGGCGGCCACGGCGGGCGCCAAGGTGTCCAAGCCCAGGTACGCACCGCCCGACGCCAACACCAAGTCGGCGACTCCGGCGTGCTGGCGCCTCAACAGCTACAAGACCTTCACCTTCGCCATCGTGATGCTGGTCTTCCTGGGCTGCTGGCGGTTGTCGGACGCGACGCCCAACTGCGTCCCGCATCCGGCTTACCCTCAGGGGGGGCAGTGGCTGCCTCCGAGCTGGGCGCAGCTGGAGCAGTCGCCCGCCACCACCCCGCTGGAGCAAGCCATGCGGCGCATCCAGCTGCGCGACCCGGCACCGCCGGCGAGGCGCTCGCCGCCCCAGGCCCCGCCTGCGGGCTCTCCCTCGGCTGACACACCTCTAGCAGAGCCACCGAGCACCTTTGTCACGGGCACCGCACCTGCAAACGCATCTGGTGTAGAGAGGCCTGCGGCTCCGCCGACAGAGCCGCCTGACGTAGCTGCACTTGGACCTTCTCCCGCGAATGTGACGACTCCCGACGGGGCTAGGACACCGCCCGAAGACTCCACTTTAGTCAAGCAGGAGGCAGGCTATACCTTGTGCATACGTCCGGACATGACCGAGGCACAGCGTGACGATCTGAGAGCGTTGTTTGGCAAGTACGATCACTTGTTCGCGCAGAGTCTGAAGGACATCGGGTGCTATAGAGGCGAGTTGGGGCCAGTGAGACTCGAACTCAAGCACAACAACCCGATATTCGAAGCCCCGCGACGACATTCGGCTGCCGAGCGGTTGGTCGAGGATGCCAAGTGCGGCGAGCTGTACGGTGCCGACATTATCGAGCCGTCCAACTCCACGCAGTACGCGATGAATGTAACCCTGCCACGTAAGAAGGGAATTGATGGTTCGTACGAATCCAACGAGTACCGCTATTGTGCGGACGCGCGCCGTATAAATGCAGCGAGCGTGCGCGATTATTTCCGACCGCCAGCGCCGGAAGACCTGTTCGATCGCATCCTGGGCGCGCGATTCATTACTAAGTGCGACTGCCGCGCCGCGTTCAACCAACTGCCGCTCGCCGAGGAGGATCGCGATAAGACCTCGTTCTGGTGGAACAACACCCTCTGGCGGTACAAACGGTTGATGTACGGCGCCGTCAACGCCACGGCAGCTTGGCAGCGAGTACTTTCGCACCACGTGCGGAAGTACGGCCTGCAGGACTGCGTGTACCTTTTTGTCGACGACGCCGCAGTAACCGGCCGTACGGCAGAGGAGCACGAGCAGAATCTCGCGCGGTTCCTCGCAATGTTGGACGAGATCAACATCAAGCTGCATCCCGACAAGACCGTAGTCGCGGCAGACAAGATAGAGTTCCTGGGCCACATGGTGAGCGCTGACGGGCTCCGCCCGGTTCAGGCCAAGGTCGCTGCGATCCAAGCCATCCAGCCCCCTCGCTCGCTGACCGAGCTCCAAGCCCTGCTCGGCCTCTGCAACTACTATCGTTGTTACATCCCCCGCTTCGCCTGCATCGCCAACCCGCTCTACGAGCTCACCAAGAAGGGCGTCACGTGGGGTCCCGAGACCTGGCAGCCGCGCCACCAGGAGGCCTTGGACCAGCTCAAGGCCGAGTTCTCGACCAACGACCGGCTGCTGCGCAAGCCTGATCCCAACCGTCAACTGATCCTGCACACTGACTTTTCCAATGTAGGCATCAGCGCCGTCCTAGGCCAACTGGATGACGAAGGGCACGAGTACATGGTAGCCTGCATCTCGCGCTCACTCAACGTGCACGAGCGCAACTACACCTCCTACAAGGGTGAGATGCTGGCTGCCTGCTGGGCAATGAAGATGCTGCGCCCCTACCTGATAGGCCCACGCTTCATCCTGGTCACCGACCACGCGCCCCTGCTCTGGCTGATGGAGAACCAAAACCTAGTGGGGCAGTACGCTCGCTGGGCACTCTTGATGCAAGAGTACGACTTCGATGTCGCCCATCGGCCAGGCCAGCTCCACTATAACGCTGACACCCTCAGCCGCTCGCCTCTGCCCTCGAGCGCTGATGGCTCTGGAGCCCGCATGGATGAGGACTCCGACGCCAAGCCGCCGCCACCTCGGCTCGTCCCGTATCCGACCGTCACGCCCTCGGCGCAACCCACGGCGCTCATGTCTGCAGTCCAAGTCCTGGCGCTGTGCGCTCGCGAGGAGTACTCCCTGCTGGCCACCGTCACGGGACAGGGCTCCGCCCTCGCGCCCTCTCCCGACGAGTGGCTCGCTGGCGGCAACGGCACGGCCTCTGACCCCGTCAAGCGCTTCGCCGACCCCGAGTGCACTGCGGCTCAGCTCCTGACCCGACAGGCCAACCTCACCGCCAACCGCGTCGTGCGCGAGGCCCGAGACGCCCTCCGGGCGACCTCGCTTTCGCCGCCGCGTCCCCGCCGAGTTGCCGAGGGCCGCACCGCCGCCCTCGACACCAGTCTGCTCTCGCACCACTTCCTGGAGCACGCCCTCACGGAAGGGCTGGTAATCGTGGAGTGCGGCACCTCCGCCGCCACGGGCCTCGAGGCCTGCCTCCGGGCGGGCTGGACCGTGCGCCGTTATCACACCCTGGGCGCGCCCGCGCAAGAGCATTCGCTGCTGCGCCGCCGCCTGGGCTGGCTCCGTGCCTCCTTTCCCCGACAGCTTCGCGGCTCCGCCGTTGAAAGCCCCTGGGCCGCGCTGCCGCCCGGTCCGCTCACCAACGACCACCTCCTTGCTGCTTCCGCCAGGTCAGGGCAGCAGTGGTTGGTGCTCGGCAACCTAGACTCGACCCTGGCTCCGCCAGATAGAGTGCTAGAGCTCCTTGGCAGGCTCCAAGAGCTGCAACCCCGACTCCCGCCCGGCTTCCTTCTGGAGCGCGAGCCTCCAGCGTCTGCGGACACGCCCTTCGGGACCTGCCTCACGCTGGACACCGCTGCCATGGGCAGGGCCCAGCACTCGCTGCGCGCCTTCTGCACCAACCTCGCGGCCCCCGAGCACCTGCGCAAGGTGGCAACATCTGGTGCCTGGAGCCCCGGTAACCTCTCGGCAGCTGCAGCGGCACCCTCGCGCCGCCTGCCCCTCTGCGAGGCACCCCTCAGCGAGACCTACTCGGCCTGCGACGTGCCGGGTCGCCCCGTCACCGTCTTCCCGCCGGGCAACCTCGCCACTATCCAGCTAGCCTCCACCGCCTCGGCCGTGCCCTCGCCGCTGCTGCCAGAGGAGATAGCCGCCCTGACCGGCCTGGAGCCTGCTTCGCTGCTGGAGCGGCGCAACGACGGCACCCTCGCCGTGCCCTCCGCCATCGACGCCCTGCAGCAGGGTCTGCAGACTCCAGCTGCTGCACGCATCCTTCTCTGCGCACAAGCCCTTCAACGCGCTTTCGTCACCCCGCACCACATGGCTCGCATGCCACCTCAGCAGGCGCCACCGGCTGCCCCGCTGGGGGGGGGTAGGGAGATTGAAAACAACACAGCGGCGCAGCCTGCAGCCCTGGTCACCACCGCGCTGCAGCACCACCAATCCAACGAGCACTGGACTTCTGCCCTGGTCTCGGCCGCCGCCGACGCACAGGAGTCCCGCTACTGCGACCCTTGGGAGGACAAGCAACTGCTCCACTACCTCGCCCAGGGCACCTGCCCCGCCGGCATTGTCGGAGAAGCGGCTAGACGGGTGGCGCGTCGCGCCATCAACTACCGCTTCGACGACCGGAGCAACCGCCTGTACCGCCGCATGCCTAACAGCACCATGCGCGAGGTACCCCCACCTGAGCGCCGCCAAGCCATCATCCAGGAGGCCCACCACCGCCTGGGGCACTGGGGAGCTCGCCGCACCCTGTGCCTGGTCCAGAACGGCTACTGGTGGCAAGGCATGTCCAGGGATGTCGAGTATGTGGTTCAGCGCTGCCCCCTGTGCGATCGCGCCAACACCGTCGGTAACGTCACTCCGCCCGAGTTGCACCCCCTGCCAATCCGCGGGCCCTTCTTCCGCTGGCACGTGGACCTGGCTGGGCCCCTCACTCGCACGAGCTCCGGCTACGAGTACGTCATGGTCTGCGTCGAGGCTTGGACCAAGCACGTGGAGATGATCCCGCTTCGCTCCAAGGGCTCGGAGGAGGTGGCCAACGCCTTCCTAGCCAACGTCCTAGCCCGCTTCTCGGCGCCCGCCGAGGTGGTGACCGATGGAGGCACCGAGTTCCAAGGCGCCTTTGCCGCCCTGCTCGAACAATGCTTCATCGACCATCGTCACACGTCGCCCAACCACCCGCAGGCCAACGGCGCTGCGGAAAGGGTTGTGCAGGTCTGCAAACGCTCTCTGCGCAAGTACTGCGCTCAGTACGCCTCCGCCGAGCGCTGGGACGAGTACCTGCCTTGGGTCCTGATGGGCTACCGCTGCTCCCCTCAGAAGTCCACCGGCAAGTCCCCGTTTGAGCTCATGTACGGCGCACCGCCTGCTGTGCCCCTCGGCGCCGCCGAGCTGTGGGCAGAGGCGATCGACCCTGAGGCCGATCCGCAACGGGCCGACCAACTCGTCATGCTGCGCTCACACAACGTGCAACAGGCCGCGCCTTTCAACGGCCAGAACCTGCTGACGGCGCAATGGCGAGACCGCCACAACTACGCCCGCGTGCGAGCTGGCGGCTACAAGCCCCGCTTCACCAAATTCAACGTGGGCGACTACGTCTACGTCATCCTGCGCAATCAGAACAACACGCTCCAACTGCCCGTCCGCGACACCGTGCTCCGCATTGTGGCCGTGAGCCCAGAGGGAGTTGCCGAGCTGATGGGCCGCGACGGCACCATCCGCAAGGAGCACGTGAGCAACCTTGCTCCCTGCCACCTCCAAGACCTGGACCCAATCGTCGATCCCCGCATCGCGGTGCCGCCGCTGGACCTGCCCTGCGAGATCTGTGCCTTCCCAGGCGACGAGTCCAAGATGGTCATGTGCGACGGGTGCGGCACCGGCTGGCACCTGTACTGCCTTCGACCCCCGCTCCAGCGCGTGCCCCGCGGCACCTGGACTTGTCCCGACTGCCATGCCCGCGGCGTGACACCGGCAACGATTGATCAGCTACCTGCCCCCGTACCGCGCGAGGCACCGCAGCCGCAGATCTTCCCCTCCGCCCAAGCGCGCCGTCGGCTCAGCGAGGCCAAAGCGCTGGAGGGCGTTCCCTGCTCCCGCAAGGTCCGAGACCCCGCGACCAACACCTTCGTGAACCGTAGGGGCACCCTGCACTACAAGTCGGACGAGCCGCACTCTCGCCCCATTGAGGCGCGCTACACTGACGGCACCGCGGAGCGCCTGACTCTGCGAGCAGCCAAAGCATGCGCTCAACCGTCCACCACGGCCCTCGTCACGGCGGCTGGGGCTCCGCCCTTAGTCCTGCCCGACACCTGGGACCTGTCTTCGCCAAGCGCCCGAGCTGCTGCGCTGCTGCAGCTGCGCTCCGTGCCCGGGCTGGCCTCCAGCCTGCCTGAGTCCTTTCCCACGGGTACGCACCCTGCGCCCGCTGAGGAGGCGCTCAACCTGCTTCTGGACCACCTGGACGCAAGCCGATCGCCCGTCATTCTGGACCTGTGCGCCGGCGACGAGACCTTGGCCAACGCGCTCCGCGCGAGAGGCTACTCCGTCTGCGCCAACGGGGGCCGGGCCACCGAGGCCCCGGGCTGGCCCCGCTTGGATCCCCTACAACCTGGGACCTACCGCCGCCTCGCCACGCCCGGCGAGTCCTGGCTCATCATCTCTGCTCCGCACCCGGAGCTTCTGCCCTTCTGGCTGCCCTTGGCCGTCGCCATGGTGCCGCTAGTCGTGGCCTTCATCCCACGGCGCATGCTTACGGCCCCGCCGGACGCATGGGCCGCCCTGCTCAACACCTTCACGGAGGACGAGCGGCTGGCCATCATCACTGGAGACACCTGTGGATACGTCAACGGAAAGCCTGGAGCTTGGCTGTTAGTGTTCCGGGATGCGACCTTGAGGGCGCAGCTGATGAGGGGTATCGGGAAGGGACGCGCTGGGCACTGGGTGCATGCGTAGATAGGGAGGTGAGCCGAGGGAGCTGAGTTCTGCTGGCTGTAGCCTGGTGAGGACTCTTAGCGAGCATGGGGGAGGATTGAGGTTTCTCTGCTGGAGGGAACTGTTGTGTACAGCCTGAGCGAACTGCTTCTGACTTAGCGTATGGCCTCGAGGCCGCCTGACTTCGCGTTGTTGGCTCTAGAGTCGCCAAGGGGGGGAGTTCGGTCAGCCGGCTGCACTTTGCCGTAGCCCATAGTGTGTCCTGACAGCTGACAGAGCACAGTACCGTCGCTGTCACAGTATGGTTGCCGGTTTGGAGTTGAGGTAGGGTGCTGGAGGTTTGTGGTTGGTCTGCTGGTTGGTGCCGGAGGTTACGTCTAGGGTTGAGACTAGGGTTGTGACACCAGGGTTTGGCTCGTGAGACACGTGGCATGAGCACCTGAGGTACGGCAAAGAGCCCTTCCGATCGGGGCGACTTAGGCGAACGCCCAGCTTCCGACTGGCAAGTCGGAAGCACTACTTGCTGCGGATCTACTCTGCTGTGACTGTAACTACTAGAGTGTTGCTGCTCTGCTGCCTCTAGCGCCTGCGGCGCGGTCTCTGTGCCATCCGACGACTTCCCGAGGAGCCTTCGCTCGACCCAGCTGCTGAGCCTCGGCGCTGGTCCTAGAAGTGAGCCCAGGCACCGCCTGCGTCTTTGCTCGCCGATTAGTTCGGTCAGCCGGCTGCACTTTGCCGTAGCCCATAGTGTGTCCTGACAAGTGATCCCGCCTCCCATACATCCCTACCTCCCCTACGTTGCCCACAGCCGCACACCGGCAGCCCACTTTGCCACCTCCCTGCAATGCCACGTACATTGCCCCCTTGGGGGCCCTCTTGGAGGCCCCCTTGTCTACACGGCCTCCCGCTTCACCGCCACCCGCGCCACCACCTCCGCCGGCCACTGCTGCAGCACATACGCCTCCACGTCAATCTCCTCCGCCGTCAGGTCCAGCACCTCAGCCGAGGTCACCTCCGCAGCGGCGGCACGCGCCGCTGTCACCTCGGCGCCGTACGCGGGCAGCACGCGGCTCAGGGCGGCGTCGCGTGGGGCTGCGTCCAGGCCGCACGCCGCCTCGTACGCCCGCAGAATGCGCAGCACCGCCAGCAGCGCTGGCGCCAGCGCCGAGGGTGCCGCCGCCGTCACGCCGCCAGCACCCGCCACCGCCGCCGCTGTCTCCTCATCCACCTCCTCGCTCAGGCTCTGAAGGTGCGGCCACAGCCGCTCATAGCTCTGCTCCGCCGCCGGCCTGCACTTGCGCTGCTTGGTGCTGTTCCGCACGGCCCCACTCCGCGTGGCGGAGGAGATCTCAACCGTCACCACTCGCGGCTCCAGGTAGCGCCGCCGCAGCGCCGCCAGCTCAGCCGCATCGTACGGCAGCGACCACACCTGGGCGAACCGCGCCTCACCAGGGGCCGTACCCGGCTCGGTCTTGATGGCCACGGGCGGTTGGCCCAGGGTGGGCCCAAGCGGGCCCGGGCCCAGCTCGGCGGGCTCCACGGGACTCGGACCCAGCTCGGTGGGAAGCTCAGAGTCCGGGTCCGCCTGGCCTCCACGTCTGGCCTCGGGACGGTCAGCGCCTCCAGAGGGAGCGGGGGCCTCGCCGGAGATGCCGACAGCTGAGACGCCACGTTCGGGCTGGCTGGCCCCGGGGCGCCCTCTGGCTGGTGCGTCCCCTCCAGCCCCTGAGGGCAACAGCGGAGGGCAACGCACGTCAGGTTGCCAAACACCATTGTAGCTCACCGCACCACATCACTCCACACCAGCGCCCGGTGGCAGGAGCTTGCCCTATGGGACTACTTGAGTCCGTAATGGGGGGGTAGATCACACACACACATTACGGACCCCCCCCCGTAACGGTCTCTGATGTGGCTACGGAGTTGAGTCCATAACGGAACCGTAGGGGGTGTACCATCCGTAACGGATCCGAGTCCATTACCAACCCCCCCGTAGGCTTCATACCGTCCGTAAAGGACCAGTCCATTACCTACCCCCCCGTAGCTCTACACATCCGTAAAGGACTCCCGTCCATTACCCAAACCCCCATAGCTGCACACCATCCGTAAGGGACCCGCGTCCGTTACCCCCCCCCCATAGGCTTCAGACCATCCGTAATGGACCCGCGTCTGTCACCTACCCCCCGTAGGCTTCATAGCATCCGTCAAGAACCCCCATCCGTTACGCACCCCCCCGTAGGCTTCATAGCAACCGTCAAGGACCCGCGTCTGTCACGTACCCCCCCGCAGGCTTCATAGCATCCGTCATGGACCCCCGTCCGTCACGTACCCCCCCATCAGCCCCCAATGCCACCTCCACCAACCCCGCTGCCTGCTCCTGCTAGCGGTCACCCCTGCCGGGTCTGTCGCCGCGGCCATTGCCCCGGCCGCCAGGGCCTATGGCTTTTGGCGGCCTGTAGGGCGGGTTGGCCTTCGTGCTGTCTGCCCTGCCTCCCGCCACGACGGCCGCCTGGGCAGGAGGCTTCTGCACGTTCCGCGGTTCCGCGGTTCCCGGCTGCTCGGGCTGCGCCGTGCCCTGTGGCGCCCCCGTGGCTTCCGCGGCCACACCTGCCGCACCCGCTCCACCGCCTCCTCTGTCTCCACCGGCTCCTCCGTCTTCACCGGCTCCACCGGCTCCTCCGTCTCCACCGGCTCCTCCCTCCTCCCTCGGCGCGACCTCGATGCTGTTGTGGTTTCGGGAGAAGGAGTCGTCTTAGTGGGGCGAAGCCATGCCATGTCAAGCCAAGCCGCCCTTCAATACCCTCCCCTGCCTCCAAGACCTCTCCAATCAAGTTCCCTCACCACCAAGGCCCCTCCCCGGCAGCAGCACTAACCAAGCCTATCCCCGAGGGCCCTGGCTTACATGCCCACCAGCTGCTCCACGCAGAACTTCACGCTGGGGCTGTACACGATGAGCATGAACTCGTTGATGCTCGCTGTAGGCAGGGGCAAGTTAGAAGTTAGTAAGCTGGGCACATCATGCAACAAGCTGGGCAAGCAAGCAAACAGCAAGTCAATTTGGTAGCACGTGTTGTAACCAACCCACCCATGCTGGTGCACTTGTTGCCACCGGCAATGTCGAACTCCTTGAAGATTGCAGCGGCCTCGTTCATGAAGAAGTAAGCCCGCGCCGCCTCCACGCTGCATGGCGGGCCGCGACCGCCGGGTAGCTTCCGACTGTATCCCCAGGGGTACACCCGTTCGTCGAAGGCGTGCGTGAACTGCGCGGGTGGCTTGAAGGTCGTGGCCACCGCCACCGCCGCCTCCACCTCGCTGTCAGTCACGGCACAAGCCGCCGCCGCAGCTGCGGGCTGCTCAGCCGCCCCCCCGCTCCCCGCGTTCGTCTTCCGCCGCTTGGGCAGCGGCCTGCTGGGGCCGGCTGCAGCCGCGTCGACAGCGGAAGCAGCAGAGGCGTCCTCAGCGGCCCTCGCCGCCTTCTTCGCCCTCTTCTCCAGGATCTTCTTGATGAGGGGGAACACTGCGAGGAATAGAGGGCAGCACACCGGCACAACAACATTAGGACAAGGCAGGGCTCTCCATCAGCTTAAGAAGCCAAAACCTGGAAGCTTCACGTCCCCCCCCAACTTAAAACAGCCCTGCATCTATCCCCCCCCACCACCACCCCCCACCTACGTCTGCTCCCTTGGATGTTCTGCATCACGTTGCTGATCTTGTCGTTGAGGAGGTCGCCCAGCGCCCTGACCTGGCTTAAGGTCAGGTTGGCCACGTGGTTTGTGGCGCTCTTATCGCCCGTGTAGTTGATCCACGCCTTGAGGATCGACCGGACGTAGCTGACATACAGAACGTGCATGTCCATGCCGTTGACGACTACCTGGCCAATATCAGCACTGCGCCCCTTGTATACATCCGCCCACTGCAGCCCGCAGCGGACGAACCTGCATGGACGGGAGGGTATAAGCCACTGGCTTGAGAAACACGAGTTGTGGATTGCATGGGCAAGCGGGGTGTGCTGGTTGACTTCGCCGGTTTCGGGAATTCGCCAGCCCAGCCAGCCCAGCCAAGCCCAGCCAAGCCCAGCCGGCAGGCTCACATTCGGGTCATGACGAGCGCCACGCCGTACACCCGCACCAGGCTCGCGTGGTTTATCTGGAGCCCCAGCTTGTTGAAGACCTCCTCGAATGGCTTGCCCAACTCCTTGCGCAGGGTTTCCTGCGCCTCGCTGAGCTTTACCTCGCCCTTCTCGCTGCTCTTGGCCTTGGCGCTCGGCCTGCTTTGGTCGAGGGAATGGGCACACGGGGGTGTTGTAATTACGACTCCTGGCTCACGCATTTATGCAGAGACCAGCCCCTGACACATTCATGCCGAGACCAGGCCCTGACGCCCGCCCCAGATGCACAGTCCCCTTGCACCCGTCCCCATACGCCCGTCCCCAGATGCCCTGTCCCCTTGCGCCCATCCACAGACGCCCATCCCCAGGCGCCCGTCCCCAGACACTTACGCCCATCCCCGACACACCTCGAGCTCTTGGTCTTGCCGCCCGACTCCGGCGTCAGGCTTGTCTCCCCCAACACCGCGACGATTGCTGACGCAATGTAGTGCCCGAGCACGTCACCTCCCATTGCCTGCACCATCATGCTCTGCAAGCCAGGCACAGCGAGGGAAATCGACGACTTCCAGAGGTCGTCGCAGCTCTCCCATATGGGACTGGTCTCCACAGTCAGCACCAAGCGCTGCACGGCGCCCTTAGTCTGCTGGAGCTTGCTGCGCAGCGCCTCCGGAAGCCCGCGATACCCGATGCCGCGCAACTCCTCGCGAAGCTCCTCGCTGTACTCAGCGTATGGATCCTCCTCCTCCCCTTCAACATCACCTGCAACACCGGCGGGACAGCCAGACGGTCAGCGGTGTCATGGCAAGTGCTTGCTTCCCGGTCAAGCGTCTGGGCGGGCCTTCCAGGGCTCCCCGCTGCCCAGTCCTATCCCTAGAAGTTATTAACGTCCCAGAGAACTACATATACATCAGCGGGTCGGCATCACAAGCCTGCACCAGAGCCCCGCCGCTCGAATCACAGAGCTCACCTGGCAGCTGCGGACCTTCTCCCTCTATTCCGCTGTGATGCTGCTCCTCCCTCTCCACACACTCCTCCGCCTCTGCCACGTCATCTGTAGTTGAAGGCTGAGCCTCGACTTCTCCTATACCGGCCATGTCTGCCAACGCTTATGTTAGATGTATGGCATTCGCGCGGTAACGGACAGGGAGATAGTGGACAGGAAGACAGTGGATAGTGGATAGCGGACTGCGGTGGTTTGTGGCGCAGGAGACAGGATCAATCGACCATGGCAATGGGGGGCATCTCCGTGGCATGCGCCGCCCAGCCAAGGTACGCACAGACCCCAAGCCGTTTGTAATGTAGATGCTTTCCCCAGTGCTTCACTAGCGCCATGTCGCGCGCGTACGCGCGACACTCTCCTTACCCTGCCCACCAACCTGCACGCCACATCCTCCTTGCACTTACTCTCACTGCCCTGTTAATCGCGTCTGCGTCTTTCATGGGACGACAACGTAAGCGCAAAGCCCACGATGACAGTGGTTGTGGCATCGGCGCTGTCGAGAGCGTGGCTGGCAATGGAAATGCCGATGGTATTGGGCCCCTGGGCTCGCCTGTTCCTCGGCACCGAGCGGTACAGGACATTCCTCTACTGGAACCTGCTGAGGCCTACTTTCTGGACCGGCACGAGGCCATAGCCCCAGGCGACGGAGCATTGTCTTCGCCAAGCACCAGTGGCCGCGGCGTACAGCATCAGGCAGCAACTCCACTGCTACTCAGGCCCTCTCCCATTCCCAGCCTCAGCCCATCTCTCCTTCGGCGTCTCTCCAATGACTCCGCAGGGGGCACAGATCCTGGTGGCCCTTCCCAACACGACCAAGATCAGGGTGGCGGCCTACACCCAGGCCCGCACTCGCAAGACGTCACGCCAGCCGCCCCCCCTCCTGCTGGTGCAGCCCCCCCGGGACCCCACCCCATTCCCCCCGCCGGGCCTGCACTTGACGAAACGGAGCTAGCAGAGTGGGGCATAGACGAAGCAGAGCCTGAGCCGGGGGAGGTTGGAGCAGCGATCCCTCCGGTCACTCAACCGCCTGCTGCTGACGCACTAGCAGCTGCAGCTGCAGCACGCAGTGGGGGTGTTGGCGACCTTGACCCCGTCATCCCAAGCCATGGCGGGGGCGGCATTGGCGGCGTCGAGAACTTCACCGGTTGGGACGGGGGGTCTAGGACGGGGGGTCTAGGCTTTTCAATTGGGCCAGGGAGCAAGAGCGGGGGGCGGGGGACAGGGAAGCCTCTTTTCAGGGGGGCGAGGAATGTGCATGCCGCTGATCCCGGTATCCGTCCTTCCCTATCCCACCCATTTTGCGCAGCTTCATCTGGCTTGTTCGCCCGGTGCCCTGGCAATGGCTGTGATGGCGGAAAGCCTCGCCGCCGTGCGCAGCGCCTTCAGTACCTCGAGCTCCCAACTGGAGATGCGGATGTTACACGCCTAGTCACCCGTGTCCTATACCAGGCCATCCTGCAGAAGGAGTGCAGCCCTGGCGCGACCGAGACCTCAGTGGCGCGCTTTCTCAAGAGCATCCGGGAATCCTTTGCGGGTCCCTTTGCGAGTGAGGTGCAGAAGCATGCTGCCAAGTACCTGCCCACCACGTTCAAGCAGGTGTGTTGGCGTAGGCTGGGGAGCAAGGGGCTCGGTGGGTTTGTCAGGTGGTTGGCGGGTGGGTTTGGCGGGTGGAGGGTTGCGGTTCCCTTGCGGTCGTACACGTTGCGGTCCACTGCAGGTACCCACACCCCGATGCCTGGCAGGACGAAGCAAGCCCCGTCAGCCCCCTCCTTGGGGAAGTGCAGCCACAAGATGACGGTGAGCGGGCCTAGGAAGATACACACGGGAGAAAAAGGCCGCTTGATCATGCAGTAGGCCAACGTATGTGCTGGCGGGATACCGGTAACCTTGGCCTGACCAAACCACCTGAGTAATGCGCTGTTCGCCACACACCTGCCCACCGGTGGTGGCATTCCGTCACCCTCATGCCCTCCCTCCATTAGTGCATTACGCTAGGTATGGCCAGCTAGCCAGCCATGGCCACACACCAGCACATCCATCCCTCACCTCCCCTGTTCCCCTTTTCACAGCCCACTGTCTCCCGGCCCTCCCCTTCCCCACAATCCAGCCTAGTACCCACCGCCTTGTCCCTGGAGGCGAAGCGTGACGCACGTTGTCTCGGCCATGCAGACTTGGCGACCGATCTCCGACACGACCTCATCGCGCGGATCAAGGAGGGGCCCGACCTTGCGCGTGAGGGCGTCCCAGATGAACTCCGCTGCTTCCGCCTGGACCGCTTTGACAGCGTCCGGGGCTGTGTTTGCAGGACTGCGAAAATGAGAACGGGGCGCAGCGCATCGGTTGTGGTAAGCGGGGCAGGTGACACGTGGGAGTGTGTCAGAGCACGTACGTCAACGTCGGCTTCAGAAGCTATGTGCCCTGACCAGCGCAAGCCTAGGCCCGGGTCTTATGCAAAACTTACGCTCGATCCCAGTCCTTGACGAGTTGCATGTACTACAGGGAGCAGCGGGTGGGGGGACGGGTGGCGTGTCAAGCACGGAAAGCGGAGCACTGAGGACTGATTGGTCCCCCCTTGCTGCAAGACAAAACTGCCGTTGTATTACCATGAAGTGGCGCTCGGCCTTCTTGATGTACTCAGCCTCCGTCTCCTTCACTCAAGCGAAGAAGGACCGGTAAGATGGAGGCCACTTCTGTCCGCCACGCGTGCTAGGCCAGCCATCGCCATCGCCCACCTGGAAGAGTACGGTGAGGAGCTTGGCGGGCCGCTTGTTCCAGCTCATGCCCTTGTTGGCAGCGGAGTAGCCGAAAACCGCCAACGGGGTGCCGGCAGCTAGCAGAGCGGTGACGTCTGTCGTTGCTGCCGTCACGGCCGCCTGCAGCCGGTCCCCGCTGCTGCCGTCGGTGCCCCGGCTGGTGTCGACGGAGCCCGCGCTCCCGCTACCCGTCAGTAGCCTGGCCAGGTACCCCTCCTCCTCGTCCAGGTTGGCGTAGAGGCATACCACCGAGGCAGCCGGCCCCAAGCCAAGGAGACCATGCTTCTTCAAGAGTGACAGCCGTAAGCCGGGGTTCTCGATCTGCTGGACATGTGCCGGCAGAGGCCGGTCATGAAGGTGGGCGACGGCGAGGGAAGGTTTTGCGCTGGCGAGGGAAGAGCGCGAGGAGGGGTTGGGAGGTTGAGATGGGTTGGCAGGGGTGGGCAGGCGTGGCAGGGGGGTGGGAGGGGGTGGGAGGGACAGGGGGACCAAAACCACACTCACTCGCCAAGCCCGGCCAACTCGCCCACCGCGCCACGAAAGAGTCTGCAAGGGGCAGCAGCACGCGTCAGGAGGGGGGCACCACGACAACCTGGCACTGTGCCTGTACTCACGAGTCCTCAGCGCTGCGCCCGCTCTTGTCGTCGTGGTTGTGTGCTGGGTGGCTCAATATCACCGGCAGCGTTCCGCAATCGCCAGAGACGCCGATATCGATCTTCAGCACCGAGCCGCACCGCTGGCACGGCAGAGCACAGGACCCCTCGCCAGCAGAGGGCTTCTTGAACGGCCACAGCGCTAGGGTCCGCCCTACGAGGCAGTCCAACGAGTGACGGGTCTTGACCGTGATCGCGACGTCCTGAAAGCCATGCTTCTCAAAGAGTTCAGCAACTTTCATGTGCGGATTTGGCGGGATTCTGTTTGCGAGAGTATGCTTGGAGTTGACGCGCGCAAGGTCCTGAAGCACTAGGGGGCACTTGTAGGCACTGGCAGCGGAGAGGAAGCAAGGGGCGGGAACAGCAGCGCCCTTGCATGAACATGCTGCGCGTGCGAAGCGATGGACCGTCCTCAAGTTCGCTGGGGCGAGGGCTTTACAGTACGTGTAAATTGAGCGATACTTGAGCTATGGCAGCTATCGTCGAAGCACCCCCAGAAGACCTCGCTGCCAGACCCAGCGATCGTGCCCCGCGCTCGGCGTTCATCTATACAGCCTGCTACTGCGAGGAGAATGTCTACATGTTGGCACGTAAGCTCTCTTGGCAGCCGGGCTTGCACGTCGGAGTCGGGTCCCAGGCTCCCAGCCCCAAAACGGGCATGCCGAGGCCACATCCCGGGCGGTCAGCCACACCAATCTCTCCGAGCCACGCCCTGCACATTGTTCGAGGCGTCCCAACCATGGGGCAACCCCTTTGGGCCTTATGGGATGGGCTATGGAGCCAGCCCTGGCCGGGGGAACGACGGAATGGGAACCCTATCCCCCACACCCTCCCCCCTTCCCCGCCCCAGGCCGCCTGGTAGAGCTGGGACACGCACCCTCCCTCGGGGACCTGTTCGCAGTCTTCGTCAGCAACCCCAACAAGCAGGTGTGCATCTTGCCGCGGAGGCACTCGTGCACACTAGCTGCCCTGAGCCCGTAAGCCCCTAGCCTGCTCTACCCTCTCCCTTGACCGGCCCCCACACCTCCGCAGGTACCGCTATGGCAGCAGCGGGCGGGGTTGCGGGGGCACGACAGCAACGACGGGTCCCAGGATGAGGACAGCGACGACAGCGGCGGGACCGGAGACGACGAGAGCGAGGGCTCCGACGAGGACCATGCCGCGGGGGCCGGCGTGTGCTACGGCGAGCGGGGCCTGGTGGTGTGGGACTACCACGTGCTGCTCGTCCAACGGCTGCCGTACACCGGGGCCGCGGAGAACCGCTTGCCAGGTAGGTCGTTCGGTTCTGCCAACAGCGGACGGCCAGGTGTGTCTGTGGTATTGGCGTTAGGCGTTAGGGGAGCACCAGGCGTAGACTCGTTGGTGCGAAACGGCCTTGAGGTGACGTGTGTCCCGTCTGTTGCTGCTTCAGCCGTGCTTCGCGCAGGGCCATCTGGGTCGGCTGGCCCCGGAGCGCCGGCGGCAGGCGCAGCTGCAGCCGTGGAGGCGGCGCAGGCGGCGGCGGAGGCGGCGGCGGGGCCGTCCCGTGCGGTGGTGTGGGACCTCGACACGCTGCTGCCCTTCCCCTGCAGGTGGGTGCTTGGGGGGCGGGATGCGTGAGGAGGACTGCAAGGGGGCAGTTGGGTCTGTGGGTTGTGGGCACGTACTTCACCTGGCTTAACCGCTGCAGTGCTGCAAGGGGGCGGGCGAGCTTGGTGGGGGATTGGAGGGGGCTGGCCTGCGGGCGCGAAGGAGGGCGGGGGTGTGGTATCAAGGTTTGCGGAGGCACGGGGCTGAGAGAGGGACGGTGCGCGGGTTGCTCTCGGATACTGGAGGCAGGGCCTCTGCAGCGCGCATGTGGGTTCGGCCGTGTTGTGGGTTGGGGTCTGGCGCCGCCTGCCCGTTAACCCGTCGAGTGGTGGTCAGCGCTGTTTGCCCCCCCCCCCCCGCTTGCCTGCTCCTCTCGCAGCCTCGATCTCTACGCGCAGAATGCCCTGAGGGTGAGTGCTCCAGGGTTGGGACGTGCAAGGCCGTGAGCTCACTTCGCCCCTACGACCTGCCGTGAATGCCGTCCTTTGGGGTAACTCTCTGTGTGAGAGGTGGTTCAGCGCGTGTAGCACAGGCACTGCCCTCTGTCGACCCCTGCCCCCCTCCGCTATGGCTTCCCCGCACCTCAGGCGCACATGACCCTGCTACCGCACCTCCAGCGGTGGGTGTGGGTGTGGGTGTGGGTGTGGGTGTGGGTGTGGGTGTGGGTGTGGGTGTGGGTGTGGGTGTGGGTGTGGGTGTGGGTATGGGTGCACTGGGTTTGGGTGTGGGTCTGGGTGTGGGTGTGGGTCGACTACCTAGACCAGAGCCCTGCAAGCGCATACCGCTACTCCACCACCAGAAGTACGATGACCCCTGCTTTGGAATTGATGCCTACCCCTCTTTGCGCTCCTTTCCGCCACCCTCCAGCCTCTACCGCGTGGTCCCCGCGGCCACCTACCTCCGTTCCTTCGCGAGCGACCGCAGCCACATGCGGCGCCCGGGCGGCGGCTGGGCCTCACCGCCCCCGGCCTACCCGCCCATCGTGGCAGCCGATGGCGCCACCAACAACATCCACGTGTTCTGGCACATGACTAAGGACATGTGCGCCGTACCGGGAGCTGCCGTACACGGGGGGAGAGGGGCGGCGGCGGAGGAGGGGGAGCAGGAAGGGGAGGGGGCAGGGGCAGGCGGGACGGGGGAGGAGGGGGTGGGGGAAGCTGGGCCCCGTGGCCGGGGCGGCGCCAGCACGGAGGCTGCCGAGGGCGCGGGCAACGACGGTGCTCGGAAGGGGGAGGGTTCCAGCGGCGGGGGGGACAGCCAGTGTGGTGGTCGCGGCCAGGGCGCGGGGTCGTGGCTGCGAGAAGCGAGCGCTGCGGCGGGGCCCTACGGGTTGGTCCTGGACGAGCCGGGGCTGTTGCGCGCATTCGGCCTGGGGTGATGAAAGGCAGGTCGCAGAGAGGGGATAAGCCGCGTGGGGCAGGAGGTTGCTTGTGGGCCGGCTTCGTGGCGACCAGGTGCACGTGCACGGACGGGGTCGGGGGAAGGCGGGGCTGGGGCAGGCGGTCGTTCGCAGAAGGCGCCGGTGCACATCGGTCGTACCGACGGGATGTTGTGCGGGCTGTGGATGGCGATGGAAACGCTGATGCCTCGTGAACGGCAGCGCAAGTACTGAAGTGTTGACCCACGCACGGGCGGCGACTGGCACGCGCCCATATGCTTTAGCCAAACATGATGGTCGTCTAGGTCCAGGTGCACCTTCAGTCGGGCACGGAACGAGAGACTATATTTGAAACTGTTCATCGCGAGGGAGCCGCGGTCCCGGGAGGGCCACGCGCCGAGATGAACAACGCGCACGAGGTGGAGGCGACGCAGGTGCGGCCCAGCGCGTGCCGACGATGGATCTAGCCGATCGGCATGAAGCAGGAGTCTCGATTGACTGAGCAGGCCAGCGTTCACAGGGACCGATTGCAAGCGGGCGGGAAACTCCAGCGCGCAGCGCCAGGCGCGTGTCTGTCACCTGGCTGCTCCCGGCTTCTCCCTTATTACCGTCGCTGAGCGCGCTTGGTATCTATCGCTCGCACGGCCAGGTCGCTGCCTACTTCAATGTCGACCCTGAGGTCGGGCTGTCGGACACGGACGTGTTCAAGGCGCGCTCGCGCTATGGCCGCAACGAGCTGGCGCCAGAGGAGGGTGAGGCATGGGGGGGGGGGGGGGGTTGAGGGAAGGGAGGGGTGTGGGAGGGGAGGGTCTTCTCCCTCCCGGAGGGGATGGTGGCAGAGGACAGGGGTGGCTCTGGGGACAGGCCTGGGGGCAAGGCTTGCGCGGCAGGCGTGTGGCCGGGTATGGTGCTCGAGCCTGCTCCAGGCTGGGTAACCGGTGACACTAGTTTGCGTGAGAGGTTCCGCACCCCTTCATGCGCGGGCCTCGGCTCCCGGCGTCACCTTGCCCCCGCCCCCCCAACCGCGCAGCCACGCCCCTGTGGCGCCTCATCCTCAAGCAATTCGACGACCTGCTCGTCAAGGTAGGTACCGGTATAACCGACTGCAGGCACAGAGGGACGAAGCGGTTGGCGGTTGGAAGTTGGGGGCGGTTGGGAGTTAGGGGCTGCGCAGCAGCCTCGACATGGTGGGCTAGGCGGTTCCCACACCATCCCTCATTTGTTCAATCTCAGCGGTCGCTTTGCAGGGCTAATGAAGCCTTTTGGCTCGTTTTGGCCCTCAGCTTCAAAGCTGTAAATCATCATCATCATCATCCCTCATGCACCCTTTTTTTACCGGCAAGCCCCCGGTGCCCCTCACTCTCCAGATTCTGCTGGCTGCCGCTGTGACGGACTTCGTCATCGCCCTGAGCGACGGAGAGGGCGTGCTGGGGTGAGCCGGGGCGTGCAGGGGGGGCCGGGGCGTGCTGGGGTGAGCCCGAATGCGCAGCGCCGATCAGGGCAGCGTGGGGTGCTGGGGCCTGGCCTTGGCCTGGCGGGCGGGAGCGGTACAGTGGGTTCACCCTGAACCTTGGCACCGAACACCTAGTACTGGCGCCAAGCACCGGGTCCCTCAACGTCGTTACCTACATGGGGTATGTATAGAGTTCATATGGGCACCTGGGGAGGGCACCGGTCCCCACGCACCTTCCCACCTAGCATCTGCCACAAAGCGTCCCCAACGCTGCCCCTTCTCCGCAGGGCGCTGGTGGAGCCCTTCGTCATCGCCCTCATCCTCGTGGCCAACGGTGAGCGGTTGGGCGTTGACAGTTAGCAGCTGAGCGGGCTGTAGGACGAGGCGTTGGATGCGGTGAGACCGTTGGCGGGGGCCTCAGTGAATCCTTGACGCAGCCCCTCGCACCTGTCCGTCACGGCGCTGCCCGGCTCTCAATGTCGTGAACCGCTCCCTTTGCCGCTCCCCCCATGCCCTCTCTCCTCCTCCTCACAACGAGACGCTCTCCCGCTCAGCTTCAAACACCCCCTTCCCCCTCGCCCCTCGCAGCCACCGTGGGTGTGGTGACGGAGCGCAATGCGGAGAAGGCCATCGAAGAGCTCAAGGCCTACGAGGTGGGCGCCCTGGACGCACCCGCAATGCCTTGCATCCTGGGATTGCCTGAGTCTTGGGTTGGGTTTTGAACTGCTGAGGTGGGAGTTGCGGTTAGCCCCCGAAGGAGCTCAACCATACGGCCACGCTCAACACCCTGGCACCGTCGGCCTCCCCGCATCCCCTCCCCAACCCATCCTGACAGGCCGAGAGTGCCACGGTGCTCCGAAGCGGGCAGCTGCAGTTGGTTCCTAGCGGGGACCTGGTGCCGGGGGACGTGGTGGAGGTGTCCGTGGGGAACAAGGTGGGGAAGTGCGGGCGAAAGGGAGGCGGTAAGGGGGGCCAGAACGGCAGGAGGGGAGAGGGCCAAAGGTGCGGAGTGAGGTGACGGTGTGTGTGTTGCAGGCCGTCACGTCTCTCCATCCTCGCGCGCGCCCCAGGGTCTGGGGGTCCCACGTGCGCCTTGTGTTCTGCAAGTTCCAACACCCACCCGCTCTGCTCCCGCAGGTCCCCGCGGACGTGCGCCTCTGCATTCTGCTAAGCAACGTGATGCGGGTGGACCAGGTGGGGTGGGGCGCGGTTGGGGGGTGATCTTTGACGAGTTAGAGACCAGAGAGGAAAGGGGTGGCGGCAGGCGGGTGGGGTGGGGTGGGTCGCAGTCTGTTGGGCACTAAACGCGTAAACGCGTACAGGCCGTGGGCCCGATCATAAGCGCGGGAGACGTGGGGTGGAGCAAAGGGCTGGGTTGGGTGGGGGTGGACCAGCTGGGTGGGGCTGCACGGTGTGGAGCAGGGCGGGGAGGGGCGGGGTGGAGCTTCTCGGACTGGGAGGCCGAGTTCGGGTTGGATGGCAGCTGACGGTCGGGTGGACTGCACCTGTGGGTTCAGCGGCATGGGGCGTTGTCGCAACGACCGAGCTTTGGGCCAAGTGCACCCTCCACGTCCTGATTCTGTGTCCCCTCCCGCCCCCCGCCCCCAGTCCATTCTGACCGGCGAGTCCCACACAGTCGACAAGCAGGTACGGCTTCTTGCGGCTGGGGTGGATCTGGATCTGGATCTAGATGCAGGAAGGGGGGTGTGGTACCCGGAGGGGGAGGCCGTGTGCGACGGCAGCTCCTCTCTCGGGGTAACTCCGCCTTGGGCACCCCGCCCTACAGGAGTCCTATGTCTGGATATGTAACTGGTACTGTAACTATGTACACGTGTTTGTAGGTCCGGCCCGTGCTCAAGGAGAAGCCCGTGTATCAGGACAAGACCAACATGCTGTTCTCGGTGAGATGGTGGGGGACGGGGGGGTGGGTAGGGGGGAAGGAGATCAGGGAGGAAGATGCACGAGAGGCAGGTTGGGGAGGAGACAGCGGGGCGGGGAAAGAGCAAGGGAGAGGGAAGGGGGCCAGGGGCGTTGGGGAGGCGGCAGCGCAAGAGGAAGGTGGGCAAAACGGAGGGGCGACACCCCTCCTCGACCCGCGCATCGCGACCCCTCCCCACATGCCCCCCCCTACCCCCCCCCCACCCCCACAGGGCACGCTGGTCACGTCCGGCCGTGCGCGGGGTATCGTGGTGGGCACAGGAGCGTCCACCGCCATCGGCCAGGTGGGGACAGGGAGGGGTATGGGGTCTTGGACGGTTGGGGCTGGGGTACGGGAGGGTTACGGGAGTGGCTGTGCGTTGGGGGCAAGAGCACATGCCCGTCCCAGCAATCTCCTCCGTCCTCCGTCCACGGCGACGCCTCAGCTCGTATGCCCCTTCGCTGCCCCGACTGCTGCCTGTTCTCAATCCGAGCGAATAGTTCCCCTTCCCCGCCCCCTGCCCCTCCTGGAAGCGTACGGGTCCCCCCGCTTCCTGCCTCCCCGACTGCCTATGATCGTTACCCCGCGGCCCGCGCCCCTGCCCCCAACCCCCCCATCTTATTCCCCCCCTCCTCTTCACACACCCCCCCCGCAACCCATCCCCCACAGATACGTGACGCCCTGGCCCTGGCCGGCCGCGGCGGCAACGGCGACGAGGAGAACCGCACCCCCCTCAAGCAGAAGCTGGACGAGTTCGGAACGCTGCTGTCCAAGGTCATCGCAGGTATGGTACGGCAGGGCGTGTGCGGTGCCGTACGCCATGGCCCCTCCTTGCTTGGGCACATGAACGGTACAAGCTTTTGGCGAACCGCCCAAGCAAGGCCTCCCGCACCCTGAGAAGCCCCCCCCCCACCGATGTCCTTGACGACGACGCCATTGCACTAACCCCGCTCCCCCCCCAAACCCACCCCAGGCATTTGCGTGCTTGTGTGGGTGATCAACATCCGCCGCTTCTCCGACCCCGCCCTGGGCGGCTGGCTGAGCGGGGCGCTCTACTACCTCAAGGTGTGGGGGGAGGGGGTGCATGGTGGTTGGGTGGATGGGAGCGCTGGCACCAGGGACCCCCAAGGGTGCTTTGCGCGGGCCTGCTTGGACCGGCCTTGACCTTCTTTGACCCTCCTCCTAAGCGGCCAAGAGCGGGCCAAGTACTTGGTTGCCCGGTGGCAGGCCGCGTGGCTCTCGTGGCTCCCCGTCGTTGCACCAGACCTGCCCACCCACCGCACCCCATGCCCTGCGCCCCCCCTCCCGCCCCCCCAGACCGCCGTGGCCCTGGCCGTTGCCCTAGCTCTGGCTGTCCCGGTCGTGGGTCTTGGTCCCAAGCCGACCTTTGACCAGCCCCCCAACTCCCAACCCCCCCTCCACCCCCCCAGACCGCCGTGGCCCTGGCCGTGGCCGCCATCCCCGAGGGCCTCCCCGCAGTGGTGACCACCTGCCTGGCGCTGGGCACCCGCAAGATGGCCAAGCAGGTGCGGGGGCTGACCCTATGTTAGTAGCAAGGGTGTGTTTAGGATGCGTAGGGTGGGCGCGTGATACTTATAAGTGCAGTTGTGAGCAGACAGGCCGCGGGGAAGAAGCCCCAGGCAAACCCGAAACCTCGGGTGTGTGTGTTGGGGGGCTGTGTGTTGGGGGGCGGGGGTAAAGTCAGGGCAGGGGAGCTTTGTCCGCCTGCCACGCGGTTGGGGTGGCTGGGTGGGCTGGGGGCGAACCTCTGCCTATGTTGTGGGGTTGTGGACGGAGGACGTGTTACGCCTGTGGGCCATCTGTACGACATCGTTTTACCCCCATCGTGCGCTCGCTGCCCTCATGACCCCCCCCCCGTGTCAAAACACACGCGCTCCGTTTCCCTCTCTCCCCCCCAGAACGCCATTGTGCGCTCGCTGCCCTCCGTGGAGACGCTGGGCTGCACCACCGTCATCTGCTCCGACAAGACCGGCACCCTCACCACCAACATGGTGGGGGGGAGGGGGAGATTGCAGGGGGGAGTGTGTGTGTTTCGACACGCGGTTGAGGAGAGGAGGGGGGGAAGGGAGGCAAGACCGGCACCTTCACCACCAACATGGTGGAGGGGGAGGGAGGGAGGGAGGGAGGGGGAGGCAGGGGGCCTGGGGCCGGCAGGGGAGTTGTCGAGGGGCAGGACTGCGTGATGGAGGATGAAGAAAAACGAGGGGGGGGATTGGGATGGACACGGGCAGGGGCCCAGAGCACGTCCACCCCTTCACCGCCCCATTGCTCCGTCCTCCAGTTTACCCCAGCCCCTGCCCACGCCCTGGCCTCGCGCCTGCCCACGCCCTCCCCCCTATTCCCCAGATGAGCGCCGTCGGGTGCGCCGTGGTTCAGTCGGCGGCCGCGGGCGGAGCAAGCCTCATGGAGTTCGAGATCACGGGTAGGGGGGTGGCAGGGAGGGTGGGGAGCAGGGTTTGAACTCTAGCTTGGGGATGATGCAATCAAGGGGTGAGGGGTGAGGGAAAAGGCGGGCTGACCTCCTCGGCGCTTGCACACCTCTTCTCCTCTGATTCTACCTCCCCACTCCCTCTGCCCCCCAAGGCACCACCTACTCCCCTGAGGGCATGATCCTGGGGCCCTCGGGCGCCGTACTGCAGGTGGGGATGGGGTGGGGTGGGGGGTGAAGGGAAGGAGAGGGCAAACGGGGGAGGGGGGAGGAAGGGCAGTCGGCAGGCGGGTGGAGGAAAGTCAAAAGGTTGCGAGATAGGGGCCGTTCTGGTACTCGATCTTCAACCACTGCACGCCACGCCACCGTCCCCCGGCCTCCCCCGCGACCCCGCTCAGCAACAAACCACCCCGCCTCCCTTCACTTCTCCCCTCCCCTCCCCCCCCCCCCAGCGCCCCGCCGACTCCCCCTGCCTGCTGCACCTGGCCATGGCCGCATCCCTCTGCAACGACTCGGCTCTGGTCTACAGGCCGGACAAGGGTGCGTCCGGGTCCGGGGGTCGTTGCCCGGAGTCCGGGTCTGGGGTCCGTTGTCCGGAGTCCGGGTCTGGGGTTACTCGAGGTGGAGGGAGAAGCTTGTCCGCACTCGGGGTGTCCGGAGTCCGGGGTTCGGCAGCCCGGAGTCCGCTGTCTGGGCCCGGAGCTCGGTGTCCGGGGTTTGTGTCAGGAGTTTGCGATCTAGGTTGACCTTTCTCTGCTGCCAGATCAGGGATTGTGGCAGAGTTTGGGGCAGGACGAGGGTGCTGCAGGCGGAGGGAGAGCCGCCTGGGTTGAGCCTTTCCGTGCGGCCAAAGCGGGCAGGTGCTTCAGATGGAAGGAGAGGGGCGAGGCTTGAGGCCCCACTCTCCCCCCCCCCACACACACACACACACACACCCCAGGCACGTACCAGCGGATCGGTGAGGCCACGGAGCTCGCTCTGCGCGTGTTCGCGGAGAAGGTGAGGGGAGGAGGTGTTGGGTTTGGTGGGCGGGGGGTGTGGGCCTGACCTATGCCCTTCCCACCCTCCCTAACCCTGTCAGGCTGGCCGCCTCTCTCACCTCCTGTCCCCCACCCCACCCCTACCCTCCTCCCCCTCTCCCTGCCCCCAGGTCGGCCTCCCCGCCTCAATGGGCGACCACCACGGCCCTCCCACCCCTCCCCTCCCCTGACTCTCTACACATCCTGCCCCCCCCCCTACCCCTCCCACCCACGCCCTGTCAGGTCGGCCTCCCCGCCTCTGTGGGCGACCACCACGGCCCGCTCTACGTCTCCTCCAACTCGGCCGCCGCGGGGCTGGGCGCGGGCCGCTCCCGCGAGATGCACTGCAACGCGCACTGGGCCGAGCGCTTCAACCGCAACGCCACGCTCGAGTTCACGCGGTGAGGCGGTTGGCGGTTGGCGGTTGGGGCGGAGGATCGACGCAGCCGATCTCTCCACCCTTCCTGAGCCTCCCCTACTCTCGCCCCTCACATCCATCCCCCCGCCCCTCCCCCCAACCCCCAACAGTGACCGCAAGATGATGAGTGTGATGGCGGTGGGGGACGCCCGGAGCGTCATGTGGAGCAAGGTGGGGGCTGGAGGGAGGGAGGAGAGTTTGGGCGAGGGGATGGTGGCAACGGGTGGCGGAGGGCGGGCTGCGAGGCAAACAAACACATACCCCCGCCCTCCCCCCCCCAGGGCGCCCCCGAGTCCATCATCGCCCGCTGCTCCTCCGTGCTGCCGCCTCCAGCGTGCCGGTTGCACGGTGCCAAAACACATACACACACGCCAAACCCCCCTCTCCCCCCGCCCTCCCCCCCCCCAGGGCGCCCCCGAGTCCATCATCGCCCGCTGCTCCTCCGTGCTGCCGCCTCCAGCGTGCCGGTTGCACGGTGCCAAAACACATACACACACGCCAAACCCCCCTCTCCCCCCGCCCTCCCCCCCCCAGGGCGCCCCCGAGTCCATCATCGCCCGCTGCTCCTCCGTGCTGCCGCCTCCAGCGTGCCGGTTGCACGATGCCAAAACACATACACACACGCCAAACCCCCCTCTCCCCCCGCCCTCCCCCCCCCCAGGGCGCCCCCGAGTCCATCATCGCCCGCTGCTCCTCCGTGCTGCCGCCTCCAGCGTGCCGGTTGCACGGTGCCAAAACACATACACACACGCCAAACCCCCCTCTCCCCCCGCCCTCCCCCCCCCAGGGCGCCCCCGAGTCCATCATCGCCCGCTGCTCCTCCGTGCTGCCGCCTCCAGCGTGCCGGTTGCACGGTGCCAAAACACATACACACACGCCAAACCCCCCTCTCCCCCCGCCCTCCCCACCCCCCAGGGCGCCCCCGAGTCCATCATCGCCCGCTGCTCCTCCGTGCTGGCCAACAACGGGGAGGGCGTGGTGCCGCTCACGGAATCGGCCCGGCAGCAGATCATGCAGGTGCGTGCGGCGGGAGAGGCTGCGGGCGGGCAAGGAGGAAGAGTGTTAGGCGCTGCTTGTGCAATCCTAGGGAAACGTAGCACGTGTATTATTGCCGCTGCTCGTGGGAGCGGGAGGGACTGCAGAGTCTCATCGTCCCTGCGTTAAAACGGGAGCGGGTCTCGCGGGTTGAGAATGCGAGGGGCCGTGGGTGGGGAGTTGTTCAACAAGGTTGAAGGGGGGATGTGCATGCTCTATAGATTTTGTAAAGCCCAGCCCGTCTTCGCCCCTCATTGTGCCCCGCGCTCCCCTCCGCAAACAGGCCGTTCAGCGGTACGGCCGCAGGGCCCTGCGCACCCTGGCCCTGGCCTACAAGCCCCTGCCGGCCAGCAGCAAGGCGGTGAGGGGGAGGGGGGGTAGCGGAAGGGAGTAACCAGGTCTCAAGCTCTGTCCGAAGAGCCGTGCCCCTTACCCTTCCAGTACCCTACCCCCTGACCCCTCTATGTCTGTATGTCTGCCCCCTCTGCCCCCCCCCCCCAGCTGGTTGCCGAGGACGAGGCCGACCTGGTCTTCCTGGGACTGGTGACCATGCACGACCCCCCCCGCCCCGAGTGCCACAAGGCGCTGCAGCTGTGCCAGCAGGTGGGGGGTGCGGGGGCGGAGGGGGGCAGGGGGGCCGCGGAAGTCGACCAAGATGGCTGGTATATGGCAATTCCGGGCGCCACGGCCGCCGCCCAACCACCAACTAACTTCCAACCGCTAACGACCAACCACCAGGCCGGCATCCGCGTGGTCATGGTGACGGGCGACAACAAGGCGACCGCCGAGGCCGTGGCGCGGGAGGTGGGCATGCTGCCGCGCGGGGCCGACAACGAGGACGCGCTGGCGGGCGTGTCGTACACCGGTGAGGCCGTACGACACATGTCGTACAGCTGTACGGCGGTGTTGCTGGAGTGCGGTGGTAGTCCTACTGTCGTGCCGCCCAGGCTGTGCCCGGCCGGGTTGCTGGGGCTCATCCATTCGGCGGCCACCCATCCTCGCTCCCCCGTTACTCATCCCCCCCGGCCCCCATCACTCCTCCCCGCCTCCCCCCCCCAGGCACCGAGTTCGACGCCCTGGCCTCCTCCGAGGCCCGCTCCACCGCCGCCGAGTCGCTGGTGGTGCTGGCCCGGGTGGAGCCGCTGCACAAGCTGAGGCTGGTGGAGCTGCTGAGGGCGCAGGTGTGTGTGGGAAGGGGGAAGGGGGGGGGGGCAAGGGAGAGGAGGAGAGGGGGGGACACAGGAGGCGGAAGGGGGAGGAGGAGCGGACGGGGGGTGGTAGGTTACTGGAAGGGTAAGGGGCAAAGCTCTTGACCTCACCTCCCCCCCATCCCTCCCCCCCTGACAGGGCCACGTGGTCGCCATGACGGGCGACGGAGTCAACGACGCCCCCGCCCTGGCCCGGGCCGACATCGGGGTGGCCATGGGCAGCGGCACGGCGGTGGCCAAGGGGGCAGCGGACATGGTGCTGGCAGGTGGGGGCGGGGGGGCTGTCGGAGGGGTTTTGACACGCAGCACGGCACAACCGAGAGGGCGGAGCGGTGGGGGGAAGTGTGGGGCGCCTGTGGGGCACAGCACGTGTGGGGCACGGCCTTGTCCGCGTGGAACGGAGCCCCCCAACACCGCCCATCGCCGTTCAACCCCCGCCTCCGCCCACCGCCCCGCTCACCCCCCCCGCCCGCGCCCCCCCCCCCGCCACACTCTCCGTAAGTCACCCCCGACCCCATCCCCACCCCCGACCCCGCCCCAACCCCCAACCTCACTCCCACACACGCCTCTTCCCCACCCCACACCCCACCCCACACCCGCCCAGACGACAACTTCGCCACCATTGTGTCGGCGGTGGCGGAGGGCCGGGCCATCTACAACAACACCAAGCAGTTCATCAGGTGGGGGCAGGGTGGGAGTGAGCCCGTGGTTCAGTCGGGTTCATCAGGTGCAGCGGTGAGGGCACATGGCTGCTCGGGTACATGGGAAATGACGCATGAAACCAGACACTGCGGAAGGCCGGGCGTGACGTATGGTACGGGACACGGCAGTAGGCCGGGCGTGCGTTTGGCGAGGCGGGAGGTGGTGGCGCTGCGAGCGCCGCACCGGGAACTGCGCACGCGCACGTCCTTAACCGCTAACCGCCAACCGCCAGGTACATGATCTCGTCCAACATCGGCGAGGTGGTTGCGATCTTTGTGGCGGCGCTGCTTGGGGTGCCCGAGGTGCTCACGCCCGTGCAGGTGTGCGGGGTGGGGGGAGGGGCGGGAGGGAGGGTTTGGGGGAGAGTGGATGGGGCTTGGCGTGGGCGTGTCGCGGAATGGGCGGCAGACGGCCCATCGCCTGCTACCACGGCTCACCCAACCAACCCCAACCAACACCAACCAACCCCGATTCCGCCCAACCAACCGCCCAGCTGCTGTGGGTGAACCTGGTTACCGACGGCCTGCCCGCCACGGCGCTGGGCTTCAACCGCCCCGACAAGGACATCATGAGCCGCTGCCCGCGAAGGTGGGGGAGGAGGGGGTTTTGAGGGGGAAGGGGGGTTTGAAGGAGGGGAGGCGACATAGGGAGGGAAGGAGGGGCCCGGACCCAGTGCAGCAGGTGGAGCAGGAGGAGGCAAGGCGGGAAGGCAAGGTGGGGAGGCAAGGACGGGTGGAGGTGTGTGGCAGAAGCAGTCCTGATCGTCACTGTCTCCTCCGCACCCGCCTGCCCCCAACCGCCAACCGCCCCAGGCTGGACGAGCCCATCGTCAACGGCTGGCTGTTTGTCCGTTACCTGGTGGTTGGGCTGTACGTGGGCCTCGCCACCGTGGCGGGTTTCCTGTGGTGGTACCTCATGTACGGCGAGGGCGGCGGGCTGACGTGGAGCCAGCTCAGCTCCTTCCAGCTGTGAGCGTTACGGGGGTTCGGGGGCTGGGTGGGGGGGGCTGGGTGGGAGCTGGGATTACCTTGGGGCGGAGCTGTGGTGTCGGTTAATGCGGGAGGGTGGTGGGGCGTCGAGGGCGCTGTCCACATTGCGGAGGACACTCCCTCCCACGTCCGCCCCGCGCCGTCCGCCCCCTTCTCCTGCCCCCCTTCTCTCCTACTGCTCTCCCACCCACCCACCCCAACACACCCGCAACCACACCCTTCCTACCCACCCCCATCCCCACCCACCCCAGCTGCAAGGAGCCCGCCGCCCAGGCCGCCGGCTACTCGTGCTCCGTGTTTGAGAACCGCCACCCCCGCACCATCGCCATGAGCGTGCTGGTGGTGGTGGAGATGTTCAACGCACTCAACAACCTGAGCGAGGACGCCTCGCTGCTGGTGGGTGCCTCGCTTTGATAGATCTCGGGAGGTCTAGGGTGGTATTGGGGGCATTGGGGGTGTTACCATCATAATCCAGGGGTTTCCTGGTATCGGCGTTGCGGTATGGAGTATTGTGAGAAAACGGTGATCCGAGGTTCGGGCTGGTGATGGATTTGCGGTAATGTGTCATCGCACTGAGACCTGAGCGAGGACGCGTCGCTGCTGGTGGGTGTCGGTACTGGGGATTGGGGTTGCAGTGGGTCACCGTATGGTTTTGTAGGATGTAGGCCTGTGATAGCGCTGGACGGCCGAGCGAGGACGCCTCGCTGTTGATGCGTTTCCCGGGTCGCAGCCGGTTTTCGCGGGCTGCCACGGGGTGTTGTGAGTTTCTTTCAGGTTTCCTGATGGGTTGTTGTAGGCTATGCCTGCCGTGGCACTCACTGCACGGCTGAGCGGGGACTCGCGGCGTGTGGGCACCGGTGCTCGGGACCTGGGGCGTCTCGGCAGAGTTCGTGGCTTTCCCGGGCATTGGCCCCGGCGGCGCCATCGCCCCTGCCCTGGCTGGTCTCTTACGCCCCCCCCCCTGCCTTGCCACCCTTGCCTACCCCTCCCCTTCCCTCCCTACCCCCCCAAGACCATCCCCCCCTGGGACAACCGCTGGCTCCTGGGCGCCATCGCCACCTCCCTGGCCCTGCACGGCCTCATCCTCTACGCCCCGCCCGCCGCCCTGCTGTTCGGCGTGACGGGGCTGAGCGGGGCGGAGTGGATGGCGGTGCTGTGAGTGGGGCGCAGGGGGGAAGGGTGCGGGGGGGATGGGTGAAAGAGGGAGGGGCAAGGGGCCAGGGGAGGGGATGCGGGAGTCCCGGCCACCCCAACGGGCGGCCCTGTGCAACAATGTGTTTCCTACTGGAGGGGGGGCGAAGGGGTCGTGACGCGGTGGCGGGTTGGGAGAGGAGAGGAGGGGAAACGAGCGCGGACCGGGCCCCTCCTCTCCATTTCATATGCCTTCGCTCTGCCCCGCGCCGCCGTTCCCGGCCGACACTCCCCGCCCCCCCAGCTGGCTCTCCGTGCCCGTGATCCCGTTGGACGAGCTCGTGAAGCTGATCACACGTTCCCTCCGAGCACGTTCCCTCCGGACTAAGGACCGCGGCCTGCCCTGCCAATCCCGTGCCGTACCCGCCGTACCCTCCTCCCAGTGCCGTACCCGGTAACCCTCTCTGCACCCGGTAACCCCTTCTTCCGTTCTTCTTCTCTTCTCTTCTCTTCTGTTCTTGTGCCTTTGCCTGTGCCTGTGGATGATGTCCCGCTCGTCCAACCAACTTTCCGTTTCAACCGTTGCCCCGTGCAGTTGGCTGTCGGCGCCCGTGATCCTGGTGGACGAGCTGATGAAGCACCTCAGCCGTACGGTCATCCGCGCACGTCAGCAGCGGCGGCAGGGCGGCATGCAGCTCACGGTGGGGGCCTGGGGGTGGGGTACCGTATGTGGGGGGGGGGGCCGCCTGCTGCTTGGCTTGTCAAGGCCCCAGGATCGAGAGCCAAGAGCTGAGGCATGGGCAAGAGCTCGTGCTATTCTCTGATCTGCAAACCGCGTGTGCAAACCAGCTTGAGCCCGCTGCTTCGGCGCAGCGCCGACCGCGCCCCTGCCCCTCCTACCCCTCCCCGCTGCCCCCGCCCACCCTCCTCCCCACCCCCACCCGCCCACCCACCCACGTGCAGGAGGTGCTGGTGGGCGACAAGGCGGGCGGCGCCCACCACTCGGACGGCGCCCACGCCTCGGGCTCTGGGTCGAGCATGATGGAGCGCATCGGGCTGCGGGCGGGCGTGGACAAGTCGCACTGAGGGAAGCGGGCACTGGGGCGCGGAGGGGTCCCGCTGAGGCACGGAGGGGTGCCAGCCATGGGCCTGAATCGGGCTGCGGGCGTGGACAGAGGCACGGAGGGGTGCCGACCAGGGTCTGGGAAGGCGTGGTTCCACTGGGGCAAGCGTAATGCGCACCGAGGCACGGAGCGGCGCTAGCCGGGGCCTGGATCGGGCTGCGAGCGGGAGTGAGGCAGCCCCGCTGCGGCAAGCTTGCTTGCGGGCACTCTATAAGAGAGGGATGGCGGGGAGCCGGCGAGATGCGTGATGGTGTGCGAGGGGCGCCATCCACGGGCCTGAACTGGCCGCACGGGAGGAGTGGGGGTGGGGGGAGTGGCTTGGGGAGAGGGGGAGGGTGATCTGAGGCCCCCTTCCGCGTCAGTCAGGGTCTGAGCGTTGCGCGGGGCGCTGGGGATAGCCACGTGGGCGTAAGATGGCTGGGTGTTGCCGTGGCCTGGGCTCCTGGCGGGTCGTGCGGCGGAGAGGCTGTTAGGGCTCACGGGGAGCGGCGACGGGGTAGGGCGTACAGAGGCCCCGTGTGGCCCACCCGATCAGCAGGCGAGTACGGCTATCTGGGTGAGGGGGGCAACTGGGGCCCTCACAGCAAGCGCCAGCGGCATCGGAGATTCGGAGTACATGAGGCGGGAGTATACAAGGTGGTGGTTTGGAAGGATGCGCGCTTCCGGAACTCCTTTGTAATGGTTGTGATGGTCATTTGTGCGTTGGAGCACAGACGCACAGCCGCAGCGAGCTGCGGGCCACGACGGTCACACCTACGGCCCATCAGGCGTGAGCGTGCTGACCCCACTCGCGAAACGGCACGGCTGAACGCACTGCTACAGAGCGCCGCCGCCGCTACCTCCCATGTTAAGCAACAGCCTCCAGAAACCTCCGCCCTCATCACTCATCATTGTCATCAACTCTAGCGCCGCTGCACCGGCGGTTCGCCTACTTTGCCAACCTTCAAAGGGTTCACATGGTTCCGAGTGAACATAGCATGCAACTAGGTTGCAGATGTCACCGTTCCACCCGCCACAACATTCGTATGCATTAGCAACTACCATAAGCAATCACCACATCAGCTGCTCCCCTGCCCTCTCAGGCTTAGCTCAACACACACAGACTCTGCTTCTGCTCTCGCTCCCGTTGCCAGCTAAGCTGCATGCCGGAATGAAGCCCGATCGTCCCTTCCCCGAGCGCCTGCGGGTCCAGCCGCCAGCGGCGCAGGGGCACTCGCCGATCAGGCACAGCCTCGGGCCCATGGGCGCTCGCCAGCTCTCACCCCCCAGTCACCAAACTCTCGGTCCTCGCCTCCGTCAAAGAGCCATCCCTGACCTCGTCCGCCCGTCGGTCTCCTCCGGGGGGCGTGAATGTGGCAGCCATGCGCTCGTTGAAGGCGCACCCCTGAACGGGCTCTGCGGCCCCTCGACTGTCTGGCCCATGCTAGCAAGCGCCACTCAGCATCCCATCATATGGCACTTGCCAGCAAGACATCTATTTAATTGCTCTCAGCTCGCTTTTAGGGCAGCTCCGGGCAGGCTCCGCAGCCCCTCGACCTTGTGGCCTGCCTGTCGGCGGCACCTGGGTCCTGGATCCTCTCAGCGCCTGGATCCTGGATCCTGTCTATAGGCCCGCGGGCTTCCCCGTTGCGTTGGTGTACATGGAGGCGTACCGGGACATTGACTGAAAGAGGTTGGTGGAGTTGCCGGCGCAGGAGAAGAGGAAGCCCACCCACTTGTCCATCACCTCCTGCAGCGGGGGGTGGGGGGTGCGGGGGGTAGAGGGGTGAATGGAGACAGGGAGGTGAGCGCATCGTGAGCGAGGAAGGAGGGGTGGGTTTGGGAGGGGTAGGCCGAAAGGTTGCGAGATACAAGGCGATGGAGCATGGTCTTCGCGGCAGATGGACGACGCTCGGGATGCAACTGGCCAGCTCTGATCTGCTTCGGCGGGCCTATCGGCCGCCGAGCTCATGACTCCTCCAGCTCACGCGCTGGCCCCACGCATAGACAGCCCCACAGGCCCATCAGCCGTACAGCCCCTTCCCACCCGCGAACAGTCTCCGTTCGGCAGGGCCGCTGCCGGCGCGTCGTTAGCACAGCCGCACTGCGTGTGGCAGTCGGCGGGGAAGGCCGTGGGGTCGAGGTACTCCACCGCCAGGAGCTCCGGGCCCAGAGCGTTCATACACTCCTGCGGGCCGAAGGGTGGGTGGTCACCACAGAGCGAGGGCGGGGTTAGCGACGCACGGGGCATGATCGAACGGATGGCTCAGGAGCATGCGGTCCGTGCCACCAGGCTGCGTGCCTCATCCGGCCATCTCGGCGCAGAAGGGGTGCCATCCATGCACTCCTCAGTCCACCCAGTGGCCCCTTCTGCCACACCGAGGACCCCTGCGGCACGGCACGAGGTACGGCACCTGGCGTACGGCGCACACACCTGCATGACCCTTCGGAAGGTGAAGTGGTCGAGCGGCCGGTCATCCACGGATGCGTCGTTGCGGGTCACGTGGTAGATCCAGTTGTACAGGCACCTGACAGGGCAGGGGAAGGGGGGGGGGGGTTACAACAGGGAGGGGGGGACGACAGGGAGGCGTGATCGGGCAGGAAAGTCGCGCAGGCGGAGGGTGGTGTCCATACCGGTGATACGGCGCTGGTACGGCACTGATGCACATGCGTGCCTGTCTCAGCCAACAGTCCGCTGCCCTGCGCCCCGCCTGCGGGGCCCGACCTCGCGAGCTCAAGGGCCGCCGTTCCGCCTAGGGGACTCATCCGTCCCTGATCCAGCTGAGTTGGGTTGCCGTACCTGAAGGTGCCCGATCCAGATCGCATGAAGATCAGATCCAGCTTGTGGTGATCCTCCGGCAGCTGGCCGCCGGGCGGGATGACCAGCTTCTTACACTGCGGCGGCGTGCGTTTAAGGGAGACAGGAAGGAGAACGGGTGTGTGAGGGCGTGTTCGTGTGTTGAGTGGACGCGAACCCTTTCGCACTTAGGTCCGCCACTGCACGTTTACACGGCCGTACGTGCAGCGGCGACACTTGGCAAGCTGTACGACCGACCGGCGCTACCATCCGCTACCTGAGATGTGGAACGTACGGGACGTGCGGGACGTGCGGGAACGGTACGGTGCATGCGAGGTGCGGGATTAGGGGGGCGCCGTACCTTGGAGGCGGGCGTGGGCGACACCACAAGGTGCGCCCTCGTGTAGGTGTACAGGTATTGCAGCGGGTTCTGGAAGAATATGTGGTGGGGGTCGAAGTAGAGCACATCGTAGCCTGGCGGGCGGGTGGGGGTGCTGGGGGAGGGTCACGCGGGGGGTGCCGCAAGAAGGCAAGAGGTGCGCCACTCGCCCCACTCCGCCACCCGCCCCCTCGAGAAACCCGCAATCCGCTGTGGACTAGTTGCCCAGGCACCAATCGCTCGTCCACTCCTCACCCATCCACCCATGCAAACAGTCAACCACGAACTCGTCCCACGAACCCACCCAGCGACACGATGTCGACCAGTGCCTTGATGCGGCTAACCGCCACGGTGTGTGCGTGCAGCTTGCTCTTGCTGAGCGTGGCAACGTCCTGCAGCTCCAGGTTGTACTCGTGGTCCAGATCGTAGCATTTCTGTTGGGACCGTTGGCGGTTGACCGTAGGGTGGTTGCAGATCAGCAGTGGGTTGGTGGCGTTTGCGGGGTCGCGTCTTGCACATACAGGGAGTGGGCGTTGGGCCTTGGAGGGGGGCGCCCCTCCCCCGTCCGCCCTCCCACCCCCACCCCCTGAGGCCCCGACCTGGGAGTCCCCGAGCCTGTCTCCGATCCCACGCCATCAAGCACGGCCAAAACAGCTAGGGCCGAGTCTAGCCACACACCCGTTCAGTGAGCTAGCAACTCACATGAAGGTATTTCCCTTGGAGCGCCCTGTCCAGACAAGCCGCTTGGGCCTCGCTGTTGGTGGTGCCCTGCAGCGGCGCGTGATGCGGTTGACGCGGTAAACAGACACGGGAACGGAATATGGCACCTGGTAGGGGCTGTAAGGAGGCCCTATAGCTGGCTCTGGTAGCTTGCTTCCTAGCCAAGCTCGTCCAGCGCGCTTACCACTATGAGGTGCTCTGTGAGCATGGTCCATTTCCCGAACGGGTTGGTCTGTTGTGCAGACGGCTGCCCGCCCAGGCTGAACAGGCTGCTCAGCAATGCCGGTAGGACCTTTGGAGTGGTCGCCGGCGACGCTATTGTGAACAGCACGAAGCTACGGATCTGCGGTCGGGGCCAGGAGCGGAGCGACCATGGCGGGTGGGGCGGGGTGGGACCGGTGGGATGTGACGGGTTGGACGGGGTGGACGAGGATGGGAGGTGGGAGGCCGAAGGCAGGCGTGGCACCCGGATGAGTCCTGAGTCCCATATTAAATGCGCACCTCCGTGGGGCCGCCCACTGCGCTGGTTGCGTTGAAGTACCCGAACCCCCAGTCTGCGGACTCCTTCAAGCTGTACTTTGGCCCAACGAGGCCATGCTCGTTCCATAATCTATTGCGGAACGTGTGGAACTTTGTTAAATCGGTCTGCGCGTGCGCGGCGACAAGAGCGCCGAGTAATGGCGACAAGAGGGCCGAGAGCAGCACTAACAGGTTGAGCATTTCTGCTAGGTATACGCTACGCTATGTTGGCAGTAGGAAACAGCGGCTGCGTCAACACTTCGCTGTACGCGTCTCTTCCCGCGTCTGGCGTGCGCACAGGGGGAAGTGTACGATTCCACGCGGGTCCACGGGAACCGCCGCAGCTCCTGGCCGGGCCCGACCTGCGCTGATCCCTGGAGGGCCAGACCCTGGATTGATGCCAGGGTTGCTCATGCGGGGGTTTCCCCCGGGGACGAAGGCGTTGGCTCGCTCGCACACGGGAAAAACATACTGATGTCCGCGTCACATGCCCGTTAAGCGTGCATTCGACGCCCGTTACAAGAGCGTCCACCCGGTCGACACGAACCCGCACGAACGCTCGCTGTTGCACCGTTCCTTGCGAATGCATCCCTCCCAGACCAGGCGTCTTCGAGCCCAAGGCCCTGGTTCATAGCCCCTGCTGCCATCAAGGACGTCTTGGTCTAGGCGCAGTACCGGTATCCCGCTCGCAGCCCGCAAGCCTCGGCTCCAGGCACACCTCTGCCTTTGAACATGGCCTGGCCTGCCACACGCCCCCTCTTGCCATGCTCATCCCCCCTTCCTGTTTCCTACCTACCGCAACCCTATCACGCACACGCACACGCAAGCTGCCAAGCTCCCCCCACCTGCACAGATCCCGACCCCCTGCTTCAAAGCCATCATCTCTCTTTTGTCCTCCTTACATCAGCAAACCCGGCCAATACCCAAGCCGTCAGACCCAAGCCCTCTTTAGATCCCAACCCCATGAAGCCCTAGCGGCCCTCGCGGTCCTCAGCCCTGCGCCTGTGAGCCCACCACCAGGCCCGTGCGTGTGTACATGTCGCCGTACTTGACCATCTCATCGTGGAGCGCCTGGGCGTTGGGCGCGCAGGAGAAGAGGTAGCCCACCCACTTCTCCATGACCTCCTGCAGCGGAGGCAGGGGCGGGGCGGGGGGTTAAGGGGTGTGGGGTGCACCGGTGCAAGACCCGGTAGCGGCACACCGCCGAGACCCTCACTCTCCACCCCTCAGCCCCCCAAGCCCCAGCAGGGCCCGAGCCCGAGCCCCAGCCCTCCAGCCCTCCGCCCTCTGCCACCCCGCCCCGCACCGCCCCGCACCTTGGGGCAGTCGCCCGTGGCGCCGGGGGCCGCCGGCACCTCGCTGGCACACCCGCACTTGGTGTGGCAGTCGGCGGGGAAGGCCGCGGGGTCGAGGTACTCCACCGACATGATGTCGCTGCCCAGGCTGGAGATGCAGTCCTGGGGGCAGGGTTACAGGCGAACTTGATTCAAAACTTGTGGATTAGACCTTGATCTGAATGTATGCATCTGGGGTTTGTAGGCGGGGCGGAGCGTTGGGGGAGACTCCTACCCCACCCGGAACACGATTGCTGCCTCGGTCCCGCAACACCGGAAGAAACCCCAGATCGCCCCCCCCCCCAAACATACACACCTGGAACACAGTCCGGAAGGTGTGGTGGTCGAGGGGCTTGTCGACCAGCTCCACGTTGTTGTGTGTGGCATAGTAGACCCAGTTGTACAGGCACCTGAGAGGGCAGGGGGTGTGGGGAAGGAGGCAAAGGGCGGCATGGATGCGTTGTGTGGTCAGATCAAGTCACGCGGTACACGCGGTACATCCAGTTCCCTGTTGCAGCACCTTCACATGCACCCCTAACCTCCGATCCCTGGATCCTGGATCCTGCCGTACCTGAAGGTGCCCGGCCCAGATCGCATGAAGATCATGTCCAGCTTGTGGTGGTCGTCGGGCAGGGGCGCGCCGGGGGCCTGCACCAGCCTCTTGCACTGCGGGGGCGGGGAAGGGAGGGGAGGGGAGGGAAAGGGGGGTTGTGAGGTTGCAGCCATGTGCGGGGACAGAGGAGCGGTCGAGGGGAATGCAGGGCGTGAGGGCGTGGGCAGGCGTGACATGCGGGGTCCCGCTGCTAGTGCTGCGGCTGTTGCTGCTGCTGCTGATGGTGGTGGCAAGATGAGCCAGGCCGCACCTGAGACGCGGGGGTGGGCGAGATGACCAGGTGTGCCTTGGTTTTGGTGTACATGTAGTCAAGCGGGTTCTGGAAGAATATGTGGTGGGGGTCAAAGTAGAGCACATCGTAGCCTGGCGGGCGGGCGAGGGGTGCCGGGGGCGTGGGGGGGTCAACGCCGCAAGGGGGTTGCAGGGGTTGCAGGGTGGCACAGAGGAGCGGAAGGACGCTCACGAAATCTTTTGGCACCACGGCCCCCGGAGCCTTGGAGACTCGGCCTCTACTTATCATTGCCACCAAGCAACCCACTTGGAGCACACCTCCACAACCCTTGCTCCAGATACCAAGGTATGTGTGCAGTTCCATAAGCACCGCCTGCTCGGGCCCCAGCTATGCCCCAGCGACCAGCGTGACAACCCACTGCGCGGCCACCCACCCCACCCACCCAGCGACACGATGTCGACCAGCGTCTGCGTCAGAGGAGGAGAATGCGCGCCGGGTCAATCCAACCATTTGGTTCCTGGCAACGCCTGCGGCCGAAACCTCCCCTGCTGCCCGCTGCCCGCTGCTGCCTGCTGGCGGAAGAAGCTGACGGAAGCCCCACCCACCTTGATGCGCGAGATGGCCACGGTGTATGCGTGCTCCTTGCTCTGACCCAGCGCGGCGAAGTCCTGCAGCCCCTGGTTAAACTCGTGGTCCAGCTCGTAGCATTTCTGTTAGGACCGTTGGGCGTTGGCGGTTGGCCGTTGGGCGGTTATGGACGAGCAGGTGGTGGCGGGTTGGGGCCCGCCTGGGGCTGTGGCGCCCGGCCATCCACCGGCCTCGCCCACTCGCATCCCTATCTGCTGCGGTGTGCTGAACAGCTTTGGGCCCAGCGATTTGAACCGTGTCCGCACGCCTGCGTCCCTGCACCCGGTAAGTGTGCCCCGCAGCGCCGCCCCGCTACCCGCGCCCTCCGCCGCGTCACGCGCTTTTACTGATGCTACTGAGCCGGCCCTCGCCCGGACGGGAACCACGGCCACACCCGCACGAACCCTGCGCCCGCCAGAACTGCGGCTCCCCGCCAAGCCCCTGTTCACGGCGTGTCCCTGCACCGCTACCTCGCGTGCTCGCGCTTCTGCCCAGCCCCCTGCTCCACTACTGTGCTCACGACTCGGAACCAGGTCCCCGGCCTCGCCCGACCCCTGCCCCCTTTCCTCGCGAGCTGTGTTTCCCTCGCGCAGGCGAAGCGCTCCCGCTCCAGTTTCATGCGCCCCTGCCCCCACCCTCCCTGGCTGCCGCTCTATCTCTTCCTTCGCTCTTCAATGCTCCGAAGATCGCCCCTGCACCCCACCCCAGGCTCACGTGCTTGTACTTCTGCAGCTCCTCCTTGGCGCAACCCATCTGTGCGTCGTGGCTGGTGGTCGCCACGATGGTGTGCTCCGACCTGTGTGTTCGGCAAAGGGGGGGGGGCCGCAGGGGATGTTCAAAGCTGAGCGGGATGGCGACGCCCGCGCCAGTGAATCATAGCTTGTGAAGGGGGGCGAGGGTGCATGTACGGGGGCGTAGGTGGCAGCGTGCGGTAGGGCAGCAGGTACGGCTTGTGTGATGCGAATGGAACAGCACTTCCTGCTCGTTGATATGCGTACGGACGAGTTAGCACGAAGTGCCAGCATCAGCAGCATGGTGGTGGGTGGGCTGTGCGGTCCATCGTCCCTCAGGCAGACCCCCGCACAAACGCCAAGAAAGTCCCAGCTCACAACTGAGTCCCCGTTCCAAAGGGGTTCGTCTGATGCGGCGCGGTCTGCTTTGATAGGCTCTCCAGCAGGGTGCTAAGCACGCCGGCGGCAATGCTGGCCGGCGTGGCGATGGTCATCAGCACGAAGCTCCGCGTCTCGTTGGTCCCATCGCTAGCCGTTGAGGGGTAGTAGCCAAACCCCCAGTCCACCTGTTGTTCGGCGGGAAGGAAGAGGGGACAAGGGGGCGCGGGTGTGGGGATGGTGCAGTGCGACACACGCACGTACCCGCCGAAGCGAGCTTGCCAGCAAGCTGCTTGCACCATATCCCCAAATTCTTCGCCAGCTGAGCAGAAGGAACTCTAAACAGATATCTGTGCACGCCGTCTGTTGCGCGCCTTGACAACACAATCTGCGGACCTGGTCGCGCAGGTTCCTCGACGGATTAACGAGCCCGTGTTCATGCCAGTATTTGTCTCGCTGTGCTGCTGCGTGGTCTTGGCACATTGCGCGCGAAGCGAGTAACAAAATGCCTAGTAGCGCAAGCAAGAACGTGTTTGCTGCCATTGTAAGCTATATGTCAGCGAGCACGTGTAGCCACTACTTATCGTGGCGCTGGTGTGGAGGACTGACAGCTGGGAGGGTGGACACACGTGTCGGCCTGCGGCCCGTACGGCGCAGTAGCTTTGCTTGCACCTCGCAGCGAGGAGTCTAGGAGCGGAAACGACGGGGGGTAGCGCACCGGGTTGGGGAGGGAACAGGGGAGAGGCAGCTAGGCAGGTGGCCGGCCTGTGGGCGTGAGGCTGTCACGGCTGAGCTCCGGCAAGGCCTGACCCTGCCTACCGCCCCAGGCCAGGTCACTTGGGACGAGCAGGTGGCAACCGGCAGGTCCCGGGGACTCTTCTGCGGCCAGGTTAGCTCCGGGCCGTGCCGGGGTGCAGAGGGTGCTCTGGTGAGGGCGCAGGCTGTCCACGGCACGCTTGCGCAACATCATGTCATCTTGCCTGCCCTAGCCCAGACTCCAGGCGTGACGTCACCACCAGCCACGGTCGCCAGCGGCGTCGCCACCCGCTGGCACCAAACGGTCGGGCATGCTGCAAACCCTCGAAGCGTCAAGCCTAGCTATTAGCTATGCCACCGCCAGAAGCTTCAGCCGTTTGACGGATCATCAGCAAGGTCTCTCCTCCACGCCACACGCCGCCACAAGTGCAACCCACAACCTGCTACCCTCCCAACACAGTTCTCCCGCCTGCCTCCCTCCCGCATTCGCGGAATCAGTCTCAACCCCGTCCTAACTCCTAAGCCAAGCACCCTTGTCCCCCGGCTCTGAAGCCAAGCTAGCACCACACCTCCCTCACAACAATACCGTCCGGATTCCTGATCCATGGACGGGCCCCATAGCCCCATAGCCCCGCGCCTTGCTCCCTCGTAGGCTCGTCCTCCGCCCTCTGGCCACTACACCCGAAATCCCTCGGCACTGCACTCCTCGCCCTGCGCGTTGCTCCCTCCCAACTTCCTCATTCCCGTTCCAGCACCGCAAGCGCTTCCCATGCCGCGCCGTCCGACGGCGCGTCTCGCACACCCTGCGCCAAGAGCTCCGCCCCACGCATCACGCCCCCTTGACAGCTGCCCGGACCCCACCCCTGCCCCCCGACAGTCCCCGTCCCCGCCCCCGACCCCGCCCCTGTCCCTGTCCCCGGCCCTTGGACGGCGCGGCGTCCGCGCGAGCCGCATCCCCGCTTGCCTTTACCCGGTCTGACAGCCGCTGCGGGGACCCCAGCGGCGCGAACAAGCCCCCCTCCATCGCCGCCCCGTTCACCCCTGGCCCCTGGCTTCCCTCGCCTGCGTGACCGTTGCCGTTGGCGGTTGCTGACGAGGCGCCGCCGCGGGATCGAGCGGGTCTAAAGGATCCTGCAGGCCCCAAGGGGGCCTTGGCCCCGGCCGCCATCCCGCCGACCACGCCCATGGCAACGGTCGGAGCCTGGGAGGACACGGGGGCAGCCTGGGAGGAGAGCAGCGGCGCGGCGGCGGCTGGGGCCTGCTTGGCCTTGACCGGCCCGCCCCGGCGCCGCTTCGCCGGCGGCAGCATCGAGCCCTCCTCCCCGCTCTCCACCCCGGCCCCGGCGGTGGCGTCGGCGGCATCGTCCTCGTCGGAGTTTCCCGCGCCGTTGGCCGCGGCCGGCGCAGCGGCGGCGGCCGTGACGGCACCCGAAGGCTGCGGCTGCGGCTGCGGCGGAAGCTGCGGCTGCGGCGGAAGCTGCGGCTGCGGCTGCGGCGGAGGCTGCAGGGGCTTGGCCTTGGGCGGCCTGCCCCGAGGGCGCTTCCCCGGGGCAGGCCCGGCCCCGGCGCCGGTCTCGATCTGCGTCCCCGCCTCGGGCTGTGTGCCGGTTGCGGAGGGAGAGGCGGCCCGACCTCCCTCCGGGAGCTCGGTGCCTACCGCCAACCGTTCCAGCGGCGGTTCGCTGCCGTCGACGAGACCCCCATGCCCCCCATCCTCTTGGTGTGGCGCCTCGGGTTCCGCTGCGTCCTGTCGTACGCTTGCCGCCGCCTCCGTTTCGGGCGCCGCCAGCGGCGGCCGCACGCGGCGGCGCTTGAGCGTCGGCTGGCCTGAGCGGCTGCCGCCAGCCCCCGCCGCTGGGACCGCCGCCGCCGCCAGGGGTGCGAGCGACGGCGATGCCGTGCCCGCCCTTACGCCCGCGCCGGCTGCAGGGCTGAGCACGGCCTCCGCCGTCGCAGGCTCTGCCGCCGCCGCCCCTGCTGCCACAGCCGCCGCCGCCGTCGAGTCAGGATCGCTGAGGTTCGGGCCGTCCAGCTCCGCCGCCTCCGCCGCCGCGTCCTCCACAGTGGGCGACAGCTGCTGTCGGAGGCGACTGCCGCTGCCGCGGCGCCGCCGCGTGCGCGTGCTGTGCTGCGCCGTGCTGTGCACCTGAGACGCGGGGCCGTGCGCCGCGGAGCCCGCCGGGTCCCTGCCGCTGGCGGCGGCGCCGTTGGAGCCGGCAGCGGCGGCTACCGCCGTGCCGCGGCGGGCCGACCTGCGGACGCCATCGCTGCCGCCGCCAGCGTCGGCGCCAGCGCCGCCGCCGCCGCCGCCGCCGGCTGTCGTGGTGGCGCCGCCCGGGACCATCACAGAGTCTGACGGGGCGGCGGCAGCGGCGCTGCGGCGGCGGACGGCGCGTGCGTTGGCGGAGACTTCTCCCAGGATGCCCAAGCCGTGGTCCTCGCTCGCCTCCAGGCTGGCGCCGTCGCCGTCGCCGTCGGCCACCGCCGCCGCCAGCGCGGCAGGCGACGCCATCGTTACCTGAGGCAGCGGCGGCGACGGCGGCGCGGCGACGCCGCCGACCTGGGCGCTGCCGCTGCCGCCGGCGGCGCCGTCGGTACGCGTGGCGGCAGAGGGACCGGCCGCCGGGGCTGGGCTTGGAGCCGAGCCCGGGCCCGGGCTCAGCTGGTGCTGCTCGGCGGCCGCCTCAGGCGACGGCGGCTGCGTCACGTCGCCCGTGTCGCCTCCGCCAGAGGCCTCCGACGGCGGCTGGGTGACGTCATCGTCGTCGTCGCCAGCGTCCACGGCGGCGGCGGCCGCGCCAGCGGCGGCGGCAGCGGTGTCGGCGGCGGCGGGACCGTCAGCGGCGGCGGTCTGGGCAGCAGCGGTGCCGCTGGCGGCGGCCGCAACTCCGCCGCCGCCGCCGGAAGCGAGCGCGGCGACGCGGGGGCGGGGCGGCTGCAGCGTCCGCACGCCGCTGAGGCTCTGCGGCGGCGTGACGTAGGCGGCCGACGGCAGCGGCTCTCCCGCCGCCAGGGCGGCGGCGTAGGCTTCGGCTGTGGCGACTGGGTCAGCCACTGGCTCCTCCTCCCCCTCCCCCTCCCCCTCTTCGCTCGAGGTCGGCACCACGACCGTCACGCCGCTGCCGCTGCCGGATCGGCCGTCGGATCCGCCGGCTCCGGTCGAGCCGTCGGAGGCGCTGGATTCGCTGGATTCGCTGGATCCAGATTCCGAGCTGCTGGAGGGCTCGGAGCCGCTGCCGCTGGCAGCACCGCCGTCGCCGACGGCGGCAGCAGCGGCGGCGGCGGCCGTGCCGTCAGGTTCCGGAGCGGGCCCAGGCAACGAGCCCTCCGCAGCACCCTCGCTGCCGCTCCCGCCACTGCTCTCGTCCCCGCTGGACTTGCTGCTGGCTTCAGAGCTGCTCTCGTCCTCAGAGCTTTCGTCTTCGGACGACGAGCTGCCACTGCCGCTCTCGCTTTCACTCTCGCTTTCGCTGCCGCTGCCGCCTGAGCTGTCGCCGGCGTCGGCGCCTGAAGGCCCGGCGGGCGCGGCGGCAGCGCCAGCAGGAGCTGCGGCGGCAGGTTCGGCCGCAGCGGCAGCGAGAGCAGCGTCGGCGGCGCCCTCGCTGTCACTGCCGCTGCCGCTGGTCTCCTCGCTGCTCTCATCACTGTCGCTCTCGCTTTCACTACCGCTGCTGCCGCTGTCGCCTCCAGCACTGGGGCTCTGGGCTGCGGCGGCGGCGGCGGCGGGTGGCGGCGCTAGTGCGAGCGGCGCAGCAGCCACGGCGTCCGGCGTCTCCGCGACCTCGCTCCCGCTGCCACTCTCCGAGTCACTGCTAGACTCACTCCCGCTATCGCTCCCGCTCTCGCTATCGCTCCAACCACTGCTGCTGGTGCCGCCACTGACGGCGGCGTCAGCAAGGACCAGCGCCAGCGCCAGCGGAGCCCCGGCGGCGGCGGCGGCGGCGGGCAGGGCAGGCTCGGGACCGGAACCGGGAGGAGGTGTGGCGGCGGTGGTGGCGGCGGCGGTGGGGCGCTGGCTTGCATGGGCCACGCTGGTGGCCGTCATGGGGCCATCGGCGCCAGGGGCCCTGTGACCAGCCTGGCCCTCAGCATCCTCCCCCGCCCCGGCCCCGCCCTCGCTGTCGCTCCTGCTCGCCTCTGAGCTACTGGACTCACTGCCGCTGCCGCTGCTGCTCTCGCTCCCGCTCTCGCTTTCACTGCCGCTGCTACTGCTCTCGCCGCCGCTGCTACTGCTCTCGCCGCCGCTGCTACTGCTCTCGCCGCCGCTGCTACTGCTCTCGCCGCCGCTGGACGCCACCGGGGCGGCCCCGTCGGCAGCAGCAGCGGCAGCAGCGGCGGCAGCGACAGCGGCGGGCGGAACGGCGGCAGTGTGTGCCTCAGCCTGCGGCTCGGAGCCCGACCCAGATCCAGATTCGGATTCGGATTCGGAGGACCCCGAGGAACTAGATGAAGAGCTGTCGCCTTCCGAGCTTGACTCGCGGCCATCCGGCCCTTGTTGCCCCATGGCCCTCGCTCCTTCCGACTCCGCCGCCGGCGGGAGCTGTGCAGCACCGTCCGCTGTGGCACCGACGGCGAATCCTCCGGCCTCGCCTGGCGCCGCTGCCTCTTCCGCCGCGCCATCACGCCCAGATCCTCCCTCAGATCCAGATCCAGATTCGCTGGAACTAGAATCCGTGGCGCTGCTGCCCGACGTGTACAGCGAGCTGATGGTCTGCCCGTAACTGCCGCTGGCGGCGGCGGCGGCGATAGCGGCGGCGGCGGGCGCCGCCGCTGGGGCAATGCCCTCCTCAGCCGCCAGCGTGGCTTGGGCGGCGGCTGCGACCGCAGCAACGTCCGAAGCCCGAGCCTGGTCCGCACCCCGGCCGCCGCCCTGCGCCTCCTCCTCCTCCTCCTGCTCCTCCTCCTCGCTGGTTGTCCAGGAGCTGTCGGGAAGGCTAGAGCCGCTCTCAGTGGTGCTGCTATCCTCCCAGTAGGCGCCGCCGCCGCCAGCGCCGCCGCCAGCACCGCCGCCGCCACCAGCGCCGCCGCCAGCGCCGTTTCCGCCAGCGGGGCTCCTGCTGGCGGCCGGCAGCGGCGCCGCGCCGCCAACCGATGCCTGCGGCGACAGCGGCGGCTGCAGGGGCGCCGCCGCCTCCGCCAGGCCCGCCTCGGCCGCCTCCGCCGCCTCTGCCGCCGCCCACGCCGCCGCGGCCCTGGCTGCCGCCGCCGTTGCGGCGGCGGCGCTAGCGCCGCCATCTCCGTCTAATCCCCCAAGCCCAGCTAGCGACTCAGAGAGCGCCTGGGCCTGGGCCTGGGCCTGGGCGGCCGCCAGTGCGGCTGCATAGGAGGCCGACCCGGCGCCCTCTTGGGGGGCATCGGCGGGCAGGGGCTCAGCCGGATCCGCTGGAGGTCTCTGCGGCAAAACCCACCGGGGGGGGGATGGGGAGCACCATGTGGTCAAGAAACCACGTGACGCGAGGCACACGGTTATGTCGTGCAGGGCGTGTACGACAGCACGAGACGGGGGTTTCAATGTACACACATGACCACATGACTCCCACGGCAACCACGGCACACAAAAAACCTGAATTGCGACAGCGAAGGAACGAGGAACTAAGCGCCGGCGCACCTTCGTCCTCGCTGTCGCTCTCACTACCGCTGCCGCTGCTGCTTCCCTCATCGCTGCTGCTCTCAGGCGCATCACGAGGAGGCAGCGGGGCGGCGGCGGCGGCGGCGGCAGGGGCAGCGGCAGCGGCAGCGGCCTGCTCGCCGCTGTCGCTGCTGCTCTCCTCTGAGCTACTAGACTCACTGCCGCTGCCGCTCTCACTCTCGCTATCGCTGTCGCTGCCGCTATCGCTTGTCGACTCGGCGGCCGCGGCGGCGGCGGCGGGCGCAACGGCAGGAGCTGCAGCGGCAGCGACTGCAGCGGCGGGGCCGGCGGCGGCGGCGCCGTCGCCTTCACTCTCACTGCTGCTGGTGGACTCACTCCCGCTCTCACTCTCACTGCCACTGCCGCTGCTGCTGCTGCTTCCGCCCTCATTACCTCTCGCCTGGGCATTACGAGGAGGCCCGGCAGCGGGGGCGGCGGCGGCGGCGGCGGCGGCGGGAGCAGGAGCAGCAGCAGCGGCGGCCTCCTCCTCCTCACTGCTACTCTCGCTCTCACTCCCGCTGTCGCTGCCGCTCTCGCTCCCGCTGGTTTCCGAATCGCCGGAGCCCTCCACGCCGTCGGCCACACCCCCACCGGCGGCGGCCGCTGGAGGCGCCGCTGGCACCGCCGCCGCGGCGGCGCCAGAGCGCGCCGCCGCCGTCGCGGCGCCGTCGCCCTCATCGTCCGAGGAACTCCCGCTGGAGCCGCCAGTGCTGGAGCTGGTGCTCTGGCTGCCGCTGCCGCTGTCGCCGCTGGAGCTCGTGTCCCCGCTGCCCCTGCCGCTGCCGGTGGCGGCGGCGGGAGCGGCGGCGGCGGCGGCGGGAGCGGCGGTGGCGGCGGCGGGAGCGGCGGCGGCGGCGGCGGGAGCGGCGGCGGCGGCGGCAGGCGCTGACGCGCCCTTCTTGGCCGGGGCCGCGGCAGCGGCGGCGGCGGCTTTTAAGGGGGCGGGGGCGGCATCGGCGGCGCCCTTGCCCCCGGCAGCAGCGGCGGCAGTGCCAGCGGCGGCGGCGGCGCCTGGCTTCCCTGGCTTCGCCTTGCCGTCCCCAACGGCCCCGCCGTTGGCCACCGCACCAGGCTTGCCGGCGGCCTTGGCCTTGCCCTTGGCCGCACCAGCGCCGCTGCCGGCCGCCACGGACGTGGGCGCGGCGGCGCCGCCGCTGCCGCCGGCCGCAGTGGCGGCGGCGCCAGAGGCGGTGCCGGCGGCGGCCGTGGCGGCGCCGCTGGAGGGCCCGCCGCCGGCGGCCTGCATCCTTGCCTGGCGGAAGGGCGCGTACCTGCAAGGATCGAGAGGCGGGGCACGTTCCCGGCGGGTGCTGCTGAGCGGCTGAGCGATACGTCTCAAGGCTTTCCCCGCCCACCCCCCGCCTCTCTAAGCGCTTCTTAGCGCATTGACTGCGACCTCTTCCCTCCCTCTGAAGGCACATGATGAGACCTCTTCCCTCCCCCCCTCCCTCGCTCAGGACAAAAGCAAAGCGCAAAGTCGGCCCAGAGGCGGCGGCGCCAAGCCAGTAACATGCACCCCCCCCCAAACCCCAACCCCAACCCCGCAGCCCGCACCAGGCCAGGGTGGACCGGGCGCTCCCCCAGAGCACCCCACCTCTGCGCCCCACCTCACAGCCACCCCCTGCCCAGCCCTTCATCCCCCCACACACAACCACCCTCGTACACCCTCGTACCCCACACCCCCTACCCCAACCCCCCCACCTGGCCAGGGTGGAGCGTGCGCCCTCCTGCAGCGCCCGCGCCTGCGCTGTGAGCGCCTGGAAGCGGGCCGCCAGGGCGGGGGGCGCGGGCTCCGAGGCGGCGGCCAGGGCGGCGGCGCGGGGGTCGCCCCCGACCGGGGCCACGCAGGCAAGCCGGAAGGCCTGGGGGGGTGGGTGGGCGCAAGGGGGCGCAGAGGAGGGGAGCGCCGGCGACGAGTGCGTCTTTAATCCTCATGACAAGGCGAAATCTTGATGTCTGGCCCCGTTTCCGGTCTGTGTCCTGAACCGTTTACACCATGGCGTACCATTCGCATTGACACAGACCCAGAAGCAAGCAGCCCCTGTCAGGGACTGTCAAGCCGCAGGCGCCCCTCCTCCCCTCCAACCCCCTCCCCGCCCCTCCTCCCAAGAGCCCCTCCACCCCCCCACCTGGAAGGCGTGGAAGGTCGCCCCCATGCCCCGCACCGCCGCCTCCATGTCGGCCGCCAGCTGCGGGTCCATGCCCGGGTGCAGGTTGCGCGCCGTGACCGCCAGGAAGGGATGCATGAACTCTGCGGCGGACGACGAACGGGCGAGCGAGGGAGTGAAAAACGGTTAGGTCAGTTGGACGCCGCCAACCGCCAACCATCAACCATCAACCGCCCAACCGTCAAAACCGCCAAAACGGCTGTGACGCACGCACCGGTCATGGCGACGAGGCTGGGCAGGAGCTCCTCATAGAAAGCCTTGGCGGCTCTTAGGGACAGGCCGATGGGCGTATCAGCACTCTGGAGCGTGATTGGAAGTAACGTGGTGGCCAGGCGGAGGGTGGCGGCGGGGAGGCCGGGCACGCCCGGCGGCGGCGCGGCGGCGGCGCCGCTGGCGGTGAAGCCCGAGGGAGAGGGGCCGGAGGCGGCGGCGCCGCGGGCGGGGGTGGCGGCGGCGGGCTTGGCGGCGGCCGCGGGCTTGGTTGAGGGGCCAGCGCCGCCAGCGGAGGGTGCCGCGGGGCCTGCGGCGGCGGGGCCCGAGGCGCGGGCGGTGGCGCGAGGGGGGGCCTGCGAGGGTGCCGTGCACAGAGGGGCGGGGGAGCGGTGAGAGGGGGGCGGGTGGATGGCGCGTGAGGATGGAGGTGTGAGGCAAGGTTGTTTGGGGCTGCACCTCAACAAGAAAAGACAGCATATGAAGCAGTGCGCGCACTCTCGCGGTACCGTAGGGTGAGGAGGGACATGTCAGGCAAGGTGGTGGGGGCTGCGCTGTGCTCTACACGACACTGCATCGCCGTTTACGATGCGCACCTGCAGCAACCCCGCGACGCTCGGCAGCGGCCCCAGCAGCGGTGCCGCCGAGGCGACCCCCGCGTTGCCCTCCGCCGCCAGCGACGTCCGGCCCGCCCTGGCCAGAAGCTTGGCGTCGGCCCGCAGCCGCTTCCACTCCGCCGTACGGCGCTCGTCCCGGAACAGATCGTCGTACAGCTGTACGAGCGCCGTACAGGCATGCACGACCGCGGCGGAGGGGTCCAGCAGGGCGGTGGGCTCTGCCTTCCGCTTGCGGCCGGCGGCAGCGGGGGCGGCTGCCAACTGGGATGTCTGGTGCGGCGCCCACGCTTGGACCTGGAAGAAACCACGGGAGAGCGTGCGCGCAGGTCAAGGTCAGGGCTAGCCGCGTCGGGTCCAGATGTGAAGAGCTTTCCGCTCTGATGAGCTCTCCTATCTGCAGAGCAGAGCGTCTCAACTGCACACCCCGACCCTCGTTGCGTCCTAAAACCCCGGCTCCCACCGTCAACACGTGGGGCCGGAGCGCCTCCGCCCAACCGCTGTCCTTCTCGTCCAGTACGACAGCCAGCGGCGGCGGCGGCGAGCCGAAGTGCGTGGCCTCGTCGCCGTCAGCGGCGGCGCCGTCGGGGCCGGCGGCGGGCGGCAGCAAGCTGATAGGGCCAGGGGGGCGGCGGTGCTGGCGTCAGCGGCACATGACGGGGCTTACTTCCCTCGGGATGCGCTGAAACTTAATCAAGGCATTCGGCTAAGCAGTATCAATCTTTCCCGCCAGCTCACCAGGGCAGCTGCCGTCCCTTGGATCCCGGCGCGGCAGCCTGCGCGGACCGGTCCGCGGCCAGCCCCCGCACGATCTGCGCACGGGAGGGCAGGAGAGCGGCGGCACAGCGCTTGATGCAAGGATCAGGTACCGGCGCTATCCTTTGCGGTGCATACGACAGGTTTCAAGGCAATCACCATCGTACGTTGGATAACGCACGTGGCCCCCATAACCGGCCGTTTAGGTATGGGCTCGACAGGGCTCGCTGTGTCTCAGTGGCGACGAGGGCCTGAGGCTCCTCTCACCTACAAGCCGTCAGCACCCCCAGTGGCGCAAAGTACGCACCTGATCAGGGGCGAGCAGCTCGTGCTTTGGGTCCAGAGCCTGCCACAGCGCCAGCGCCACATCCGGCCTGCGAGTCTTCGTAAACCAGGGCACCAGATCGAAAGCCCGCGCCTGCGTCCCTCCCGACCCTGGCTTCAGGGGCGTCGGCGGCTGAGCAGCTGCGCTGCCTCCGCCGGCGGCGGCCGCTGACGTCGGCGGCGCCGCCGCGGCGGCGGGTTCCCCCCGGCGCGCCTTCTTGCCCTTGGGCGCGGCATCGGCGGCCGGCGGCTCGGCCGCAGCGGCGGCGCCAGCGGCCGAGGGGCCGCCGGCGGCGGTAGGAGCTGCCGTCGGATCCAAATCCGAGTCGGCCTTGCCCGTCAGCAGGTTCCGGAGCTGCTTCCAGCCCGGCCGGATCCGGACGAGCAGGCTGGACTCCGGAACCGCCGGGTCCGGCCGCGTCAGCACGATCCAGCCGCCCGACGGCTCCTGGATCCGGATCACAGGGCGCTTGGCGGTGGATCCGTTGGCGAGCGTGCTCTTGGGCTGCCTGCAAGGGCGACGTTGTTGGCTTAGACACGCATAAGTTGAGTACAAAGAAGGCCCCAGCACGCCTTGGGCCGTGGAAATAGAGGCTACCCAACACTACAAGCTAGGCACGAGCAGAAGCCCAAGCAGAAACGAAGCCATCCATCCCCTGTGCTGTCAAGCCTCCCTCAGGAACTACCACTCACTTAGCCTCGTACTGCACGCCTTCGTACGACACCGCCGTACAGTCCCGTACGAACTGACTCAGCAGATCCCGGTCGGCCGTCAGCTGCGCCTCGTGCGCCGCCGATGCCGCCAGGATTTCGCGGCGCGCCTCGTTCCTGTTCTCAGCGTCCTGCCACCGAAGCGGCTTAGTGCGCCCCGGGGTGCCGTTGTCCGCCGCCCCGGCAGATCCGGATCCAGATCCAGACTTGAGGCCCTTGATCTTCTCATCCTCAGCCTGGATGTGGGCCTGGAGCTTTGCCCTGGGTCCGGGAGGGGAAGGAGAGGACACGAGTCAGACCAGGTCCATATTCGCCACAGCCCAGCACACCCCACCCGGGCCCAACACGGGCCCCACCCGAGCCCAACACGGGCCCAACACGGAAACGACCCGCCCCCCTCCGTAAGTGGGGCTCAGCCCGAGCCCAACCCGGGCCCAAGCAGGCCCCACCCGGTCTTCTGTGCCATGACCAGCCCCGCCTCCAGCTGCTGAGCGCTGAAGGCCCGCACCAGGGGGCCGTCGTTCTGCGGTGGGGAGGCGTGGAGTCAAGCGGGGGCCACATACGGCGCTTCTCTCAGCCCACCCGCACCCCACCCCACACCGCCGTACCGCCCTCAAGACCTGCACACCCTCCCCCGTAACAGCCGCCGGCCCTTCCACACCTCTAACTGTTAACCACCCCCCGCCACCCCCACCTCCACGTTCACGACCGCCGCCAGACTCCTACCGACCACACCAAGCGCATACCCGCACCCCCCACTCCAAGCTCAAACACCACCCTCCACCCCTTAGCAATCACTAATCAGGGTCAGCCCACACATCCCCCACCACCCCCACCTCCAGGTTCACCACCACCGCCAGACGCCGTCCCCGCAGCGCCCGGTGCGCCGCCGCCGCCGCCCCCGGCCGCAGCAGGAAGCCCCAGAAGGCGCGGCGGGAGGGGCCCACGTCCGCGCCGTCGCCCTCGCCCTCACCCCCTGCGACAGGGGACAGGCGGGAGGGTGGGTCACGGTGCGTGAGCTGACAGCACGACGAGAGCCGGTCACAGATTAAACCCGAGCGGAGAGTGCAGCACGCAGAATGGCGAGGCCGGGCAGTACAGGTAGGCGTGGAGGCCCCGGTCGAGTGCCCCAGGGTCCTCAAATCCCCTCTTGACCCCCACCATCCCAGCCTCACCCTTGGCCTCCTCCCCAGGCTTTGCGGGCAGAACCACGGGTGCGAGCAGCAGCTCCCACTCCACCGCTGGGCCCGCCTGGGCCCCGCCTCGGCCCGCCTGGGCCCCGCCCCGGCCCCGCCCTCGTCCGCGGCCACCCCGGCCCCCAGCCGCCGCCGCCTCGGCCGCAGGCCCGGGCGCGGCGAGGGGGATGCGCAGGGCGGTATTGGACGCCTGACAGGCCTGGTGGCATGCCATGAAGGCTGACGCGTCCCTGCAGGGACGGCGGACGGGGGTGGTCTGGGACGCAGGAGTGCATCCCTCCGTGGCGGTACAAGGGACACACAGCCCAGGCGAAGAGCGCTAAGGCGGAAAGCAGGTGCCCGGCAATGCGGTACTGCCCTTTTAGCCCAGGCCAACCCCAGCCCTTCAGCCCTCAGCCATGCTGCCCCCATAGCCAGGCCGCAGGGGTCCAGGGGCGGAGCCTCAAGGCTCCCGCCCGGTGTCTGGGCCCCCCATAGCTCCAAAGGCCAACCCACTTTGACGGGGCCTCCTTGCGCTCCACTTTGGCCTTCTTGCTCCGGGGCTTGGACGCGTCCGGGTCGGGGCCCGCAGCGGGTGGCAGCAGGCGCAGGTGCGGGCCCGAGCCTGCGGGCCGGGGGCAAGGGGGAGAGGGGCCGGGGGCGGCAGGACCGTCTCGGCGGGGCGATGGGCAGGCACCGGGCGCTCTCGACTGCATGAGCTAGGGGTGTCAGCACTGGGCGTGGCGGTCAGCACTGGGCGCTCGCATGAATGCGACAGGCCGGTAGGGGGTAGGGGCGGTAGGTAGAGCGCAGGTTACTACGGAGTGCAGGTTCGGGTCCTGGAGGCCAAGGAGGGGCTGAGCTCTGTTTTGAGACTTCGAGAAAATGCAGGTGTGATAGCTCCCGCTGCCGCCGGGCGCTGAGTCCGCCCAGGGAGCAGCCACGGCCACGAGCAGCCTCCGGGGGGGGGCCTCCGGGGGTACGCGTGGGAAGGCCGGAGACCGCGGAGACCGCGGGGCCACCGGAGGACCGCGGTTACGCGCTCACCGTTACTGGCCAGGTGCAGCACCATCAGAGCCGGCAGGCCGCCCATGCTCCTACAGGGACGAGAAGCCGTGGAGGGCGTCGACACCAGAGGGAAACGCGATTGCGCGCCAACATGCGCATCCCCCTCCACTCGCACAAACTGGGGTATCTGAGGTGTCTATGAGCCTCATCTGTTGCACGAGTGCTATTCGTAGCCTCTCACCACTCCGTGTCGACCATCAGCCGCGATGCAGAGACGACGCTCGCGTCCGTGCCGCTTGCCAGCTCCACGGGACAGGAGAACTCATCGTCCCCAGATATGATGGTCACTTGTTGCGCCATGCTTGCTGGTCAGCGCGCCCTCGCCGCCGCCGCAAGTCGCCACAGCACGCAGCGCGCGCGGCCTCCGGCGCGTCTATTTATACGCGTACATCTGTGGGAGTCAAGTGTACTCCTTCAAGCTTTTGCGACTGCACGGGAATTTCAGTCCACGGGGACGGGGGACAACGCGGGTGAACTCGCGGGGGATCGGAAGCGCTGCATGGGGTTTGCCACGTTTCCTTCCGGCGCCCCCCGCGCCACCCAGGCACAGATCGACTTCACGCGCCCCACCGCCTTCTTTGATGTACATTCCACGAGACTGCGGGTGCCACATACATTGCTACATTTATTGCTGCTGCTAAGCGCATTAGTTCGAGCTGCCCTCTGTCACTTCCCGCCATTAACGTCCCTGACATTCCCGCTATTGACGCGAGCGGTCCCCAAAGGCAAGCCGCTGCGCACACTGAGGTATTGCTCATCGTAGGAGCCGAGGGCTTGTGAACGCGCCAAGTTGGGTGCCCAACCAGACCGCCGATGGTCTGGTCGCGGCCTCAGTTGGGCACTGGACGCTCACGCGAGCATGAGATCGACGAACGCTTGGTAAGGTCCCTGGGGTTACGCAGTAATCACCCAACTTTGTCTCCCCCCTGCCCTTACTGTGCCCTCGCCTTTCCCCGCTCCCTCTTCTCGGTTCCGCACGGTTCCGCCACCATGCATCCAGGAGGACGACACGTCCAAGCAGCTGAAGGAAGAGGAGGTCGTCAAGTTTGACAATGCAGAGGAGCTGCTGGGCCGCTTCGAGGGGCGGTCGCCCGAGGAGCTCCTGCGGGTCAATGCCCTCACGCTCACGGACAGCTCACACGATGGTGTGGAGGCCGGCGTGGTTGCAGAGCTGCTGCGCACCACTGTCCCGCATCTGTGCAAAGTGGATCTGCGGTGCATGTACAAGGATACACGTGAGGAGGTGCTTGCAGCCGTGGCTTCCATGCCAAACCTGATGACGCTCAGGTGGGGCGCCCCAAGCCGCCGCCAGCAGCTGCTCACTCGGGGCAGGCGGCCAGGGGGAAGGGGCAGACGGGGACGAGGTTACGCGAAAAGCAAGGGGCCAGGGGTGGCGGCCAGGGGTGGCCGCCAGGTCATCCCTGCATGCGGCCCCTTTTCGTCCGCTCGCATGCGCTGTGACGCCCCTCACCCAGCTTTTCGCCTGGCCTTGCTGTGTGCTGCGTTCTTTATCCTGGCCTGAAGACACGTTCCTCTCCTCCTCCTGCCCATCAGACTGCCCGGCTTCGACCACGTCGAGGGTCTGACGGCGCTGACCTCCCTCGCGTCCCTTGAGCTGGTCAATTGCAGTGACTTGGGCGACTTTTGCATTAACCGTTCAAGGCCAAGGCCCTCCGCCGCCTCACCAGCCTCAAGACTCTAACGATTGAGCAGCTCAAGTGAGTAGACCGTCATGCACGCCCAAGGTTCAAATGAGGGGAGTTGTCGAGGGGTGACGCTTGCCATGAAGGTGGGGTAGCAAGCTCGAGGGCTCCGTTCCACGCAGCGATGCTGAGTACGTGGTGCCGGCCTGGGCGGCTGGGGAAGCGCACCGCAAGCCGGTGCGGCTGCTGCTGGACTACGCACCCAAGAGCCTGGAGAAGGTGGAGCTGGGGACTGTGGCCCTGGCGGAGGACCCTGACGACTTGGATGGCTTGGAGCTTGAGATCAACGTGCTGATGACGCTGCGGAAGGGGTCTCTGGTCGCAATGGAGGTGGCGAGCCTGGGGAGCCGCCCGGCAATGCTGCTGGAGCAGGTGCGGCCCGAGCAGCCGTCAGCGAGTCGTTTTGGCACTGGCGCGTGAGGACCGAGTCATTTGAAGTCCGGTAACCTCGGAAGTCAGTCACAAGCGCGGCTGCCCGACCCGTCGCTCTGTCAAGGCTACGGTCACTGCTCTCCCCTTGTCTCCCCTTACACAGGTGCCGGCCTCCCGTGCCATCCCCTACCGCAGGTCTTGGCATCCCGTGCCGCGCCCAAGGGGCGCCTGCCGCTGCTGCGGTACAGGAAGGAGGACAAGTGGGGGGCCTTCGAGGCCGGGACCGAGGGCAGGTACTGGCGGCGACTGCTGGCTCGGTGCGACCGGGTGGAGGACGCCGAGGGGCGCCCTTCGGTGGTAGAGCTGGAGGAGGGCGACGACGGGGACAGCGCGGAAGAGGAGCGGAGCGAGGTGGAGAGTGAGGTGGATGATGACAAAGACGACCAACCGAGCTTCAAGGCAGAGGAGGTGAAGGCCGAGGTGAGCCTGGGAGCGGCCAGGCACAGCCGGGACCCTGGTTCCGTGTTGCCTCCAGGACAGCACCGTGGCGGGGGTCAGGGTAGTGGCTTGCTCGGGGGCCCAGTTGCCCAACCCTATGTGGCCTGCTGCCCTCTTGCCACAGGCACCGACTGTGCGGCGGCCAAGCGCGGAGGCAAGGCGGGAGGAGGCATCCGGCCTTGACATGGAGCCACCGGCCCAGCCATTGGCGCCCCTGGCGTGTCCACTGCTTCCCTGCATCAAGCCGGACCCGGACGCTGAGCCGCCGGCCGAGCTGGGCCCGGGCCCGATCGGGCCCATCCCGGGCCCACTGCTGTCGCCGGACCAACCGCCCGTGCCCATCAAGACCGAGCCCGGCACGGCCCCCGGCGAGGCGCGGTTCTCCCACGTGTGGTCGCTGCCGTACGATGCGGCTGAGCTGGCGGCGCTGCGGCGGCGCTACCTGGAGCCGCGCGTGGTGACGGTTGAGATTTCCTCCGCCACGCGGAGTGGGGCCGTGCGGATGAGCAGCAAGCAGCGCAAGTGCAGGCCGGCGGCGGAGCAGAGCTATGAGCGCCTGTGGCCGCACCTGCAGAGCCTGAGCGAGGACGTGGATGAGGAGGCGGCGGCAGCTGCGGGGGGTGGGGGCGCCGCCGGGGCACCCTCGGCGCTGGCGGCGGCGCTGCTGGCGGCGCTGCGCATTCTGCGGGCGTACGAGGCGGCGTGCGGCCTAGACGCAGCCCCACGCGACGCCGCGCTGAGCCGAGTGCTGCCCGCGTACGGCGCGGAGGTGACAGCGGCCCGCAACGCCGCTGCGGAGGTGACAGCGGCCCGCAACGCCGCTGCGGAGGTGACGTCGGCTGAGATGCTGGACCTGACGGCCGAGGAGATTGACGTGGAGGCGTATGTGCTGCAGGAGTGGCCGGCGGAGGTGGTGGCGAGGGTGGCGGTGAAGCGGGAGGCCGCGTAGACAAGGGGGGAGCGGGTGGGGGCTTCACGGGGCAGCGAGGCAGCGACGAGCGAGGCAGCGCGTTTCTCAAGTGCGAAATGCCGTGTCAGCCGTAGCAGACGGGGAGGTGTGGGCGGGCCAGGAGCGCGGCAGTAGAGTGGGTTGCAGCAGGAGGGGGCGGCTCGGACGGACGCTGCTCATAGGAGGGCGTGGGCCGGGGCGGGAGGCCGTGCAAAGTAGGGAAGGGAGGAATGTGTGGGAGGCGGGAAAGTACTTCAAGCAGGATGCATCGAATGCTGAAGGAGGCCGTGTAGCTAGGCGGGGGCAGGGGCGGCACTCGATGGGCGAACACGCAGGGAGGTGGCACAGCGGGTTGCCCCCCAGAGTGCCAAGCAGGATGCGTTGGAAGCAGAAGCACGAAGCATGTACACAGGACAGAGCGGGTGGGAGGGATAGACTAGCGAGGCAGTTGATTAGGGTTGACAGTACAAGCACGTTCTGCGTGATAAGGCCATGCAAGGCAGGCAGTGGCATGGCGGGCTGCTGGCATGCGGCCGTGCGAGGGATGTCTGGGGAGAAGAGGCGGACATATGAAGATCTGGCAGGGCCGCAGCGGGGTGGTCCGAACTTGGGGGAGGAAGCTCTGCATCGGGTTTGTCACGCGGGTTTGTGCCGCGATTGCCGCCCCCTCCCTGCCCAACCCCGTGATTCAGAGCTGACCATACGTGCCGTACATGGGCTGAGTCCAGTGCAGGGCAGAGTCGACGCCCAACTGGGCGCCCAACGGGGCTCGGGGGTGCTGTGCTCGCAGGGGCCGTGCAGCGTAGTCCGGACGACGACGAAGGGGGATGCAGCTGAACGCAACTAGGCTGTGCGCAACGCAACAGAAAGAGGGAGAGGCAGAGCGACAGGCAGGAGCAAGCAGCCGCACGGGTGATCCTCGGGGCTCGGGGGTCGCGGTTTCGTCCGGCGTGTCGAGCGCGAGATCCCCACACTTGTGCCACACTATGTATTTGACAGTTGCTACATCATAAGACGTGCAACCGCGATCACACACTTACTCGCCTCCCGCAATTTCGTGGAGTTCGGACCCTATAAGCTATACGGGAAGAGCCAAGTCCTGAGGTCGCTAGTCCTGACTGCAGTATCCTGTGAGCGTCAGCAAAGAGCTGCAGCCGGCCAGGGACCCACGATGGGCGGGATGTTCCTGGCGAGCGATGACCCAGACGACGTTGATAATATGTTTGACCAAGAGGAGGAGGACAGCGACGACGACAACGACTCACTTGGCTCCGACGCTGCAGAGGTACGCTTCCCGCCCCGCACAACGCAACCCCTTCCGCGCCGTCGCCCGTGCCCACCTGCACCAGCCCCTTGCTAGGGCGGCCCCACGCGCCACCTTGATGCAAACCCAGGCATTCATTGTACGTACGAGGCATGGCCCTCTCTCCCTTGCATTTCGCTCAAAACAGGAGGACGAGGCGGCTATGTCTGAGGGCGGTCACACGGACGAGGAGGTGGATGCCGAAGACCTACGGCGCCCCTCCGACTTGCTGCGGCGTTTCAAGAAGCGCTCAATGAAGCAACTGCAGCGCATTCACTCCCTGTCGCTAGTTGAGGAGGATCACGACGAGAAGATGGAGGCGGAGGTGGTGGCCAAGCTCCTGCGCACCCGCCTCCCTCACCTGCGGAAGCTCGAGCTGCGGTGCCTGCGCAGTGAGAGCAAGGAGCTTCAGGAGGCCCTTGCGTGCATGCCCAACCTCGATACGCTCAGGTGAGAGCGCTCGGACCCGTGACCCGCCCCCACCTGACGTACGACATCTGCAGCCGCCATGCAGGGCTGCAAGCAAACCTGGATGCGCCGCCATCCCTGCACTCGGCCGCACGGAACATACCGGTATCCCGTACCTCCCCTCCCCCTGCCCGCCAGCATACCGGGGTTCACCCACGTCAGCGGCCTGCCGGTCCTGACGTCCCTCACATCCCTGGAGCTGAACAACTGCAGCGAGTTCGGAGACTTCTGCGTCCACCGCTGCAAGGCCAAGGCCCTCCGCCGCCTCACTAGCCTCAAGAAGCTCATCGTTGAAACGCTATGGTGAGCACCGACACGTCTTGCAAAGAGCAATGCGTGCGTTTCTCGTGTAGGTCAAGTACGGTAGCAAGGCCGCCTGACCTGCCATGCTCCTTCCCTCTGCAGCGACAAGGAGCACGCGCTACCGGCCTGGATGCTTGGGGAGGTGCACCGCAAGCCGGTGCGGCTGCTGCTGGACTATGCACCCAAGAGCCTCGAGACGCTCGAGCTTGGACACGTTTTGCTGACGAGGAGCGAGAGCGACTACAACACGGTCGACGCCCTCGGCGTCATCATCTCGCTGCGGCAGGGGTCTCTGATCTCGATGGAAGTGGCGAGCCTGGGCAGCGACCCGCCGCTGCTACTGGAACAGGTGGGTGGGCGCTGAAACGCATGGCACGGAGGCAAAGGCAGAGCGCAGGTGGGAGCACAGGCGGCCTAGCATGGCTGCCCAATCGGTCACTGTGGCAAGATCACATGTGTTGCGCCCCGTGCCATCGCCTACCGCAGGTCTTGGCCTCCCGTGCCGCGCCCAAGGGGCGCCTGCCGCTGCTGCGGTACAGAAAGGAGGACCAGTGGGGGGGCTTCGCCGCCGGGGCTTATGCCCGGCGGTGGCGGCGGGCCCTCATTCGGTGCGACAGGGTGGAGGACGGCGAGGGGCGACCGCTGGTGGTGACGCTGGAGGAGGGCGACGAGGGGAAGGGCGAGGAGGAGGAGGAGGAAGACGAGGAGGAGATCAGCGAGGAGGAGAGCGAGGAACCCATCGACATGGACATCAAAGCGGAGGTCAAGGCAGAGGAGGTGAAGGCCGAGGTGAGCCTGGGAGCGGCCGGGCAAAGCCGGGACCCTGGTTCCGTGTTGCCCCCAGGACAGCACCGATGAGGGGTTCAGGGCTAGTGGCTTGCTCCGTGCCCCCGTTGCCCGAACCTATGTGGCATGCCCTCTTGCCTCAGGCCCCGGCGGCGCCGACTGTGCCGCGGCCAAGCGCGGAGGCAAGGCGGGATGAGGCATCCGGCCTTGACGTGGACCCGCCGGCCCAGCCATCAGCGCCCCTGGCGGGCCCCCTGCTCCCCCTCATCAAGCCGGACCCGGACGATGAGCCCCAGGACGAGCTGGGCCCGGGCCCGCTCGGGCCCCTCACGGGCCCACTGCTGTCCCCGGACCAACCGCCCATGCCCATCAAGGCCGAGCCGGGTACGGCCCCCGGCGAGGCGCGCTTCACTCACGTGTGGTTGCTGCCGTACGATGCGGCTGAGCTGGCGGCGCTGCGGCGGCGCTACCTGGAGCCGCGCGTGGTGACGGTTGAGATTTCCTCCGCCACGCGGAGTGGGGCCGTGCGGATGAGCAGCAAGCAGCGCAAGTGCAGGCCGGCGGCGGAGCAGAGCTATGAGCGTCTGTGGCCCCACCTGCAGCGCCTGAGCGAGGACGGGGATGAGGAGGCGGCGGCGGCTGCGGGGGGTGGAGGCGCCGCCGGGGCACCCTCGGCGCTGGCGGCGGCGCTGCTGGCGGCGCTGCGCATTCTGCGGGCGTACGAGGCGGCGTGCGGCCTAGACGCAGCCCCACGCGACGCCGCGCTGAGCCGAGTGCTGCCCGCGTACGGCGCGGAGGTGACAGCGGCCCGCAACGCCGCTGCGGAGGTGACCTCGGCTGAGGTGCTTGACATGACGGCTGAGGAGATTGACGTGGAGGCGTATGTGCTGCAGCAGTGGCCGGCGGAGGTGGTGGCGAGGGTGGCGGTGAAGCGGGAGGCCGTGTAGACAAGGGGGCCTCCAAGGGGCCATTGTGAGTGGCATTGCAGGGGGGTGGCATGGCGGCCTGCCGGTATGCGGCTGTGTGCAACTTAGGGAAGGTAGGGATGGGAGGCGGGATGACTTGTAAAGCAGGATGCACGCTGTAGAGGGCGGGTTGGCGAGAGTGAGTACCAAGCAGGATGCGTCGGAACCCGAGGTGGACGACGAGGGAGGCCACTTTCTGTGTACCGGTAGCAAGGGAAGCCAGAGTGTTCCAAGGCCGGAACTGCACGCGGGGTTGCAGCAGGGGTAGGCAGAGCAAGCTACGGCTATGAGCGGGTGCTATTCTCCGCTCTCTTGCGGCTAGTGACTACTTGGTTTGACGAAAGTGAGGGCAGGCTTGCTCGTGAGCATTGGACGTGTGTGTAGAGCGGTTGAGAGGGTTGAGAGGGTTGAGAGCGGCAAGACTGAGAGGGGTCCGAAAGGTGTTGGGCTGCCTGTTTCCGGCCTGGAGAAGCAGAGGGATGCTCGTGTACGGAAGCCATCAGGGGAATGTTGGCGCGGCGGAGAGGGCAGGTGTGTGCTTGCAGCGTTTCTCCCGAGTCTCCGGCGGGTGTGGTGGGGTCTGACGCCAGGGCGGGCGAAGCGGCGGTGTGTCTCAGCCTACGTGGCTGGGGCTGTGTGAGGCGTCGGGAAGTGTTGAGGCAGGGTCGAGGTGCAAGGCAGGCGTTTAGAGGGACTAGGCATGCTGGATGCTGCCGTATACTTATCCCGTGTACAACGCACCCGGCATGCCTAAGAGGGACGGATGCTACCGTGGGACGATCTGGGCATACCGGCACTCCCAGGTCAAGGGGTGAGAGGCCGGTACGGTAAGCCTCACGGTGCCTTGGTGGCTGGGTGGTGCTAGCGCAGTGCTGGGTCACGCCAGCGAAGACCGATCACCATGCGCGCAGCCGTTACAGTTTCGCCACCGTGTTGCGGCACCGCTTCACTTGGGCGGTAGTGGGACTCGGGGCTTGGTCCCCAAAAATTGCCGGTAGCAGGTAGCAGGACAAAATGAATATAGTGATAAGAACAAGGGAATCCTATCGGGGCTGGCCGTCTGGGCTCCTGCGGCGTTGCAACCGGTCCGTTGTCCCCGACATGAGAATCCTGCACTCGCGCGGCCCCCCGCCGAGAATCCCCAGAGCAAAAGAGAGAGCCTCCTGCCGTCCGCCTGTCCGCCCGGCCCACGTCCGCTTTGCTCGCCCCACGCCCAATGCATGCGGCCGACGCACATCCGCTGTACCGGTACGCCCCACACCTGCCCACCACGCACCACCACACAAGCACACACCCAAAACGCAAGCGCCCCACTAGAAGCCCGACAGTGAGCCCATGCAAATCTGCAGTGTTGGTTCTTCAGCCTCGGCATTCCGGACTATGGTCATATCCAGTCAGTGCTGGCTCACCCCACTACCCATTGCCTGTTGCAAGAGCACGTGTTCGGGGTTGAAACTCCCTCCTATCATCGGTCTAGCGACTAGTCTACCGGTATCTGAACCCTCTCTTAGGTATCTGACCATCCTTTCATCCCTCTACTCCCACCCCTGAACCTGTACGCGTCCTTCGACGACCCCGTAGCTCCCCGGCTGCGACAGCAGCACGCCCACCCCGTCCGCCATGCAACGCACCCCCCCTCGACCCGCCCCGACCCACACTGCCTCCACCCTGCCTCTTCCGTTCCCCCTCGCTGCCTCCCGCCACAGCCCGCCGCTCCCTCCCCCCTCCAGAGCTACCAGACGCTGCTGCCCCTTCCCCTCCATCCTCCTCCTCCCGCTCGCCACCGCTCCACTTGCTTCCGCCGGTGCACGCACTCGAGGCCCTCCAGGCTCCAGGCGTCCCACGGCGCAGCCCCTCCACACTCCCCGCTCCAGGAACGTCTGCTGGTGTACGCCTGGCAGGCGCTCAGGTCCTCCCGTGGTGCCTCCTCCCCGGCCCTCGAATGCCTCCCGATGCTGCTCCCGCCGTAGCCTGCTCGCTTCCGATCGTGCCTGCAGATGCGCAGACGGCCCTCCAGGACCACCCCGGCGCGGCCCCTCTTCCCCACTTCCCCGGCCCTCAGTTGCTCCCGCTGGTGTACGTGTAGTAGGCGGTGAAGGTCTCCGCCAGGCCGTACGCGTAGTCCGTGGCGAGGCCCAGCAGGGGCACGCGCCGCGTGGCGTTACGCAGGCCAGACAGCCAGGAGCTGCGAGGGGTGGGGTGGGGTGGGGGGCATGGGATGGGGTGGGATTACTGGGTGTGGAGCGGGGTCGAGGGGTGGTCGGGTCAGGTTGGTGCCAATCGGTTCGCCATGGCCAGGCGCTGGAGTGGGTAGGATGGAGGCACGCGCGGCACTGGACTGACCCGGCATCGAACGGGGACGCCCGCGGGGGCCTGCCGCCATCCCTCCACACACACACACCCTCTCCCCCTCCCTCATCCCCCAGAGCCCCCGCACGCACAGCGTGGTCGCCTCCAGGAAGGGGCTGCGCAGGGCGTAGAGCACCAGCTTGCGCCGCCTATCGTACAGCTCCCGCTCCTCGCCCGCCGTAACGCCCGGCGCCGCCAGGGACCTCGCCAGCGCCAGACTCAGCAGCGACGTGCCGCCGCCGCCGCTGCCGCCACCGCCACCGCCGCCAGGCCCCCTGTGCGCCGCTGGTCCAGCCTTCGCCCCTGCCGCCGCCGCCGGGCCCGCGGGCGCTTCCGTGGGGCCTGCCGCGTCCGCCGCGGCAGCGGCGCCGCCAGCGGCGGCAGCGCTGGCCGCCAGGCCCTGCGCCTCCGCCGCGGCGGCGCGGGCGGCGGCGCGGGCTGCCGCCTCCGCCAGGTGCTGGCGGCCGCGGCGCTGGAAGTGGCCACTCAGCAGGTCCATCCCAAGGCTAACCAGCCACGGCCGCCATGACTTGCGGCCGTATCTGTACGGCAGATGCGGGTGAGCCGTGAGATCGACAGCGGCCAGCCCGCAAGCCCACAGGCATAAAAGAGCAGGTACAGGAAGGAAACCACAGTCTCCTGCTGGTCTGTAGCCCCATATGAACTGGCGACAGCAGGCAAGGCAAAGACAATGTGCCCAGCTGGTTCTTCCCCTCCACTGCCGCGTCCCTACCCACCGTTTGAGCATGGAGACGTACACCACAGGCCGCCAGATGTACAGCAGCTCGGCCAGCCACAGCAAATTGCGGCCCATGTGTACGACAGGGTCCTCGTCAGCCGCCGCCGCCGCCCGGGCACGCTGCTCCCGCAGTACCCGAAGCGGCGCTCCGAAACCGCCGCCCACGCCGAACCCCGCCACCCCTGCTCCTGCCCCCGCTCCTGCCCTCGCACCCCCGGGCCCCGACCCAGATGCCGAGGGTTGGGCTTGTGACCCGCCCGCCGTTGCCCCCTGGCCGCTGGGCCGAAGCTCAGGCCATTCCCAAACGAGCGGCGGCGGCCCCGCAGGCGTCGCGGCAGCAGCACTGTCGCCGCAGCAGCGGGGGGAGGCGCCGGCGGCGGCGCAAGAGCGCAGCCGCTCCTCGTCAGCACCCCCGCCGCCGCCGCCGCCGCCACGGCTGCAGCCGTCGGCTCCGCTTCCGCCGCCGCTACTGCTGCCGCCAGCGCCCAGCCGGCATGCCGGGACGAGCCCTTGCAGCCAGCCAAACGTCTCACCCACGTACTGCCTGAGGCCGTACGCCGCCGCCGACATCACCGCCGACCCCGCCGTACCGGCCTCCGCCGGGCAGCTGCTGCCGCCGCCGCCAGCCCCACAGCTAGCCGAGGCGTCGCGTGCACAGCTAGGCCGCGCGTCGGTCACCGCGGGGGCGGAGGCGCAGGGGGAGACGGAGCGGGAGGGCGCGCGGGAGCCGTCGAGTACGGGGTCCCAGGGGCCCGCGTACTTGCTCCGGAGCCGGTCCAGGGAGGCAAGAATGTCCTACGTGGGGAGGCCGGGGGGCCGAGGGCTCAAGCATCAGGATTCGAGCCTTGAGAGGTCCCTACACGACAGCACTTCTTGCCAACCAGTGCCCTAGGCACAGCACATACCGGTATCAACGCACGCCCCGTTACGCCCTCAGGGTCGGCACGCACACCTGCAGCCCCAGCTCGCTCTCAAACTGGTGCAGGTCGTCGGCCGAGGGCCGCCGCAGGAACATGTGCCCCGAATAGCGGGACCAGGCCGCCATCTTGAGGACCGCCCTGCGGCCGGGGTGGGGTGGGGTGGGGGCAGGAGGGGGATGTTGGTGTCGGGGTTGGGGTTGGGGTTGGGGTGAACGGGGGGAGCTGCTGGGGTCCAGAGGCACCCCCAGGTCCTAGGCTCAGGATCGAGGTGCTCGCCCCCCAACGACTGCCCCGGAGGCCTGGTATGGCTTGCGGTCAGCATCCGCGCAGCTGTCGATCAACCCTCGGGTGTACGCTACTCAGGCGTGGTTTAGGCCACGTTTGGTGGGGCTACGGCCTCCAAGGCATGGTTTTTGGCCCTGGCTCACTTCGCCACCTCCACCGCCAGCAGCGGGCCGTAGCGGTTCATGCGCCCCGCCGACTCCAGGTACATGCCGCGCAGCTCGATGAGCGTCTCGACCTGGTGGAGACAGCGCCGCGAGACAAGGAGAAGTGACAGGGAGGGTTCAGGCGGGAATTGCCGATCGGTGGGGCGATGGCGGCAAGGGGCACAGGGCACGGGACGTCGGGACTGCTGCGAATAACCCTAGTGCATAGCGGCTGCGTGTCACAACGAACAAGGCGCCCCTGTCACGATTTGAGCGGGAGCAGCTCCGGGCTCGCAGCGCGGGAAGACAACGGCCGGCGTCGCCAGGTCAGCGAAACGCAACCGGCAACGGGTTTGGTGGCGGCCCCGACAGCGCTCGCTTGCACCGGTGCTCACATGCTCGATGGCGTCAAGCCACAGGTACTGCGGGGGCCGCGGCGTCGGCAGCGAGCCCTCCTCGAGAATGTATTGGTGCCAGAGCGAGAGCAGCCCCACGCCCGCGTGATAGGCCTCGTAGGTCGCCTCGGAGCCTCCTCCAGTAGCTCTCCCGGGGTTCCATACCGTGAAAAGCAGCAGCCAGTCCAGGTTGGACACCCAGCCCGGGTGCTTCTTCACCCAGTCCTTGTACGCGGTAAGCATCGTGCCAGCCTGTTTGACAGGCATAAGCTTGTTAGAGTTCGCTTCCAATGTGTTTGGTGCTCAGCAAGTCCGAAGACCAAACCCTGGATGCAACCCGCATGGCCCCGCGCACCGAGTTTAGCCCCCGCCCTACCTGTCGCTATCGACTACTTACTCCCTCTCCTGCACCCATACCTCTCATCATGGCTACTAGCGCACCTCTCGGTATGCGACTTGCGCGCGGGCCGGCCATGCGGCCTGCCGCGCTGGGTCCTGTGGCCCTCCCGGCGCTCCGGCATCGCGTTGTGACTGTGAAGCCGCAGCTACCGGAGCGCGTGGGCCAGCCAGGGCTTGGCGCACCCGGCATGCGCTGGCAGGCGACCCGCCCGGCCGTCCAGGTGCGCGTATTACTCGAGCTATCGCCATTACGCGATGCCAGCGGGCAACATTCCGCGACGGTCAAGCCTTTCGTGTCGAGCATCTTCGCAACGCCTGCACTCGCGATAGTGCCGAAGGCGCAGCTTTCGGGCGAGTGGGACACTACCCGAGATGTTAGGGCGTCCACAACTCATTGCGGCGGCGATCGCGGGGCGTAGGCTACAAAAGGTCCCCAGCAGCATGCGATCGGTCAACTGACGCGACAGCTGGCGCAAAGGACTCACTGTGGCCCTATCACAGCTCAGCTGCGTGCTGCGTGAGGTCAACGGGCCCACACGGTTGGGGGGCGCCGGCTTAGCGGGGCAGCTGCGGTCAGCGCGCCTGGGCCCTGGCCGGCCGTCGCGGCCCCCCACCCCTCGCAACGTACCCATCCCACCCTAGTTGACTGCGCTCCTGCGTTGCTAGCAACAAGCCCCCTTGACTCTCCCCCCCCCACCGCGACACCACCACAGACAGCTGCCTTCTTCAACCGCGAGCCGGCTCCCCCGCTGGACCCCAGCGCCCCTGAGCAGGTGGGAATTGTTGGTACGGCAAGGCGGCAGGGCAGGGGCAGGAGGCCGTGCAGGATGATGCCTTCCTCCGCCCCGATCCCGCTCCCCACTCCTCCCGGCCATCCGCCCTTGTCCCGCTCCCAACACCCTGTGCCCCTCTCCGCCTCTCCTCCTCTCCACCCCTCTCCTCCTCTCCTCTCCTCCCCGCTCCTCTCCTCTCTCCTCCCCTCCCAACCAGCTCGCGCTCCGCGCCTCCGCCGGCTGGCAGCGGTCGCTGTCCTTCGTGGCCTTCTGGCTGCAGCTGGCGCTCACACTCGTGTCTGCGGGCATCCTCATCTTCAGCCTCGCGGCAACCACCACGGTGGGGTGGGGGCGGTGGGGAGGGGGCAAATGGGGAGTCCGCAGGCAGGAGAAGGACTAGGAAGTCCGGAGAGGGTCCCGGGGAGGGGCCTGGAGAGGGACGGCAGCCTGGCGGCAACCACCGCGGTGGGGCGGGGGCGGTGGGGCCAAGGGGGCTGGGGGCGAGAGCTGGAGCTGGGGGCGGGGCGGGCGTCGGGTCGTCCAATCGGCTGGGAACGGGGCAGCCTGGGGGAAGGCCCTTTATCCAAGCGCGGAACCTGGAGAGGGACAGCAGGGCAAGGGAAGGGCAAGGGAAGGGCCCCGCCGGGACGGGCCCGGGAGTACAAGTTTTGGCATGAGCTGGGGCCGAGGGCGACGCAAGGCATGGGCCTTAAGGCCGAGGAGGGATGTGATGACGTGCCCGAGCGAGCAGCCCTCGTCGCTTGGCCTGGAGTCTGGTTGATATGGGACATGGGTCGGGTAGGGCAGGGCAGATGGGCAGCAAGCATGCAGGGGCAGGGACAGGGTAGGAGAAGGGCGTCGGCCCCACCAATGATTGACCCAGGACCATGGTCAAGGGCAGAGGCAGGTTGACTCGCGGCCGCCACCCTACCACACCCCTTGCCGAGACGCACCGCGCGCCACCCCCTCGCGCCCCACACCCCACAGATCGGCCCCGTGTGGCCCCGCTACTTCACGCTAGGCGGCATCGTGTTCGCCTTCCTCTCCACCTTCTTCGCGCACGGCTTCCAGACGCTCGCCAAGAAGCTGGCCGGCGGGGAGCCGGTGGCCCCCGCCTGGCTCGCCCGCAACCTGCTGGCCAACAACACGCTCAACGTGCTGGGCATCGCCGTGACCGTGATCGGGCTGCAGGCGTCCGTGGGTGAGGCAGCGGTGTGCAGTGCAGCTATCGGTATCCGGGACTGCCCTGAGTAGGCAGCAGTGGGTTTGTTTAGTGGGCGGGTGGCCGTGATCGGGCTGCAGGCGACCGTGGGTGCGTGCGGTTGCGCTTGGAGGGGCGGGGAGGGTTGCCAGGCTGGGCGGGTGGGCGTCAAGAGAGCGGAAGGGCCCCCGGCCAGGGCTGCCGTGTCTGTTGTGTAGGTCCCTCTGCTCACAGCCAGCGGTGACCCGAGCCAGAGACCCGATGCTGCCCCCCATACACCCACGCCGCCCCCCAGCCTCCCACCCACTCGCCCATATACCTTCTCTTTCCCTTCGGGTTCCAATTTGTTCAAGCGATCACCCACTCTCCCCACCCTCACCCTCACCCCCACCCCCCCCAGGCACGCTGGTGTCCAAGTCGCTCATGACCAGTGTGCAGGCGCCCTTCTCCGCCACCAACGCCGCCAACGCGCTGGTGTCGCTGGACGTGTTCTCGCTGCAGGTGGGGAGGGGGAGGGTGTGTGGGGGGGGCCTGGGGGGTGGGGGCTGAGGAGGGTTTGGGGTGCCGGTAGAGGAGGGGCCCTGGCGGGCAGGCGGGTGAGTGGGTGCATGGACCCGAGCTCGAGAGACCAGGAGGTGGGGACACGTACAGGGCATGCAACCCTCTCCCTCTCACCCCCTCCCTCAGCCGCCTCGCCCCCACCTCTCCCTCCACCACCGTCCCTCTCCTCCCTCTCTCCCCCTCCCCTCCCTCCCCCAATCCCTCTCCCCCCCCCAGGCCGCCACCAACACGCTCCTGAGCCACCTGGTGTCCCTGGTCTTCACCAACATGATGCTGCGGGTGGTGTCGTCGGCCCGCGCCGCCGCGCCGCCGCCGCCCGCGGCCGTGGGGGGCGTGGAAATGTCCCCGGACGGGCTGTCCCCGGTGCGGCCGTCGTCGCTGGGGTACTCCCCCTGGGCGCTCAAGGCGGACTGAGGGGACAAGGGACTGGGGGTGGAAGGGGCGCGGGCGAAAGAAGGGAGGGGGGGAGGGAGGTCCCAGGGCCTTCCGGTGTCAGGGTCAGGAATCCCTTGGGTGCTCCCCCCCTGGGCGCTGAAGGCGGTCTAAGGACTAGAGGGGAAAGGGGCGCGGGCGCTGGTTGGGGGGTAGCGGGGCAGCTGCTGTGCAGGTCGGGAAGCGAGCTTGCTGATGAAAGGCGAAGACCCAACACCGGAAGCCTGCACCGGGAGCCTGCCGGGCCACGCCTCCCGGTTCAAGGGTGACGGAGGAGACCGGGGGCAGCGGGGCGGGATTGATTGTGGGCGGGGCGGGGGCGGGGGCGGGAGCGGGGGGGGGGGGGGGGCGGCCTGGCGCCACCCGGGTCGCGGCGCCCCGAGGCCCGGCTGACAGAGGCGGCGCCGGCCGCTGACCCCTTCCCTCCCCCCGCCCCTGCCCTGCCCCCGCCCCGCCCCAGACCACCCCCATCGTAGGCTGAGGGCTGCAGCCGGCGCAAGCTGTGACGGAGGGGCGGCGGCGAGCAGCTGCGGAGGGCGTGCGTCGAGTGCGTGAGGGGGCGGAGCTGTGTGCCGCCGTGCTCCTGCTGCACTGGTGAAAGGGGATGGGGCTGCTGTGTGAGTGCTGCCTCGGGGAGTGGGAGTGATCCTGGCGACGGGTGAGGAGGGGGCTCGTCCTCAAGGTATAGAGACATTGCAGTTGCTTTGTGCTTACCTGGCTCGGTATGAGTGCCGGCTGCACAGCGGGAGGTTGTGAGGGAGCTAGCGTAGCGTACGGGCATGATATGAACTTTGCTTGGTTTACCGGTATGATACTTTGGCTTGCCGTTTGATGTGACGCTTCGTACGGACATGCAGTAGGGACTGGGAACATGGTGCGATGGTGCCTTTACTAGGCTATGGTAGGCGCCAGGGGCAGGCGCAGTGTACGCAAGGAGGGCGTTCGTTGTCGTCGATTGCCCGGATTGTGTCGAGATTGGAAACGTTCAGAGGTATGCTGGAAGCTTGTGAACAACAGACAGGCCTTGAAACCCTTTGAGCCCTGAAGGGGACCCCGCTACCGCCTTCGCTCGAGTGTCCTCCTGCCCCGATCCTGGGTTGGGCTTCCTCAAGGACCTGGACAGTGGACATTGCTTGACTTTGTGCAGGGCACAACCCTTTGCCCAAACGGACGCCGGGGGCGGAAAGCGGAGACGGGGATACTGTGAGGGGCGCGCGCTGTAGACGTCCTGTTGGGGGCGCGGACTCGTTGAAGGGCTGGACGACGCTCCAACGCGAGTCTTACTCAGCATCCTGCTCCAAAACGGTGGTGCTCTGCTTCGTAGCTAGCTTATCTTCGCGTTACGGTCAAGAAGTCACGCCGGCACAGACGTCCTCTCTAGCTCGTACTTAGCCAATCGGCTGCGAGCATTCCAAGCATCGAGCTTTACTCCTTATTATAATACATCATCACTTCCTGAATCAATCCGCCTGTATGCTCTGGTTTACTTCCTTGTGAAGTCACCGTGGGCACGGGTTGGCTGCCGTGAAGGCGATGGGCCGCACTTGACCCTGAGAACAGCGTTGCCAAAGCAACGAGCACTGAAAGCTCAGTAATGGTCTTGAGCCGTGGCGCCGGGCAAAAACGATGATGCCGACGGTTCTCGCCCTGTTGGCGCTCAGCACGCTCACCCTCATCGGGGCCGACCTTCAGACATGGGACGTGGCGTTGGCGGTTTTCAGTGATGGACAGCATCCAGGTTGGACTCGGCACGCACCCACGCGCCCGGCCGTCCCCCTGGCCCCCTTTCCCGCTAGCTGCTGCCGTGCCCGCCTTCAGTTGCCCCTCCACCTCGCCCTTACGACCGATGCCGCACAGAGTGGCTCGAGGGGCAGCGGTACTGGCGCTCTGCACCCCACAAGGTCACGCTTGTGGGGGTCACCAGCCAGCCTTCGACACCAGTCAACCAGAGCGCCACGCCCGAAGCAGCAGCGGAGCTATGGGTAACGCCGCCGAGCCTCCCCAAGCCGCTGTCCCTTGCGCAACAGGTGGGATGCTGACGCATGTTGACCTCCACCTTATTCCTGCCTTGATGTCAGCCTTAGTGGCCCCTGCACTCATCCAGTCCCCCCTCCCCCCCCCTCCCAAGGTGGCCCTTGCCCCATTCTTGGCAGCACGTGCGCTGCCCTCTCTGCCGGCATGGATGTTTTTCGCGTTGGACAGCACCATCATCAATCTGGCGGGCGGGCTGCTGACCATGCTCAATCGCGGCTGGTGCGTGCATGCAGCCTGACAATGCATCCGTACTGCATGTTTCAAACTGTACGTGCTGGTGAAGCTCATGCATCCCGTGCGCGGCGCGTGCGGCCTGCAGGGACACCGAGCTGCCGTACGTGGTCTCGGACTGCCTTGTGTCCCCAGCCCACAACGGCACAGACCGTACGGCGGAGGTCCACCAAATGTGTGACTTGGCAGCGCCCCACTGCTTGCCGTGCCACGCCAGCAGCCCAGGCTACTGGCACGACTTAGGTGAGCGACTTCATTGCTGTTAGGATTATAAGCTTAAGGAACGGTGCTGAGCCGCCTGGTGGTCCTGCGCGCGCGCAGTGAAGTTCGGCGGCCTAGCAACGGCGAAGGGGGAGCTGCTGCTGGGCCGAGTGATCACGCCCGGGACCGCGGGCCTGGCGGGCTGCCCGTGCACGCCGGCGCTCGCATGCGCCGCCGCAGCGCAGGACGCCGCCGCGGGCCCCGGGGACCACCGTACGGCGCTTCTAAGGTGCATGGACGGCGCCACGCACCGCCACTTCATCGCGCCGGCGGGTGCGTGCGTGAGCTAGCTGCATTGCGGGGCGAGCTAGCGGGCTAGCTCCACGCTCAGTCAGTCCCACCCCACACAGGGCGCGTGCACTTGCGCGCACAGCTCCTGCCGTGCGTGCCCCCACGCACCCCACCTGTGATCTCGCACTGTGCTGCCATGCGCCTCTGGTCCGTCCACCCGCAGGCGGCGTGGCCCTGAGCCGGGGCCTCCTGAAGCGCATGGGGGGGCTGGAGCTGGCCCAAATGGCCGAAGTGCTGAGTGGCCTGGCGTCCACGGTCCACAATATGAACGCGGCGGAGGCGGGGTTCGAGCTGCTGTCCCGGCTGCTGTGGTGGGTGCGGCCGGGGAGGATGGCGGCAGCGGGTCTGCTGTGTTGCGGCGGCCGGGCTTGTGATGAGGGCAGGGGCAGAGGCAGAGCGCGCGTGCGGCAGGGAAGCGCGGCAGTCTTGGGCTGGGGCGGGCGGGCGGTGCCGTTAGCGGATCGGTGCGGTAGCTTGGGCCTGTGTTTCGTACGCTGTGTCGAGCCGTCAAAACCGTCCTGATGGGACCACACAATGTCGTCACTTCTCCTCTCAAGCTACTCAGGCCGCTAGCTGTCATCCTCTGTGCAAACCGCGCATCGATCGCACGCAGGGACGCTGGGCATGCGGTCACCAGTCCCATGGATGTGGCCCCCATCACCCTGGCGCGCTACCCCATGAGCCGGTTCGGGCGGCTGCCCTTCATGTGGAAGGCCCCGGGGCAGCCGCCGCCGGGAGGGTTCATGGGCAACCTCGTAAACAAGACGATGAACCAGACCAGCATGGACTCGAGGCACGACGCGTGCCAGCCTCCAATCTGCACCACAGAGTTCTTACGAATTGTAGGTCGATCGGGGACAAGGGTCATGGGCGCGGGGTCAAGCAATCGGGGACAAAGGTCACCGGGTTCCTGTGTCCTGTGTCAGCCGAGTCGCGCTAGCCAGGCTGGCTGCCCCTCTATCTGGGGAGTGGCATGGTTCTTAGCCAAGTGACCGTTGCCAGGGTGTGAACTGGAGATGCCCACGTACGGCAGGTATCGTCAAACCCCGCCAGGGAGCTCCAGCCCCCTTCAAAGGCCCTGTACGAACTCCTCAGGTGCGGTACCGTAGCTTGCCGGACCGGGATGCCGCCTTCATAGCCGTCCCGCTCCCTCGGCCCGCCTCATCCTTTCCGTGAATCCTGCCCTCCCAGCTGCGCCCAACGTCCCCTCCCCTTCCTGCCTGTCTCAGCCCATGTCACGCCGGCCTCCCCCTCCTCGTTCCCTCTCGCTCGCAGCTACCACCTTCCGAGGATCACCAGGGACCATGCGGGCTTCGAGTTCACGCAGGGCACCAAAGTGCCCCAATCCGCCACCGGTACCGGCGTGGGCCGCAAGCCCTTTTACCAGATGGAGTCTTGCGTCTCACGCTACCCAGGCCAGAGGTGCCCGGTGAGCATGGCCCAACTAGAACATTGGCCGCACCCGACTTGACCACTAGTGGTGAGCTGTCGTCATTACGTTGGCACTTACCTGAACATGTCATGGGCATAGAGACGCTGTGATCCCTGATGAGTGATGCACGCTGGGTCTGCAGTGTGCGTACGGCACTATACGGCATGCGTGCATGGGCAAGCCTCGCCCTCCCGACTCCCCCCCTCCCTCCCCTCTCCTCGCTCACCGCGCGACGTAGGTGCCCGAGGCGTGCTACAGGGGTACGAACTGCATGATGATCGGGAGAGGTGAGCCCGGCTTCCTTACCTGCGGTGCTTGCGTGGCAACGCCCCATCAAACTGCATTTCCCGCCGCCTGGCTGGACGGCTGCAGGGTCGTTCAACTGGGAGGTCGAAGAGGAGGACGCCTTCTACTCGGCCATGGTACGTACGGTGGCGGCCATTCGGGGCTTTGAGCCCTCGCGCCCCCGCCGCGCCCCGGCGATTTACAGAGCGAAGGAACCCAAGCAAGCCTGTTGCTGGCTTAGCCTGGGTGATACTAGCGCCGGTGCATGCATGCGGCGCGCTTGCCTGCCCACACGCCCTGAGTGCCCGTACGATAGTGTGTGCAGTGTTTGGATTCACAGAGCGAAGGAACCCGAGCAAGCCTGCTGCGCTGGCTTAGCCTGGGTGCTGATAACGCCGGTGTATGCATGCCGCGAGCTTGCCTGCCCACACGCCCTGAATGCCCGTACGATAGTGTGTGCAGTGTGTGGTGTGGGGGGCCGGAAAGGTGTAGCAATTCATGTCCCCAAACCCCGCTCGCATGCGCAGAACTTTTACGTGCTCATCAAGAAAGGCCACGAGCGCATGGTTGACTTCGTAAGTACCGGTAGTGTCGATGCATGGGTGGGGCTAGTGAGGCGCCGGAACCTACTCCACCCCCCTCACCTAGCAATTGCGGGCGGGCCCGGGTTGTGGACTGACGTGGAATCGGGTATGGGTGTGGCTGAGGGCGTCCCCCGCCCCTGCTGGTCGCACACTGACCCCTCCCCTGACTTGCCGTGCCCCGACCGCAGTGGTTGGTGCTTGCAAGCGGCGCTTCGGGGCCGGGCCACATCGGGGGGGCGGGACTGGGGGCGGACCATCAGTACGGGGCTTTCCTCGGCGAGATCCCAAAGCGATCTCGGGAGAACCGCCCAGCTGCAGTTGACAATGGAATGGAGCAAGGCACGGATCACGCACCACACCCATGCCGCCTTCCTTTGCAATTGCATTCAGGCCGTATGCGCCCCCCAACCGCCCCATGTGTCTCGACATGGATGGCAACGGCACGTGGTTCCATGGACAGGTGGGTTGGGTGAGAGAGGGGGGAAAAGGGCGGGGTCGAGGATAGATGGGGGAGAGAGGGGGGAAAGGGGTCGAGGATAGAAGAGGGAGAGAGGGCAAGGGGGTGGTGGGAGGGGTTTCCGAGAGGGTTCGTCGTGGCCGTGCCAGCACTTACACGCATACACCTCGTCCACTTCCCCTACCCCACCCCCGGCCTCGGACGCTCAGTGGAGCCGCAATAACGCGAGGTGCGAAGGTGCCAGCGCCAGCGCAGGTTCTTTCTATCAGCGGGCTTGGCCGGGGAATGGCGCGGATTCGCGTGGATTGCGGGGGTGTGACGAGCCGTAGGGGAACGCAGCTGTGGCGTCAGCAACGTGGCTGCTGCACTGCGCTCAGCTGCGCAGCGAAGCTAACAGCTAGCTGACGATCCGCTGTCCCCACTCTCAGTCTTGACGGGGGCGAGGACTGTGACTTCCACCGGGTTCCACGCAAGCGCGTCGTCGAGGCACTCACCGGAAAGAAGGTACGGCACTGTACGGCACTGTACGGCATACGTGCGGGGAACGTATGGGACAGTGAGCGCGAAAGGCAGGGTTACGTGGGTGCCCGCTTGCCTGCTCCGGCACCCGAACGAACCCTCGCAGGGGCTTGGGAGGGCATGTAACGAGTTCCGTGCCCAACCCTGCGTACCCACGCACCCGCAGATCTGGTTTTCGGGCGACTCCCTCAACCGACAGCTGTTCCACCGACTCGTCTGGTGAGTTGGCTGGGTCGCGCTGGGCGGTGTGCGCGGGATGGGGGGAAGGGGTTGAGCGAGAGCGCCCCTGGGGTCCCCGGCAGTGAGCCCGCCCCCATCCCGGCGCCCGGGCAAGTGGATCCGCGGCGGCCACGGAGTTGTAGTGCGACGTCTTGCCCTGCCTGCCCTGTCATTCCCGGGTCCTACCTTTCCAGCTCCGTTCCAGCCCCGTTTCTTGGTTTTATTTGCTTAACTTTGCTGCACCACAGGTACCTCCGCGGCCAAGAGGCGGTGATGGAGCACTACTATCATCAGATGGCCCTCTACACAATGTACAAGTAAGCGGGTCGGCCCCGCTTAAACCAGGTCCTCGCGTCCTGCTCTTCTGGGTTCCGCTTTCCTGGTTACTAGCATAGGGTCAGCACACTGTGTACGTGCAATTGAGCGGGAATGAAGAGGATGCGCGGGTGGGGGGTGCCGTGGGGAGGGATCGAGCTCGTGAGCGGCAGGACGGGGTTGAGCGGGGCGGGGTTAGTTGAGCGGGGCGGGGTTGAGCGGGGCGGGGTTAAGCGTTCAGGCCGGTGTCACGTGCTCCGGAGTCGGGACCCTGTCGGGCTTGACAGCTGGAAGGGCCCGCGGCTTTCTCCTCCCATCAGTCCCTTGCACGTTGTCTGTGCCGGCAGGAACGACACAGACAGCTTCGAGATCGGTCCGTACAACGAGAGATTTGGCAGGGATCTCGAGCTGGACGAGCGTTTCAGGATCTTCCACGTGAGTCGCGCGCGGTCTAGCTAGCTGCCACGGGCTGCTGTCCTGATTTGCGGCCCTGCTGCTACCCTCCCCCTGCTCAGCACACGCCCCATCCGCCTGCTCCTCTCCTCCCCACCGACCGCAGTGGTGAGCGAGGGTGTATGGCGCTATGGCCATGCATGCCCCAGGAGAGGCAGACATCACAGGCTGATGGGGCGGGACCAGATTAATAGTTGCGGTTGCGGCGTCCGGAGATGCGGAGCAACCCATTCTCGCAGCGGGCGCCGGCCTTGCCCACCGCTCGTACGGACGCGCAGGTACCTGACCAAGTACGACCGTGACATCCTGCAGTACAAGTCTGACATCATGGTGATCGGGAGCTATTGGTGGATGACCGACGGGCCCGACTACGGCAATTCATCCCGCGCTGACGTCGGTGAGGGCGGGCATCGTACCGTACGGCACTGTACGGCACTCCCGTGCGGCCCATGCGCCGTGATCCTGGCCCCAAGCCCCTCCGTCCCCAACCTGACACCGCAGAGGCCCTCGTGCGCAACGCCTCTGTGACCGGAAAGCCGTCGCATGTCTTTGTGAGTTACTGCGTGCCGTAGACCCCGCCGCATGGTGGGAAGCTCGCCTACCTGCCGTGTCCACAAGCGCACGTGGGGCACTCAGGCTGTTTGCCCTGCTGACCCTGCCTCCTTCCCCCCCCCTGCGCCTGCACCCTCCTGGTGTCCGCCCCGCAGTGGTGAGAGGCGTTAGTTGCAGCGCTTGGGCACGGCCCTGAGCCGGCTGGTCTCTCCTAAGGCGCGTGCCGTGCATGCTTGCCACGGTCACAGGAGCGCAGGAGCGGGAGCGTATAGAGCGTAGGGCATAAGCAAAGTGAAAGCAGCGAGGGCACGCCCGCGTGGGGTGTCCGGCGGCGGGGGCGCCTCTGCCCTGGCGCGCGGCTTAGCAATGGCGCTCGAGGAGGCGGCAGGCCCTGCTGCCCAGGGCCCTAGCTACTGATGCCTGCTCGCCCGGAGTGCCCTCGGGTTTCCTAACCGCCACCTTGAGGAGGGCCCTTCCGCTGCGTTTCTGATCACCGTGTTTCTGATTACGTCCCCATCCAGGCTCATGGCGCAAGACGGAGACCCCGGCAAGCCACCCCACCTGGGCGAGCTTCCACTGGCAAGTCGAGGTGTCTGGGCCGCTAGATAGCTCAGTGATTCGAACCTGATTGTGGGCCTGGGACTCGAGGACTAAGCCATGGGCGGTGCATGCTCTATCCGCTAGCTCATCGGATGCGGATCTGATCCTGGGTTCCAGGCATGACGAGGCCATGGCATGACGGTGGTATTTTCCTTGCCTGCAGGGTTACGGAAAGAGAGCACGCGAAACCGTGCAGCGGCTCAAGGACGTAACGAAGGTGGGGCGGGACACGCACCAGCAAGGCTGCAGCGTGAAGCCCCGCAGACTCAACGTAACCACCTTCTCGCCGGGTCCTTGGCGTGATTGTCTATCTTCCGGCGTGCGCCCAACTCCCACCTGTGACCCTGCCTCCCGTTCCCAGCAGGACATTAACTTCCAAGTCCTGCCGTACGACAGGGTGAGCGCCTGGGGGATGAGTTAGTTAGGGATCTGGTGACCAAACTGAGAGCGGGGTGACGGGGCATGCATTGTGAAGTGAAGATCCCGCGCGCTCTCCGCTGCTGCTCTCAATGCTGTGCAGCTGGCTGGAGCCCCAACGCCCTGGGTGCGAAATGAGCTGGAGAGAGAGATGTTCACGGGAGGCTTACACTTCCAGGCAAGCAACATCCAGGGCGGGCTGTGCAGTGCGCTTGCCCCTGGCAGCCACCCGGTCCGTTCGGGCGGCGGTTGATGGTCGACGTGCCGTACTCCGGCGGTTGTTTCAGTCCCTCGTGCGGTTGTGCTTACTTGCGCTTGGGCTGCGCGCTGGACGCTTTCGAGGACAGATGTGCGTGCCTTACTTCACATGCACCCTGCCGTACACCTGAAACCTGGATCCGCAGTGCTCGGTGTTCCCCATCTACCCCTTCGTGCCAACCGGTTTCAAGGCACCGCCCACCCGGGGTGAGAACCGTGTCGCAGCCCTTGACAGCGCATGGGCCCTGGGTTGCATCGACCCTCGCCCGAAAACGGCAGAGCCCCGACCTCACGCAGAGGAGCGAGGGTGCATAGAGTACAAACCCGTATCCTGGCTGGCAGCGGGGCCTGGGCGGCCGCGCTGCTGCTGACAGCCGAGGTCTTGGTCCCGTCTGCCCGCGCCACCGCTACGGTAACGAAACGCTCTGTCAAAACCACTTCCGTCTGCCCCCACCCCTCACGCACCCGCCGCTCGCTAGATTGTACCGACGGCATGAATATGGAGCTCAACTTCCTGTGGCTGAACTCGGTCATACGTTGGGCAGAACTCCATCCTGGCAAATGACGGCGGCGATGGTTGGGGGCTGGATGGAGACAAGCTAGCTAGCGCGCCACTTGCCAAAGGAGATAGAGCACTACTACGGTTAACGGTAGAGGCAAGGGCCTGGGGCCCTCATGTGAAGGCACCGGCTGAGAGGGTAGTGATGCGTCCTGCGGGGTGCTGGGCACAGGAGGGTGACATGGAAACGGGTGGTGATCGAACGCCGACAGAGCGCCTAGATAGGCGTCGACACGTGAGCTGCTACCGCGCACGTTGTTGTGGTTGCTTATGGCTGGCATGCGCATACATGGCGTATTTAATGACCACGAAGCCATGGGTTGCGGCCCTATGTGTCCCGGCTGGGTGGGGTCGCTGGTAGAGCGGGATGTCCGTTTACTCCCCACAGCAACCGCTGCTTAGAGTCATCCGAGCCCCCTCCGCTCGTCAGCCGTCCCTGTGCCACCTGCTCGCACTGGCGCCTTTTACTCTGGGGGAAGGGGACGCCTCATTGCCTCCTCGGAACCTGCCAGAATGAACCGCCATCATCACCACCAGTGCGCTTGCCACCGCCCCGGCACTTCCCACCATCGCCGCCGTCGCCTCACGGTGGGGCGGAATCAAGGGATCAAACAAGCCCCTAAGCCCGTACCCCCAGAACCCAGACTGCGGGTGGGGAATGGATCTCACATGAGAAGCCTCCGCCATGCGGGGTGCAAGTCCCCCAACAAACTGCTCTCAACGCGGTGAAGCCAGGTTGGAGTATAGTGCGCCCATCGTGGGTCGCGTAGCAGATCGGCTGGGGCGCTTGGGCCCCAGTCAGGCATTATTTCCGCACACTTGAAACACCCACCCGGGGTCATATATCACCAGCCAAGCACACAAGATCCCGGCAGTCCCGACGTGTTCCCACATTACAGTCAGCAGTCTCCGCAGGGACTACATCTGGTCCATCACTACCACGGGTGCCCTGTCCGCTACTGCTATGGCGCATCCAGCCGCTGAGCTTGTGCACGCTAGCGTGATGCACACCTCAAGTGCCCAGTTGTTGTGTTACCTTGCGTACCGGTAACCTGCCGTAGCCCTGACTTTGGGCTTACTCACTCCCGGGCAGGCCATTGTTGGACAGATCCTCCTCGTCAGGCGACTCGCCAGGAGCCTCCGACTCCGCCGGCTCCATTACGCGAGTGGGGGAAGTGCCCGGCTCAGGCGCGGGGTCCTCATCTGGACACAGTCCAGAGCTGGCGGAGGAGCTGCGGGCCACGCAACCCATGTTGCTCGACCGCACCTTGGGGATGGCGTTGCCGTAATCGGCCAGCGAGGCAATGTCGCAGCCCTGGCCGGATGGGCCGTACGGCGCCTCCTCGAGGCCGCCGTACTTGGCGATCTCGTCGTACAGGAACGCCTGGTTGTAGGGCACATTGGCGGCAATCCTGCCGCACAGCTTTGCCATGGTGTCGGTACAGGAGACGCTGCTGAACTCTTTTAGGATGTCGCTCTGCGACTCCCAGCGCTTGACGGTTCTAAGGATCTCGGCCTGAGCGGTGCCGCAGTTGTCCCCGAACCACGTGCCCAGGGAGCCGTCGGGCATCTGAAGGGTCCACTCCAAGCAGAGCTCGCAGTAGGCTCGGCCGTTGCCATCACGCGGGAACTGAGGGAAGTAAGGAGCAGGGTGGGGGAGGGGAGGGGAGGGGAAGCGGGCGAAACCGTTCAGGCGATGGAGACAGGGGGTGGGGCCTGGCTGGGCGGGGGGCGCTGCCAGTGGCAGCAGGGGAGCAGCGGTGGCACGGGTACTCGCAGGGCGAGCAGAACCGTGTTTATAAGGCCCATCGTCCCATCGATAAAGCAGCCGATCTGATGCAGGAAGAGGAATGCCTGCCAGACGCAAGCTCACCCCGAGCCGACTGCTGCTTGTCGGCGCATAGCAGTATGCGCAAACCTCGCGCCGAAATGGACTCACGCCTCTACCGTAGCCTCTGATGGCCCTACCTCCGAGGAGTCCTAGGGTCCCTGCCACGGACTCGATGCCCCGCTCGCTCACCTCCTCGCCCTCCACCTTGGGCACAGAAGGCCCCGGGTCGGTCCCAACAACAATCGTTTCAACGTTTGGGTCGTTCTCTTCGTCGTCCTCCGGAGTGGGGGCGACGTCATCGTCGGAGGGCGGCTCGCGGGAGACGGGGAACACGGCGGGGGCTGCGCGGGGAGGCGGCACGGCACGGATGGCGGGGTCACTCGTCAATGTCAAAACATTATCATGTCAGTAGCCTGACAAACTACTCTGGTGCAGGGTGATTTGATCCTGGTGCTGGCAGTTGTGGGGCCGGTGCGCGCCGGAAGGCTCGTCCATGTCCCAGTCGCATGCGCGCCCTCCGCCCCCTCGTCCGGTCCGTCTAGCAACCATCATGTCCGCAACTCTGGTCTTACAAGGGCTGGGCTTGGCCGCCGGTGGCGATCGGCGCGGCGGTGGACGGCGATGTGGCGGTGGATGGCCCTTGCGCAGGGTCATCAGTCCTCCACGAGCATCCACGACCAACGCTGCGATCACACACGGAAAACAGAGCTACGTTGAGGGTCGCTAATTAAGGCCACTCATGCGTCCTGAACAAGCCCGATAGCGTCAGGGACCGCACGCGTAGCTTCACGTACCGAAAGATAAGCACAACAGGAGCGCTGCGGCAAGCACCGCGCCGCACTGGCGAGAAGTGGAAATTGCCATGTCCGGACAACTCAGGCAAGTCGCAAGAGCAAGCGGGTTAGCAGTAGCGCATGTCCTACTGGCCTATCGCTAGTGCACGATGGGGTTTTAAGAACTTCTGTGCGACAAAGGGGAGTGAGACTCATCTTTCCTGCCTAACCCGCTTAACTGCCAACTGCCGAACTGCTGGCTGCGCCGTGCCCGTCCAGGAGATCGTGGACCGTGTGCGTATGCTCACGGGCAGGAGGCGGACGAGGCTGAAGAGGAATAGGAATTGGCCCTGCTCGACCGCCATGGCAGCCCAGGGTGCTCTGTCCTCCCCTCCTGTGTACTCGTCTGCGTTTCGCCCTCGCCTGCCCACCCCTGCGCGCCTTTCACTATCCTCGCTTCTTTGCCTGCCCTCCCCTGACCCCCATGCCCCGTCCGCTGCTCCCCCTTGCGTTCCCTTGCTCCCCCTTGCGTGCCCTCCCCTGCCCACCACTACGGTACCCTCCGCTGCCCTCCGCGGCTCCGCTGCCCTCCGCCCCGTGTCCCCCTTCCCCGACGTGCCTTCAGTTACCGTATCCCCCTTGCGTGCCTGCCCCTTCCCTTCCTCCCGGCCCTCCCCACTTCCCCAGCCCTCCGTGGCTCCTTCCCCGGCCTTCCCTTGCCCCCCCCTGCGTGCCCACCTCTGCCCTCCGCTCCCCTCCGCCCCCTCCGTCGTGACTTTCCCTGTCCCCACTACGCTGTCTGACGGGCTCCGGCGCGCCCCTGGTTGCCGTTGACTCCAAACGCACAGGCCCCATGGCCCCATGGCGGCGGACTTGACTTGTAACTTGTGAAGGGGAGGCAACACATGGACACAAGGCGCAGGAGGCCACCGAGGAGCGAGTCTCCTGGCAAGCGGGGGGGCTGGCACGGGGCTGGCTGCCCATGGGTATGCCCACGAACCGCCCATCCGCCCATTCAGTGTGGCTCCCGGGTAGTAAGGGGGGGCTCATCACGCACGGGCACGCCGCCTTGCCCCCACAACGGTAAAAGCCTTGGTCCCCCGATAGGTCCCCTCGTTGCGACGAAGGGCCCCACACCGACGTTGCACTGGGGCAGTGGGGCTGAATTCGCAGCCCGGCCATGACGGGCCTCGTCAGCACGGGTTGGCCTCATCACGCAAGACGCAATGCCAAAGCGGGGGTCTCTCTTGTGACAGCGCTCAGTGTGGAAGCCTGGAAGGCCATGAGCGCCGCTTAGTTGTATCTATGGAACGCCGAAGCTGGTCACGTCGTACGGTCCACCACGGCTTCTGGGGGTGGCTGCACGCACGGGTGTGGTTTGCTGGGAACCTGGGATGCCTCCTCCCCGCTCCCCCTTCGCATGGAGCGCTACGTGGAGGGTGGAGCGCTCCTTCGGAGGGCCCACGGCGGACCGCTGCCTAGCCTGCCTGCCTAGCTCCCCCCCCCACCCGCGTGGGTGCGCCCCTCGTTACCCCCCCGCCCCCCCGGCCCACCCTGCTGCGTGCCCTCGCTGCACTGCACTTTGCTCCAAAGTCTCAACCCTGGGCTTGTCTCCGGCCTCTAAATATCGCGGGTCACATCTCACTTACATCGCTGGCGACGGCAGGCGACCTTGGCGGACGGGGCAGCATCCCTCCAACGGTGTCACGCGTCCACCGCTGGCTCCCCCGCCGCCGTCAGTGCACGCGACAAGCTGTCCTGTTGTGGCGCTGCGCTTCATGCAATCCAGAAGTCTAGAACTGGGCACATCGGGCGCACGCCCTCCCACGGTACCCTGCCCCAGACTTGACCTTTGCCACCAGCCTTGCCACACATACACACACGTATTGCTCCTTACCAGCGCCAGGATTGGGCGGGCCATCGAGATGGCCGAGTTGTGGCACGCAAGGATCAACACACATCGCTTGCGTGCCATCACCATCGCTGCCAGCCGCGAAGCAACCCCCCCCCCGCCAGAGCATGTATTGCATACTATGCCGGCTTGCGGTACGCAGCCTGCGCGAAAGCTGGGGAACCGCCAGAATGTCGCCGTGATACGTCGACGTACCCGTAGACGAACGTCCGGCGGGCCCAAAGCGTTTTTAAGCACCAAGAAAATAATGTCAGCTTGATAATAATAGATGCTTCAGGGTTATTGGTGTCCCTGGCGCTGGAGCAGCGGCGCTAACTTGTGGGAATGAGACCTGGCGCCAGGTGGCCAGTGCAAAGCCCACTGCTCACGTAACTACCGCATGCTCATAACTTGATATCGCGACGAGTCGTTCACACTCCCCCCGAATGCGACTTCCGCCTAGTTTGCCGAGCGCAGCGTGACACAGTACTAAGCAGCATGGCAGATGCCAAGGAACATACTCCAGGACATGTGCAAGTGGAATGCGATACGTGCGGTGCCGATGTGGGCAGCGCGCACGCCGACTCATATCACCACCTGTGGGAGGACGACGTAGCGGCCTTTCTGCACCATGAAGTCACGCCCGTGTGCAGGCAAGGCCGGGGCCCTTGTGTGCACGCTCTGACCGCCCGACCACGCTATTTGAAACCCTGCGTGCCCCTCGGCGGCTCGCCTGTCGCTGGACGCTCGGCACGACCCAGCCCACCATCACCTTTGCTGCATGGTCGATGTAGGGGCGTAGTGCGTCCTCGTGTGCTACGGCTGGCAGGGGAGAAGCGGGGAAAGGCCATGGTGGCCGGACCGTGACCGTGACCCTGCACCGTGACCCTGCACTGCGCACGTACTTGCCATGCCCCCAGCCCCCCACCTGCTCGGCCTGACCTCTCATCCCATGCTTCGCGCCCTCCCCCCATCCCCCGCAGGCAGTGCTGCGCCTACCGGGGAATGCTGCAGTCGGGGGTCGGCCACGCGCCGCTGCTGCTGGCCAGGGTCAAGGGTGGGTGGTGGCGCCGGCGAGGGTGAAGGGTGGAGGGTGGAGGGTGGAGGGTGGGTGGTGGTGCTGGCCCGGGTGAAGGGTGGGTGGTGCGGGCCAGGGTGGAGGGTGGGTGGCCTGCAAGGGCCCCTGGCCGGGGTGGTAGAGGGTGGGAACGTGGGATGAGGGGGGTGACCCAGGCCCCTGGGCCGCTGGACGCCCTGCCGCAGGGCTTGGGAAGGCGGGTTTGGCCAGGAGCCCTGTCCTCTCTGGCATTCTCCCGCCGCCCTCTCTGGCCTCCATGGCTGCTAGCGTGTGGACTGGCCGGCCCGCAACCCGCACGCCTGACTCCTAACCACTCCTGACTCGCTGATTCCCCCCCGACAGGCAAGGACGAGGACGGTACGCCGTTCGTGTGGATCGCGAGGCGCTCCCGCAAGCGAGTCAAGCAGCCGTACGACTGCCCCGAGCCGCCGCCAAAAGTGCGTTGAGGGGCCAAGGAAGGGGCAGCCGGCCAGGAGCGTGGGGCACAGCAGGGGGGGGAACGGCAAAAGACGGGGCGCGGCAACGGATATTGTGTGCTTAGCTCAGCAGTAGCACGGGGGTGAGGGTGCAAAGGGGGAGGGCGAACATTAGGGGAGGCCGGGGCCCCGTCCTGGGAAAGACCCCTGGGACTTCCCCCTGACAGCTTGTCGACCGTGCTCACGCCCCCTCCTCCTCCTCCTCCTCCTCCTCCTCCTCCTCCCCTACTCATCCCATGGCCAGCTGCTGTGGACCGACGCGCTCCGCGTGAAGCGCCACTACGCCAAGCCTGGGTGGTGGGTGGCGTTCCTGTTCGTGGTGGGCTCCTTCGTGTGGCTCTTCACCGGCATCGCGCGCCTTACTAAGCCCGTCAGCAAGCCCGACCCGTGAGTCACGTGCTGCGGTACAATTGCGGACTGGGGCGGGCGGGTCTGAGCAGAGGGCTCAGGTGGCAAGGCGGAAGGGTTGGGCGATTCCTTATGCCCTGGTTCCCGGGCGGGAAGAGTGGCCAGGTGTGCGTGCAAGGGTTCCTGCCCCGTAAGGGCAGCGGGGGCATGGGCACAGTGATGATGCAGATCGTCTCGATTGCATGGGGGGGCACTTCCGAGACCGGTCTTCTCAGGCTGCTCGGCCCGAGCCCTCGCGCCTCTCCCCGCCCGTTCCCCACCCTCCCGCCCGGCTCCCCCACACACCGTGCCGCCCCCAGGTGGCCCCCCGGCCTGGACTCTCTGAGTGCGGGCATGAGTGTATGGCCCGAGATCATCGCCCTCTTCCTCATGTACCTGCCCGCATGCCTGCTGCAGGTGAGGGGGGTCAAGAGCGGGGAAGGCGGGGTTGGATGGTGGGCTAGGGGTTGGCACGCTGCGGTTTAGCAAAATGTGGGGCGGAAGGTGCTGCCATGCGCTCGGCTTGTGTGCCGCGTGAGCAGAGGGTGTGGGCGGGAGACGCAACCGGCCTTCCTCCTGCCTTCCTACCACCCTCCCCCCTCTGTCTCCCCCCTATCCCTCTCCCCCCCCTGTCAGGTCTACGAGGCCACCAACATGGACATGGAGTGTCGCATGAGGGCCTGGGAGGCGGATCACGCAGCTGCCTGCAAGCAGGGCGCGGAGGAGGGCAAGGGCGGGGGATCTGGCCCCCAACCGCCCCGGCCCAAGCCCCGCCCGCGGCTGCTGCCCACGCGCGCTCATCTGGAGATGGTGTCCTGGTGGATGGCCATGATCCAGCTGCTGGGGATCCTGGTGAGGATTGGGATTCGCAATACAGGGCGCGAGTTCCAGATCCAAGTTGAATCGAGGTCCCGGTCCGCGCGAATGGATTCGGACCTGGACCTGCGCCTGGCTCGGTTCCTGTCGTGACTCCGGGTCTCGTGCTTCTCGGCTGTGCCCACCTTGGCTTCTGCTCCCGCCCTTCCTCATCTCCCGCACAGCAACAAGCACTTCGTCCCCGCCCTCCCCCTGCGCCCCTGCTCCTCCTCCGCCCCTTCCCCCCACCCCCTCAGGCCTTCATCGCGGCCGTGCTTACGGAGCTCATCGGCACCGCCCGGCTGCTCAGCGGCGACGTGTACCGATGGGCCATATCCTTCTTGTTCTTCATCGGGGGGCTGCTCTTCTCCAGTGGGTGGGGGACTGGGGGTGCGGGTGCCGGTTGCGAGCATGGGCTCGGGAGGCAGGGTTTGCGTTCAGCTCTTTAGTGGGTGGCGGTGGTGGTGGGGGTTTGGTGGTGGTAGAGGGCGCTGGAACGGCGAGCGGGGCAGGTGGTCTTCTCGAGTGGGTGGGGGCGGGGGCGGGGGTGGTGGTGGTGGTGAAGGGGCATGGGCGCAAGTGGGCCCTGCTCTCCCAGTTTCACGCCACTCCTGGTGACCATAACTCCGGTTGCCACCAGCTACGACCTTGCATGCCCGCCCACCCCTCCGCCCCGCAGTCGCCAGCTGGGTGGCCACGCTCGAGAGCATGCATGGATGCACCCCGATTGTGGATCCAGCTCCTAGATCCAACTCTTGGGTTGTGATCCACCCTTGTTCTACCGTAACTCCCACCCACCCCTCCGCCTCGCAGTCACCAGCTGGGTGGCCACGCTCGAGAGGATGCATGGATGCACCCCGATTGTGGATCCAGCTCCTAGATCCAACTCTTGGGTTGTGATCCACCCTTGTTCTACCGTAACTCCCACCCACCCCTCCGCCCCGCAGTCGCCAGCTGGGTGGCCACGCTCGAGGAGACCGGCAGCCACTGGCGGGGGGTGGTGCCCAGCCGCCTCAAGGACCTGCACAGCATCAGCTGGGCCGCGGGTGGGGCTCCCTGCGAGCGGGAGCAGGAGGGGGCGATGGCGGGCGGGAGCGGCGGGCGAGGGGACGGGGCGGGAAGGACAAAGCGCAGGCAGAGGGAGGGGGGCAGAGGGCGCTCGAATACTGTTCAGATGTGCTGGACCTGGCCTGGGGTCTACCCTCCCCCAAACCTGTCCTCCTTTCCCCTTGCCGCAGTGTTCTTCGCGCTCCAGGGCTCTCTGGGGTTCATGATCTTCGGGATCGTGCAGTTCGCGTACCTGGACATCAGGTGCGTGCGCGCATGCGCGCGTGTGATCTGCCGTACGCAGGATCTGTCCGAGAGTCCGGCGCGTTCGGGCACGTGCTAGCCTCCATCCCACTCTCGGCTTCGCCCTTGGGACACCTGACAGCACCCTCCTCCTGTCTCCCTCCCTCCCTCCCCCCTTCCCCCCTCTGCCCTCCCTCCCTCCCCCCCTCAGCTGGGGCGGCATACAGGGGATCATGGTGTACGGCCAGATCTGGGCCTCGCTGTGCTTCATCATCTCGTCGGGGGCGGGGCTGCTGGAGCAGGCCAACCCCTCCCACCTGTAGCCACGGTCAAGGGGCGCATGGAGCTGAGCATGGCACGAGCCCTGCGAGGCAGACGAGACAAGAGCGGGCCGAAGGCAGGCCGAAGGATGCGTAGGCCCCCTGTGCGAGAGAGGGATTGAGGGGATTGAGGCATGTCGACGGCAATTTGCCTCCGGTGCACTGGCTGCGTTGGGGCACACGTCAGGGATGGCGAGTCGGGAGCTGAGGTGTAGTACAAAACGGCATGGCATGGCGTGCCATGCAGTGCCGTTTGGGCGATAATAGATAGCCTTGGCGACTGGCGATATCGATCACATAAAGCTCCAATTGAATGCGAGTCGAGTCGAGTCGCAATTAGGCATTAGCTAGCTAGACATCCAAGGAAAGGCCTGTGGAAAAGCAGTGCACGCACTCCTCATTCGCGTTCCAATCCGAACATGGAGGGCAGTATTATACTTCAGGCCTTCAGTCCAAAGCCTGGCACCGGGCTCGGCCGGGCGCAGGGCACATGCGGCCTCCGGGTTCCGCTCGCGGCCCCCAACACTGGTCAATCTGCAGGCGAAGCTCCTGGGTTTTACACCGCTTTATCAGTGGATGTAGCCACCGCAGTCGACCCGGCTGGGCCGCTCCGGTGGCTCGGTCTACATGGAGACCTGCGGGCGGCGGCCGCTGCCTTGCTGGACGGTGACGCCGCAGCAACCCCCGGAGGAGCGCAAGAAGGCGCTGGTGCTCCTGGCTCGGCGGCGGCAAGCTCCGCGCGGCCGCTGCCGCCGGGTTTCCAGGCCGTGACTGCACACCTGCAGCGCGGCAGGCGAGGCGGGGACGAGGGCTGGGTGCTGGTGACTCTTCAACTTCCGCCCGGTGCCCCGGCCAAGGGCCGGGGCACCCTGGTGACTGTGGAGCGCCTTCCGCCGTGGCTTTCCCTCCGCATGTCAGACGACGCCTCGGCCACTCTGCCCGTCAGCTTTCCCGTTGAGGTGACGACGGTTACGGTGCCGGTGCGCATCCACGACCGCCTGCTCACCCCCCACGACTCCAACCTGCGGCTAAGCCTGGGCCCTGACGGGGAGCCCTGCAGCAGCCTCGAGATCCCGCTGCTGTGGTGGGCACCGCTGCTGACCCGGGTGAGCCAGTCAGCTGACACGCGGGACTAGGGACGTGTGAGGGGGCGAGCTAGCGCACGCATCCGAAGTCTGCCCCCTGCCCCCCTGCTCCCCACCCAGATGCCCATAGTGCCGAATGGCGACAAGCGGGAGTGCAGCACCGGCCCCCTGCGGCCCGCTACTGCACTGCTGGGGCCCGGCTGGGCGGCGTTCCCCGTGCCCAAGGAGCAAGCCCAGGCGGTGGGCCTGCCCGTGCCGCCCTCCGTCACCTACGTGGCCTTTGCGAAGGGGCTGCTCGGGGACGGCGCGCCGGGTGACGGGGGCGAGGGGAGCGGGGCGGATGAGGGCGAGGAGGGGGTCGGGGAGGCGGAGCCGGGTGAGGGGGAGGAGGAGGACGAGGACGAGGACGAGGCGGTGGCGGCGGCGGAGCGGGCCGCCGCTTCGGACGAGGAGAAGGCCGTGGCGGCACTCAAGGCCCTGAGCCTTGGCGACACGAAGATCTCAAGCCACCCCCTCTACCCCATGCTGCGGCTCGTCACCTTCAACATTAACGGCCTCACCTCCCTGGAGCTCTTGGAGCGCTCAATCTTCAGCTTCCACCTCGGCCTCGCGCCCCTGCCCGACGTCATCTGCCTGCAGGAGGTGCGCTGCTCCGAGCGGGCCTCGGAGCTCAAGAAGAAGGACCTGGAGGCGCTGGTGACGCGCATGGACGGGCGCGGCTACTCCCACGTGCGGGTGAGTGGCTTGGGCCCTGGGTGGCGCCCCTGTTCGATCTATCCAGCCGCCCCTGATAAGCCGCCCCCAGCCATGCGAGTCAGACGCCGCGCCGACCTTCCCTCCGGTCCTCCTTCCATCATGCACAGGCTGGGCAGCTGATGATCCTGTGGAACAGACACACCATGGAGCGCATCGCTACGGGGAAGGGCGCCACACAGCCCGATCTGGTGTGGAGCCCCGAAGACCCCCAGGGCGGCGGGGACAGTCAGCCGCCGCCGCTGGAGGCAGCATGGGGCGAGGGCACGGAGTTCAGCAACGCGTTCCAGGAGACCTTCGAGGCGATTGGAGCAGCGGTCGGATTCTACAGAGGGACCACAGACACGGCAAAGGACAAGGACTTGAGGCAGACGCACTCAGACCAGTCCTTCTTCTGCTACCCGCCCATCACGGTCGTCTTGCGGCACAAGGAGACGCGTACGGCGTACGTCATCACGACCGCACACACGCCCGGCACGCAGACGGACTTCTCCAGGACGCAGCTGCAGCGGGAGGTGGAGTGGCTGATGGACATTCAGCGGTACAGCGCCGTGATCAGGCAGCTCACGGCGCCGGCTCCCGGTGGTGACGAAGGGCTGCGAAGGTTGGCTCAGACGCGCGGCCCCCGCCGCAACTCCCTGGTGCCGTCCCTGTACGTCAACAAGCTCCTCAGAACCGCCACGCCAGTGGTGCACCTGGTGGCAGGTGCGAGTGCGGGCGGGCGGAGCGAGGACTCAAAGCGTGGTGCGACCCGTACATCTTGCTGTCGTACCGCCGTACCGGTGCCTTTTTTGTCGTACACTTGTCTCTGTCCTACCTGGCCCCCGTCCTCCCTTCCCCTGTCCGCCCTTCCTCGGCCCCTGCTGGCTGGTTATTCCGGTTAACGCACGCACAGCACACAGGCGACTTCAACACGCAGCTGTACCCGGCGGCCATGCCCTGCCTGGCGGACTGGAGGGGCATCAAGGGCTCCCTGGGCTACGAGCCCAGCACCGCCAAGAACCACGCGGACGCGGTCTACATCGCCCGGGGCTCCTGCGCCCGGCCCCAATCCAGGCGCAGGAACCTGTCCGACGCGCGGCTGTTCGTGACGACCTTTGCTGTGCTGCCCAGCGAGCTGCTGGTGCCGCGCGGCAGGACGCTGCACACGGGCTCGGACCACAAGCCGGTGCTGGTGGAGATGCGGGAGGCGGGCGTGGGCCCCGAGCCCCAGGAGCGGGGCGGCGTCGTGAGCATGCTGGCCTCCGTCAGCCGCATGCTGGAGGCGGCCATGGCGAGCGGGGCCTGCACGCCGGCCGCCGTGGAGCACCTGCGCATGGCCATGGAGACACTAGGGGGCAAGGCGGGCGTGGAGCCGAACGGGGGGGCGGGGCCGTAGGAGGGAAGTGGCAGGGCGTCGCTGTTCAGGGGTCCCCTGACGCTGGCTGTGGGGTGGGGTTGTAATGGCTTGAAGGGATGGCTAGCACCGCTCTGTGCTGGTGTGGGTCAAGGGGATTTTGAGCCCTCATCTGCCTACCGGTACGTTACTTCGAAGCCCACTTCGTTGCCGGCAGGCGTGCACCAAGTAAGGCTGGCGGCGGCCCCCGTGCTCTCGGACCTGTGACCCTGGTGTGACGATAGATGTATGGTTGGAGCTGGTCTCTGGACCTGGGTTTGGGTCCTACGTCAGGCCAGGTCAACTTGGAGTGGGGTCTGACCGAATGCGTCACAAAGAGCGCACACAACAGCAAACAGAAGAGGGCAGGTGTATGTTTCGCCCGCGAGGGCGTGTGTGCAAGGGGTCAGTGTCGTATGGGCTCCGGTGGCCGGGCCGGGTGCGTATTACTCTCGTATTATTCTGTTTGTGGTGGCTGGGGCTAGAGGGGTAAGCAAGGTGAATGTGTGGATGACGGGAAGACATGCCCCGACCCGCAATCCTCATGGTGGATAACGATGCCAGTCACCACTTGCTTAAACGAGAGCAGCACCAAGATGGATATATAGGAACAACCAGCAGCAGTGGGGTTGGTGGGGTTGGTGGGGTGGGGTGGGGTGGGTGGGTGGGTGGGGTGGGAGCTGCTTGGGTCGTAGATAGCTGTCCTTGGTGGTGATTGCCGCGGTGCCAGGCACTACCATTCCGAGCAGACGATAGGCGATTACAACCTTGCTCCGCATGCAAGGGTTGATTCACGGCTTGACAGGGCTTGTCCCTGGGCTAGCTTGACGTAATGGTCACGGACCCGCACGCCTTTGCAGCGAAACACCCAGATCTCCCGCCAGCAAAAGAGGTTACTTCCACGCCAACACAACACCACATTGATGCTTAGGAGAGAAGATGTTATACGTGTGATAAGCGAAGCTATGCCTGCGGTGGCTGGGGCTGAATGTGTGGTGTGACGGCGGAGATAGAATCACAAGGAAGGGCACGAACCATTTCTGGACGTGGACGAAAACATCACGTTAACACACGAAAGAGCCTTGGAAAAGTGCATACCCATCTAGCAGATCCTGCAACGAGTGGTGTGGTGAGGACTGACTTGGATGATGATAACTAGGTGCATCCTCTGTGGGGCTCCTGACACACAAGCCTTACACCTCCCCACGGGCCACGGCACACAAACGGTTGCTTGAAGACTTGCAGTTCTGGTCCGAAATGGCTTAAGCTATGTTGTCAGCAGCCATCCTGCTATCTATTAGATATTCCGCCCTCCCTGCCGCGGACCCCACCGCTCCATCGGTGGCCCGACACGCCTCACCCGCCGCCGGCCCCCGCCCAAGGGTGCCAAGTGTACACCAGACCAGCGTCCGCGCGCTCTCCCCCACCGTACCACCGGCCGCCCTTAGCTCGCCAGGCTCTGTAGCCCCCCAAGGCGCCGTCGAGCGTCGACCACACGGGCGGCTTTTGCCCGCCCAAGGCACCGGCGTGCACGCTTGGTGGGAGGAGGCCGGGCTTGGCGTGGGTGGCCTTCAGTTCCCGCCCGCCGCCTCAGTATGCATTGTAAGTATAACACTATAGCGCTACACCCGTACGCCCAGGCACCGGTCCTCGCTGCCCTGCACCGCCGAGGTGATGCAGCCATTGATGGCATCGAAGTACCTGGGGGTAGGGGGTAGGTGGAGGGGGTGGGGGGAAGCGAAAGGTGAGGGAGAAGAGAAGGGATGGAGTAGTAGGGGTGAGAGCGCATGCCGGCGGGGTGAGAGGCGCGGCAGGAAGCGCGTACGTGCATGCACCGCATGCAGTAACAGCGCTCGGCTAGCTCGATGCCTCGGGATTGGGGGCGGGGAGAGCCGCCCTCCCCGGGGTCCCGGCCCTGCCCGTGGTGAGGGGCGGCGCTCAGCGCAGGCCGCAACAACGAACCCCTCGCATCACGCACGCACCTGCCGTCCTTGACGGCGTCGTACATAATCGAGTTGACGTACTGGAGGTTGGGCACGCACTGGGGGGGAACGAGAAACAGGGAGGAGGTTACGCGAAAAGCAGGGCCAACAGAGGGGGGCACACATGCCGGCAAGAATGCATTAGAAAGGCGGCCGGGGTCGAGGGAGGTCTAGCGGGCAGTGGTCGGTATGACGGCAGCCCCGTTGGTTTGGGCGCGCGTGAGGGGTGCGAAGGAGTTGGGGGGTGGGGTGGGGGCAGGGGCGGGGGCGGGGCAAGGCGCTTCCCGCCCAACGTGGCATGCATGGCGCGCCTCACCGTGAAGCTAGACATCGACACGTTCCTGCCCTGGCTGTACGACAGATAGTTGTTGTTCCACGCGACCGTGCTGCGGGAAAGATCGAAAGGGACGACGGTCACAGAGGGGCACCGGTCTCAGCGGGGTTCCTCTCACTCTGTGGCGCCATCCTCGGACCCTGGACTAGCCTAGCCCTGCTCTTGTTATCTGCGTAATCTGCGCCCCTGGACTGGTCCCATCATCGCCCCAAACCTCAAGCTCGCTCCCAGGGCTTCGGGCTGGTGGGGTCCTGTCGTCATGCTGACCAGCCAAGCCCAAGCCCCATCAGGCCCCCCATCTCACGCGCCCGCAGCTGCTAGCCCAACCTCGGCAGCCGCCCGGTGTGACTCACCATCCGGCCGCCTCGCACATGTTGAGGGCCGCATAGTCCGTCATGTTGAGCTCGCGGGCTGGGGGGAGGGAAGGGGAGAGAGCGAGGAGAGGGCAGGTACTGCCTTAACAGGACGAAGCCGGGGCGGGGGCGCGAGGACCACAGCGCTCATGGCTACCGTCAGTCAGTCAGCCAGCCCAGGTTTCACCCAGGCCTCCCATGCCCCATGCTGGGCAGCTCGTGGCTGCATGTGACATTGCACAGGCAGCAGGGAGGCCCACGACCCCGCACAGATCCCGCCGCAACTCACAGCGCCCGTTCACCACAGTGTTGACCGCCGCGCAGGCCCCCGTGTACTGGTAGCGGCGCCAGTACCGCTGAGCGAAGTCGCACGTGCCGCGAGTCGCCTCCCTGCGGTACACATCGTACGCCCCCAACGGTCAAACGTACGGCTTGAACGGACGCTCTTGCTGGCGTAAACCGCAGTGCCAAACAGCGACACATGTGGATTTCCCTCCCGGCTGGCCCGGCCCCAGTCGGTGTCCCCTTCTGCTCACCAAACAGTCTTGTTGCTGAGGTTAGACCCAATGTAAATCTCGCCCCTGGGGGTAGTATATGGACGAAGTGTCAGGACGTGCTGTTAAATCCACACCGATGTGACATTAGCCAACATAGTAGCATGCAGCCCCTCCCAGCCATGTACCCTCTACTCTCTCTCAGGCCCTCAGCGCCTGCCGCCTTCCGTTCCTTCGTAACCCCTCCTCCCTCCCTTCCTCTTCCTCAAACCCCCCTTAGTCAGCGCCCCTCGCTGCGGCCTCACCAGGCACGGGACTCGAGGCCGCTGCGCACCGTTCCGTTGAGCAGGAGCATGTAATCCACCTGGGGGTTGGTTGGCGGTCGCCGGTTGGGGGTTGGCGGTTGGGGGTTGGACGGCGGCGGCGGGCTTAGGGGTTTAGTTGCTGTTGTTGTTACACGGACAAGGGCATCAGCCGTGAACTCCCATACGGGCCGTGGGCCAAAGGGACGTATGTGCATTGAAGCAGTTGGAAGTAAAGCTACGTTGAGTTGGCCCTTAACGGTTAGCGGCTGATGGGCGACGTCGGTTGGTGGGCTTGCAAGAAGCACCCCTGTCCTTTCCACCCCGCTGTGTGGGAACCCCTCCGCCCCCTGCCCCAACCCCTCCGCCCTGTTCCTCACGTAGGGCTTCCAGTAGCAGGCTCCGACGTTGAGCGGTCCGCCCATCCAGGCCTGTGGGGTCCAATAAGGGTACGTGGGTGGGAGTGAGGTTTCCATACAACACACCCGACGAACTTAGGGCGGTACACGATGTGCGGAACACAATGTTCGGCAGTACGGTATAACAGGCGTGGTCGGGCTTCCAGGAAAGGATGAAGACTGCTTAGCAGCTGACGGGCTCAGCGGCGTTTGTGAGCCATGCCCGCGCGCAAAGACTCCCAGGAAACCTCGACATGCCACGCATCACGATGCACGCACGCACCTCGATCTCAGCCTTCTTGGTATCAACGAACTGCGGGCCTCCGAACATGTAGGCCTCGCTCCACACACATTCCGGGTAAGTTGTGCACCTGCGGTAGGGTGGGGAATGTGCAGATCATCAGCAGAGCGACGGGTGGTTGTGGAATGCAGAGTCGTGCAGATTTAGTTTTGTGGGGATCGAGGGATCGAGGACGTTGCGCGCAGATTTGAGGCAGATCTGTGGGGTGGCGTACCAAAATAATTGTACGGCTGCGCTTGTCCCGTGCTCTGTACACTGCGCGCCGCACTACTCACTCGTCCTTGTACAGGTTCGTGCAGAAGCTGAACTTTTGGCTGGGGGAGCGGGGAAGGGGGGAAGGAGACAAGGGCGGGGGCCGCGGGGCACGTCAACTCTGGCCGCCAGGCAAAGGAATGACGCCGTCTCCTGCCCTCTGCTGCCCTCTGCCCATAGCACTTCCCCACATCCCCCCGCGCTAGAAGCGTGACTCACAAGTTGCTTCCAGGGCAGAAGACGTCCTTGGCCTGCAGGTAACTGCGAAAACGAGGGGGCGGTAGAGAACGGGGTGAGCGAGGGCTTGAGGCGCCGGGGCGGCGGCATCTCTGTCAGCCAGGACACACAGGGGAGCGGTGGAGCGAGGGGAGGCGGGGCGCTTAAGTGCGAGCGGGGCATGAAAGGCACGAAAGGCCGTTAGGACTCGAGGCGAGCGGCTCGAGGAGGCCGCCCCTGTGCCAGCGGCCTCCTCCACCGCCGCGATCGTAGTTCGCCTCAGTGCTACTGCAGAGGCTCTCCGGCAAACGTGTTCTCGACACATACAACGCCTCCACCACGCCACGCCCCCGCCTCCGTACCGGTACGCATGCAGCAGCTCGCCCGCCCCCCGCCCGCACCCCCGCATCCCCCCCCCCCCCAAACCCCAACCTCGCCCCCGGCCCCCGCCCCCTCTCGTGGGGCTCACTTGGGCATTCCAGAGGTACAGGCGGTGCCGCCCAGCTGCGGAACCGGGGCGGGAAGGCAAAGGTTCGTAACGGATTGTACATGCAAGGAGAGCGGGCTCAGACAGGGGCAAGGGCTCATCCCCGCTTCTGGCCTCGGTCCGTAAACCGAGGGATGAACTTCTCAAACCCTCTGTCCGTCCACCGCCTCACCCAGACATAGCAGCGGTTCTTGCGGTCGTTATAGCAGGCCTGCTTGGCGTTGGGATCGGCCGTGAAGTTGTACCTGTGCGTGTGTGGGGGGGGTGTTGCGGCCTCGCCTGTTTGGCGTCCCTGTTTTGGCCACGGCGCCATCCACGCAACCTGTGTGCTTGGGTCCATAACTCACGCCTGTTGGGAGCACCGACCCCGACCCCCCTTGAGGCCCCCGCCCCCTTACAGCCCCGGCCCCGTAGCACCCCTCCCGCACGCCACCCCGAACTCACGCCCTGCATGCGTCAAGGTTCTTGGATGTGGTGAGGTCGACCCTGCGGGTTTGATTGGCAGAGGCGGAGGGGACGGAGGGGCGGTGGGTCACGCAACTCATTTGCGTGAAGCTGGGTTGGCCAGCCAGGCGGGGGTGATGGGGGCGTCTGGCAATCCGGCAGAAGAGCCCGGTCCCCGGTCCTCATTGCATCATCGCCCCCGCGCCGCCAACCCCACTGTCCCGCCAGACTAAGCAGGGACGTGCGCCTCCGGCCATTCAGTGATCTTCGGGATCAGCTAGACACGCCAAACACACGCACCGGACTTGCGGAGAGCCCATCTTGCCGACCGTGTCCACGAGCGTGTTGATGAAGTTGGTCTGGTGCAGGGAAGGATGGGCAGGCGGGGCGGCCAAGGCGGGGAGGGTGAAGAGCGTGTGTGTGGGAGCGAGGCGGATGCGTCCCACAACACTCGTGTCAACACCTCTACGTGTAGCCCCTGCGCCCTTACGTTCACGAAGCAGCGGGAGGTCGAGGTCACCGTCCCGTTAGCGTCCGTGGTGGCCGGGAAGAAGCGGCAGGGGATCGGCTCGGGGCCGGAGGGGGCGCGGTGCTTGGGGGGTGGCCGATGGCGCGGCGGGGGACTCCTGCGAGAGCCGAGAGCGAGGGCGGTGGAGCGGAGCGGGTGAGGGGGACGGGGCCGGGTTTTAGCCGGCTGTGGCACGGAGACCTCAAGCTCGGTTCTCAAGCTAGGGAGGAGGAAAGGGAAATGAACTGGACGCGCCCGGTGTATGCGCTGGGCTAGGCGGCGGGAGGAGTGACCACAACGACGAGCAATTCCCGGGAGGTAGGGCCGAAAGCGCGAGCCAAAACGTGCCTAAAGCCTCCCGCAGATTGCTGCGCCTGGAGTCGACATCATACCTGTTGCTATGCCCAAGCCCTGCGAACGCCGCCTCGCTCCATTGACGCTGCGCCAAGGCGGGCATGCTCCTGCACAGCGAACACAAGCCGGCTTGAAGCATGTCCATGAACGACAGCATGCTCAGCTGCTGCAGGTCGGGGCAGCGTGTGGATGTGCGCGAAAGGCAGCTCGCTCATGCTCAGTCGGAAACCTGACTTACGCCGCGACGAGCGCCGCGACAGCGAACAAGAGAGCTGAGTTGGCCATGGTAACTGTTGAGATATGCATGAAATAAGAGAGAGGCCCTGTTTTTGTAGGCAGTCGGCCGACTGCGATCTGATGCATGCGAGCGACGGTTGACGGTGCGCACTAGACTCCAAGCAGCGCATACTTCATAATCCATGCCAGACCGCGAACATCGGCATACTCACGTCAGTCATAGCTAATATTCTGGGAGGCCCGGCCCGGCCCGGACGAATTCTGCCAGGTCCCACCGGTTACCCTCGCGACCGGGCATCTCGTTCGTCTTCGCTGATGTTGGTTATACTTATGTCTTCAAATGGAGACATCTGAAACCCATCGGTCAACCTGCCACACATGTCGCGAGCGATAGCCCGCCGAGGCCTTCTGCACTGGTGTTAGTGCGCGTGCAGCTACCGAGGCGAGCGTGTCAGCTCGGGGCACAGCCCGGGAGCGGGGGGATGTGGCCGCCTCTTCACCTCTGTTCGCCCGCCCAAGCATGTCGGCCGATATCCGCCCGCGACCGACGGCTTCTGAGCCCCGCAAGGACTGTAACTGGCCTTTATATGCATAACAAGCACATAGGAACACTTTGGGATGGGGACCAGGCGGATGCTAGGGAGCCGGGGGGAGTGGAACCCGTCAGGCCCCGCTGTCGCCTGCCTGCCGTCGACCTGATCGCTTCCTCTGCATCCTGTGCACACTCTCCTCATCTACGGCCGACCCGGCGTCCCTGCACGGAAGGGACAGGCCACGTAGAGACAGAACAGCGATGAAGCCGCATGCCTGGGCCCGCCTTGTACTTCGGTCAGGCTCAAACGGACGGCCTGCCAGCCTCGATTGGGGGGGCTGGTTGGGGGAAAGCCCGTTCCGGGCCCAAGTGGGCCCACGCTGCCAAAGAAGATTGGCAATTAGCAGAGAAGGCAGGATAACAAGCGACATGTGAGGTGCTGCTTGCAGCTGAGAGGGCCCGGGAGGTGGTGTCGGGCGCCGCGGGGGCACGCTGAGTGCATCTCGACACGAGATGGACGGCGGTCCACCCCCGGGAACGCTTCACTTTGATCACAGGTGGGCCAACGTGCTCTAATAGCGGGTCTGGCGGCCGCCTGCACTCACAACACCGCAGCGACATGTGAGGTGCTGCTTGCAGCTGAGAGGGTCCGGGAAGTGGTGTCGGGCGGGGGCGCCCTGAGTGCATCTCGACACGAGATGGACGGCGGCCCACCCCCGGGAACGGTAGGGGGACGGCGGGCCCCGAGTGTACCGCGATAACGGCATCTTTACAGCGCTCGACGCGAAACTCATAGCACTGCTGGAGCTTCCTTACTTGACAGACATATCAGACACCGAGCAATGCACTGGGATAGATGAAGCATGAGATGAAGCTAGCGTGTCTTGTGTAGTAATGGGAAGACGCAGAGCCAACACCACGCATACAGACGCCCTGCAGGAAACGTCAGCCAGACCATAAGCGCACTTAGGTACTTTGTCTATGCGTACAAGCCCGCCATCAGGAAGTGAAACATGAGCATAGAAGCCAAAACAGGTTTTGAAGAACGCGGCGGGCTTGTGTATTGGGCAACATCGACAGCCTGGGCAACCCTCCGCGGCAACCTGCCACACACACTCAGATGAGTATGTCTCAAGCATGCCAATCCGCGCATAATTGCACCGCCTGTGCGGCTTCTTAGCACGGCATCAAGGGAACTGCCAGGGGGGTATCAGAGTCGTGTCCCCCCTTCCCGATGGGCCCTCAACCGATCCGCCACCTCCACGTGCATCCGGCTCCCCTCTACACCCGTACGCCCAGGCACCGGTCCTCGCTGCCCTGCGCGGCGGGGCTGAGGCAGGCGTTGATGGCATCAAACCACCTGGGGAAAGAGGGGCAAGGGAGGGGTTGAGGGGGGCGGTAGGGGAGGGGTTAGGGCAGCTGGAGCGCGTGCATGCGCGGGGCCGCTTCACCCTCGACGCCGCACTGGTACATTGTGTCGGTGGCATACCCTGGCATCGTTGCATGGGCCGGCTTACTGCTTGCTTGCCGTGCGATTTCGGCGGACACGGTCTTCCTAGAACACGTCAGCGCCCACGCCTGAAATCCCCATGCTTCAACCAACGCACTTTCCATCCTTGGCGGCATCGTACTTGAGAGCGTTGAGGTAGAAGAAGTTGGGTGTGCACTGGGGGCGTCAAGGAAACGCGGGGGAACACACGGCTGTGAGGAGCGCCTAGCTCGCTAGCTATCATCACCCAAGCAGCCCCCAAGCTGGAAGTCGGAGTGCGAGGACAAGCAAGGCGCGCGGTGGTGTGCGTGTGCTCCACGCGCGCTCGGGAGGGGCGTACGGAAGGACGAATCGGAGTGAATGCGGCTCACCACAAAGCTGGACATGGAAACGTTCTTGCCCTGGCTGTACGACAGGTAGTTATTGGTCCACTGGACCTGGCTGCACGGATGAAAGGGGACGGGGAGGCGGGCGGGAAGGGCGCGGGTTTCTGGGGTCATGCTGACCAGCCAAGCCAAAGCCCCATCAGGCCCCCCATCTCAAGCGCCCGCAGCTGCCTGCCCAACCCCGGCAGCCGCCCGGTGACTCACCATCCGGCCGCCTCGCACATGTTGAGGGCCGCATAGTCCGTCATGTTGAGCTCGCGGGCTGGGGGGAGGGAAGGTAGAGGAGAGAGCGAGGAAGAGGGCAGGTACTACCTCAGCAGTAAGTCGGGAGTCCTACCGTATCTAGCACATTGTCTGCTGCGCACAGTGCACAGCTTACGGTATGAACAGATGGCTCACCCAGATAGGAGCAGATAGACTGGATCTTTCGCTCAAACCCCAACCACGGGTGCAATCACACCTGTTACACCCCGTCACGCACTCACAGCGTCCGTTCACCACGGTGTTGACCGCCGCGCAGGCCGCCGTGTACTGCTGCGTACGCCACGTGCGCTGGGCGTAGTCGCACGTGCCACGAGTCGCCTCCCTGCGGTACACACCGTACGCCAGCAACGCAGCCACCTTGAGCCCCAAGATGCAGTGCGGGTGCAGCCTTTCCTTGTTTGCCCCGTGGATTCTGCAACCAGAGCGTCCCTTCATCTTCCCTTGCGCTTACCACTGGGTCTGGTTGCTCCTGGTAGAGCCGATGTTGTCATCGCCCCTGTACGACAATAGCCAGTACGACATTAGTCATCCGGCATGCGTACAGGCATGCGTTTACAGCAATGCTCTAGCCTCACCCGCGACGGCGGGTGCCGCACATGACGGTCATGGCACTCGCAAGCGCCCGCACCGTGCCCCCATTCATGCCCTCCGTGTTTCCTCCGCATGCTCGCAAGCACACCTTCTTCCCACGCTAACCTCTCCCCCACCCCGCCCCCCTAATCGCCCCCTCCCCTGAACCCACCAGGCGCGCGATTCGTTGGCGGGGCGGACCGTGCCGTCGGGCAGTACCATGTAGTCCGCCTGGAGGTTAGTTGGCGGGTGGCGGTTGATGGTTGGGAGTTAACGGTCGGCGGTTGGGGGACGGCGAGCTAGCCTGAGCGATGGGCGGGGACCTTCAGCCTCTTCACACGCCCTTGCGACGGGGCCCGCGCCAGGTCCAGGCCAGTCCCACGGCTCAAGCTGACTCTCGCCTACCCGTGCCCACCCTAGGCCCTGCCGGACCCGGCCCTGCTCGCCACACTTACGTAAGGCTTCCAGTAGCACGCGCCGTAGTTGAGCGGGCCGCCCTCCCGGGCCTGCCGAGGGGGTGCCAGGGGCCAGCAAATGGAGTCGTTGCATGGCCCAGCCAAAACCCGGCCCAGACGCCGCTGCCGCCGCGGCACTCTCGGCAAGCCAGCGCTCGAGGCAATGGTGATGGGCTGCCTGCCGTGCCGCGCCGTGCCTTCGACTCTGCACCAGCCGAGTCCTGCCTGCCAGGCCCCTTGGCGCGCGCGCGCGCGCACGCAGGACTCACCTCGGTCTCGTCCCTCTTGGCCTCCACGTTCTGAGCTCCGCCGTAGAGCAGGACCTCGCTCCACACACACTCCAGGCTGGCGGAGCACCTGCGGGCAGGGCCGGCGTACACAGGTGGGTAAAAGTCTTGAAAGAGTTGGCCTAGAAACTTGCCGCGAGCAACGTCTTGTGCGCGGGGACTTGCGAGCCCGTACTCACTCCTCCTTGTACAGCGTCGGGCAGAGGCTGAACTTTTGGCTGTGGGCAAGGGAGGAGGGGCAAAGAGCGGCGGGAGATGAAGCAAACATTCATTCCCATTCAATCGGCTGTGTATGCTCTCTACCAAAACCTTGTACGGCATCTCGCTCAGCAGCCCCAGCAGCCCAGAAGCCGTCCGTCTCCACGGTCCACGGACCACGGTCCTCGTGCACTCAGTCATGGCACCGCAGGCACACCGGCATACCCAAGGCTTTGCCACCACACACGGGGCGCCCGCCGCGCCCACCCGCTATGTCCCCGTGCTGAGGTCCCCTCCTGCTCGGGCCGTAAGGCAAAGCCTACAACCCGATCTACAGGTATCCATTATAAACATCCTATCTTTGAAACGCAAAAGCACCGAGGTCAGACCCGCGCCCAGACACTTGCACCGCACTGCCCACCCACGCGCCAAGCCGTGCGGCCGGCAGGCCACTACCGCTGCTCACAAGTTGCTGCCGGGGCAGTACTGCCCAAGTGCCCAGCCATGCATGCGTCTATCGGTCCACAACCCACCAGTCCGTTGCCAGACGTGCAAACAAGGCAAACCCAAGGTAAGCCATCAAGTCAGGCCGTCACTCACAAGTTGCTTCCGGGGCAGTACTGCTCTCTCGGCGGCAAGTACAGGTTGGCACTGCTGCTGCAGCGGTCGCCGGTGAACTGAGGGCCGGGGGGGGGACGGGGCGAGGGGAGGGTGCCGGTATGGAGGGGGGCGGAGGGGTCGTGGTGGAGGTGCGTGGTGGAGGTGAGTGGTGGGTGTGGGGTCAGACAGGGGCCGCGCGTGAACTGGGGTCATGGTGGGGCGGCAGAGGGGGCCGTGGGTGCCCACCCACCCAGAGGTTGCAGCGGTTCTTGTAGTCGTGGCGGCAGGCTTGCTTGGCGTTGGGATCGGTCGTGAAGTTGTACCTGCGGGGAGAGTGGGGAGTAGGGAAGGGGTTCAGAGCCAGGAGATTGATTAACAAACGATGGAAATGCCATGAGTCTAACCAAACGGGCCTGCAGACGTATCCCTACCCCCCTTCCAATCCCCTTTCTCCTCCCCGCCCCGACCCAGCCAATATCTCGCAGGCAGCCACGCCCGCCCGCGCCCGCAACTCCCCCTTCACACGCCCCCGGCACCATCTGGCTCCGCATCCACTCGACACCTGGCTGCCCGCTTCCCTCCCCCCTCTCCCCCCTCCACCGTTCCTCCCTCCCCCTCGCCCCCCACTCACGCCCGGCACGCTTCGAAGTACGAGTTCTGCTGCAGGTCCACCCTGAGGGGGGGAGGGCGGGGGGCGGGGGGGCGGAGGGCGGGCGCGGGGGGGCGGAGGGCGGGGGTTGGGGGTTGGGGGTTGGGGGTTGGGGGGGCAGGGGGGCGTGGTACTACAATCTTACGGGCGATCTGCCCTCTGGTAACGGGGTAGTTGCTGCACCCGCAGGGCAAAGGGATCAGCTTTTTAGAGGCAGGGCGTTTTGGGCATGCCATGGAGGAAGGATGGACGCATTCTTCAGCGGGCAGCGCAAGGACCGTTCGGGTGGAGCCGCAGACCCGCACTCTGCTGTCGTCCACCCACGCTTCTGTCACAGGCCTCAGCGCCTCACTGCTCTTCTGAGCTGGCTTGCGGCTTGCTGGCCTCACTGAACTCTGATGTCCGCATCCTTCCATATATCTTCCCTCCCTCCTGGATCCGAGCAACGCCTCCCCATTCTGCCGCACCGATCCGGCCTACCGTGCTTGCAGGGAGCCCGTCTTGGCGACATTGTCTAGCAGGGTCTTGGAAAAGTCACTCTGGAGAGGGGGGCCGGGACGGAGGTGGGATGGGAGGGATGCAGAGGGGAACACAAGGGCGGTGATGTGCTGGCTAGCCGGTGCGTGGGCCTCGAGCGGCAGGGGACCCCTGTCTGGTTAACATTGGGGACAAGTGAGCCCCCCCTTCCCCACACATCCCGGACCCAGGATGCCGGTATGAACACAAAGCCGCATCAACGCCTGGAGGCGCAACGTGTACGACGCACGAGCCTTGCCCCGTAGCCCAGGTCTGGCTCGTGACTCCGTCCGCACCTTCGCACGCACCTCCACCCCTCCCCCTCCCCCAACCCCCCAACCCCACTGCCGTAAATGGCATTCCAACCTCCAGCTCCAAGCGATGCTGCAACCCCTGCGGCCCTTACGTTGATGAAGCAGCGGGAGGTCGCGGTCACGGTCCCGTTGGCGTCCATGACGGCTGGCGAGAACTTGCAAGGAATTGCGGCGGGGCTGGCGGGCGCGCGGTGGCTGGGGGGCGGCCGGTGCTGGCGCGGGGGGCTCCTGCGAAAGGGCGGCGGGGCGGCGCGGGATTAGTCTTCGGGGGTCAACGGGTTCGAGGCCTTGATCTGTACTGGCGGTTGGGGGTCGCTGAGCAGTTGAGGGGCAATCGCGCAGGAATTCCCGCCCTGAAAACCTTTGGTGCTGGAGGGTGCTGGGCACGGAGGAGTGACCAGCGGACCAGTGACGAGCGCGATCCCGAGACAGGGCTGCCGAGATCAACACGCCTTCCGCAGTAGGTTGCACTTGGAGCCATCATCCTACCTGACGGCGCGCCCTAGCGCCGAGAACGCTGCCTCGCTCCATTGCCGCTGCGCCCAGGCGGTGGTCCCACTCCTGCGTCGCGAACGGCATCCGGTGTGGCTGAGCTCTTACTGAGAATCCGTGTTCGAGTTAGAGCGACCGCTAGCAGCAGGGTGTGACGTTGGGCGGGCGAAGTTCATGTCTCTCGGCTCGCCTAAGCCCAGACTTACCCCGCGACCAGCGCAAGGACAATCAAAACGAAAGGCGTGCTGGCCATGGTTGCGAGGTCGTGAGGGAAGCGTTAGAGGAGTGAGCGCCTTAAGAATCCGAACTCGGCCATGCATCTCAGGGCGGTGGTTGATTCTGCCGCACCCCCGAAGGTGCGCAAATTCGTGCTTGTTCAAAGCAAGCAATTGCGATGTACGGGCTCATGAGGCGTACAGGGTTTTGTGCGCCCCAGGGGCCCGCGTCGGCCCCGCCCTCTGGCCCGTGCCAACGACTTCCCGGCTTCCGGTTACCGGGCCCTCCCAGCTTCCCACCGCACCTCTGGGCGTTTCGCCGCTGTTGCCAAGCTTCACCACATGTGTCTGTAGACATCAGCGCGCGCTTGGGCTCATAGTCAAGGCAGGTCAGCAAGCTTCCTGTGAGCGCAGCCAGGGCGGAAGCAGGGGCACGCCTATATATATATGGCAGGCCTGGGGCGCTTGTCGGGGTTCCTCCCCCTCCCCCCAACAGCGAACCACCTGGTTGCCAAGGGGCAAGAGAGCTTAGGGAACGTCTGGGGTTGCATAATCAATTTGCGCAGGGTATCTGGGGTCCCTGTCGTGTGGGACTTGGGGCTCAAGTCCAGACGAGAGGAGGAACCAACTGTTTACAACTGAACGCTGCACGCGTACGCCGCCTACCCCCCACTGCGCCCCGCACGATTACAGACTGCCACCATGCCCCAGGGCCCTGGCCCTCACTTAATGCTCTTCTGTGCCTCTTTTTATACCTTCCAAGCCTCAGCACACATTCGTCCTGGCCGTTTGCGCGGGCCTTGGCTTGCGGGGGCAGGCAGGTACTTCGCACCGGCAAGCAGCTTGGGGAGAATGGGGTTACAAGCGAAGCTTGGGGAGAATGGGGACTGCCAGAGGCTTCCGGGCGCACCCCTACCACTTTCCACGCGCCCGACCCAACACCCCATCCAAGCTCCGAACGTAGGACAGGCAGCCGGATGCCTCAGACCACCAGAGACGTGGAGCAAAGGCGTCAGCAGACGCGTGGGCTTGCCTCCTGCCTCCTACCCCCACCCTGCCCCCACCCACGGAGAGGACGGCGACGCCGACATATTTCCTGGACGCTGTCGCTAAACACATGGCAGTTGCATCACGGTCGCAGTCTCCTGACGGAGTGCGGCAGTGTCCTGCCCGTGTACACTAGCCTGCCGCTGCACCCCGGGGTTATACCCTCACTCAGCGCCCAGGAACCCTTAGTCCCGCACCCCTCTGCTGCTGCTGCACCCTAGCTATAGCAGCTGTGGCCCCATGGCACGGCATGACATAGCCTGCTGTGCAGGCAATGGTTGTGATGCGTAGCGCGTACGAAGCATGACCCGCTGGTTAGCGTTGTTGTGGATGGCGGCTCAGACGCCGGATATGCCCTGACTCAGGGAGCCGTGTCCCGCTTGGCCTGAGTGTAGCCGCCGGTCACTAGGACCAGGCCTCCGCGTAACTGGAAGTAACTGCCGTGTCGGACAGATGAGTAGGATCTGACTCCGCAGTCAGACAGTCGGTCGTTATCCTTACGAATGCTTCCATTTGTCAGACTGGCAAGACGGATCTGCCCATGACTAAGTTGACACCTTCCGCTAGCTGCGGATGACACATCTTCCAGTAGTTTCGGTTGTACGGCACTAGGGCTCCGCCGATCCCATATAAGGCGGCCATTCCCCATTGTTCTGGGAGTCACGTTGAGGAGAACTCCGGGCTCCCGGGCCGAGCACCGATAGCGCTCTACCTATGCTTCTGTTGTAACGCCCCAGCGGCCATACTGTTTCTCTGCCTCCGAGCCTTAGCTCCTGCTGCACGGGTCACAGTCCCGGTGCGCAGGCTAGGCCACGCTCCCGTACAGTGTACAGCCCTGTACTGCCTCGTACTGCTGCCTCGTACCCGGCCAGGCTGTGCCCCGACACCCCTGAGCCGCCGGTCCCAGCTTACCCCACGGGCTCACAGTCCCGTTACTCTGCCTCTCTGCCTCACTCAGGCCCCACTATGGCCCCAGAGCCTACATTAGGATAGCAGTGCAGTGATACTCTAGTGCGGTCCCAGCGCACTGCCGCTCCGCAGTATCCGTCCCCTACCACTACCACAGCCCCGTTACCTTCCGCCTATGCTTCCGCACCCGCTTTACCCTGTCCCACTCTGGAGTCCCCCTTTCTGTGCTCCTATCCCTACCCCCTACCCCCAGGGCTGTGCGGTACCGTACCTGCACCCGTACGTACCAGTCTCCCAGCCCTGACTGGGCGGACTCCCGTGTCCCGCAGGGTGTCACCCTACCCCTGGGGTCCCGCTAGTCCGTCCCGCTGCCCACTCGGCGGTGTGCCGCTTCCTGTGGTGACCCAGCCATAACGGTCTAGGGCGCTCTGTGGTCGGTTGCTGCCTCACCCCTCAGTCGCGAAAAAGTTGGCTGGGTGGTTGGCGGCGCCCTCCCGGCGCGCGGGTCGACAACGCCCGCCGCGACACCCCCGCGCTTGAGACTAATCGTTCCCGCAGAGTGTGTATCTCTGAGTCGTTGTGGTCGCGAGTTGTCCTGGGACTCGCCGACATGTGTCGCGCCGCGACTTCGGTTGTACCTTGAGCCCACGGCTCAAATGTCCGGTAGCCTCGTCAGCTTCAGCTCACTGCACTTAACGCAAAAGGTAGGCTCACGACCGCACAGGACGACGACTGGAACCGGACGGCCAACCACCCTCGGCCCACCCCGGTTCCCCCTTCCGTAGGCAAACGCGGAAATTGACGCAGTCTGTGTGTAGCGATGCGAGCAGCTTCCCTCGATGGACGAGACGTACTCGAGGTCCGTCCTGATCGGGGCCTTATGGCGAAGGCACCGCCCGCCGGACGATCATAAGCAAGTGCAACACGGTCACGCCTCAGCCCAAACCAGTCACAATGGCGTCACGCATCGCTCCCATCGTTCTCTTTCTAGTCGCGGTCTTCGTCGCCGTGAGCTCGGCGTGAGTCTTGCCGTGGGCATGAACATGCTTTCGCCGCTCGGCCCTACACGTTTTAGCCTGGAGCAACTCAATTGTGTCGCTGCGGATCATACCAACGTCGCATACCTCGCCTCCCGCACGCTGCGTCGCAGAAAGAAGATACCGCCATGCCGCTTCACGCCGGCCGTCGTCAACGCGAACGGCACAGTCACGGCTCCGTCGCGATGCGGAATCAACGTGAGAGTCGCTGGGGAGTCGGAGAGGGGTAGAGGCGTGCCGAGGAGGCGTGCGTCGCCTGATACAACTGTCTGGGAAGCTCGTTCGTCGGCGTACGGCTGGAGAGCAGACCTCCGTCCCTGCTGGTTTAGCATTTGGTCGCTACTAGTGGCTCACGCCCGGCTCATGCATCCACACGCTTTGTTGCCTCGCCGTATCATGGCACGCCTTGACCGCCACACCGCACGTACGCCCTCGCCCCTTGCACTCCCCACGGGCCGCCCCATGCACCCCTTCGCACCCCCTCGCACACCTCGCCCTCCTCGCCACCCCTCGCCCTCTCACCGTCGGCCAAGAATGCGACGCCAGAACACCGCGGCACCAGCCACGTCCCGTTGTCTATAACAGCCCTCGCACCTCCCACCCCTCCCTCTGCCAAGGTCCTCCTTTCCTTGCGTATGCCCCGCCCCGCCCATCCCTCCCAGGGCAACTTCACCGACGTCATCGCCAAGGCCGTGGAGAAGTTTGGCTCTCCCCAGGCCAAGTGAGTCGCACGCAGGATTCTACGGTAGAGTCCTCCTGATCCTAGCGAGATCATATGCATGGCAACACCCAGCCGCATACATGTACATGTACGCGCTGACAGCACGACCTCAAGCGTGGACAGAAGCGTGCGGATACGCACCCCGAAGCCGTCCTGCTCAAGCAAGGCAGTGGAGCATGGGCGAAGACAGCCGGAGGGGTATCTGCGGGTTCCTTCAACGCCCTCCAGCGTGCCGGTGACTCACTCTCTCCCCTTGTCACCCGCTACCTCGGTCCCTTCTGCCCCGGGCCCCCCATCCGGCAGGGCTGACTTCATGAACAGGAACAGCAGCCGCATCTGCAACTCGTGAGCCGGGGGTGAACCGATTGACCTCCGCTAGTAGCCAATACTAGCGGCGCCAGGACCCACCACGCCATCAGACTGTCTCAGGCCCCCCTGGTTTTCGTGGCCGGCCCAGTCAACCTCCCGCGTCCATGCTCAACAACCTCTTCCATCCCCTACCTCCACCCGAACCCGGGACCCCCTCCCACGTAGGTACAACGTGTCGTCGGGTGACCCTGCCGCAAAGCAGGCCTGCCAGGCCGACCGCGCCAACCGCTGCCACGTGTTCGCGGTGGGTGCGAAGGGTCCATCCCACTGCATGTATGCGTAATGATGATTGATGCATGACTGCGTCCGCAGTGGGTGCAGAAGCGGGTGCGGGGGGAATCTGCTCCCCCCGTGGCAAACACGGCCCACAGGGGCTCCGAAGGGTTCCATCGCGTGCATGGATTAGTTGTCCGCAAGCGGCCCGGCGGGCGCTCGGGGTGTCTCCTGCCATCACGGCCTGCCTGATCAAGGCATTCGCAAGGAGGCTTGGGTGGGAGCTGGTGGTTGCTGCCCGCACGCACGTACGGGCTTTGCCCCTCCCCGCGCACCCAGCAGCCCCTCTTCAGCCTTCCACCGTGAAGCCCTAAACCCTGCGTCCGCCGCCCCTGCCTTCGCCCTCCTCTCGAACCCTCGCAGGCCACGGGAACCTTGTGCCTGACGGACATGCCGGTACGCACGTACGGGATCACATGAAGGGCTGCGGCTGAAGTATGCACCGAACGTGTGGAGTCCCAATGTCTGCGGACGCTGCGCGCCTTCGTTATCCCTTCCCCTCGTTGCCCTGCTGCGCGCAGAGCTACCTCAGCATGAAGCTCGTCCAGTGCGAGGGCTCCAACTTGTGAGGGGGGGGACTAGGGGGCATTGCCACTGCGTGGGGGGACTAGGGGGCATTGCCACTGCGTGAAGGCCGTACTGTGTATGGTCCCTGGGGAGGGGGTGATAGGGGGCTGAGCCCCAAAGCGGGCGGTGGCTGGCGTGCCCTTGTCACAGCGCCGGCTCTCTCACCAGCCGGCCTCGCTCCTGCGCCTCGACCACATTGTCTCCCTCACCTGTCCCTCCTCCCCACGGCACCCCACCCGCCCCATTCCCTTTCCCCCCAGCTGGAAGTTCAACAAGTGCCTCAGCTACTACGTTGACGAGTGAGTACGGCAGTAGTACGGCAGCAGTACGGCACGCCCATTCGGCCCATACCATACCTACCAGGCAGGCCCCTGCCGCTCTCCTGCCCCATCCGCTCCCGGGATCGCTCCCCGCTCTCACCTCCTCCTCATCCATCCCCCCTCGCCCTGCCCGCTCCCCGCTTGCTCCCCGCCCCATCTCCATCCCACCCCCAAGGTGCGACGCTGACCCCGACTGCGTGTGGAGCGAGGCGCTGTACCACCGCGGGGCCCAGAACGTGGAGACCGAGCGCAACAAGACCGAGGTACGGACGTACCATCATGGTGTCATGTGTGACGGGCCGGGTTGCGAGTTGGGGGCAGGCGGGGTGTGGCGATGTGGGGGTGGGATGCGTGCACCGCCGGCGTTGGGGCGGGCAGCGGTAAGCCATCCTGGTGCTCCCTTCGTCTTGGAACGAGTGTTGTGGGTCCAGAGCTCCAGACTTGTTTGACATGCACGACAACCGCCTGTTCCGGGCCCAAGCCATTTCACCCCGTCTTCCCCGCCCCCCCATCCCCCAGGCCAGGATTGGCGGCCCCCTGCTCCGGGGCGCGTGCTACTGGAAGCCCCTGGTGGGTCCCCCGTGCGCATGCACGGTGCGAGTAGCGGTAGCTCCAGAGGACTGCCGTGCCCCGTGTGCCCGACATGGTGCTGATGGAGCTGGGCAGAGCTCCGGGGATGGCTCGTCACACTGAATCTGACGCTCTCAACATTGTGCATCCTCGTTCCCTGCCGCCCTCAGCCCGAGTACGCCCTCATGGAGAACGGCACCATGCGGAACAGCACCGAGTACAACTCATGGTGGGGCCTGGCTGGGGAGGGACCGGGGAGGGGGGTCTGGGAGGGGCTGGGAGGGGCTGGGAGAGGCTGGGAGGGGCTGCACTGCTTGTGCGGGGCGTTGGGCAGAATGCGTGGGGGTAGGCCCGGTAGGTGACGGTGCGGCGTGCGCTTCACTACTTCGTCGCTTGGCTCCCTGGCACCGCTCGCCGGGCTACATCCTTTCTGCTCGTGCAGTTGACTCAATCAAGTTGCGCTTTGCCGGTTCTCAGTCTCCCTGCTGCCCTTGTGCGTGCGCAGGCTGACAGCCCTCATTGGCGACCCCAAGTCCAACCAGACCGCATGGTGAGCGGGGTGGAGCCCAGGAGCTTGCTGTGGACGTGTTCGTGGCTACTGGGGCTATAGACATGCTGCGTGCCTGCTGTCTGCTGTTTTGAGGTCTGGATGGATTCAAGGGTTAGGTGACCTGAGCGCGGATGCGGCTTGGGTTAGTTTGGCCCGGCGCCTTGCGTGGCCTCGAGGGCTGACCAGTGTGCGGTTTGACTGTTGGTGGTTTCCAGGGAGGCGGCGCGCGGCACGTGCTCGTACGCGAAGACGTCGTACGCCCGCAACTCGTACACGTCCACGTGCTCTTCCTTCAACACTAAGGTGGTGCCTGGCGGTGAGTACGAACCCGCCAAGGTCCGATCTGGCAACTCAGAGTGGTGTCTGGCCCCTGCCTGCCTCCCGTCCCGGTTTTCTGGCCCCCCATGTTCTAGCATGGCAGAGCCAGCTCAAGCTGACGCACAGACACACTGAGTGTGCAGAAGAACGCCAAGCGACGACAGCTGATTGTTGGCCGTTGTTGGGGGCATGCTACCGCTTGCACGAGCGACCCTTCACACACCGTTGCCCCTGCCCCTCGATCCCCCCCGCAGGCCGTGAGCTGGACATCACTGACAACGAAACCGCGGCCAAGTGCGACGCCGCGGGCTGGTGGGTGGGGCGGGCCCAGACGGGCCCGGGCAGGGCAATGGCAGGCCCACGTTGGGCCCACGCATGTTTAGGGGCCCGTCGAAAGGCCGTCTGTTGCGTGTGGTGGTGCCACTCTCCCGCGCCGCACGCGCTCCGTCCCTTATGCACTTGCTTGCATCGCACCTCGCACGCATGCTTGAAGCCTCTTACCCCACGCAGGCTTCGACTGTTGAGGCCAGTCACAAATCCCACAATTGCCGCCGTTTGCGGGCGCAGCGGCAGCTTGTCCCCCACGGGCCTCACCCCCCCACCCCGCCGTCCCCGCAGCACGGTCACGTGGGTCAGCAACGCCATCCGGGTCGCCCTGGGCCAGAACGTCACCCTGACCAGCTACACGGTGAGGAGACTGGGCCGGGGCGTGTGTTCGCTTCGGAGGGGGGCCAAAGGGCTACACGGCTGCCCCAGTGCCCTCTACCATTTGGGAAGGGTCATCCCGCTCTTTGCCTCAAGTCCCCCCTCCCCGCCCTCCGCCTCTCCCCCCCCCCCAGTGCTCGTCCAACCAGGCCTACCTGAACAACCTCATGTACGACCCCGTCAAGGACCGCAGGTGCGGCCCTCGTAGGCTTGGGGGGGAGGGGGAAGGGGAGAACGGAGGGTGGGCGAGGAGGTGGGGGGGAAGGGGGAGGAAAGGGGCCTGGGAGTGCTTGCCTGCGCCTGCCTGAGCTCTTCCGCCTTGATCCGCAGGCTCCAGCGGTTGCCTACGGCCGATCCTTAGCAGTCCGATCCTTTCATTCTCCCTTCGTTCCCCATTTTCCTCTCGCCTACCGGTATCTACCCCTCACCCCCTCTCTCCTCCCCTCACCTCTCCCCCTCCTCCCCCCCAGGCTCATCATGCACCTAAACAGCTGCACCAACCCCGCGGTGCAGGTCAGCGAGGAGCGCTGCAACGCCGTGCGGGTGTAGAGGAGGAGGAAGTAAGGGCCGGATCCAGGTGCGGTACAACCTTGACCTGGATCTGGATCCCCAATCCCGCTTGACTCACGGGTCGAGGAGCGCTGCAACGCATTGCCGGTGCAGAGGAGGTGGACGACGAGGCGCAGGAATGGAGGATGGAGCGGACAGGAGCGGACTAGCGCCTGCGGGCGGACGGATCTCCGCTGGATCTGGATCTGATGACCCTGGGCTGAAACGTCGTGGGCGGTGCGTCCTTCGTAGTCTGTGGGCAGGGCGGATCTTTTGCAATGCAACGTGGTCATCACCACGCAACTTGATAAATAGCCGTTACTGTGGTGGCCCGGTGTGTGCGGGAAAGAATCAAGTTTTTGACTTCAGTACGGGCCTTCGGCGCCGTCCCCCGTTCCTCTGCGGGCCCCTGAGAAGTGCCTTCACCCTTTGCACCTCTGCGTGTGAAGCTGTTCCCATCATCATGCAAGACAAGTGCTGTTCATAAATGTTGTCATGGTCCAAGCAACAGTACATTCCTGTTGCAGCCTCGTCCGCGTGCTGGTGTGGACGGGAGTTCCCCCGTTCCTGGCCGCCGGGTGACTGGGGCAGTGGGGCCCCCGTTCCCCCGGGCCCCGGGCCCCTTGTAATGGGGCCACCAATGTGACACCAGCCACCGTAACGTGTCCATGGCCCCTGCCTGCCCTGCTGGCTTTGCTTATCACGTAACCTCGTCCCCGTTTCCCATTCCCCTGCCTGGGTCACGTGTTACAAACCGAGGCCATAGCACTCTTACTTGATACATTCAGCCCTGTGGTATCATGCTGGGGGCATTCGCAGTTCGTGCTTTGCCTCGGGCGCCATGCAACATCGGCAACCGAAGGCCACGCGCCTACCCCGCTAGGACGCCAGCTGCGAAGAATCGTGTACGGCTAGTCGCAACCAGGGCGTCTCGGCGAGCGGGCACCAGCGCGAACGGCCTCGATGTCCCCAACTTGAGCTCAATTCTGGGCAAGGCCATGAACGGCAAGTGCGCGGAGTCCGCAATACTTGCTAGACCGCTGCAAGAAACGCAAGCCGAGCAAGGAGCGCACCTGCCTAGCCCCAGATAGCCCTCCCCCTCACACATTGTTCCCCCCGCTCCGCTCCCCGCCTCCCAGATGAGCTGCTGCGGGCCAAGGACCTGGAGGAGCTGGAGCTCGCATACATGCGGCACGCGAGCGAGTTGGATATCATTGCGCTCTGCACCACGTGGTCCCGACTGGCGAGGCTGGGCGTCTCGGGCCGCTTCGCGCAGGTCGACCCAGCCGCGCCCCCGTTCGCTCGCAAGTATCTGCTCTCCAAGACGCTGGCCCGCGTCCCGTACATGGACCTGCGCCAGGTGGCGAACGTGCTGTGGGCCATGGGTGAGTTCAGTGCAGGGGGAGAGCCTGCAGCGTCAGGCTGAGTCGGGTCTCGTGATGGCGGGAGGTGGACGCACGGCCTGAAGCTAGCACACATTCTTGCTTTGCCTCGGATTGCCCCCTCAGGCAAGCTCCGTCTCAAGCTGGAGGATGAGCAGCACGGGCCCCTCCTGGCCGAGTACATTGAGGACCGCGTGCAGGAGCTGCTGGAGGCCAGGCGGGGGTTCGACTACGAGGCGCACGGGCCGCAGCTCTGGTGCGTCTCACACCCGATTGGGCTGCCAGGGCAGTCCTCGGTGTTTACAATGAAGGACCCCCCTGGGGTCACAGCGCTGAACGCTGGGGCCAAGCGACCCACCTCACGGGCTTGCCCCCTGCAAGCCAGAACGCAAGTCCCTGTCATAACTTGCACTGACCACACTCAGGTCCCACCTTAGTCCTTGGCACGCAATGACCATGCTCAACGTGTATCGATGGCCCCTCCTCGGCCGCGCCTCCTACCAGTAACCGTTCACCGTTCATCATGTGCTCACACTGTTGGCCGTACACCTCTCGATCCTGGCTCTCCCGACCCCACATTCACTCCCACTCTGCGGCTCCCTCCCGTTTGTTATGCGCCGCAGAGGACTATGTCCCCTTTCCGCAAGGTGCACATCCCATCAAACGCCACGTGTAGCTCACCCGGTCCCCGCCCCTGCCCTGCGGCTCCCTCCCGTTTGTTATGCGCCGCCGGGCGAACCCCCCCCCCCCCCCTGCGGCTCCCTCCCGTTTGTTATGCGCCGCAGGGTGTGCCCCGCCTCCATCAAGGGGCGTCCGGGCCTGCATACTGCACTGATCCGTCCGCCCTGGCCGCTAGGAAAGGGTGGTCGGTTGGGACCTCATCCCAGCCCCTGTGCGTGAGCCCAACCTCCGCAAAACACTGCAAACGGCCCTCAAACTCGCCTCGTGCTACTGCTAAAGCCTGTGCCATCATCAAGGAGTGGTCCTGAGCGTCCCTGTGCGCATACTTGTACCTTCTGGCCCGGTCCATCGCGCATATCGCGGCCAGACACACCACGTCCCACACTCGCGCATGAATCCCGGTGCCCTCTGGGGGCACAGCAAGCCACACCTCGTGTCGTTTCACCGCCCTGCCAATACCATGACTGAGGCGCATACGAACAGCCACAGCGGCTGGACAATACCAGAAATGGTGGAGCCGATCGCCTTGCTCCATGGCCCGCCCACACGGACACCTCGCCACGTTCTCAGTTCCTAACTGGCTCCGGTGCATGCCAAATCCCGGGAAGCCATCCATCGCCAGCCTCCACAAGGGCTCTTTATTGCCCGGATCCCACTTAATGCCCCACAACCTCGGCCAAACCGCTTTCAGACTTGCCACTGCTTCTGCTGATGCCGTGTCTGTGCCGTACGCCTCCTGAATGTAAAGTGCATGCTTCCGTGCTAGCTTAACCCGAGCCGGTCCCAATTGCAAGTGAGTGGCCAGGCTAACTGTCATCTTTGCCAAGCTGACGTCCTCCCAGCCTATGCCCCTGGCAATGTTCGCCCAAGCCTCTTCTTCCCCTGGGGCGGCCGCCTGATCGTCCACCCCCCGTGCTGCTTCGGCCCACCCGGCCGGGAGCCGGCTAATAAGCGCGCCCAGGCGCTGTCCCATGTCTAGTCCATTGCGGAGTGCTTGCGGGAGTGCTCCCACCTGCGTGCCCAAAATGCTCTGTACTACCCTTTCGGTATATGACCTGTTGATCTGGGCCCTCGCCCGTGCGAGAGCCCGGCCTATGCTGCCCTCCAGCCCGTGCATCCCTCGGATGCGCTCAAGCTCATCTAGGCAGCGGACTGCCGTGCCTACTGTCCGCAGTCCCGGAACCGCGAACAGATCTGTGAACTCGCCTTCGAGGCCCCAGCTTGGGGCGTTGTTGTCGATGTTCCCCGCGGGCAGGGCTGGGTTGCCCCAAAGCGGTGCATTGTAGACCCAGGCTCCGGCTGGCATGGGAGCAATCACTTGGGCCCGGGGCAGCAGCGCTAGCGCGCCTGCCACGCGCACCAGTGCTGGTGAGGTTGCGCGTTGGACTGTGGCCCCCAAGATGCGGAGACCGATCGACAAGGTCGGGCGCCGCATTGTCAGGAGGCAGAGCGGGTGTGCTGCTGGGTGGGTTGAGCGGAGCAGGGAGACGAGCGGCGCGGTCCACGGCGGGCGGTAGCGGAGGAGGCCGCAGGCGCCCAGAATGCCACGGACTGCCGCACTCGCGTGCCTGGCGCCAGTGTGCTCGACGAGGGGGAGCAGGCCAAAGCCGCCAACTGCCGGGGACATGCAGCTCGTGGGTGCTCCTGCGGGCAGTGCGTTGGGGTTGTCCCTGTATCGAGCAGGCGTCATGTTGCGGTCGGTCAGGGCCGCCACCGTGCCCACTAGGTGCTCTGTCGCCGTACGAGGGGGTAGGCCGTTGTGCTGGCAGTGGTAGAGGAGGGTGCCCAGGCCGTAGGCGGACAGGCATGAGGCAACGCCGAAGGCTGAGAGGCCCATCCTCGCGATCAGAGTCAGGCGGCTGAGGAACTTGTCCAGCAGGGGGGGAGGGAGGGGAGTGGCCGCCGTTGGTTGTGTGGAGAACGTGACGCCAAGGGTGCGTGCAGAGGCGGCGAGGTGGAGGCCGGCAGCCTGCTCCGCAGCCTGGGGTCCGGGGGGGGGGATGCTGCTGGAGGGCCGGGGGCGGCGGCGTGCCGATGCGGAGGAGCTCGCACTTTCCCACGTTGAGGCGTTGGCCTGACGCTGCTGCGAAGGTGTCCATGGCGCTCATCAGGGCGGAGACGAGGGCGGTGGATCGCAGGATCTGTCCGTAGTCATCTGCATACTGGCTGGCTGTGAGGCGCGTGTTGGCTAGGGCGAACCCCAGTTCAAGTCGCTTGAGGAAGGAGAGCAGGGCTTGTCCGGGGGCCAGGTAGAGAAGGGGGGCCAGCGGGCAGCCCTGTCGCACCCCAGCTGTAACTGCCTTATAGCTGGAAAGCTGACCGTTGACCAAGGCAGCCGATCTGGTGCCCGTGTAGATCAGTCTGACCCATCTAAGAAAGCCATCGCCAACCCCCAGAGCATCCAGGCAGGCGAGGAGGAACGGCCTGTCCACAGTGTCGTACGCTTTGTGGAAGTCGAGGAAGGCTATGAGGCCCGACTCGCCTGATTTGCGCAAGGACTCAGCGAGCAGCTGCATGAGGAGGATGTTGTCGGAGATGAGGCGAAGGGTGAGGAAGGCGGTCTGCTCGTTGTCAATGGCCTCCACGAAGGCGGGGAGGAGGCGGCGGGCGAGGACGCGGGCAAGGAGGCGGTAGTCCGTGTCCAGGAGGGCGATTGGGCGGTACATGGCGGCGACAGCTGGGTCCCCGCCCTTGTGAAAGCACGAGATCACTGCGTCCAGAAAGCCTGCTGGGGTCGACTCGGTGGTCCCAATGGCGGTGAAGACGTCAACGAGGATAGGGGTTAGCTGTGCTGCGTACGCCTTGTAGAGATCCATGGGGATGCCATCTGCGCCGGGGGCAGTTCCGGGCCGGGCGCCGGCAATAGCTGTGGCTACCTCCTTTGCCAGAACCTCCGCTGCCCCCATCTCGGCTACATGGCTCGGCGGGCAGCGGTTGCCGGCTGCACGTAGGGCGTGTAAGACCTGTGCGCGGGCTTCTGGGTCGGCAGCTGCGGCTGTGCTGACTCTGCTCCAGAACTCTGCCATCACCTCAGGTAACTCTTCGGGATTGGTTGCCTGGGACCCGTCAGGGCGCTGAAGCTGTCGTATGACGCAGCCACCTGAGACGGGGCGGATTAGTCGTGTGATGGCTGGGCAGGGGTGCTCCCCAGTCCGGAGCCAGGCTTGACGTGCGCGGCGGGCCCATGGTGCTGCGGCGCGGAGGCTGGCGGCGGCGGCAGCTGCGCGCGCGGCGGCCGCTGCTGACGCGGCGCTGAGGTCGCCCGCTGCTACGGCTGCAAATGCTGCGGCTTCTGCTTGGGCAGCCGCCTCTGCTTCTGCAGTTGCCTGCAGGCGGCGCTGGCGGGCCATACGGTTGAGTCGGTTGCAGCTGATGAGGAGGGAGCGCTTGAAGCGGGTCCACCACTGCAGGCACTCGGCGGGCGTGGTTGGGCGTGCGGCACTCGCTTGTATAAGCCAGTCGCCAAACTGGTCTCGCAGGTCGGGGTGATCCAAGAAGTGGAGGCGGGCTCTTGGGAGGCCCCGCCCGGGGGGCCGTGCCGTATCAAGGGGGTTGATGTAGATGGAAACCAGCCGGTGGTCAGAGGGGCGGCCTGACTCCACGCGGCAGGTGGGCACGTGGGCCGCTAGGGGACTGGAGGCGAGAAGGCGGTCGAGGCGGGCGGCGCTGGCGCCGTTGGTGAACGTGTATGCGCGCTGCTCGGGGTGAAGGGCACGATAGACGTCAACGAGGCCTGGGCAGAAGGTGGAGAAAGTTGCTGTGGTGGCGGCATCGTCGGGGCGCCCATGCGCCGAGATGCTGTCCAGGGCGGGGTTGGGGACGAAGTTGAAGTCGGCTGCTAGGAGGTGGGTGCTCGTGGCTGACAGACTGGGGCCGAGGACAGTCTCAATAAAGCAACGTTGAGCTGAAGGGTTGGCGGAAGGAAGGTAGGCGCAGGTCAGCGTGAAGCTGTGGCCACCCCATCGTACTGGCAGCTGCACAAGTCGGCCCTCTGTGTCGGTCGTTGAAGGAGCCACAGGCACTTGTAGAGCTCCTCCAGTTATCAAGGCTTTACGTATCAGGATGGCGACGCCGCCGGCTGGGCCGCCCCGTGGCCCCTGGCCTGCCGGCGACCAAAAGGATTGCCAGTCGCCCACGTGGAGCTGGGCTGCAATGACGCTCATCTGGGTCTGCACCCAGTTGGTCTGCGCTGCTGGGAGCTTAGTCTCTTGTAAACATACTACGTCAAGCCGCTGCCTCGCCCACTGCTGCATGAGGGCGGTAAGGCGATCCAGCTGACGGTTTCCACCCCCCAAGATGCCTCGTACGTTGTGGGTTGCGACCCTGAGCGGTGGGAGTCCCGCTCGCTCCCGAGGGCGGCGCCCGGGCATTTAGATGAGGTCGCCCGAAGCCACCTCCGCCCAGCTGGCGGCGAGGGAGCGGCGCGCCGGGATGGCGTGGCCTCCACCAGCGTCGTCCAGGTCCGTCTCCGAGGGCAGCGGCACCCTCGTCTTTTTCCCAGGGGGGCTCGAGCCGGTGCTGCCGCCGCCCCTGCCGTTCTTGCCGCTGAGGCGGCCTGTGGCCCTGCCCCGTGCAGGGCCGCGGCCCCTGCCCGCTCCGCCCCGCTGGGGTAGCGCTAGGGCCGCCAGCGCCGTGATCTGCTCGTCGTCGCCCTCCGGGTCCACGGCGGCGGCGGCACGCAGCAGGCCCGGCGGCAGCTGGCCGTCGTCTCCCGCCCCAGCCGCGGCGTTGGGCGCGCAGCCCAAGTCCGCCTGCCCGTCGGCTCCCGCTGGCTCCTCGTGGGCGGCTGGGTCCGCCTCGTCCGCCCCCAGTCCCTCGCCCCCTTCCGCCGCCCTCTCGCCGCCCTCGCTGTCGGTGCCCTCGGGGTGCGACTCCACGGCAGCGGTGGAGTCCGCCTCCTGCTCCTCAGCCGCCACCCCCCACAGTCTCGGTGCTGGCCGCTGGTGCGCCGCCGCCCCCGGTCTCCCCCGAGCCCTCCGCCTCCTCCTCCTGTACGGCCGCTCCTGCTGCTGCTGCTGCTGCGGCGGCGGCCGCTGCGGCTGCCGCCTCAGCCTCAGCCGCGTCCACGTCATCCGCCCAGGGGCCGATGTACGGGTCCTCGGCGTCCTCCGACTCCGGCGGCTGGTGCCGCTGCTTGCTGTTGCTGTACGCCTCGTGCTTGAGGGCGCCATTGCGGAAGGCGCGGTCGTAGTTGCCCCGGTGCAGGGGGCGGCACCGCAGCGTGAAGGTGGGGTCGTTGGTCTTCGACCCGTCCAGGTACTTGGTCCAGTCCTCCCGCTCTTTCCGGCCCGAGGCCGGAGGGGGCTCGTTCAGGTTTCCCGGGAGCTTCGTGCCCGCCGGGAAGTACAGGATGCAGCGGTCTCCCGACTCCAGGGCCGAGCAGCCGTCCACGTGCGTTGCCACGCGCGCAGGGAGGGAGCCCAGGGTGAAGCGGGTCACCTCTCGCACGTTCAGTTCACCGAACTCGGTCGGCCAGCCGTAGGAGTCGATGGCGATGAGGTCCTCGGTCCACTCCACCGTCCAGTCCACCTCGGGGATGTAGGAGGGGGCGGTGGGGGGGCCAGAGAGGATGGCGGGGGTTTGGAACACGCTGTCGCCGGCGTAGTCGGCCACCGCGACCAGCATGCTCTTGAGCTTCGCCTGCCCAGCATCGCTCAGGGCCAGCGTGATGGTGGCCAGGCAGGCGGCTGGGGCGTCGGGGTCCGCTGTGCTAAGGTCCGTGAATCGGATGCCGCTGAATTGCTGAACGGCCTTCGGGCCAGCGTTCTTGAGCTCATCCGTGATGTCGCTAATTGCCAGTTTCACTAGGTCCAGGGTATCTTTCTTTCCGAGTTCTGCTGCGGAGAAGCCATTGATGTGGCCGCCAGGGCAGGCGGTTAGTGATCCAGGCCGTGCCTTCTGCGGTTACATAGCGTTGCACCTCTTGCAGCTGCAGACGTGTGTTTGCCAGGGGCTAGCCAAGGAGTCCCATGCCTTGGCCCCACTTGCAGGGGCCTGGCCCTGTGCCGCTACGAGTGGCGGGACGAAGTGTTCCAGCGGCTCGTGGCCGTGACTCTGGCGGAGATGGGGCAGTGGCAGGGCCGCAACATCGGCCAGGCGCTGGCGCAGATGGCCACGCTTCACAAGCGCCTGAAGCTGACGCCGGAGTAGCGCGACCAAATCACGGCCATGTTGGTGCGTATCGTGGAGGAGTCGGACCCCGCCGAGATCGCCATGGATGTGAGCTCCTACGCAGCGGCTGCGCGGGATCTGCCGCTGGCGCTGCCCCCCTCCTCCATCGCGGCAATGGCCAAGGCCTTCCTGAACATGCCCCTTGCCATCGCAAGGCAAGCGCTGGGCCTGCCTCACACTGCCGTACTTTTGCCGTACGTTTGCCATGAGTTTCCCGTACGTGCTCCGGCACGAGGCTGGGGCTCCAGAGGCGTGAACAGGGTGCAGGCCGGGGGGCCAGATGAGTGTGCTTCCTTCTTCCCTGCCCCTCCCCCAATCGCCGCCACGGCACTTCCGCAACCTCAAGCACACCTCCTTCCATCCACTTCCGTATCCACAGGGATCGCGGGCGCATCGATTTCGTGAGCATGCTTACCGCCTGCGTGGACCTGGGCTATCAGCCGAGCGCGCAGGAACTGGAGGAGTGGCTGGCGAGGCTGGAGGAGGTGGGCGACGGCCGTGCCTGGAGCTCCGACGACTTCTCTCGGGCCACGTGGATGCTGTCCAAGTGCAGGGCGTACGCTCCGCCGGCCGACATTGTGTCGCGTCTGCTGGCTGAGGCGGAGTCGTGCACGGTGCCGCTGCACGCACGGAGGCTGCTGGGCTGCGCGCGTGTGTGGGGCATCAAGCTTTCGCAGGACGAGTACATGCGGCTGAGCAAGCTTGGCGACGCCGGCTGGAGCGGGCGTGTGCCCGCCGCCGAGGAGCGCATTCAGGGGCAGCAGGGGCGGGGACAGGGGCGGGGACAGGGGCAGGGGCGAGGGCAGGGGCGAGGGAGGGCAGGGGCGGCGGGGAACAGGGCGAGGTTAGGGGCTACAGGCTTGACATCATGTTGGTTGGAAATGTTTAGGTTCGGGGCTATAGGCTTGAACATCCTGTCGGTTGGAATTGTGGTCACTGGTTACGGTTGCTGGCCAGCAAATCAGGAGCAAATGCAAAATCTGAGAGGTGCAGGGTGAGTGTCCCATTATTGCGTTCCTTGCTGCCCTCGCTGTGCCATCTCCGGGGTTGGGGCTGCTGTCTTGCAACTGGCCGTCTGGCCCCCGCTGTGTCCAAGCCCCGGCATCTACGGCATTCGTCTGCATACCCGTTGCTGGAAGCAGCCGCTGGGAGTCCCGAGCCTTGGAGCCGCATGCCCAACCTGTGCCCTCCTGCCCTTCTCGCGTTTCTTGGCCCTGTTCAGCAGTTGCCAGTGCCTGAACCATGCAAGAGCACTCTTGTAGATGCTGAAGTGACAGCGTACATGCGACAGTGCAGGGCAGCAATAGCGCAAGGAAGGCAACTCGACATGCTGGGCTCGTTTAGATGGGGCCATCCACCCCTCAACGCGCCTGCTCTAGACTCGTCTCCGCCATAATGCCAAGCGTCTCTGCGGTCTGCAGTCTCCACATGAAGCCCGGGACCACACACACGCGCGCGCTCGCATCCCCCAGCAGCCCCCATCCTGTTGGGTGGGCACCTCGCGGCCCGCGCCTACCACCGGTCTAGGGCCCTGGCGCAACAGACCTAGGGCACCCGGCTAGGCACGCGGCCCCGCGATCACTCCCCCACCCCACCCCACCCCACCCAGGCTACCGCGCTCAGCACTGCACGACTCCCCTGCCCTCCAGCTCGTTCACAGCGCTAGCCAACTCCCACTCCAGCAGTGCAGCCCCCCCCCCGCTCCCGCGTCTCATCTCATCTCAGCTCAGCTAATCTCGTCTCAGTACGGCACCCGTCTCCAGGTCCCGCGCCGGGCCTTGGCTGGGGGCCCGCCACCCGTCCGGCACAGTCCGGTTCGGTCCAGTCCGGTCCGGTCCGGTCCGGCCTCCCGCAACCGCCCTTCGCCCCAACGCTGCAGCCGCACGAGGCCGGTTCCAAGTCTGGTTCGCCCCGGACCGCCCGCATCCAAGTTCCCCACAAGCTCCGCCGCCGCTCCGCCGCCGCCTCCCGGCTGCCGCTCCGCTCCCGGGCTTCAGCACAGTGTCCACTCCGAATCCGGTTCCAAGTCTGGTTCCAAAGTCGGGGCAATCAGGATCCAGGATCCAGCGAGCCTCGGCACAGCGTCCACTCCCCCTGGGCTTAGCGGCCGCTCCGAACCCGGCTCCGAAACCAGCATCGAAACCAGATGTGGCTCCGGCTCCAGCTCCGGCTCCAGGGCAATCGGGATCCAGGATCCAGCGAGCAGGCGGGCAAGATCTGGCCAGATCTGGGCCTCTACTTCTTGATGCCCATCTTCTTGGCCAGCAGGGCCTTGTAGGCGCGGATGTCGCCCTTCCACACCGTCACCTTCTTGTCCTCGCACACCCAGATCTCCTTGGCGACCTGTCAGGGGGGGGAAGGGGGGGGATGGGAGGGACGATTCAGCGGAAGGGCAGGACCAGGGCATGTCTCAACCTCAGCCTCTCCCCCCCGCCGCTCGACGAGGCCGACGCTACTGCTCCGTCCCCACGCCCGCGCGAGCGTGCCCCCGTTCCCGCGTTCCCGACTCCCGACCAAACCCCAACGCCGAACTCTGGGTGCTGCAGGGCCGGCCTGCTTGCCAGTCGACGAGGCCGAACACAAGGCGGGGTAGTACCCCACCCCAAGCACCCCAAGCATACGAAGTACAACCCATCTGGTCGATGAGGCGGAAGCCCCAAGCCTCTCCCCCCCACACACCGCTAGGCTACTGCTCCGTCCCCACACCCACGAGGACGTGCCCGCTCTCCCCAACCCCCCGTCTCCCACCCCAGCCCAAGCCTTCATATCAAACCCACCTGGTCAATGAGGCGGAAGTCGTGCGACACGAGCACCATGCCGCCGTCGTAGCGGTTGATGGCGTCGGCGAGCGAGTCTGGCGGTAGGGCGGTTAGCGGTTGGCGGTTAGTTGGTTGGCGGTTGGGGAAGGTTGTCGCGGCCTGCTTCAATAATCTCTCACCCCGCCCCCGCATCTGCACCTGCACCAGCAACCCCCCCCCAACACACTCCCTCCCTCCTTCCCGCCCTCACCGATAGCCTCAATGTCGAGATGGTTGGTGGGCTCGTCCAGCAGCAGCAGGTTGTTGTTCTTCATGCACATCTGGGGGGGAAGGGAGGTGGGAAAGAGGAGAGGATGGGAGTTGAGGGACCAGTGGGAAGCGCGGACTCACCGCCGTGAAGGCAGCTCGCCAAATCACACGCCTTGAGCCTGCCTCCCTCGCCCCCCTTCCTGCCTCGACCTCTCCCCAGCGCCCCCTCCCCTCCCCCTCCTGGCCCCTCCCCCCCTCACCATGGCGAACACGAGGCGGGACTTCTGGCCCTCGCTCAGCTGCCCGATCTTGTAGGTCTGCGGGCGGAACGGGGGCAGAGATGGATACGGTTTTTCGGTGATTGAACTCTAAATTTCCAACCCATCACCATACCCCACCCTTCGCACGCCCGTCGCTTGGCATACCCCCTCGTCACCCACTGCCCCGCCCCCTGCATCCTTCCCCCACCTCTACCCCCCCGGCCCTGTCCCCCCCCCCCCACCTGCAGGCGGCCGCTGATTCCGAAGCGCCCCACGTAGCCGCGCCACTCGTCCTCCTCACGCTTGAACGTGGCTGGGGGGGGGGAAGGCGGAAGGGGTCAGAGCCAACACGCCCTTGCCAGGTCAACTCCAAACCAGGCCGTCCCTGGCTCCAAACTCGCGCCTCCCATCCGCTTCCGGTTCGGCTGAGCCCGACAGGCAGTCTTCACTTCGCACCAGCAGCTACCCCACGTTCCGACTCTTCAGACCCTGTCAGCCCTCCGCCCTCCCCCCTCTTCCTCCATGTCCATGAAATCCACACACTACTAACACCCCACCCCTGGGCGCACTCACGCGTGTTGGGGTAGGTCGACTTGAAGAACTCGAGCACCGTCTTGTCCTCGTCCAGCTGGTCAACGGAGTGCTGGTGGTAGCGGCCGATGGACAGGTGGGGGTGGCGGGTGACCGTGCCCTGGGGGGGTGGGTGGGGGGTAGGGATAGGGAGGGAAGGGGGTTAGGGTGGAGGAGGGGGTGTTTGTTGCTGAACGGGATCGCGCCGACGCCAGGGAGACCTTGCATGGATAGGTACATACCGCCGACTTAACCAAGGTGAAGAATGGGTGGAACAAGGGCTGGAGGGGGGACCCCACACGCCCCGCGTTGCCTGGGCCGCCCCTTGTCGCCCCTCAAACGACCCCCCGGCCCCCACCCCCACCTTGGAGGGGGTGATGTCCCCCGTCATGAGCTTGATGAGCGTCGACTTGCCTGGGGGGGGAGAGGTAGAGGGGGAGGGGGAGGGCCGAACCGGGTCAAGATCCGCCGACCAGCCGCCGGCCTCCTCCCGTCCTCTTCCGCAAACCCCTCCCTCTCGCTGTCGCTGACGCACTTCCCCACCCCCCCACCTTTTCCGTGCGCCCCTTCCCCTGCTGCCTGCACTACCCTGTCGCCTGCTTCCCTTCCCTTCCCTCCCGCCCTCCCGCCCTCCGCTTTCCAATCCAACAGAAGACTCGCGCCACCTCCCCCTCCCCCCCCTCACCCGCTCCGTTGGGCCCCACCAGGGCCACTCGGGAGTCGCAGTCCACGCCGAACTCCAGGTCCTGACAGGGGGGGGAGGGGGGACGGGGGACGGAAGGATGGTAAGTTGGTAAATAGGTGGTTGGTGGTTGCGAACCATGACAAGGAAAACCCCGAGAGGTAACCCCCTCGTCACAAGCTGGGCCCTCGGCCCTGGGCGGCCTGAGCACGCGAAATCAACTCACGCGTTTCCCCGCCCTCTCCCCGCACCACACCCGGCACATCACGAGTTGCGCATGGTCCCAACCCCTGTCCTGCCCTCAGCCCGGGGCGCACCGAAACACACACGTTTTCCCTGCCACTTCCCCTTCCCGAACCCCCGCTCCCCCCCACCTGGTACAGGTAGTCCTCCGGCTTGCCGCTGTAGGAGAACGAGACGTTGACGAAGGGCAGCACGGGGGGAGGCAGCTTGGAGCACTCGGGGAACGAGAACTGTAACCGGGGGGTGAGGTGGGGTTGTGGAGGGAAGGAAGGTCAACACGATGCGTGACAGCAGGCAGAGGACAGGGCGCCTGGACTCATCCCAAGCAGCCGCTGCAAGTGCCTCCCACCCCCGGCTCCGTCCGCTCTCTACCCCGAACTCGCCCTCTGCCGTCCCTCCGGGCCCGCGTGTTTAACGACCCTCCTCGCCTTCTCGACTTCATCCTGCGCCCTTCGCGTCACCCCGGCCACTCAAACTTGTCCCTCCACTCGAAACCGCCCTGCGCCGTCCACAACGCCAACCACGCCGGCCTCCCCGAACGCGCGCGCGCACGGATGCACCCGGTTGCCGCCCCCACACCCTGCGGCTGCGGCCACATTCCCAGCTGAGCTCGCCTGACCCACCCGGGGGCGTCCCCCGAGGTGCTCGGTTCCCCCGTTCAACGGCCCCAGTGCCCCCCTCCCCCGGCCACACCTCCACCTTCCGGTACCTTCCTTCCGCCCCCACGACTCCGGCCCAGCCCGCCCGAGTGCCGCCCTTCTGTCCATCCAAAGCCCTCACCCGCTGCGACGCCACTCCACCCCCCGGTCCCCCCCGCCCCCACCCCGCCGCCCGCAACCCCGTCGCCCCCCCCACCTGGAAGGTCCGCTCCCGCTGCACGGGCTTGGTGAGGCCGGCCTCCTCCATCTGTAAGGGGGGGCACAAGCAAGGGAGGGGCAGATGGCGTCAGGAGAAGCGGTCCTGAAGAGCTACACCATCCCTTCCTGTGCTCTCCCTTCAACCTCCCCTGCCTCCGCTCTTTGCTCCGAGGTCCTTGCTGTGGCTACCAGTTCACGTCGCCTGGCCCTCTCTCCCCTACCCCGTCCCGCCATGCCCCCTCTCTCCCGCCACACCTCCTCCCTCCCACCTTGTCCAGGATCTTCTGCTTGGACTTGGCCTGCTTCACTGCGGGGGGCAAGGGGGGGTAGGGGAGCAGGGACGCGGAGGGGTGAATCCGCCGAACGTCTGGGGCCCTCCGACCCATTCCTCATCCCCGCCCCATCCGCCGTGCCCCCTTCCCCTCCCCTTCACACAAACCCCCGCGCGCACGCACCCAGGTTGGCGTAGGTACCGCACGACGCGATGAACTCCTTGATGTGCTTGATGTCCTCCTGCTCCTTCTGGTACTTCTTCATCTGGACAATCTGGGGGGCGGAGGGGGATTTGGGGGGAATGGGGGGATTAGGGGGGGGTTGTTGCTGAGCGGGATCGCGCCGACGCGGGGGACTAGGGGGGGAAAGGGGGGATTAGGGGGTGGGACAGCGAGAGGGTGGGGTCCTGCCGGCCCCCTACAGTACTCGGCATCCTCGTCCCGACCCCATGGACCCCCGCTGCTGCCCCAGGCCGCCCCTGTGGTCCCCGACGAATCTACCCCCCCCCCCACACACACACACACCCCTCCCCTCCCCCCCCCCCCCTACCTCGTTCTCCGCCACGGTCTTGACGAAGGTGTCGTAGTTACCTGGGGGGGGGGGGGCGAGGGGCATCACAGGTTACAATGAGGCCAGGTTGTGCGCCAGAACCCTTCCGCCGTGCAAGGCCCAGCACTCGCTCCGCCATCATCCCCCCCTCCGCCGCCCGTGTGACATGCCAGCTAGACGGCACGGCACAGCACGACCCGCCTCAGCGCATCCCGCTCCACCCCTCCCCGCCTCAACCCTGCAGACTCTCGCAGCTCCGCCAGCCATTCTCCACACCCCTTCCCTCCCTCTCAGCCCCCCCCCCGCCCCCACCCCACCCCACCCGTGTAGTAGGTGAGCTTCTGGTGCGTGAGCCAGATCATGTGCGTGCACACGCCGTTGAGGAAGTCCTGCGAGTGGGAGATGACCACCAGGCACCTGGGGGGGGAGGGCGTAAGGAGGATGGGAGGGACGGGCGGTGGGTCAGCGGGTGCCCTCCTGCTGACGCCCATCTCGCTGACGCCCCAAACCACCCTCCTCGCATGCTTCCCCTCTCGGGCGGAGGGTCAGCGGGCCTTGCGGAGCGGCGCACGCTCCTCCTCCCTCCGACTCGCTCTCTCCCGCTCTGTCCCTCTGCTCCTCTTGCCGGACGCCCCCGCGTCTCCCCCTCTTCCATCGTCTCCCCATCTCTTCCCCCCCTCCCCCCTGCAACCCGCCCCCCCTCCCTCCCCCCGCCCCTCCCCACTTGTTGTAGTTCTTCAGGTACTCCTCCAGCCACACGCACGCCTCCAGGTCGAGGTGGTTGGTGGGCTCGTCCAGCAGCAGCAGCGTGGGGGCGGCGAACAGGGCGCGGGCCAGGGCCACACGCATGCGCCAGCCACCTGGGGTGAGGGAGGGGGGGGGTGGGGTAGGGGGGGTGGAGGGGCGATGGAGGTGAGCGGCAGCGGGCTAGTGGTGTTAAGCGACACGCGCCGAAGCCCTCTCAGTGGGTTATGACTGTGTTTCTTCTTCCCTTTACCCCCTCTCTTTTCCGTGCCTCCCCCCCCCCCCAAAACGCGTACACCCCCTACCCCCCACCCACCCGACAGGTCCTTAGTCAGGCGCTGCTGGAAGGCGGGGGAGAAGCCCAGGCCGTGGAGCAGCTCGGCGGCGCGGCTCTGGGGGGGGAGGGGGGAGGGGGTAGAAGATGGAAACGAGGAGTTGGAGGGCAGGGTTGAATAGCCGGAGCCGAAGGCCCCGGCACAGCACCGTTCGTCTGCTCCAGCCCCCCACATCGTCCCCTCCAATCACCCCCTTCCAACCCCCTCTCCCCTCGGAGTCCGTCAAACATCCCCTCCGTCAAACATCCCCTCCAATCCCCCTTCCACTCTCTCCAACCCCCCCTCCCCTCCCCTCTCTCCCTCCCCCTCCCTTTCACGCCCCCCCCCCCACCTCGAAGGTGGTGGGGTCCAGCTCGTCGATGCGGTCGTAGATGGCCTCGAGGCGCTCGTCCTCGGGGCCCGTGGTCGACATGATCTCCTCCTCCAGGGCCTGCAGGCGGGCCAGCTCGGCCTGAAGGGGGGGGGAAGAGGGGAGGCGAGGGGGTGTTTGAAGCTGAGAAGCGGGAGAGCGTCTTTAGGGAGGAGAGGGGGGTGGGGAAGGAGGGGGGATGGGGTTTGAGCTCCCGCACGCAGCTCTCGCCGCAACCCGTTCATGGCTATGACACGATGAGCTGCGCAGCTCTTGCACGCGGCCCCCTCCGCCATGGGTTCAAGGGAGCGGGCCCACCTGGATGTGGTCGATGACTGCCTGCAGGGCGGTGCGCTCGGAGGGCTCCGCCTCCTGGTCCAGGTGGTAGATGTCCAGGTGGTCGGGGATGGGGACCTGGGGGGGAAAGGGGGCGAGGGCAGGTGGAGGTTGTGAAGGGGAACTTCAGGGGGCTAAGGAGGGTGCGTGCGGGTGCGTGCGGGGCGGGGTGACGCGTGTGGAGGAGGAGCTAGGGCCCCGCCCTCCCATGTCATCCAAAGGCCCTGTCACGCCCCGAAGCACGCACCTCGCGCGCGGCGATGCACTTGAGGAAGTTGGACTTGCCGCTGCCGTTCTGGCCGATCAGACCGTACCGGCGGCCGATGGTCAGCTCGATGGAGCAGTCCTGGGCGGAGAGGGGTGAAGGGGGCGGGGTGATGGGAGGAGGGGGTTAGCGTCGCTCAATCGGCCAATACCCCAGCACCCTTCTCTCTCTACACTTCCTATGTTCATTCCTGCCCCCTTCATTCCCATCCCCGCGCCCCATTCCGCGCCCCGCACCTGGATGAGCTCGTTGCCGTTGAGGCCCATGGAGAAGCCGTCAATCTTGATGTCGCGGGCCGTGGGCCGCGAGGACAGCACGCCCGTCACGGTGCGCGCGCTGAAGGCCGCGTCCTTGCCCGCCAGCGAGGCGCTCGAGTCGGCGTGCGGCATGCTGGCCGCGGACTGGGGGGAAAAGACGGGGTTCGGGAAAGGCGGGGAAAAGGCGGGTGAGGGAACGGCGTGTGGAGGGGGAGGGTGTGTAAGTGGTGGTCGGGGCGGTGCAGGCAGGGTTGGACCGTTGAGATTGGTAGCATAGGTCGCTGCTGTCGGCTGATGGCTGGGCTGAGCGCGGGCGCCCTCGCGGTCAGCAGCTCATCGGCCGCATGCCGCCACGACGCGAGGGCGACGGAGGCCCAGCTGCCTTGGAGGGCTTCATGTCAGTGAGAGGGTGCGTCCGCAATGGGCAAAACAGTCGGGTGCTGGTGAGAACGCAACAGCTTATCGCCGCATATGCGCGGGCTCCTCAAGGGCCTTCTTGCCTCCGCCGACTGCAAATCAGCAGTATCTGAAACCTAGGCTTGCAATGCGCCCAGCAAGCGGCCCGGGCACAGCGCCGTCAGCCCGAGAAAGCGCCCGGCCGCCGCGTCGCAACGCTGTTCCGAGGGCTGGAGAGCCGCTGGCCGCACGTTTCCAGCTCAGTAGGCACCCAGGAGCTTCCCGGCAGCGCGCGGTGAACGCACGGCCGAGCTTAACAATAAAAGTGCAGCTCCCGCGCACCCCACCCATCCGCCATCTGCTCACCGCAGACTTGCTGAGCGCCGCCTTGGAGCCGCTCTTCTTGAGCTTCTCCGCCTTCTTGGTCGCCACGCTGGGCATTTTCGCAAGTCGGTCGGTAGAAGTGGCCCCGACAAGGGCTGAAGAGCTGCGGGTTAGCGCTGCTCTGTCAAACGCTGCGAGTCTGTGACTGCGACAGTGTGTAAAAAGTAGCTACGGTCGCGGACTGGGCCCGCATTTATCGCGCCAAGGGCAGCCCCATGCGGGCCGGCCCGACAGTTCCGCTTAAGACCTGCACGACTCGTAGCAACGTGCCACAGCCTATCGCATACACGTCGCAGCAAGGCCGAACGACCGGGCGACCACGAGTCGACGGTCCGCGGGCACGCTGCCACCCAACGAACTTCCAACCCAACGGTATCGGGCTCCGAGCACCGCCCGCCCCGGCCCGCGAGCTGAGCTACGTCATCCCTGCCGCTTCAAAAGGAAGCGCTCTTCACCTACACCAGGCACCATCGCCTGTGCTCTCCACCGCACGTCAGAGGCACCGCATCCTCTCTTCCGCCGCCCAAGTACATGCCGCCCGGCGCCTGCCGTCCACGTCACACGGCCATTTGCCGTACTGCCTAGACTGCGCAACTCGAACAGCCTCCGTTCACCACCACACGTCACACTTGCTTGCTCATCCCTACGACAGGATTGCCCACGACTTCCTCGGCCATCGCAACCGACAAATCAGGCCAGGGCTCGACTGCATTCCACCCTCCTCACCACCGAGCTCCACCCGTGCGCCTCGCTCCCTGGCCACTTCCGCCAGAGTTGCCGGCAGCAAGGCGCGAGAGGCGTGCCAAGGTGGCAGGCGCATACTGCACCGAGCTCCACGCCTTCGCACACACCAACAGCCGCTCTGCGTGCGCCGGCACCTTGCATGCCTCCGCTTCCCGCAGCAAGCCCTGCCACACCGCTTCGGGCGGCGCGCGGATCCCCTTGTACTTGCACAGCATCCACGCGAAGCGCGTGAACTCCTCGCTGCTCCAGGCACCTCCAATCTGCCGGCACAAGGCAGGCAGAGCGAGCGAGTGGGAGCGGGCCAGAGGCACGGGCGTACGGCAGATGCAATGCCGCTCACCTCATCCAAGCGTTCGTACCACAGCGCCGCCTCTGCCGTGGACGCCTGGTAGCCCAAATCCGCGCAGAAGGAGAGCACGGCGTTGCTGTCCGCCCGCCCTCGCTCTCTGCGCAGGAGATGGGAAGTGCGGGAGAGCGGAAGCGGTTTACCACGGACGGGTCTGTGTCGTCACCTCCGTTTGTCAGGGGGCGGGGTGTGTCACCTACTGGTTCGATCCACTAACTGGGCGTGACACGTTTGCACCACGTATAAGCAAGAGGAGATCACACAGCTGGTGGGGATGACGGCACACGCGGCCTCTATTACTTGCATTGCGATGGGCAGGGGCCGCTGCATCACCACCTTGACCATGGCCGCCACACTGTGCGCCGGCAGCGGCAGGTGCAGGGCGCCTGCGGCGGCGGCGACACTGCTAATGTGGCGCATGGCGATCTCGTCCGTCTCTGTCACATCCATGATGCGGGCCAAGCTTGTGGCGAAGCCGCGCTGCTGCTCTGGCGTCAGCACGATCCGCTTGGATAGGTTGGCCATGTGTGCGGACAGCTCTGCGACGCCCCGGACGTCCCAGTCGTCTAGGTCTGCCAGCGTGTACTCGACCAGGGTGCGGATCAGGCCGTCGCTCCAGTCATACTTGCAGAGGCCCAGCCCCAACCTGCATGTAAGGCAGCATGCAGGCACAGGGGCAAGGAGGAAGGGGTTAAGGGCGGGGTGATCATGAGAGGTGCTTGCCAGGGCCAGGGCACGGTGGGACCTGCCGTTACAGCCACCCACCAGAGCTGAGTGCAGTCGAGGACGTTCTTGAAGCCGCGGTACTGGCTCAACTGGTCCGAGATCTGAGTCTCAATCTGAGGGGTCAACCAGCAAGACGTGAAAGACCATGAACGGCTGGCAGCTTTCTCCTGTCAGGGCCCCTTGCCTGATCAGCCATATAGGCACCGTACTGTACATCTGCCAGCTTTAAACGGAGCTTGCCTGCGAGGGTTGACCCCCAAGATCATGTTTGCGTGGACGCCTTGAATGCACCCCTCACCGCTTCAGGGCCCCCTGGCCCGGCCCCCCTGGCCCCGGCCCCCCTGCCTACCCATGGCCCACAGCACGTTCGACAGGTGACGCAGGCTCATCTCTGGAACGTTTGCGAGCGTCCGTGACAAGAGGGCTTTGCGTGCAAACCCGAGCGCCTCGGGCTGGACCGCTGCGTATCGGCCAACCACGCTCAGTTTTGCGAGCCGGGTCCATGTTGTGGAAAGGTTGATGACATCGACGCTGCTTTCGTTCATATAGTAAGCCTCGGCCAGCTCGCCTACGCTCTTGGCCTGCAGTTGGTGGGGTTGCGGGGATGAGGGATGAGCACGTCACGGGGAGGCCGGGCAAGGGCAGCAGTGGGCAGTGGGCAAGGCGTCACCTGCAGGAGGACGTCGTTGACGGCTTTGCTGAGGATGCTGAAGTCACCTGAGCTGCTATAAAGCGGCTGAGCTATCGCGCGTGACCTCGCTGCAGGTGCTCGCATGGGGCAGCAGGCCCGCGCCGGCAGTCGCGACGCAATAGACGCAATCGAGCCTGGCGCCCTCGGCAGTGCGCAGGCCCTCAGCATGGTTCCTATAGAATTGCCTTATATGTGGGAGTGCCTCGCGATAGGCACTGGCATGAGCTGAAGCGGGCCAAAGGTCGCGGCCGCGAAGTTCCCGGCGACAGCTGCCCATGCGCGGTGTGCCGGCCTCGCTCGCCCCCTTCCCCTCGCCCGCCCCCGAGTACCGTCTGACCCTCCTGAGCCCCGCATTGCCCGATCACCCGACGCCTTCTGCGCACAAGACCCAGACACCCTACAGCCTACACCCGCTACCAGCAGCCAGCTACCAGCAGCCAGCTACCAGCAGCTGCCCATGCGAGGCCGTGAAGCCCACTGTCTCACGGCTCAGGTCGCTGCTGTCGGTGCGCCCCGTTCCGCAGGGCCCCTTCCCCCCTTCCTGCCCCCAAGGAGTGTTGCTACGAGTTGCTATGTTCCCTGGGATTATTCGGCTGAGCTGGCGGCTAATCCGCCCGGACCGGCCCTTTTAGCCGGCTGGCGGTGACGGCTTGGCACGGGTTAGTCGGCTGGCCTAGGGCGCCAGCCCAAACTTAGTCGGCTGGACTGGCGGCTAATTCCGGATTTCCTTCAGATTAGCCGGCGCCGGCCGACTGTCCAGCCGACTAACCGACTTTGATAGCAACACTTGGGGTCCCCAAGTGCCGTCTGACACCCGTGAGACCGGTCCAGCCCCCCATCTCGCCCAGCCCCCTCCGCTCACAACACCAACACCAGCCCTCTGCGCTTACAACTTCGGTCCAGTCCCCCCAGTGCGGTAAGCAAAGACAAGTCAACTGACCCATGCGCAGCCGTGAGCCGTGAGCCGTGAGCGCCTTATCCCTTCTGCGACTCAATCATGCCACCCCTCACGGCCCCGCCCGCCCCACCAGCCTCTCCGTTGCCGCGACCACCAGCCGGGGCGATCCCCCACGCCCCTCCTCCCCCCCGCTCCCCAGCCGCACGTACCCCCGCGAGTGCAGCACCAGCAGCTCGGCAAACACACGGCACGCGTCCAACCGCCCCACGCCCCCGCCCACCACCTCATCCACACCCAGGACCACAACCCCGTCCTCTTCCTTCGCCCCCTCCGCATCAATCTCCGCGCTTGCAGCTCCGCTGGCGGCGCCATCCGCCTCCGCCTCCTCCGGCCCGGCAGGGGCCATGCGCCGCTGTGCCGCCGCCGCCGCCTTGGCCGCTGCCTGCTGCCGCCGCTGCTGCGTCCGGCGCGCAAAGGCGACCCTCCGCCGCCGCAGCAGGCTCAGAGCCCGAGGTGCCAGCGCCCGCCGGCCCCCGCCCAGCCCCTCCTCCCCACCAACCCCACCCTCTCCCTCCCCTTCTCCCTCGCTGGCTCCTTCGTGTCCCTCCTCCGCCTCCTCCGCTCCGCCGTAGCCGAAGTGCCCGCCGCCGTCCTCCTCCTCCGCCCACCCCTCCAGCTCCCCCGCCGCCTGCCCAAGCCGGGGGTCGTCCTCCGGCCCCAGGAAGCCCTTCGCCGCCAGAGCCTCCCCCGCCGCCACCGCATCCTCCACCGGGCCAGAGGGCCGCTCGCCCGTCTCCGCCAGCTCAAACGCATCAAGGTCCTCCGACGGAGCCTCGGCAGAGGGGCCGGCGGCGGCGGTAGCGGCGGCGGCGTGGAAGCCCCCTGCCGTCGGTTCGGTCTCCGTCTCGCCCTCAGTCTCCGGCGGCTGGGTCTCGAATTGGAGGTCGAAGGCTGACGCCGCTTCCGCCGCGGACGATGCCGCCGGCTCGCCCTCCGCGTGCAGACCGTTCGCCAGAGCAGCCCCAGTGGCGGCGGGCGGGCCCCCGGCGGTGGCGGACGGGCCTGCAGAAACGGTGGCCGTGGTTGCGGCGGCGGTGTCTGCTGCTGCGGCGGCGGCGGCAGGCTTGGCCCGGTGGCGGCGGCGGGGCTTGCTGCCGCCTCCGTCAGCGTCGGCCCCGGCGCCGCCGCCAGCCCGGCGGAACAGCGCCAGCAGCGGCGACGTCGGCGGCAGCCCGAGCAGCGCCGCCGGCGCCGCCGTCAGGCCGCCGACAGGGCCCTCCCGCTGCTGCCGCGGCCTCGCCGCCGCCGCCAGGCTCAGCCCCGTCACCAGCGGTGCCAGGACGGCCCCGGAGCCGGAGAGCAGAAAGTCGGCCCTGACGGCGGCGGCGGCGGCGGCAGCGGCAGCCCTGGCAGCGGCGCCGCCGCCACCGACGGCGCCCGGCCGGCGGCGCAGCAGGCTGGATCGGTCCATGAGGAGATCTCGCATGGCCTTGGATCGGAGGGTGGTGTCGGGCTCGTGGCTGAAGCAGCCTGGGGGGTGAGGTTTGGGGTGAAGGAAGGGGTGAGGGATGTGTGGCAAGAAGGGTGGATGAGAGGTCACGGGCGGAGCAGGGCTTCCCAGCTGGCTAGCACTATCCTCAACCTCCGCAGTCAAGGCTAGGCGGAGGAAGGGTGAGACGGATGGCAGAGTGCTTAGTTGGTGCCTTTGGGTTGTACCGGGCACCGCAGCACTGCCCTCCCGGACCCCGTTCCGCCCACCCTCTGCTCGGCCCCTCGGTCCTTGAGGGTCAAGCCGCCCTCGGAAGACCCCTTTGTGTCGGCCCTCCGTTTGGCCCCCGCCGGCCTTTCCCCCAAAACCCCGCACTCACTCTCGTCCAGTTGGACCCGGGGCCTCTTGCGACCCTTGGGGCCCGCGCCGGGCCCGGCCGGGCCCGCGCCCTCCTCCGTGGCAGGCGGCGTCGGCGGACCGTGATCTGCCGCGGCAGCGCCTTCCGCCCCGCCCTCCGCCGGCTTGCCGACGCTGCCACCCGCCTCCGCCGCCTCCGCTGCCGTCGCCGTCGCGCCAGGGCCAAACGCCAGCTGCCGCCGGACCCCGCCGACGGCGCCGCCACCACCGCCTTCCGCCATCTCCATGCCGCCCCTGGCCTCCCCCTCCTGTGCCCCAACCTGGATCTCGCCTTCGCCCTCCTCCGACGCTTCGAATTCCATGTCGTACGCGCCCGCGAAGTACCCGCCCGCCGCAGCGGCGCCGTCGGCGGAGGCGGCAGGAGTGCCGCCGGAGGCGCAGGGCGCGGGGGCGCCGGCGCCGGCGGCGGTCCGCTTGGGCGACAGAAGCATCTGCGGCGGCAGCCGGGAGCCATTGGCAGTGGCGGCGGCGGCGGCGGCGCTCGGGGGAGGGCGGGTGCGGGGGAGGGACTCGGGTTCGAGTTGGGAGCCCAGGGAAGGGGAGCCTGCGGCGGAGCCGTCGGTGCGGGGGACGAGGGCACATGACCACTGAGCTACCGCACGGAATGGGGCACGGGGAGGGGCATGGGAAGCGCGCGGCAGCCCAGTAAGTACGCCTCCCTTGCCCAAAGTAAGCCCCGGCAAAGGGCCCCACGTCCCTGTCGGTATCCCCGGCCCGAGGCCCCCGCCATTCTCCCAGCTGCCCTGCCCGGAGCGCCGCCACTCCCCCTGCCCACAATCCAAGATCGCTCGCAGTTCCCAACCCCCCCCCCCCCCAGGTGTGGCCACTCACCCGCTCGCTCCCGGCCGCCCTCCGACACCGCCGCCCCCGGGGGGCCCTCCACGTCCTCCTGCCCCAGACCCTCCTCCAGCCCCTCCCCCTCCGCCGCCTCCAGCCCCTCCAGCCCTTCCCCCTGCTCCCCCTCCCCCTCCCCCTGCAGCCCCTCCCCCTGCAGCCCCTCCCCCTGCAGCCCCTCCCCCAGGGCCTCCAGCGCCTCCAGGCCCCCCTCCTCGAAGCGCTCAAAGGCATCCTCGGCGCCAAAGGGCTCGGCCCCCTCCCCCCCCATGTAGAACAGGCTCTGCAGCGAGGATGAGGGGGGCAGGGGGCCAGGATCACCAACGGCGGGTCACAGGCAACGGGCCAAGAAAGAAAGGGCCCCATCTCATCACCTATGATACTGATAAGTACCCTGCCCTTTTTGCAGGGACGGATCATGCATCGGGTAGCCAAACACCGTCTAGCAACGTCCACTCGGCCCCATCAGTACCCACATCGGGCCCCTGCCCCCCCCCCCCCCTCCCCCACCTGCCGCGGCAGCCGGTGGCCCCAGAAGTCCGCCGTCAGACTGGACGGCACCCGCAGCAGCCCCGTCGCCGCCTCGTCGTCAAGCAGCCCGCCGCCGCCGCCGCCGCCAGCTGCACCCCCCGACGGCGCCGCGCCAACCGTAACGGTGCGCTGGCTGTCGAACCCTGCCGCCGCGGCGCCGTCGGCGGTTGATGTGGGTCGGCGCTGGGTCGCGCCGGCGGAGGCGGCTAGCGCCGCCGCCGGCGGAGGCTTCCTGCCGCTGCCGCCAGTGCCGCTGCCGACGCCGCCACCGAGGCCCTCCTCCAGGATGCGGAGCTCGTCCTCGGCCAGATCCAGATCCAGATCCAAGCCCATGGGTCCTAGCTCTGGATCCGCCCGGGCGTGGAGCGTGATGTCCGCATCCGCCGCCGTACGGCGATCCGGGGCCAGGTCAACGCCGTCGGCGTCGCGGCCCCGGCGGCGGCGCTGGCGGCGGCCATCAAGCGTGACGTCACTGGCGGCGCCGCCACTGACGGCGGCGGCGGCGATGGCATGAGTAATCCGGGCCTGCAGTAGCTGCTCACAGTCGTCCAACAGGAACTTGACCTGAGCGGTGGGTAGGGGTCAAGGGACAAGTACAGGCTCTTGGTTGACTGGGAAAATTGATCTGGGTTGGGGAGGGAGAAGTTGCCGTCCTCCTTTGCCCCTTAACCTCCTCCTCCTCCTCCATCCTAGCCCCGCCTCCTCAATCCCCTACCCCTACCCCTACCCCCCCCACCTGTCGCATGTGGATGCGGGCTGTGCCCAGCAGCAGCTGCCCGCTCAGGCGCAGGGCCAGGGGCTGGGGGCCGCCCCGCTGGTCAAGAACCCTGGGGGGGCGAGTGTGTAGATTGCAGGGTGGGGGTGAGGGACGGGCGGTCAGCGGTGTTAGGGCCGAACGACACGACACGAGGAGCGCAAGAGTTGGGCAGCGCCTGCGTGTCCCCCTTTCCCCCCTCCTGTCCACTCTTCCACGCTCCTCCTACCTCCCCCCCCTCTTCCCCAACCCCCTCCTTCGTCCCCCCCTTCCACCTTCCCTCCCCCACCCCACCTGTAGATCTCATCCACGCTCCGCCGTACGTCCGCCGCCGCGAACGAGGCCCGGCCCAGGCCCGCCCGGGCCCCGGGGCCCCGCTCCCCCGCCAGGAAGGACGCGTGCCAAGCCAGCCACAGGGGGGAGGAGGGGTTGCCGAAGATCTGCTGAGCGTAGAAGGCCATGGCGCCACGACAGAGCTGCTAGGAGCGAGCTCGACTGCAGCTGATGCTGCTTCGGATGGCGCCGAGCCCGGACTGTTAAGAGCGCTAGTGGGCGCGTGTGAGGGCCGAGCCGGTGAGCCGCAGCTGGCGCTAGCGAGCTGAAGCACGTGTTGCCAATGTGGGGTTGGCTAGCTGCCGCCCATGCGCCGCTTGAGAGGGCACACGCGGAGTGCGGGCGCCGGGGGCACAGCAGGCCGTTGAGCCCAAGAGCCGCAGCCGCGAGCTGCCGCTTCAACCTCAGCTGCACGATAAGCCTGTGCGCGGGCGACACCGCTAAGGGCGAGGGACCGGCGCTGCGCGGCGCTGTGACGCGGGCGCCGCGGCTGGCTGGGTGGCCGGTGCGGCGCTGTGCCTGTGGTGCTTTGCTGCGCTTGTGGAGCGCTGAGCGGTAACGCGGGCGGCGCTAAGCGGGGGCTATGGGGATATGAGCTAGGAGGAACGCGTTGCAGGTGCCGGCATGGGCCCGTGGGTCTGGGGGGATCCTGCTCTCCAGCTCTCCCCCTAGTCCCTTCCTCCTTTCCTCGGTGTTTCCAGCCGGTTTGCCTGCCTATGAGCCTGCCTTGAACGCCCTGCTGCGCCTGCCTTCCGTTCACCTGCCCTCCCTGCCCCTGCCTGCCCCTGCCTGCTGCCGCCCTGCCCCGTCACCACGTTTCCCCACCTGCCTGTGCGCACGCCCCGCCCCACCCGCCCCTTCACCGCAGGCCCTCCCAGCCCTAGCCGGTCCCGCGCCTGCCGAACGTGAACCCCTCCGACCCAAACACCTCTTCTGACGCGATCCGATCCGCCGCGCCGTACAGCTCCCGCGCGATCCGGATCATATGATCCTGCGCCGCCACCTTGATCCCTGGCGGCGCCTGCTCTAGCCGCTTGGACGAGTCAAGCTGTGTCGTACGTCGTACTAGCTTCAGCAACCCCACCACCTCCCTCCTTGCCACTTTCCTCCCCCTACCCGTCTTGCCCCCTACCCCGTGCCTCCTCCCCTCCTCCGCACCCCCCTCACTGCTCGGCGGATCCCGCTTATCGGGGTACCAGGTCGCCAGGATCTCATCCGCCAGGGCCTCGTAATCCGGATCCGCATCGCCCTGGATCTCCTCCAGGTGCGGCCCGGGCTCGCCGCCCAGCCGGAAGAGTACGGCAGTGAGTGTCGTACCGAGCGTATACACATCAAATGCAACGCGGTGTTTCTCGCACTTGGGCAGCTGGGAGTCCTGGCCGGGGCCCGAGGGCAGGGGCCGGTGCGCCACGCAGTCCGCCTCCGGGGGCCGGAAGCCGGGGGTGCCCGCCTGGGCCGGGTGGGTGGGCCAGGGGGATGGGTCAGGGGGATGAGTCAGGGGGATGGGTCAGGAATGCGTCAAGGTCGGTTGCAAGGGTGATCGATGGAAGTGGTGCGGAAGTTCACAAGCAGGGCAGGGGACAAAGGGGGCATGCGGCAAAGGCGGCCGGGTCTTTCAAATGCGAAGGCACGGTTACGGCACATCCCCGACGCCCCACTTACCACTCCTTGGCCCTTGCCGATCTCGATCACCAGATCGTAATCCGAGATCTGCCCGATCAGGCGGCCGGTGGGCGTGCCGTCGTCCGTGGTCACCTGGGGGTTGGGAGGATCACGGTGTAGGGGGTGAGGGATGGGACTGGCGTGGAGGAGGGGTGTGTCCCAAGCGAGCTCAGGCAGTAGAGGTTGTCGGGCCGACAGAGTCTTTGGCAGCTATGAGGCACAATTAGCGGTCACCTTTCAGCTATCTAGCTAGCTAGCCAGTTCAGGGCCACAGCCCACCCACCAGCACGTTGTTGGGCTTTAGGTCCCGCTGCAGCAGCCCCTGGGCGTGGATGACGGCTGTGCCGTTGGCTGCGTCCCCGAGCACCCGCAGGGCCTGGGCCAGGCTCAGCCTGCGGGGGTGGGGGGGAATGGTGACGAATGGGAGGGGGTGGAGGGGGTGGAGGGGATGGCGGCGCGGGAGGAGGGAGGGATTTGAGGCGCGGGAGGGGTGTGGAGAGGTACGGAAGGGGGTGGAAGGCGGCGGACTGTTTGATTGGGGGTTCGAACGACACGAGGGCGGCACGAACAGGGAGGGGGGTCTCATGCTCGCCCCCTGGCCCTGGGGCAATCCACCTGTCGTACACCCCATCCCTCCTGCCGTACCTGCCGTACAACTTGTCCAGGGGCCCGAACACGGCCCGCTCCCACACCAGCCCCGCTATCGCCTCGTCCGCCCCGTGCAGTGTGCCCAGCAGCTGCGGGGCGTGGGGGGAGGCCAGGGAGAGGGCCACACCGATGGCGGAGCGGGAGGCGGTCTGGGGGGGGAGGGGGGGAGGGGGGAAAGGGGGGTGGTAATGGGGGAGGGAACGGGGTGGGGAGCAGGGCAGCGCGAGGGCTTTAGCGATGGCGGAGCGGGAGGCGGTCTGTAGGGGATAGGGGGGAGGAAGGCGGAGGGAGAGGGAGATGGGGAGAGGGGGGTGGGAGAGGGGGTCGAGTTGGGTGGGCGCAGCGCGGGGAGCAGGCGGCGGGGGGAAGCGGCAGGGTCACGAGAGGCCAGGGGTGCACGTGAAGGGCAGGGCGTGAAGGGGGTGCTCTCGTAAGACGGGAAGACGCAGGCGAAGCGCAGGGTGTGTGCCCCGCGCCGCTACGGCGGATCCCCTCACACCCGCGCATCCGCCCCCCAACGTCCGCCCCACGATCTCCCCCTTCCCTCCCCCCTCCCCCACCCACCTGGCGGCTGACGCGTGCCCCGCCTGGGTGGTAGCGCTTCACGGCCGCCAGCCCGAACTCGGGGCTGCGGGCGGCGGTCATGGAGGCGAAGGCGCCCCGGCCCAGGTAGATGACCGGGTCGGCGGTGCGGGCCTGGGGGGTGGATGGGTGGGTGGGTGGGTGGGGTAAGCGGAGTGCGAGATACCGGTAGGTGGAGTAGAGGCGAGGCAGGTAGAGGCACACCATCGACTCCATCGCCGTCATCCCACTCAGCCCAGACACCCTGTCTGGTGCGGGACTGGGTGGAGGCAGGGGAGGCAAAGACACAACGTCCCTCACGGAAACCTTTGTCCGCGACCCCATCCCTCACCCTGCCCCACCCTTGCCCCCTCACCTGCGCGTACCCCCCCTCCGCCAGCCACGCCGCCCGCTCCATGGACCGCGCCTCCTCCAGCGTGAAGCGCCGCACCGGCCACCGCACCCGCGCAGGCCTGACCGCCCCCACCCCCGCCCCCGGCCCCGTCCCCGCCCCCCCCTCCACGGCCGCTACCGCCGTCCCCGCCGCCGCTGATGCAGCCGGCGGCGGCTGCACCTGCTCCCGCTGCAGCGCCGGCAGCAGCCGCCCCAGCTCCACCACACCCGCACCCGCCCCTCCCCCTTCCCCATCCCCATCCCCTTCCCCTCCCCCAACCCCATCCCCTCCCCCAACCGCCGCCCCAACCGCTTCCCCAACCGCTCCACCCCAGGCCCGGAACCTCAGCAGCTCGCTCCGCTGCCGCGCCTCCGCGTCCGCAGCGGGCAGCGCCAGGGCCAGGGCGTCCAGGCCCAACCGCTCCGCGTGTGCCACCAGGGTGAGGAGCAGGGCGGCGTCGAGGTTGGAGTCGCGGGCGGCGAAGGGCGCGGCCAGGAAGGGGACGAGCAGGGCGGACCGGCCGCTGCGGGGGCCCAGCCTGGGCGCGGTTTGGAGGGGAGGGGGGGTGGGAGTGAGGGGGGAGGCGGAGGGGGGTGCAGGCGGATTGGGGGCCTCGAACGCCTTGCCCGGAAAGGGTGAGGCAGGCGTAGTGCAGTAGTGCCGTACCTGTACGACGCCAGGCCCAGCAGCTCGTCCGTACTATTGTCGTACACCAGTAAGGCTGCATCGTCCACCTGGCGAGGAGCACACGGAAGCAAGTTGAGAATCGCCGTCCCTCCAAACAGCGTACACACCTGCAGCTGACGTGCTGGGGGCAACGGCGCGCTCTGCTTCAGACATACTAGCACTTTGTCGCAAGTCCTCCAGCTCCTGCCTGCCCACACGTCGCAGGACACCTCCTACCCCAACTTCCTTTCAACCAGGTGTGCTCCACCAAACCCCGGATCCCCCACACTCACGCTCAGTCGGGCGCAGTAGTCCTCCACCGCAGGCTGCCCCTCCCCCTCCCCCTCCCCCCGGGCCAGGGCCAGGAACTCCAGCGTCTCCCCGCACATGGCCCGGGCCTGGGCCGCGGCGGCGGGGGCCAGGGCCCCGGGCCCCCCGGCCTCGAAGCGGTGGCGGTGGGACGCGGGCAGCTCGGAGGGGCCCAGGGGGGAGCGCAGGGCGGCAGCCAGGGCGGCGGCGGCGGCGGGCGGCAGCGGCGGCTCGGAGGGGGCGGTGGAGGCGGCGGAGGCAGGCCCGGGCTTGGGCTGGGCCGCTGGGGGAAGAAGGCACGAGAGTGTTGGGAGGGGGGGGCATGGGAGGGGGATTTTCCAGGTGCAAGCGCCCAGCGTCCCGGCAGCCCCAGCCCTTGTGTGGATGCTGAAGGGAGGGAGCTGGGCACGCAACCACAAGCGATAACCACCCGAGTCGACCCCTTTCCGCGCATATACCGGTATCCCATCCCACTTTCCCGGCCGCCCCCCCCCAAATCCTGATCCCGCCCCCCCCCCAATCACCCCTTCCCTTCATGGGCGGGATGGGTCGGGCTTCGAGCAGCTGTTCACACCCCTTCACCGCACCTGAGGCTCCCCGGCTCATACGAGCAGCCCTTCACCCATCCCCTGAGCATCTAAACACACATCCCATTCCCCCCCCCCCTCACCCGGCAGCCGCGTGTAGAAGCAGTGCCCCGGGGCCAGGGAGGTGGTGGGGTCCCGCTGCCGCCGCAGGCTGCCGCGCTGCTTGGCGGGCACGTAGTCGAAGCCCAGGCAGGCCCGCTCGGGCCCACCGCCCTGGGCCCATTCGGTCCCGTGCTCCAGGTCCAGGCAGGCCCGCGCCAGGTCCAGCACGGTCCCCGGGATGCCCGTGTCGTCCTCGTGCGGCTCCCACAGGGCCCTGCGCGGGGGAGGGGGGGCGTCGGGAGCGAGCGGAGGGGCCACCACCATCACCACGCAACTACTTGTCCACCGACGTTTGGGGTTTAACAACAGGAAGTAACAACGAAACTCCTCGAGTCAGGAGTGCCTGTTTACGTCACACCACCCGGAACTCTTCATCATCGCCGGCCCCCTGGCCCCAGCAGGGTTCTGTGGTCGCGGTGTCCCAGTCCGACCACAGTCCTCCCTAAGCCCCGCCCCCGAGGCCCTTCACTGGCAGCACACTCCTCACCAGCCAGCCCCTCGCGCCCCCCCCAGCGGCCTTCCCCCTCACCACAGGTACTCCTCTCCCCCCCATAGCCTCGCACCCTCCCCCCCCCCCCAAGCCCCGCAACCCCCCCCCAGGCGGCCCTCCCCCAACATTGAAGGTAACGCCTCGTGGTCGAACAGACATAACGGTACTCAAGCTGACAGCGCTCATGCTACCAGGGGTAAGAGAGCCTCCCTTCCCCCCTCCCTCCCCCCTCCCCCCTTGCCCTCCCCCCCCACCACAGGTACTCCTCGTAGTCGTAGAAGTCGTCCCCCTCCTCCCCCGCCAGCGCCGCCACGTCGGGGAGCACGGAGAAGCCGGGCAGGGGGGGACAGCCCTCTGGGGGCGGAGGGTGGATGGGGAGAGGGGGGAGGCGTGAGACGGAGTGCTGAGCAGAAAGGGCGTTGGTGGAAAAACTGGAGAGGGGCGGTGGACGCGTTGGTTCTTCTTTTGCTCCATGACTACTGTTCGGGATCCTGGGGCTCTGCTGCTCCCACGCACCACTCCTCATCTGTGCCGGCCGCCCGCCGCTCACCCATAGGCTAACCGTCCTCCACCCCCCGCCCTCCCCGCCCCCATCCACCCCCGCGCCCCCCCGCCGCTTACCCGGCCCCACGCTGCACACCGCCGCCCCCAGCGCCTCGCAGCTCCCCTGCTCCACCCACTCGCCCCCGCACTCCCCCAGGCTGGCGGCCCCCGGGGGGCAGGTGACGTTGGCGAAGAAGGCGATGGGCATGCGGTACCTGAGGGTGAGGGGGGTGAGGAGAAGGGGAGGGAGTTCCAAAGTGAGGCGGATGTGGGGAGGAGCGGTAGGGGGTACCTCTGTGGTACCTGGTCCAGGATCCCCCAAGCAAGTCCTTGCCCTGCCTTGCCCCTCCAGGCACGGGTTGGCCCCAGCTGTTCCCCTCCTTCCCCCCTCTTCCCCGCCCCCCTCCCCCTCTTCCCCTCCCCCCCTCCCCCTCTTCCCCTCCCCCCCTCCCCCTCTTCCCTTCCCCCCCTCCCCCCCCCACCTGAGCTCCGCGTGCATGTCCGCGGGTCGGTCCAGCGCCCCGGCGCCCCACCCCCCCGCGAAGCCCAGCCCCCGGCAGGCCAGGTCGGCCAGGCCGTGGTCGACCCATGGGTCGCCGGGGTAGCACACGGGGTACCAGTCCACGTCCTCCTCCCGGGAGGGGTCCGAGGGCCCCCCCCAGATGCGCAGGAAGCCGGTGACCCCGGGGCGGTCCACCGCGCCGCCCCACTTGAGCTGGTCGCGAATCCAGGTCGTGGGCACGACCTTGGACATGATGTACGGCAGGCGGATCGGATCTAGATCTGGATCGGCGTGGGGGTCTGCTGCGGTTAGGGGTGGGAAGGAGGGGGCCGGGGGGCTGTGGGCACTCCCGCAGGCCTTTGTCCCGGTGCATGGCGGCCCAAAAGGCCGGCCCATTGATCCGGCCCAGCGCCATGATCCGCTCAGCTTGCCCCAATGAGTATCAACTTGCTTCAACCCTACCCGCTTGGGCTACCTGCCCCAATCGGGCCCCGCGCCCAACCCCCGCTCCCGAACCCTCCCCCAGCGGCGGGCCGCACCTGCTGTTGCCTCCGGTGCCGCGCAGGTCCCCTCCTCGTTCCGGCACTGCCCGCCAGCGGCTGTGCGTGAAGGAGGGAGGGGGCGGGTGGGGTCACAGGGGTGGGGCTGGGCGGGGTGGCGTCCTACTGGCTGCCCCCAGAAGGCGTGCACGTTGAACCTGCCCGTCTCACCGACTTCCGGGCTGTTGCTGCTGCCGCTCGCCCTGCAGAAAGTCGGGCAGGTGGGACCTCAGACAACGATGAACACGGACTGTGGTCAGCACACCTCTCTAGACTCCCGGGCAGGTGCACAGCCGGAAGGGGTCAATGCAACGTGCAGCTAGCCGGGTCTGGCCCACCGGAAGGGGTGGCCGTGGACTGATCAGCACCTCCCTGTATACCCCTGGACAGTGCTGTGCCACCCACCAAATGAATGCTGGGGAGCTGGCCAGCAGCAGCGCGGCCAGCAACATGGCAAGGGGGCACCGTGGATGGCTCCGCTGCACATGCCCCCGGGTGCTTGGACCAACCGGGTATGCCCGCGACATGCTGTTATCAGAGCCTGATAGGTGAACTTGTAGCTAGCAGCGTGCAGCTGGGTCTGTGAAAGCGCTCTAGGCCGCGATTGAGTGTGCAAGCCGAGAATGCGATAACTTGGGAAGCTCCATTACTCAGCTAGGTACTTGACTAGCTATCTGCAGGTATGCAACGGGGTCATAAGGGCAATACATTCCAAGGACAGGGAGTGGGGCAAGAGTGGAATGCCATGCCTTGACCACGCGTGTCGTCGTGCTGCTAATTGGCGGATGTAGGATGTAGGGTGTCTTTGAGCTGTAAGCAGAAGGTACCGGTGGTAAGGCGATGCTTGGGAGGGTCAGACGGCACTCGGGGGCGGGCGGGGGAAGGGGGCGAGCGAGGCTGGCACGCCTCGCATGGGCAGCGGTCGCCGGGAACTTCACGGCCGCGGCCTTTGGCCCGCTTCAGCTTAGGCCATGGCCTACAGCGAGGCACTCCAACATATGAGACAAGGCACCATGCTGAGGTCGCTCGCGCGTCCCTGCGCGCTGCCGAGGGCGCACGGCCTGCTTGCACCGCGACTACCGGCGCACGCCTGCCCCTCGCGAGCACCTGCAGCTCGATCGCGTACAACTGTAGTGCCAGTGGCTTTCAGCGCGCCTCGACGCGATTACCGCAAGGCGGAGCGTTTCGCAAATGGTAGCGATGACTCGTTTAGCTATGTGCAGAAGGCCATCAACGACGAGCTCCAGCGAGTAAGCGAGGACGGCGGGGCGCTGTAGGGGTTAGGGCCGCCGTGTCTCTCCCCACATGTCCCCCGCCCCCTTCCCCTCTGCAGGCACAGTCCGTTGAAGAGCTGGTGCTCACGTACCGCTCAAACGAGAGCTCTCTTACATACGTGAACGTCGCGACGGCTTGGACTTGCCTAGCGCGGAGGGGCGTGTCCGCGGGCCGGAACGCGGTGGTTGACCCTGAGGCCATTGCCTTTGCCCGCAAGTCCCTGTTCCCGACGACGCTGGCCAAGGTGTCAGACATGGGTCTGCGCCAAGTTTCCAACGTTCTCTGGGCCATGGGTGAGCCTGGTTCTGGGCGCCCTCCCTTCCTCTGTGTCCGGGTACGACGGCACTAGGATCCCCGCCCGTTGATGAACAAGCGCTCCGCTGCACTGTCGTGTAGGTCCAACTGTGCCTTGCTTCCGCAGTTGGAGGACCAGATCCTTGACCTCCTCAAGGCCAAGGGCGGATTTGTGGACGTGCGAGATGGCTCACAGCTATGGTGGGTCCCGCGTCCTGATGCAATGTTATGCGTAGTTGAATAGCCAGCCTGGCAACCGGCCATGCCAGTAGGGGGCAATCACACGCGCACGCCTTCTGCCACACTACTCCCTTGCAGGCTGGGCTTGAGTCTGTGCCAACATGAGTGGAGCGAGACACTCGTGCGCGAGCTGGTTGAATACACGGTGGCCGAGCTGGGGGAGTTTGACGCGCAAGGGGTTTCGCAGGCGCTGGTCGTCATGGCTTCTGTCAAGATTTTGAAGCATGTCCAACTTTCGCAGCCACAAAAGCAGGAGATTGTGAGGTGCATCATGACTCTGCTCTCCAACGCCGATCACGACGTGGGGGTGGTGCGGGGAGTCGCTAACCTCGTGCACGCAGCACGCCAGCTCGACCTCCCTCTCCCCGCCGAAGGCCTTGCGGCCGTCGCGTCCATCATTGGCAACATGCCCCTGCCACTTCTCAGGGAGGTCCGTGTTATGGCGTGCTTTTGCCGTTCTCTGGGACAAGACAGTCTCCAATCTGACGGCATCTGCGCCCGTGCAGGGAGCGGAGCCGTCGGAGTATCACCGCTGCCCTGGATCAGTGCATAGAGCTGGGCTACCAGCCCACCGCGCGAGAGGCGGCGCTGTGGTACGATAGGCTGGAGGAAATGCCGGACGAGTGGAGCAGCAAAGAGGTCATCGACACGCTTAGGCTTTTCTCGCTGTGCCCCAGCGTCGAGGTTCCCACGGGGTTGCGGCAGCTCGCACTTCGGGAAGCGGAGAAATGCAATGACTTGGCCCATGCCAAGCTGCTGCTGGCCCACACAAAGGCCCTGGGCGTGCTTCCGGCAGCCGCTGTTGCACGGCTGCACACGGTCATAGCTGGAGCGGGCGGTGCAGGGCGGGGCGGGGGCAGGGGAAGGAGCACGCAAGGGGGGCGGGGCGAGGGAAGGGGCACGCCAGGGGGGCGCCGCACGCGGCCCAAGGCTTGAGTATCCATGGCACTATGACATGTCACTGTTGCTGCATGTTGGGAGCGGTGTAGGCTGCGTTAGGGCTGCACCATTACATTGTATGTTAGAAGCTTTCAGAGCATCCGGAAGGGTTTGGAGACTGGCAACGGGACATGCAAAGCGATTGCTGGGGGCCCTGCTGTGGCATGACGTGGCATTGGAGACTACGGGAGACTGCATGCTCCCCCAGGGCGCCTACACACACGGAGCTTTCCGCACGTGTCGGTGTGTAAGTGGAGGCAACTTGAGGGCGTTAACGTCGACGGCGAAGCATCGATGTGTTGGCTAGGGCGGCTAGGGCGTAGGTTGTTGTTGCCGACCACGGCGGGGCGGTAACAGGGGACGACAGGGACTTGGCGGGGCCCTAGTCCGCTCGGACCGTTCTATTAGCACAAGTAAACCAAGTGGTGGGGATTGTTCACCGGCACGGAGCATATAGAAGCTGACGGGGCACGGCGGGTGTCGGCCTGTCGGGGGACAGCGGGGTGGTGCAAGGCCGGCACGCCTCGCATGGGCAGACGCTGGCTTCTCTGCAAGAGACTGGCTATCCAACAAGTCCATAGGATGTGTCATCGATAGAGCGCTGTGCTCACACTACTCAAGTAGGTAGCATCAGCGCATTCCACTCTCCACTGTTACGGCCGACGCTCTGGTGGCGCCTGGCCACGCGCTTTCCGCTAGGATGGCATCTTATATGCACTTGATAACGTGTCGACTCCGTTTGCGACCACCGAGCGCTCAGTGATCGATCAGCCTCCCGCTACGCGCCTCATGCCTCCCGCTACGCGCCTCCCTTGCAGAGTCCCATTTCTGTATTGGATACACTCCTCATTAGCTAGGTAGTTTTCAGCTCCCGCGGAGCCCCTACGCGGAGTGGCGGCGCCTTTCTCGTGGTTGCGAGCCACTTTGCATAACTTCAGCTGCGTCGCCTTGGATTCGCCGCATGCCCGGAGCGTTTGCCGGGCTCTGCGCATGCCAAGCGATACTCAATTGAGCCTGCCCTAAGGCCGTTTGATGTTTCCCAGCAGCAGCCGTATGTGCATCACACAGGCCTCTGCGCCTTACTGCTTGGGTCAACATGTTGGGGCCCGTGGGCCGACCAGCAGGGGACCCCGGATCCCCTCCAGCTCTGTCGCTATGCCTTCGGGCTTTACGCATGCTATGCGGTACTATACTGAGCCTGCCCCAAGGCCGACTGTTGTTTCCCAGCAGCAGCCGTATGTGCATTACACAGGCCTGTGCGCCTTACTGCTCGGGTCAGCATGTCGGGGCCCGTGGGCCGACCAGCAGGGGACCCAGGATCCCCTCCAGCTCTGTCGCTATGCCTTCGGGCTTAACGCATGCTATGCGGTACTATACTGAGCCTGCCCCAAGGCCGATTGTTGTTTCCCAGCAGCAGCCGTATGTGCATTACACAGGCCTGTGCGCCGTACTGCTCGGGTCAGCATGTCGGCGCCCGTGGGCCCGGTGTGAGGGCCGAGCGACTCGACACGGGGCAGCGCAAGAGTTGAGTAGCGCTTGCGTGTCCCCCTTTCCCCCCTCCTGTCCACTCCTCCACGCTCCGCCTACCTTCAGCCCGTCTTCCCCAATCCCCTCCCTCCCCTGCCCCCACTCCCCCTTCGCCCCTACGCCCCCTCCTCCCCTCCCTCCCCTGCCTCCATCCCCCTTCGCCCCTCCCCCCTTCCTCCCCTCTCCCCTCCGCCCCCCTTTCCTCCACCCTCCCTCCACTCCATCCTCCCTCCCCTCCCCCACCCCACCTGTAGATCTCATCCACGCTCCGCCGTACATCCGCCGCCGCGAACGAGGCCCGGCCCAGGCCCGCCCGGGCCCCGGGGCCCCGCTCCCCCGCCAGGAAGGACGCGTGCCAAGCCAGCCACAGGGGGGAGGAGGGGTTGCCGAAAATCTGCTGAGCGTAGAAGGCCATGGCGCCACGACAGAGCTGCTAGGAGCGAGCTCGACTGCAGCTGATGCTGCTTCGGATGGCGCCAAGCCCGGACTGCTAAGATAGAGCGCGAGCGGGCGCGTGTGAGGGCCGAGCCGGGAGGGCGCTTGGGAGGGGGAGACGAGCGGCGCTAGCGAGCTGAGGCCCGTGTTGCCAATGCGGGGTTGGCTAGCTACAATGTGGGGTTGGCGCTGTCGCCCAGGCGCCGCTTGAGAGGGTATACGCGGAGTGCAGGCGCCGGGTGCACAGGCCGTTGAGCCCCCAGAGCCGCAGCCGTGAGCTGCTGCTTCAACCCCAGGTGCACGTGAAGCCTGCGATGCTGGAAGCTGTGTGGGGACCCGCGCTGTGTGACGCGGGCGCCGCGGCTCGCTGGGTGGCGGTTCCGCGCCTGTGGTGCTGTGCCGCGCCTGTGGTGCTGTGCCGTGGAGCGCTGAGCGGTAACGCGGGCGGCGCGAAGCGGGGCTATGGGGATATGAGCTCGAAGGAACGCGTTGCAGGTGCCGGCATGGGCCCGTGGGTCTGGGGGGATCCTGCTCTCCAGCTCTCCCCCTAGTCCCTTCCTCCTTTCCTCGGTGTTTCCAGCCGGTTTGCCTGCCTATGAGCCTGCCTTGAACGCCCTGCTGCGCCTGCCTTCCGTTCACCTGCCCTCCCTAAACATCCCCCCCTCGCTTTCCCCCCCTGTGTTGCCGGAACCATTGCCTTCCCCGCTCTCTTCCGCTCCCTGCCCATGCCTGTTGCCGCCCTGCCCGTTGCCGTTTCCCCACCTGCCTGTGCGCACGCCCCGCCCCACCCGCCCCTTCACCGCAGGCCCTCCCAGCCCTAGCCGGTCCCGCGCCTGCCGAACGTGAACCCCTCCGACCCAAACACCTATTCTGACGCGATCCGATCCGCCGCGCCGTACAGCTCCCGCGCGATCCGGATCATATGATCCTGCGCCGCCACCTTGATCCCTGGCGGCGCCTGCTCTAGCCGCTTGGACGAGTCGAGCTGTGTCGTACGTCGTACTAGCTTCAGCAACCCCACCACCTCCCTCCTTGCCACTTTCCTCCCCCTACCCCTCTTGCCCCCTACCCCGTGCCCCCTCCCCTCCTCCGCACCCCCCTCACTGCTCGGCGGATCCCGCTTGTCGGAGTACCAGGTCGCCAGGATCTCATCCGCCAGGGCTTCGTAGTCCGGATCCGCATCGCCCTGAATCTCCTCCAGGTGCGGCCCCGGATCGCCGCCCAGCCGGAAGAGTACGGCAGTGAGTGTCGTACCGAGCGTGTACACATCAAATGCAACGCGGTGCTTCTCGCACTTGGGCAGCTGGGAGTCCTGGCCGGGTCCCGAGGGCAGGGGCCGGTGCGCCACGCAGTCCGCCTCCGGGGGCCGGAAGCCGGGGGTGCCCGCCTGGGCCGGGCGGGTGGGTCAGGGGGGTGGGCCAGCGGGGTGGGTCAGGGATGGGTCAGGCGCGGGTCAAGGTCGGTTGCAAGGGTGATGGAAAAAGTGAGAAGGCGTAAGTTAGAAGGCAGGGCAGGGGACAAAGGGAGGGGCATGCGGCAAAGGCGGCCGGGTCTTTCGGATGCGATGGCACGGGTACGGCACATCCCCGACGCCCCACTTACCACTCCTTGGCCCTTGCCGATCTCGATCACCAGATCGTAATCCGAGATCTGCCCGATCAGGCGGCCGGTGGGCGTGCCGTCGTCCGTGGTCACCTGGGGGTTGGGAGGATCACGGTGTAGGGGGTGAGGGATGGGACTGGCGTGGAGGAGGGGTGTGTCCCAAGCGAGCTCAGGCAGTAGAGGTTGTCGGGCCGACAGAGTCTTTGGCAGCTTTGAGGCACAATTAGCGGTCACCTTTCAGCTATCTAGCTAGCTAGCCAGTTCAGGGCCACAGCCCACCCACCAGCACGTTGTTGGGCTTTAGGTCCCGCTGCAGCAGCCCCTGGGCGTGGATGACGGCTGTGCCGTTGGCTGCGTCCCCGAGCACCCGCAGGGCCTGGGCCAGGCTCAGCCTGCGGGGGTGGGGGGGCATGGGGGCGAATGGGAGGGGGTGGAGGGGATGGCGGCGCGGGAGGAGGGAGGGATTTGAGGCGCGGGAGGGGTGTGGAGAGGTACGGGAGGGGGTGGAAGGCGGCGGACTGTTTGATTGGGGGTTCGAACGACACGGGGGCGGCACGAACAGGGAGGGGGGTCTCATGCTCGCCCCCTGGCCCTGGGGCAATCCACCTGTCGTACACCCCATCCCTCCTGCCGTACCTGCCGTACATCTTGTCCAGGGGCCCGAACACGGCCCGCTCCCACACCAGCCCCGCTATCGCCTCGTCCGCCCCGTGCAGTGTGCCCAGCAGCTGGGGGGCGTGGGGGGAGGCCAGGGAGAGGGCCACACCGATGGCGGAGCGGGAGGCGGTCTGGGGGGGGGGAGGGGGAGGGGGGAAAGGGGGGTGACAAACTGGAGAACGGAAGGAGAGTAGGAGCGGCAGCCAGCGAGCCCGATGCGCACCGATGTCCAGAGCGAAAGGTCCGACCTCCGAGCGGCGACTGGAGAGCGTAGTCTGCGCTGAAAGTGGCGTAGTCTAGAGCGGCTTGGCTAGAGTAAATGTGGTGTGGTGTGTTTTGTGGTGATCAGCGGGCGTGCGTGCATCGCGCCGCAAAGCGCGCACCGACGCAGAACTGAACTCCCAACCTGAACCCATACGTACCTGAAGTCGAAGACAGCGAGACCCATCGCGAGGAACACGCGCCGCGAAAGAGGGGCGGGGCACAAAGGAGCAAGAGCTTAGAATTGGCCACAAAAGAAAAGAGGGAGTGCGGTGCAATGGCGTGCATGATGGCGCGCAAGCTAGTTATGTGAAGCAACAGAGTGCGGATATGAGCGCGGCAGCAATATGGCGGAGGCTGTGTACGGAATGACCTGCATGGGACACGTTAGTCAGGCGGGGGAGTCCGGGCCCAATGGGTTCACTCGGATCTCCCGCCCGCCGGTGGGCTGGTCCCGCCGGCGGCCTGCTGCCGCACACACCCCTCCCCATTGAATGCAGCGGCGGCGCGGTGATGGACGAAGAAGGCCTGTGAGTGCGAGTAGGGGCTACATGGACAGAGTCAGTGACCGAGGCGCTGGGCTGAGCTGAAGCGACCCGGATGGCTGCGAAAACGCTTCGGGAACTCGCTGCACCGCCGCCCAATTCGCCAGACATCAGAAAGGGGGGTGGTAATGGGGGAGGGAAAGGGGTGGGGAGCAGGGCAGCGCGAGGGCTTTAGCGATGGCGGAGCGGGAGGCGGTCTGCAGGGGATAGGGGGGCGGAAGGCGGAGGGAGAGGGAGATGGGGAGAGGGAGGTGGGAGAGGGGGTCGAGTTGGGTGGGAGCAGTGCCGGGAGCAGGCGGCGGGGGGAAGCGGCAGGGTCACGAGAGGCCAGGGGTGCACGTGAAGGGCAGGGCGTGAAGGGGGTGCTCTCGTAAGACGGGAAGACGCAGGCGAAGCGCAGGGTGTGCGCCCCGCGCCGCTACTCCTGCTCCCCTCACACCCCCTCATCCGCCCCCCAACCTCCGCCTCCCCCTTCCCTACCCCTCCCCGCCCCTCCCCTCCCCCACCCACCTGGCGGCTGACGCGTGCCCCCCCCGGGTGGTAGCGCTTCACGGCCGCCAGCCCGAACTCGGGGCTGCGGGCGGCGGTCATGGAGGCGAAGGCGCCCCGGCCCAGGTAGATGACCGGGTCGGCGGTGCGGGCCTGGGGGGTGGATGGGTGGGTGGGTGGGTCGGGTGAGCGGAGTGTGAGATACCGGTAGGTAGAGTAGAGGCGAGGCAGGTAGAGGCACACCATCGACTCCATCGCCGTCATCCCACTCAGCCCAGACACCCTGTCTGGTGCGGGACCGGGTGGAGGCAGGGGAGGCAAAGACACAACGTCCCTCACGGAAACCTTTGTCCGCGACCCCATCCCTCACCCTGCCCCCACCCTTGCCCCCTCACCTGCGCGTACCCCCCCTCCGCCAGCCACGCCGCCCGCTCCATGGACCGCGCCTCCTCCAGCGTGAAGCGCCGCACCGGCCACCGCACCCGCGCAGGCCTGACCGGCCCCGCCCCCGCCCCCGGCCCCGCCCCCGGCCCCGCCCTCCCCTCCACGGTCGCTACCTCCGTCCCCGCCGCCGCTGATGCAGCCAGCGGCGGCTGCACCTGCTCCCGCTGCAGCGCCGGCAGCAGCCGCCCCAGCTCCACCACACCCGCACCCGCCCCTCCACCTTCCCCATCCCCATCCCCATCCCCTCCCCCAACCCCATCCCCTCCCCCAACCCCTCCCCCAACCGCCGCCCCAACCGCTTCCCCAACCGCTCCACCCCAGGCCCGGAACCTCAGCAGCTCGCTCCGCTGCCGCGCCTCCGCGTCCGCAGCGTGCAGCGCCAGGGCCAGGGCGTCCAGGCCCAACCGCTCCGCGTGTGCCACCAGGGTGAGGAGCAGGGCGGCGTCGAGGTTGGAGTCGCGGGCGGCGAAGGGCGCGGCCAGGAAGGGGACGAGCAGGGCGGACCGGCCGCTGCGGGGGCCCAGCCTGGGCGCGGTTTGGAGGGGAGGGGGGGTGGGAGTGAGGGGGGAGGCGGAGGGGGGTGCAGGCGGATTGGGGGCCTCGAACGCCTTGCCCGGAAAGGGTGAGGCAGGCGTAGTGCAGTAGTGCCGTACCTGTACGACGCCAGGCCCAGCAGCTCGTCCGTACTATTGTCGTACACCAGTAAGGCTGCATCGTCCACCTGGCGAGGAGCACACGGAAGCAAGTTGAGAATCGCCGTCCCTCCAAACAGCGTACACACCTGCAGCTGACGTGCTGGGGGCAACGGCGTGCTCTGCTTCAGACATACTAGCACTTTGTCGCAAGTCCTCCAGCTCCTGCCTGCGCACACGTCGCAGGACACCTCCTACCCCAACTTCCTTTCAAACAGGTGTGCTCCACCAAACCCCGGATCCCCCACACTCACGCTCAGTCGGGCGCAGTAGTCCTCCACCGCAGGCTGCCCCTCCCCCTCCCCCTTCCCACGGGCCAGGGCCAGGAACTCCAGCGTCTCCCCGCACATGGCCCGGGCCTGGGCCGCGGCGGAGGGGGCCAGGGCCCCGGGGCCCACGGCCTCGAATCGGTGGCGGTGGGACGCGGGCAGCTCGGAGGGGTCCAGGGGGGAGCGCAGGGCGGCGGCCAGGGCGGCGGCGGAGGCGGGCGGCAGCGGCGGCTCGGAGGGGGCGGTGGAGGCGGCGGAGGCAGGCCCGGGCTTGTTGGGCTGGGCCGCTGGGGGAAGAAGGCACGAGAGTGGTGGGAGGGGGGGCATGTGAGGGGGATTTTCCAAGTGCAAGCGCCCAGCGTCCCGGCAGCCCCAGCCCTTGTGTGAGTGCTAAAGCTAAAGGGAGCGAGCTGGGTCCCGCATGGCTGACGCCAGGCCCGCAACCGCAAGCCATAACCACCCGAGTCGACCCCTTTACGCACATATATCCCATCCCACTTTCCCGCCCCACCCCCACCCCCATGCCCCACCCCCCCCATCCGGCAGCCGCATGTAGAAGCCGGCCCCTTTCCGCCCCCATTCCTGATCCGCCCCCACCCCCCACCCCCCCCACACCCTGAGCATCTAAACACACACCCCCACCCCCACCCCCCCACCCGGCAGCCGCGTGTAGAAGCAGTGCCCCGGGGCCAGGGAGGTGGTGGGGTCCCGCTGCCGCCGCAGGCTGCCGCGCTGCTTGGCGGGCACGTAGTCGAAGCCCAGGCAGGCCCGCTCGGGCCCACCGCCCTGGGCCCACTCGGTCCCGTGCTCCAGGTCCAGGCAGGCCCGCGCCAGGTCCAGCACGGTCCCCGGAATGCCCGTGTCGTCCTCGTGAGGCTCCCACAGGGCCCTGCGCGGGGGAGGGGGGGCGTCGGGAGCGAGCGGAGGGGCCACCACCATCACCACGCAACTACTTGTCCACCGACGTTTGGGGTTTAACAACAGGAAGTAACAACGAAACTCCTCGAGTCAGGAGTGCCTGTTTACGTCACACCACCCGGAACCCTTCACCATCGCCGGCCCCCTGGCCCCAGCAGGGTTCTGTGGTCGCGGTGTCCCAGTCCGACCACAGTCCTCCCTAAGCCCCGCCCCCGAGGCCCTTCACTGGCAGCACACTCCTCACCAGCCAGCCCCCCTCCCTCCCCCCTCCCCCCTTGCCCTCCCCCCCCACCACAGGTACTCCTCGTAGTCGTAGAAGTCGTCCCCCTCCTCCCCCGCCAGCGCCGCCACGTCGGGGAGGACGGAGAAGCCGGGCAGGGGGGGGCAGCCCTCTGGGGGCGGAGGGTGGATGGGGAGATGAGGGTGGATGGGGAGGGAGGAGGAGGGGGGGGTCAGAGGGAAGAGCGGGTGGTGGCGGACTCGGGAGGAGTGCTGGGCCTCTTGGGTGCACAGACAGCCACTCTGCTACTCACACCTTACCCCGCCCCTGTCCGCCCCCGTCCTCCCCCCCCGCCATCCACCCATGCATCCGCCGCCTCACCCGGCCCCACGCTGCACACCGCCGCCCCCAGCGCCTCGCAGCTCCCCCGCTCCACCCACTCGCCCCCGCACTCCCCCAGGCTGGCGGCCCCCGGGGGGCAGCTGACGTTGGCGAAGAAGGCGATGGGCATGCGGTACCTGGGGGTGAGGGGGAGGGGGGGAGTTCCAAAGTGAGGCGGATGTGGGGAGGAGCGGTAGGGGGTACCTCTGCGGTACCTGGTCCAGGATCCCCCAAGCAACCCCGTGCCCTGCCCTGGCCCTGCCCTGCCCCTCCAGGCACGGGTGGCCCCAGCCCTCCCTCCCCCCAACCCCCCTTCCCTTCCCTTTCCCTCCCCTAACGCCCCCCCCCGCCCACCTGAGCTCCGCGTGCATGTCCGCGGGTCGGTCCAGCGCCCCGGCTCCCCACCCCCCCGCGAAGCCCAGCCCCCGGCAGGCCAGGTCGGCCAGGCCGTGGTCGACCCATGGGTCCCCGGGGTAGCACACGGGGTACCAGTCCACGTCATCATCCCCCTCCCGGGAGGGGTCCGAGGGCCCCCCCCAGATGCGCAGGAAGCCGGTGACCCCGGGGCGATCCACCGCGCCGCCCCACTTGAGCTGGTCGCGGATCCAGGTCGTGGGCACGACCTTGGACATGACGTACGGCAGGCGGATCGGATCATGATCCGGATCGGCGTGGGGGTCTGCTGCGGTTGCGGTTGGGGTGGGAGGGAGGGCGGCGGGGGGCTGTGGGCACCCCCGGCCTCTGTGGCCCCGGGCCAGCGCCTTTGATCCGCTCAACTTGCTTCAGGCCGCCCGGCGCCCCGCTTGGGTACCTGGCCCAATCAGGGCCCCGGGCCCAAGCCCCCGCCCCCTGACCCTCCCACAGCGACACGCCGCACCTGCTGGTGCCTCCGGTGCCGTACAGGTTCCGTCCTGGTTCCGGCACTGCCTGCCAGCGGCTGTGCGGGCAGGAGGGAGGGGGCGGGTGGGGCCACAGGGGTGGGGCCGGGCGGGGTGGCGTCCTGCTGGCTGCTGGGTGGGGCGGGGTGGGTTCACAGGGGTAGGGCCAAGCAGGGTTGCCGGCGTCTCACCTCCGGCACCCAGGCTGCCGACGCCGCCGCCAATATCGCTGATGCTGCTGTCGGCTGCGCTTGCCCTGCAGGCAGGATGGCAGCTGGGTGAGCCGCTAAGCCGCACACCTCTTTGCTTGCATCAAGACACGCTCCTCTAAACCCATACCTGCATGCTACCGCTCACCCTAGCGACGCTGAGGAGCAGCCCAACAGCAGCGCGGCCAGCAGCACGGCACGGGGGGACCATGGATGGCTCCAGTGCCCATGCCCGCGGGAGGTTGGCCCAACCGGGTATGTGCTCGACATGCTGCTATCGGGCTCTGGTAAGTGACTTGATAGCGACAGCGTGCAGCTGTGTCCGGCGAAGGCCTCTACGACGCGACGGAGTGTGCCAGCAGAGAATGCGACCAAGCGCGAAGCGCCAGTCCTCAGCTGGCTACTTAACTAGCCATCTTTTGAGCTTGCAGCTGACTGACTTCGCGAGGGAGTGGGGCAAGAGCGGGCAGGATGCCAAGCCGGTGAGCGGTGACCGCGCGTGCTGCTTACTAGCGGGTGTAGGCTGCAGGGTGTCTGTGTGCTGTGTGCAGAGGTCGCCAGGTGATAAGGCGATGCGGGGCTCAGGGGGGTCAGACGGTGCTTCGGGGCGGGCGGGGGGAAGGGGGCGAGCGAGGCCGGCACGCCTCGCATGGGCAGCTGTCGCCGGGGACTTCACGGCCGCGACGCCCCGGCCCCGCTTCAGCTCGAGGCAGGTCCTTTATTAGCACACCACAACCAAATAGGCTGTCCGTACGCGTAGTCAGTGACTACCATGCTGAGGTCGCTCGCGAGGCCCTGCGCGCCCTGTGTTGTCGCGGTGCCTGTTCGCGCTACGTCGCAGGCCACAAGGCGCGTGTCCTGCAAAGCGTATGGAAGCAGCGTCTTGTACAAAGCATTCAACAACGAGATCCTCCAGGTAGGACCGGCCACCCAGCCACGCCGGCTCTATGTTCCCGACCCGCTGCGAGACTCCCCGCCCCACATGTAACGATGCAGGCCAAGAGCGTCGGTGAGATCATCCTGGCTTACGGTACGAACACAGGCGGGCTCGACAACGTGAACCTCTCAACCACATGGACGCGGCTCGCCAGGATGGGAGTGTCCTCAGGCAGGAACGCGGTGGTCGACCCCCAGGCACTCGCCTTTGCCCGCAAGCAGCTGCTATCTACAACACTCTCCCGCGTGCCGTGCCTGTCCATGCGCCACGTGACCAACATTCTGTGGGCCATGGGTGAGAGGCTTGGCGGGGACGGACCGTTCCGAGCTTGAAACCGCCCACTCCGCTGGTCCCACAGCTTGAGCATGTGCGCAATCCGCAGGCAAGCTGCGGCTCAAGCTGGAGGACGAGCAGTACGGAGACTACCTGGCAGAGCAGGTTAGTTTTACGGCGTGCCGTAGCGTTGGCATCCTTTGACCGTCACTGCCCGCACGGCGGGGTAAAGGGGCCTTCGCTCACCCTCCAACTTGGCCCGGGCCCCCGGACAGATTGAGGAGCGCATCATCGAGTTGCTGGATGACCTCGGGGGCTTCGAGGAGGGTACGCACGGAGCGCAGCTCTGGTAAGCCGAGGGTGTTTCAGACTCGCTTAGTTCGATCGCCCGCCGCCGGACCGCCGCATGCAAGATGCAACCGATGCTCATGCGTCTGCCCCCTCGTCACAGGCTGGGCATTGGGATGTGCCAGTATGACTGGAGCCCGGCGCTCCTCAGCAAACTGATGGACCTGACGCTGACGGGGATTGAGGAGTGGGAGATTAGCGCTATCTCACAGGCCTCGGCTTACATGGCGAGGCTGTCGAAGCGCCTGAGGCTGACGCCAGAACAGGCAGTGCGGCTGAGCTCCCGCATGCAGTCCATCCTGGACAGGGCCGACACTGAGATGGAAGTGTGGAGGCACATCAGCAGTTTCACGACAGCAACACACGCGCTAAAACTTTCTCTGCCCCCTGCAACCTTGGCGACTATGTCATGCGCGGTCTGCAACATGCCTCTGGCGCTGGCCCGGTACGTGCCCCCGTCTTTCCCTGGGTCCCAGGTTGACCCCCGCTTTCGGGCGGATTGCTGCTTGTATAGCCCGGGGGCCAGATCCCTTACACCACTGCCAATGCGGTGGTTGACTTGGAGATCTGGGTATGTGCCTCATGCGTGTCACCAGGGAGCGTGGCCGGGCGGACCTGATCACCGTCTTCATAGACTGCGTGGAGCTGGGCCACCAGCCCAGCGCCATGGAGGTGGTGACGTGGTGGTCACGCTTGGACGAGGTGGGTCTTCCCGTGAGCGTGTGGGGCCTGAACGTGCCTGCACCTGGGGCCAGCAGTTTTCAGGCACTCAAGGCAGCTGCTCCCGGCCTCTAGAGCGGCTGCAAGGGCCCACATACGTGTGGGTCCTGCGCATGCAGGCTGGCGCCGCCTGGAGCCGGGAGGACTCAACGCGGGCGGCCCGGCTGCTGTCGCTGTGCAAGGCGTATGTGCCCTCCGCGCAAATGGTAGACATGGTGAAGCAAGAGGCGGAGGCTTGTACCAACCCCATCCACGCGCGGCGCCTGCTGAGCTGTGCCCAAGCCTGGAACATCAGGCTCCCGGACACTAGCTTTGCTAAGCTAAAGCGCATGGTCGACACTGGGGGCGCCAGGTAGAGGAGAGCCCCCTGCTGCATGCCGGGCTGCCGCCGCCGCCGTCAGGGCCGACTTCCTGCTCTCCGGCTCCGGGGCCGTCCTGGCTCCGCTGGTGACGGGACTGAGCCTGGCGGCGGCGGCGAGCCGCGGCAGCAGCGGGAGGGCCCCGGCGGCGGCCTGACGGCGGCGCCGGCGGCGCTGCCCGGGCTGCCGCCGACGTCGCCGTTGCTGGCGCTGTTTCGCCGGGCTGGCGGCGTCGCCGGGGCCGACGCTGACGGAGGCGGCAGCAAGCCTTGCCGCAGCCACCGGGCAAAGCCTGTCGCCGCCGCTGCCGCTGACGGCGCCGCCGCCGCCACGGCCGCCGTCTCTGCCGGCCCCTTCGCCGCCGCCGGGGGCCGCCCGCCGCCCCTGGGGCTGCTCTGGCGAACGGGCTGCATGCGGAGGGTGACGAGCCGGCGGCGCCGTCCGCGGCGGAAGCGGCGTCAGCCTTCGACCTCCAATTTAAGACGCAGCAGCCGGAGGCTGAGGGCGAGACGGAGACCGAGCCGACGGCAGGGGGGCTTCCACGCCGCCGCCGCTACCGCCGCCGCCGGCCCCTCTGCCGAGGCTCCGTCGGAGGACCTTGATGCGGCTGAGCTGGCGGAGACGGGCGAGCGGCCCTCTGGCCCGGTGGAGGATGCGGTGGCGGCGGGGGAGGCTCTGGCGGCGAGCGGCTTCCTGGGGCCGGAGGACGACCCCCGGCTTGGGCAGGCGGCGGAGGAGGCGGAGGGGTGGGCGGAGGAGGAGGACGGGGGCGGGCACTTCGGCTACGGTGGAGCGGAGGAGGCGGAGGAGGGACATGAAGGAGGCAGCGAGGGAGAAGGGGAGGGAGAGGGCGGGGTTGGTGGGGAGGAGGGGCTGGGCGGGGGCCGGCGGGCGCTGGCACCTCGGGCTCTGAGCCTGCTGCGGCGGCTGAGGGCGGCGTTTGCGCGCCGGACGCAGCAGCGGCGGCAGCAGGCGGAGGCCAAGGCGGCGGCGGCAGCGGCGGCGGCAGAGCGGCGTATGGCCCCTGCCGGGCCGGAGGAGGCGGAGGCGGAGGGCGCCGCCAGCGGAGCTGCAAGCGTGGAGACTGATGTGGAGGAGGCGAAGGAGGAGGACGGGGTTGTGGTCCTGGGGGTGGATGAGGTGGTGGGCGGGGGCGTGCGGCGGCTGGACGCGTGCCGTGCGTTTGCCGAGCTGCTCGTGCTGCACTCGCGGGGGTACGTGCGGCTGGGGGGTGGGGGGGTTTGGGCTTGGGGGATCGCCCCGGCTGGTGGTTGCGGCAACGGAGAGGCTGGTGGGGCGGGCGGGGCCGTTTAGGGCAGGGAAGGGCCTGGCGTAAGGTTGCGCTTGAACACTGGGATAAGGCACTTCACCTCGTTGGGAACGGATGCCTTGGCGGTGATGACGAGGTTGTTAGCGCAGAGCGGTTGAACACTGAGATCTCACGGTTGCGCATGGGTCAGTTGCAAGCAGCGGCGTGAATGTTGGGGGCGGGTAGTGGCATGGCGTTAGATTGCTGTGTAATGCTTGGACCAGAGAGGTGGGCTGAACTTTGGTTGCGGCCACGGAATATTAGCATGCACGAGAGTGCACCAGCACTTTACGCAGGCTGCGCAGGGCGTGAGAGGGCTGGGCTGTGCCCGTAAGGCGTGGGTGACTGGATGGGAAGTGCGACCCGGGAGGCGGCGGCGTAAGTGGCAGCGTAGGCGGCGGCGCGCGGCGGGGTCGGAGGCGGCCTTCAGCTATCCGGGGGCCCGCCTGGCCCTGCTGGGGCACAGTAGTGGGTTGGAGCAGCAGAAGCCGTGACAGTTCCCCAACTTACCGATACACTGGCCCTCCCAGTGTCAGACAGTCTGGTTGGCTTGCCCCAGTCTCCGCTCCGAGAGCGGAGCAGAGGCTACGCCTATGCGGTCAGGTGGCAGGGTGCCCCAGGGGGGGGGGTAGGAATGATGTAGAAGTACCCCATGCTTCCTTTGGAAAGAGCTTGGCCAACGGAGCCTAAATCCGCTTTCAGAATTAGAATCGAGGTTGCAATTGCAAAGATCCAGGCCCCCAAAGTTCAGGGTGGGTGGGTGGGTCGGGGGGTCCGGGAACTTTCGTCAAGGGAGGCCAAGGAACTTTCGTCCCGGCGGGCCTGGGCGGGCAGGACCCCTTCCGTCGGCTCCTGCGCTCATCCAAGGGTCCATCATGGGTATGCCTGAGCACCACGTTCAGCGGTCGGGAGGTGGGTCCAGGCCGGGCATGACCCGACATGTCGGCATGCCAGCGTTGCGGAACACGTGGGGGGCCATCCCCACCGCCTCCTGTTGTGTGACATACAGCCACTTTGTCACACAAGCAGTCAGAAGCCTCTTTGTGGGTCGTTGGACGCGTCCATGGTCACTGGACAGACGCCAAGTCTGGCCTTCGCCCCAAGACGGCTTGCAACGCAATAGCACACGTGAATGCAGTCCGTAGATGCAGAAATGAAAGAAATTACCGTACGTTTCTCGCATGTGCAGTGCTGCCGTACGCCGTACGGCATGGGTGGGTGGGTGGGTGGGTTGGAGGAAGGTAGGAGGAAGGCAGCGCCGCCGTTTAAAAGCAGAGCGCCGTCTGAATCAAATTGCAGAACGCAGGGGCCGCGGGAAGCCCTGGCGAGGGACGCTGGCAACCCGTTTGAGGACCGTGGCCGTGCGACGCATGCTGCATCCGGCGTGTCGCCTACATAGTGCGCCTCGCCGCGTGTTGCATTGCGGCGGGGTGCACGTGCCGTGCCTCGGCCACGCGGCCACGCGGCCTCCCTCCCCCCGCAGGCCCCCGCAGCCCCCTGCGCCGCCCGCGACCCACCGGCGACCCACCGGCCATGCACAGCCAACCCCAAGACCCGAGTCCCGCGGGAAAAAGGGGGGCAAGCCGCGACTGCTGCGCAGCTCAGTGGTTATGTGTTAGCTCACAGCAGGAGTTGTACGACTCCCGCTCCGCATGGGCAGCTGTCGCCGTGAATTCCACGGCCAGATACCGGCCCCGGGCCCTCGAGGCCCTTCAGCGGCACGCCCCGCATGACGCTTCTTCTCAGTTCGCCCTGCATAATACTCATTCATGATGCTTCGGGCGCTAGTGGGTCCCCGCGCCCTGCCGACCAGGGCGCATGCATCGATCGCTCCTCGCCTGGCGCCCGCTCGCGCCTCGTTGGCCCCGCGGAGCCGCTTTGCGCCTTCTAGGCCGTACACTTTTACCAGGAACTCCCTCGCGGCTGACGAGGGTGGCCGGATCCTCTACAAAGCCGTTAACGATGAGCTCATGCAAGCCAAGCACCTCGACGAGCTCATCGACGCGTACAAATCGAACTCTAGCATGATAGACGTCATCGCGCTGTCGACCACTTGGATGCGGCTGGGCAAGTTGGGTGTCAGCGGCAGCAGCCGTTACTTCGTGGTCGACGAGCGGGCCCTGACCCTCGTCCGGGGATCCCTGCTCTCCAAGACGCTTGCCCGCGTGCCCGACATGACGGTGCGCCAGGTGTCAAACGTGCTGTGGGCCATGGGTGAGCGGGGGTGCTAGGTTTGGCGGCGTGGCCCTCCCTGCTGATCAGGGGTTACAGGGGTTGTCCTTTCTCCGCTCCCGCCTTCTGTCTCGCACAGTGATCCAGTAGACCTCCCTGCCATTGCTTGCATTCAGGCAAGCTCCGTTTCAAGCTGGCCGAGGAGAAGAACGGGCCTTACCTGGCGGAGCAGACTGAGGAAAGGGTCCTGGACCTTCTGAGGAAGCTCAAGGGCCCCAATGGCGGGTTCAGGAGTGTCATAGATGGCCCCCAGCTATGGTGAGGAACCACCGGCACCGGGCACGTGTCAAGCCGCTCAATCCCCTCACCTTTGCAGGCTTGGGCTGGGCATGTGCCAGTACGAGTGGAGCACAACCCTGCTGCGGGAGCTCCTCACGCTCACACTGGCAGAGATGTCCAAGTGGGACGTGCAAGGCGTTGCACAGACCCTCGTGCAGATGTCCAAGCTATGTGGGCCCGCCACCCTGCTGACCCCTGAGCACAAGGAGCAGATCAAGAGCTGCGTCCTGGGCGTTCTCAGCGACGGCGCCCTCGAGCATGAGGTTGCTGGGACGATGAGCTCAGTCTCGATATCCATGAATGCGATGCAGATGACGCTGGCGCCCTCGGATTTGAAGGTCATTGTCACAGCTATCATGAATGTGCCCCTACTTAAGGCCAGGTAGCGCGGGCTCACCGAGTGGATTGGGGCCCATCAGTCCTGCGTGGACCTGGGCTATCAGCCCACGGCGCAGGAGGCTGAGGCGTGGCTGAAGAGGCTGGTGGAAGTGGGCGGAGAGGAGTGGAGCGCGGATGACTTCACACGGGTTGTGTACATGCTGTCAAGGTGCAAGGCGTACAAACCGCCGCCTGACATGGTTGAGCGGGTCATGCGGGAGGCCCAGGCCTGCCAGGTCTCCATTGAGGCCCGACGCATCCTGGCCGGTGCCAGTAGCAAGGCTGGGGCATCACGCTTCCGCCCGCCACTGTTATGTGGCTCAAGGGGCTCGCGCAAGGCGGGGTGGGGCGGGATAGCGGGGCGCAAGGCGGGAGCGGGCGGGGCGGGCGGGGGCAAGGCGGGGGAGGGCGTGGTGGAGGTGGAAGGGGCCGGGGCCGCGCGGCAGGCCGGGCCCCGGCGCACACCGGTCGAGGGTGACGTGCGTGACAGGATTTTGTCTGCTGTGGTTGGGAGCGGTTAAGCAGCAGCAGGGCATGGCTGTGTGCACTAGGGTGCACGTGAGATAGCTCGGCACAGCTGTGCGGGGAATGGCGTCATGGGCGGTTTGGCTTTGACTGGCAGTACGACTGTGGACATGTGGCTGTGGGTGCTGCCGGGCGAATGGGGGAGGCGCACCGCGGAGAGAGCTGAGCGGTGTGTGAGTGCATTAGCACCGGCAATGAGCGGTCGATGGACTGGAGACCCTAGAGACTCGTCGTGCGCGGTCTGACCGCTAACCGCTACTCTGTTGTGGGCCCAGACCCAGACCCAGACCCGGCGTCGTCGCTCAGAGCAGCGCTCTGGATGCCAGGAGAGGGTGGCTCCTCGGCACCGACAGGGCGATGATCAGAGTTGTAGGGGTACTGTGAGTTACTGTGATGGTTATGATGGGCCTGCACAATAGCCTCGATGGAAATCTGCACTTTCCGCTTACAGACCCTCGTCCAGCATCCAGCGGTAGCTCTGCCAGGCGCAGGAGCAGGAGCTCTGCCAGGAGCAGTGCCACAACAGCCTCGGTTCTCTCAGCGGGCCTCGGTTATCTGAGTACTCTGTAAAGGGCCATAACTGATGGGACGGATAAGAGTTGACCCCTTTCCCGGCCAGGGCCTTGAGCAGGGCCTTAAGAAGGCGGCTGACATGCTGAGGTCGCTTAGTCACAGGAGGGTCAGATGAACTCGCGGGCGTAGGGAAGGTGGCGAGCGGGGCGGGCACGGCTGGGTGGTAAGGCAAAGGAGCGGGCAAAGGACAGCGGGGCGCAGGTCAGACGTCAGTCGGGGCCGGGCGCGGGGGAAGGGGGCGAGAGAGGTCGGCACGCCGGCATGGGCAGCTGTCGCCGGGATTTCCACGGCCGCGACCTTTGGCCCGCTTCAGCTCAAGCCGGAGCATATAGCAAGGCACTCCCAATTATAGGGCAAGCCTTTAGGCACCATGCTGAGGTCGCTCGCTGGGCCCTGCGAGCTGCAGAGGTCGCATGGCTCCATCGTCCCACGCGCCTGCCCCGTGCGAGCACCGGCACCGAGGCCGCGTGCAGCAGTGGTGATAGTGTTGTCCGGTGCGCCTCAACGCGAGAGCCGCGAGGCTGCGGAGCTGTACGCGAGGCGCAATGATGTCGGCGTCAGTGTTGTGGATAAGTCCATCAACGAAGACATACAGCAAGTGAGCAACTACAACGGGCGCACGGAGTCCCGCGCGGCACGCGCCCTCCTCACCCAGCCAACCAACCGGCGCCTAGTTGTGCTCGCGGGACATCGCGCACGCCGGACATCGCGCACGCACATGCACCCTGACAACGTTTACGGGTGATTCCGGTCTGGCCCCGGGTCTGGCCTGGGAGGTCAGCATCCTTCCCTCCCTCCACCCCTGCAATGCTCACTCTCTATAGGCAAAGAACATCGCAGAGCTGGGGACGGTCTTCCTGCGGAATGAGGCCAGCATCAAGCTGGCAAGATTGGGTGGCTCTGGCCGCAGCGCACCCCCCAACCCGGCGGCCGTAGCCTTCGCACGCCAGCGTCTACTCTCCAAGACGCTGGCCCGTGTTCCCGACATGGGCATGCGCCAGCTGGCCAATGTGCTGTGGGCCATGGGTGAGTGGGGAAGAGGGCAAGGGCAGTTAGGTTGGGGGATGCTGTGTGCGTGCTGTCCGGGCGTGGGCCAGGGGCGGATGGGGGCCAGAGATCAAGGGTCAGGACCTGGTGCCTGCCTATGCGTGCAGGCAAGCTCCGCATGAGGCTGGTGGACGAGAAGCACGGCCCCCTCCTGGCCGAGCACATTGAGGAGCGCATCATGGAGCTGCTGGACAAGGAGGGCGGCTTCCAGCAAGTATCACATGGGACACAGCTGTGGTAGGTGCCAGGCGCTTCCTCACGGCTGGTCTCAGCAGCACTCCCCGATACGTAAAGACCCGAGCTTGCGTGCAATGACGCAGGCTGGGTCTGGGCCTCCGCCAGTTCAACTGGAGTGGAGCCCTGTTGAGCAAGTTGGCGGGCTTCACTGCGGCCGAGGTGGAGCGGTGGGACGTCCAGGGCTTTGCTCAGGCCCTCACGACTCTGACGAGGCTATCCGGGCGGGACAGCCTGACGCAGCAGCAGAAGGACCGATTCGCGGACGCCATTGCGCGCCCCGTCCTCACGCACCTCAACAGCTTCAGTGTGGGCGCCCGTGAAGTGCAGCTGGAGCTGCCGCCCGCCAGCATTGCCGCTATGGCCCGGGCCGTGCCCTCGATGCCGATGGCCATTGCCCAGGACTGACCGCGGCCACCAGCCCTCTGCAGCGGAGGTGCAGCAGTGGTACGGCCGCCTGGAGCAGGTGAGGGGCGGCTGGGGCCTGATGAGGGCTGCTGTCTCACGGACGGTGCTAGCGCCGGCAGCCCTGCGCCTAATCCCGTGGCGCTTGGTAGGCTGGAGGCCTGGACTCCTGAATTGATACTTAGTAACCTCTTGTCGATCTGCAGATCGGCTGCCGGTGGAGCTCAGAGGACTTCACACGAGCAGCCCGCATGTTCTCCATGTGCCAGGCTTTCACGCCAACGCCGGAGCAGCTGGAAAGGGTGGTGCAGGAGGCGGAGGCCACCACGGTGTCCATGCACACCCGGCGCCTGCTGTCGTGCGTCCGGAACTGGGGCGTCAAGCTGCCTCCTAGCACACTTACCCGGCTAAGCTCCGTCGCAAAATCCAGCGCCGGGGGCGGGTGACGGCGTGGGCTTGACAGAGATTGATGCGCATGCGCCACCCGTGATGAGGGCTGCGTGACAGGGCTGAGCCTGGCGGCGGCGGCCAAGCCGCGGCAGCAGCGAGAGGGCCCCGCCGGCGGCCTGACAGCGGCGCCGGGGGCTCTGCTGGGGCTGCTGCCGACGTCGCCGCTGCTGGCGCTCTTCCACCGGGCTGGCGTCGCCGCCGGGGCCGACGCTGACGGCGGCTGCAGCAGGCCCCACCGCAGGCATCGGGCCAACCCTGCCGCCGCCGCCGCCGCTGACACCGCCGCCGCAGCCACGGCCACCGTTTCTGCAGGCCCGTCCGCCGCCGCCGGGGGCCCGCCCGCCGCCACTGGGGCTGCTCTGGCGAACGGTCTTCACGCGGAGGGTGGCGAGCCGTCGGCACCGTCCGCGGCGGAAGCGGCGTCAGCCTTCGACCTCCAATTCGAGACCCAGCCGCCAAAGGCCGAGGCCGAGACGGAGACCGAGCCGACGGCAGGGGGCTTCCACGCCACCGCCACAGCCACCGCCGCCGCTGGCCCCGCCGCCGGGGCTCCGTCGGAGGACCTGGATACGTTTGAGCTGCCGGAGACGGGCGAGCAGCCCTCTGGCCCGGTGGAGGATGCGGTGGCGGCGGGGGAGGCTCTGGCGGCGAGCGGCTTCCTGGGGCCGGAGGACGACCCCCGGCTTGGGCAGGGGGCGGGGGAGCTTGAGGGGTGGGGGAAGGAGGAGGACGGCGGCGGGCACTTCGGGTACGGCGGAGCGGAGGAGGCGGAGGAGGATCACGAAGGAGCCAGCGAGGGAGAAGGGGAGGGGGAGGGCGGGGCTGGCAGTGGGGGGGCCTGGGCGGGGGCCGGCGGGCGCTGGCACCTCGGGCTCTGAGCCTGCTGCGGCGGCTGAGGGTCGCCTTTGCGCGCCGGACGCAACAGCGGCGGCAGCAGGCGGAGGCCAAGGCGGCGGTGGCAGCGGCGGCAGAGCGGCGTATGGCCCCTGCCGGACCGGAGGAGGCAGAGGCGGGCGGAGGAGGGCGCCACCGGGGCAGGACGCGGTGAGGTTTATGGAAAGGAGAGGACGTTCCAGAGGGGCTGTTAATGGCGAAATGTCAGGCATCTATGGACCCCTGGCTGCTTGGGCAGAAAGCAAGGTCCGTTGCCGGTCGGGGGTCAGAGCGTGGTAGCGGAAGGCGTCCGGGCTCGGGAGGGCAGGTTGAAGACGGGGCTGTGGTGCCGAGGCCTGCAGGTAACTGAAGGACCTGACGGAGAGGCAGGTCACAGCCGCTGTTACAGCGAAAGCGGCCAGTTGCTAGGGTGCAAGGAGCCATTACTTTCCAAGGCCCGAGGGTTTCCAGGCGGCCAGGCGGGATGAAACGGGCAGGGCGGGGGCAGGGTTGTGGGTAGGAGGCGACACGTCTCTGATGGAAGGGGCAGGGTTGGAGCAGGTCGGCTGCACGGCTGCTCGGCCCCCCAGTGCAGCCTAGACAGTCTAATTCTGTATTGGCTTCTGTGTGCTGCCTCATAGCAGGAGTCGTACGACATCAGTGGTGGAGCCCTTCAGCTGCCCCGCTCCGCGCTCCGCATGGGCAGCACGCAACAGTCGCCGTGAATTCCACGGCCAGGTACCGGCCCCGGGCCCTCGAGGCCCTTCAGCGGCACGCCCCGCATGACGTTTCTTCTCAGTTCGCCCTGCATAATACTCATTCATGATGCTTCGGGCGCTAGTGGGTCCCCGCGCTCTGCCGACCAGGGCGCATGCATCGATCGCTCCTCGCCTGCCCGCTCGCGCCTCGTTGGCCCCGCGGAGCCGCCCTGCGCCTTCTAAGGCACCTGCAGTCACCACTGCTTCGCTAGCTTCCGACGAGGGTGGCCGGATCCTCTACAAAGCCGTGAATGCTGAGCTGCTGCAAGCAAAGGACCTCGACGGCCTTCTCAACGCCTACCGCTCGAACTCAGACATGATAGACGTCATCGCGCTGTCCACCACCTGGACGCGGCTGGGCAAGTTTGGTGTCAGCGGAAGCCGGTACTTCGTGGTCGACCCCCGGGCCCTGGCCTTCGTCCGTGACGCCCTGCTGTCCCGCACGCTGGCCCGCGTGCCGGACATGACTGTGCGCCAGGTGTCCAACGTGCTGTGGGCCATGGGTGAGCGGGGCTGGCGGGGGTGCGGGGCTGGGGCGGCTTGGGTGCCCCTCTAGACACCGTGAGACGTCGCTGGGTGTCAGCGGGCGGGAGCCCTGGTGCCCTAGGTGATGCGCGTGTTGATCCTGCCTGCTCCACTAGCCCTTCCAGCCACGCGTATGCTCTTGAACTGCCTGCCTTCGCTTTGCCATGCAGGTAAGCTGCGGCTCAAGCTGGCTGAGGAGAAGAACGGGCAGTATCTGACGGAGCAGATCGAGGCCAGGGTCCTCGACCTGCTGGGGAAGCTCAAGCAGGACGGGTTCAAGAGTCCCCTGGACGGCCCCCAGCTATGGTAAGGGTCATGCACGTCGGGGATTCTAGGGAACCGGCAACGGCGCTGCAGCTGCTCACGGACTGCTCACGGGCTGCTGAACCGTCAAGGGCTTTGCGCAGGCTTCCATCTTGTGCTGTTCCCTACCTCCACCCCACCCCCGTACAGGCTTGGCCTTGGCATGTGCCAGTACGAGTGGAGCACTGCCCTGCTGCGGGAGCTCCTCACGCTCAGTCTAGCAGAGATGCCCAAGTGGGATGCGCAAGGCCTCTCGCAGACCTGCATGCAGATGGCCAAGCTGTGCGGGGACACCCTGTTGACCCCTGCGCACAAGGACCAGATGAAGGGCTACTACGTTCGCCTCTTCAGCGACGCCGCCAGAAAAGCCGAGGTTGCCGAGATGATAAGCTCGATTGCCAAGTCTCTGAACGCGATGCAGCTGACGCTAGGGCCCTCGGACCTCGAGGGCCTTGTCTCGGCTACCATGAACGTCCCCCTGCCCATTGCCAGAGCGCGCGGGCTGAACGACCTCACTGCGGCGCTCATATCCTGCGTGGACCTGGGCTATCAGCCGAGCGCGCAGGAGGCCGAGGCGTGGCTTGCGTGGATGGAGGAGGTGGGCGGAGAGGAGTGGAGCAGCGACGACTTCACATGCGTTGTGCTGCTGTTGTCCAAGTGCAAGGCTTATACTCCCCTGCCCGATATGGTGGCTCCCCTCCCGACAAGGTCCAGCGGGCGGCCCAGGCCTGCAAGGTCCCGGTGGAGGCAAGGCGTCTCCTGGGCACAAACCGTGCGTGGGGAATCAGGCTTCCAGCCACCACCTACTCGCGGCTTTCCGAGCTGGCGGACAGCTGGGCGGGGCTGAAAAAGAGTGCGCAAGGCGAGAGCGGGCGGGAAGGGCGTGGGCAACGCGGGGGAGGGCGTGGTGGGGATGAAAGGGGCCGGGGGCGCGCGGCAGGCCGGGCCCCGGCTCACACCGGTCGACGGTGAGGTGACAGAGGCCTTGATGTGCAGCGGCTGTCCATAGGATGAACTCGGCAAACGGCTGGGGCTGCTTACGTTGCAATCGAGTCTGCAGGGTGAGTGAGCTGGGGGTGAGATGCTGCTGGGGTGAGTGAGCTAGTACGGCACAGTTGATAGCGTCCCAGGCGCGTGCCTTGGCTGTGCAAAGTTGGCTGTGGGTTTGGGGCAGGAGCGAGAGACATTGCACAGGCGTACGGGGTAGATAGGGCGTGTCAACCTTGGCCTGAAGATAGGATGAGAGTGTCGTGCGGAGCACGGGAAGAGGTAGCGGACGCATGCACGCATTGGGGGCGTGGCAGGGTGACGGGCTCATCCGTGGGCTCAGACCGTTTGGCAGGTGTAGAGCAACAATGTGACTACTGAGGCTGAATGGTTGTGGGTGCTGGGCAGGAGCGAGGGGCTGCGCTCGTGTGGCTCGTGTGGGCCGGCGGTGGAGAGCTGGAAAACAAATCGCACCGAGGCCTGCTGCGCACCGGCCGGGGTCACGGCAACTAGGACGTTTGATACGCGTTATAGCAGCGATATTGCAGTATTGTGCAACCCTGATGGCATGGGCGGGTGGGGGTAGAGCATTTCGACACTGGCCCGAAGATTGGAATGGAAGCACAGACGATGAGCGGTTGAGGGACAATCAACACACTTTGTCGGCTTACAGAACCTCGTCCAGCCTCCAGGGTTGGCCCTGCTCTCCATGCTCTCCTCCTCACACCCGGTCCGGCGTACCTAAGCAGGTCATCCCCACAAACCACATCCTTGCCGCCACGCATGCTGGCAGTCAGCCTGCTGGACTGGCCACCAGTGTGCCATACCGCTGTACAGCCACAACAACCGCAATTGAAATCCGAAGAACGCATCCGGCCGAACACTACACCACGCCAGCTGCCACTGCCAGGGGCCGCATAGCGCCGACAAACACTGGCCAGCAGAACTGCCCCGTTCCATGCTTAATGCTCCCTACCGTAACGGGAGGCCCACCTCCCCTGCCCTGTTACCACCATCCCCGCCGAAGGAAGGCTACGCCAGGCTCTCCCTGCAGGCAACCCCGGGCTCCCTCCGCTGTGCCGCCCGCCACCCCAACCTGCGCCACCCGGCCGAGCACATCACCACTAACCTCCGCCCCTGTGCCACCATCCTCCCCAAGCCTCGGGGGCTGGGAGGCCTCCGTTCCACGGTTCCTGCGCAGCGAGCCTCGCCCGCCACACACGAAGGCAGACTGCTGTGCTCACTGTCCGCCTGCCGGCTTGGGCTGGTACGGCATGATCATGGGCAGCCCCGGAATGAACGAGGGGGCCGGGGCCGGGGCCGCCGCCACGGGGGCACCCGCCTGCGGCTGCCCAGCGGCGGTGAGGAGCGCAGCCCGGGCCGCATCCCCACCGGGCGCCGGAGACGCCGCCGCCCCCGCCTTGCCGGCGGGGGAGGCGGCGGCGGCCCCTGCCTTGCCTCCCGCCGCGGCCTTGCCGCCTGCGCCGGCCTTGCCCCCCGCGGCGGCTCCGCCCGCGGCCGCGTTGGCCCCCGCCTGCGCCTTCTTGCCCTTGGGCACGGGCGGAGGGGGCATCTTGGAGGCCCAGGCAGCGCTGGCCTGCACACGCTCCTTCTGCTCCTGTGGGATTTGAAGAGGGCGGGAGGCACCGGTAAGGGTCAGTGGGGGTCAACTGCTTGATGGTGCGATAACCCAAGCCCGTGGCAGGACACAACGGCACCTGTACGACAAACTCTGGCACTGTACGAACCACTTGTACAGCCGCTCGTCCCGCACTAACCTCGATGTAGTCCTGGGCGTCGGGGTAGTTGTTGGGGTTGGTGAGGTGCTTCAGCGGGTCGGGCACGCCCGGGCCCGTGTGGACCTTCTTGCGGGAGCGCTTCTTCTCGCCCTCCTTGTCGCCCTCCTTCTTGTCCCCCTCCTTGCCCGCCTCGCCCTCCTTCTTCTCGCCCTCCTTGGCCTCCTCGGGGGCCGGCGGGGGCGCCTCCTTGAGGTTGATGCGCGCCATGTTGGACGTCAGGTAGGCTGGGGGGGGAGGGGAGGTGGAGCAGGGGAGGATAAGCCAAGTCTTAGTGGACGGCACGGCATAAGGTAGGCATACGGTAGGCATACGGTAGGCTGCGGACGACACGAGGAGGAGGAGCAGGGGAGGAGCAGAGGGGACACTAGGCTTGAGCGCTTCGACAAGTCAACCCTTGGACGACGGCACGGCACGGCACCGGCACACCCGGTATGAGGTAAGGGAAGGGCAGGTGCACCCCTGCGACCCCTCGCAGTACCACCCGCGTATTCCCGCACCAGCGCCCCCATCCACCCACCCGCCAGGCGCGACAGGCTGTAGTCCGAGTCCATCTGCCGGTCTGCGGGGCGGAGGCGGGGAAGCGGGGGGAGGGGGCAGAACGGGAACCACGTCGGCACGGCGCCAAGGCAAGTCGAAGGGAGCCCAGCTCTCAGCTGGTTGGTGCCGCAGGCCGCCTATCGCCCCGCTAGATGCACGTCTCGCCAGCTCCCGCCCTCTCGCACGACCCTGTCTCCCTGCTCCCTGGCGCCGCAGGACGCCATGCTTCCGCCCGGCAAGCCCGGGACTCACGTGCCCCTGGCAGCAGGATGGTGTCGAGGCACATGGAGTAGGGCGCCGAGGGCGGCCGCGACAGCTGCGTCTCCCTGAGGCGGGGTAGCAGTCAAGGATGTGCCGCGAGCGGTCAGCATCAGCGCCTGGCGTACTATGAAGTCCACGGCCCTGCGCCTGCCACCACGGCCAGGCCTTGCCTCCCATGGCCATGCCCCTCCTTGGTGTCATAGCCTCCCTGCCTTTTGGCCACCTTCCTCGTCCCACAACCACGCATGACCTCCGTCCCGTCCCCCCGTCCCCCTGCGCGCCCACCCCGCCCCCAACCGCCCCCCGCCCCGCCCCGCCCGCTCACTTGAAGTAGGAGGGCCCCAGGTCCTTGAGGTCCTCCGCCTCCGCCACCGCCGGCGGCATGGCCTCGGCCAGCGTCTTGCCCAGCAGCACAGCGGTCTCCAGGGCCCAGCACCTGGAGGGGAGGGGGGAGGGAAGGACGGGAACACACATGAGGCAGGTCGGGTGGTGGGGTCTGTTCGGGTTTTTGTCCGTGAACCTGTCCAGGAACCCGAGCTCCGACACAGCCACGCGCCTGAACCGTATCGGATACGTCCGTGCGACGCTAGTGGAGGAGCATATAAGGGCCCCAACTTTCTTCCAGTTTCCCTCCTTGTCCTGCTCCACGCCCCAGTCTCGACCCGGCATCCCGCCGCCTGGCGCGGTCCGGCCCCTCCCCCCTGCAGCTCCCCACCTGGCCACCAGCGGCGGCGTGTAGCCGCCCCCGCCCGTCACCAGCAGCGGTATCCGCCAGCGGTTGGGGTCCCCGAAGCGCGGCTGCCCGGTGGGCGGGCCGGCCTCCACACCGCCGTTGCGGCACAGGTCGCGGACCAGCTCCACGCACCTGGGGAGCAGCGGGAGGGGGCAGGAACCAGGATGTGTTGGGAACGGGATTTGCGCCATAGAGGAGGAGGGCACAGGGTCCGAAGCCGTCGCGTGACTCATGTAGGGGCAGGCAGGAAGTTCTGAGTGCTAAACAAGGGGGGCACAGGCTCCGAAGGCGAGCGGGTGGGGCCGGGAGGACGGCGCCCGGGCTGCCGTGTGACCTCCGGAAGCATGGCCCTAGCCCTGGCGCCCCTTCCAGCCATTGACTGTACTGTCCAAGAGGCTGCGGAGGGGCTGGCGGCGCACCTGGAGTGCCCCCGGATGGACAGGTTGAAGCGCCCCAGCTTGTCGCCCGCCACCGAGTCGCAGCCGCACTGCAGCACCACTGCCTGGGGTTGTGGGGGAGGCGGGGTGGCAGCAAGGTGTCAGCGTTCTCGGTGAGCTTGCCCGTCGGGCTTGCAGGAAGAGCCCGGCCGCTTTTGGGCCCCCCCGCCCAACCCCGGCCCCCGCACCTGCGGCTTGAACTTCTCGAAGGCCGTCTTGATGACCTGCGGCCCACACCGGGGACAGGCACGATGCAGGCGGTGAACACAGGGGTCTAAGAGCGGAGGGCGGGCTCGGCACGCAGGCCCCGCAGGCGGCCGGGCGGGGAGCGCCGAAGGTGTAGGCATGAGCAGTTGGTGGTTGACAGGTGGTCAACCCCCCACCTGGCGGTACACGTTGATGTACGACTCGTCCGTGATGTCGTCCTGCAGCGGCACGTTGACCGTGAAGTACCTGCAGTACGGCACACGTGGGGGCGCAGCCGGCGTCACGAAGGGCAAGCGCACCCTTGGAACCCCTCCGTCAGTGCCCTTGCCAAGTCGCTTCATCCTCCACCCCGCTGCTCCCCAGCTGCTGCTGCGCGTTACGGCCACGTCCCCTGCCCCCTGCCCCCTACACCCCAAGCCCGCCTGCCCGCTGCTGCTGCTGCCGCCGGCGCTCACTTCCCGTTGCCCTCTCCCAGGTCGTTCTTTTTGCCGGTGCCGGGGAAGAACACGGGCCGCTGCGGCTTGCCGTAGTTGAGAGTGTCCATGGAGGCCTGGGGTGTGGTTGGGGTGGGGGTGGGGTGGGGTGGGGTGGGGATCAAGGGAGGAAGAGCCAGGTCTGGACAAGGGAGCCACGGCCTCGGGCAGGGAGGGCAGGGACAGGGAACCCCGAGCTTTCGGTGATGCTCCGCAGCCCACCACACCTCTGGAGCATAGCGTGTATTCAACAACCTTGGGGCCCGCCCAAGCCCACCCCGGGCCCCACCTGCATGCGCCCATCGTCCCACTTGTGCAGACTGATGGTCAGGACCTGGGGATGGAGGGGCCGAGAGCAAAGACCCGTGAGCAACAGGTGCCGTACCATCTTCAACCCTGCTGCACCAACCCCTTCCGGACCACCTTGGCTAGGCGTAGCTGCCAAGCGCAACTGGCCCTGCTAATGCTGAGCTTCCGCATCCCCTCCGAGCGCGGCCCTCCCGTCCCCACCTTCTCGCTCCGCTTGAAGGCCGTCTCCACGCCGTCACCGTGGTGCACGTCAATGTCTGCGGGGAGGGGAGGCGAGGGGAGGCCGGGGCCAGTGCGTCAACGAGACGATGACATTGGGCTCGGGCAAGGAACGGGACGAGATCGGGTCGGCAGCACACGGCCACGCTGCAGACCAGCACGTGCCGTACAGTCGCCATACATAGTGCCGTACGCCCATGGGGCCCGTGCTGTACGGCAGCTCACCGATGTACAGCACGCGGCCGCACACCGCCATGAGCTCCAGGATGGCCAGGACCAGGTCGTTGATGTAGCAGAAGCCAAAGGCCCTGGGGGCAATTGAGAATGAAGTGATGAAGTGGGGATAGGGCGAAAGTCAAAGTGGTAAGTGGTGCGAGTGGGGGTGGACGGGTGGCTGGAGAGGATATTGAGCCCAGTCTAGTCAAGTCACGCGTCCGGCCCCAGCGGCCCACCTGTACGGCATGCCGTGGTGCATGCCGCCGCCCCAGTGTACGGCCACATCGCACGCGCCCGACGCCAGGTCGCGTGCCGCCAGGATGCTGCCGGCGGCCTGCGGGTAGGGAGGGAGGGAGAGGGAGGGAGGCGGAGGGCGGGTCAGGGAGGCCAAGGGCTGATGATGGAGACGAAGGGACAGCGCAGTCCGGAGGCGTAAGCTGACACGGCCTGAAGCCAGGCAGGGGTAGAAACTGCTCGTAGCCTTGTCAGGTCGGAGCGCTTCGCATGGTCAGTGCCTTCAAGCAGCATCAAGACAGGGCTGCGTCCCACCCTTGTCAATGCCATCGCCAGCCCCACACACACCACCACCCGTCCGCCATAACCCCGCCACCACCACCACCCTCTCCCTGCCTGCCCCCCCGCTGCCGCCCCCACCTGCAGCCCCACGTATTTGAGCAGGCCCGGGAAGATGGGGCAATCGCCGCCCTCGTCGTCGTCATCCTCGTCGTCCTCGTCCTCATCCTCCTCGCTGTCGCTCGGCTCGGCCTCCGTCGCCCGTACGGCATTAGTCAGCGCCGCCACGGCGTTGGCGGCCTGGCGGCTGGGCCTGGCTGGGCCCACGCCGGCCTCCTTGCCCTCACGCGGCTCCGCCGTGGGCTCATCGTCGCCCTCATCGCTGATCTCCTCCTCCTCCTCCTCGTCCTCATCAGAGTCGTACTTGCCCTTCTTGCTCTTCTTGCTCTTCTTCTTGCTCTTAGACCCGCCCTCCGCCTTGCGCTTCTTCCCGCCGTCGCCGCCCCCGCCGCCGCCCTTGCCGCCGCCGCCCGCCTGCTGCTGCCCCGGCCGTACCATCTGTACGGCAGCGCGCCCGGGCAGCGACGCCGCGCGGTCCTGCCCGGCGCCTGCCATCAGCGCCGCCTGCGCCTGCGGCTGCAGCGACGCCATGTTCTGCTTGATGTAGGCGATCAGCTTGACCTGCTGCTCGCTAGTTAGCTCGCCGGAGCCGGCGGGAGCGAGCTTGGTGAGGAGCTGGATAGCGAGCGCAATGACCTGCGGCGGCACGCCCACGTCGGCCTGGGCGCCAGCGGCTGGGTCCGCGGGCTTGAGCTCCGGCTTGACGACCGCGAGCGGCTTGGCGCGGTGCGATGTGGGTCGGTAGTCCCGCTCGCTGGCCTCCTGCTGCTCGCGAGCCTTCTCGCGGTCGCGAGCGCGCTGAGCGTCGCGGTCCGCCTTGGCCTTGGCCCGGGCCGCGGCCTGCTGCTTGGCCAGCGCCGCCTGCTGCTCCTTGGCCTCCTGCTGCTTGGAGCTGGGGCCCGGGCCGGCGCCGTCGGCGCCTGCCGCCGCCTCCTCGTCGCCGCTGCCGGCGCCGCCCTCGCCCGGCGGACGGCAGACCGACAGGCCGAACATGGACAAATCGTCGCCGAACAGTTCCTGCTGCTGCTCCACCGTCATGTTGGCCAGGTCCAGCGTGTCGAGGTACTCGAGGAACGCGATGTACTCGTCGGTGTGGAAGCGACGCAGCTGCTCGATCGTCGCGGGCGGGTACTCCTTGACGACCGTGACATTGGGATCATCGAACAGGCCGCACAGCTCCGCGAGGCGGTGCGTGAGGTGCAGGCGGTTCGGGACCATAGGGTGGTCCTCGCCCAGCGTAAACTGGGAGAGCTCGGGGTTGTAGTAGACGCGGGTGAGGGGCGTGGGGAAGGAGGCGGGCTGCGGAGCGGGTGCGCCCGCGGGCTGAGCCGCAGCCTCGGCCTGGGGCTGGGGCTGGGGCGAGGGCGAGACGGCCATAGGGGTCGCGCCCGCAGCTGCGCCATCTACGCCTGGTGCGTCCGCTGTAGCCGGCGGTGGAGGGCTATCGACGTCCATGCTGCCTCTTGGGTAGTCCGCGAGCTTGCTCAGTCTCCGAGCGCAAAGGAGAGGGCGACGCTGAGGGGGGCGCCAGCCCAAGCTACCAAGAGCCGAATCCCACCACGAAGCAGCTCACGACCGTTGGTGTAGCTCGCGGTAGGCGTGAAGGCTGATCGTGGAGGGTCCCTCGCGCCTGGTCCTAGGCCTCAGGCGGCCCAGATGGCGGGATGCGGCCTCCACAACGCAGGCTAGTTGGGGCTTCCAAACTCTGAGACCTTTCCACTGGGGTCTTAGGAGAGACAAGGCGTCTCGCAGCTGGCGCTTTGACGCACTCGCAATGGCGCCTAGTCGTGGCTCAGAGCAGTAGTTCGCGAAGGGCTGCGCGGGGGTGAGACCGCTGGCATGCCCTTGGGGTGGGTAGCTGGGGTGGTCAGGCTGTTCTGGGGACAGCTGGCTGAGGGCGGGGTCAGAGGGCGGGTCCACATCGCACCCCCATCGCACTGCCCGAAGTGCCTCGGAGGCTGGTGGGGACGGCCGTCTCGTGAGAACAGCTTATTCCACCTGCTCCGGTCCGATACCACCGTTTCGCCACTCCACGCACCCTATAAACTCTTCGTCCCGGCGATATCTTAGAGAGGCCTGCGGGCACATTTCAATCGCCAAGGGCACACTCGGAAGCTAGGCACCATGCGGGCCCTTCAAGGTCGCAGCGTTTCCCACAGTCACCAGCAGGCACGAACGCCAGCTGCGCTTGCTGACCGGACCCGCTCTCGACACTGGCACTCATCCGCTTCGGCTCCTGCTTTCGGCGTGCAGGCATCCTGCTCATCAGCACTTCTATTACCTCCAGTGCGCTGCCCCAGCCGAGCGCGAGCGGCAGCCCTGCGAGTGCAGGCGCAAGGGTCGAACGGGGCCAAGGTGTGCCGGGGCTGCAGGAAACGCTGGCTGACTTTGCTGAAGCCCCCGCATGTGGCTGTTCTGGCAGGGTCACATTTGCTTACACCGAGTGTGTGCGCTTGCTGGGTGCCCTCCGTGTGCAGCCCGCGCCAAAGCAGCTCAAGTTCTTCTACTTCGACCCGCTCAACCCGGAGGATGTGCGGGAGGTTTCGGCCAAGCCGAAGAGGTGCGTTCAGCTTTGACTGCGCCCGCTGTGCGATTGTTGGGCTAACTGCTTCGTCACGCCTCCGCGCGTCCCTTGTTTGCAGCCCAAGTATCGCAAACTCAAACGGCAACGGTGCTTTGGTGAATGGGGCCGCGCACCTCGCGAATGGGCACTCCCATCCCGGCAGCAACGGCGCCTTGCACAACGGGAGCAACGGAGTCTCCACAGCGTCGCAGGTGGGCTTAGCCCGTGCGTCGGCGTCAGCAGCACGGGCCGCTTCGGGTGCAGGGCCACTAGGGCTCTAGATACAGCCCGATACTGCGCACGCAACGTTGTTGCCACGGCCCTCGGAGCCTCCTCAAGTCCTTGTCGCACGCCCTCTCCCCCTCCGCCCCGCCCGCCCCGCAGCTCGTCCAAATCAGCCAGGGGAAAGAGGCGGTCGCGGTGCAGCGGCTGCAGAACCAGCTGGAGGAGGCGCGGTCAGCGGTGGTCAAAATGCAGCAGTACGAGGTCATGTACAAGGAGTCGCGTATGCGCTCGAAGCAGATGCAGGCGGAGGTCACGCAGTTGCAGGTGAGGCGCCCGGTCCCCCGCGCGAGCCGCTCCTGCCCTTGGGGACCGGCGGGGTCTGGAGCTGGGGGGGAAGGCCCAGCAGGGGGGGAGGCGGGACGGACCGGAGCCTGCTGGCGGCGGGCAGTGGGCGCGCGAGGAGCTTCGCGCAGCTCCGGCTGCATGCTTCCGAGCGGCATCCGCTACAGTGGGCTGGCCGGGCCGGAAGCCGCGGTCCCAGGACCGGCCCTGGCCCCGGCCGCGGGCCTACCGCCAAAGCCAGCCCTCGACCCCAGCCCTCCGCGGCAGCCCCTCCAGCGCACCTCGGGCCCCGCCGGCGCTGCTCCGACAGCGCGCAACACCCCGCACTCGGTCCTCTCCCTTGCTCCCCCATCCCCAACGCGTGCGCCCTCGACCCTCACCCTCCCCACTCGCCCTCCCCCCTCCTCCCCTCCTAGACGCTGCTGGCCGAGAAGGACGCTGAGCTGGCCCGGCAGTACAAGCGCATGGAGTCGGAGGCCAGCGAGCGGTCGGGGCTGCGGTCGCAGTTCAACACGGCCATCGACGAGGTCAAGGCGCTGCGGAACGAGCTGGAGGAGGCGCGGCAGGCCATGCTGGAGCTGAGGGTGGGGCGGGGGAGGGGGGCGTTGGGGGCGGGGCGGGGGTTGAGAGGGGAGGGTGCGGGGGCAGGGACAGGCGCTTGTGATGGGAGCCTGGCGGGGCATGCGCATGGGATGCAGGTGCACGATGCCCCAAGTGACGGGGTGCGGAGCAGTCAAGGGGACGGCGCCAGGTGGAGGCAGGGGCAGAAGTGTTAAGTTGCGAGTGCTGTCGCACCGACACTCCCTGGCATTTGACCCTGTGGCCGCAGGGCGTCATCCCCACCAACGTGACGCTCCGGCGCGGCACCCGGTCGCCTTCTGGGCTGCTGGAGGACGGGTCCGGCACCTCCCCCGACGTGCTGTCCAGCCTGCAGGTGCGTAGGCGGGCAGCCTGGGGCCGGGTTGTGACGGAGGCCTCAGCAGGAGGTGCTCCCGGTCAGACATGGAGAACCGAATGGCCCAGTGCGGGAGAAGCTGCGGCCAAGGGGCGACGAGGTCCTCCTCTTCGCGTGACAGCGACAGCGTGTCCTGACTTCTTGTCGCGGCTTCCCTCCCGGCAGGGCCTGGCCAAGCAACTGGCGGAGGGTATGGAGCAGGAGGTGGGCTCGCTCTTCGGCAGCGGCGCCGCGGCCGGCTCGGGCGGCAAGCGGGACGCGTGAGCCTGCTGGCTTTTCGCTTTTCAGCAGCTGAGTGGCAGCAAGCGATGGAGCGACGCCTGCGGAGCACTGAGGGCGGAAGGAGCTTGACTGGTGCCGTGAGCGATCGAACCCGCCGCGAGCTTGACCGGGCTGAGCAACAGCCACAGCGTCGGCGTGTGCGGCGGGGTCTCGACATCATTGGAGCGGCGTGTGGGCCCTGAGGGTGTGGCCGCCGGTGCAAGACTACCTGTGCGGCGGCCGAAGAAACAATAGTCGGCGAAGGGAGAGGGCGGAGGGACAGGGGCGTTAGCTGCTCGGAGAGCCATGGGCCCGTTGTTCCAGGGGCCGAGATCGGCACCCGCAGCGACCTCAAACTTTGGCTGGGCGCGTTTAAACGTGAAGGTGGTCAGAAGCACAACTAAGCGCGGTATGTTGGTGGGCAGTCGTTTGGTGAAATTGCATACAGCGGTAAGCTTTGTGTCCGGCCGGGTCTTGGGCGTCGGGCGCGCGTGTGCTCTGCTATGGTGTGTGCTGGGGTAAGTGAAGCGTTGTATAGGCCGACCCTATACGTTGTGCGTGTGCGTGCCTATGCGTGCTCGTCTGGCGGGACCGCAATACAAATCTTCTTTGTGTCTGAAGCAGCGCTTGCGAGAGTGCAACTCGGGCCCCCAATCGGGCCCAACCACTGCGTCTGGGCCAGTTGGGGGTAAACAAGTTTAGTCTAATTGGGGTTGGTTGTCATGGGTCGGGTTTATGTACGAGTAGAGTGCAGCGAACGTGCAGTAGCAGTTCGCTGAAGTTACTTGCCGTGGGCTTTGAGTGAAGCTCCCAAACAGACATCCACAAGCGTGGGGCCGAGGCCCTTGAGTACGGTATGGGTATGATGCGCCCCTGGAAGGCGGGGCGACGTTGTTTAGCCTTAAAGTCCTCCTCGTGACGCAATTGGAACGAGCAGGCCTTAGGTCCCTTGGGTTAACATTAATGTTCGCAAGCAGGTGTCGCAGGTAGCGTGTTACTCCGACGGCGGGGGGCGGGGCTGCTGCGGGCGTCGAGGCCGGTGTTTGGGTTTGTGGCACGCGGGTTTGGCCCATGTTGGTCACAGTGCAGGCTCGGCCCGCATTGGCCCCCCACTCCTCCTGTAACACTGCTAATAACGCGCAGACTCAGTCATCTCTCGAACACACTGTACTTTGCCCCGGCCCAAAACAACGTTGGCCGGGCCTGCGCGAGTGCACCCTGAACCTGCACGCGACTCACTTAGCATTACTGTAGAACAACTCCAAAGCGCTGGGTCCCACTGGCGCTACCAAGTAGCTGAGGGCCGGGCGCGAGTGCGCCCGCGGAGCTCTCCCGTGCGGGCACCTTCGCCATGTTCGCCACGGTGCAGTACAGCCGCGTGTATAACGAGGATGACGAAGAGGACGGAGCTGCGCAGCGCCTACTTCGGGAAGCAGCAGGTGCGGGACATCTTTCCTCAGCCTGCGAGCGTTGCTCTTTGGGCACTGCGCACGTGATCCAGCGCTCGGAGGAAAAGAAGTTAGCTTCACAGGCCCAGTAGTGGTCCCGCGTGCAACAGTGTTCGGAGCATGTGTCCCAGCCCCAGCCATCCGCCCCTTGTATACCTCTTAATAGCCTCTAGACTTTGAAAATGACTTGGTGCGATGCAGCTGGCGCTCCGCCCGCGGTCGCGCCCGCCGTGGTGGCGAGTACCAGCTCCGTGAAGGGCCGTTCTGCTCAGAACGTGGCGCAGCGACGCGGCGGCGGCAAGCCAGAGGCTGGTGCGACAATCGCGGAGCCTGCAGGTGCTTCCGGGCCTGCCAGCGGCAACCTTATAGACTTCGGCGACGATGCGGACTCTCGACCATCAGCACCCCCCACAAAACCCATCTCTCGGGGGAGCAGGGGCCAGGCTGCTGCCCCGCCCGCCGTGGAGCTAGTCTCCATGACACCCGCAGGTCTGTCCGGGGGACAGGGCTGGGCTCAGTCGGCACTCGGGGCCGCCGCGGCGCTCTCCCTCCTTGCCAGCTAGGTCGAACCCGGCGGACTAAACTTTCTCGGGTCCAGAATCCAGCAGTTTCACCCACCACCCTCCCTCCCTAACCTCCCCCTCCCCTGCATCCCTCCCCCCCCACCCCGACGAACTCCCCAGCGGACCCCTTCGACCTGCTCGTGCAGCAGAGCGCAGCAGCCCCGCCCCCACCCACGTACTCAGGCCCGGGGGCGGGCGCGGAGGGGCGGCAGCCTGCCCACCCCCTGGACTTCGGCTTCGGAGCGGTGGGTGTGCAGGGGGTGGCGGGGGGTGTCAGGGGCCATGTGTGTTTTGGGGGGCACGGAGGCGTCGGGCGTCGGGCACGCGAGGGTCTGTTGCAGTGCGGGTGCCGGTGCCGGCAAGCGCGCAGAAGCGGGGCCGCCTGGCAAGGGCCTGCAGCGGGGTTGCCGGTGGGTGGCGGCCCGGCAGGGAGAGGTCATCCCCCTCCCCATCCCGTCCTCCTCATCCCTCCCGTCATGCCCCCCTCCCCCTCGGCCCCCCCTCCCGCTCCGCGTGTGCCCCAGGCGCCCTCGGGGCGGCCCCCCGCGGCCCCCTCCGCGTCCAGCGCCTTCCCCTCCCTGGGCTCCTTCACGGACCTCCTGGGCGCACTCACGGGCACCACCGCCGCCTCCGCCTCGGCCTCCGCCTCCGCCGCGGGCCCGGGCCCCGGCGCCTCCTCCTCCTCCTCCTCCTCCCAGGCCGCGGCGCTGCAGCGGGGGGGGCCGCTGGCCTACGGGCACCCGGGGCACAGCCAGAGCATCAACGGCATCGATGACCTGCTGCAGGTGGGGGGGGGGGAACGCAGGTGGGGGGTGGGGGGGGGGACGCAGGCGTGGGGCTTGTTGTGGGTACAAGGGCTACTGGGCTGGGCCTTGAGGATGCCCTGTTCAGGTGGGGCGGAATGAGGGCAGGGATAGGCGAGTGCGGGCCATGCCCGGTTCTGGCTGCGTTGGCCCACCCACCGGCACCTTCCTCCACCTTCCTCCACCGTGTGTCACGGCTTCCCTCCCTCCCTTCCGGGCGCAGGCGCAGCGGGCGGCCCGGGAGGGCGTGCAGGCGCCCGCGGGGCCAGGCGGGCCGGGGTCCTACCAGGTGGGCGGTGGTGGGGGTGGGTTGGGGGGGACGGGGTGTGGTACGGCACGGTGGGATGCGGTGAGATGAGATGTGTGATCTGTGGGGCGGGGTGATGCGTTGCGGGGGCCAAGGGCTTGAGTAGGAGCAGTGGATCCAGAGTAGGAGCAGTGGATCCAGAGTAGGAGCAGTGGATCCAGAGTAGGAGCTGTGGATCCAGAGTAGGAGCTGTGGATCCAGAGTAGGAGCAGTGGATCCAGGGCGGGTGTGTGTGTGTGTGTGCGGAAGCGGGGTCCCACTGGGTGGGGGCTGCGGCGCAGGGGCGAAGCCCGCACCTTTACGCCGCGGAGACTGGCCGGAGGAGAGTGGGGACGGGTGGGGGAACCTGCCGGGCTGTGTGGGGCCGGGGACTGGTGCTGTGTCACGGCTTTGACTAGCGGCCAGGCGTCGCCGGGCAGCTGGTCCGTGGAAAGCGTGAGGGCTTGGTCAGTTGACGGAGTCTGGACCGTAGGAGTGGGCCGTGCGGGGGCCAGGCTTCTCTGCAGCCGGCGGTGGCGGCGCTGGGAGAAGCGGGGGAAGCGGTCATGGGGCGGCGGGGCGAACGGGGAGCACGTGGCCGGGGGCTGGGGTTGGGGTTGGGGTGCGAAGTCTGCACCTGAGCGCTACGGACGGGGCCCCGAGGAGGGTGGGAAGGTGTGGGGGCCCACGCTGCTCCCGGAGCGGCGGCGGCGGCGCTGGGGGAAGGGGGGGGAGCGGGCCCGGGGCGGGGCAAGCCCCTGGTTGCATCACACCGAGCCGGGGCCTGGCCCGGGGCACACCCCTGTTGTATCCCGCCAAGCCGCCGACCATACCCCTTCCTCCTACCCCCCGCCCCTCTTTCTCCTCCAGGCGCCCGGTGTGCTCCACACGGACCGCGGGGACCCCTTCTTCGACCCCTTTGGCGACACGCCGGGGCCGGGGCCGGGGCACGGCGCCGCCTCCGCCTCGGCCGCCTCCCACCCGCACCCCCACGCCCACGCCCACCCCAGCGGCCGCTCCCTCTCCACCGGCCGCGGCCTGCCCGGCCCCGGCTCCCGCCCCGCCTCGACCCCCGGCGAGGACGGCGCCCCCGGCCCCCACTCCGCCAGGGAGTCCTTACCGGGGCACGGGCAGGGGCAGGACGCCAACGGCGCCGGGGCGGGGGCGGGGGCGGGTGTGGCTGCGGGGGAGGACCACGCGGAGCCGGGTGGCGGCGGCGGTGCGGGTTTCGACCGCAACCAGCGCGAGCTGCTGCTGTACGCGCTGCCGCTGTTCAAGGACCGGCTGGTGTTCCTGCCCGTGGTCAACTGGAAGGACGAGGTGGACACAAGCAGTGAGCGGGGGGGGGATGTGGAAGGGGGGAGAGGAGAAAGAGACAGAGAGAGGGGAGGGGGAGGGGAGGGGGAGGGGAGGGGGAGGGGAGGGGGAGGGGTAGGGGAGGGGGGGGGAGGGGAGTCGGAAAGGGGGAGGGGACGGGCTGAGAGGGGAGGGGAGGGGGAGGGGGAGGGTCGTGGAGAAGGACGAGGTGGACACGAGCAGTGAGCGCTGGGGTGTGGGGGGGTGGGGGCTGAAAGGGGAGGGGCGAGGGGGAGGGGTGGGTTCCGGGTAGGACGAGCTATCAGCAGCTATTGCATGATTGGTGTACCGAAGACGGGCTAGGGCGTGTGCGCATGGCCGCTCACCCGCCCACCCTCCTGCCCGCCCCGCAGCCGTGCTAGGCAAGATGAACGCGGGCGTTGCCTCCGTGGGCACCAACCTGAGCAACATGTGGCACTCGCTCAAGGACAAGGGCAACATGGGGGCCAAGATATACAAGTGAGGGGGGCACGGGGCTGGGGGCCCGGTGGAGGGCAGGGCGGGGCGTGGGCAGTGAGGTCAAGCGGGCTAGGGCGGGGGAGTGCAAGCCACCCGCCGCAGCCCACCCCACCTTCCCCCACCCTCCCACCCCCCTCTCCCCCCCCCCCCCCCCCCCCCAGGGCCGGCCAGGCCATCCTCGAGAACATGAACGCCGAGGAGCGGCTCATGCGCAACATCCCCAAGAAGGCCAACAAGGTGGGGGGGGCGGGGGGGGGTAATTTTCGGAGCATTGGAGAGCGGAGGAAGAGATAGAACGGCAGCCAGCGAGCCCGATGTGCACCGAGGTCCAGAGCGAAAGGTCCGGGCGGGGGGGCGGGGGGAGGAGAGAGGCGGAGGGGGGCAGCCGCGGGATGGCCTTCGGGACTTCGGTGAAGAGCTCGGGCGGTGGGGGATAGGGAGCGGGATGGGCGTTGTGGGGCATGGGTGGTCGGGCCAGGGAGCCCAGAGTGTCCAACAACGCGTCTCCACGAGTGTGCCCCGGCCCACGTCCCCAACCCCACCGCCCTGACCCTCCCGCCGCCCCCTCCCCCCCTCCCCCCCCAGCTGGTTGTGCACCACCCCGCCTCCGTCCCCCCCGACGAGATCCAGGACCAGCTCACCGCCCTCACCTCCACCTTCTGCTACAAGTCCGCGGGCAAGGCGGCGGTGGCGGGAGTCATGCTGCCCGTGGCCGTGGGGCTCGAGGTGGGGGCGGGGGGGGGAGGGGAGGGGGAGGGGGCGAGGGAGGTGGGGGGCACGAGGGGAAGGGCACCTGGAGTGCAGGAGCCGCGCCTTGATACCTGTGCCTGATCTCCGCCCCCGGCTCCACCCAAGACCCATCTCGTCCCCCACACCCTTCCCCTCCCCTTCCCTCTCCCCCCGCCCTCCCTCCCAGGTGATCGCCGTCCCCGGCATCGGCTGGTACACGGCCTACCAGCTGTTCAAGAGCACCTCGGCGGCCGCGGGGGGCTCCCGGCTCAACCAGTACCTCAAGGGGGACCGCGCGGAGGTGCGCATCAACTACGCCCCGCAGCCCAAGTGAGTTCGGCTTGAGGGGTTAGGGAGGGAGGGCAGGCAAGGGAGAGGTGGGACTCCTGCAACATGCCCCGCTTGCCCTTCTCGGCCGCCCCTACCCCCAAACTCCCCCCCTCTCACCCCGCCCTCTCCCCCCTCCTACCCCCTCTCCCCCTCCTACCCTCTACCCTCCCCGCCCCTCTCACCCCCGCCCCCCCCTCCCCCCCCCAGGATGGACCTGTACATCCTCAAGTCCCGGCTCGCCCCCGACGGCGTGCTGGGCTCCGAGGACATCGAGGACCTGGTGCACGACCTGCGGGAGCCGGCCCTGGCGCACCCGCTGCAGGAGCTGAGGGCGAGGTTCCTCAAGAAGACGCAGGTGGGGAGGGCTGATGGGGGGGGCGGGGTGGAGGGTAGGGAAATGGGAGGGTGCCAGCGGGTGGGAGCGAGTGCTGTTGGCCGCAGCCGGGTCTGCCGGGTCCAGAGGCCGAGCCCCGTGCCCCGCTGGGCTTGGCCGCGACTGCATTGCCACAAGGTTGCTCGAGGTTGCTCTCCCGCTAAGCTCCTGTACCCCCCCCCCCCCCCCCCCCTTCCCCCCCCCCCCCCAGACCACCAACGCCGACTACGCGCTGCTCCCCATGACCTCCCCCGACCAGGACGAGGCCTTCAGCAGCGCGGGATCGGGGCAGCAGCCAGCCAAGAAGAAGGACTAGGCGGGGGCCCTTAGCCCATGGGCCTGGGCCTGTATGGAGGGCCAGGGCTGGTGCTGCGGCGGGCCCACGTGGCCCTTAGGCCGCATGGAGGGCCTGGGCCTGGGCCTGTGTGGTCTCACATGGCCTCGGGGCGGCGGCGGGGGTGGAGCACCCCGCGCAGCAGGAGGGCGGGGTCAGGGGAGGGCCAGGCAGGCCCCCATCCAAACCCTGGATGACGGACGACGGCCACAGGAGGGCCAGGCCAGGCCCAGCCCCGGCCAGGCCCAGCCCCGACCCCGGCCCCAGGTGACGGACCCGTGGGAACGAGGACCTGCAGGCTCCCTCACGAGGAGGCTGCCGTGGCTCAGTGAACGGAGCCTGCATCAGCAGCAGGACGTGGGGGCGAAGTGGAAGGGAGACGACCGGGCGGCCAAGCAGGAGGACTGGTTTCGAGGAACTGCCCTCGGAGGTGCGGGCAGTCAGGCCAGGGGGAGCCGGACAGCGCTGCAAGTCAGGTGATGGGCAGCGGGCTGGGTCAGGGGACGACTGCCGCTGGTTGATGCAGGGCAGTGCTTGGAGCTGAGCGCTGGAGCACTGGGCATGTAGTATTAGCGAGCATGAGATGCACCCGGGCGGTCCTGTTAGGGCCAGAGGCATAGATAGCGCACTTGTGTGGCTGGTCAGCCACTGGCTGGTCAGTCAGTCAGGGAGAGCACGTGCGGGATGTGCTTTCTTGAGGAGTTCCCGGACCGCGGGGCATACGTCAGAATTGAGAGGGGCGAATTATTGGCAGGAGCGAACAGGGTACGCTGCGGTAGGGAGGAGGGGACTTTGGCGAGCAGGCAGCCGGACAGTGTGGCATTTGGAGTGACTGGACTGGCAGATCTGCAAGTTGGAATTGGGCCCTTCAGTTGTGACGAGGGCGACCGGCTCGGGGGTGGACCCAGGCTGTAAGAATCAGTCAGAGAGCAATCTCCGTGTCTGAGACTCGCATCATGTGCCAAGCTGTGCGCTCACAAAGCCGCAGCGGGGCTGGCGGCTGAGGGGTCATGCGTTCAAAGCAAGCTCGGCCTCATGGGCCACGCGGCGGGCTTGTGGCTGGATGGAGGGGGCGTGCAGGGCGGCCAGGCAGAAGGCTCCATGGGCTCAAGGGCAGGGCTTATGGCAGATGCTTACTAGCCACAGTCCACCACGGACCAATGAGACAATTCGACACCTGACGCAGACCCACAACGTCATCCTCCCCATGTCTGCTCCGCAACCCGGACAACTGCATGAATTGCAACCCAACTGCACAACGGGACCGAGCCTGTTTGTAAGTTTGTCCGCCCTCATGTTGACACCGCCGCCGCCACCAGCTAGCACAGTGCAAGTTAGCCCCAGCCAACGGCCAAGGGGCCTGAGCACCTCCCCCTCCCTCCCCCCGCAGTGTCCAGGTGGCCTTCACGTCGACACCGCCATCTTGACCGAGCTGAAGGGCTGCCGGCAAACCGGGCAGGCAAGCTGGCCCCGCGCTCGGAGGTCCTCCTCGCACGCCTCGCACACGCACACGTGGATGGCGCTCTCGTGCACAAAGCCCTGCGTCGCCCTGGCCGCCATGCACACACAGCACTCGCCCCTGCCCTCAGCCGCGGAGTCAGTTGCCGCGGCGGTTGCGCCGCTCTGCTTGGGCTCCCGTGGCGTCAGCACGGGCGGGGGGCTGCCGGGTGCGTCAGGGTCCTCCTGGAGCAGAGGCTGGCGCAACAACGAAGGGGTCGGAGCCAGCGATGGCCTGGGAGCGGGGTGTGTGCCGGCGGCGGCAGGCAGGCTCTGGTATCCGCCGCCCTGCCCTGCCCCCCCCCGCAGGAGGATCAACGCTGCCCTGAGGATGGCCAGGACGAGTGCGGGCACCACCAGTGCTGGCGTGGAGGTGCTGCTGGACGGCGGTGACGGCGGTCGCGGCGGGCGCGGTGGCGGCGGTGATGACGGAAGCCGAGTCGGGTCCATTCGAGCTGCCAGCACCACACGTCGCCCGGGCTCCTGCCTGGCGACAGACTCTTTCACGGCGGCAAGGACTGCGGCCTCCGCACGGCACAGCTCCGACACGTCTCGCCCAATGGCAGCCGCCACCGCACGCCGGTACTGGCTGCAGTCCCAAGGCCCGTGAGGCAGCTCAGCAGGCAGCTCGCCGCCCAGAGCGAGAGCGTCGGCTGCCATCCACAGCAAGTCCTCATCGGTCGCAATGGGGTAGACGTAGGCTGTCCCCGGCGTGATGAGGGTGCCGTAGGGGTAGGCACCTGTGTCAGGGCTGTAGTAGATGCCCAGCTGGGTTGATCCAGCAGAATTGATGGTGAGGAGGGTGCCCGTGGAGGCGTGACCGAGCGGTGCCGCGCGCTTGCGGAGAAGAAGAAGCGCTCTCCTGTGCAGTGCCCCGCTGACGATATTTACTCGGCTTGAGGGCAGGGATGCGATGTCGTCAAGGGGTGGCGGAGGGGCGTCGCCCTCCGGCACGCTCGGCAGCTGAGGCGGGGGAGGTGGAGGCGAGTGCTTGGGAGGCGGTGGCTGGCGAGGCGGCGATGGTGGCGGCGGGGAAGACAGGGGTGGTGGCGGTGGCATGACTTGCGTTGGCAGCCAGTCCAGCAGCAGAGCTCCGCGCACCGCAACAGCCACGGCCCTGCGGCGCCAGGCGGTTTAGGAGAGAAGGGACGGCTCAGGCCCTAGTGCTCACGAGTTTACACCGTTGTTTGGCCCCACACCGACCCACCTGCCGGCCCGGGCGTCCCACGTGTCGCTTGCCCAGTGGGGCCAGACGGCCTTGACGGTCAGAGTAGCACCGCGCAGGCCCTTGAGCTGATCGTCGTCCAAGCTCGAGAGGTCTAGCTGCAACGAATCCTCTGATGCGGCTGTGAGGTTCGCCGATGCCTCATCGCCATAGCCCACTAGCTGGGCATCGGCCGCCACCCAGTCCCCGCCCCCGCGTTGCCAGCCCGCGCCGCGGGAAGCTGGCGCAAGGTGCAGCACACCGTCATAGCACTTCCTTGATAACTTGCACCGAACCTCCCACCACCGGCACTGACACTTGACCCTCTGGGAGCTCGGCACAATGGACATTGTCCTGCGTGGGTGGCCGGGAGGGGAAGGGGCAGGTCAGGAATGGTGTGTGGCGGACCGACTGGTTGGAGTGGTTGCCCCTCCCCTCGCCGATTCCGGTCCTGCCACTGCGTCCTGGTTTTCTCGCGCCCTGGCCTCACCACACGACACCCCCCGCTACAAAGGCGTTGGACCTGACCGGGCCGTCGCAAAGGTCCCAGTTGCCCGTGACGTAGTCCTGCGATTGACGTACGACACGCAGTCTACATCAGGATCACGCTTGCTGCACGTGGGATGGAGCATCCAGACATGCAGCCTAGGTTGGCCCCTAACAGCCGCAGCACCGTAGCATTCCTGAGCCCAGGCCTAGGCTGGCCCCCGCCCGGCCCCCGTCAAGCCTCACCGCCGTAAGAGATGCCGGCAGGGCACCAAGCGGGCCACTGGGCGTTACCGCAAAGGCGGGGCAGGCCAGGCCACCCGGGTCTGGAGGGCCGAAGCCCAGGGCCGGCAGGCTGGCCTGGAGCTCCTCCGCCGCCATGGCCTGCTCCCGCTCCCGGCGCTCAGTGAGGAGCTGTTGGAAGGGCCCTGCTAGGGCCACTGAGCAGGCGGCTGCAGGGGGAGGAGGGAGTGGGAGAGAGCGAGGAGACGACCAAGCAGGTTGGGGTCAGGCATAACTTGTGTCGGCCGCAACCCGTTGCGGCCTGCCACGCTCTGGACACAAGCGCCGCAGGTGTCCTTGCCTGCGTCTGAGGCTGGCAGGCCGAGCTCCGCGCCCAGCTTGGCGCACAGCGCATAGTTCAATCCTGCCTGGCCCAGCGGCCAAGGCCCCGCCAGGAGACCGCTACCGCTGCCTTCAACAGCAGGAACAGTGTGTGATTCGACGTGGGTAAATGCGAGGAAGCAGGCTAGCGCGAGGTATGGAACCCGGCATCTGGCTTGTGTGCTCGTCACACGCGGCATCGTGTAGAGTGCTGATGGGTGATAGAAGCCAACAGTATTAGAGAGCGACCTGGGCTAGGCGCTGAAAACTCTCTAGGCCAACTGATCTGGTGGACCCGTGAGGAAAGGGCTCCAGCATCAACATGTCTCTGCCGATCTCTGCCGGGGGGCGGAGGGGGCTGCGGCACTGTCTGTGTGTGCCGTGGCAGTGCAGTACGGCGGGAGCATTCTACAGTGGCACTACTATTGTCGGCAGCGGCATACCTCCTCGCTCCGGCGTCCCTGCAATGCCCACTCTCCCGAACTCTTGAACGTAACCCTGAAAAAGCAGCATTTGCCTCTGTCTGATGGACCCCTCGGCGCTGGTGCGAGGGGCGTCGGCCTGGGCGGACCGGCTTCTGGGTGCTGCAGATGGCCATGGTCAGCCCCTACGCGTAAACGAGCTTAACGACCTGGGCAGCAACCTAGATGCAGCTAGAACGCAAGCGGTGCTTGGTGGACCTCGCACGAGCAGCCTGGCAGAGAATCTTCTGGTCAACGAGGCCTTGGCGCTGCTCAAGCTGATCGCCTTCGCGACAAGACTGCCACCTCCAGACTCAGATGGCAACTCCGCAGCTCTGGAAAGGAAGCGGGCATTGGGGTTTGTGTCGTGCGAGCTCGCGATGGCGTTGCTCGAGGTGTCCAACATGAACGACAGCCCGACGCTCATCGCGGCAGGGGCTGCCTTCGCCAGGAGCCTCTTGAAGATGCAGATGCTCCACGCCGCAGCTCGTCAGCTCGCCGACGCCGCCAACACGCTGCCGGTGCCGGGAGGGGCCCCGAATGCCCCAGGGCCCAGGACGTCGCCCAGGAGGCGGCGGGGCGGCGGGCGCAAACCCTCGTCTGGACCGGGGTCACTGCAACTCGCTCTACGCGTGCCTGGCACAGGAGATGATGCTGCCCCTGTGCATCACGGCCGCCAGCGATCGCTTGGCTGAGGGCGACAAGGAGCGGCACGACCTGCTCGCGGGCCTGGCGGGCCCGTTGACGGAGACCCGCGTGACGGAGCATGCGGCGAGGCTGCTGCTGCTGCTGCGCGGCTCGCAGCCGGACAACCTCCACCGCACCTCGGTCTCTGCAGTGTCGTACTTCCTCAGCACCTACAACTGCAGCTACCGGCAGGTGCACGACAACGCAACGGCCGGCAGGGAGCCCGGCACTCGGGACGACGCCCTTGCGCAATTCCGCTCAGTCCTCCAGGGCCCCTGCGCGCGGCACGCGGCGGTGGTCCTGGGTCTGACCGCCCTCGACGGCTTGGACTGCATCCCGCCTGGTGCCAACACCGCCTGCCGGTGCCTGCGCGCGGGCCCCCCGGACAAGGACCTCAACGGAGAGGTGCTCCCGGCGCTGACCGCGGCCCTGGACGCTGCGGTGCAGGAGCCGGAGGAGGAGCCCGCTTGCAGCCCACGAGCACTCGCCCACAATGTCGGCCGCGTTGGCTATGTGGTGGAGGCAAGCATGAGGGCCTACGGCCACCCTTACAAGCCAGGAGACGACCGGCGCTGGTTGTCGCCGGAGGACCGACTGGCTGTGGCGGTCCGCCTCCTGCCCGTGCTCGTGTCCAACGCCCGGCACTTCGAGGCCGGGGCCGGCCGCACAAGGGGCTGAGGCTCGTGGCCTGGACCCAGGCCAACCTGAGCACGAGGTGTGTGGGCAAGGCATGGCGGCGCCCCAGCGTGGCGCCCTGTCCGGAGCCCTGGGCGATCTGGTGGAGGCGACCGTGGCGCCGCTGCGGGTGGAGGGCGCTGGCAGAGGTACGTGCCTGCATCAGCTGGGACGGGAGGCGCAGGTCAAAAGGTGTCCACTTGCAAGGGCGTGTGCTTTAACACTTGGTTTGGTGTGTGTCAGCTGCCACCAACCGCCTCCGACTCTTCCCACCTGCACTTCCCCACCCCACAAGGGCCTGGCGCCTGCCGGCCCAGCCGCCCGCCATCGTGGACTGCGCGCTGCGCGGCAACGCGCTGCCCTGCCTGGACCCCGGCAGCATGGAGGCCAGATTCCTGTGCAGCGAGCCCATGCTCTCGCCCGACCTCTGGGCGGGCGCCCTGGCCCTCCTGGCCTACGCCAGCCCCAGCCAGGCAGCGGCCTTTGCGGCCAACGCCACCCGCTGCTGAGGCGCACCGACGCACGAACCCTGCTGCGGGGTGCCGCCGAGCCCGACGCAGCGGGGGTGACTGCAGGGGTGGAGAAGTGCCGCGCCGTGCTCTGGGTCTCACACGCCGAACACGACGGCGCCAGTCCCTGGGCGCTGGGCCGCCTGGCGCTGGTGCTCTCGGCCGCCCTGCCCGACTGGATGGCGGAGCTGTCGCGCCTGGTGCTCGAGGCAGCGGCTCTGCACACGGAGGCGTGGCGGGAGGGGCGGGGCAGGCAGGGCGCGGAGGAGAGGGAGGGGGATGAGGAGGCGGGGAAGGGGCAACCGCCGTACCTGTGCCGGGCCATGGAGGCGCTGATGCTGTCGTCCAAGGCGTACTGCCCCGGCCGGCCCCCGCCCTCCGCCCCCTCCACCGTTGCCAATGTCGCCGCTGCGGAGCCCAAACTCGGTGCCCACGGCGGCGGCCCATGCAAGGACGGCGAGGGCTCAAGCTCCAGCGGTGGCGGTGGCGGCGACGGCAGCGGGCGCGATGAGGGCCCGACCGCCGGCAGCAGCGAAGATGGATCCGTTGAGGGTGCAGACGACAGCGACTGGCGGTGGGCAGTCCTGGAGGGGGCGAAGCTGGTGGCGGTGGTGGGCGCGGCCCTGGGGCTGCAGGGGGGCCGCACGTCCAACACCGCGCCGTACGACGACTTGCACGGCGTGGCAGGCACCACGGCGCTGTCGCTGTTGCTCGAGCGGCCAGCGGAGGTTGTGCGGTGCCTCCGGGACACCTCGGGTAACACGGCGTGGCGGCCGGAGGCGCTGCGGGGATCGGCGGAGGCGCTGCGGACCAGCAAGCGTGATGCGTCTCTCGCGCCTGCGGTTGCGTCTCTGGCGGTCCTCCTCGACGCAGCGCCGGTGGCGGCGGCAGTGCTGGCGGAGGGCGACGTGGAGAGGACTCTCGTGGGGCAGGGCAACGACGTGCGCCCAAGGGAGGCGACCCTTGCGGACTGCATGCTCCCGCCCGGCAAGGCCCGGAGCCGCCTGGGCTTCCGGCCCTGCTCCAGCCCCGCCTGCGCGGAGCTGGAGCCGCATGACGACCCGCCGCCCCGGCTGCGGCAGTGCGGGGGCTGCGGGCGGGCCTCCTACTGCTGCCGCGCGTGCCAGACCGCGCACTGGCGGGCGGGGCACAAGGCCGAGTGCGGAGGCGGCCCCAAGGCCGGTTGACGCGAATGCACAGGGGGTGGGGGTCACAAAGCGATCAACGAACGGGGCAGGGCAACGTAGGAACGTAGGGAAAGAGAAGCGAACAAAGAGATGATGACTTCTGAGACGGATCTGCTGCCTGAGTGTCGGGTAGGGTAGAGCTGCACAACGTAGGAACGCGCGCTCCCGCTTGTTGTCAGGGCACATGAGCTACGGGTGTGAGCGGCGGGCGGGCAAGGACCCTGCGGAATGCTCTAGGGGCAAGCTGCCCATGTGTTTGACTTGGAGGCGTTCGGAGCGTGGCAAGGCGCGTCTCGCGATGGGAAGCGTGGAAGGTGAGACTCCTGACGCAACGTTGTCTGGCGCGTGCTGCATGGGTAGGCAATCAAAGGTGGGGCAACGTTCATAGTCCGGCGTGGCGCTTGGCTTGGCTTGGCTTGATACACACGCCCATGCTCCAAGCGGTGAGCTGGGCACTTGATTATAAGGCCCCTTGTCGCCTCGCCCTCGTTTGCAAGGCTCGAGCTATGGGGCACCAGGTTCAGCACTGTGTGAAGACGAGGGGCGGGGGTGGTGCAGGGAGGCAGCTGGGGTTCCAGGCGTAGCGGGGGCCTGGGGGGGGGGGGGGCATAGCCTCCATACAGTGCACTAGCAACAGGGCTATCTAGCACTACACGGAGCGGTATGCGCAGCAGATGTAGTCGGGGATGCGGCTGAGAACGGCTACGCTAGAGTAACCGGCATGCTGTTGCTGGCGACGGTGTAGAGCTGTGCCGGGTACGTCGAGCAGGCTGATACAGGTCCTATGGGAGACAGGCGCGAATAGCACTTTCCTGAGCCGCTTGAAGAAGCCCCCAGCCGTGAAGCGTGCCGGTCGTCTATGGTCATCATGCGCGAGCGCTCACCTGCAAGCGGTAGAGACGAAGTCGACGAGTCAGCTGCCGAACTAAACGACCGTAGAATGCGGTGTGTGCAAATGCGAGCTGGGGGAAAGAAGCCGGCTGTGGCACGCCGCCTGAAGGCTGGGAGCTCCGTGCTGCCGTACGTGGCGGGCGGAAGATGCTTATACGAAAAAAACCCGTCCCCGAACCCAGCCCGTGCGTCTAGGAGTGAAGCGGCGGGAGAAAGGTTGGTTTTGGGACCTAGGGCAAAACGAGTGCCCGGAAGGAGGCCAGCGGGAGCGGGAAGCCGGGAGCGGGGTGGCGACACGTAGGTGTGAGGTGGGAAGTAGCGTAGTCTGAGGCAGCTGCGCTCGTAGACGCTGGCCGCACCGACCGGTCGCAACTACGCGGACGGAGCTGCGCATGGCTGGACGCGCTGGCTGGGCAGGTCGAGCTGGTGGGCGGCGAAGTCGAGGAGCCGTGCGAGCGTGCCGAAGCGATAGGGACGTGCGAGGCGTGTGCCGCTGAGGGTGGGGCCTGAGGCGTTGGCTGAGCGCGGCGGTCGGGGGACGGCGGCAGAGCCGCAGGCACAGGCACGGAGGCGGGAGGGCTGGGGCCCGAGGGGTGGCCGGGTGGGGACGACGGGCTGGGCGCCAGGCACGGAGGCGAGGGCCGGGCTGCCGTTGGTGGGGCGGCGAAGGCGAAGCGTTATGCCTGTTTGCTACATGTCCGGGCTCCGCTGAGCTCCCCAGTGATGACAGCCGTTCCAAGAGAGAAAGCGCAAAATACCAAACTACCAACTGTCCTGCAGCGAGCAAGAGGGGACAGCTTCCGTAAAGACCAACAACGAAGGAATAGGGGACAAGGCGGGATGGTGGCGACGGAGCCCTGCTGCACCCGCTGATCCCCGGCTGCCCGCAACACGGGCCCCGCCCTACACCCGTACAACTGCCCGGCCACGCTCCCACGTAGCCTGTGGCCTGACAGGCCGGTCTCCCCCGCAGCGCAGAACTCCAGAGACGACACAGGACTGGGCACCCGCGCCCGGCAAGGCGTCCAGGGGTGCGCCACGTCCCCGCGTGGCTGATGAATAAACCAAGCTGATATACCAAACAACGGAAACGTTAGACAGGCGATGCGCTGAGCTCCATAATAGCACCAAGATACCGAAGCAACCATCAGAGACGCGGAAGCCATCAACAGAAACGGAAGAACTACGCCTGGGCACCGCGCGGCGGATGTCTGACGCTAAATGAAAACCCGACAACCGAAGGAAACGAACGGAGAGCGAAGCGCTGAGCTGCATACGACCAGGACACGCTGGAAACTACCATAGGATCGGAAACCGCAGATACACACGAGAATGGCTTAGAAACGTCCGCAACCGGCGGGGGGGCAGCCTGTGCTCCGCTTACGTTGTGCTGTTGCCGTTGCCGTTGGGGCCATACCGGATCCAGCCACCGTACGGCCCGAGGGTGGGATCGAGCATGAGGAAGTCCCAGAGGTCGTCGTCGGGTCCGTAGGGCTGAGGCTGTTGGGCGGCGGCGGCAGGTGGCGGGGCGGGAGGGGCGGCAGCCGCGGCGCCCGGGGCCGGGCCGGCGGCTCCAGCGGGCACGTGCGCTGCACCGCCGGGCGGGGCAGCGGCGGCGCCATACGGCGGAGACATGATGTCGGCTGCGCGCATGGCCGCGTCGTATGCGGCGCTGTGGGCGTGGTCGAGCATGGCGGCGTTGTGTGCGTACAGGAGGGCGTTGTACGCGAGGACGCAGGGTGGCGGTGGGGGCCAGCCGGGCGGCTGCGGGGGCAGGGCGGCGGCGGCGGCTGCAGGGGCTGGCGGCTGGGGTGGGGCAGCGGCGGCGGGGGGCGGGCCTGGCGGAGGTGGCGGCTGACCGGGGGGCGGCGGCGGTGGGGGCGGGTCTGGCGGCGGTGGCGGTGGCGGCGGGGGTGGCGGTGGCGGTGGCGGTGGCGGTGGCGGTGGCGGTGGCGGTGGCGGTGGCGGTGGCGGTGGCGGTGGCGGTGGCGGTGGCGGTGGCGGTGGCGGTGACGGTGGCGGTGGCGGTGGCGGGGGCGGGGGCGGCATGGCGGGTGGCGGGAAGCGGGCCGGGGCCGGGGCCTGGGGCGCGCGGGAGGAAAGCGAGGGAAGGCGACAGCGTGCCAGCAGGGCGGGAGCTGCGGGGAGCTGTCCTTGCTCACGGTGTGCGGTGCACACCACTTCAACCCCAAACCTGTTGCCCTGTAGCTTCACGTATACAGATAGATAGATAAACCTCAGTAGTGAAGCATTCACACGCCAATCTTTGGCCCATCAATCCTCACGAACGGGTGCCGCGTTCTCAGCCATCGTCCTCTGGCATCAGCACATACTTTTGGTCAGCTTCAGGGCTACCCGGAGTGGGCTTGCCCGAACACATCGCGACGATGCGTCAGCGCGCTGCTGCAAAAGACTCAGCCGCGGAGGATGCAGTGGAGTTTCTGGATGAACAGGAACAGGAGCAGCTGATCCGCGAGTTTGAGGACCAGCAGCGGGACTCCCAACGCACCTGGCGGGTGCGCCTGTGGCGGGGAACAGGGGGGCCCGACACCTTGGCCCAAGCGCAGGCGCAGCGCCTTGCGCGGGGCGCAGGCTGGGGCAAGGCCGGGGGCAAGGCGAGGCAGAGCTCAGGCCAGCTGGGACTGGCTTCCCGGGGTGGGGCCCACCAGCTCCACCCTTTTGCGTTCACGCTCGCGCCCACCAGAGCTTCCCCCTGCTGCTCCCTACGCCGTCCAACACCCTCAGGCCATCTTCGGCACGGGGTGCATAGCCATGGGCATCTTCTTCCTGTACGCGGCCTGCAGGCATCAGCTAGAGCCGTTCGGGGTGGTGAGGCGGGGTGGCGAGGCAGAGCGGAGGGCAGGAGCCACGACGGGGCACGTCCAGGGTGTTGAGGGCCCCGGGCCGGGAAGGGGCAGGCATTTCAACCAAAAGATCCCCGTCCTCGGCTCACCGCGCTCCCGCGTTGCCCCTCCCTTGCGTGCCCTCCACCCCGTCGCCTCCACCCTCACGCCAGCGCTACACGGGCGAGCTCCGCAGCGCCGCCCCCGCCGGCCCCTGGGTGGCAGCGGTGCTGGGGCTGCAGGTGGGGCGGGGGCCGCAGGGGCGGGGCCTTGGGGTTGGAGGCGGGGTTTAGGGGCCAGGGGCGGGGTATGGGTCCTGGCCGTGACATCTGACGTTCCGACCAGCCGCAGCGGTGGGGAAGGCTCTTACCGGCGTTGGGCTGCCTGGGGTAGGATTGACGCCCTGGCCTTGGCACCTGACCAACAGCAGAGTGTAGCGTTCCACGCCATGCGCTCACCTGAGGCCAGGCTTCACAAACCCACCTAGGCTAGTCCGGCCTCTCTGCCACCCCACTGCCCGCCCCCCTCCCCGGCGCAGGGCGTGGCGCTGCTGCTAAGCGGCTGGGGGCTGCTCAGCGAGGTGCCCCCGAGGAAGCTGGGTGAGCAGCCAGCAGGGGTGGGGGTTCAGGGCGTAGGGACGCCAGACAATGGGGAAGTGGCCCAAGGGGGCCCGTCTGGGGCATCCGACGGCCCGGCTTCGGCGGCAACCCTCTCTCCCCCGCCACCCGCTCTCCGCAGCCCTGGGCGCCGCCCGTACCGCCTGCCTGCCGTACAGCGCCCGCCAGGCGGCGCTGCTGTGGAGCGGCGTGGGCGCTGCGGCGGTGGGGGCTGTGTTCTGGAGCTGTGTCATGGGCCACCTGCTGGCCAAGGAGGGGGCCAAGGTGGGAGGGTTGTGGGGGTGGGGGATGGGGGAGGAGCGCCGCCCCTGGTGTGCCCCTGTGAAGCAGCATGTACGATACTGGATGAAGCGTTGCGCCAGGAAGCTTGCTCGTTGTGGGCTTACTGCCCGGGAGTCAGCGCCCAGGAAATCTTGTAAAGCTGTCCTCGCCGTGGGGGGTGGGGGGGGGACGCAGGCGTGGCGTGGGGGCCTGCAGGTGGGGGAAGGGGGGAATGGGACGCAGGCGTGGGGCTTGTTGTGGGTACAAGGGCTACTGGGCTGGGCCTTGAGGATGCCCTGTTCAGGTGGGGCGGAATGAGGGCAGGGATAGGCGAGTGCGGGCCATGCCCGGTTCTGGCTGCGTTGGCCCACCCACCGGCACCTTCCTCCACCTTCCTCCACCGTGTGTCACGGCTTCCCTCCCTCCCTTCCGGGCGCAGGCGCAGCGGGCGGCCCGGGAGGGCGTGCAGGCGCCCGCGGGGCCAGGCGGGCCGGGGTCCTACCAGGTGGGCGGTGGTGGGGGTGGGTTGGGGGAGACGGGGTGTGGTACGGCACGGTGGGATGCGGTGAGATGAGATGTGTGATCTGTGGGGCGGGGTGATGCGTTGCGGGGGCCAAGGGCTTGAGTAGGAGCAGTGGATCCAGAGTAGGAGCAGTGGATCCAGAGTAGGAGCTGTGGATCCAGAGTAGGAGCAGTGGATCCAGGGCGGGTGTGTGTGTGTGTGTGTGTGCGGAAGCGGGGTCCCACTGGGTGGGGGCTGCGGCGCAGGGGCGAAGCCCGCACCTTTACGCCGCGGAGACTGGCCGGAGGAGAGTGGGGACGGGTGGGGGAACCTGCCGGGCTGTGTGGGGCCGGGGACTGGTGCTGTGTCACGGCTTTGACTAGCGGCCAGGCGTCGCCGGGCAGCTGGTCCGTGGAAAGCGTGAGGGCTTGGTCAGTTGACGGAGTCTGGACCGTAGGAGTGGGCCGTGCGGGGGCCAGGCTTCTCTGCAGCCGGCGGTGGCGGCGCTGGGAGAAGCGGGGGAAGCGGTCATGGGGCGGCGGGGCGAACGGGGAGCACGTGGCCGGGGGCTGGGGTTGGGGTTGGGGTGCGAAGTCTGCACCTGAGCGCTACGGACGGGGCCCCGAGGAGGGTGGGGAGGTGTGGGGGCCCACGCTGCTCCCGGAGCGGCGGCGGCGGCGCTGGGGGAAGGGGGGGGAGCGGGCCCGGGGCGGGGCAAGCCCCTGGTTGCATCACACCGAGCCGGGGCCTGGCCCGGGGCACACCCCTGTTGTATCCCGCCAAGCCACCGACCATAGCCCTTCCTCCTACCCCCCCCGCGCCCTCCCTCCTCCAGGCGCCGGGTGTGCTGCACACGGACCGCGGGGACCCCTTCTTCGACCCCTTTGGCGACACGCCGGGGCCGGGGCCAGGGCACGGCGCCGCCTCCGCCTCGGCCGCCTCCCACCCGCACCCGCACCCCCACCCCCACGCCCACCCCAGCGGCCGCTCCCTCTCCACCGGTCGCGGCCTGCCCGGCCCCGGCTCCCGCCCCGCCTCGACCCCCGGCGAGGACGGCGCCCCCGGCCCCCACTCCGCCAGGGAGTCCTTACCGGGGCACGGGCAGGGGCAGGGCGCCAACGGCGCCGGGGCGGGGGGCCCGGGGGTGGCTGCGGGGGAGGACCACGCGGAGCCCGGCGGCGGCGGCGGTGCGGGTTTCGACCGCAACCAGCGCGAGCTGCTGCTGTACGCGCTGCCGCTGTTCAAGGACCGGCTGGTGTTCCTGCCCGTGGTCAACTGGAAGGACGAGGTGGACACAAGCAGTGAGCGGAAAGGGGGGGGGAGGGGGGGGGGGGGGGAGGGGAGGGGAGGGGGAGGGGAGGGGGCCCTGGCAGGGGAGAGTGAGGGAAGGGGTACCGTATGTTCCGGGTAGGACGAGCTATCACCAGCAATTGCATGATTGGTGTACCGAAGACAGGGGAGTGCGTGTGCGCATGGCCGCTCACCCGCCCACCCTCCTGCCCGCCCCGCAGCCGTGCTAGGCAAGATGAACGCGGGCGTTGCCTCCGTGGGCACCAACCTGAGCAACATGTGGCACTCGCTCAAGGACAAGGGCAACATGGGGGCCAAGATATACAAGTGAGGGGGGCACGGGGCTGGGGGCCCGGTGGAGGGCAGGGCGGGGCGTGGGCAGTGAGGTCAAGCGGGCTAGGGCGGGGGAGTGCAAGCCACCCGCCGCAGCCCACCCCACCTTCCCCCACCCTCCCACCCCCTCTCCCACCCCCTCCCCCCCCCAGGGCCGGCCAGGCCATCCTCGAGAACATGAACGCCGAGGAGCGGCTCATGCGCAACATCCCCAAGAAGGCCAACAAGGTGGGGGGGGAAGGCGATGGGGGGGGGGCGGAGAGGGGCAGCTGCGGGGCGGCCTTCAGGCCTGCAATGGGGAGGCTACGGGGGCCGAGGGGAACCAGGGGCAGTCGGGGGGAGATAGGAGGGGGTTGGCTATGAACGAAAGGGAGCAGGAGACGAGCGAGGGGCGTGGGGCTTCCGGTGATGGGGGCGGGGGAAGGGGGAGGGGGGCAGCCGCGGGATGGCCTTTGGGACTTTGGTGGAGAGCCCGGGCGTGGGGGATAGGGAGCGGGATGGGCGTTGTGGGGCATGGGTGGTCGGGCCAGGGAGCCCAGAGTGTCCAACAACGCGTCTCCACGAGTGTGCCCCGGCCCACGTCCCCAACCCCACCGCCCTGACCCTCCCGCCGCCCCCTCCCCCCCTCCCCCCCCAGCTGGTTGTGCACCACCCCGCCTCCGTCCCCCCCGACGAGATCCAGGACCAGCTCACCGCCCTCACCTCCACCTTCTGCTACAAGTCCGCGGGCAAGGCGGCGGTGGCGGGAGTCATGCTGCCCGTGGCCGTGGGGCTCGAGGTGGGGGCGGGGGGGGGAGGGGAGGGGGAGGGGGCGAGGGAGGTGGGGGGCACGAGGGGAAGGGCACCTGGAGTGCAGGAGCCGCGCCTTGATACCTGTGCCTGATCTCCGCCCCCGGCTCCACCCAAGACCCATCTCGTCCCCCACACCCTTCCCCTCCCCTTCCCTCTCCCCCCGCCCTCCCTCCCAGGTGATCGCCGTCCCCGGCATCGGCTGGTACACGGCCTACCAGCTGTTCAAGAGCACCTCGGCGGCCGCGGGGGGCTCCCGGCTCAACCAGTACCTCAAGGGGGACCGCGCGGAGGTGCGCATCAACTACGCCCCGCAGCCCAAGTGAGGCAGCTTGAGGGGATAGGGAGGGAGGGCAGGCAAGGGAGAGGTGGGACTCCTGCAACATGTCCCGCTTGCCCTTCTCGGCCGCCCCAACCCCCAAACTCCCCCCTCTCACCCCGCCCTCTCCCCCTCCTACCCCTCTACCCCTCCTACCCCTCTACCCCCCCGCCCCTCTCACCCCCGCCCCCCCTCCCCCCCCCAGGATGGACCTGTACATCCTCAAGTCCCGGCTCGCCCCCGACGGCGTGCTGGGCTCCGAGGACATCGAGGACCTGGTGCACGACCTGCGGGAGCCGGCCCTGGCGCACCCGCTGCAGGAGCTGAGGGCGAGGTTCCTCAAGAAGACGCAGGTGGGGAGGGCTGATGGGGGGGGGCGGGGTGGAGGGTAGGGAAATGGGAGGGTGCCAGCGGGTGGGAGCGAGTGCTGTTGGCCGCAGCCGGGTCTGCCGGGTCCAGAGGCCGAGCCCCGTGCCCCGCTGGGCTTGGCCGCGACTGCATTGCCACAAGGTTGCTCGAGGTTGCTCTCCCGCTAAGCTCCTGTACCCGCCCCCCTCCCCCCCCCTTCCCCCCCCCCCCCCAGACCACCAACGCCGACTACGCGCTGCTCCCCATGACCTCCCCCGACCAGGACGAGGCCTTCAGCAGCGCGGGATCGGGGCAGCAGCCAGCCAAGAAGAAGGACTAGGCGGGGGCCCTTAGCCCATGGGCCTGGGCCTGTATGGAGGGCCAGGGCTGGTGCTGCGGCGGGCCCACGTGGCCCTTAGGCCGCATGGAGGGCCTGGGCCTGGGCCTGGGCCTGTGTGGTCTCACATGGCCTCGGGGCGGCGGCGGGGGTGGAGCACCCCGCGCAGCAGGAGGGCGGGGTCAGGGGAGGGCCAGGCAGGCCCCCATCCAAACCCTGGATGACGGACGACGGCCACAGGAGGGCCAGGCCAGGCCCAGCCCCGGCCAGGCCCAGCCCCGACCCCGGCCCCAGGTGACGGACCCGTGGGAACGAGGACCTGCAGGCTCCCTCACGAGGAGGCTGCCGTGGCTCAGTGAACGGAGCCTGCATCAGCAGCAGGACGTGGGGGCGAAGTGGAAGGGAGACGACCGGGCGGCCAAGCAGGAGGACTGGTTTCGAGGAACTGCCCTCGGAGGTGCGGGCAGTCAGGCCAGGGGGAGCCGGACAGCGCTGCAAGTCAGGTGATGGGCAGCGGGCTGGGTCAGGGGACGACTGCCGCTGGTTGATGCAGGGCAGTGCTTGGAGCTGAGCGCTGGAGCACTGGGCATGTAGTATTAGCGAGCATGAGATGCACCCGGGCGGTCCTGTTAGGGCCAGAGGCATACTTGTGTGGCTGGTCATCCACTGGCTGGTCAGTCAGTCAGGGAGAGCACGTGCGGGATGTGCTTTCTTGAGGAGTTCCCGGACCGCGGGGCATACGTCAGAATTGAGAGGGGCGAATTATTGGCAGGAGCGAACAGGGTACGCTGCGGTAGGGAGGAGGGGACTTTGGCGAGCAGGCAGCCGGACAGTGCGGCCACACACTCACTGGATGATAGAATATTTGCTTCTGTGCTAGCGTTGTGTAAGGCTTTGGTGAGTGACTGGACTGGCAGATCTGCAAGTTGGAATTGGGCCCTTCAGTTGTGACGAGGGCGACCGGCTCGGGGGTGGACCCAGGCTGTAAGAATCAGTCAGAGAGCAATCTCCGTGTCTGAGACTCGCATCATGTGCCAAGCTGTGCGCTCACAAAGCCGCAGCGGGGCTGGCGGCTGAGGGGTCATGCGTTCAAAGCAAGCTCGGCCTCATGGGCCACGCGGCGGGCTTGTGGCTGGATGGAGGGGGCGTGCAGGGCGGCCAGGCAGAAGGCTCCATGGGCTCAAGGGCAGGGCTTATGGCAGATGCTTACTAGCCACAGTCCACCACGGACCAATGAGACAATTCGACACCTGACGCAGACCCACAACGTCATCCTCCCCATGTCTGCTCCGCAACCCGGACAACTGCATGAATTGCAACCCAACTGCACAACGGGACCGAGCCTGTTTGTAAGTTTGTCCGCCCTCATGTTGACACCGCCGCCGCCACCAGCTAGCACAGTGCAAGTTAGCCCCAGCCAACGGCCAAGGGGCCTGAGCACCTCCCCCTCCCTCCCCCCGCAGTGTCCAGGTGGCCTTCACGTCGACACCGCCATCTTGACCGAGCTGAAGGGCTGCCGGCAAACCGGGCAGGCAAGCTGGCCCCGCGCTCGGAGGTCCTCCTCGCACGCCTCGCACACGCACACGTGGATGGCGCTCTCGTGCACAAAGCCCTGCGTCGCCCTGGCCGCCATGCACACACAGCACTCGCCCCTGCCCTCAGCCGCGGAGTCAGTTGCCGCGGCGGTTGCGCCGCTCGGCTGGGGCTCCCGTGGCGTCAGCACGGGCGGGGGGCTGCCGGGTCCGTCAGGGTGCTCCTGGAGCAGAGGTTGGCGGAGTGAAGGGGTCCTGGCCGAAGGTTTCTGTGCAAGCGTCTTGCGCTGAGTGAGGAGCACAAAGCCGACCGCAAGGCAGAGCGCGGCTAACATAGCCGCTGCCGCGGTCATCAACGGGGGTACGCCACTAGAGGGCGGTGACGGCGGTGGCGGTGGCGGTGGTGGCGGCGGCGGCGAAGGTAGGTGAGCGGGATCAATTCGGGCCGCCAGCACTACACGTCGCCCGGGCTCCTGCTTGGCAGCCGCATCTCTCACGGCGGCAAGGACTGCGTCCTCGGCGCGGCACAGCTCTGACACCTCCCTCCCGGTGACGGCCGCCGCCGCACGCCGGAACTGCCTGCAGGCCGCAGGCCCCAGCGGCAGCTCTGCAGGCAGCCCACTGGCAGCGCCCAAGGCCAGAGCGTCGGCTGCCATCCAGAGCAAGTCCTCATCCGTGGCGATGGGGTAGACGTAAGTCGTGTTGGGCGTGACGAGGGTGCCATAAGGGTAGGCACCTGCGTCTGGGCTGTAGTGGATTCCCAGCATAGCCGGTCCCGCAGCACGGACGGTCCGAAGGGCGCTCTGGGGGGCGTGACCAAGCGGGGTTGTGCCCTTGCGGAGAAGCGCCCTTCGATGCAGGAGTGGGGTTCCGACGGCGTCAATGAGTTGCGGAGGAGTGTAGCCCTCGGACAGGCTCTCTGGTGACTGGGGCGACTGAGGTGGCTGTGAAGGCGGCGGCGGGGGCGGGGACGGCGCAGGGGGCGGCGGTGGCTTGACTTGCGTCGGCAGCCAGTCGAGTAGCAGAGCACCGCGCACCGCAACAGCCACGGCCCTGAGGCGTCAGGCGGTACAAGGAAGAAGGGGAGGGTCAGGCGCCAGTGCTCCCAACTTTACAGGAGCGGAGGTGGTCCTGCCCTCCGTCCCAGCTGCCGTGCTGGGCGCCCGCCGCTCACCCACCTGCCGACTCGGGCATCCCGTGTGTCGCTCGCCCAGTGGGGCCACACGGCCTTGACGGTCAGGGCGGTACCGTGCAGGCCCTCGAGGTCATCGTCGAACAGTGGAGAGAGATCTAGCTGCAAGGATCTGGTCGTAAGGTTGGCTCGCGATGGCCCACCAACAAGCTGGGCTTCGGCGGCCACCCAGTCCCCTCCGCTCCATTGCCAACCGCCGGAAGCTGGCGCAAGGTGCAGCATACCGTCCGTGCACGGATTATAGATCAAGTTCTTAGCCATGCACACGAAATGCCACTTCTTGCAGCGACATTGGACCTTGACGGAGTCTGGCACGATGGACAACGCCCTGCGCGGGTTGGACGGGGGATGTCTGCTGACGCCTTCCTGAGCGGCATGCATCCACGCAGCTCGGCTGCCCCCCTTTCCCTTCTGGACGCGGGTCCTGTCACTGCCTCCCCATCCTCACATGCCCTCCCCTCACCACACGACGCCTCCCGCTACAAAGGCGTTGGATCTGACCCGGCCGTCACAGAGGTCCCAGTTGCCGTTCACGTAATCCTGCGGCGGCGGACACAAGTACACAAATAATTCATGGGGCCCAAACCGGGAATTACGGTAGTAGGCATGTGACATCAGGAGATTCAAGGCTAGACCCTGCCAGGCCCCTGCACCCTGTCCAGCCAAGCGCTTCGCTTCGTTGTTTTCTTCTACACCCTGTCCTGGGTGGGCCCCTGCTACCGACTGCTCCCAGCCAAGCCTCACCGCCGTAAAGGATGCTGGCAGGGTGCTGAGCGGTTCAGTGGGGGTCACCACAATGGCGGGGCAGGCCGGGCCGGTGGGGTCGGGAGGTCCGAAGCCCAGGGCCGGCAGGCTGGCCCGGAGCTGCTCAGCCGCCATGGCCTTTTCCCGCTCCCGGCTTGCCTCAAGGAGCTGTCGAAAGGGCTCCGCCAGGGCTACCGAGCAGGCGGCTGCAGGGGGAGGAGGGAGCGAGGGGCAGGCAAAGGTCGGTGTCGCGGAAGTTGCGGCCTGCACAGCTGCGCGTGTCCTTGCCTGCGTCCGAGGCTGGTAGGCCGAGCTCCGCGCCGAGCTTGGCGCATAGCGAGGCGCCATCGTCCAAACTTGGCTGCCCCAGCGGCCAAGGTCCCGTCAGAACACCGCTACCGCTTGCTTCCACGACCGGAGCCGTGTGCGCCTGGACGTAGGCGCATGCGAGGAACAAGGCTAGCGCAAGTAGCGCGAGGGATGGGACCCGGCATCGGGCTTGTTTGCTCGCCAACCGCAGCATACTGGTATACTAGAATTGGGCGTATTGGGGCTAAAGGTTGCGAGTATGGAAGAGCTAACGCAAGCTAGGCTAGGCGTTGCAAACTCTGTCGGCCTTGTCTCTGTAAAGTTGTGATTCACTCAGGCACAGCTGCTCAAGCTGCAGTTGAAAGCACAAGCGCTGCACTAACGCCGGAGACTTGCGCGAAACAATGGGCCTCACGGGTCCCGGACGGACCCGTGACGTGCCCGTGACCGTTCGTGGCAGGGCCACTTCACGGCGTGGTCATGGCCTGGCCCGTCAGCGCTCGCCCCCACCAATCCCCTGCTGCATTCCCCGTCAGTGGACCTGGCAGTGTGGTCCACGAGCTGTGCAGTCGTCTGGCTGTCGTTGGCCACAGGACAGGTCCTAGTGAAGCCACGAGAAGCCAGGGGAGGCCAGGGGAGGCCAGGGGTCTCCACCCTCCTGTCTCCCCCAACCCCTCCTCAGGCCACCCCAGGCCTCCCCGGCATCCCTGGCGGGAGGGGCGAAAGTCAGTCCTGTGGTGCATGCGATCGGTCCGGGGTCTAGACTTCAGGACTCTCGGACTTCAGACCCTCAGTATGCTCAGTACGGCGGAAGACGAGGAGCCGCATCCACCTCGTTAACCACTTGTCTACAGAGCCTATAAAGAGGAGCCTGTACAGAAGAGCCTGCCATTCCATATCCACATACGTCGCTCCGGGCTTCGCCTCAACCCGCCTCAACATGCTCATCCACACGAGTCTCACGGCGACCTAACAACAAACAGTAAACCTGAGCGTCCATCTCATGGACACCTCGGCGCTGGTGCGAGGGGCGTCGGCCTGCGCGGACCGGCTCCTGGGTCTTCCCGCAAATGGAAACGCCACAGCGCCACCGCGTGCAAACGAGCTCAACGATCTGGGCATCAAGCTCGAAGGAGCTCGTTCGCAAGCGCTGCTTGGTGGACCCCGCGCGCGCATGCTGGCGGAGAGCCTCCTAGTCAACGAGGCGTTTCGGGTGGCGCTGCTCAAGCTGATTGCCTTCGCGACCCGACTGCCGCCTCCAGACTCGGGTGGCGACTCCGCAGCTCTGGAAAGAAAGCGGGCATTGGGGTTTGTGTCGTGCGAGCTCGCGATGGTGTTGCTCGAGGTGTCCAACATCGACGATAGCCCGGCGCTCATTGCGGCAAGGGCTGCCTTCACAAGGAGCCTCTTGAAGATGCAGATGCTCCACGCCGCAGCTCGTCAGCTCGCCGACGCCGCCAACACGCTGCCGGTGCCGGGAGGGGCCCCGAATGCCGGACAGGGCCCAGGCGGCAGCGGGGCGGCCGGTGCAAACCCGCGTCTGGACCGGGCCCACTGCAACTCGCTCTACGGCTGCCTTGCACGTGCCATGATGCTGCCCCTGTGCATCACGGCCGCCAGCGACCGCTTGACTGAGGGCGACAAGGAGCGGCACGACCTGCTCGCGGGCCTGGCGGAAACGTTGGCGGCGACCCGCCTGACGGAGCACGCGGCGAGGCTGCTGCTGCTGCTGCGCGGCTCGCAGCCGGACAACCTCAACTGCAACCCGACCGCTGCGGTGTCGTACTTCCTCTACACCTACAAGTTCTGCTACCGGCAGGTGCACTCCAACGCGGCGGCACACGGGGACGCCAGCATGCCGCCTGGCGTGCTCGCGCAATACCGCGAGGTCCTCCAGGGCCCCTGCGCGAGGCACGCGGTGATGGTCCTGGGTCTGACCGCCCTCGACCGCATGGACTGCCTCCCACCCGACGCCAACACCGCCTGCCGGTGCCTGCGCGCGGGCCCGCCCGACAAGGACCTCAACGGCTTTGTGCTCCCGGCGCTGATCGCGGCCCTGGACGCTGCGGTGCAGGGGCCGGAGGAGGCCCCCTGCAGCCCACGCGCCACCTCCGCCACGCTCTCCCGCGCTGCCTATGTGGTAGTGGCAAGCATGCTGAACGACGGCTCCCCGCCAAAGCCAGGCGACGACCGGCGCTGGCTGTCGCCGGAGGAGCGACTGGAGGTGGCGATCTACCTGCTGCCCGTGGCCGTCTCCAACGCCCGGCACTTCGACGCTCGGGGCCGGCCGCAGAAGGGGCTGTGGCGCGAGGCGTGGGACGCGGCGCACCTGCTCGTGAAGCACGAGGTGTGCGGGCAAGGCATGACGAAGCCCCAACGCGGCGCCCTGTCCAGGGCCCTGGGCGAGCTGGTGGGGGCGACCGTGGCACCCCTGCGGGTGGAGGGCGCGGGCGGAGGTACGTATTCGGTGTACATGGCGGCGGGGCACAAGGCAAAAGCTGCCCACTTGAAAGGGCTTGCACTTTCCGTCTTGCTTCCAAGCAGCGTTGCTATCTTATTTTGGCGTAGCTAAGTCTTCCAGGGACAAGCCCCCTGGGTGGGTCGGATTAGCTAAGTGCATGTAAGGACTGTGGCGCTGCAGCCGGCCTAATTAGCCAAGTGACGGCCCAATTAGCCAAGTGACGGACAGGGGGCGGCGCAGGCACAATGAGTCCTTTCTCTCAGGTAGGGTGCCAACAGGTCTTCGCAGGTTGCGACACACGCCCTACGCCCACAAGAAGGCGCTTCATCCATGCACACACCCTGCTGCGCGGCTCTGCGGGTTGCCAGCCCTACCTATCGGGTCCACGCCTTGCTCACACCCCAAAGGTTAGCTAAGTACTAGCAAGGAAACGAGGTGCCTTGGCCGGAGAATTAGCCAAGTTCCTCAGGGACAAAAGTCTCAGATTCCAGGAACTAGTTAGCCAAGTTCACTTGGCTACAAGACGTAAACTTAGCTAAGATAGCAACACTGCTTCCAAGCCCTCTTACGGTACTGTCTGCCTGAGCTACGCGTTGCAGCGCACCTTCTGCCGGGTGCTTGCCTACTGCCCCCAACCGCCTCCGACCCCCACCGCCTGCACTGTGCACTCCCCCACCCCGCAGGGACCTGGCGCCTGCCGGCCCAGCCGCCTGCCATCGTGGACTGCGCGCTGCGCGGCAGCGCCCTGCCCTGCCTGGACCGCATGCTGCGCCGTGCTTCGCTCGACCCCGGCAGCATGGAGGCCAAGCTCCTGTGCAGCGAGCCCATGCTCTCGCCCGACCTCTGGGCGGGCGCCCTGGCACTCCTGGCCTACGCCAGCCCCAGCCAGGCAGCGGCCTTTGCGGCCAACGCCACCAAGCTTCTGAGGCGCACCGATGCACGCCTCCTGCTGCGGGGTGCCGCTGAGCCTGACACAGTGGGGCTTATCGCGGTGGTGGAGATGTGCCGCGCCGTGCTCTGGGTCTCGAGCGCCCGGCACGACGGCGCCAGCACCGAGGGCCTCCGCCGCCTGACCCTGTTCCTCTCGGCTGCCCTGCCCGACTGCCTGGCGGAGCTGTCACGGCTGGTGCTGGAGGCGGCGGCCCTACACACGGAGGCGTGGCGGGAGGGGCGGGGCAGGCCGGGCGAGGTCAAGGGCGAGGGTGACGAGGAGGCGGGGAAGGGGCGACCGCCGTACCTGTGCCGAGCTATGGAGGCGCTGATGCTTGCGTCCAAGGCGTACTGCCCCGGCCGGCCCCCGCCCTCCGCCCCCTCCGCCGTTGCCACTGCCGCTGCCGCGGAGCCCAAACTCGGTGCCCACGGCGGCGGCCCATGCAAGGACGGCGAGGGCTCGAGCTCCAGCGGTGGCGGTGGCGGCGACGGCAGCGGGCGCAGTAAGGGCCTGACCGCCGGCAGCAGCGAAGATGGATCCGTTGAGGGTGCAGACGACAGCGACTGGCGGTGGGCCGTCCTGGAGGGGGCGAAGCTGGTGGCGGTGGTGGGGGCGGCCCTGGGGCTGCAGGGGGGCCGCACGTCCAACACCGCGCCGTACGCCGACTTGCGCGGCCTGGCAAGCACCACGGCGCTTTCGCTGGTCTTCGAGCGGCCGCAGGCTCTGCGGGGATTGGTGGAAGCGCTGCGGACCAGCAAACGTGATGCGTCTCTCGCGCCTGCGCTTGAGTCTCTGGCGGTCCTCCTCGAGGCAGCGCCGGTGGCGGGGGCAGTGCGGGCGGAGGGCGACGTGGGGAGGACTCATGTGGGGCAGGGCAACGGCGAGCGCCCAAGGGAGGCGACCCTTGCGGACTTCATGCTCCCGCCCAGCGAGGCCCGGAGCTGCCTGGGCTTCCGGCCCTGCTCCAGCCCCGCCTGCGTGGAGCTGGAGCGAGACAACGACTCGCCGCCGCGGCTGCGGCAGTGCGGGGGCTGCGGGCGGGCCTCGTACTGCTGCCGCGCGTGCCAGACCGCCCACTGGCGGGCTGGGCACAAGGCCGAGTGCGGAGGCGGCCCCAAGGCCGGTTAGGGGGGTGCGCTGGGGGGGCGGGCTTGAGCAATACATCAACGAAGGGGAAGACATGATGACTAAGACGAAGCAAGGGCCAGGCATGATTCCTAATGGCAGGCGAGACTCCTTATGCAGCGCTGTTGCTATGCTGCATAATTAGGCAAGCAAAAGAAGGGCAACGTTTGATCCGTCCGCTAGGCGTCTAGGCGTGACGACGGCTTGGGATGACACACGCCCATGCTCCAGCTGTGAGCAGGCAACTTGGTAGCACGGACCCTTGCCCGGTCATCGCTTGCACGTTGCTGACCGAGCTGAATGCCTTTCTTAACCGGAGAGAGGGGGCGGGGATGGTACAGGGAGGAGGTGGAGGTCAAAGGCGGCTAGGGGGCACGGCGGGAAAGCGAGGGAAGGCGATGGCGTGCCAGCAGTGCACGCGGGAGCTGCGGGGAGCTGTCCTTGTCGCACCATTCCACCCTCAAGCAGGTTACCCTGTAGCTCTACGAATACTGTTGAAACATCTCAAGAGTCGCAGTATTCACGCGCGCGCAATCTTGTGGCCCATCAATCCTCACGAACCTGTGCCGCGTTATCAGCAAGTATTTTCCTCTAACATCAGCACAAACTAGTCGATTACCCGAGCATAGTCGCGACGATGCGGCAGCGCGCTGCTGCAAAAGACTCAGCCGCGGAGGAGCCAGTGGAGTTTCTGGATGAGCAGGAACAGGAGCAGCTGATCCGCGAGTTCGAGGACCAGCAGCGGGACTCCCAACGCACCTGGCGTGTAGGGCGGGGCCGCGGTCGGGGCACCATGGGCAGGGCCCACCGGTCCTGGGCAAGGCCGGGGACAAGGTGCTCCAGAGCACACACCAACTGGGACTGGCCTCCCGGGGCGGGGCCCACAGCTCCACCCTTTTGCGGCCATTCTCGCGCCCACGAAAGCTTCCCCCTGCGGCTACCTACGCCGTCCAACTCCCCCAGGCCATCTTCGGCACGGGGTGCCTAGCCATGGGCCTCTTCTTCCTCTACGCGGCCTGCAGGCAGCAGCTGGAGCCGTTCGGAGTGGTCAGTCGGAGCGGAGGGCAGGAGCCACAACGGGTCACGTCCAGGGTTTGGCGGGGCCCCGGGCAGGGAAGGGGCAGGTACTCCGACCCGATCATTCCCTTGGTCGGTTCATCGTGCTCTCGCGTTGCCCCTCCCTTGCCGGCCCTCCACCCCACCCCAGCGCTTCACGGGCGAGCTCCGCAGCGCCGCCCCCGCCGGCCCCTGGGTGGCAGCGGTGCTGGGGCTGCAGGTGGGGCGGGGGCCGCAGGGGCGGGGCCTTGGGGTTGGAGGCGGGGTTTAGGGGCCAGGGGCGGGGCCTTGGGGTTGGAGGCGGGGTTTAGGGGCCAGGGGCGGGGCCTTGGGGTTGGAGGCGGGGTTTAGGGCCCAGGGGCGGGGTATGGGTCCTGGCCTTGACACCCGACCAGCCGCAGCGCTGGGGTGGTGCTGGGGTGGGGCGTTGCCCGCGTTGGGCTGCCTGGCGTGGGATTGACGCCCTGGCCTTGGCACCTGACCGACTGCACAGTGTAGCGCTCCACGCCATGCGCTCACCTGAGGCCAGGCTTCACGAAGCCACCTCAAGCTAGTCCTGCCTCTCTGCCACCCCACTGCCCGGCCCCCTCCCCCCCGCAGGGCGTGGCTCTGCTGCTGAGCGGCTGGGGGCTGCTCAGCGAGGTGCCCCCGAGGAAGCTGGGTGAGCGGCAAGCAGGGGTGGAGGATCAGGGCGTAGGGACGCCAGACAATCGGGAAGAGGCCCAAGGGGGCCCGTCCGGGGCATCCGACGGCCCGGCTTCAGCGGCAACCCTCTCCCCCCTGCCACCCTCTCTCCGCAGCCCTGGGCGCCGCCCGCACCGCCTGCCTGCCGTACAGCGCCCGCCAGGCGGCGCTGCTGTGGAGCGGCGTGGGCGCTGCGGCGGTGGGGGCTGTGTTCTGGAGCTGTGTCATGGGCCACCTGCTGGCCAAGGAGGGGGCCAAGGTGGGAGGGTTGTGGGGGTGGGGCGTGGGGGTAGGGGGAGGGATCGCCGCCGGTGTGCTGGAAGCAGCATGTACGATACTGGATAAAGCGTTGCGCCAGAGAGCTTAGCTGTGCAGTCGCTTTGGCTGCTGTCATCCTCCCAGCCGTTGTGAGCTTACTGCCCGGGAGTCAGCCCCCAGGGAATCTCGCTAAGCTGCTCTCGTCCCCCTGCCCCTGCACGCTAGGTCGGCGCCCGCTGGGAGCTGCTGTGGCTGCCCGCCGGGCCCCTGGCCGGCTGCCTGCTGTGCTGCCACGTGGCGTCCTCCCTGGCGGACACGGAGAAGGAGGCGAGTGGCGGCGGCGGTTTGGGATGGGGCGTGGGATAGGGGCAACGTCAATCCCTCGGTCGGGAGTCCTTGTCAACACTCGCCGTCACACACAGCCGTTACTGAGGCCGGCAATGCGTCGGCGTCGTCTTCAGTTCACTCGGTAGTGTACATTACACAGCGCACCTCAAGCGGCCCGCCAGCGACAATGTCTCCCTCCTGCCCGGCCACCCCCTGTTCCCGTCGTCTGTTCCCTCTTTCCTGCAGATTCAGAAGCTCAAGAGCCAGCGGTACAACTACAAGAAGCTCTAGATCCAGGACGCGTGGCAACTACGGCTGCAAACTTGGACAACTTCCCAGTAACGAATGAAGCTGCTGCTGCTAGGGAGGAATCCAGTGCTACCTCACCCCAAGCCATGCACCGGCGACGGCGGCCGCCCCGTCAGGCCCCACTCCGGCGTTCTGGGGGAGCACGGCCCTCGGCCCCCCGTCGCGGGCCTTCCCAATTGTGCCTCCGCCAGCGTTAACGTCGCTACGGCCCCCCTGCCTCCGCCACATCGTCGAAACCTGGCAATGGCCCGCGCTGCCCGCCCCGCTCCCACCAACACACGCTGGACCCCCCTGGGAGGGGCTGAGACCATCGCCCGACCGAGCAGTCGCGGAGCTCGAGGGGCCTCCGCTCCGCGCCACCCCACCACCGCCGACTACCCCGGTCTCTCCGCCGCCGCTGCCGCCGCTGAACCCTGGCTCCCGGCTCCTGGCTCCAGGGTTCCGGATCCTGGATCGTGGGATTCCAGGATCAGGAGATGAAGCCCTGCCGCTTGGCCCAGCTCAGCACCAGGCCCAGCAGCAGCCCCAGCAGGCCCAGCAGCACCAGCCGGGCCCCGGGCGGCACCACGCGCATCACGCCCAGCAGCACGGCGTGCGCCGGGATGGGGAAGGCGCGCATGACGGCGTTGTTGCGGCGGAAGGCGCCCACGTGCTCGGCCACCAGCTGGCGGGGGGGGGGACGAGAGGAGGGGGGGTGATGGGAGCAGCATGAGGGAGAGGAGGGTAGGTGGGTGAGCGTCTTGAGGGTGGTGGCAGGCAGTGAGCTGGGCGTGTGGACGGGAGCTAGCGGGGGTACGAGCTGCAGGAGAGATCCTGGCCTGGAGTGTAACAACGCCTCCCAAGTGCGGACAGGTCTGGGCGCCAGCCTGAGCCTGCTTGTCCTGGAGCCCGCATCCGCCACACCAGCTTCCGTTGCTACCTAGCCATGGCCCGTAACCCATGGCCACCCCGGCAGCTCGTTCTGCAGCCACTCCGCATGCAGACGCAGTACCACACCCTGCCCTGCCCCGCCGGCCCCCGCACCTGGTCCACCTCCTCCGCCGACAGCCCCCGCCCCCACTCGTCCAGAGCGGACTTGAACTGCGTCCGCAGCGTGTTGTTGCTCTCGCCCTGGGTGGCGGCATTGGGGAGGGCAGCGACCGGCGAGGCGGGAATGCAGCTCGTGGGGGACCACAACAACCGCAGCCGCAATCGGTACCCAAGTGTTTGTGCCCCAAGCGAGGCCCCGCCCAATGCAGCTGTTCCGCTGTCGCCCAAGCCCCGAGTCCCCAGCCCCTCCCCCCTCTCCCAAGCTCCAAGAGACACGGCAGCACTCGGCACGTGCTCCTGCGCCCCAAGCGACGACCCCCCTCTCCCACGTGACTGCTCCATGCCCAAGGCCATGCACAAGGCTGCGCTCAAGGCCGGGCCCAAGCCCGGGACCAAGGCTGAGCCCAAGCCCCACCGCCCCGCCCGCGCACCGGGTAGTCGAAGGCGGCCGTGCCGCGGTCCTCGGGCAGCTCGAAGAATCTGCGGGCCCAGCGCTTGATCTGCTGCCCCCCGCTAGCGGCCGCCAGGTGCTGCGTGTAGGCGTGCACGATGAGCAGCCGCGGGTTGGCGGCGGGCAGGGAGGCGAGGTACGCCTGGCGAGGGGTGGTGGGAGGGGAAGGAGGCGCGTCGCAGGGCGGCCTTGTGGGCTGGCACAGGTGGTTGTTGGCCGCACGAGTTACATAGGTCCTAATAATGTGACTTGGGAGCGGGGGGAGGCTCTGCGCACCTCGTAGTCTTTGAGCGCCTGGCTCTTGGGCCCGCACTTGGCCTCCCAGTCCTTCCTGATGGGCAGCAGGGGAAGGGGAGCAGGACACGGCAGTTGTGAGGGCGAGAGCCTGGAGGTGGGGAGAGCATGGTGCAAGGAGCTTGACGGGCGTGCACGAGCTTCAAGTGGAGCGGGGTAGGTCTGGCCGCGGGGAAGGGGGTGCGTGAGGCCTCGGGTGTCGGGCTCCCTGATAGCAGAGAGCACGGTGGTTGCTCTCATGCGCAAACAGGTGTCCGTCCTGCGGTGTCACCCGTGTGGCTCGTGCGTGTCTCACCCCAGCTCCCCAGGTGCACCCAAGTACCCCAGCTCACCCCAGCAGGTACTCCAGGTCCGTGCGGAAGCCCGGGGCGCGGTAGAGGCCGCCCTTGAGGGGCCGCTCAAAGAGCGCCACGTCTGCGGACGGAGAGGGACAGAGGTGGCGTGGCGCTCCCATACACACGCCCATTCCCCGACCCCCCCCCCTCGCGCTTCTCAGCCGCATTTCTGATACGTCACCGGCGACCTTGATAGAGTGCGTCTAAAAAGTCCCCTGTGTCCCAGTTGGTGGCCTGAGCGTGCAGTCTCAGGGTCTCGAGATTGAATCCCGAGAACCCCGAGGAGGTCCTTGCTCAGCCCAGGATTTCCCGCAAGGTGCGGCGCACCTGCGGCACCTTGCTGCAGAGCCTGCGTTAAGGGGGCGATACGGGCATGAGCAGCGCAGCTCCGGCACTGCGCTTGCATGTTGCGCAATCTTGCTCACCTCGTCAAGCGCCTTCTCGAGAGCAGCAAACACGTAGTAGAAGACGCCCAATGAGCGCGCGTAGAGGGTGGCCGAACTCAACAGGCCGAAAAGCTTCGCCATGACAAGATTATTCGACGTCTGATGTATGCTCCGCGAGGCCTTGTTAAGCCTCGCGGTGAGCGGGACTCTCTCTGACATGGTTGTTAGGTGGAGGTTCTGACCCGTGAAGAATTTCTCGGGGCCTGTTGGGGCTGTGGGCTCCAGAGGCGGGGCTGTCGGCTCCAGCACGGTCTCTGCCGTACGAAGCCGTACGTTACAGCACGGTCTCGAGGAACTCTACTGCACCGCGCTTCAGAACATACAGCTCAACGCCCCTGTCTGCAACCGAGGCCCCCGAACGCCGCGAATGACGTCCTCACACAAGACGAAGCTCTGCCTACCCCTGCACTACCGTCCCTGCTGCCAGCCGCCTCAGCCAGCCTTGCGTGGTTCGGCGTCTTGCCTTCTAACCCTATTTCAAGCTGCCAGTCAGCCCACAACCCACATGCCCGCCCTGCCCCGGATGCATCTGAACCCGCAGTTGGCGGTGCCATTGGGCTCAAGACCCGCTGGCCGCATCCCTAGGAACGAACGACATTGGCTTGCCACGACGGCACCTCGCCGCCCCTCGAGCATGCCCCTAAACCTGAAGCCCACTACGCTAGGAACACACCCCACCCCCTTCGCTCTCTTCCTATGGCCCAAAGAAAGCACAGTGCCCAAACCAAACAGCTCCGAGGCCCGATGAAACTACCGCCTTCCGTATTGGCCAGGGCCACGTCACGCACAGCACGCCTGCATGGCCCCGCACCGGCACCCCACAGTGTATGCACACACTGCACAGCGAAGCCATGCATCGCACGCGTAGCGCGCGTGTCAAATGGCGGAACAGCCCCCGGCTCATCGTAGACAGTCAAAGACGTGGGCCGACGGCTGCCTACTTGTCCAACGCTAAGCCCAAGCCCAAGCCCACGCAACCCATACCCGTCTGTGCTTACTCCACTCCACTACATACTGCATCAATGCGCGCTGCTGCTGGGCGATCGGCGCAGCACGTCCGACACGTTGAGCGGCTTGACGCCGGGCGAGGGCGGCCTGCGCAGCTGCAGCCAGTCACCGCCGGCGCCGCCACCGCTGCCGGCGTAGCTCAGCCCCCCGCCGCCGCTGCTGAAGTGGCTGACGAGGCCCATGCCGGGCAGCGGCGCGACGGAGGCGCCGCCGACGGAGCCGGCGGCGGAGGCCAAGGAGGGCCGGGGCCCGATCGGGCCCGTCGGGCCCAGCAAGTGCAGCTGCAGCGGAGGCATCTGCGGCGGGGCGGTGCGCTCCCGGAGCGCCAGCTCGGAGCGTGCGGCGCCCCAGCCCTGCGACCGGGCCGGGGTCCAGAGGCCGGAAGTCGAGGAGGGGGGCGCACCGGCGGCGGAGGCGGAGGCAGCGGCGACGGCTCGCGCGCCGGCGGCGGAGGTGGGGCCGGGGAGGGAGGGCGCGGGGTCGTCCGCGAGCGGGTCGGTGGGCGGTGCGTAGGAGGAGTTTGAGGCGCCGCCTTCGGAGCCGGGCGCAGGGCCTTGCGGCTGCGGGGCTGCGGCTTGCGACGTGGGGTGCTGCGGGAGGGGCTGCGGCAGGGCGGGCTCCTGGTCCGACCAGCCGCCCAGGGCGGCGGCTATCGAAGCGGCCAAAGAGCCGTGCGCGGAGGAGGAGGACGAGGGCGGCCGTGTGTCCTCAACCACAGCTGCGTCCGCCTCTGCCCGCTCGAGCGCTGCCTCCTCGTGCGCGGCCCCAGCCCCGGCCGCAAGACCCTCGCCGTGATGTGAGGTGCCTCCTCCCAGTGCCTCCGCCGTGGACGCGGCCGGAGCCGGTGCCTGCTCAGCGGCGATGCCGGGGGCGGGGCTGGGTGACGGCGGCAGCAGGCGGGTCCCCTGCTCGGTCTTGAGGCGGGGCCGCTTGGGCGGCTCGGGCTCGGCGGGGTAGCCCCCCTCCGAGTAGAGCGTCGGCTGCTCCGCCGACCAAGCCTCTGCCGCCGTGGCCTTCGGGAGGGGCTCGCCGCCGTTGGCGGACAGGGCCGTTGCTGCCGCCGCCGCTGGCGGGTGCGATGTCGCCGCCGGCCCTGGCCCGAGAAGTTGCACGGTCACGTCGAGGGAGACGACCTCGAGCCCTGGAGGCGGCCCCAGGACCCCGCCGCTGCCGCCGTTGTCGGGCGGAACCCAGTCGGTGGGGTCGTGGTAAGCGCCGTGCGGGGCGCAGGCCTCAGACTCTGAGACGTCAATGCTGGCGTCCAGCCGGCCCTCGTCGCCGCCGCGACCGTTCGACGCCGCCGCCGCCGCCAGCCACGTCGGCACCCGCACTGGCTCCATGGCCGTCGCCGCCGCCACCGGCCGCTTGCCATCGGCAGCGCCGCCGGCGTGGTCGCCCGAGCTCGCGGCGTACGGGTGTACGGCGTGGTTATGGTCGATGAAGAGGTTGTTGTCGTACAGTGACACCCCGAGCCGTGCAGATTCCAGATCCAAGTAGTTGCCGACGGAGCTGACGTCGTCAAGGATGTCCGAGTGGCCGTCGCCGGCGAGCATCGGCGGCAGCGCCGCCGCCGTCGCGCGATCCCGTGCCGCCGCCGCCACAGCTTCCACGGCCGCCGCCGCTGCCGCTGTGGCGCTGTTGGGAAGCGACGCCGGACCCAATGCCGAAGCAGCGGCGGCGGCGGCCGGTGCGGCGGGGCGGGGCGCCGTCTGCACTGCCGGCAGCACAAAGTGGGACGCAACCGCCGGCGGTGACGCGGGCTGCAGCGCCGGCCGCGGCGGGGTGGTCGGCGGCGAGGCTGTGCGCCAGGTGTCGCCGCCGCTCTCCAGCTGGCCCAGCAGCGCCGTCAGCGGCCCGCCCACGCCCTCCCCTGCCGCCGCCGCCGCCGCTGCGGCCGCCTCCACGCTGAGCCGGTACGGGCTGCGCGGCGGGCTGGCCAGCGGCGGCGCCGCTGCCGCCACCGCCAGCGCAACCCCTGCTCCCGCTGGTTGCGGCCCCGCCTGCTGCTGCTGCTGCCAGGGTGGAGGGAAGGCCAGGCCGGCGGCGGGTGGCACCCAGCCAGGCAGCGGCAGGTTGGCGAAGAGTCCTGACGCGGCGGCGGGAGCGGAGGCCGCAGGAGCCCCGCTGCCCACCAGGGCCACCCCCGGAGGCCCGCGGTACTCGTCAGCGTCGGCGAATGTGACGCTCCGCCGCCGCCTCGCCGCCCGCTTCCTGCTGGTACTCCCCGAGCGCGCCCGGCCGCCGCTGCCCGGGCCGTGACCGGAGTTGGAGGCGGCGGCAGCGGCGCCGCCAGGGCTGCCAGCGGCGCTGCGAGGCCGATCAGGGCTGGCGGCGCCGCCGTTGCGAGCGGGGGAGGTGGAAGACGGGGAGTCGGCGGGCTGCGTGAGGGGGAAGGAGAAGGAGCCGGCGAGGGGCTGCGGTGCTGCTGCAGGCGGGGCGCCGCCGGCGCTCGCCTTACCGCCGCCGCTGGCGGCAACGGGGCCGGCAGTGGTCGCCGCCGCCGCCGGCGCCGGTGCGGTCGCCGCCGCCGCCGGCGCTGCGCTTGCCGGCTGCTGGTCCGAGCCGGTCGTGTGGGGCTCTGCATGGGAGGCCTGGAGCGACTGAAGCAGCTGAGACTGGCGCTGCTTGAGCTGCCGCAGCTTGGCGCCCAGGGCGGCGGTGCCGGCGTCGAGCGCCTCGACCGGCCCGCCGCCGCCGCCGCCGCTGCCGCCGCCGCCACCAGCGCTGCCCGCGCCGCCGCCAGACGAGGACTGCGCCTGGCGCGCGGAGGGAGAGGTATCAAAGGCGTAGCTCGCACGGAAGACCTCGCCCGGCGGACCCGACCCTGCGCCGCCGCCGCCGCCGTCGGCCCTCAGCCCGCCGCCGCCACCGCCGCCGCCAGCGCGCTCCTGGTAGTAGGCTCTTGCCAGCTTGATGGGGGACCCCATCTCGGTGCCGTCATCCTCGTCAATCGGGAGCGTGCTGGGGATGCGGATGGGCTCGTCGCTGCCGCCGCCGCCGCTGGTGCTGGTACGTGCCGTGGCGTCGGCGGCCCCGGCGGTGGCGGCGCGACTGGAGCGATGGCCGCCGACAAACAGGTCGTCGAACGTGGGCTCGCGCTGCAGGCCGCGGCCTGCCGGCGCCGCCAGCCCGCCGCCGTCGTCGTCGACGTCCAGGTCGTGGGTGCTGGCGAAGAGCGCTGACGTGGGCCGCAGGATGGCGGCCAGCTCGACGGCGGCACCGCTTGCGGCAGTCGCCGCCAGGGGCGGTGGCGGCGGTGGCGGGCCCCGGCGGACGGCCCCGCGGCCCGTGCTGCTGATGCGGACGCGGGCGTCGGGCGTAGTGCTGCGCTTGCGGACGCCGCCGCCGCCGCCGCTGCTGTTGCCGCCGCCGGTGCTGCTGGCGGGGCGGCGGTTGAGCTTGGTCCAGGCGGAGGACGTCATGGGCTCAGGGGTGCTGTGGAGAGGGCAGGGGGCAGGGCGAGCAGGAATTCAGCAGGGAGGGGAAGGTATCACGCGAGCAGACAAAGTGCATGACGCGACGGTCGACTGCATGACTACATCCGGAGTACATGGGGCCCGAGGGAAAAGGAGCTCAAATCCGCATGGTGAACCCAGTCCGGGCTTACCCTGCGCGGGGAGGCGCCTGGGGCGAGGAGCCAGCCGCTGAGGCGGCAGGGCCATGCCACCCGGCATGGGCGCCCCCGCCCGCCCCTGCGCCTGGTATCCCCGCCAGCAGGGACGTGGCCAGGGCCCGGCGTGCGCTCATGGCCGCGTAGCTCGACTCGGCGTTGGGCGAGGGCTGGCGGGCCCGGCTGGCCGCCGCCGCGCCTGCAGCCCCCGCACCGCCGCCGCCGCCGCTGCTCGAGGTGCGGCGGCGCGGGCCGGCCCAGAGGGTGGGGCCGAGATTGGATGCCGCCACCGCCATCAGGGGCGCAGACGACGGGCTGAGGGTTTCCGGGCCCCGACCTGCGCCTGCTCCCGAGGGGCGGCCCCCGCCGCCGCCAGCGCCAGCCGCGGCAGGTGCGTGGCCGTGGCGGGGCTGCGCCGAGGCGGTGGCGCTGACGGGCGTCCAGCCCCGCTGCGGCGGCGGGGGGCTGCGGCTGGGAGGCGGCGGCGTGCGAGAGCGCGGCTGCCCCGGAGCCGCCGTGGGCTGGCGCTCCCGGCGTGGGCCGCCTGCGCCGGCGGAGCGAGAGCGGCCGCCGGCGCCAGTAGCGGAGGGTCCCGGGGACGCGGAGGGCGGTAGTGGGGAGCCGGGGGAGCGGGGCCGTCGGGCGCGGTAGACGCCGCCCGTCATGCCCTGCTTGGCGGGGTACGGCACCGCCGGCGGGCTGCCGTACAAATGCAGGATGGCGGCGGCGGTGGGATCTGAGTTGGGGGTGACGTCATCGTGGTGCGCATGGCCGGGGCCGTGGGAGCGGTGGGCCAGGGCAGCGGTGGGGGGTGGGGCCCGGACGCTCAGCGCCGCTCCGCCCGGGAGGGGCGGGGGCTCGTATGCAGTCCCGCGTTGGTGGGAGCCGGCGGACACACCGCCCGTGGAGCCCCGCTGCTGCGCCTCCTGCTCCTCGCCCGTGCCTGTACCTCCGCCGGCGGCTCCGAACCCCGAAGTCGATTGCCGCCGGCTGTCCCCGTCGTCCGCTGTCAGGGTGAGGACGGAGTGGCCCTCCGCAATGGGACCGCTGCCCCCCGATTCGGCAGCTTCGTGGCCCATATTCGCTCGGGACTCGTCCTCCTCCTCCTCCTCCTCCGGGATAGAGGCGCCGGACCGAGAGGGCGATGCGAGCATCGCCGCAGCCCTGGCGGCCGCCGCTGCCGCTGCCTCTACCGCCGCCGCGACCGGCCCGCCGCGGTGCTTAGTCAGCGTCTCGAGATTGGGATCACTTTGCCGTACGATCGCCACCAGCAGGGAGATCTCCTCCTCCAGCTGACGCACCTGCGAAGGCCACACCCCCAGCCCATGAGCGATACCGCGTGGAAGTGCGGATTCCGAGTCCTGTGGGCGGTTTGCCCCGCTCGCTTGCCGCCCCTCACAACGTGGCTTCGGCCCCGTAGGAAGCCCTCTCGCACGTCTCGCTGGCTCCAACACAGCGCTTCCTTACCTCCCCGCCCACGCCCCGTCCCTACCTGGTCCTGGGCCGCCTGCCTGGCGGCCTTCTCCGCCCCCAGGGCCCGGTCCAGGGCGGTGTTGCGGTTGCGCAGCAGGGCCGCACGCGACTCGAGCTCCCGCACCAGGCCTTAGCAGGGCGGGGCATTGGGCCGCGATAAGGGGGCAGACACTGGTCAGTTTCTAGAGTGAGCGACACACCCGTCCACTGCCCGCGGCCCGGCCCCACGTTTTAGCCCTACGGGCCAGACGCATCGCCTGCAGGCCAACCCCCTCCACCACCAGTACCCGCTGCTCGCCCTGCACTGTCAGCGCTGCCCGCGCTCACCCGCCTGCTCCCCCGCCAGCCGCTCCGCCTGCCCCAGCGCCTCCTGCGCCGCGTCCAGGCGCCGCTGCAGGGCCGTCAGCTGGCGGTCGCGGTCGGCCTTGCGCGCGTGGATGGCCTGGTGCTCGCGCTGGGGGGGAGGGGGCCGGAGAGGAGGGGCGGAGCGGGGACCGGCGCAGGTGTCAGCTGCAGAGGAGAACCCGGTACATGAAGGCTGCCGAAATGGTTGAGGACGACAGTGGTCACGGCGGGGGCTAGTTGTGCTAAGTTGTGGCCTGCCCTTTGCTGACGTTGCTCCTTGGAATGCCCATTCAGTAGCGCCGCCCACCTGCAGCTTGGCCAGCTGGGCCGCCGCCTCCGCCGCCTCCTTGGCCGCCGCCTCCACCTCCCGCCGCAGCCGCCCCTCGCGCAGGGCGCCGTCACGACGCGCCGCGTCCGCCGCGCCCGCGGCCTCCTCGTGCCGCCGGCGCAGGGCGCTGAACTCCGCCTGCACCTGCGGGGACAAGAGGAACACAGGCTCTTCGGCCGCCGCCCTCCCACCTGCCTCCCACCACCCCACTGATGCATGCCCAGAGCGCGGCACCGGCCCGCAGCTCATCGCTCTCAGCCCTGCCCTTGTTAAGCCTCCCCAGTCGGCACACTCACTGTGGCCATGGCCCTCTCCCTCAGCTGCAGCTCCGACGCCAGGTGCCCCGCCTCCGCCTGGGCAGCGTCCAGGGCGACCTGCGGCCTCAGGAGGCGGCGGGGGAGGGGTTGCGGTCAAGCGCGCAGCTCACGACACCCCCAGCGGACCCGCCAACCTGTCTGCTGTACACTTCTCCATACACTTCGACAAGGGTACAGCGCGGGCGAGGGACCCGCTTGAGCCCGGGCGAGGGCCCACTAAGTAAGCTGAGCAGGACCCCGAGCCGCGCTTCCGCGACTGCGCACCTGGACTGCGCTGTGCGCGTTCCTTAAGAGTGTCAGCTCAGAGGCGGCCTGCGGGGGATGGGCGGCCGAGGGCGCTTGGATCAGGGACCGCAAGCCAAGCCCGCCTCCCTGCATCCGACCAGGGCCCAACCGCCTCCAGCCACGACCCGTCTCTCTCTTCCACGCCACCCACGTGTTCGGCGGCGGCCAAGGTCTCCTCCAGCGTTCCGTAGAGAGCCCGGTTCTGCGGGGAGGAGCCGAGCGTCAATGGTAGGGATGGTCGCCAAGTTGGGCTTTTCGTGGACGAGTCATCAGATTTCGTGACCGACGGTGCCAGCCCCGAACCCACGGTGCCTCACCTGTCCCGTCAGCGTCTCGTTGGCCGCCCGTGCCGCCGCCAGCTGTCCCTTGAGCTCCGCCTCCCGTGCATCCGCCTCCCCCAGCCGCCGGCGGAGCTCCTCCTCGGTCTGACGCAGCCGTTGCTGCACCGAGTGACAATGCACGGGTTAGCACGAAGCTACGGTTTCACCTTCCCTGCCTGCCGTGACCCCCCGCCCTCACGGCGAGGGCCTGCGGCCTCTGTATCCCAACCCCGCCCCCCCGCCCGGCGCCCCACCGTGTCTCCCGCCCGGCCGCTCCGCTGCTCCTCCACCCGCTGCGCCAGGTCCACCCGGGCCGCCCCCGCCTCCACCAACTGAGAGCTCAGGTCCTCCACCTGGGAGGGGGGTTGGGAGGACGGAGACGTGTTTGGTGGACTCATATGCCCCTCCCTCGCGCATCCAGCCGTTTACGGAGCCCCCGGCTGTAGAAGCCTGCGCACAGGAACCTTCCTCAATTCCCCACCAAGTGCTCGTGCGCTCTCTTGGCCCCCCACCTGCTGCTCCAGCCTCCTGATCCGCGCCCTCGCTGCCTGCAGCATCTCCCCCTGCCACACGTGCTGCGGCTGAGAGCCCGCGGCCGCGGCCGCGGATCCTGAACCAGCGCCGGCGGCGGAAGCGGCAGAGGAGGGCTGCGGGGGCCGGCCCGGCGACGGCTCGGGCCGGTGCGGCCCCGGCGACAGGGCCGAGGGCCTGTTGCCGCCCTTGCGCCCGGGCGAGGGCGTGGCGTTGCGGCTGAGGTGCTGCCGCTCTGCCATGCGCTGGCGCGAGGCCACGCCGCTGCCCCTCGTCCCGCCCCCGGCCCCGCCTCCATCACCACCGCCCGCAGCCCCCGAGGCTGCAGCTGCAGCTGCTGCCGCTGCGGTCTCCTCGGCGAGGAGGAACTCCGCATCGTCCTGGCTCAGGGGCGGCTCAGAGGCCCGCTCCTCCCTGGCACCAGGCTCCTCCCTCGACCCAGCCTCGCCTGCGCCTGCGTCAGTTTCCGCTGCAGGTGGCGCCGCCGCCTGGGCCTCTGCAGCCGCCTGCCCCCGCGCCGCATGCCTCCCCTCCCCTGCCTGCTCGCTGACCAGAATCACCGCGGGGTGGCAGGGCATGTGGGCGGCGGGGCGGTGCCCGCCTG